>OX451738.1:63019650-64366634 GCA_948472305.1 Vicia faba | reverse complement strand
GTATATATATATATATATATATATATATATATATAATATATATATATATATATAATATATATATATATATATATATATATATATATATATATATATATATATATATATATATATATATATATATATTAATTATATTAAAAAAATAGAAATGAATGAAATATATACAAATGTCACAAAATGAAAATATATTAAAAAAATATATTATTTTTAATAAGGGTGGAAACCCTAGTTTTCTTTTAAGAAAATAAATATATATTAAATATATTATTTATGTATAATAAAATAAAATAATGTATATACAAAAATAAAAAGTATTTAGAAAAAAAATATTATTTAAGTATAAATGATAAAAAATAAAGGTACAATATTTTTATGTTTTATTTTCAAGTTTTCATTAAATAAAATAAAAGTATTTATTAATTAATAATTATTTTCATGTTAGAAAAATTAAATAAAATATAAAAATAAATGTGAAAATTTATAAAAATATTTTTGGTATTTTTTATGTTTGGAAAATAATAAAATAAAATCAGAAATGAAAAATAAATACAAAAATATAAAAACATAAAGAAATGGGCCAGGGGGTGCAATCAGTAAAAGGGAGGTGTCAAAAACAAGGACAGAAGCAAGCCCAACCCACTGACTTCGTCTTCAACCTTTGTCAAGAAAAAACGCGCGCCTGACTTCAAACATGAACAACATGCATACATGCTCTAATGCAAAAACCCATAACATCAAAGTTGTAGCATTTTTCAAGACTAATCCAACCATGTAAAGAACTCATTCTAACTCTCAAAGACCAGAGAGAACTTCTCTGGCCCTAAATCCTAACCTAATTTTTTCAGGAAGTTCATGGATCAAATTCTCTTAACACGCTTAACTTAAATGAAAATTGAGCATATGTACAGCTTCATGGCTATGAATACTACATTTTTTATTCACAAACCTAAGCCTAATGATTCCTAAATAGAGAGATAGGATGTTGATAAAAACCTGTTTCAGTTGAAATCGTGTATGACAATGTAGAGCTTTTCAGTGAGGCCTGAGGTGTTTGGGAGCTTGCTTGAACTTCCTCTGACCTTCCCCAATGCCTAGCTTGCCTTGAATGTGCTTGAACAAGCCTGTAGAACTCAACCTGTACAAGCTTAAAACAGAAATGGTAAACCTTGTAAAGGGAGTTACAGTCAGTGTCTAAGGGTTGGGATAACTTGGATAGGTTATGTGGAATGTGTTTGAACCAGTTTGAGGCAAAACGCACGAGGAGTTTTTGCTATGGAAGTCAAACTGCAGGGAGTGCCCTGTTTTGCAAACGGAAGGTGATTTTGTGCTATGGAAGGTTTGAGGACTCAAAGGCTCGTGTTTCTGGCTCAAGGGGATGTGTGAAACTTGTCTCAAATGCTTGCAAGAGTTGGTTCTTTCAGATGTTCAAGTTCTGTTGTATTTGACAAGTTTCTTGTCTTTTAAGCAAAAGTGAGCAATGATGCAAGACAAGCCTGTACAGGCTATCTATCAGCCTACACCTTATGCTCTTGGCCCCTCAAGTTTGGGGATATTGTGTGCAGTACAAGATCTTGTTCAAGGCTCAAGAGATGTGGTTTGACATAAAGCAATTTTAACAAAAATGGCAATGTTACCTTTTACTATTTTTGGATTAATCTAATGTATAATCCTCTAATGACCAAAACAAAGCCTTAGACTAATGGATTTGCATTTAATTATTTAGTATGGAAGGGTTTTGGGACCTGTAATCAAGTACAAACAAGTCTGATTAGATTTTGCAACGTGTATCAATATGAACATGCAATGGATCAAAAGTGAGTTTTTGCCAACTTCAAGCCTTCGATTCTCCCTAACCACAAATGATTTTGGAGAGTTCTTGGACTTTTCAGAAATCTTGTAACATGATCTACAATACATATTTGAAATTCAATTTGAGATTCCAAGTGGAGCTATGTGAAAAATGGTCATGAAGATAGGTCAAAATCCTGCCTAAACTAGGGCAAAATTTCACAAAGTTAAAAGTTTCATGGACCCTTGTTCCAAAAATCATAACTTGAGATCCAAGATTCTTTTGAGAAAACTTTGTGAATCAAAGTTGTATACTTTGTGGAGGAATACAACTTTCATGTTGGAAGTTTTGTTTGAATCCAATTGCATCATAGTGAAAATGTTGGGTAAAGTTGGGAAAAAATAAGAAAATTTCATAACTTTGAAAAATTATAAGTTATGAAAATTTTCAATTTTAAACCCTAATTTGCAAAATTGGGTTTCTTGATGAACAAGTTTCATGTTTTGACTCATCTTTATGAAAAATGACCCTTGGCACTTAATTTTGACCAAAAAGTCAAAGTTTGACTTTTTAGTGTACAATCAAATTTTGATCAGTTGACTGAAAAATTCATCTGTCAATCCAATGCAATTGAGATCTTTTGAACCTTGTGAATAGGTCAAGATGATGCCATTGAGTCCCTGAATCCTTGTTTGAGCCCAATTTGCCTTTGGCTAGGTTAAAAATTAGAAATTGCCCTTGTGCAGTCAAAACCCTAAAAATGACCATTTTGCCCTTTTGATGATCTGATCAAATTTCTTGAGGAGTTGTGGTCCAAACTTGATCAAATGGTTCATAGGAGCCTATAATGTTGATGTGGATCAAAATTTATGAGGTTTGACTATAAATTGGCCATAGTTGACTTTTTCCCCAATAGAGGTGATTTCTAGGTCAACTGTCCAATTGACTGGGCAAAAATTTGATTCAAAGCTTGAAACTTGGTAGAGGCAATCTTATAAGTCCAACATGAAGTATGAAAGTCACTTGGAGCATTGAAAGTCCAAAAATCCCTGTGTAAACTCAAACCCTAATTTAGGTCATCAGTGCAAGGAGATGTCTTGAGCAGAGCAACCCTAATCGTGTCTGGAGTTCAAAGAGTCTTGTGAGGGGAAATCTTGATAAAATGAGAGGGAAAATTTTGGGGTACAACAGCTGCCCCTGTTCAATCTTCTTGAACCTGAAGAGTTAGATTGGCGAGTTTGCCTTTCGTGACTCTAAGGTAAAAGAGGATTGGACACTAGAGTGCCCGTAAATTTGCACTCGTCAAAATGTAGGTTGAGGGAATGGGCTTAAAGATGCCATTTGGAGATGATAGAATCTTGCTGGAGATGGGCTTAGAGATGCCATCCAAAGATTTGTTTGTTAAAAATCAGGAGAATGAACACCAGATTGGTATCCGTATTTGGAACGTATCTGAGTTGTATCTGGAGATTGGATTCGTATGAGCAAAGGAATGGCGTCCGTGTCTGGAGCGTATCCGGGCTGTAACTGTATTTGATTCTTGAATGAATATCAGTATGACTTCCGTGTCTGGAGTGTATCTGTATTGTATCTGAATTCTGAATGGGCGACAGAATAACATCCGTGTATGGAGCATCTCTGGGTTGGGGATAAATTCTGAATGAGTGACAGAATGGAAACCGTGTCTGGTGCGTATCTAAACTGTATCTGAAATTGAGACCTGTATGAGTAGTAGAATGACCTCCGTGTCTGGGGTGTATCCATACTGTATCTTGACTTGAAATTCTGAATGAGTAATAGAGTGACCTCCGCGTCTGGGGTGTATCCACACTGTATCTGAATAAGAAATCCGAATGAGTAGCAGAATAACTTCCATGTCTTGGAGTGTATCCGTACTGTATCTGAAATCTTTGCATAGTTGTTAAAGATAGCTTTTAATCTTATCCTGAAAAGGGTAAAATGTTAGCTGAAACACAAAGTTATGTTGCATGACATGTGTGATCGGTGGAAATAGAACTGACTGTTTTTGTAATGCTGGTTCGTGAAATATCGCGGTAAGCAAGAGTCGCCACCGTCTTTTATGTTCTCCAACATGGAAAGGACAAAAGCACAGCAAAATTCCTTCTTTGAGAATGTCTCTCGGTTTGGGAGGTAGATTTATAGAAACGGAAGGTGTTAGCACCCTTTCTATCCGTGGTTATCCACGGGCTCTTAGGTACTTGCTCTTATGTTGTCAAAAATGTTTGCTTTTCAAGTGTGTGTGGGTTTTGAAAAAGTTTCGTTTGAAAAATTTCTAAGTAACTCTTGTATCTGTCCTCAAGAGTGTATGAAAAATTTGCTTGAAAACTTTTAGAAAGTGTCAGTGTGAAAAGTTATTTTTGTTTGTTTGAAAAAAGCAAGTACCCATGAGATCTACCTACTCTAAGGAATTAGGCTGTGTAAGAGTCCTTTAAACAGTGCTATCCCACCATTGAGAGGTAGGTAGCACCGTCGTTGGAGGTATTCGGGTCAATTCGATTAAGGGACAATATGGTCACCGAAGCAATAGTAGGACACCTTAGAAGTAACTCTAATGTCCTAGATCCTTTTTATCTGAGGCGGCCGTTTCGAGGCAACAGGATCTTTAGACAGGAGGGCGACCTCTAAGACACCCTATACTTGACGACCACGTTTGAAGGCAACCAGTGAGGCGTACCCTAGGAGTGGCATGTGCTTGTGTGTTGTTTTTCAGTTAAGGTTTATCTTGTACATGTATCATGGTGATCTACGAGTTGTTTTTAATTTTCATCCAAGTCTTGCATGCATATTAACAGTTAAGAGTGCAGAAAATAAAGTGCGGAAATATGAATCTACGCTATTACAAGGCGCGGGTCTATACATCGCCAAAAACATAACCCGTTTTGGAAAATAAATGCGGAAAGTAAAGAAAGCGGTAAAGATCCTAATTAACCATTACATCCTTTGAGCAGATACATAAATAACCAAGATAAGAATAATGCGCGAAAAGAAATAGAATCGGGACGGCCTTAGGGTTTTGACCCTTTTTGAGAAAATATGAGTTTTGTCCTTTTTTGCAATTTAATTAAATATTAACCCTAATTTACTAATTAATTATTTAATTAAAAAGAAAAAAAATGTTTTTTTATGTTTTTTTATATTTTAATGAAAATAAAATAAAAGGAATTAAAAAGTTAGTAAACAAAACCCTAATTCTAAGCTAATTTCATTTATTGTAAAAAATGTTAAAGTTAACCTAATTTAACTAATTTAATTAATTTACATTTTATTTACAAAATTAATAAATAAGAATAATGATAATAAGAAAACATGATTGAAAATTGTCAAACCCTAATTCTACATGATTTTTATTTATTTATGAAAAAGATTAAAGTTGACCTATTAAACTAATTAATTTGTTAGTATTTTATTTACAAAATAAATTAATAATGAAATTAATACATAATAATAAATATTATAAATATTTGTTTTCTGAATTAATTATTAAAATAGCTATTTGTTAATTAAATAATAATAATTAATAATTATAAAAAGGAAATAAAAAGAAAGCAAAAAGAAATAGAAAGAAAACCAGGGGGTGTGTTGGGCCCAATGGAGGTTTAGTGAAGCAATTCTGGCCCAATAGCACAAAGCCCTTGTTGACTTCTGGAATCAGGTGCGTGCTCATTGACTTAGAGCATGGTGTGGAGCACCCTTTGGCCTTTGGATCAGTCTGTTGAGACACTTGGCGCCCTGATTTGTAAGGTTTATGGTGGAATACATGGAAAGCGCTGCATGGGAATTTGTTAGAAAAAATAATATTGAGATTTGGGTGGACCTGGGAATCGAACCCAGGTCCCAACGATTGCAAGACACGTCCCTTTCCACTGAGCCAAGCGCTGCATCTTGTTAACATAATAAACAACAAGCATAATATAAAAAACATAATTCATATGCTTGGAAAGAGAAACGAGCGCGCCTTTTTTTGAATTGGCCAATGGTGTATTACCACGTCTTCGTCTTCTTCATGAAACCTGCATAAAACATATCAAATAGCGGGGGTTTTAAACCCCCACAAAATAAAACAGCCAATAATAGCGATTAGGCCCCTGATGATAAAAAATTGTTCGCGAGGGTTGGGTTGAGTTCGTCTGGCCTTGACGAATTCAACCATAGGCGCCATTAGTCCTAATTTTACCTATGCTGTAAACCCCCAAATTGGAAGCTTCGAAAACCTAGATTTCATCAATGGTGGTTTCGGTTCCAGGGCGTTTCAAGGCAATTGAACCATACCATTAGTTCCCTGTGGACTCATACAACACAAAACAAGCAACAAATTATGTTAATGATGCATGAACAAAGAATTTCGATTCCAAGAAAATTATGCAAACCGTGAGTTCGTGTGGGGTGATTCCTTAGGCCTGAGCGCTTGGTTTTGATTCTAAAACGTTTCTGGGGACTTATGCAACGTATTAGAATTCTTAACTCGCTTTGAAAGGGCCTGGAAGGTGGAATTCAGATTTCAGTTTTCTTTGAATTTTTTCAATGTGGTAATGGTTCTTGCAGCAGCTTTTGCACGTCCAAGGCTTTAGGGTTTGCTTCAGTATATGTAGTAGGATGATTTTAGGTTACAATCTTGGCCAAGAATCCATTGTATTCATATTTTTAATATTTGATTTCAATCAAATCTTTTCAACTTTTTTGATTGATAAAAACTTGCCAAAATTGGGTGATTTTGTCTCTTTGATTGGCAAACGAAATTGCCAGCTTGCCCTGAGTATATTTGCTCCACAAAAGATTTGAAAAACATATCTTTTGAATTTTCCTACAATTGAATTAATTAAATGAATTATTAATCAATTAAAAATCCAAATGATTAATAAAAATAAGGAAATGATTCAAATTAATCTCAATGGGTCGTGCATAGGCCTTGGACAAAGCTTCAAGAAAGAATTTGAGGCCCATTAGCAAAAATGAAGTGTTTTGGGCAAAGTTGGCTTTTGCAAATTCCCAAACATTTCCCAACTTCTCCAATGCATATCTTGCTCAATTTTGATCCTATGAACATGTTCTTGGACATTTTGGAAAGGTCTTGAAGTCCTCTAACCAATTACCTTGGTCCCATGTCATTTGGATTTACCAATCTAAAGTTATGGTCTTTGACTTAAAGTGCCTTTTTGTTGACTTTTGAAAATGACCTATAATGTAGAAATTGATAACTTTTTGTGAGAGCATTTATTGTACTTGGAATGTGAAGATGAGTTGTAGGAAATGTCATCCCTTTCAAAATGAGCATTGGATGGGATTTTTCTGATGAACCATGAAAAAGTTATGCCCTGGTCAATTTACAGTTGACTTTTCTATTGTCCAAAAATAGTAACTTTTGACACCTTGATGATTTTTGAGCCATGCTTGAGGAATCATGATCAAGACTTGATCAAATGATTATTGTGAGCTCAAAATAAGATGTTGACCAAAATTTTTGACTTTTGACTGTAAAATGACCACTTTGCCCCTATAATTGATTGTGAACCAATTAGGGCTTTTGACTGTGCAGTTGGAACCTGTGAGTCTTGAGACTTGGTATGTAGATGCTTGGCAATGTATATAGGCCTATGGGACTTGATTGGACCATTTAAAACTTTCAATTTCTTGAGAGAACCAAAACCCTAGTTTGGACTGGCTTAGGAGGATGTTTGAACTGTGCAACCTTTGAGTAGACTTGAGCAAATTGAGATGATGCTTGTCAAAACTTTGAAGAATATGGGAGGGCAAATTTTGGGGTACAACAGTTGCCCCTGTTAAATCTTCTTAGACCTGAGGATGTAGATTGGCTTGCGTGCCTTTCGTGATCCGAAGGTGGAAGATGATTGAACACTAGAGTGCCCAGAAATTTGCACTCACATAGTAGAATATCAGCAATGTGATGGTGGGAATGGACTTATAGATGCCATTTAGAGAGATGATGGATAGGAGGACGGGCTTATAGATTCCATCTGGAGGTGTGACAGAACCTTGTCAGGAATGGGCTTATAGATGACATTTGGAAATGTCGATCGCGTAAGAGATTCCTTAGCGAGAACTTGCGTACCTGAGAAAGAAAGATAATTACCTGGCCTGTTACAGGGGTTGATCTTCAAACTCTTCATGTAGATATGCCCTGGCTAGATACAGGTATCGAATCCACAATCAATTGCTCACAGATATGCCATGGATAGATACAGGAATCGAATCCGGAACTTCAAAAGGTTGCTTACAGACGTGCCCTGGCTGGATACAGGTGTCGAATCTACAAACAAATCGCTCACAGATGTGCCCTGGCTAGATACAGGAATCGAATCCAGAACTTCAAAAGGTTGCTTACAGACATGCCCTGGCTGGATACAGGTATCGAATCTCTAAACTCTTCATGCAGATGTGCCCTGGCTGGATACAGGTATCGAATCAACAATTAGTTACTCACAGATATGCCCTGGCTAGATACATGAATCGAATCTGGAATTGGTCGTCTACAAATATGCCCTGGCTGGATACAGGAATCGAATCTGGAACTTGTCGTCTACAGATATGCCCTGGCTGGATACAAGAATCGAATCTCTAAACTCTTCATGCACACATGCCCTGGCTGGATACAGGTATCGAATCTACAATCAAATACTCACAGATATGCCCTGGCTAGGTACAGGAATCGAATCTGGAATTGGTCGTCTATAGATATGCCCTGGCTAGATACAGGTATCGAATCCGGAATTGTGACCGTTGATAGTAATTATCTTTGGATTGACCTTTTTCCTGAAAAGGCAAAACGTTAGTTGTATGCAATGTCATGATGTATGAACTGCATGATTTTAAGATGTTCTCAGAACGAGATAATGTTGTATGCACTTTATCATGTATGTAAGCAGGATGTATTAAATATGAAATGTCTATGAATGTATTTTCGTCTAGGAAAATAAATCCTTGACGAATGTCGGGAGCTTGTTGAATCCTGGGCTGATGTTTGAAGAGTAGAGTTCTTCGTTTCCGCTGGGGATGATGGTTGCAAGGATGTTTGTAAGAATAAACCGGTAGGAGAAAATGACTCCGTTGGGGAATAAACTCGCTGGAGAGATTACTCTGCGGGGAAATACTCTGTGGGGAGAGATACTTCACTGAGATTTTGATGATAACTCCACTGGGGATACCGTTGATAAGTTTTGTTGAGGAATTTGATGAACTCCGCTAGGGATAGGAAGAATTTCGCCGAGGACGATCTTTCCGTGGCAATTAGCTAAAGATAACCCAGTTATAAGCTCTGGTGGGGAGTAACCTTTGAATATGGACGGGGAGAGACGTATGTACTCTGCAGGTGATAAGCTTCCAGAATCTACTGGGGATAAGCTTCCAGAATCTACTGGGGATATGGATTCAACTCTCCTGGGGAATCTTTTGGACTGTACTGGGGAATGGTTCCACTGGGGTGTCTGGTATTCCGTCGGGGAACAATCTTATATTAAGACTGCCGGGGATGCTTGCTTAGGAACATCTGTATACTCCACTGGGGAATATTGAGATTTTCTGGGGATACCCAACTTCCTTAAGGCTGACAGTAGACTAACTCTGCTTGGGGAGAGTATTGCTGACTTGCTGGAGATACTGTGCCTTGTTAGGGTTGATGGGAGACCAACTCTGCTCGGGGAGAGTATTGCCGATTCTTGTTTTACTCTCGGGGAGTGAAGGTATCTTGATTACATTCTTCAGCCGAATATATACCTTGGTACCTTGGGGGGCAGAGCAACTAGATCGCTTAGACAACTCATTATTGCCCCTGTTTCTAATGTCACCTGTAATTAATCCTTTGTTTCGCATGCAAGTATTTATGAGTTAGCAATTAGTGTCAAATGCATATATCAAAAATGAACATTGGACGTTCTTCGCAAGACAAAACAGAAAAAGGAAAAATAATTGGCAATTTGTATGGAAAAGTGAATTTGTATTGATTTTTGGAAATTTGCCTGTAAATAGGCGTTTGTGTACAAGAGGTTGACGTCCTAGTAAGAGAATGCCGCCGAACAACAGAGTTTATACAAATTTGTGAAAAGAAAACAAAACAGCTATGTGAAAAATAATCCCACTGGGTTCCAACTCTGCTATCGCCTTTATGTCTTCAAGTGTCTCATCACTTTGCTACTCAATTGTAGATGAAGCTGATTGATTGATGTCGTGTGGACCTGA
Source organism: Vicia faba (assembly GCA_948472305.1). Classification (NCBI taxonomy): domain Eukaryota; kingdom Viridiplantae; phylum Streptophyta; class Magnoliopsida; order Fabales; family Fabaceae; genus Vicia; species Vicia faba. The sequence goes on along the minus strand of OX451738.1, from coordinate 64,356,634 downwards.
TAGTTGATACCGAATTCTGGATGCAAGGTGATTCAATGAGACATAGTATTACGCTTTATCCCTAACTTTTGCCTGGACCGCCCTTTCGGGTTTTCAGTCTACCGGGGTACCCATTTTTGCCCAAGCCGCCTTTTCAGGTTTTCGACTTGCCGGGTGTACAGATATTTTTTTCATTTCATCCCTTATTTTTGCCCGAACCCTTTTGGTTCGCCGGGAAGCCCTTATTTTTGCCTAGGTGTGTCAACCTAGCGGGTCTTTTATTCATGCGTAGTATCTTTTTACTATGTCTGCATTGGCGGGGTGAGGAAGGTCGTCACCATCCATGGTGGTTAGAATCATAGCTCCTCCTGAGAAGATATGTTTAACCACAAATGACCCTTCGTACGTAGGGGTCCATTTTCCCCTGGGGTCATTTTGAGGAAGAATGATGCGCTTGATTACCAGGTCTCCGACTTGATACTCTTGTCGTCTGACTTTCTTGTTAAATGCCCTGATCATCCGTTTTTGGTACGTTTGACCATGACAAATAGCGGTGAGTCTCTTTTCGTCAATTAGGTTTAATTGGTCAAGTCGGGTCTGGATCCAGTCATCTTCGCTCAAACCTGCATCCTTCATTATCCGGAGAGAGGGTATCTGGACTTCAATAGGCAACACTGCCTCCATGCCATAGACCAAGGAAAAGGGAGTTTCCCCTGTTGACGTCCGTATTGAGGTACGGTACCCATGAAGAGCAAACGGTAACATTGCGTACCAATCTTTGTAGGTCACTGTCATCTTCTGCACAATCTTCTTGATATTCTTATTAGCTGCTTCTACAGCCCCATTCATCTTCAGCCGATAAGGAGAAGAGTTGTGGTGCTGTATCTTGAATTGCTCGCAGAGCTCAGTGATCATCTTGTTATTAAGATTGGTACCATTGTCCGTAATGATCCTCTCAGGTACACCGTGTCGACAGATCAGGTTGTGCCGAATGAACCGTGCCACGACGTTCTTGGTTACGGTAGCGTAGGAAGCTGCTTCAACCCATTTTATGAAGTAATCAATCGCTACCAGGATGAAGCGATGCCCGTTGGATGTCGTCGGTCTGATCTCGCCGATCATATCAATGCCCCACATTGCAAAAGGCCAAGGTGCTGTCAAAACGTTCAGAGGAACTGGAGGAATGTGCACCTTATCAGCATAGATCTGGCATTTGTGACACGTCCGAGAATGTTGGTAACAGTCGGCTTCCATTGTGGACCAGAAATATCCTGCCCGAAGGATTTTCTTTGCCATGGTATGTCCACTGGAATATGTTCCGAAGGTACCTTCATGTAGCTCTGCCATGATCCTTTCTGCTTCAGTCTTATCCACACAATGCAGTAAGGTCGAATCATGGTTTCGCTTGTACAAAATGCCATTGCTGAGGAAGAACTTCGCCGCGAACCTTCTCAGAAACTTCTTGTCGTTAACGGATGCACCCTCGGGATACTCTTGAGCTTCCAGGTACCTCTTCACTTCATGATACCAAGGTTTTTCAGTTACCTCTTCAGCCTCAAGATCACAGCAATATGCAGGTTCATCCAGTTTCCAGATGATAATCCGGGGAGCTTCGTTATCCCATTTGACTTTGAACATAGAAGACATCGTAGCTAACGCGTCCGCCAACTGATTCTCCTCTCTTGGGAAGTGTTCAAAAGTTATCTCTGTGAAATGGGGGATCAACGTCAACACACACTCTTTGTAAGGAATAAGATTTGGGTGTTTCGTATCCCACTCGCCTTTGATCTGATTGATCACGAGAGCGGAATCTCCGAAGACACTCAGAAACTTAATCCTTAGGTCAATTGCAGCTTGAAGACCCATGATACATGCTTCATACTCCACCATGTTGTTGGTGCAGTTGAAACATAGTCGGGCAGTGAGTGGAGTATGAGTGCCTTTAGGGGATATGATCACAACGCCAATACCGTTACCCAAAGCGGTCGAGGCTCCGTCAAAGTGCATAGACCATCGGGATCCTTCCTCAGGTCCTTCATCCGGTCCAGGTACTTCACAATCAGTCACTACCATGATATTCTCGTCCGGAAATTCAAAGTTCATAGATTGGTAGTCATCCACTGCCTGGTGTGCCAAATGGTCTGCCAATACACTTCCGTTGATTGCCTTCTGAGTCGTGTACTGGATATCGTATTCTGTCAAGATCATCTGCCATCTTTCTATTCGTCCGGACAGAGCAGGCTTTTCGAATATGTACTTGATTGGATCCATTTTTGAAATCAACAGAGTAGTGTGAGTCAACATATAATGTCTCAGCCGGGGAGCAGCCCATACCAAAGCGCAGCAAGTTTTCTCGAGCAGTGAGTATCGGGTCTCACAGTCGGTAAACTTTTTGCTAAGGTAATAAATGGCGTGCTCTTTTCGGCCAGACTCGTCATGTTGCCCCAGCACGCACCCCATTGAGCTGTCAAGTACTGTCAAGTATAGTATTAGAGGTCTCCCTTCAACCGGTGGCATAAGAATGGGTGGTTCTTGGAGATACTCTTTGATTCTGTCGAAAGCGGCCTAACATTCATCGTTCCAACGTACTACTTAATCTTTCTTCAGCAGCTTGAAGATTGGTTCACAAGTAGCAGTTAGATGTGAGATGAACCGGGCAATGTAGTTCAGCCGTCCTAGAAAGCCTCTGACTTCTTTCTCTGTCTTGGGAACTGGAATCTCTTGTATGGCTTTCACCTTGGCAGGGTCCACTTGAATCCCTTTGTCGCTCACGACGAAACCCAACAGTTTTCCAGACCTTACCCTAAAGGTGCACTTGTTTGGGTTCAACCTCAGCTTGTACAACTTCAGACGGTCAAACAGCTTCTGTAGATGGTCAAGATGTTCCTCCTCAGGTTGGGACCTTGCAATCATATCGTCGTCATATACTTCGATCTCATGGTGGATCATGTCATGAAACAAAGCAACCATGGCACGTTGGTAGGTTGCCCCAGCATTTTTCAACCCAAAAGGCATGACCTTGTAGCAAAAGGTGCCCCACTGAGTAATAAAAATGGTCTTCTCCATGTCTTCGGGAGCCATCTTGATTTGATTATATCCGGAGAAACCGTCCATGAAGGAGAACACCTTGTGCTGAGCAGTATTATCAACCAGAACGTCGATGTGAGGTAGAGGGAAGTCATCCTTGGGGCTCGCCCTGTTCAAATCCCTGTAATCAACACACATTCGGACCTTACCATCTTTCTTCGGCACTGGAACCACGTTGGCAACCCACTGAGGGTAAGAAGTCACTGCTAGAAACCCGACATCAAATTGTTTCATAACCTCAACCTTGATTTTCTCTGACATCTCTGGACGCATACGGCGGACCTTCTGTTTTACCGGAAGGCATTCTTCCTTGGTAGGCAGGTGATGAACCACAATGTCAGTATCCAACCCAGGCATGTCTTCGTAAGACCAGGCAAAGATTTCCACATAGTCATGCAACATCTGAATCAACCGTTGTTTCACACTAGACTCCAGATTGGCACCAATCTTGACTTCCTTTCTGTCTGTCTCAGTACCTAGATTTACCGTTTCCACTGGCTCTTCATGTGGCTGAATGACCCTCTCTTCCTGGAGTAGCAGTCTTGCAAGCTCACCAGGCACTTCGCAATCATCTTCACCTTCGTCTTCGGCTAAGTTGATCAGATTTTTGAAGTCATAACTGGTAGTAGCAGAGTCGTTACCAGTGAGATCCAGAGTGGATTGGAACCTGTATAGGTGAGTGTGTGTAAATATAGCTGTTTTGCAATATATAAAGAAAGAAAGGGAGCACAAGATTTGAAATGCGAAAAACGTCCAATGTTTTTATTCATGATACATGAAAATGACAAATAATAAGCCCTCACAAATGAAGCCACGGTGCCCCGGGTAAGACACCGGGCCATAAAGTTTCAAATTATTGTTTGTTACAAATTTAAAACAAAGGAGTTCATTACTCAGTGACAAAAGTAATAGGTATGTAGTCTTTGGCAGTCCAGTTGCTTAGTCCACCGTTGGTCGTTGGGTAGATCCAGCTGTTGAATTCAGATTCCTCCACGTCGTCTTCAATAGCATTCACTCTCGGGTTGGTGATGAACACAGGAGGTCTTCCAATCCTTGCCTTGCGAACAACCCTCTGAGCTTCTGCAGTGAAACCCAGCCCAAACTTGTCAGTCTTCGGAGTGAAATCAGGAAGTCGGCCCCAGTTTGCACACTCACCCTTCTCAATCACAGCCCGGGCATCCTTTAAGGAAGCCATCTTCAAAGGAGAACCCTCTTCAGTCACAGTCTCTGCTGCTGCCAATGTCTGAGGCACCTCTTCAAAGTGTTGAAAGGGGGTCTCAATGAACTCCCCATCCATCTCTATGTACCGAAACGAGTTAAGATGGTTGACCATATATTCTTCCTCCCCTTGCACTGTAACAATTTTCCCTCTGACCGGGTACTTAAGCTTCTGATGTAATGTGGAGGCCACAGCTCCAGCTTTGTGGATCCATGGACGACCCAGCAAACAAGAATAGGATGGACGAATGTCCATCACATAGAATGTCGAATCAAAAACTTGAGAACCAACCCTGATTGGGATGTCAACTTCATCATGTACCATCCTCTTCGACCCATCAAAGGCCCGGACAACAATGTTACTTGGCTTGAGCTCTAAACCCTCAAAATACAACCTGTCTAGGGCCTTCTTGGGTAATACGTTTAACGAAGAACTGGTGTCTACCAACACATGGGCAAGAGTAGTGCCCCTGCATTCAATAGAGACATGCAGGGCGTCATTATGGTTCTTTCCTTTGACGGTCAGATCAGCGTCAGAGAAACCCAACCCATTATCAGCAGTCAAGTTGGCCACACAATCGATAAATTGATCAGCAGACGTTTCTTGTGGCATATGGGTCGTCTTTAGGAAGGAAATCAGGGCCTTGGCATGGGCCTCTGAACACAACAACAGTGATAGCATGGAAATCTTAGAGGGGGTGTGTCCCAGCTGCTCAACTACATTGAAATCACTCTTCTTAATGATCTTGAGAATCTCTTCCATCTCTTGCTTGGAAGATTCGACAGTGGTTGTCTTTGGTGCCTCCGGCTGGGCAGGCACATCAGTAGCAATCCCTTTGCCCCGAGTGTCAGATGACTCGGCAGCAGGGGTAGAAACTTGACCAGGAGGGGAAACAGGCACACTGGCAGGTGTGACAACAAGAGGTCTTTGAATAACTGGTGGCGCAATATCAGGTGAGAAGAGCCTTCCACTGCGAGTGACTTTGGCAGGTCCGGTGATGTTGGTGACGCCGGTACTGGTATCAAACTCTTGTTTCACCCCGAGCACATAGACATCTGCCCTATAGTGCCATGGGACAGCTTTGTCAGACGTATAGGGGAGGGGCCCTGGAACAGTGATGATGATGGGAGCAATCTTCTGAGTAGACATGATTTTGACAGGCTTCTTTGAGGGAGCCTTAGGAGAGTTGTTGAAAATAGTAACAATAGAAACTTCTTCAGCAGGGACAACATGTGATCGGTGGATTTAGAACTGACTGTTTTTAGCTGGTTTCGCGAAATGTCGCGGAAGCAAGAGTCGCCACCGTCTTTTATTTTCTCCAACATGGACAGGACAAAAGCACAGCAAAATTCCTTATGAGATATGTTTCTCGGTTCGGGAGGTAGATTTATAGAAAGGGAAGGTGTTAGCACCCTTTCTATCCGTGGTTATCCACGGGATCTTAGATACTTGCTCTTATGTTTTCAAAATGTTTGCTTTTCAAAATGTGAGTGGGTTTGAAAAAGTTTCTTTGAAAGATTTCTGAATAACTCTTGTATCTGTCCTCAAGAGTGTTTGAAAAATTTGTTTTGAAAGCTTTTGAAAGTGTGAGGTGTGAAAAGTATTTTGTTTGTTTTTTTTGAAAAGAGCAAGTATCCATGAGTCATCTACCTACCCTAAGGAATTAAGCTGTGTAAGTGTCCTTTAGGTAGTGCCATCCCACCATTGAGAGGTAGGTAGCACCATCGTCGGAGGTGTTCGGGTCAATTCGATTGTAGGGACAGTGTGGTCACCGAAGCAACAGTTAGGACACCTTAGAAGCTACCCTTATGTCCTTGATCCTTTTTTTAATCTGAGGCAACCATTTCGAGGTAACTGTTTCAAGGCAACTGTTTCAAGGCAACTGGATCGGGGCAACTGTTTCGAGGCAACTGGATCATGGACATAAGGACCGCTAAGACATCCTATACTTGACGACCACGTTTTGAAGGCAACAAGTGAGGCGTACCCTAGAAGTGGTGTGTGTATTTGTGTGTTGTATTCAGTTAATGTTTGTCTTGTTAATTAGTGAGCTACGAGTTGTTTTTATTTATATACATTCTTTCATGCAAGTTAACAGTTAAGGGGTGCGGAAAGTAAATTGCGGAAACGTAAATCCTACGCTATTACAAGGCGCGGGTCTATACATCGCCAAAAATTACAAAGACCCATTTTTTAGTAAATGAGTACGGAAAGTAAATAAAAACAGTAAAAGTCCTAATTACTATTACATGTCTTGGAAGCAATTACATAATAATAAACTGTGCGCGAATAAAAATTAAATCGGAATGTTCTAAGGGTGTTGACCCTTTTAAGAAAAGAAATTGATTTTTTGGTCTTTTTTGTAATTAAAATGAAATTAAAGCTAATTAATGACTAATTAATTAATTTAATTAAAAGAAAATACATTTTTTGTGTTTTATGTTTTTATGAAATAAAATGAAAAGAAATAAAACTAAAAGTTAATTCTTCCTAATTCTAAATCCATTTTAATTATTAAGAAAAGAAATTGAAATTGCCTAATTAAACTATTTATTTGTTAATATTTATTTACAAAATAAAATAGTAATAATGTTAATTCTATTTTTATTTTATTTTTATGAAAATATTAGTTGGTTAATTATGTTAATAAAAAAAATAAGGCAAATAAATAAAAGAAAAGAAAATGACAAAACAAAATAAAATAAGAAAAAGGTAAGAAAACCCAAGGGGGGTGAGATGGCCTTCATGGAGGTTTTTTGAAGTAATTCTGGCCCAACAACAAGAAGCCTTATTTGACTTTTTTCGGTTGCCTACGCATGAGCTGACTCCAGAGCATAGTACTCTTGCGTTCTGGGCCTTTAGATCTGTCTCCAATGACACTTGGCTTGTTGGATGGGTGAGGCTTATGGTGGAAACTACTTGAGAAACTGCACAAGAACGCGTTAACAAAAATGATATGAGAATTATGGGGGACCTGGGAAGAACTTACAGCGCGGTATGAGCCTCAGGACTTGGCAAAGGTTGTTTTAGCTTCAGGGTGTGGCAAGGAATAGAACCACGTGCTTGTTTTGATCTGAAGATGCTCGCAACTATGTTTTTAGAACTCTCACTTTTTGAATAATTTTTGGTTTTTGCTCTTGGCTGTTTCTGCACACACTATCTTTTTGAATGAGGTTGGGAAGGCTTGTATATATAGTGTGTAATGTGTATCAAACAATATTATGGTCATTGAAGCCTTGCATTCATGTTTGAGATTTCCTCCATAACCAACTTTGAACCATTTTCCATATTTGTGAAATTTTGAATTTTTATGCCCATAATAGGCCATGCACGAATTTAGAATGTGTTTTAAGGTGTATCAAAGCTAATCAACACAAAATATATCCCTCCATTAATTTCTTGGATTTTTATTTGAATTTTAAAGATTTAAAATGAATTAAATCAAATAAAATTAAATAAAAATGAAAAAATTAATTTTAAATCTTGAAATAAATTGTGGAACACGTGGGAGGCATGGCCAAGCTGAATCAAGTGGAAAAAGTGGGCCCCTTTTGTCAAAAATGAAGTTTCAAGGATAATTGACTTTGACCATTTCACAAAAATTTCCCAACTTCTCCAATGCATATCTTGCTCAATTTTGAAGCTATGAACATGTTCTTGGACATTTTGGAAAGGTCTTGAAGTCCTCTAACCAATGTCTTTGGTCCCATATCATTTTGATTTACCAATCTCAAGTTATGGTCTTTGACTTAAAGTCCCTTTTGTTGACTTTTGAAAATGACCTATAATGTTGAAATTGATAACTTTTTGTGAGAGAATTTCTTGGACTTAGAATGTGAAGATGAGTTGTAGGAAATGTCCCCCCCTTCAAAACGAGCATTGGATGGGATTTTTCTGATGATCCATGAAAAAGTTATGCCTTGGTCAAGTTACAGTTGACTTTTCAACTGTCCAAAAATGGAAACTTTTGCATCTTGATGATTTTTGAGCCATTCTTGTGGAATCATGATCAAGATTTGATCCAATGATGATTGTGGCTTCAAAATAAGATGTTGACCAAAAAATTTGACTTTTGACTGCTGTTATACCCCAAAATTTGCCCTCCCATATTCCTCAAGAAATTGCCAAGCCAAGCTAGAAAATTCCCCCAAGGGTTGTGCAGTGCAATAGTCTCCCATACAGTCAGAATTAGGGTTTTGAGTTTGATCAAGAAAAGGAAGTTTTCAAAGGCTCAATCAAGTCTCATATGCTTGCAAACATGGTCAAGTATCCTCATATCAAGTTTCAAGGCATTCAGCTCAAAATTGCACAGTCAAAACCCTAGATTGCACTACAGTCAACTGTAGGGGCAAAATGGTCATTTGACAGTCAAAAGTTCAAATTTTTGGTCAACATATCATTTTGAAGCCACAAACATCATTTGATCAATGCTTGATCATGATTCTCAAAATCTGGCTCAGAAATCATCAAAGATGCAAAAGTTGCTATATTTGGACAGCTGAAAAAGTCAACTGAAATTGACCAGGGCATAACTTTCACATGGATTATCAGAAAAATTCCATCCAAAGCTCATTTTGAAGAGAAAGACATTTCCTACCACTCATCTTCATACTTCAAGTCCAAGAAATGCTCTCACAAAAAGTTATCAATTTCAACATTACAGGTCATTTTCAAAAGTCAACAAAAAGGGACTTTAAGTCAAAGACCATAACTTGAGATTGGTAAATCAAAATGACATGGGACCAAAGACATTGGTTAAAGGACTCAAAGACCTTTCCAAAATGTCCAAGAACATGTGAAAAGCTTAAAAATTGAGCAAGTTATGCCTTGTAGAAGTTGGGAAAATTTTGTGAAATGGCAAAAGTCAACTATCCTTGAAAATCCAATTTTGACAAAAGGGCCCCATTTTTCTCACTTTGTCCATCCTTGTCATGCCACACACGTGGCCCATGGTTGATTTCAAGACCAAATGTTGACTTTTTTATTTTATTTAATTTTTGATGATTTAATTCATTTTAATTCATTGAAAATTCAAATAAAATTTAAAAATCAATGAAATGGTGTCAAATGAATTTGGACAAGTTCTATACATCATGAACCAACTCAAAAATCAGGCCAAGGTTCATTTACACACTAGGTCTAGGTTTTGGCTAGAAAATAGGAAAAATGGTTAATGAATGAAACCCTAATGCCAATTCTTTCTCAAGCATGGATTAAGGTCAAATGGCAAGCCTATTCAATTCCATAATGATCATTGAGTCAAACCCTAACCCTAGTGCAGCAAGAAACTCGTTCAAAAGGCATTTGGACATTTGAAATTTTGGACATAAAAGGCAAAACTGAAATCAATGCTAGGGATCTTCTGAAGCCATAATTTTTGTATCAATAGCTTCCTGAGACGATTTTGAACGTATCCCAAATCATAACATCTTCCAAAGCTCCTTGAACTGGTATCCACGAGTCCAACTGCTTCTTAAAAATTTTGAAATCATGTAGCACGATTCAAGCACATTCTTGCAGTTTTAATTACACATTCATACTCACAATGAAGTTTCTGAGCTAACCCTTGCATTTAATTTCATTTTTGTGCCATGAATAAGGAATTGCCATTTTCGAATCCTAGGGTTACAGCTTTCTCAAATTAGGGATTTTGCCTAGGGGAAAAATTAGAGTCCCTGACTGCCATGGCTGAACTCAGTACACCCAGACGAAGAAGAAGATGCCATCGCGAACAATTTATATAGCCTATATGGCTATTCGCTATTTTCTCATAGCATGTGTAAAACAACGTTTCAAAACCGTTGCCTTCTTTGTTTATGTTTCAGGAAATTGGAAGGGATGATGGCGTGTCACACGGAGACTGGGCAGTTTAAATTTGCGCGCGTTTTACATAACACTAACCATTTTCTTTTATATATTTTATTAACTATTATATGTTAAATGAATTCAAATGGCTCAGCTGGCTAAGACACGCGCATGTGACCACAATGACCTGGGTTCAAGTCCCAGGTCTTGCAATTTCTCATATTATTTTTCGTTTCAAGGTTCTATGCAGCGCCCACATGAGGACTCACCATGCACATTCAAGAAGCGTTATCCACGTGTCCCAGGGGACCTGATCAAGGGTCCAGCTTGAAGGTATACCATGAGGACAAGTCAACAGGCGTGCATATGATTTCAAAAGTCAACAAATTGCCAGCAAATGGGCCAGGCCTACACCTCCAAATTTGATGCCACACCCCCCTGGTTTGCCTTATTGTTTTGTCATTCTTTCTTTAATTATTTTTTCTTTTTATTTCTTTTCCTTTTATTTAATTAACTCTTACAAAAAATATAAAAACATTAAAAATACAGAAAGGACAAAAAAAATGTAATTAATTTTGATTCCTTTTTTTAATAAATTAAAATATAACTCATTTAGTTTAATTAGGTCTTAGTTTTAATTTTAATTCTTTTTTTCATAATAAAAATCCAAAAAAGTGTAGAATTAGGTTAATTATTAATTTTTTATATCCTTTTTTAATTTTTTTCCCTTTTTTCTCACAATATTATTATTTATTATTTATTTTCCATAAATCAAAATTGTACATAATTTAGTTTAGAATTTAATTAGGTTAGAAATTAAATCTTTTTCATAATAAACTTAAAAAATGGTAGAACTAGGATTTTAATTTCAATTAACTTTTCTCTTTTTTCTTTTAAACCTAAAAAACACAAAAAACATTATTTTTCATTTAATTTTTAATTTCCTTGATTAATTTTAATTATTTGTGAAAGGGTCCAAAGCCCTAATGTTGTTTAATCTTTATTTCGCGCATTTATTCTACATTGTTTAAATACCTCTGTATATGCCCCAAAGCCATGTAATTAAAAACTCTCGGACTTTTATTTATTCGCTTTATCTATTTTCAGTCAAATCGGGTTCGGTTTTTTTTGGCGATGTGGACCCGCGCCGGTTGTAATAGTTTAGATTTATTTTCTCGCAAATATAACTGTTAATAAATATGCATGAAAGAATGAATGCCCGAAAGTAAAATTGAATCGTTAGATCACCAATGCATGACAAGACAAACAATGAACTGAAAATGACACACAATTCGCACACACCACCCCTAGGGTACGCCTCACTGTTGCCTTTCGAAAGGTGGTCGTCGAGTATAGGACGTTTTAGTAAGTCCTTATGTCCATGACATGATCCAGTTGCCTCGAAACGGTTGCCTCGGAAAATAAAGGATCAATGGCATAAGGGTAGCTTCTAAGGTGTCCTACTGTTGCTCTGGTGACCACCACGTCCCTAAAACTCGAATTGACCCGAACACCTCCAACGGTGGTGCTACCTACCTCTCAATGGTGGGATGGCACTACCTTAAAGGACATTTACACAGACAAATTCCTTAAGGGTAGGTAGGTTCTCAAAGGTACTTGCTCTCTTCAAAACAAAATTCAAACTCTTTTCACACCAACACACTTTCAAAAAACTTTCAAACAAACTTTTCAAACACTCTGACGTACGAGTCGAACTGAAACTTTTCAAAGAATATTTTTGAAACCCACAATTGAAAAGCAAACAACAATTTTGAAAACACATTGAGCAAGTACCTAAGAGCCCATGGATAACCATGGATAGAAAGGGTGCTAACACCTTCCCTTTCTATAACCTACCTCCCGAACCGAGAGCAATCTCTTTAAAGGAATTTTTCTGTGCTTTTGTCCTTTCCTATTGGAGAAAATAAAAGACGGTGGCGACTCTTGCTTACCGCGACATTTCGCGAACCAGCTTTAAAACAGTCAGTTCCAGATCCACCGATCACAGAACTGGCGACTCTGCTGGGGACTAACTTAAAGTGAGGTGTACCTTAGGACTAAGATCACTGTGTTTTCAATTGCTTTCCTTGTATGCTTTAAAATTGTGGGTTGCTTGGGAGTTCTATAGATCCTAACCCGGATCTGGGGGATACCTTTTTAGAAAGTAGCAACAAGGCTGTGAGGGAACTGTGCGGGGTATACCGACATGGTTGAAGCAGTCTGCTACGTTGATGTGGCATTTTGGTGTGTACCGGTAACCCTTGAGTCAGTCAAGGAGAGTACGGGGCCTCCATGTGGTGTCATGAAGCATCAACAGACCTTAGGAACCTTAATTGAACCATCTTGGCCTCTTTAGGGTAGTGAGATAACTGACTTTGGTGCAGTCCGAGGTTGGTTGATACTCGATACTACACTCAATTGAGGGTTGCTTTCCTGGAATATTTCGGTCGCCAGTTCAGTGGCTAAATCGAAACGATGAACAATGAAAGCAATCCCGTGATATTGGGAACCTTAGAACCCGGTTACTTTGATAGGACAGGTTGAACTCACCAACTTCAAGAGGGTACTACCCAAACTTCATGCTGGCCTAAACTCTAAGGGCTCTATTGTGTGACTTGTGTGCCTTCCTACTTGAACTACTTGCATGCTTATTACCTGACCTTTGTCTCTTGCAGGTTGTGTTTGTAGTCCTTAATTAGGACTCATAACAGGGTATCCTAAGTTTCTTGCAGGTTTTTGCAGTCCTTAATTGGGACTCATAACAGGGTTACTCACATTACCCCATGCATATCATGACATCATACCATTGCATACATCCTAACCCATTTCAAGGATCTCAAGGGCTTGTGATACAGGTCATATATCTAGCAAGGGGCAAAGAGGATTTATTTTCCTCTAGCCAAAGTTGTCAGGGGCTATGACCCACTTGATATGGTGAGCTCTGACTCCTGAAGAAGGTTCCCTAACCAAGGTTGTTTGGAAATCAAAACCAGACATGATGACTAAAGTCAGGGGCTATGACCCACTTGACATGGTGAGCTCTGACTCCTGAAGAAGGTTCCCTAACCAAAGTTGTTTGGAAGTCAAAATCAGACATGATGACTAAAGCCAGGGGCTATGACCCACTTGATATGGTAAGCCTTTGACTCTTGAAGAAGAGTTCTCAATAACATGGGTGTCCTTCGATCAAGCTCTAAATTCCAATGCTAACAAATTTTCTTGTTTACCCCGCGAGATCCTTGAAAACATTGCATGCATATCATACACATCATTACATAACAGGTATCTTTGTTGCAGGTCACTTACCTTTCTCGCTGTTTATTTCAGCAATGGCATTCCAACCAGATAACCAGGACTGTCTTGCTCAAGAGACTCGGTTCGGGGAAATCCTCCTGAATCTATCCAAGGGGCAGGAGGAGTTAAGGACACTTCTCAGGGAGACTTTGGCCAGGAACAGTGCTGAGGATGAACGGATGAGATATCAGCAAGCTGAAATAGATGCCTTGAAAGTCCAGATGCTGGGGCAGGCGACTGCCATTCAAAGTTTAGTTCAAAAACAAGACGAGCTCAGGGTCCTCGTCAACCAACTGCTTCGGGGTAACCAGCTGGGGCAAACGTCTAGGGTTGAAGAGCCAGTCATCATTCAACCACCCTTGAGACAGGCAGACAAGGGAAAAGTTCCTCAGATGGCTTCAGTATCGCCAATTCAGTATCGACCTCACCAGCTGCAGCCAGACAAGCCCAAAAGGCAATTCACCAAGTTCAACGTGTCGCTGCCTCAAGCCTTACAACAACTGCTGAGGTTGAACTTGGTAACTCTAAAGGATCCTCCTAAGAATCCCAACAGGACACCTTCAAGGTATAACCCCAACGCTCGCTGCGCTTATCATTCTCACAGCCCGGGGCATGCTACAGAGGATTGTTGGACTCTGAAAAATAAGATCCAGGATCTGATTGAGGAAGGAGCTGTGGAATTCACCCAAGATGGCCAGGCTGAGTGTTTCTACCATCCCTACAAGAGGCACCATGTGAAGTGACAAGCCCTGAGACTAGAAAACTTTTGTTCATTCGAATGTTCAAGTTGCAATTTTCTTTTGTTCAAACATTTACTCATTGTTAAAACATAGTTATTTCATTAATGCATCGCTTATGTCTATTTTGAATCAATATATTCGTATTCACTATACGCAAATTATTTTCGTATTTGTTCTGATGTCCACTCTTTCAATCAATAATTCTAAGCCTCTTGAGGGAGGATGACGAAAACGATACCACGATCTACAGTATGCTTTTGAACAGACCCCGCTGATGAGGTACAGGCATTGTTTCAATCCCTAAACACTGGAGTTATAAGGATGATAATCCCTCGTCAACCCCTCTGAGCCAAAGAAATAGGAGTTTTTTCTTTTCGAAATTTAAAACCCTTTATCATAACCTGGGGCAGGGTAGTTCTCTCAGTTGATCCAAGTGCATGACGAATAGCACCGAAGAGATCTTTACAAAACAAACAAAGACAGTGATGGTTCCGAACAATCATAAGGACAGGCAGTCATCATCAAAATTCATAAACGAAAAGCCCAAAAAGTCTAAACCTACAAAGGGGACTTATGAAACTGGGGCATCCCGCTGACTGTAATTCCAAAAAGGAAACAGTTCAGGCAAAAAATAGGGATAACAAAATCAAAAAGAAAGAGGTCCCACAAACCCTCGACAAAAATGATGACTGCCTATTCAGAATAAATCATCAATATCCGAACCATCACTGGAAAATCAGAACAAAGACTCAAACAAAGTCTAACGCACGATCAGCTGAGTTTAGGTTGGGAGAACATCACGAAGAGCGGGTGGGTACAAATAATTTGAGTCTTTATCCTTTGTTTCTTAAACCGTGAACCATGCCACGATATAACCCTTAAAAAGTCCTAGCTGAAGTATGGGTTAGTTCGAAAGCATACTGTTACGAAAGGTATCCTGACTCCTTAAGGCCTACGGTAAATACGGAGTTGACATCATGTTTTTACAAACATTTACTTGTTTTATGAAAAAGAATGCATTTTCAAAATCTTCAAGACAGACATAAGCTTTGCATTTTTAACATAATTTTGTTTGCATATGACTTTTTGATTGAACAGCAAGGAAATTCGCACGACGAATGCCTAATGAACAGAAGTACCTCCAATCAAGGGGCATGGCATGACTATTGTCCATCATCTGGGGCAGTTAAGTCAAGATTCGGAGAATCTCTCAAAAAGGCCAAAAAGCCTGGGGCAAATCTCTGCCTGAGTCACTTGGGGCAATCCAGCAACGAATCTTGCACGATCAGACACCTTCTGACAATATGGTGACACCACCAGCCTGGGGCAAATCTCCGTCTAAGTCACTTGGGGCATTTCAACAACGAATCTGGCCTGATCAAACACCTTCTGGTGGCATGACAAAACAATTTCTAACAGGGGCAATTCCCTACATGCTGAAAGCACGGACATAGTCGAAAAAATGTTGCGCACAATCAAAGACCCGCTAGGTTGACACACCTAGGCAAAAATAAGGGCTTCCCGGCGAACCAAAAGGGTTCGGGCAAAAACAAGGGATGAATATAAAAAATCTGTACACCCGGCAAGTCGAAAACCTGGAAAGGCGGCTTGGGCAAAAATGGGTACCCCGGTGGACTGAAAACCCGAAAGGGCGGTCCAGGCGAAAGTTAGGGAATCAAAGCGTACGACTATGTCCTGTCATTTCGTCACCTGCCTACCAGAAGAAGGTTTGTCCATCAGCAAGCTATCAGCACCTCTCAGGTCTTCCTCTCCCACCTCAGAAACAGGGGCAAGCAATCTAATTGTTCTGTCCTACAAAGTATCAAAACAGGTTAGGCTGAAGAACATAGCAGGCATCTTAAATTCCCCAGAACAGCAAGTCAGTGCATCATTCCTCAAACAAAGTTAACAAGTCTCAAGGAAATTGGGTATCCTCCAGTAAATCCCAATATTCCCCCAGCAGCATATATTCTTAATCCCCGGCAGTCTTGGTCTAAAGATTGTTCACCGGCGGTATCCCAATATCCAAATAACCTTACCCCGGTTCCTCTAGAAATCTTACATGGATTTATCACAAATAACCTTACCCCGGTTCCTCTAGAAATCTTACATGGATTTATCACAAATAACCCTACCCAGGTTCCTTCTCCATTTCAGATACAGTTTTACACAAACTCATCAGCATGCAACCCTACATAGATTCCCCCTTTCAACTTATAAAATTACATTCCAAAACTCCCCAGAAGAGTCCAATCCAGTTTCCCCAGGAAAATTGGAATTCATCTCTCCAAGCAGTAAGCCTATCCCCAGTAGATTCTGGAAGCTTATCCCCTAGCAGAGCACGAACGCGTCGTCCGGCTTTATTTAAAAAGTTATTTCCTTAACAGGATATAACTGGGTTATCCTCAGCCAAAAGCCACGGAAAGGTCGTCGTCAACGTAGATCTTTCCTATCCCCAGCGAAGTCAATTCACACTTCCAATACAACAACGGTATCCCCAACGGAGTTACTATCAATATTCAGCGAGGTATCACTCTCCCCACAGAGTATTGCCTCCCAGCATGGTCGCTAGAGTATCTTTTCTCCCCGCAGGATCCTCCATTTGCCAAGTTTATTCCGCAACGGAGTCATCTTCTCCTACCGGTATCCTTGCAATTATCATCCCCAGCGGAAGCAAAATCTATTCTTCGACATCAGCCCAGGATACGACTTCCCGGCACCCGTCAAGGATTCATTTTCCTAGACGAAAACATACATAAAACATCACATACATCATTATAGCATGCATAACGCACTGCATCATACAAATCTCATTTATGTTGAGAACATCATTGCTTGATCCATATCATGCATTGCACATGACTGACTTTTATCTTTCAGGAAAAATTCAGTTAAGTTCTCAAGCTACATTTCAAGACCTAGACTGGTTCAGTCAAAGGCCTTCTCTGGTTCAGTTAAATCGTCCCAAGATTTTCCTGATTGCTTATCCCTTTGAAGACATTTCAAGACCTAGACTTATCCAGTCAAAGGCCTCCTCTGGTTCAGTTAAATCGTCCCAAGATTTTCCTGATGCTTATCCCTTTGAAGACATTTCAAGACCTAGACTGGTTCAGTCAAAGGCCTTCTCTGGTTCAGTTAAATCGTCCCAAGATTTTCCTGATGCTTATCCCTTTGAAGACATTTCAAGACCTAGACTGGTTCAGTCAAAGGCCTTCTCTGGTTCAGTTAAATCGTCCCAAGATTTTCCTGATGCTTATCCCTTTGAAGACATTTCAAGACCTAGACTGGTTCAGTCAAAGGCCTTCTCTGGTTCAGTTAAATCGTCCCAAGATTTTCCTGATGCTTATCCCTTTGAAGACATTTCAAGACCTAGACTGGTTCAGTCAAAGGCCTTCTCTGGTTCAGTTAAATCGTCCCAAGATTTTCCTGATGCTTATCCCTTTGAAGACATTTCAAGACCTAGACTGGTTCAGTCAAAGGCCTTCTCTGGTTCAGTTAAATCGTCCCAAGATTTTCCTGATGCTTATCCCTTTGAAGACATTTCAAGACCTAGACTGGTTCAGTCAAAGGCCTCCTCTGGTTCAGTTAAATCGTCCCAAGATTTTCCTGATTGCTTATCCAGTGGAAGACATTTCAAGACCTAGACCGGTTCAGTTAAATCGTCCCAAGATTTTCCTGATTGCTTATCCAGTCAAAGGCCTCCTCTGGTTCAGTTAAATCGTCCCAAGATTTTCCTGATTGCTTATCCAGTGGAAGACATTTCAAGACCTAGACCGGTTCAGTTAAATCGTCCCAAGATTTTCCTGATTGCTTACCCAGTCAAAGGCCTCCTCTGGTTCAGTTAAATCGTCCCAAGATTTTCCTGATTGCTTATCCAGTGGAAGACATTTCAAGACCTAGACTTATCCAGTCAAAGGCCTTCTCTGGTTCAGTTAAATCGTCCCAAGATTTTCCTGATTGCTTATCCCTTTGAAGACATTTCAAGACCTAGACTTATCCAGTCAAAGGCCTCCTCTGGTTCAGTTAAATCGTCCCAAGATTTTCCTGATTGCTTGTCCAGTGGAAGACATTTCAAGACCTAGACTTATCCAGTCAAAGGCCTTCTCTGGTTCAGTCAGATCGACCTAAGATCTCCCTGATGCTTATCCCATTGAAGACATTTCAAGACCTAGACCGGTTCAGTTAAATCGTCCCAAGATTTTCCTGATTGCTTACCCAGTCAAAGGCCTCTCTGGTTCAGTCAGATCAACCTTAAGATCTCCCTGATTCTTATCCCAGTAGAAGACACCCCAGATTTTTCTCAACGAGCGTTATTGAAGTTAAAGTCGCTCAAGGCTCTCTGCAACGTGTCAGGTACTCATTTTCTATTTTGCAGGTATGCAGGTTCTCGCTAAGGAATCTCCTACGCAATCAAACATCCAGATGGCATCTATAAGCCCATCCCCATCATTGCCAACATGTGAGCGCAAATTTCCGGGCACTCTAGTGTCCAATCATCTTTTACCCTCGGATTACGAAAGGCACGTCAGCCAATCTACATCCTCAGGTCTAAGAAGATTGAACAGGGGCAACTGTTATACCCCAAAATTTGCCCTCCCATATTCCTCAAGAAATTGCCAAGCCAAGCTAGAAAATTCCCCCAAGGGTTGTGCAGTGCAATAGTCTCCCATACAGTCAGAATTAGGGTTTTGAGTTTGATCAAGAAAAGGAAGTTTTCAAAGGCTCAATCAAGTCTCATATGCTTGCAAACATGGTCAAGTATCCTCATATCAAGTTTCAAGGCATTCAGCTCAAAATTGCACAGTCAAAACCCTAGATTGCACTACAGTCAACTGTAGGGGCAAAATGGTCATTTGACAGTCAAAAGTTCAAATTTTTGGTCAACATATCATTTTGAAGCCACAAACATCATTTGATCAATGCTTGATCATGATTCTCAAAATCTGGCTCAGAAATCATCAAAGATGCAAAAGTTGCTATATTTGGACAGCTGAAAAAGTCAACTGAAATTGACCAGGGCATAACTTTCACATGGATTATCAGAAAAATTCCATCCAAAGCTCATTTTGAAGAGAAAGACATTTCCTACCACTCATCTTCATACTTCAAGTCCAAGAAATGCTCTCACAAAAAGTTATCAATTTCAACATTACAGGTCATTTTCAAAAGTCAACAAAAAGGGACTTTAAGTCAAAGACCATAACTTGAGATTGGTAAATCAAAATGACATGGGACCAAAGACATTGGTTAAAGGACTCAAAGACCTTTCCAAAATGTCCAAGAACATGTGAAAAGCTTAAAAATTGAGCAAGTTATGCCTTGTAGAAGTTGGGAAAATTTTGTGAAATGGCAAAAGTCAACTATCCTTGAAAATCCAATTTTGACAAAAGGGCCCCATTTTTCTCACTTTGTCCATCCTTGTCATGCCACACACGTGGCCCATGGTTGATTTCAAGACCAAATGTTGACTTTTTTATTTTATTTAATTTTTGATGATTTAATTCATTTTAATTCATTGAAAATTCAAATAAAATTTAAAAATCAATGAAATGGTGTCAAATGAATTTGGACAAGTTCTATACATCATGAACCAACTCAAAAATCAGGCCAAGGTTCATTTACACACTAGGTCTAGGTTTTGGCTAGAAAATAGGAAAAATGGTTAATGAATGAAACCCTAATGCCAATTCTTTCTCAAGCATGGATTAAGGTCAAATGGCAAGCCTATTCAATTCCATAATGATCATTGAGTCAAACCCTAACCCTAGTGCAGCAAGAAACTCGTTCAAAAGGCATTTGGACATTTGAAATTTTGGACATAAAAGGCAAAACTGAAATCAATGCTAGGGATCTTCTGAAGCCATAATTTTTGTATCAATAGCTTCCTGAGACGATTTTGAACGTATCCCAAATCATAACATCTTCCAAAGCTCCTTGAACTGGTATCCACGAGTCCAACTGCTTCTTAAAAATTTTGAAATCATGTAGCACGATTCAAGCACATTCTTGCAGTTTTAATTACACATTCATACTCACAATGAAGTTTCTGAGCTAACCCTTGCATTTAATTTCATTTTTGTGCCATGAATAAGGAATTGCCATTTTCGAATCCTAGGGTTACAGCTTTCTCAAATTAGGGATTTTGCCTAGGGGAAAAATTAGAGTCCCTGACTGCCATGGCTGAACTCAGTACACCCAGACGAAGAAGAAGATGCCATCGCGAACAATTTATATAGCCTATATGGCTATTCGCTATTTTCTCATAGCATGTGTAAAACAACGTTTCAAAACCGTTGCCTTCTTTGTTTATGTTTCAGGAAATTGGAAGGGATGATGGCGTGTCACACGGAGACTGGGCAGTTTAAATTTGCGCGCGTTTTACATAACACTAACCATTTTCTTTTATATATTTTATTAACTATTATATGTTAAATGAATTCAAATGGCTCAGCTGGCTAAGACACGCGCATGTGACCACAATGACCTGGGTTCAAGTCCCAGGTCTTGCAATTTCTCATATTATTTTTCGTTTCAAGGTTCTATGCAGCGCCCACATGAGGACTCACCATGCACATTCAAGAAGCGTTATCCACGTGTCCCAGGGGACCTGATCAAGGGTCCAGCTTGAAGGTATACCATGAGGACAAGTCAACAGGCGTGCATATGATTTCAAAAGTCAACAAATTGCCAGCAAATGGGCCAGGCCTACACCTCCAAATTTGATGCCACACCCCCCTGGTTTGCCTTATTGTTTTGTCATTCTTTCTTTAATTATTTTTTCTTTTTATTTCTTTTCCTTTTATTTAATTAACTCTTACAAAAAATATAAAAACATTAAAAATACAGAAAGGACAAAAAAAATGTAATTAATTTTGATTCCTTTTTTTAATAAATTAAAATATAACTCATTTAGTTTAATTAGGTCTTAGTTTTAATTTTAATTCTTTTTTTCATAATAAAAATCCAAAAAAGTGTAGAATTAGGTTAATTATTAATTTTTTATATCCTTTTTTAATTTTTTTCCCTTTTTTCTCACAATATTATTATTTATTATTTATTTTCCATAAATCAAAATTGTACATAATTTAGTTTAGAATTTAATTAGGTTAGAAATTAAATCTTTTTCATAATAAACTTAAAAAATGGTAGAACTAGGATTTTAATTTCAATTAACTTTTCTCTTTTTTCTTTTAAACCTAAAAAACACAAAAAACATTATTTTTCATTTAATTTTTAATTTCCTTGATTAATTTTAATTATTTGTGAAAGGGTCCAAAGCCCTAATGTTGTTTAATCTTTATTTCGCGCATTTATTCTACATTGTTTAAATACCTCTGTATATGCCCCAAAGCCATGTAATTAAAAACTCTCGGACTTTTATTTATTCGCTTTATCTATTTTCAGTCAAATCGGGTTCGGTTTTTTTTGGCGATGTGGACCCGCGCCGGTTGTAATAGTTTAGATTTATTTTCTCGCAAATATAACTGTTAATAAATATGCATGAAAGAATGAATGCCCGAAAGTAAAATTGAATCGTTAGATCACCAATGCATGACAAGACAAACAATGAACTGAAAATGACACACAATTCGCACACACCACCCCTAGGGTACGCCTCACTGTTGCCTTTCGAAAGGTGGTCGTCGAGTATAGGACGTTTTAGTAAGTCCTTATGTCCATGACATGATCCAGTTGCCTCGAAACGGTTGCCTCGGAAAATAAAGGATCAATGGCATAAGGGTAGCTTCTAAGGTGTCCTACTGTTGCTCTGGTGACCACCACGTCCCTAAAACTCGAATTGACCCGAACACCTCCAACGGTGGTGCTACCTACCTCTCAATGGTGGGATGGCACTACCTTAAAGGACATTTACACAGACAAATTCCTTAAGGGTAGGTAGGTTCTCAAAGGTACTTGCTCTCTTCAAAACAAAATTCAAACTCTTTTCACACCAACACACTTTCAAAAAACTTTCAAACAAACTTTTCAAACACTCTGACGTACGAGTCGAACTGAAACTTTTCAAAGAATATTTTTGAAACCCACAATTGAAAAGCAAACAACAATTTTGAAAACACATTGAGCAAGTACCTAAGAGCCCATGGATAACCATGGATAGAAAGGGTGCTAACACCTTCCCTTTCTATAACCTACCTCCCGAACCGAGAGCAATCTCTTTAAAGGAATTTTTCTGTGCTTTTGTCCTTTCCTATTGGAGAAAATAAAAGACGGTGGCGACTCTTGCTTACCGCGACATTTCGCGAACCAGCTTTAAAACAGTCAGTTCCAGATCCACCGATCACAACTGCCAAATGACCATTTTACCCCTACAGTTGATTGTGAAGCAATTAGGGTTTTTGACTGTGCAGCTTGGCCTTATGAGCCTTGAAAATTGACATGTAGGTGCTTGACAATGTATATGAGCATATGGGACCTAATTGAGCCCTTGAAAACCTCAACTTCCTTGCAAGAACCAAAACCCTAATTTGACTGGCTTAGGAGGGTGCTTGACTGTGTAGCCCTCGAGTAGACTTGAAGCATTTGAAGATGATGCTTGTCAAAACTTTGAAGAATATGGGAGGGCAAATTTTGGGGTAAAACACAGTAGGAACAACAATCTTCTTGAACAAGATCTCTTTGCTATCCATCAGGTTTTGGACGCCTGACTTCAGCAAGGGACAACCAGCAGGTGAATCAGCACATAGAAGGCAACCTTTACTACATCCCGGAAATAAACCGGCTAGCAACAGGTTCCTTTTGACGGTCAACAACGGAGTAACAATATCATCCACAGAGGCCACATACAGGTCTTCTTCCACAGCACTCACTCCATGCTGGGGCATGGGAGCAATCACAACATTGGGCCTCTCAGCCGCCTCAAACTATATTTCTTTAGCATCAATAAGGTCCTGAACCTTATTCCTTAGAGCCCAACAATCATCCGTAGAATGCCCCGGGCTATCAGAGTGATAAGCGCAGCGGGCATTGGGGTTGTATTTTGGAGAGGTTGTATTCACTACCTTCGGAGCTTCCTTGATAGTTACCAGATTGGTCGACAGTAGTTGCGGCAGGATCTGAGACAAGGTCATACTAAGCCGAGTGTACTCCCTTCTGGGTCTCTCACCCCTTGGTTGGTTATATTGTCGAGGAGCGGCAGCAGGCTTTGAAACTACCACCGCGTTGACAGCTTGGCGGCGTTCCGGTTTATTCTGTTTCCTCGACCCATAAACAACACTAGATTCCTTTTTGAACGGTTTCTTTTCAGAACTTGAGGACGCACCTTTCTGTATCTTCCCCGACTTAATACCAGCTTCTATCCTCTCACAAGTTAAGATCAGGTCTGTGAACCCAGCAGAAGAATTACCAATCAGATGGTTGAAGAACAGACCAAACAGGGTCCCCAAGAACATGCCCACGAGTTCACGGTCAGTCAACGGTGGATGTACCCTGCCAGCCAGGTCTCTCCACTTTTGCGCGTACTCCTTAAAACCTTCTCTCGATCCTAGCGACATACCCTGGAGTTGGGTACGTGTAGGAGCGAGGTCGGCATTGTATTGATACTGCTTATAAAATGCAGTAGCCAAGTCCTCCAAGTTACGAATACTGGTTCCATCCAGCTGATAGAACCACTCGAGTTGAGCCCCTGAAAGGCTATCCTGGAAGAAATGGACCCATAAGTTCTTGTCTGCAGTGTAAGGTTGGATCTTCCTTACATAGGATCTGAGATGCAGGTTAGGACAAGATGCCCCGTCATACTTCGCAAAAGAAGGTGCCTTGAACTTGTGTGGGATCACCACCCCAGAAGATAAACCTAGATCCCCAAAATCCAACCCAGACACCTGTTGAATTTCCATATCACTCAGACGGTCCTCTAGTTGCTTGTACCTGTCCTCAGCAGGAGGGTACTGCTCATTATTGAAATTTGTCTCGTTGTCGGAGACCACAGGACTAGGAACCCTTCCCCCCTGGGGACTGTCTTTCCCTACAGAGGAAGTAGCCTGATCAGCCTCATTCTGCAGTGTATTACCAAACCTCCGTCCAGTGTTGAACAGCACAGTCCTCTTCTTCTTCTTCTTCAACAGTAGAGTCTTCAATTCCTGCTGACCCTGGGCTAAGCTCATGACCAGCTCTTGAAACTGGGCGTTCTGGGCCTGGAGGGCCTTGATAGCTTGTTCGTTGGATGATTCAGGCTTCATGATGAGACTGCTGAAATAAACAGCGAAGAAGATTAAGCAACCTGTAGAAAAAAGAGGTACCTGCTATGCATATGATGAATGGAATGCGTATGATTTATGTTTTCAAAGACAATCGGGGTTCAACTTTGTAAACAAAAAGGAAACACACTTCATTAGATTTAACTTCGAATTGTTCAAGAAATTTCCCTTAGGCGTTACATAAATGAAAATACTGAAAAGGAAATGAAAGCTGTAAAAGAAATATCCAAGGTCCATCAGTGCTCCCATGGCCTCCTCTTCTCAGTACAGATATAGTCATTCAAGGTCCGCTCGTTCTCTAATTGCTTAGTCAGCTTCTGGATTTTCTGTTCTTGTTCGTTGAAATTTTCCCGATAAGAATCCCGTTCTTCTTGTAGTTGCGCCCAAGACCTCTTTAGTGTGTCAACATCAGTGGGTATCTGAGGAGGGAGTACAGTTGGAGGAACCCCATCTCTATCAGGAAACTTAAGGATGATAGGCCTGACAGCTTCGTATGGCATACCTAGTTTTTGAGCACGGATGCGAACCAATCTGTAGTAGGATTCCATAGGTAGAGAAGTCTTCGGTCCCAACTCATGTGGGTCAGCTTTGTGAATTCTGTCCCAAGCCTTGATGAATCTACGACGTAGCTCGTCACTATCTACCTGAAACTCAAAACTGATGTTAGGAACCAACATCTCATGAGGCCCTTCTCTTCTGGCTCTTCCAAACTAACGGATAGCTAAACATGGATTATAAGAGATTCCTCCCTGAGTACCGATCAATGGAACATTAGGATATTCTCCGCAACGATCAATAACAGCTACCTCGTCCAAACCTCTGAGAGTCCAAATGATGTCATTACCAGTGAGAGACATTAACCTATGAGCCCAACCTATTCCCTCTTTGTTCTTCAGCACGAATTTAGGGAGGTGCGAAATAAACCACCTCACTAACAAAGGAGCACAACACCACAAAGTTCCCCATCTTTGAGCAGTACGAGCATAGAGTTGTTGCAGGATATCACCCAAGAGAGTGGGCACAGGGTTCCGAGACATGAAGATCCTTATGGCATTGACATTGACAAAGCTATCAGGATTGGGAAATAACACCAGACCATAGATTAAGAGAGCCAAAATGTCTTTGTACGCTCTGAAGTCTAAGTCATTCCAGAAACTATTAGCCTTACCAATCAGAAACTTAGCCAAAAAGCCTTTAACTCCGCTTCTAGTCACCCAGTTATCCATTACCTCTTTGTTGGTCAAAGGAAGGGCTGCTGCAATCTCCTCAAGTCTAAGAGTCTTTTCCCAGCCAGTGAAGGGAGTCTGATCCAAAATAGGGATACCAAGCAAATCAGAGAATTCTTCCAGGGTAGGGACCAGCTGGAAGTCTTGAAAGGTGAAGCAATGATATAGAGGATCATAAAATTGGGTCAGGACACTCATCAGTTGTTGGTCCCACTTTGAAGTGACTAAACCGAGAAGAGAACCATGCCTCTGGATGAAGGAAGTAGTGTTTGGAATTCTGTCAACCAATTCTTTAAGCAAATCAGGTGGGTGAACAAAGTTGAGTCGGATAGTATTCCTTCGCACGGGCATCATGATGTCCTACAAAACAGGGCAAAGGTGAAACCCTCTTGTCTTTGAAATGGGTCAGTCCTTATGCAGGATGCATGCAATGGTATGATGGCATGATGTTATGATAAAGCACACCACAAGTATTCACAAAGGCAAACATGATAAGGCACACAAGTCACACAAGACAGCCCTTAGCATTTAGGCCAACATGAAGTTTAGGTACTACCCTCTTTCAGTTCGTTGGTTCAGACTTGTCCTATCAAAAGTAACCGGGTTGTAGAGGATCCCAATATCATCGACTACCCTCAATCGGTCATAACTCCAGCGTCGCAATCTTTTCTTGCGGCCAGAACCATCGCGAGAGTTTAGCCTCAATGGGTGTAACATACTGCTACTGTTCTATGGCCAAGTTGGGTCAAATTAGGGTTCTAAGGTCGGTTGGTGCTTAATGACTCCTTAGAAGACCCATATTCTCCTCGTTGCAACACAAGGGATATCGGTACAGACCAAGGTGCCACACCAATGTAGCCACTACTTCACCCGTGTCGGTCTACGCCGGACAGGTCCCTCACAGCTTATTCTACCTAAAAGGGTATCCCCAGATCCGGGTTAGGATCTATGAAACTCCGATGCAATGCCCACAAATATAAAGCAAACAAAACATTCAATTGAAAACATAAGTATGATCTAATCCTAAGGTACACCTCACTTATAATGTCCCCAGCAGAGTCGCCAGTTCTGTGATCGGTGGAAATAGAACTGACTGTTTTTGTAATGTTGGTTCGTGAAATGTCGCGGTAAGCAAGAGTCGCCACCGTATTTTATGTTCTCCAACATGGAAAGGACAAAAGCACAACAAAATTCCTTCTTTGAGAAT
Organism: Vicia faba; assembly: GCA_948472305.1. Lineage (NCBI taxonomy): Eukaryota > Viridiplantae > Streptophyta > Magnoliopsida > Fabales > Fabaceae > Vicia > Vicia faba. The sequence goes on along the minus strand of OX451738.1, from coordinate 64,329,863 downwards.
GTCTCTCGATTCGGGAGGTAGATTTATAGAAAGGGAAGGTGTTAGCACCCTTTCTATCAGTGGTTATCCACGGGCTCTTAGGTACTTGCTCTTATGTTTTCAAAAATGTTTGCTTTTCAAGTGTGTGTGGGTTTTGAAAAAGTTTCGTTTGAAAAATTTCTAAGTAACTCTTGTATCTGTCCTCAAGAGTGTATGAAAAATTTGCTTGAAAACTTTTAGAAAGTGTCAGTGTGAAAAGTTGTTTTTGTTTGTTTGAAAAAAGCAAGTACCCATGAGATCTACCTACTCTAAGGAATTAGGCTGTGTAAAAGTCCTTTAAACAGAGCTATCCCACCATTGAGAGGTAGGTAGCACCGTCGTTGGAGGTATTCGGGTCAATTCGATTAAGGGACAATGTGGTCACCGAAGCAATAGTAGGACACCTTAGAAGTAACTCTAATGTCCTAGATCCTTTTTATCCGAGGCGGCCGTTTCGAGGCAACAGGATCTTTAGACAGGAGGGCGACCTCTAAGACACCCTATACTTGACGACCACGTTCGAAGGCAACCAGTGAGGCGTACCCTAGGAGTGGCATGTGCTTGTGTGTTGTTTTTCAGTTAAGGTTTATCTTGTACATGTATCATGGTGATCTACGAGTTGTTTTTAATTTTCATCCAAGTCTTGCATGCATATTAACAGTTAAGAGTGCGGAAAATAAAGTGCGGAAATATGAATCTACGCTATTACAAGGCGCGGGTCTATACATCGCCAAAAATATAACCCGTTTTGGAAAATAAATGCGGAAAGTAAAGAAAGCGGTAAAGATCCTAATTAACCATTACATCCTTTGAGCAGATACATAAATAACCAAGATAAGAATAATGCGCGAAAAGAAATAGAATCGGGACGGCCTTAGGGTTTTGACCCTTTTTGAGAAAATATGAGTTTTGTCCTTTTTTGCAATTTAATTAAATATTAACCCTAATTTACTAATTAATTATTTAATTAAAAAGAAAAAAAATGTTTTTTATATTTTTTTATATTTTAATGAAAATAAAATAAAAGGAATTAAAAAGTTAGTAAACAAAACCCTAATTCTAAGCTAATTTCATTTATTGTAAAAAATGTTAAAGTTAACTTAATTTAACTAATTTAATTAATTTACATTTTATTTACAAAATTAATAAATAAGAATAATGATAATAAGAAAACATGATTGAAAATTGTCAAATCCTAATTCTACATGATTTTTATTTATTTATGAAAAAGATTAAAGTTGACCTATTAAACTAATTAATTTGTTAGTATTTTATTTACAAAATAAATTAATAATGAAATTAATACATAATAATAAATATTATAAATATTTGTTTTCTGAATTAATTATTAAAATAGCTATTTGTTAATTAAATAATAATAATTAATAATTATAAAAAGGAAATAAAAAGAAAGCAAAAAGAAATAGAAAGAAAACCAGGGGGGGTGTTGGGCCCAATGGAGGTTTAGTGAAGCAATTCTGGCCCAATAGCACAAAGCCCTTGTTGACTTCTGGAATCAGGTGCGTGCTCATTGACTTGGAGCATGGTGTGGAGCACCCTTTGGCCTTTGGATCAGTCTGCTGAGACACTTGGCGCCCTGATTTGTAAGGTTTATGGTGGAATACATGGAAAGCGCTGCATGGGAATTTGTTAGAAAAAATAATATTGAGATTTGGGTGGACCTGGGAATCGAACCCAGGTCCCAACGATTGCAAGACACGTCCCTTTCCACTGAGCCAACCGCTGCATCTTGTTAACATAATAAACAACAAGCATAATATAAAAAACATAATTCCTATGCTTGGAAAGAGAAACGAGCGCGCCTTTTTTTGAATTGGCCAATGGTGTATTACCACGTCTTCGTCTTCTTCATGAAACCTGCATAAAACATATCAAATAGCGGGGGTTTTAAACCCCCACAAAATAAAACTGCCAATAATAGCGATTAGGCCCCTGATGATCAGAAATTGTTCGCGAGGGTTGGGTTGAGTTCGTTTGGCCTTGACGAATTTAACCATAGGCACCATTAGTCCTAATTTTACCTATGCTGTAAACCCCCAAATTGGAAGCTTCAAAAACCTAGATTTCATCAATGGTGGTTTCGGTTCCAGGGCGTTTCAAGGCAATTGAACCATACCATTAGTTCCCTGTGGACTCATACAACACAAAACAAGCAACAAATTATGTTAATGATGCATGAACAAAGAATTTCGATTCCAAGAAAATTATGCAAACCGTGAGTTCGTGTGGGGCGATTCCTTAGGCCTGAGCGCTTGGTTTTGATTCTAAAACGTTTCTGGGGACTTATGCAACGTATTAGAATTCTTAACTCGCTTTGAAAGGGCCTGGAAGGTGGAATTCAGATTTCAGTTTTCTTTGAATTTTTTCAATGTGGTAATGGTTCTTGCAGCAGCTTTTGCACGTCCAAGGCTTTAGGGTTTGCTTCAGTATATGTAGTAGGATGATTTTAGGTTACAATCTTGGCCAAGAATCCATTGTATTCATATTTTCAATATTTGATTTCAATCAAATCTTTTCAACTTTTTTTATTGATAAAAACTTGCCAAAATTGGGTGATTTTGTCTCTTTGATTGGCAAACGAAATTTCCATCTTGCCCTGAGTATATTTGCTCCACAAAAGATTTGAAAAACATATCTTTTGAATTTTCCTACAATTGAATTAATTAAATGAATTATTAATCAATTAAAAATCCAAATAATTAATAAAAATAAGGAAATAATTCAAATTAATCTCAATGGGTCGTGCATAGGCCTTGGACAAAGCTTCAAGAAAGAATTTGAGGCCCATTAGCAAAAATGAAGTGTTTTGGGCAAAGTTGACTTTTGCAAATTCCCAAAAATTTCCCAACTTCTCAAATGCATATCTTGCTCAATTTTGATCCTATGAACATGTTCTTCGACATTTTGGAAAGGTCTTGAAGTCCTCTAACCAATGACCTTGGTCCCATGTCATTTGGATTTACCAATCTCAAGTTATGGTCTTTGACTTAAAGTGCCTTTTTGTTGACTTTTGAAAATGACCTATAATGTAGAAATTGATAACTTTTTGTGAGAGCATTTCTTGGACTTGGAATGTGAATATGAGTTGTAGTAAATGTCATCCCCTTCAAAATGAGCATTGGATGGGATTTTTCTGATGAACCATGAAAAAGTTATGCCCTGGTCAATTTACAGTTGACTTTTTTGCTGTCCAAAAATAGTAACTTTTGACACCTTGATGATTTTTGAGCCATGCTTGAGGAATCATGATCAAGACTTGATCAAATGATGATTGTGAGCTCAAAATAAGATGTTGACCAAAAATTTTGACTTTTGACTTTAAAATGACCACTTTGTCCCTGCAGTTGATTGTGAACCAATTAGGGCTTTTGACTGTGCAGTTGGACCCTGTGAGTCTTGAGACTTGGTATGTAGATGCTTGGCAATGTATATAGGCCTATGGGACTTTATTGGACCATTGAAAACTTTCAATTCCTTGAGAGAACCAAAACCCTAGTTTGGACTGGCTTAGGAGGATGTTTGAACTGTGCAACCTTTGAGTAGACTTGAGCAAATTGAGATGATGCTTGTCAAAACTTTGAAGAATATGGGAGGGAAAATTTTGGGGTACAACAACATGTATGATGCAATAAAATGTGTTCTATCAATGTTTATGATATATGAATGTAATGTATGCGCATGTAAGCTAATTAGCTGTTGTGATGAGGAAAATATATCCTTGATAACTGGAGATAATGAAATCTTTGACTGCTGTCGGGGAAAATAAATCCTTGACCGCTGTTGGAGATTCAAAATCTTTGATTGTTGAGAATGATAAATCCTTGGACCACTGTTGGGGATTGAAAATCCTTGGTGACTTGTGGGGATTAACAGGAACTTTGATAACTTCTGTGGGAATGTGAGAATCCTTCATGACTTTCCTGGGGAATAAGGAAAACTCTGACGATCTCTACTAGGGAGTTAAGACCTGGGAGGCTTCAACTGGAGAAATGAGACCGAGAATCTTCGATCTGCTGGGAAATAACTCTGTGGGGAGAATGCTTATTATGTTTGATGAGTTTTCAAGAGCTTGGGTTGTATGTCAATCTATTGAGGAAGCAAGAATGAGAATCTTCATTCAGGCGTTTGGGTCAGGAGGTTGGGTGTATGCCAATCTTCTGGGGTTTTAAGAATGAGAATCTTCATTCTGCTAAGGGTATCAGGAGGTTGGGAGTATGCCAATCTTTTGGGGTTTTAAGAATGAGAATCTTCATTCTGTTAAGGGTATCAGGAGGTTGGGAGTATGCCAATCTTCTGGGGTTTTAAGAATGAGAATCTTCATTCTGTTAAGGGTATCAGGAGGTTGGGAGTATGTCAATCTTCTGGGGTTTTAAGAATGAGAATCTTCATTCTGTTAAGGGTATCAGGAGGTTGGGAGTATGCCAACCTTCTGAGGGATTATCCTTGGTTGGGGATAAAACAAAAGTTAGCTGTTATCTTGTTGATTTTCAAGCTTTAAGATAACTTGCTGGGGAATTGGAGGAAACTGGATGGTCTTCCACCGGGGTTTAAGAGTTGAAGTTTTGGACTCCGTTGGGGAAAAAAGTTTCATCTTCACTGGGGATTTGTAGTTTAAAGTTTTCTGGCTCCGCTGGGGATCGGGAGTTTAGAAACTTAGTTCTAATGGGGATATGTATTTCAAAGCTTTAACTTTGTTGAAGATCTGGATGATGTATTGTAGGGGATTTCTTTTGGAATAGCCTAAAGATGTTTTTCTATACTTCCAACCTATCAGTAATTATCCTTTCTCATTTCGTTTTATTTGTAAGCAGTGATTATATTCAAATGCATATGCTCATTTAATAAATCATTGGACGTTTTCAAAATAAAACACAAGTGTGAAAAGAAAGAAAAGGCAAACAAATTTTTGCACTGTGAAGTATCTTTGTATTAACTTTGTGTAAGTATTTTGTACAAAGGAGACTGACATCCTAGTAAGAGAATGTTGTCATAAAAAATGAGAAAAATTTATACAAAGAAAGATGGCTATGTGTAACAATTCCATGGGGTTCCCATTCTGCTATAACCTTCACAACTCTGAGTATCTTGTCCATTTGTTGCTTCGTCCTAAGATGATTGGATCGATCAGAAGCTTGGAACTTGTCCGTTGAAGAGATTGTCCTTAAAGTGATCCGACGAGACATAGTCATACGCTTTAGTTCCCTAACTTTTGCCTGGACCGCCCTTTCGGGTTTTCGATCCACCGGGAAACCCTTTTTTGCCCAAGTCGCCCTTTCGGGTTTTCAACTTATCGGGTGTACATATTTTTTGTTTTATCCCTAATTTTTGCCTGAACCGCCCTTTTGGGATTTCGATTCACCGGGATGCCCATTTTTGCCCAAGTCGCCCTTTCGGGTTTTCAACTTGTCAGGTCGTTTATGTGTAGTATCTTTTGACTATGTCTGCGTTCGCAGGGTGTGGCAGGTCATCACCGTCCATGGTGGTTAGGATCATTGCCCCACCAGAAAAGATGTTTTTGATCACAAATGGTCCTTCGTAAGTAGGAGTCCATTTGCCCCTGGGATCACTTTGCGGAAAGATGATTCGCTTAATTACAAGGTCCCCGACTTGATATACTTGTCTCTTGACTTTCTTGTTGAATGCCTTGATCATACGTTTTTGATACGCCTGACCATGGCAAACAACAGTAAGTCGCTTCTCGTCAATCAAGTTAAGTTGATCAAACTGGGTCTGAATCCAATCGTCTTCACTCAAACCAGCATCCTTCATGATTCTCAAGGAGGGAATCTGAACCTCGATAGGTAAAACAGCCTCCATGCTGTATACCAAATAAAAGGGGGTTGCCCCGGTTGAAGTACGTGCCGTAGTACGATACCCGTGCAGAGCAAACGGTAACATCTCATGCTAGTCCTTGTAGGTGATTGTCATCTTTTGAATGATCTTTTTGATATTTTTGTTCGCGGCTTCGATAACACTGTTCATCTTAGGCTGATAGGGAGATAAATTGTGATGTTGAATCTTGAACTGCTCGCACAGAGCGGTGATCATAGTGTTTTTCAAATTTGTACCGTTGTCAGTGATGATCCTGTCGGGGATACCATACCGGCATATGAGGTTCTGCTTGATGAAGCGGGCAACCACGTTCTTTGTAACGGAGGCAAAGGAAGCTGCTTCGACCCACTTGGTAAAGTAATCAATGGCCACCAGGATGAAATGGTGTCCATTGGATGTTGTAGGCTTGATCTCTCCAATCATGTCGATTCCTCACATCGTGAATGGCCAAGGAGCTGTTAAGACATTGAGAGGAACTGGGGGAATATGTACCTTGTCAGCATAGATTTGGCATTTGTGACAAGTACGGGAATGTTAATGACAATCAGCTTCCATGGTAGACCAGTAATAGCCTGCCCGTAGAATCTTCTTAGCCATCATATGACCACTTGAGTGGGTGCCAAAGGTGCCATTATGTAGTCCAGCCATGATCTGCTCAGCTTCAACCTTGTCCACACAACAGAGTAGGACACAATCAAGATTGCGCTTGTGTAGGATACCATTGCTCAGAAAGAACTTGGCAGTGAACCTCCTTAAGAACTTTTTGTCGTTGACTGAAGCTCCTTCAGGGTATTCTTGTGCTTCGAGGTACCTTTTGACGTCATGAAACCAAGGTCGGCCCACCACTTCTTCGGTATTAATCTCGTGACAATGTGCAGGTTCGTCCATTCGTTCAATGGTGATTTGAGGTGCCTCATTATCCCAGTTAAGTTTAAACATGGATGACATTATAGCTAGCGCATCTGCTAGCTGATTCTCTTCTCGCGGGAAGTGCTCGAAGGTAATCTGCTCGAAGTGTGGTAACAATGTCAGGACATATTCTTTGTAAGGGATGAGGTTTGGATGCTTAGTATCCCACTCTCCTTTGATTTGACTGATAACCAAAGTTGAGTCCCAAAATACAATCAAAGATTTGATTCCCAAGTTAATAACGGCCTTGAGACCAAAGATACAAGCTTCATACTCGGCCATGTTGTTGGTGCAGCTGAAGCAAAGTCTGGCGGTAAAAGGTGTATGGCAACCTTCGGGAGAGATAAGTACAGCACCTATTTCGTTGCCAAGTGCGTTGGAGGCACCATCAAAGTACAAAGTCCATCGGGATCCTTGTTCAGGTCTGTCATACGGTCTATTTTCTTCAATGTTGCTCAAAGTCATGATATCCTCGTCGGGGAAGTCGAACCGCATAGATTGATAATCTTCGATGGCTTGATGGGCCAGATGATCGGCTATCACACTACCCTTTATAGCTTTTTGGGTCGTGTACTGTATATCATATTCGATGAGGATCATCTGCCATCTAGTGATTCTTTCGGATAAAGCAGGTTTCTCGAAGATGTACTTGATCGGATCCATCTTAGAGATCAACAAAGTGGTATGAGTCAACATATACTGCCTTATCCGGCGAGCAGCCCATACTAAAGCGCAACAAGTTTTCTCGAGCAGTGAGTAGCGAGTCTCACAGTCAGTAAACTTTTTGCTAAGGTAATAAATGGCATGCTCTTTTTGGCCAGACTCGTCATGTTGGCCCAACACGCACCCCATTGAATTCTCCAGGACAGTCAGATACATGATTAAAGGTCTTCCTTCGACGGGTGGCATCAAGATAGGAGGTTCCAGCAAATACTCCTTGATTTTATCGAAAGTAAATTGACAGTCATCATTTTATTCAACCACCTGATCTTTCTTCAACAGCTTGAAGATTGGTTCACGGGTAGATGTTAGGTGAGAAATGAACCTTGCAATGTAGTTTAGGCGTCCCAAGAAACCTCTGACCTCCTTTTCAGTGCGGGGGACAGGAATTTCTCGTATAGCCTTGACTTTGGCAGGATCAACCTCAATGCCTTTGTTGCTGACGATGAATCCCAAGAGTTTACCGGACCTGACTCCGAAAGTGCACTTGCTACGGTTCAGTCTGAGTTTGTATTCCTTTAACCTGACAAATAGCTTTTGCAGATGGTCGAGGTGTTCTTCTTCTGTTTGTGAACGGGTGATCATGTCGTCTACATAGACTTCAATCTCATGATGTATCATGTCATGAAACAAAGCTACCATGGCTCGCTGATAGGTTTCCCCGGCATTCTTCAGTCCGAATGGCATCACCTTATAACAGAAGGTACCCCACTGCGTAACAAAAGTAGTCTTCTCCATGTCTTCGGGGGTCATTTTGATCTGATTGTACCCTGAAAATCCGTCCATGAAAGAGAATACCTTGTGTTGGGATGTGTTGTTAACCAAGATGTCAATGTGTGGTAGTGGAAAGTCATCTTTAGGGATAGCCCTATTTAGGTCTCTGTAATCCACACATATTCTGACTTTGTCGTCCTTCTTAGGCACGGGCAAAATGTTAGCAACCCATTGTGGATAGGAAGTAACAACAAGAAAGCCAGCATTGAACTGCTTCATCACTTCAGCTTTGATCTTTTCGGACATGTCGGGCCTCATCCGGCGGACTTTCTGTTTGATTGGTGGACAGTCTTCTCTTGTAGGGAGACGGTGAACCACAATATTTGTATCCAGTCCCGGCATGTCTTCATAGGACCAGGCGAAGATCTCAACATATTCATTCAACAGCTGAACTAAGCGCTCTTTGACACTTGGCTCTAGGTTGGCACCCACTTTAACCTCTTTTCTGTCTTCGGCAGTACCCAAATTGATAGTCTTTAACAACTCTTCATGGGGAAGAATAGCCCTTTCTTCCTGTTGCAAAAGTCTAGCCAACTCTCCAGGCACTTCACAATCTTCATCACCTTCGTATTCGGCATGATTGACCAGATCTTCAGAGTCACTGAAGGCCATAGCAGAATTGTTACCCATGGAATCCGGGGTGGATGGGTACCTGCATTTTGTGAGTGTGGGTGTGTGTAAGGGATAGCCACCTTTAAACAAATAAAAATGTAAAAAGAAAGAAAATGAACACAAAAGTTTATATATGAAAACGTCCATGATTCATTAAAAATGGCATATGAAAATGAAGAATCAAAACCCTTACAAATGGACCTATATGCCCCGGGTAAGGCATAAGGCAAAAAGTGTACGAATTGTTAAAAAGTTATTACAGACCAACAGAAAATGTTCAAAAGATAAATTACTGATTGACGAAAGTAATGGGAACGAAGTTTTTCGCCTCCCAGTTGTTCAGTCCTCCTTCAATGGTTGGAAAGATCCAGTCTTCAAAATTTCTTCCTTCTTCATCATCTTCTAAAGCATGAACTCCATGATGAGTGATTTTCAATGGCGGTCGTCCAGACCGGGAGCGACACACGGCCCTCTAACTAGTAGAAGTGACCCCCAAACCTAACTTATCTGTCTTGTAAGGAAAATCTGGCATTTGACCCCATACTGTTCTTCCTCCTTCCTTGATCACAGCCTCCGCATCTTTAAGGAATGACATTCGGGACACAGGTTTGGTAATGATGGGCACAACAGTCATTGTCTTGGCTACCGCAACTTCAGGAGAAACCTCTTCAAAGTGTTGGAAAGGCGTTTCTATGAATTCACCATCTAACTCCACGTAGCGGAAAGAGTTAAGGTGGCTTATCATATACTCCTCCTCACCATGAACTGTTATGATTTTACCCTGGACTGGGTATTTGAGCATCTGGTGTAGAGAAGAAGTGACTGCCCCAGCGTTGTGGATCCATGGCCTTCCCAACAAGCATGAATATGAAGGACGAATGTCCATCACATAAAATGTAGAGTTGAAAATTTCCGTTCCCACCTTAATTGGGATGTCCACTTCTCCGTGAACCATCCTCTTAGAACCGTCGAAGGCTCTAACAATGATATTACTGGGCTTTAAAGTCAAACCTTCACAGTCTAGTCTGTCCAATTCTTTCTTTGGTAGGACATTTAAGGATGACCCGGTATCAACCAGAACGTGAGCAAGAGTGGTCCCTCTGCACTCTACCGATACATGCAGCGCATCATTATGCTTTCTTCCCTTAGACGTTAGATCGGCATCAGAGAAGCCAAGACCATTGTCGGCTGTAAGGCTGGTTACACACTCTTGAAACTGATCCGCAGAAGTTTCTTGAGGCACGTGCGCCGTCTTCAGGAATTTGATCAAGGCTTTGGCATGAGCCTCAGAGCAGAGCAATAGAGCTAGCATATATATTTTTGAAGGGGTTTGCCCCAGCTGCTCTACGACATCATAGTCGCTTTTCTTAATTATCTTTAAAATCTCCTCCATTTCCTTTTGGGTGGTCTCGGGGATAACCAAAGTCTGAGCCCTCGTCCTGACGGGCGCTTCTTGGACCCCCTTACCTTTATCAGTAGTAACAGTAGAGGGTACAACTTCAGGAGTAACAATTTCTTCAATCACTGGACTTCGCACAGATATCTTGACGGGCGCAGGAGCACTTGAGGGTCCGAAGATTGCCCTTGGAGGAGAAATCTCCGGAGAGAAGATTCTTCCGCTACGAGTGATCTTACTTGTCCCTGCAATAATTCCTATGTCAGGAGTCTCTTCCTTGGAACTTTCTTCAATTGATTCGATCTGCTTAACACCGTGGTAGAAGATCTCTCCTCCATAATTCCACGGTATTATCTTGTTGGACTTGTATGGGATAGGCCCCGACATAGTAATCTTCAGTGGTACAAACTTTGGATCGGGTGTAATCTTAACAGGTCTTTTAGGGACCTTGGAAAGATTGTCGGAAATGGTGATTATAGCAACATCATTGATTGGAGTAACAGTAATAACAGGAGTAACATGAGTAACATGAGTTTTCTTGAAGAGGATTTCTTGAGTATCCATCAGGCGTTGGATGCCTGACTTCAATAGCGGACAGTCGGATTGCAGGGTTGAACAAAGGTAACAATCTTTTTCACAGCCCGGAAAAATCCCGACTTTCAACAGATTCATTTTGATCATTGGCAACAGAGTCATTAAGTCATTAACAGCAGTAACATGAAGATCTTCTATAATAGCATGGACATTGTGACCATGTTTTGGCATAGGAGCGGATATCACATTAGGTTTTTTGGGGGCATCAAACTCCACCTCCTTGGCATCTATTAAATCTTGGATCTTGTTTTTAAGAGCCCAACAATTGTTAGTGTCATGCGCCACGTTGTCCGAATGATAGGCACATTTTGCATTTGAATGATAGTAGGGAGAAGAGGTATTTGGGTTCTTCGGAGCCTCTTTCAAGTTTGTAAGGTTTAACTTTAACAGATGAGGGAGAACCTGAGCAGGTGTCATATTGATCCGAGTGAATTACCGTTGTGGCCTTTCCACCCTGGTTTGGTTAGCTCTGGGTTGAATGCTTAGAGGTTGATCGACTGAGGAGTTCTGAATCATCACAGCCCCCACCACTGGTCGGCGCTCCATTCTTCCTTGATTTCTCTGGGTGTAAACAGCAGAAGCTTCTTTCTTGGCTGGAAAGGTCTTCTTGACAGCAACAGAAGCAGATGCATCCTTCTGAATTTTACCGCTCTTAATGCCAGCTTCGACCCTTTCACCTGTCAGAATTAATTCGGTGAACCCTACAAATGAGCTCCCGATCAAGTGATTAAAGAATGGACCTGACAGGGTCCCTAAAAACATATCAACAAGTTCTCTTTCAGACAATGGTGGTTGCACCCTTCCAGCCAAATCCCGCCACTTCTGGGCATACTCCTTAAAGCCTTCATTAGAAACCATACCCATACTTCGTAATTGAGTACGAGTAGGTGCTAAATCTGCATTATATTGGTATTGTCGGTAGAAAGCATCAGCCAAATCCTTCTAGTTATGTACATCAGATCTTTCAAGTTGGTAGAACCAATCCAATTGCGTACCCGACAAACTATCTTGAAAAAAGTGGACCCATAGATCCTTATCATAGGAGTGAGGTTGGATCTTTCTGACGTAAGACCGTAGATGCATCTTCGGACAAGACAAGCCGTCATATTTAGAAAATGTAGGCACTTTGAATTTAGGGGGAATGACAATCCCAGCAACCAACCATAGTTCTTCAAAATCCAGTCCAGGTATTCTTTGTACCTCCATGGCTGCCAGCCGGTCTTCCAAATTCTTATACTTGTCGTCCGCAGGAGGGTACTGCTGCTCAGAGTAATCTCCATCCTCTTCTTCTTCTTCCTCTTCTTCAGACTTAGAGGGCACTGCAACTCCTTTTCCTTTACCAACCCCTTCATCAGACGTCGAGGGGAAATCCAGGACTCTTCTAGCTTGATTCTCAAATCTTCTTCCCATAGTGACCACACCAACTCTTTTCTTTTTCTTTTTCTCCTTTTCTTTCTCCTTTTACTTCTCTAACAGTGCTTTAAGGTCCTCTTGACCCTTTGCCAAGGTCATGAGGAGTTGTTGGAACTGCGAATTTTGTGCTTGTAGATCTTTGACCGTCTGCTCTATATCCATCTTGCTGAAATAAACAGCAGAGAGATAAGGAAACCTGGTGTGAAGACCTGTTTATGCATATGATGAATGATATGTATTCATGTAATGCATTCAAGGATTCAGAAATTCAAATTTGTTGCAAACAAAAAGAACACACGTCATATTAATAAGAAGAAATTTGTTAGTACATAAATTCCCCATGGGCAAAATATTACAAAATTCTAATGTAAAAAGACGTTGCGCATCCTCTTTGGTGCTATGTAGGTGTTGAGATTCTGCTCTTCGTGAAGTCGACGAGTAAGTTCCAAAACCTTCTTCTCACTGGCATAGAAGCTGGCTTCAAAAGTATTTCGTTCTTCCTTGAGCTGTATCCAACTCTTTTGCAATTCTTCCAATGATGTTGGCATGTCAGGATGTAGGAGGGTGTATGGAACCTCTTCTTCCATAACAGGCTCTTTGATCATAGGCAGAATATAGGGGTAGGGCATCATAAGACTCTGGGCGCGGGTTCGCACCCACTTGAGGTAAGGCTCAAGGGGGGTGGAATTCTTGTGTCCTAGGGTCTTACTGTCCACTTTATTGGGCATCCTCCAAGCTCGGATGAACCTTTGTCGAAGTCCTTGAATGTCGTTGTCGAAGTCAAAAACCAAGTCTAGAATCAGCATGTCATGAGGGATATCCCTTCGGGCATACCCAAATTGTCTCAGAGCTAAACAGGGGTTGTAGGTAATGCCTCCCCTAATGCCAAGTAATGGGACATTAGGGAATTCTCCGCAACGATTAATGATGATGACATTTTCTCTGGACCGAGAAAACCAATGAACATCAGAATGTGTAAGAGTCATCAACCGTTGTGACCACCTCAAGCCTTGTTCATTCTTCAATACAGATTGGGGAAGGTGAGAAATAAACCACCTTGCTAGAAGAGGAGTACAACACATGAGAACACCTCTTTTCCTCATTGTTCGTGTGTAAAATGAGTGTAAGATGTCCCCAAGCAATGTAGGCACAGGATTCCGAGATATGAAAATCTTGACAGCATTCACATCTATAAGCTGATCAGGGTTTGGGAACAAAACCAACCCATAGATGAGAAGTGCTACAATCTCCTCAAAAGCTTGCAGATCTAGAGAATTCCAGCAGTCTTGCGCCTTCTCAAACAGAAACTTTTCCAAGAAACCCTTGACACCACTCTGGTTTCCCAATGACCTTTGATATCAGATGGTTGCAAGTGTAGGGCTTGAGCAATATCTTCAGGCTTTGGTTCTCTTTCTGTACCATTGTAGGGTAGTTGATGGAGAATAAGAATCCTCAGGAGTTGAGAAAATTCCTCCAAAGTAGGTACTAGTTGGTAATCAGGGAATGTGAAGCAATGGTGTAGGGGGTTAAAGAATTGGAAGAGAACTTTCACCATGTCTTCTTCAATGTTGGAGTTGACCAAGTTGAGAAGTTTACCATGTCTTTCACTGAAGGGAGAATTCTCTGAAATCTTGGAAGTAAGCTCCTTGAGTTGAGGAGGAATTCTCACAAGGTTGACCTGGATTGTTTTTCTGCGGAGTGATTCCATGACCTACAAAACAGGAACAAAGATGAAGATCCAAACCCTTGAAATGGTTAGTGGATGCAAATGATGCTTCATTATGTTCATGATGTATGCACAAGTATATGTACAAGCAAATCACACAAGATCCTAGTTTCAGGCTTGCATGGGGTTTCATAGGTAAGTACCCTCTTGAAGTTTAGTTGGCTCAACCTGTCCTATAAATAGTAACCGGGTTCTAAGGATCTCAATATCACTGGATTATTTTCTATGTTCATTGTTTCAGTTTAGCCACTTTACTGGCGACCGAAATATTCCAAGAAAACAACCCTCAATGAGTGTAGTATCGAGTATCTACCAACTTCGGACTGCACCAAAGTCGGTCATCTCACTACCCCTAAAAAGGCCAAGATGGTCAAGTAAAGGTTCTAGAAGTTCATTAGTGCTTCATGACATTACTCAGCGGCCCCTTATTCTCTTTGATTGACTCAAAGGCTATCGGTACCCACAAATATGTCACACTAATATAGATATTGCTTCAACCATGTCGGTATACCCTGCACAGTTTCCACAACGTGTTGCTATTTACCTATGAATGTTTCCCAAATCCGGGTGGAGGATTTCAAACCCAAACAATAGAACCAAATGTAAAGCAATCAAAACAAACAAGGTAAGCATGTAAAGGTGATCTAAACCCTAAGGTAACCCCACTTTTATTATTATCCCCAACAGAGTCGCCAGTTCTGTGATACGGTGGGAGAACTGACTTGAGGTTTTGCGTTTGTGTTCGCAAATGTTTCGGTTTAGCAAGAGTCGCCACCGACTTTTTATTTTATCCAAAGGAAAGGTCAAAAAGCACAGGAAATACCTTTGAGATGTTTTCTTGGGTTCGGGGGGTAGATTATGAAAAGGGAAGGTGCAAGCACCCTTTTCATCCATGGTTATCCATGGGATCTTAGTTACTTGTTTAGATCACTTGCTTTTGCTTTTCAATTGTTTGAAATGGTGCTTTGTGTGTGGTTTTGAAAATGTTTTGAAAAGAGGCCATCATTGTGGAAACCTTTGTAATGATTCTTGTTTGAATGTATACAAAGGTGTATTTGTCTTTTGAAAAGATTTTTCAATGTTTGATTGTTTGAAAGTTTGTTTTTGGGAAATGTTTTGAAATTGTGTTGTGAGGTGTGTTTGAAAATAGCAAGGATGTTTTTCAAGTTTTGATCAAGTAACTAAGAGTTGTCTACCCTATCTACTCAAGAGTCTTTCCTACACATTTTTAACCCTTTTGACAGTGTTGTTTTACCATTGTATTTGGTAAACAACCTTGTATTTGGATGTTAAACGGGATAGGCGTGGGTCATCGTGTTGACCATGATATCAATTGTGCTAAGTATCTTTAAAATTTTTTTGAGGGACTAGATCATTTTGTATCGGCAACCAAGATAGCATCGTCGGGGGACTATGATCTTTTGTTTTATTTTTGTTTTGCCAAGATACTCAACATGCATAACATGGCCATTTTAAGGCAACAAGTGGATGAAACCCTAGGGGTGCAAGTGTGCATTGTGTTGTCATTTTTCATGCTTTTTATCTTGTATTAGGTCAAACTATTTGTTTTGATTTTGGATTTTTGCATACAAACCCTAATCTCTAATCATTGCATATTTGACAGTATAAAGTGCGTAAAATAAATCTACACTATTACAACATTTGATATGGGGAGAGGGATACAATTTTTGAATGGGGAATATTTGCAAGAAATTAAAACCCTAATATTTACTATTACATCCAAATTGAATAAATGGTACAAATAAATAAATGGACAAGTATTTAAATGGTCAATTAAATAAATATACAAAATATTATGAATATGCAAAGAAATGTTTTTGTTTACTTTTTATGTATGTAAAAAATATTTAATGTATATATAAAGAAGAAATAAAGTATTATTATATTTTATTTATTAAGGGTAAAACCCTAATTTTCTTTTAAGAAAGTATGTATATATATATATATATATATATATATATATATATATATATATATATATATATATATATATATATATATATATATATATATATATATATATATATATATATATATATATATATATATATATATATATATATATATATATATATATATATATATATATATATATATATATATATTAATTATATAAAAAAAATAGAAATGAATGAAATATATACAAATGTCACAAAATGAAAATATATTAAAAAAAGATATTATTTTTAATAAGGGTGGAAACCCTAGTTTTCTTTTAAGAAAATAAATATATATTAAATATATTATTTATGTACAATAAAATAAAATAAAATATATACAAAAATAAAAAGTATTTAGAAAAAATATATTATTTAAGTATAAATGATAAAAAATAAAGGTACAATATTTTTATGTTTTATTTTCAAGTTTTCATTAAATAAAATAAAAGTATGTATTAATTAATAATTTGTTTCATGTTAGAAAAATAAAATAAAATATAAAAATAAAAGTGAAAATTTATAAAAATATTTTTGGTATTTTTTATGTTTGGAAAATAATAAAATAAAATCAGAAATGAAAAATAAATACAAAAATATAAAAACATAAAGAAATGGGCCAGGGGGTGCAATCAGTAAAAGGGAGGTGTCAAAAACAAGGCCAGAAGCAAGCCCAGCCCACTGACTTCGTCTTCAACCTTTGTCAAGAAAAAACGCGCGCCTGACTTCAAACATGAACAACCTGCATACGTGCTCTTATGCAAAAACCCATAACATCAAAGTTGTAGCATTTTTCAAGACGAATCCAACCATGTAAAGAACTCATTCTAACTCTCAAAGACCAGAGAGAATTTCTCTGGCCCTAAATCCTAACCTAATTTTTTCAGGAAGTTCATGGATCAAATTCTCTTAACACGCTTAACTTAAATGAAAACTGAGCATATGAACAACTTCATGGCTATGAATAATACATTTTTTATTCACAAACCTAAGCCTAATGATTCCTAAATAGAGAGATAGGAAGTTGATAAAAACTTGTTTCAGTTGAAATCGTGTATGACAATGTGGAGCTTTTTAGTGAGGCCTGAGGTGTTTGGGAGCTTGCTTGAACTTCCTCTGACCTTCCCCAATGCCTAGCTTGTCTTGAATGTGCTTGAACAAGCCTGTAGAACTCAACCTGCACAAGCTTAAAACAGAAATGGTAAACCTTGTAAAGGGAGTTACAGTCAGTGTCTAAGGGTTGGGATAGCTTGGATAGGTTATGTGGAATGTGTTTGAACCAGTTTGAGGCAAAACGCACGAGGGGTTTTTGCTATGGAAGTCAAACTGCAGGGAGTGCCCTGTTTTGCAAACGAAAGGTGATTTTGTGCTATGGAAGGTTTGAGGACTCAAAGGCTCGTGTTTTTGGCTCAATGGGGTGTGTGAAACTTGTCTCAAATGCTTGCAAGAGTTGGTTCTTTCAGATGTTCAAGTTATGTTGTATTTGACAAGTTTCTTGTCTTTTAAGCAAAAGTGAGCAATGATGCAAGACAAGCCTGTACAGGCTATCTATCAGCCTGCACATTATGCTCTAGGCCCCTCAAGTTGGTGGATAATGTGTGCAGTACAAGATCTTGTTCAAGGCTCAAGAGATGTGGTTTGACATAAAGCAATTTTGATAAAAATGGCAATGTTACCTTTACTATTTTTGGATTAATCTAATGTATAATACTCTAATGACCAAAACAAAGCCTTAGACCAATGGATTTGAATTTAATTATTTAGTATGGAAGGGTTTTGGGACCTGTAATCAAGTACAAACAAGGCTTATTAGAGTTTGCAACTTGTATCAATATGAACATGCCATGGATCAAAAGTGAGTTTTTGCCAACTTCAAGCCTTCAATTCTCCCTAACCACAAATGATTTTGGATAGTTCTGGGACTTTTTAGAAAGCTTGTAACATGCTCTACAATCCATATTTGAAATTCAATTCGAGATTCCAAGTTGAGATATGTAAAAAATGGTCATGAAGATAGGTCAAAATTCTGCCTAAACTAGGGCAAAATTTCACAAAGTTAAAAGTTTCATGGACCCTTGTTCCAAAAATCATAACTTGAGATCCAAGCTTCTTTTGAGAAAACTTTGTGAATAAAAGTTGTAGACTTTGTGGAGGACTACAACTTTCATGTTTGAAGTTTTGTTTTAATCCAATTTCATCATGGTGAAAATGTTGTGCAAAGTTGGGAAAAATAAGAAAATTTCATAACTTAGAAAAATTCTAAGTTATGAAAATTTTCAATTTTAAACCCTAATTTGCAAAATTGGGTTTATTGATGAACAAGTTTCATGTTTTGACTCATCTTGATGAAAATGACCCTTGGCACTTGATTTTGACCAAAAAGTCAAAGTTTGACTTTTCAGTGTACAGTCAAATTTTGATCAGTTGATTGAAAAATTCATCTGTCAATCCAATGTAATTGAGATCTTTTGAACCTTGTGAATAGGTCAAGATGATGCCATTGAGTCCTTGAATCCATTTTTGAGCCCAATATGCCTTTGGCTAGGTTAAAAATTAGAAATTTCCCTTGTGCAGTCAAAACCCTAAAAATGACCATTTTGCCCTTTTGATGATCTGATCAAATTTCTTGAGGAATTATGGTCCAAACTTGATCAAATGGTTCATAGGAGCCTATAATGTTGATGTGGATCAAAATTTATGAGGTTTGACTGTAAATTGGCCATAGTTGATTTTTTCCCCAATACAGTTGATTTCTAGGTCAACTGTCCAATTGACTGGGCAAAAATTTGATTCAAAGCTTGAAACTTGGTAGAGGCAATCTTATAAGTCCAACATGAAGTATGAAAGTCACTTGGAGCATTGAAAGTCCAAAAATCCCTGTGTAAACTCAAACCGTAATTTAGGTCATCAGTGCAAGGAGATGTCTTGAGCAGAGCAACCCTAATCCTGTCTGGAGTTCAAAGAGTCTTGTGAGGGGAAATCTTGATAAAATGAGAGGGAAAATCTTGGGGTACAACACAAGTCATCTAGATTAATCCCTCATTTTTCATATATGATTTGAAATGATCATAACTTGGTCAATTTTTATCACCTTAAGCCAATTCATTTTTCATGATGATCCTAAGGATGTGTCCTTCATGCCTTCATTTATGTGCAAAGTGAAAAAATGGATGGAAGTTGCCTTGAGAATGCAAAAGATTAAAGGTTATTTCATGATTTTTGGCCAACTTCAATAAGTCATAACTTGCTCAATTTTTGGAGATTTTGAGTGGTTCAAATTGCAAAATGTCATTCAAGAGGTCTAATTCATTCCATCTTTTTTGATCAAGAGCAAATTATAAATGTAAGGCCATGTTTGGATGCAAGAGATTATAGGTCATTTTTTAAGAAGAATTTGAAATATTTATAAGTATGGAAAGTCAACTCTTTTTCTTCAACTTTGACTCCATGTAACTTTTAGCTCAAGCATCCATTTGATTCCATTCTTTTTCCATTGCAAAGTTTGTTACCTCGTCTTTCCAAAGCATCAAGAATTTTGCCCTAAGACTCCTTGAGGTGGAAATTCCATTGGAATAAACTTGGTAACTTGGAATTGAAAAGTCTCACCATAAGTCAGAATTTGAAATCCATGTTTTGGCCTTTAAACATCAAATTAGCACGCGTTTGTGATCTAAACATGTTTAACCAAGTTGACAATGTGGATTAGAGCCTTGAAACACAAGGATTTGATAAGTTTTGATGCAAATCAGATCACACTTTGCTCTTGTATGAGGTTCACACAATTTCCCTCCAATTTGCATCATTCCACACGCTTGAGCATTCCATTTGATTCCCTATAAATAGAGGGTCATCCCCCATTCAATTTCCCAAGCTTAGATAGCCAGAATCACCCTGCCAAACTTGCTTCACAACCCAGAATTCAGCTACTTCGAATCCTATTCTCAAGCCTTTTTCAATCCATTTTTTCCATCAATTCACCTTCCTTGATCTTCCCTGAACCTAACCATACAATTACATTCAAGAATCGTGCCCTACATTGCTCCATAGAAGTCCAGTTTCAGAGCTCTGCAACTCAACATCAATAGGTAGATTCCTTCATCAATTCTTCAAAACTTTGGTATCATTGTGTTGCTCTCATTGCCCTGGTTCTAGTCGCAACACTTACTTCTTACTGGAAACACGTTTTGACCATGAAATTTCAAATCCCCTTTCAAAACTTTCTTTCCAAATTGCTTGAGTTACATTTTATATAAATTTGTCACGGAGGTGTGGTTGTATTCGTCTTAAAGAGACGAAGCGAATGGCATAAGTCTGAGCTTCTAATTTTATAGTTGGAGAGACCTGCATTTCGTGAGGGCTTGAGGTTAAAGATGACCAACGTGTCATCTTCTAACCAAAGAAAACGTGACATTTGTTATTTTCAAATTCTGATTTATTTAATGATCCTGTATATTATTCAGTAAAGACCATGATATGCACAGCGCACCAGATCTCTTGGATTTGATTACTAACGCGTTTTGACTCTCATCCAATGGTCCACATCTTTTTCTTTTATTTTCTTTTTCTGATTTTTATATTTTAATTGTTTTAAATTTCAAAAAAATCATAGGAAATTCATTTTTAGTCCAAAAAATCTGAAAAAATTATGAAAAATATTTTTGATTATTCTCTTTCTGATTTTTATTTTTTCACAATTTATTTTTGTGTTTTGGTATTTTTTATGAATTTTAAACTTATTTCATTTGTTTAAAAATGTTTAAAAATACTTTTACACATTTTTAAATTCTGAAAAAATTATGGAATGATTTAATGATATTGTGACAAATATTGGTGACTTTATTTTATTTTTGTTTCTGACTTTACTATTTTTTTACCATTTTTGTTTATTTTACCCATTTATTTTAATTTTTAAAAATAGTTTCTGACTTTTAAAAATTCCCAAAAATTTCATAAAATTACTTGGCCTCTTTTCTGATTTTTCCATGGTCTTATTTTTTATTTCTTGATTAATTTGAATATAATTGATATTTTCCCTTTCTTACATTTTTTAAACCCTTTAATGTATATATTAATTATATTATTATTTTGTGTTTATTTTCTGGCTGTCTTGGGTTGATTTTTTTTATTATGGCTTTATTAACATCATTTGATCCATGGTGTTGAGTTTGACTCCACAAAAAATGGATGAATGATTTTAATAATATTTTGATTAAATATTAATTCAAATGTGGTTTTTTTTCTTCTTACCATAAATCCCCTTCATCTCATCCCCTTCTTATTGCACTAGATGTTGTTGGAGCATGATCTCTATATCATGTCTCAAAACAAATGGTACATAAATTGCTATTGGTCGGCCTCAAAATAGGTGCGACTTCTATATAAGTCCACTTACGATTGCTTAACATAGCGCTAAATTTTGTCCCGATTCGAATAAATGATCATTCATGGCCCAAACTTATGATTGCAAGCCCAAGTATGTTAATTTGATCTCTTTGATCCAATAACCTTGAGATTCATTGTGTGGAGGCTTTGGTTCTACCAATCCTCTAATGGATCTATAACACCTTTGGTCAATGCGGATAATTTAAACATCGTTGATCATTAAATGGTACTTATGAGAATTCCAAATGGATGATATACTTGACAAAAAGCAAATGCAACTTGTTGTGTGGAGGCTTTGGTTCTACCAATCCTCTAATGAGTTCCAAATGAAAGTTTCAAGATGGTCATCCAACTAACCACTAATTATTGACTTGTTTTACCTTATGCTTTTATTCTCTTTTATGCTTTATGTACTATTTACTTTTAGCATTTACATTTCATGCCATTTTCCTCTTTGCTCATTTGAGCATTTATTTTCTTTCCATTTTTACTTTGCTCACTTGAGCTTTTCTTTTTCTTTCTCAAAATACTTAATAACCAACTTAAACCCTAAAAAACTCTTTAATGGCACTTGGACTATTTGGTTGCTAGCCTTGGCATGATGGAGCAGTGGAGTGTTCTTGGACTTTGGATTAGAAACCTTGGCCTATCTTGGATACCTTGTGATCTTATTTGATTATTTTGTCTGGAGCTCTTAAGGTTTACCTCAAGACATTGGGTTGCTTGTTTGTTTTTGTGTGCAGGTTTTTGTGATTACATCCTCCGTTTGTAATCTGGAATTCACCCATATACAACCGTTACTCTGCCCAATTTTTGTGAAGACTTAATATATTTGAAGAGGTTTAATATCTTTGCTTGCTTGGTTTCAATCCAAAGAATGGGAATTCTATCTTGTCTCATAATGTCAAGTTGTGGCTTCTTGTTGGTTAGATGGTCCTTATCCTTAGCTTTTACCTTATGTTTTAGGATATCCTCTTCTTCTCCTCCCATCTTCTTTAATTTCAAAATCTTCTCCCTCCTTTTTAAACTCTTCTTATTTTAAAACTTGAACCACTTTCATAATAAACTTGGGCTTATACCCATGCATTTTCAAAATATTTTCATAAATAAACTTCAATCAATTTAATAAATACTTTGACACCTTTTTGTGAGAATACTAAAAGTCAACCAATCTCATTTCAAACCATTTTGCCACTTTGGCTTTTTACCTTTAAACTTTTTTCTCAAAAGGTTATACTTTTGTCAATCCTTGTAGTGATGCAAACAACTATACTTCTACAATATGTAGTGAAGAGATATATTTTCCACTTGGGTGTTGAGTGAGGCATTGTTGATTTTAAAATCCAATCCATATCCTCCACTTTGAGATGATGCAAATTCTCATTTCTCATGATTGTGGGTAGTAAGTATGTTTTCCACACGGACAATGACGATGATGTCTTATCTCTTAAAGTTAACTGACACACTTGTGTTTCAAACTTTTTAAAGAGGAACTACGTGTACCCTGATCCCCTATTGCACGAAAGGTGGTACGTAGGCACTAAAGGTTCGCAACCGCGGAGGGTGCAAATATCATAAAAAATATATTTCTTTTCTCACCTCTACCATCCATTTTATATATAACACCTTTTTTATAGCAAAAAATATACAAATTTTACAAAGAGGTTCCTGCAGAGTACCGTAGATGTTTAGGGTGCTAATATCTTCCCTTTGCATAAACAACCCCCTTACCTTGAATCTTTCCCCCTTTTTGGGTTATTCGCTATTTTCCCATTCCTTTGGAAATAATAAAGTGCGGTGGCGATTTTTATTTTGATTTGTACAAAGTCTAGTCAATCTAATGGCTTAGTCTTGAACATTTCTACCGCTACAATAGGCACGACCGATATCGCGGTAGAATGGAGATAACATGCCCTTTTGAGGAGATCTTTGATTTGTTGAGTGTTTTTGTTAAGTGTGAATGAGTTTTAATAATGATTAAGTGTTTTCAGATTTTTGAATAAGGAAATAAATTTTTGTTTTAATTTACAAAAGAAGAAAGAGTCTAAAGGGAGACTAAAAAACCTAATTGTTGTTATAAAATGCGTGAACTTAAAGTTGGGATGAAGGGAGAAAATCTACCTAAGTTAGCATGCAAAGTTTGGCCTAGGGTTGAGTTTAAGGGAATTACCTAGTGTTGTCATACAATTAAAACAGAAACGATATCCTAAGATTTATCATGCTAAGGTTTAAAACCTAAAGTCTAACGCGAAATGATCAAAATGAGATTTCATTCGCTTCACAGCATTCCTAAGGGGACCTACTAAGAAGAAATAGAGAAACTATCAAAGTAAAGGAAAGTACTGCTAATATTTTTTATGATCATTTTCAAGTAAATAAATATTAAACTCAAGAGAAGAATAAAATTCTAATATTTTTTTTATTTTCATCATATAAAGAAAATTAAAACCTAATTCTAATATTTTTTGTGATTTTATCATATAAAGAAAATTAAAATCTAATTCAAATATTTTTTTTGTGATTTTTTTATGAATTTTGAATGAAATAAGCCTAAAAAAAAGTTAAACTTAAAACTTAAAGGAAAAAAGGTAAATTCAGGGATTGAACTCATGTCCCCTAGGTTATAACTCTCTTGCCTTGCCACTAAACCAAGTTTATGTTCTGTTATATATACACCTTAAATAAATAAAATAGAGTTTTGGTTAAAAGGGGATAAAAGCAGAGTAATGATAAAAGTGTCCCAATGGGTCTCGAACCCAGGACCTCACAAATACATATACACACACACACACTAACCATTGTACCATGCTATTCATTCATTTATTCTTATATCTTCATTAAACTAAATTTAAAGCAAAGACAATGGAAATGGGTTATCAGACCCAATGGGTCTATCCAATTTGGGAAGAAGATGTGAAGGGTTTTTGGGAACCCTAATCTGAAGAAAGGGGCGCCGCAGGCTCTTAGGGAGAAGAAAAGTTGCCATTAATTTTTTTTTAATTCTCAATAACTTAACTAAAAAAAAACGTTATCCTCTTCCCTCAACCTCATTCTTTCTCATGATTTTCTCCCTGTTCGGTTCATTTATTCTCTCTCAATAATCCTCTGTTCATCCTCTTCTTCAATAATAACTTTTCACGATCTACCTTCATCACTAACAACAATAATAATTTCCGTCAATTTGTTCGCTTAATTCTTCCTTTATTTCATGATAAACAAAACCATTGATTCCTTCCCTCTCAATCTCTGAAAATCTTCCTCATCGCTTAACAACCAAAAACTCTTCACTCCCTCAACTCAATCGAATTTTGTCTCGATTCAACCCTTAATATGAGGTTCGAATCGAACAAAAATCAACGAAACCTATGACAACCATGAACTAGAATCAAGCAATATTCATACAAAATATCAAGCAAAATACTATGGGGGAAACATTCTATACAACAAGGAAAATGTTATACACGACAAGACAGACGCGGTACTATGAAGAAAAGTGAAGAGAGAAAGATGACAAAACCAACCTAACCAGAGCTAATCCAGCGGTGTTTCCCCGATGTTGGTGTAACCTCGTGTATTATTTCTTCCAAACTTCATCTTTATGCCTCTGATTCTTCTTCTTTTCTGACTGAGTTGTTGTTATGTGTGTGAATGGGTTGCAGGTTGATTCTATCAAGAGCGTGTGAGTTCACTACGGATATTGTTGATATTGTTGGAGTTGTAGGTTAATGAAGTTTGGGTGCAAGTTACGAAGAGTTACTGAAGGGAAGGTTAGTGAGGTGAGTGTGTAGTTAATGAAATAGTAATTTAGGTTACACAGGGAGCATTATTGCTTGGATTTTGTTGTTGAAGGTTTGAGTAGTATGAGCACAGGTTAGAGTTTAGGATAGTTTGTGTGTGTTAAGAGGGTTGGACAGAGGTTTGAGGATGAATGTAAGGTTGAAAGCCCTTTTTTTTGCAGGTGGATTTGGGGTGAGCAGTGGTTAAGGTTACACGGTGATTGGAGTTAGGGGGGTTGGTTTGAGTGTGATGGTGGGAGAGTCTTTGCTGTATTAGAGGCGATAGGGAGGCAGAGTTGAGATAGGTTGATTCAGGGTTGTTGTTAGTGAATTTGAAGGGTGGAGTATGGAGGAAAAGATAAGAGAGGTTTAGAGAGTTTATAATGTCCTCTACTACTGAAGTGGAGACCTTGTTAAATAACCAGTGTTGAGGTTAAAAGAGGTATGCTATGCAATTGCCTTTCTTATTGCTTTTGAAATATTTCCATTCTCCTCTCTCTTTTCTGAACTTGTGACACTGTCTTACATACCTTTTTTTTATACAAATTTTTGTTGTGCTATTTCTATGCAAGTTTGGGCTGATGCATTGGCGGTTTACATAGCAGGTTTTGGGACAACAATAACACGGGTTATGCAGGGAAGGACTTGGATTTGATGAGGGTCTTGTGTTAAGGTGATGGTACTTAGTCTATTTGTAAAGATTGGAATTGTGAAGCAGGTTGTGATCTTGTTCTATTTTGTTTAGTATCTACCTAAGGGTTTTTTATATTGTTTGAACAATTTGTGTGCACTCTTCTAACATTTTTTGCTGCAGTTTTTTTGTATTTCCATTTTGATGTAATTTTGGACTATCTTGACATGTTCTAAAGGCTCATGAACAGCAGGTTTGGACTATTTGCACATGGCTGGTTTTTGCTGATTTTTGGAGTAGAGTGGCAGCTGGTGATTAAAGTGATGGCATGGCAAAGATTGATTCAAGAATCATGAAACATGGAACTTGAAACTTAGAACTAAGAGTTTCACAACTGCTCCTAATCTATAATTTAGGAACTTGAAACTTTCTTGTAACTCTTGAATTTACTTTAAACTTTAAACATGATGAAATTGCTTGAAGCCTTTTTTAATTCATGTATGAATGTACCTTGAAAATTTTAGGCCAAAAGAAGCTTGAATTGTCTTGTATGGCATTAAATTTTTTTTATCATGAAGGCAACTCAAAAATTAAGAAAGTTCTCCTTGAACTTGAAATGAACTTTGCAAAATTAAGCATTATCTTGAAAGATGCTTGAAATTTTTTTTGATGGATTCCTTTTGATGAACTCATGCCATTAGGAACTTGAATTCATAAATAAAAATTGAATCTTGAATCCTTGAAAAGGATTGAAAGAATTGATGGATGCCTTGAAATTTTGAAGTACAAATATTGACTTGTAAATTCCAAACTCATGAAAACAAAGAAATTTCCTCAATCTCTTGAATTTGAAAGTCTTTGAATAAAACTTGTACCAATTCATGATCTCACAATAAAATGAAATCAAATCAAATTGTAGATCATGCTTGCATCTTGAAGAAATCCTAATTGAAAACCTGAATTTCTTATCCTAACTTGTATTTGAAACAAACATTGATTGAACCAACCCTTATGATTGAAAAATTACTCCTCAGACGAGTTCTCAATGCACACTTTGTCTTGACCAAACCTTGACCACTTGGAAGGTCAAACATAGGAACAATAAGCTTGAATCACAATCCACAAATAAACCCCTAACTCAATGATCCTTAATTAAAGCACCATAAATGAAGAAAAACCTAATTCTTAATCCTTGAAGAAGGAAATCTTGCAACTTGATATAAAGAAGAAACTCATACGCAACCATAGTCCCACACACCCTAATCTTGAAGAAGATCGACGTAAGAAATCCCTTCGTGCTGAGAGAAGTCTTAAACCCTAATTAACCACATACTTAAAATATTGTAACCCCAATCTTCTGAGAAATATAGAGACGTACACTCTGATCCATGACAGTGGTGAATGTGGATGGAGAAAGAAGTCCATAATAAAGAATCAAAATCCCAGCTCATGCTTCATTGCTCAAACAAGAAAAATTAGAAGGACTAGTCTTATTGATGTAGAATCCTCAAACCAAAATTAAACCCTAGTTAGCACAAACTGATGCTTTTAACCACTGCCTTATTGAATGAAGGAATGAGGTGTGATTCGCCTAATGAAAATGATGTAAATGAAATGCAAAGTGTAAGCCAGATAAAAGTGAAAAGGTATGACAAACTTGGGGTATGACAGTGTGCTTGTGTTAGGGAATGCAAGCCATCATGTTTTGTAATCTGCAAAACAAGGAAAATATGAAGAAAAAAACAAAATGTCAAAAGTCTGGGATCGAACCCATGCCTTGGCATAGTAACATCTTATCGTGAGCGCTTTAACCACTGGGGTGGTAATACATCTGTTGTTTTATATCAAACAAAATATATATAATATAAAAATACTGCCTGAATCGAAGAGGTGCCAGAGCCCTAGCTTCGGTCGTCTTCTTCGGTAGCCTCCTTTTATGTTCCTGCGAAACAAGCGAATATTAGCAATCCAACAATACCCTACCCCCTAAATTAGGGTTTGCAGATTCAATGAGATGATTATTTTTTACTAAAACATAAGGGTTTGAGAGCTATTACAAAAATATTATGAATCGGTGTAGTTATGGTGATTCGCGATTTGGCTATTATGGGGGTTGTTCTTTGGGTTATTCCTGCACCACTGAAACTCATGAACATCTCAGCAAAGTTAGTTTGTCTTAAAATGCAATGAAAATCAAGAATGAAAAAAATCATGCAATGATGGAATCGTGATACATGCTCGAGTGTTTCTGGTCGTTTGGATCGTTGTAAGCGATCCAACCTTACCGTATGATCTTCCTAGAATCGATTGGAGTGGCTGGTATGTGTTGAAAATGGCTGCAAATAGGTTTTTCAAGTTGCCCTATATTTGAGTAGATTTTGAGATTTTTGGATGGCTTTTTGCACAAGGTTTTTTTGTGGCCTTTGTCTGAATTTGCTGAGAATATATAATGGAGAATTAGGTCAACATATGGTGGGCTTGGACTTGTGTAATAAGCTTTGTCTTATTTTGTTTTATTTTGACTTTCAAATAAATAAAACCAAAAATAAAATATAATAAATCAAAGGGAGGTGTATGAACAAGTCTTGAGGTGCATATGGAGTGTAAAACTCATTTGGACTCTGAAACAATAGCCCATTATCCCAAAAAATTAAGTTTGCTTCATGCATTTGCTCAAAATTTCCCAACTTGCACTAGTCATAACTCTCTCAATTTTTATCATTTGAAGGTGATCTTAGACTTTTTGTAAATCTCAAGATGTCCTCTACAATCTCTATGTTGACCATTTTTACCTTTGAAGAATTTATCTTGATGTAAGTTTCCTTAACAAAAAGTATCTTTTTGTTGACTTTTAAAATGACATATAATGTATTGGCTCATATCTCTCAAATGAAGCATTTTTTAGACTTGAGCTTTGTAGAGAATTGAATTTCCTTCACAATGAGCATTGGTTGAGGAAAATATGATGAAGTATGTGAAAGTTATGCTTGGTCAAAGTTTAGTTGACTTCTCCTTAGGAAACCCTAATTTGGCAACTTTTGACTTTTGATGATTTGAGAATTTTACTTAATGAATAATGATCAACCCTTTATAAAATGATGAATATGACTTCAAAATCTTGATGTTGACAAAAAATCTTGAAGTTTGACTGTATGTTGACCACAATTGACTTTTTGTCCAATACAGTTGATATTTGGTCATCTAAGCCATTGACTGAGCAAACTTGTGATGCAATGAATGAAACTTGGTATGAAAATTCTTGGGGACATATAAGATACCATGAATTCCATTTGAGGCCTTAGAAACCCAAACTTCTTTGAGAAAAATGAAACCCTAGTTGTAAGTACATTGCTTAGGAGGAGAATTTGTCTGGTCAATTCTTGAGCAACCTTAAGCATTTGAGAACCCTAGGAGAATGTCTTGAGTAAAAAGGGAGGGAAAATTTTGGGGTACAACAGATGGTATGGTTGATCCTTGGATGGGACACTCCTTTTTCTTTTGAAATTTGAACGCACGGTCAAATTGACTGAAGACTACTCCTCCCCTGGTTAGATGTGAGTTTTTTTTGGTATGGAAAGAAACTCCTACTTCAAGGCTCAAAAGGGTTGACGAGGATTTCACTCCCTTATATCTCCAGCGTTTGGGGATTTGAAATAATGCCTTACATTGTTAGAATGGTTTTATTCAAAAGCATACAATTAATGATTTCACGTATTTTATTTTCATCATTCTCCTTTCGATTTTTTGCTTTAAATAAGAGTTTGATATCGATAAACAGGAAAGTAAATGAGTGAACACAAATGAATTGATTCGAAACAAACATATGCAGTGTATTATCATTATTATCATAAAAAAAACAATCTAGTTTACATGCGAGTAACATTCAAAAACAAAGAAAGTTACAAATGAAAATGCAGAAATGATCTAATGATTGCGGGTGCTGAGGAGACTCCTCCAGGCTTGACTTATTGCTTTAGGGGATGCTCTTGCAGTCTTGTTGCTCACTTGGGGAAAGGATTGTTCAGTACATTCGGGCCAAATAGAGTGAACGAGATTGCTTTGGAATCGATGAGGTCCTGGACTTTGTGCTTCAGAATGTTACAATTCTCGGTTGAATATTAGGGTGCCCAAGAATGGTATTCACATCTAGCATTCACGTTGTAACCATGTGTAACAGTTATTGGAGGAGGCCTAGGTTCCCTTAGTTGGACTAATGATTCCTTGAGTAGTTGAGGGAGCAAATGACTGTAATTCATAAGGATCAGATCAAACCTTATTGGTGGCCTCCTTGGTCCTCGTTCTCCATACTGATAGTTTTATTGTTGTGGGATATTTAGTTGCAGTGAAGTATATTGTTGTTGTTGAACATACGGTTGTTGTGGTACGAAAGGATGTTATTGAGCCACCCAGGATTGTGGAGTTGCAGTAACGTATGCCTGAGGAACATACTGGTTAGGAACAACAACATGTGTTGGGTAGTAAGAAAACTGAACTTGAGGATAGTAAGGAGATTTTCCTTTGTCAACAGTAGTAACACTAGTCTCACCCTCTTTCTTCTTAACCAAACCAGAGTAGGATTTCTTGCCATTTCCAGTGTTGTTGTTGGTGGTTCTAGGAGTACCTTGGATTGTACCAGCCTTGATACAAGTTTCAACATGCTCCCCAATAATAAACATATCGGGGAGGGAAGCAGAAGTACGACTAATCATATGTTGAAGTTAAGGACATCGCAAGGTATTCAAGAAAAAATCAGCCAATTCACGATCCAAGAGAGGAGGTTTAACCCTCGCGGCTAGTTCACGCCACCTTTGAGAACACTCTTTGAAGGATTCTTTAGATTTCTATGCCATACTCTGAAGTTGGGCACGACTAGGAGCCATGGAAGTGTTGTAGTGTTAATGTTTCAAGAAAGCATCAGCAAGCTCTCCCCAAGTACTGACATGAGCTCTCTCTAACTAATATACCTCTCTAGTGGCGCCCCGATCAGGTTGTATAGAAAGAAGTGCATGAGTAAACAGTTCATTATCAACATGAGCGACTATCTTACGGTAGTAGGAACGAAGGTGAGTCTCTATGAAAGTGTTTCCTTTTTATTTATAAAAGTCGGGGACCTTGAACATTGGAGGAATAAAAATTCCTGGAACAAGACATATTGCAGCAACATTTAATCCATAAGTTTTAGAAATTTCCATAGCTTTGAGACGCTCCTCGAGAGCACGATACATCTTAGCAGTTTCAGCAAGGTCCATAGTAAGATCACCATGGGAATCATCAAGATCAATGACATTGTAATTCAACCACCTTATTTTGAGTTTCAGAAGTAA
This sequence comes from Vicia faba, assembly GCA_948472305.1. Lineage (NCBI taxonomy): Eukaryota > Viridiplantae > Streptophyta > Magnoliopsida > Fabales > Fabaceae > Vicia > Vicia faba. The sequence continues at coordinate 64,298,777 of OX451738.1, read as the reverse complement.
GCACAATAGTATCAGCCTTGGGAACTCCATTAGGAGGATTGGGGAACCCATTATAAGTGGAAGGAGAAACTTCCGCAATCTTAGTGACATTATGACGAAGCTCTTAGGACCTTAAACAATAGCTTGGAGAGTCTCGAGAAGTTGATTCATTATGTTACCCATGGTATCCATGTCCCGACGAAGAGCATTATGATTATGTTTAAACTGATCCATGAATCTTCGCTGATTGCTTTGGGTACAGTACAGATGTAGGGAAGTTGTTGTCGTTGATTCTGAAATCTGAGTGGAAAGGGACCCTAATAAGTTCCTGATATGAACAATGGAATGCATGTTATTATAAATGCATGTTTCATCTTTCATTTCTAGGGAAACCTAAAGACTTGTCAATTCATAAGTATCTTTTTGTTTTTAGAAGACAATATTCATCTTTTTGAAAAGCTCAACAAAAGATACTTGTCTTTGGAGTCCCCTAGAAATGAGATACATATACATAATGGTATGATGCAATGGTATATAATGGAATGGGATCAAGGCTCCACGGAATATGGGTAACCACTGTATAATCCTATGAATAAATACGACACAATCCTATGAATAAATACAGTACAATCTTTTGAATAATTCGAACATAACAAGATCAAAGGTCCAAAACCATCTCGGAACATAATAGAACCAAGTATCAAATAAGTCACAAATAGTACCTGTCAAATCATTCCCTCCCCACTCACGGGTGAAGTCTAGGTCGGGGTAAGGTCAAAAGGTAACTCAGATTCATGAGTTCGCGTGAAAGTACTACCATCACAATAATAGACGTATATAACGATAGTACCCCATTTAAACCTCGGCTGAGCGTGGCTCACATGAACTCACTAGTAGGGTATGTACCCAGTAGCCGTCATGACTCCACTCTAGTCCTATGTGTTCCTATGTGTTTCTCTCTGGCCTGGGTACTGGGCCTTTTACCTCATAGTAACATCCCACCCAACCTGAAAAACATAAAATCCAGCAAATAACACAGTCCAGCATATGGAAAGCAATAAAATGCAATGCATGCAATAAAATAAACAACAACAAGTACAACATAAAGATAAACACCCAATGAAAATAAAATAAACAATAGCTAGGACCGGATTGCTTAGAAGAAGTATCCTTAGCAGAGTCGCCAACTATCGCACCGTGAAAAAACACAGAGTCGCCACCGAACTTTATTTATTCTGAAGGAAGGGAAAATATCGAGAAAACCCCAAAAGGAAGGATAAGATGGTCTTGCAACCAAGATAAAGGACACGGAAGTTGATTACGCAAAGGGAAGGTATTAGCACCCCTCATGTATGTGGTACTCCACAGGATCCACTCTTGTTGCTCTAATTAAAGGGTGTGTTATATCTAATGCTTACTTGCTAAGGGAATGCATACATGAATTTCTGATGGGAAAAAGAAAAGTTTTTTATTATTATGCTCGCCTCGGTTTTATAAACTCGTGCCTACGTATCCTGAAAGAACCAGAGCACCATAGTTCTTCTCAAAAACTTTGGTTTGTTGTATGTTTTTTATGGGTGACGAGCCCTTTTGAAAAGGTTTTGTGTTACACCCTCAAGGAAAGGTGCCATATTTGATTTATTTGTGTTTTGTTGCAGATAATAGCAAATGGATTCCACTGAAGGGACACTTACTACTTCTCCACTTATTTGTGAAAGGATTGTGAATTGAATCATATTAAAGACCATGGATGAAAGAAAGAACAAGGTTAAGAATGTACTGCCACATTCTTTCCCTACCAATTAAGGCTCGTGACATATGATTCACATCTTTATTCATTGAGTATTTTGAATTTTTTGATTGAGAAAATGGTTTTAGTTTTAAGATATGCAAAAGAAAAGTAAAATATAAAGGGAAACTGAAGTCCTAATGTTGACATGCAATGTAGACCTAAAGTTGAGATTAAAATGAGCAATTCTACTTAATTGTTATCATGCTTGGTTTTAATGCCTAATGTCTAATTCCAATTCAATTTAATCAAAGATTAAAATTGAATTAAAACAAAGCTAAGGGATCATGTTAAGAACACAAGCACAACGACAACATCAAAATATTGCACACAATTCATACCAAAATAATACTGTAAGTTGTAAACAAGCACTTGTCATGAAAATGAACAAAACTAGTGATTAAAATTGACAAAAAGAGTTAAAAAAGAGAAAAATAAATCTCCTAATTAATTCCTAAAAATATCTCTTAAATCTAATATTTTTTAATCTTTTCATTATGTATTTTTATTGACAAAAATTATGAAAAAGAAATTAAACTAAAAAATTCAATGAAATGAAAATAAGAGAGTTAGAGGGGTGTGAGGCCTAATCAGGAGTATGGATCCAGAAGAATTTGGATCTCTGGCGCTAGGCCCAACAAGAACAGTCCAATATTGAGTTTTTGTTTGCTCAAGCTTCAGGTTCAAAAAAAACATGTGCGCTATGGGCCTCTAGGGGGGTTTACGCAACCGTATTGTTCCAAAGCCCAACGCATTCCTAGTTTCAATCCACAAGTCCAATACACACACATTTTTATTTCAATTTTCTTAACATTTATTCAATTATCATAAAAAATAAAGAAAACAAATAAAAAGAAAAATTGATTGGGAAACGGTGCGTTTCAGTGGTGTGTTAAGGTTGAAGTTACTTTGACTACTCTTCTCAAACAGGGCTTCTTCCTTCCCTTACACTCACAGCGCTGCAGATTCACAGATCATATTCTTCCCAAATCCATCCGAGCAATGGAAAACCCTAGAGTCTAACGCCTTCGATTGAATGCAAAAAAGAAGGGGGAATCTGAAAGATCCGGATTTGAAAAAAATGGCACAAAGGAAAATTATCGGGACAAGTCGCGTACTAGGTCGCTTTCTTTAAGACGTTTCGTCGTACTGCCAATAGTTATGCAAAACAGTCGAGTTTTGACGACGTCTCCAAGATAAAACAGCCCATTCAAAATACGATAATTACTTGCACTATAATTAGTCGTTCGTAGAATGATACCTTCGGATGGTAGATAACCGGTCTTAGTATCTGGAAAGTTCCAGTCGAAAGAAACAGAGAAGAAATGTTGTAGATGAAGAGAGTAGAGAGAGACAGAAGAGAGAATTTAATAGCAAATTCTGGGATGTGTCAAATGAACCGAAAAAATCCAATTTATAGGCAAAGAGTCCAACTGAGTGGAACAAGTGTAGTGGGAGAAAATCGTGGGAGAAGGTGAAATTGGCCCAGTCAAATGTAGCCGTTATTTTACTTGGTGACCTTACGATTTGAGAAGTTGGTTGCAAAATGAACGTCTAGATCATGAGTTAGTTATATGTTATTTAAGTTAGTTAGCGAGTTGTTAGAGTTAGTTTGAATTCTATTATTAATAAGTTTAGAAAGGTTAAGTTCTGTTAAAACTTCTGTTAGTAGCTTAGCTGTTAGTTTTAGTTAGAGATTATGTTAAAAATGTTAGCTTGTGTAGTTGTTAGTTATCCAAAAAGAAGTTAGTGAATGTTAGTTAATTATTAAAATTTTGTTAATGGTTGAAAGATATGAAAGGCTAATATGTTAGTTCTAATTTGGAAGTTAACACAACTGTTAGGGTGAAGTCTTGTTAGTTGATGTCAATTGTCAAACAGGTCAACTTTAGATTGTTAGTTAGAAGGAGCAAAAGAATTGTTACTACAAGGGAGTTGAGAACTACTAGTTTAAATTGTTATCTAAATTTGTTAAATGTTATAAAGAGTTGTTTGTAATGTGAACTTTTTATCAGTTAATGTTCAGTTGTTTTTGTTAAGAGTTTAATGGAGTTAAAGTGGTTATCTTCGAAATGTTAAAAAACTTGTTGCTGGTAACTAATGTTATTGAAATGTTAGTGGGATGGCAAACTGTTAATACGCTTGAAATCCGTTAGTAATCTTGTTGAACTGTCATAGTGGATTGTCATGAATTTGAATTCATATAAGTATGTGCTTGTTTGCATAGCATGGTGATGCTTGTGTTTATTTTTATGAGTTTTTGAAGTGTATGTATGTGAACTGCTTTTAATTTTCTGCAGTCATTGCGAACTAGTCTTTTTGCAGGGTAGATATTATGTTAATGCAGGGACTGGTTCAATTGGGTCTTGATTTGGTGTGTCTTGTTAAGAATCAAGTGTGAGGAAGAAGTCCCACATTGATTATAAAAGGGAAGATTGAGCACTTATAAGTGGGAGAACCCACTCACTGTATGGGCAATTCCGAGGAGAGAGCATTTTACTTGGGACACACCTTTGTGAGAGACACACCACTTGTCCATCTAAAACCTTAAGGTTATAGATGAGTGGGTGTTCTCACTTATAAAGTGCTCAATCTTCCCTTTTATAATCAATGTGGGACTTCTTCCTCACACTTGATTCTCAACACTCCCCCTCGAGTGTGAGTCACAATGCTCCCCCTCATGTGGAATGACTCTCTTCCACATACACTTGTACCATCGCTCGATACAAGTAAGTCGGTCCTTATCTCGAAACCAAAGGCTCATGATACCATTGTAGGGGCAATTCCGAGGAGAGAGCATTTTACTTGGGACACACCTTTGTGAGAGACACACCACTTGTCCATCTAAAACCTTAAGGTGATAGACGAGTGGGTTCTCTCATATATAAGTGCTCAATCTTCCCTTTTATAATCAATGTGGGACTTCTTCCTCACACTTGATTCTCAACATGTCTATGATGGTTTTATGCAGGTCATGTCAGTTGATTAAAGAATGCATGAGTCTGATTAAATTAGCGATAATGGTGATGTTGTGATGCAAAACCCATGGTGTTTACTAGTCTACTTGTATTAATTATGTAGCAACAGGTCACAATGACGAGGTTTGTGGAACGAGGCAAATCATGGCTTAGTGCATGCATAGCTTAATAAAGACAAAGTATAAGGATTGGATCATTATGTAGGCATGAAGCAAAATGGAGGAGAGAGACTCAAAGAAACTTTAAGAATAGGTTCCACTTATCAGTCATATAGGAGTCTTTTGTGTAACCTTGATGGAATATAATTGGTGTGGTGTAATGACATGTCTTGAAATATTGCAGCAAAATTTGAATTTGGAAATACCTTGATTATGCTTGAAATGTACTCTTGGTTGAATGTAATATCTTTACTTATCACTGAACTTTGCATGATTTTCATTCCTCTTGGTCCAAGTTCTACACTTAATGTATGCATCCTATAGTGTAACCATGGTCAAGTGCTGATGAGAAGTCCACATGATCTTAAAATTCGATTTGACCTCTTTTAAAATGTATTTCCTATCTTTCTTGAAATTTGACTTTTGTATTTTTAGAATTTTTCTTTCCCCCATTTGGCAATCCATTTCAAATTCAAGTTTTCTCCTCTTCAATGCCTCGTTCGGATTTCCAATGCCTTTGCTTTTTCACACTTGAAAACCTTATATGAATATCATAAAATGAGACTTCTTTGGTCAAAACCTCCAAACCTTGAAATGCCTCCATAATGACACAATATAATGCCTCAATTCTTGATTAAAATCAAAAGTCAATGACTCGTGACCCAAGTAATCAGATTATCCAACTTCCAATGATGGTATGAACCAAATGATTCAAACTTCAAACGACGATGAGAATCCAAATGCATCTCTATCCATGATCCATAAGAAACATCAATGAACACAAGCCCTTAAAGTAAGGAAAATCTAATACCAGTGAAACCCTTGCAAATGAAACCTCTTGATTTAAATAACTTGGCCAAATATTGCACCATGAATAATGAAGTATCTTGAATCAAACCCTAATTTCTGATAAACCCTAACTTGAATTGCACAGTTAAAATCCAATACAGTTGTGGGCTTTTGAACCAATGATGTGTATGTAAATGCAAATGACTGAACCCTAATGAGGACAATGGATGTTGACTAATGCAGATGAATTATAACAATATAAGTCAGGTGAAAGGGTAATAGAGGTAGGACACATTTGGGGTATGACAAAGTAGACGACGACGAAAATGTTATGGTGAACAGAGAAATTTGAAAATTGATGTCGGAATGAGTCATATTAGTATATGGAAGGCAAACTAGAATTATGACATAGTTTGCCAAAAAAATTTCACAAGAAGACAATGGATCAACCGAGTAAAGCACAACAAAAGGTTATTTCTCAATTGGATCTAGATACCATGTTAAGAAATATGTTTGGGCCTAAATAATCCCTATAAAACCGACTTAAAAATCAGCTTGTAGGATAAGGACTGCCCTTCAAAAAAGTATACGTCAAACACGGAATCCTTCTTCGTATTATAGTGATTTATGTTATCATTGTCTTTTCCCTTTGCATTATACTTGCTTGTCTTCTTTGTCTTCTGTTTCTATTCCTAAAACTCCAGGTAAAACATTATCTCACCCTGAGTAGAGACAAACAATGATTGATGAGATGTGTGATCTTCAAATAATATTTTATGAACCTTAGTAAACTTGTCTAACTCGTACGTAGTTTTATGTAATTTTACTATAGATATATTTAAATTGACTTACTTGAACTTATATCATAATATAAATTTTATGAGGCTATATGAGAAAACTTATAAAAATAATTTTTTTGATAATAAAAATAACTTACAATATTATTTAGAGTTATTATTAAATTATTTTTGATAATTGCTTATTGAGTTAAATATATGTAAGTCGTTGGTTAAAAATTCAACTTGTGAGAATAACATTTATTTGTATTTTCTTTCAAAATGTAAACAAGACGTTGATATTTATAAATCAACAACTTAAAAAAAATTATTTTTATAAATTCTCTAAAATATCTCATGTATGTAAATAGATTAAAACATATACAAAAATAATTTAACTTTAATTTTATATATATATATATATATATATATATATATATATATATATATATATATATATATATATATATATATATATATATATATATATATATATTTCATTTGTGGTATCTCGATTTGCACTTATTTATTTTAATTATTGTAATAAATTATAATTTTTTATTTATGAATTCTTTATATAACTTAAACCAAAATAAATTTATAACTACAAAAATACTCCTATATTAAAAAAATACTATTCGTGTAGGTGTTTTAATAATAATAATAATATAACATACTCAAATGATTGGATTTGATTGCACATTTAATAATGTTAACGTATATAAATTATAATTTATGACAATAATTCAAATAAATGAATGCAAATTGTAAAATCATACTCGAGATACCACAAATGAAAAAGTTAAAATGAAGATCATATTTTCTGTCAAAAGAAAAAAACATAACGCGTTTATTATTACTATAAATAGAAAATAGAAAATATTAATTTTAAAAGCAATAGATAAGAACAAATATAGTTTTATAATCCTAAAAAGAAATTTGACTGAGTTTTATTGAAATAAAAAAGAAATAAAAATAAATAAAATTTCAGATTGGTTGTTACTTGTTAGAACCGGCAACAATAAATAAAATCGGAAATATAAATAGACGTAAAGAGAGAAGCAAAATCCACTTTCTTCTCATTCTGTTCTCTGAAAAATTGATTTCGATTCGATTTTCACTCTCGAAAATGGACAAAGCGATTCACAGACAGAAAGTTTTACTTCAACATCTCAACCCTTCTTCATCGTCGATCCATGACAACGATTCGTCTTCCACCTCTCTCAATGTTTGTTTCTTCCTCTTTTTCGATTCTCGATTCTCGATTTCCCCTTTTTCCTGATCTTTTTGTTATGCTTTTGTGAATAATTGATTATCCTTTTGTATGGTTATTATTAGATTAGAATTTTATGAAAGTTCTGATCTTGAATTGAATTTCTTTGTATATTCATGTTCACGTGGATTCTATTTTTCATTAACACTTAAAAATCACTCATTTATGGATCGATCCTTGGAAGTAACAGCTCATGTACATCCTTGCTCTCACGAGTCACATGGTGACATGATCGGTGTTTTTTTGTTTTGGGTCTATCAAAACAAACATTGATTTAGGGTAGGTTTGGATTGATGGTAATGGAGTAGAGTGGTAAATTATGAGATTCAATTGTTTGGATTTCGAAATAATAGATGGAGTGGAATGGAACATGTTGAAAGGTGGATCCTCCATTTTTTGTTCATTCTATTTATAGAGTCTATGCAATGGAGTTAGACATTTTTAATAAAATAACTAAAAATAGAGATTCCACTTTATGTTATGTTCCGCCCATCCAAACATATTTCTTAGACTTGTTTATTCTTTTTATTTTTATTTTTAAATGGTACCTATCAACTATGAGGCATGGACACCAGCACACGAGATGATGCGGACCACTTGACACCAATAATGTCTAAAACATAGGACACCGACACCACTACATATATGATCGTATTTAAACTTCATTATTTCATCTTTTATTAAGAGAGTTAAAAATATCTTAATCAAAATCATTGTCTTTAATTTTAGTCGATGACATTGCTTCAATACATGTTTAACCCTGTTTAACCCTTTTAGATGTGTGATATTTGTCTTAAAAAGTGGATAAGGCGTGGTGAATCAAAGAAAATGACATTCTTTTTTAAACTTTTTTCTAAATTCTTACATGTGTTGCATCAGTGTCATACGGGTGTCATACACTTATTTGACATTTTCGTCACTTGTCTGACTTTTTGTTGTACGAGTTTCATAGTCACCGCGATATTCCTAGAGGTGAATGTGCTTTATAGCCAATCAAGTATTGATCTTATTTGTAAGCTTCTACTTTTGAGCTTTAGTCATAGTTGGAGTTTTGGGTGATTTTCGAGTTGTTCTCCACTGTGGTACACAGTAGAATATACTTTCATATTCATTGGAATTTGAATTTTAGGGAGGGGCAATTCTCTATGACCCTTTCTACTCATAATTTTCTATATAGATTATTTAGGAATTAACACGAATATGTTCATGTATGTGTATATATGTACATATATGTTCATAAGTATTTGTGCATGTTGAATAAACTTGTTATGTGGATTCTAATTTGTATGTTGAACACTTGATTTCCAGGCTTCAGCATGTTTGGCGGGCGATAGTGCTGCTTATCACAGGACGGCTTCATTTGGGGATGATGTTGTGATTGTAGCGTGAGTTCAGCTATTATTTGAATTTATTTTTCCCCATTAAATATGTGTTTTATTTGCTAATTGATATAGGAGGCGTGTGGAAAAGCTTATTTGAACTTATGTTATGATAAGCACTTATGTAAGTGATTGGATTTGGAAGAGCTTATAAAAATAAGTTGTAATACTAATAGGCCCATACAATATTTTTGGCTTATTTTTGCGATTTCCATAGGCTAGTTATAAAAACAACTTATGGTACATAGAGTTTATCCCGGAATTCTCCCCATTTTCTCTTGTTGATACCACTTGTAACACATTTATACAAAAAAATATTTATGTTTATTAACTGAATGTCTTATCGTCTTCAACTATGAATTAGAAGCAACGTGTTTGTGGGATTGGTTAGTTTTTATCTTAGAGGGTAGTTATGTTATATGCTTGCAGTGCATATCGGACTGCTCTATGCAAAGCTAAACGGGGTGGATTCAAAGACACTCATCCTGACGATCTCCTAGCTCCTGTTTTGAAGGTTTTTGATATTTTTAATTTCTAACTCTTTTGCTACTTTTATCATAACTTGCTTAATGCACATCCATCTGCGTGAACATGATGACGAGATTTCATTGTAGGCTGTTGTAGAGAAAACCAACTTGAACCCAAGTGAAGTAGGTGATATTGTTGTGGGTTCTGTATTGGGAGCTGGATCTCAAAGAGCTAGTGAATGTCGTATGGCTGCATTTTATGCTGGTTTTCCTGGTATGCCTAGATGATTTGTGTAACTGAGTCTGATCAGTGATTCTGATTAGTTACTTACATGTTATGTTTTTTTTCCTTGCCATCCAGAAACTGTGCCTGTTAGGACAGTTAACAGGCAGTGTTCATCTGGGCTCCAAGCTGTTGCTGATGTAGCTGCTGCTATAAGGGCTGGATTTTATGACATTGGTAAGGATGCTTCAAATTATTTTGTACTTCTGGTGATTGCAATAACTTTGTATATATATATTCTTACCTTTAACTATGTTTTGCTTAGGTATTGGTGCCGGTCTGGAATCCATGACAACTAATCCAATGGCATGGGATGGATCAGTGAATCCTAAAGTATTTTTCCCGTTTTTCCTAACTTTATTTCCTTTGGCAGATTAATTAAATAATTTCATTTTTTTTTTTTACTTTTGGTTTTTGGAAATAAAACCTTCAGGGCTACAAGGTCGTGATATTTCTTCGTTGTCACAGGTGGAAATGTTTGAACAAGCCCGAAACTGCCTTCTTCCAATGGGGGTCACCTCTGAGAATGTTGCCAATCGCTTTGGGGTTTCAAGGAAAGAACAAGATGAAGCTGCTGTAAGTTGAATATATCTTTAAATGCAACATTGAGTTCTCTCTTTTATTTTTTATTTAACTTTTGCAAACCTTAATCGAGTCTTGTTGATGTCTATGAGGTGTTAGCTTTGGTAAGTAAAACTTTAATATTGTAACCTCAAGGGGCAGAGTTCAAATCTCCTTAGGGACAATTGTAAAATAGCCAATTAGTCAATTAATAATATTTTTCCCTTTTCCCAATTTCCCTTATAAAAACTGAATCTTGTTGATAATCTTGTTTTTAGGTTGAGTCTCACAAGCGAGCTGCCGCAGCTACTGCTTCTGGTAGATTTAAAGATGAAATCGTGCCAGTTTCCACCAAGGTATTTTCCACCATAAGGGTATATCGAATCTTCCTTTAAAATATGAGGTACTGAATTAGACTTTTCCTTCAATAGATTGTGGACCCAAAAACTGGCGAGGAGAAATCTGTCACCATTTCTGTTGATGATGGAATTCGACCTAACGCAACATTAGCTGACCTATCAAAGCTTAAAGCTGTATTCAAGAAAGATGGGACCACCACTGCAGGTATAAGATTATAAAAATGTGATTCATTTCCTCAAATTCTTCCCATTTATTATAACATTATTTAATCATTTGATTTGATGTCTGTGTTTTAGGTAATTCTAGCCAGGTGACTGATGGTGCTGGGGCTGTTCTGCTGATGAAAAGAAGTATTGCAGTTCAAAAAGGGCTACCCATTCTTGGTGTATTCAGGTACTTCATACCATTTTCTCTTGTTTAGTTAGGGAGAGGAGAAAAGGAGAGAAGAAAAAAGTAGATGTGTGCCCCAAACCAATATTTTTCTCTCTTGAAATGGATGGATAAAATAGACTTTGAGAAAATAATTCCACTTTGACTATCTATTGATATTTCATCTTGTGTTGGGTTCACTTGATTTTCTTATTTTATCAGGGTGAATAAGACATTACATGAATTTTTCATGTTTTTCTTTCCATGTTTTCATCAAACCAATTAACCAAGAAGGTCTTACTTTTCTCTTTATTTTCTTTCCACCCAAAGTCCAAAATTCCAAATACTATATAAAAGTCCATCTATTTTCTTCTCTCCATTTTGTTTCCTACCACGATCTCTTTACATTCAAACAAATGTTAATAGATCTCATTTCATTCTAAAAACAGTGGCATTGCAAATTGATATGGAAAATTCTTTATTATAATCTGAAGAACATTATTTGTTGGTTGTCATATAGGAGTTTTGTCGCAGTTGGTGTCGATCCTGCCATCATGGGGGTTGGTCCAGCTGCTGCAATTCCAGTTGCTGTGAAGGCTGCAGGTCTACAGCTTGATGATATCGATCTATTTGAAATAAATGAGGTATTTAACTAATGTCCCTATTTTATTTTCCTTGTTTTCTCACCATTTGTTTATGTACTAACTTCAATGATTTGCATATATTCAGGCTTTTGCTTCCCAGTTCGTATATTGCCGTAACAAGCTAGGTCTTGATTCACAAAAGATCAATGTTAATGGAGGTGCAATGGCAATTGGGCATCCTTTGGGAGCAACAGGTATATACTACCACAAGTCAACAACTTCTATTTTCACGCTCCAAAAGCTACAGCATCATTGCTGATTAATTAAGCTTTATCATACCCTTGTATCCTTTGTTTTGAAAGTTACCAATATGTTTGCGAGATAAGATCTCACCTGAAGCACTGATGCAGACACACGACACTGACACTTACGTACCAGTAATAATTTAAGAAAATAGATGTGATTGAATGCAACCACTTGTCTTGGTGCCACATAATATCTTACCTATAGATAAAATAACCTAATAGTTTTATTTATTTTCAAAAAAAACTGTAATGTGCCCTGGAACATGGAGCTAATGTAAGAACTCAGAATTGAACTATAATGTCATAAACAAGTACCGCATACATATGCATTTCGATTAATTTAATTTAATTTTTTCGGATGTAGGTGCTCGATGTGTAGCAACTCTTTTGCATGAAATGAAGAAACGTGGCAAGGACTGTCGATTTGGAGTAATATCTATGTGCATTGGTACACTTGACTTTCTCACTGTGTGTGTACAGACGCGAATGATTTTGAAAACCTTATAGTTAATATTGTTTGTTTTTAATTTTGAACAGGTACTGGAATGGGGGCAGCTGCTGTTTTTGAGAGAGGTGATTCCGTTGATGAGCTTCGCAACGCCCGCGTAGGGGACAACCTTTACTTATCTAAGGATGCTCGCTAGAACTATTTACGTGGTACTCATTTCTAGTTGGTCAATATTATCTATTAAGAAATTAGAATAAAAGCTTTGTTCTGTCAATCACTGGTCCATAATTCTATAATTTCTCAAGCTTTTTGTTTTGACCTTACCAGTAGAATCTGTGTTTGGAAAAGCTAATAATGCTATAGCATATTTTATCACGTGTTTCTTTGCCGAGAAATGTTGTTTCTGAATAATGTCCTCATTTTGCCATTTTACATCTGAGTGACAGTATTCTGGATTGGCCATTATATAGTTTAGAGAAATTTATGCAATAATATAGAAGATATGTTTATTATTGAATTCTACAAGTTATATGCAAACGAAAAAGGCATGACATGTAATTATCTTTTGGAGCATATAATATTAGTTCTATTTTAAAGATTTTTTTTTAAATATATTAAAGCTAATATGTAAAGCAAATGTAGATTGGTCAAGTTTCATAAAGATCGAGTTTGCTTGTAACTTGTAAGGACTTGAGTTTGAGTTTTGTGATGTGAAACCGTGACCAAGGATATTTGCAAGTGTGAAGAAGATTAATTGTGGTTGCTTAAAAACCATAATTTTTACTGAATTAATTGAAATGAAAATGAAAATGTGATAAAATCCTTAGAGATAAATAGAACAATTGGTCAATTTGTTGATAATATAGAGGGAATTTCTTAATATATCCTATAGATTATTAGCACACTTTGTGAAAATACGATAATATCCATAGATTTTGGAGTTACATTTTCAGATGCATCTAAATACATCAATTTTATATGTAAATAAGTCGCACTATCTTTTTTTGGTGAAAATATAGTTTGAAAATATATTTCTGAAAAAAATCTGGAAATATATTTTCACAAACAATTCAATTGCAACACTACTACAAGCGTTTGCGGACTAATAGATGATACTCCAATGACATAAAAGGGGGGACAAATCCAATTTTAAAGTTATAATGTATGGTACACAAACATAAAGTAATGGCCATGTGTTTGATAAAGTTATAATGGGCTTGAAAGAGACATGTTTATTTTATATAGTGCAAGTTTAGAATTTAACATGCCACTTCCAAAATTATATATGGCATCCTTCTAAAATTTTTAATTTCACTTTTACTCTTTGATGAGTTGAATACAATTTCCAGACGGAATTTTCGGTAAAAGGATTGAAATTTTCAGTATTATTCAAATTCGGATACATTTCTACAAAATTTTCGATATCGTAAGTATTCGGTAGTGTATTTACAATTTCTAGTATATCAAAAATTTCAATTAATTGAAATTTTCGGTAATATTGTTAACATGGTTTTTTGAATGATTGAAATTTTGCCGACATATTTGGATGGTTCTGATTCCACCGACATATTTGTGTGGTCTAGAATGCATCATTATTTGTATAAATAAGGGTATTTGTTATAGAGAAAATACATCTTAAAAAAATGTATCTTCCTCAATTTTTTATTAAGGCACAAGTGTATTACAACGACAACAACCCTCCTGTTGAATTCAAGCTTTTAGATGGTTTTGAATTCTTTGTCACCTTGAAAGAAACGTTGAATAATTTGCTACCTGATTGAGATAACAGAAGGGTGACAAATATTGAGTTTCAGGAGGATTGGATTGATACAAATGGAATGGTGAAATACACCTTAATCGAGTTGAAGAATGATGAAGATGTGAAGGTCGTGTGGAAATTATTTCTCTGTAGGATAACTAAAAGTCTGATCGAGTTAGATGCGCACGAAGATCTAATATAATGAAGTGTCTGAAACGTTCAGAATCATCTGGAAGTGTCTAGGTTTTCTTGTTTAGTTGTTTTTGGTTTATGTTTGTTGTACTGTTTTATGTTTGTTGTACTGTTCTAGCGTTTCACCAAAAAATTATGTAATAAATAAGATGTGTGTTTGTCAAAAAATGTATATTATACAACCAAAATAAAATAAGTTTACATAGGTCTTCTACGGGCTACGTCGGTCAACCTAGTTAAATCTCTATAAATCTCACCATCTGGGTTTATGAAACCCATAAGACTGTCTGCATGAACGATAATAAATTGGAGTCAACAGTTCTGATCTCCTGCAGGTGGTGGAGGTGGTGGTGGTGGCTCGGTAGATGGGCTACCATTAGAAGGTCCCGAAACATAAGTTGTTCAGTCGGTGGTATGATCACAGGATGTGACGCACTGAAATTACTCCATGTATCCATTCTCGCACTGCCCAGACTACTGAACCTCGACGGTTTTATTCATGATTTCACGGGGAAGGTAAGGACGTGACTCTGAAATCATCTATCAAATTCCACCAGATGGAGACTCTGCTGGAGTTGGACGAGGGATGCCCTGTACATAATCATATTGGCGTAGACATTTCTCGGACAAGTTCTCTCCCATCTAATATGCCCTGAACATAAATGAGATATCTCAAATGGACGATGATATGTATAGGGTGTCTAGACAACATCATTCAAGGTCAGGGCGTCAAGTACCCTCTGGTACTCTATCAAATCTCCTGGAATGGCCTGCTTAGCCTTCCATCTCCTCGCACATGGCTCAGGTGTCGTGACACGCTAGATCTTTCGCTCACAAATGTGAGGGAAGTGCTTGTATATTCAGCAGGAGCTTGTACCTCCTCAGCAGGAGCTTGCACCTCCTTAGTGGATACTTTATGACTCCGATGACGGGGTGCACAAAACTGCATATTCTACTCAACCATTCGTTTTTGGTGAAAATCGATCGGCGAATGATGTCCAGACCGTAACTCTGAAGCATATGCTTCGTTAGCACGGGCTTCAACACTAGCTCTATCAGTGTCCTGTCTCGTAATAGAACCATCTTTGTCTTCGGTCCTCACTGCAAAATAAGAGAATATCAGGAAAATATAAAATACTTAAGTTTTCGATAATTTTTCAAAAAAATTAAAATACCGAAATTTTTTGAAATTTTCGAAATAAATGATACATGAGAATATCAGATATTTCAAAATTTCTGATACAAAAATACCATATATTTAAAATTTCTAGTGCAAAGTATCGGAAATTTCACAAAAAGAGAGTATTTTCTCACTTGATCGCAAAATTTCCGATATTGCCTTCGAAATTTTCAATATCATTCAAAAATTTGAAAAAACCAATTATATTCGGGAATTTGAAATTTGTGGTGAATAATTTGAGTCTAAACAATTTAATATTTTCATACTCTTTAGAAGGAGTGTCATGTATAATATGAGAGGTGACAAATTAATTTCTCTGACAAGTGAAAAGTCCTTTTTTTCAATTGTCTTATTGCTTTTGTTGAAATTGTAGCTCCAAAATAAAAATAAAGCAAAAGAGACAACTTTTAGAAAGGAATGGAAATTAAGCTTCAAGGATAATCTAGATTTAAATGTTTTCAAAAATAGATTTTCAAAATAAAATTAAAAATATATTTTTGAATATTTTTTATTGTGTGAAGATTTATTTTGGTCTCTCATAAAAATTATGAAACTTAAATCAGTCCCCGACAAAAAAGAGTTAGATTTAATCCTTTGTAAAATTTAACTGAATCATATTAGTCTCTCTATTAATATTTTTTTAAAATTAATTTTTTTTCTTTTTAAATGGTGACTGGACTCCCACGTTAAATTATATTTTTTATTATTTAGTTTTTAAATATTAAATTTATTTATTTTTAACAATTTAGATATGAAAATATCTACTAATATACAATCGTGATAGATAATTTTTATGGTTTATAATAATATTAAATAATTTCAAATTTTTTTAAAAAAATACGTCAATGGATATTGGTGACATTTTACAACTCTCATAATAATCATTTTACAACTAGACTAATTATTATTAATATTTATAATAATAAATATTTAACTGAATAATTCATAATAAATATTTATTTATTTATTTATTTCAAATAACACATAAATAAATATTTACTTATTTTAAATAATACACATATTTAAAAATAAAATTAAAAAAATCTATATATTCTAAATATAATTAATTAAATAAAAACAAATCAAGTAATATTTAATTGAAATTAAATAACAAACAAATAAATATTTTTTTATTTCAAATTAATTTAAATTAAATATAATTAATTAATTTAATAGCAATTAAATTAATTATTAAAATATTTAATTAATTCAAAATAAATAATCAATTAATTTTTAAAAGTATTTAATTAAATAAAGTATAATAATAAATTAATTTAATAATAATTTAATTAAATATTTATAAATTTATTTGTATTTGATTAATTATATTTAAGATTTATTTTTAAATTTGTGTATTATTTGAAATAAATAAATAAGTAAATAAATAAATATTTATTCTGAATTATTAAGTTAAGTATTCATCATTAAAAATATTAACAACAAAAACTGATTATGTAGTTGTAAAGTGACTTCCATTTAACTTGAACGGATTTAGGTTTGTATTTTTTTGTTTTAAATTCAGAATTATTTAATATTATTATAAATAATGAGAATCATTTATCACTAATATACATTGGAGTAGTAGTAAAGACATAGGTTGTGGCTTAAAGGTCCAAAGTTCAATTCTTTCTAAGAAAAAATTTTGGTTTTTTTTTATTTACATTTTTTAAATTTGAATTTTATAAATATGAAATTGAAATTAAAAATAAAAATCAATATAATATTTAAAAAATAAAAATATAATCTAAAAGCAGAAAATAATCGATTTAAGAAAAATATTAACTTAGAGACTAATATGATCGGGTTAAATTTTGTAAGAGATTAAAACGTGTTTTTTTTTTGTCGCAGATTAATTTGGGTTCTGTAATTTTTGTGAGACCAAAATGGATCTTCGTTCTTTTTTTTTAATCTAAAACGAAAGTGTGTCTCATGAATTTAGTCTAAATGGGTATAATAGGGTGAATTCAAAATTTGAAAATACATTTCTGAAATAAATTTTGAAAAAAAAAATAAAGTGAGTCTCATTTAAAATGTATTTTGGTGTGAAAGTGGCGCATTCGAAAATGTATTTCCAAAATTTGAAGGACATTTTTGAACTTTTATAAGATGTTTTTTCACTATAAGGATGCGATTAGAAATTTCCATATAGAGAAACAACTTAGTTTGAATGATCCAAATCAATATATTGGATTAAGAAGAATAGAAAAACAGTAAGGGGATTGTTCATTACACCTTATGTCTTACTAATTAACACTATGACGAGAATTTAAATAAAAAAAATTAACATTCAAATTTTGGAGTTAGGACACACCAAAAAACACGTCAAATACAAATAAAATATTTATAGACATTGAAACTGGACGCACAGTCTTAGAACCACAACCAAATAAAAGCAAAAGAAATATTTGAATTTCAAACTCCAGTTTCAACTTATGATTGCACCTAGTCTTTCTATTTTCTTTCCCTTTGAAACAAAATAAATCTAGCAGGAGTAAAACTCACATCTCTTACATTGTTTTCAACTTTCTCAAAGGATTTTTATGTTTATGTTCTAACCTAGAATCTTCATCAACTTCCACTACTCTTCATTTAAGCTAAAGCACAAACATTTCTAACATTTGATAAGTTTCTCATATTCTTTTTTTATATATTTGTGATGCATACAATTTCTTAATAAGTTAAAGTTACGCTACATTAGGATATATTTAATAGAAATGTATAATTTGTATGTTCCTAATAAGATTTGATGTGAATTTGAGACATTTGAGGGTTAGGGTACGTGCATTAATACATTCTTTCCTGGTAGTATGATTTTGACTACACTGAAGATTTTCCTTGTGCTTGCTAGATTATCCCATTCAAAAGTAATATGACTATTGAGTCGTATATGCTTGTTCTTTATCAAATTCTGGCAGATGATATTTGCTTTATGTTGTACGCTAAACACCGTCATACACAACCATTGGAGGTGATATCTTGGTATTCTAGATGGCTAACTTATGGGTCTCGATTTATGTATATGCATCTACTTGTGTACTAGGATAGTTTAGATACTTGCAAGGTATACTGTAACACCCACATATAATATACATCTAGAAAATACATTATACATAGTGTAATTGGTATTGATATAGCATAAGAGTCTATTAGCATTGTTATATATAAATGTCCAAAATGAATAATGTGCACAATATGGTACATAATATACAAGAATGCCTAAACAAAAAATTAGGATCTATGTATAATATCCACATGATCCACATCGAAAGATCATAATCAAAAAATCGAGTCGTCAAACACCATCATTCAAGCATGTCTTTGCATTTAAACTGCAAAGAACTACTTGAAAAACAACAATAATAGTGGGGTGAGATAATAATCTCAATGAAATCTCATATCTTTTGGGTTCACTCGACTTTAAAAGGACTATTAGCGATTTTCTAACTTAAGTCATTCAAACTTTGTCTTATTTGTGTACACTTACACAATAGAACAAATATTTTTATCTACGGAATTTTTTGCCTCGTATGGAAACATATAGCTTGAGTCCATATAACACAATGAATCACTATTCAGGAATGCAACAACAAATAATCTTTCCCCGACCTATCCCTCGTCTAGGACTACAACAACGTGTCATGAGTCTCTGCTACATCAGACAATTTTATCCGACCGATCCAAATTCGTGGACTATGGACACAGGTCACAATTGTCTGCTCAATAATGTATTATCGCATGCTGATCTCAATCAAGCGACTATGGAAACGGGTCACAAACTTCATATAGTTGGATTACTTCTCCCCGGCCAATCCAAATCCGTGGACTATGGACACGGTTTACGATATCAAATTAACGATTCGTTTATTTCGACCACTACTTTATATAAGACTTGGATTCAGGATAATCACAAATATGGTTTATTCTCGAATACACGATTATTCTCATTAATCATAATGTGATTCTTCTCATCAATTTTCATGTGATTATATCACAACCATCATGGAATTATACACAATTTTCATGTGATACTATCACAATCACAATATATAATAATATTTTTCCATACAAGTTCATTGAATCATAACTATTACATTGCTCCCCATCCATTCCCCTTCGACATTCTTATGGATGAGACGACACATCTCACGTGACTACCGTTTACATGCACACATCGAGGTATCTCTTACATTTGAATATCACAACTTAAGTTATTTACCATAACCTAAATTATCTTTACTCATTTCATTCACCTAGATATAATTCTAGGCTTACTCTCACTCATCATCATGGAACTTGCTTCATTCATTATTCCCTTAACACATACACATCACAATATGATTCATAAAACACACATAGTAGTTCATTAACATTATCTAATTAATAATTGGAACACAAGTATGATTTCTCTTCACCAAATAGTAGAGCATGAAATTATCTTTCCAACGCATCCTACTGCCACTCATTTCGAGTTACGAAACTCAAAATACATTATTTTCAATACCGTTGAATTTTTCTTATGGGCGCATCTCACTAAGCGAGCCTTTCGTGGCTAAGCGAGCTTGACAGGACATAATTCCATAAATCTAACTTTTAAATCCATTTTCTTCAACCTATAATCATCCAAACCATACCCAATCATGATAACATATTAGTAACCTCATTCTTGTGATTCTCTAATGAATTCACAACTATAACAATACAACTCCATGACATTATTATGTCATCACATCATATAACAACAACAACATAGCTTTAACACAACATCAATACAACAAGCAAAACAAGAAAATAAATAATCTATCAAAATACCAGAGCCCTCACTTAGCGAGCCCCATCGCTAACTTCAACCGAGCTTTCGCTTAGCAAGCTTAAGGCGAGGTCCAAGCAAGACAAAATAGAATGTCCCAGCTTCCCCAAAACAGCTATCTCGCTTAGCGATGACAGTGTGGGATCAAGCGTGCCCTCACTTAGCTAATTATATTATTCCATTACATAGCAAAAATAACATAACAACTCTGCATGGAAAACTGAAGCTCTCGCTCAACGAGCTATCTCCCTCAACTAGCGAGCATAACAAAACAGAGCCATTAGAAAAGCGTAACAAGGAGAGGAACAAGCACCATTCAACATCATGTACTATGATGTTACACTAAGGAAACACCAAACATCATG
This sequence comes from Vicia faba, assembly GCA_948472305.1. Lineage (NCBI taxonomy): Eukaryota > Viridiplantae > Streptophyta > Magnoliopsida > Fabales > Fabaceae > Vicia > Vicia faba. The sequence continues at coordinate 64,277,976 of OX451738.1, read as the reverse complement.
AACTAACACTAGTAAACATGTAAAACAACAAGGCTATCAGGTATTAACATCAATTTCATACACATAACAAGATTTCACAAAAACCCTAATTCCCATTTCATGAACTTTTTCCCCCAAAAGCTAAGCTATCTAATAATCCACCTTATAAAAGGAAGATGATGATGAATAAAGATGAGATAAGGTGAAATTATTCCTTACTCCAAGCTCTTATTCTTCTTCCATGAGCTTTTCTTCTCTTATTCTCTTTTCTTCTTTCTCTCTTCCATCTCTCTTCTTTCTCTCTTTCTTACTAATTTTGGCCAAATGAGGAAAAATAAGAGAAAAGAGAAATTTGTTTGTCATCTAGTAGCAACAAGTTAAGCAACATCCATTTTACCCTTGTAAAACCTTTAAAATGCCACTCTTCAAATTTATCAAATTGTCCTCTCTTACTAATAAGTCACGTCAAAGCTTTCTGATTATTTGATTTGTCCCAACTGATAAAGAATAAAGCATTTAGAAATTCATTTTATTCCAACTGACAAAGAATAAAACATTTAAGAGCATATGTGATATTGCATATACCAAGGCACTTCACAATCGTTGCTCCTGTCACTGTCTTCTACTTGGATGTTAATGTGATATTTGTGAACTACCATGAATATCTGGTACTCAGAGGATGTACGCAGTGTGTCAACTCCTTATCCATGGAGTGCAATAGTTTTATATAAAGTGTCACATCCTTATATGACATCAGAGCCTAAAAGAGATCCCTTTAGACCAACTTACAGACGAGGGAGGACCATGTCGTGGATGTTCTGTCAATATGTCAGTGTATTATTGATATTGGGAGATAGGTCATAGTTAGAGAAGAGTTTCAGGAATGCGCTCCAAAGAGGTCACTCTACATGCAACCTTAGTAGAGGCACGACTTAGTTGTATTTTATGAATGATTAATGTATAGTTTTCCAATGAGTTGTAAAAATTTGATTTTTGATACATGTGACTTATGTGTATGGTTTATTGTGAGGATAATATATGTCGTATCAAATGGTATAAAAATTGATGCTTAAGTAGTGTCAAGTGATTCATAATATTGTTCAAGAATTATGAAATTCGAATTCACTCATATGCTTAACACACTACCAAAACATATAGGCAATATTGTTCTAAGGGTGAGTGTGAATTTTAAAACCCAAACATATTTTTTTCTTAGATGTGAGTGCATTTCTGATGAAGAGATTCTATGTATATTTGATACTATTGAATTTTAATATCTAGAGGGTCATGAATGTCATGTTTTAGTTTTCATAAGATTAGTGATTACTACATGAGAAATTATCTTGTCATCTCCTATATTATACATACACTTCCTAATAGATATTAAAAGACTAAATTATCATGACCTAAATTATTCACCATAAATTCTAATTTTACGTGACCAATCAAAATTTTCAAATTTTTGAGCGATACAAGAAATTTCAAAGACGACACCGAAAATTTCGTGAACAAGTAAAAATTTAAGGTGAATTTGTGAAATTTACGGTATTTTATATCAAAAATTTCAAAATATCCGATATGAATTCATACCGGAAATTTCAAAATATCCGATATTTTCATTTACCATTTATATCAGAAATTTTGAAATTGTCACATGGAGAATTTTGAAATTTCCAATAGTTCAATTTTTTTTTTAAAATACCAAAAATTTAAAAATTTCCGGTAGTTTATATTTTCCTAATATTTTCTTATTTTGAAGTGAGGACCAGAGAGACAGAGATGGTTCTATTGCGGGACAAACCACTGATAGAGCTAATGCTGAAACCCGAACTGACGAGGCGCGGGCTTCAGAGTTACGGACAGGACGCCGTCCTCCGACCGATTCTCATCAAAAACGAATGGCTGAGCAGTAGGTGCAGTTCAGCACACTCCGCCGTCGGAGTGTTAGAGTATCTACTATTAAGGAGATACAAACTCTTATGGAGGAGGTATAGGCTCCTATTGAGGAGGTAGTGACTAGCATCAAACTATTTTAGAGGCAAATATTCACACAAATTACTCCTTTTTATGAATTATGTACAAACAAGGATACACATTCCTTTGAATCCTTGAACAATGATCTTCCATTGTTAAGCACCAAATAGAACAATTATATGCTCGAATTTGTTGCTTGTAAAAACTTGCTATTGTTACTATTTGATGGAGGAAAAGGCATTGAATATTAGCATTTGACACAACTAGAAATAAATCATATTGCCAAGTCCATAAATAACATATTTTATTTTGTATGAAACTTGCCCACTTTACCTACCAACATTGATTCACTCATTCCACTTGATTGGTTAAGCTGGATTAAATATTTTTCCTGCCTCCATGCCACTGTTGCAAGTCAATCATATGATACCAAGAATCATATTTGGTCCATTACCGAAATAGCCTCGAGGTTGTTCTTTTGAAGACTTTTCCTTCAAGTTTCAGTCGTCTATGCGCTTCTCTCAGATGACATGGCCGGATTGGTCCAGATTCTTTCCTCTCCTTCATAACCATTCTAGCTGCAAAGATAGAATACCTTTGATTAATGGAAATAACACACTGCAACATTTTTACCTTGGCAACACAGTATGCGCAGGACTGGTCACAGTTACTCATTTGCATTTTTCATTTTCTAATTATATTAAAAGGAAGAATGTTATGTTGGTATAGAAAAACTAATACCTGTTTCCACAACTTCACCCACAAACACTTTTGCAATCCCTGATACTGCAATTGTAATTGGTATAGAGATTTTCTGGGACCCAGTGATGCTTGCTAATAACTGCTTTCAGGCAACCAATAGAGAAAAGGCCACTTGTGAGCAACCTTGCTTTACTATAATTTAAATTACCAGTGCAAATTGAAACGCAAAAATGACATTCTTAAACTAACATGAATTCAAAAGAAGCATCAATGCACAACTGAATATGACAGAAGAAACCATTCTTGAATAATGCACACGAAGAAAACATGAGTCAGAGTTAGGTTAGCCCAAGTGACTATAAGCATTGGATTAAAACTTGGGGAATCTACCCTACGGACATCCAATCAATTGTACAAAAAATATTGTATTATTCACTATTACAGGACAATATCCTATTATTCCACAACCAGAGAGGATCCAAACCAATTGTAGCTTCTATAAATAATCTGAACTCACCAGTTTAAAAATTTTGCATTCAACAGTGTCATCATGTGTTTATGATTGTGTAGTTTGATCATTTAAGAGTCTTGAAATTAGAAAAAGAAATTACCCAATCAGCTTGGAATGAAGGAAAATAGCTAGCCTAGCATCAAGAAGTAACAAGCGTAAACATGAAATTAGCTAATGCTGTTTTTGTTTGATATTCTAGGAAGGAGTTGGAGGTCACTGACTCATTCACTGTCCAAGAACCTATAACAGAATGTAAAATACACAGATACAAAGCGCGTCTTCAAAGTGTCATTGTTACTTACTATACCATTAATGTGTAGAATATAATGCTACCAAAACGTGTTCTAACACTCTCCTATTAGGTGAAAGTCACGTAAGTCCCGCCATTTTAATTAAAAAGTAAAAGAAATACCCGTTTCATATTAGCTTTCTGGAATCCAGCTCTACGAAATGACTCATATCTACTCATTTGTTCTTCAGTGAATTGTGATAAAATAGCCCTAAAATTTACAGACAACAACCGAAAAAACAATAATTAGGGTTTATAAATTGATATAGAGAAAAGAAAAAAAAACGAAGTTACTGACTGCATCTTAGCCATTTTGTGAGGATCACCAGCGGTAGGAAACTTAGCAAGTTCAACATCCATGTTATCTTCTTCTTCATCGTCATCGTCGTCTTTATTCTTGGCGATTGTTGCGTTGTTACTGGAATTGGTGTTTTTGAATTGGCTGTCTTCTTCGCGGGTGTGGGGGGTTTGTGAGATCAAGGAATTGGAAGGTGGAATCTCTGCGTCTGCGTCTGGATCTTGTTCGGTTTCGATTGGGGATTCTGGTGGTGATTCCTCGAATGCTGCTTCGAATGGGTCTTTTGATTGCTTCATTCTCTTTGAGTTCATGAGATTTGTAATTGTGAATTTGAATGTTATAGTGACTTGTAGCGAAATTGTGGCTGATTAACAATTTAAATCTTTTTATTAAATAGTAATTCTTTTTGGGAAAAAAGTAATAAAAAGAGTGTAAATTAGTAAAAAGATTACAAAATATGATTGGTATTGCAGAGTAATAAAAAGATTACAAAAAAAGATAATACATTGTAGAGTAATAAAAAGAGTGTAAATTCTTTTTGGTATCAATTATGATTAAAGTAATTTATGGTGATTGATTATGTAAAAAGATTATAAAATATCTTTTATAATTTAATAAAATAATTTATGAAGAAATCAATTAAAGAAAAAGAAGATAGAAAGGCAACCATAAATATTTTATGTAGAAAGATTACAAAATATTTTTTATAAGTTAATAAAATAATTTATAAAGAAATCAATTAAAGAAAAAGAAGATAGAAAGAGAATTGTAAAAGAAAGAGAATTTAAATAAGGAATTGGAGAAAGATGATTGTTTATGTGCTATTAATTAGGGGTGTTCAGATTCAATCCGATCCAAAAAAAATTCAAAAATCAAATCGAAAAAATCGAAATAAAAAAAAAACGAATTTTTTTAGATGTATTTGGATCACCATGTAGCATAACCGACCGGTTCGGTTCGGTTTATGGTTGGCTTCATGAGAATCGAACCGGTCCAAACCGAATCAATATTACTTTCATTTACTTGCCATTTATTATTTAAAATAAATTAATATCGAATCATTTATAGTCATCCATATATATTACTTGCCATTTATATATTACTTGCCATTTATCCATTTATTATTTACTTGCCATTTATCCATTTATTATTTACTTGCCATTTATCTTCATTTGTTCACTGTTTTATATATTTGTCATATATTTAATTTATAATACAAATCTCCATATAAGAATTAAGTATATCTCCATATATATTATATATTATAGCCATGTCTATTTCGTTGGGATAGATAGATATTATACATATATTATAATGAAACTTTGCAATAATGACATCAAATAGCCATATGAACATAGCAATTAGATATTGTCTCAGTAGACGTTGGTGGCATAATTGTAACTGGTATTGAAATATATTCTTTTTAAATTTCTAAATAGTGTTGGTTTAAAAACCGAATAAAACCGATTCAATCGAACCGAAGTAAACCGTATAAATTGGATTGGATTGGATTGGATTTTTCTTGTTGTCATCCAAAAACCGAACCAAACCGTATGCTTTATATATTTTTGGATCGAATGATATTTTGTCTCAAAACCGATCCAAACCGGACCACGAACACCCCTAGCTATTATAGACATTAAATATCAATTGTAAATTTTAATTTAATCCATATATATATATATATATATATATATATATATATATATATATATATATATATGATCTTATCGGATCAGACTTTGACCGTCACGGATGGTTCGAACTGGCTTGAGTGAGAGATGGGGGGTACTTGCAAGACACTCCGATGCTAAAGTGAGAGACAGAATGAGCAGGCCAAAAGTTTATAGGTGTGTAATAGATGAATACCTGACCCTCTTGGAACAGAGGGTATTTATAGCCCCCAGCGCTGGGCCAAGGTCCCCTCATTGGGCCGACCAGAACTGGCCCAATAAAGGAACTGCTAGGTTCTACGTGTGTAGTGGGGCCCCACATGTGGTCCCCTTCCTGGTGATGTTGTGCGAAGAACAAGGAGGGACGAAGACGTAGTCTTTCCGGAGCTTGGAGGATTCTACAACGGTTAGGGTGGACAGAGTCTGCCCTACGGGGAGGGTGCTCGAGCTGGTCTCGAGCTAGAGTTCCCTTGGTTGGGGATACTGCTTGTCGCGGGCAAGGGCGGGCATAGCAGCTGCAGTCCGTGGTCGGGCACTGTGATACGGTGGGAGAACTGACTTGGGTTTTGCGCTTGTTTTCGCAAATGTTTCGGTTGAGCAAGAGTCGCCACCGACTTTTTATTTTATCCTAAGGAAAGGTTAAAAAGCACAGCAAAAACCTTTGAGATGTTTTCTTGGGTTCGGGGAGTAGATTATAGAAAAGGGAAGGTATTAGCACCCTTTCTATCCATGGTTATCCATCGGCTCTTAGTTACTTGCTTAGATCACTTGCCTTGCATTTTCAATTGTTTGAAATGGTGCTTTCAATTGTTTGAAATGGTGCTTTGTGTGTGGGTTTGAAAATGTTTTGAAAATAGGCCATTTGTCATGGCAACCTTTGTAATGATCCATGTTTGAATGTATACAAAGGTGTGTATCTTTTGAAAAGTTTTCAATGTTTTTGAAAGTTATTTTGAAAGTGTGTTGTGATGCGTGTTTTAAAAAAATGGCAAGGATTGTTGTTGCAAGTTTGATCAAGTAACTAAGAGTTGTCTACCCCTAAAATTTACTCAAAGGTTTTCCCTATGTTTTAACCCTTTTAACAATTTTGTTCCACCATTGTATTTGGTGAACAATCTTGTGTTAGGATGTTAACGGGACGGGCGCGGGTCATCGTTTAGACCATGATTGCAATGGTGCCAAGTGTCTTTGGCAATTTTTCCTTTAAGGGACTTGATCATTTTTTAGGCAACTTTCGAAAGCGTCATCGAGGGACTATGATCATTTGAATTGTTTTGTTTTGCCAAAGACACCCAACATGCAACATGGCCCATTATTGAAGGCAACAAGTGGAGTAACCCTAGGGGTGCAAGTGTGATTGGTGTTGTCCATTTTCATGCTTTTTGTCTTTGAATTAGGTCAAGCTATTTGTTATTTTTGATTTGCATACAAAACCCTAAGTCTATCATGGCATATTTAGAAAGCTTTAAAGTGCGAAATTTAAAGTCCTAAACTATTACAACATAATTATGGGATGGGGGGTACAAATGTTCAAATGGAGATATTTAGCAAGAAATTTAAATCTAAGCTATTACAATCCAAATTGGATATACAAGTTATTTAATTGTATAATAATTAAATAAAATACAATAAATATGCAAGATGCAAAAAATGATTTTTATATGCATGTAAAAGTATTTTTCATATGACAAATAAACAAAAATAAAAAGGTTAATTTTTGGGTATTTTCATGGTTTAGGGCAAAACCCTAATTTGCTAAATAAAAAGTATTTATTAATTATTATATACAATATTTATTAACTATATACAAAAAATAAATAAAAGGAAGTATATTATGAAAAAGTAATTTTTGAGGTCAAATATTAATAAAAATAAAAATGTATTATTTTTATGTTTTTATCCTAAATATTCTAATAACTATATAAGTATTTATATTATATATTAAATATATTAAATATACACAAAAATAAAAATATTTATTATTTACAAAAAAAAATTATATTTTTTAGGAAATGTTTTCAAAAGATAAAATAAAATAAAATGAGAAAATCAAATATATTTGTATTATTTTTAGTATTTTAAATATATATATATATATATATATATATATATATATATATATATATATATATATATATATATATATATATATATATATATATATATATATATATATATATATATATATATATATATATATATATATATATATATATATATATATATATATATATATTTATTTACATATGGAACTAAATGAAACAAATAAATACCAAATAAAATGCAAAAAATGTGAGAAAAATATTTTTAGTGTTTTTTCATGTTTGAATAAAAATATAAAATCAGAATCAAAAAGAAAAAATCAAAAATGACAAATATATCACATAATGGGCCAGGGGGGTGTATGTGTGAAATAGTGGTGCAAATAGAAAAAATAAGCCAAGCCCAGCCCAAAGGACTTTGTCTTCAACCTCCAGCCATTTTCAAACAAAAACGCGCGCCTTCTTGTTCATCTCACTAACTTCTGATTCTTTGATCTTTTGACAAATCTTAAAACATGAAATTTGTAGAGCTTGAAGCCACGATTCTAAACATATAAAGAAGTTTATCTAACTCTCAGAAATGAGAGAGAATTTCTTCTCCTCCAATTCCTGACCTAGCTTTTTTCAGATATTCAGTTTCAAAATTCTCTTAGCATACACAATATAAATGAAAAGTAATTATATGGGTAGCTTCAGGGCCATGAGTAGAGCATGTTTCATTCATAAACCTAAGCCTAACTCTTCCTAGATTGAGAGATAGAAGTCCAAACTTTTACCTGTTCAGCTTGAATCGTGTGCAACAATGGAGGCACTTCCAATGCAATGTGAGGACTTGTACAGCTTGCTTGAGGTCCAAGGATGCTCTTCCAACCTCTAGCTTGCTTTGAAACTAACTGAAACGAGCTATGTAACTCAACCTGCACAACTGAAAAAATGAAAATGGTGAACTTGGTTAGAGTTGTTACAGTCTGTAGCTAGGGCTTGGGATAGCTTGTATGGATGTTATGGTGTGTGTATGAACAAGCCTTGGCCAAAACGCACGAGCAAACTGAGTTGTGCAACTCAATCTGCAGGGATGCCTTGTTTTGTGCAGCAAAATGGTGTTTTGATGTTTGGGGAGGTATTGAAGGTGGTTAGGTCGTGCCTTAGGTCTGTTATGATGTATGGAAAATGTTTACAAACTTTGCTTTGGCTAGTTGTTACAGGAATGAGAGATGTGTTTAGTTGTGCAAAGTTTCTTCTTAGATAAGCAAAGTTTGTCAAGTTGGGTTATAGGCCAAGGCAGGTCCCTCAAGCATGCTGCATAATCTCTCCTTGATCAGTGGGATTAGTTCATGAACTTGTGCCCAAAAAATCTGCTTTGGTACTTCTTTGATTTGCTTTTGACATAAAGCACTTCTTTACAAGAATGGATAAAATGCTTTTTCCAAATATGACTTGATTTTGTGTGTATTGTCCAAATGCACAAAATAACACTCTAACACAAAGGATATGCATTTAATTATTTAGTGTAAGAAGGATTAGAGGCCTGTAATCTAGCTTGTACAAGCTGATTTCAAAAATGCAAAGTGTATGAACATTCCTTGGTTAAAAACAAAAATGGATTTTGCCCAACTTCACAAATTCGATCTCCCTAACCACGAGGGTGTTTGAGAAGTTCTTGGACAATTTGGAAAGCTTGGAATGTGTACTACAATCCATCTTTGTAATGCAAGTTGAAATTCCAAGTGTAAGCATGTGAAAAGTGGCCATGAAGTTGGGCAAAAATCCTGCCTAAAATAGGTCAAAAAATTTCTAAGTTAAGAATGTTTTGCACCCTTGTTCCAAAAATCATAACTTGAGATACAAGCTTCTTTTGAGGAAACTTTGTGAATCAAAGTTGTAGATTTTGCAATGGACTATAACTTTCATGTTTTGAGTTTTGCTTTAATCCAAATATATCTTGATGAAAAAATGGGACAAAGTTAGGAAAAAATTAGGAATTTTCATAACTTAGAAAATTTCTAAGTTATGAAATTTCTTCATTTTAAACCCTAATTTGTAATTCTTGGTTTCTTGATGAACAAGTTTCACAATTTGGCATGTTTTGATGAAAATGAATCTTGACAGTTGATTTTGACCAAAAAGTCAAAGTTTGACTTTTCAGTATACAGTCAAATTTGGATCAGTTGACTGGAAAATTCATCTGTCAATCTTGTGCATTTGGGATCTTTTGAACTTGTTGAATGTGTCAAGACCATGCCATTGGGTCCTTGAGTCCATATGTGAGCTTGGTTTGCCATTGGTTAGGTCAAACAGTCAAAAATTGCCTTTGTGCAGTCAAAACCCTAAAAATGACCATTTTGCCCTTTTGGTGATCTGATCAAATTTCTTGTGGAATTGTGATCCAAACTTGACCAAATGGTTCATATGAGTTTATAATGTTGATGAGGGTAAAAAATCATGAGGTTTGACTGTCAATTGACCACAGTTGACTTTTTCCCCAATACAGCTGATTTCTAGGTCAACTGTCCAATTGACTGGGCAAAGATTGGAATCAAGGCTTGAAACTTGGTATGGCTAAACTTGTGAGTCCAACATGAAGCATGAAAGTCATCTTGGGCATGTTAGGTCAAAACATCTTTGTGCAAACTCAAACCCTAAATTGGGTCAACAGTGCAAGGAGGAGTCTTGAGCAGAGTAAACCCTCTTGAGCTCCAAGGGTCTTGTGGTGAGAAAATGTTGATGAAATGGGAGGGAAAATTTTGGGGTACAACAATTGCCGCTGTTCAATCTTCTTAGACCTGAGGGTCTTGCGCGCCAAGGGTCTTGCGCGCCTTTCATGATCCGAAGGTGGAAGATGATTGAACACTAGAGTGCCCATAAATTTGCACTCGCATGCTGGAGTATCAGCAATGTGATGTCGGGAATGGGCTTATAGATGCCATTTGGAGAGATGGTGGATAGGAGGATGGGCTTATAGATGCCATCTGGAGACGTGACAGAACCTTGTCGGGAATGGGCTTATAGATGCCATCTGGAAGTGTTGATCGCGTAAGAGTTTCCTTAGCGAGAACTTGCGTACTTTAAGAAAGGAAGATGGTTTCCTGGCCTGTTACAGGTGTTGATCTTCAAACTCTTCATGCAGATATGCCCTGTCTAGGTACAGGTATCGAATCTACAATCGATTGCTCACAGATATGCCCTGGCTAGATACAGGAATTGAATCCGGAACTTCAAAAGGTTGCTTACAGACGTGCCCTGGCTGGATACATGTATCGAATCTCTAAACTCTTCATGTAGACGTGCCCTGGCTGGATACAGGTATCGAATCTACAATCAATCGCTCACAGATATGCCCTGGCTAGATACAGGAGTCGAATTTGGAATTAGTCGTCTATAGATATGCCCTGGCTGGATACAGGTGTCGAATCTGGAATTTGTCGTCTACAGATATGCCCTGGCTGGATACAGGTATCGAATCTGGAATTTGTCGTCTACAGATATGCCCTGGCTGGATACAGGTATCGAATCTGGAATTTGTCGTCTACAGATATGCCCTGGCTGGATACAGGAATCGAATCTGGAATTGTGACAGTTGATAGTAATCATCTTTGGATTGACCTTTTCCTGAAAAGGCAAAACATTAGTTGTATGCAATGTCATGATGTATGAAATGCATGATGTCATGATGTTTTTCAAGAATAAATGAGATTGCATGATATGATGTGTATATGCATGCGTCATGGTGTATGATAATGTGATGAATGTATTTTTGTCTAGGAAAATAAATCCTTGACGACTGCCGGGAGTTTGTGGAATCCTGGGCTGATGTCGAAGAGTAGAATTCTTTGCTTCCGCTGGGGAAGATGGTTGCAAGAATAAACCGGTAGGAGAAGATGACTCCGTTGGGGAATAAACTTGTTAGGGAGATTACTCTGCGGGGAATTACTCTGTGGGAAGAGATACTTCACTGAGGTTTTGATGAGAGCTCCGCTAGGGATTCCGCTGATAAGTTATGTTGGGGAATTTGATGAACTCCGCTGGGGATAGGAAGAACTTCGCCGAGGATGATCTTTCCGTGGTAATTAGCTGAGGATAACCCAGTTATACCCTGGTGGGGAAATAACCTTTGAATAAAGTCGGGGAGAGACGTATATACTCTACGGGGGATAAGCTTCCAGAATCTACTGGGGATAAGCTTCAGAATCTACTGGGGAGGATGATTCATCTTTCATGGGGAAACTTTTCAGACTGTGCGGGGGAGTGGCTCCAATAGGGCGTCTTGTATTCCGTCGGGGAACAATCTTATATTAAGACCGCCGGGGATGCTTGCTGAGGAATGTCTATATTCTGCTGGGGAATGTTGAGATCTTCTGGGGATACCCAACTTCCTTAAGGCTGACAGTAAACTAACTCCGCTTGAGGAGAGTATCGCTAACTTGCTGGAGATACCGTGCCTTTTCAGTTCTAATGGGAGACCAACTCTGCCTGGGGAGAGTATTGCTGAATCTTGTCCTACTCTGTGGGGAGTGAAGGTATCTTGGTCAAATTCTTCAGCTGAACTTACCTTGGTACCTTGGTGGACAAAGCAACTAGATCGCTTAGACAATTCTAAATTGCCCCTGTTTCTGATGTCATATGTAATTAGTCCTTTGTTTCGCATGCAAATATTCATGATTAGCAATTAATGTCAAACGCATATATCAAAAATGAACATTGGACGTTTTTTGCAAAACAAAACAAAAAAAAGGAAAAACGATGGGTAATTTGTCTGAAAATTGAACTTGTATTGATTTTGAAATTTGCTTGTAAATAGGCGTTTTGTGTACAGGAGGTTGACGTCCTAGTAAGAGAACGCCGCCGAGCAAAATAGAGTTTATACAATTTTGTGAAAAGGAAACAAAACAGCTATGTGAAAAATAATCCCACTGGGTTCCAACTCTGCTATCGCCTTTATGTCTTCAAGCGTCTCATCACTCTGCTGCTTAGTTGAAGATGAAGCTGATTGATTGGCAACGTCTGAGCCCGATAGTTGATGCTGAATTCTAGATGCAAGGTGATCCGATGAGACATAGTATTACGCTTTATCCCTAACTTTTGCCTGGACCGCCCTTTCGGGTTTTCAGTCCACCGGGATACCCATTTTTGCCCAAGCCGCCTTTTCAGGTTTTCGAATTGCCGGGTGTACAGATTTTTTTCATTTCGTCCCTTATTTTTGCCCAAACCCTTTTGGTTCGCTGGGAAGCCCTTATTTTTTTCCTAGGTGTGTCAACCTAGCGGGTCTTCAATTCATGTGTAGTATCTTTTTACTATGTCTGCATTGGCGGGGTGAGGAAGGTCGTCACCATCCATGGTGGTTAGAATCATAGCTCCTCCTGAGAAGATGTGTTTAACCACAAATGGCCCTTCGTACGTAGGGGTCCATTTTCCCCTGGGATCACTTTGAGGAAGAATGATGCGCTTGATTACCAGGTGTTGTACCCCAAAATTTGCCCTCCCATATTCTCAAAGAAATTGCCAAGTCAAGCTACAAAACTCCCCAAGGGTTGCACAGTGCAAAGGTCCCCTATACAGTCAAAACTAGGGTTTGGATTCTGATCAAGAAAATGAAGTTTTCAAAGGCCCAATCAAGTCTCATATGCTTACAAATATGGTCAAGTATCCTCATGTCAAGTTTCAAGGCATTCAGCTCAAAATTGCACAGTCAAAACCCTAAATTGCACTACAGTCAACTGTAGGGGCAAAATGGTCATTTGGCAGTCAAAAGTTCAAATTTTTGGTCAACATATCATTTTGAAGCCACAAACATCATTTGATCAATGCTTGATCATGATTCTCAAAATTTGGCTCAGAAATCATCAAAGATGCAAAAGTTACTATGTTTGGACAGCTGAAAAAGTCAACTGAAATTGACCAGGGCATAACTTTCACATGGATTATCAGAAAAATCCCATCCAAAGCTCATTTTGAAGAGAAAGACATTTCCTACAATTCATCTTCATACTCCAAGTCCAAGAAATGCTCTCACAAAAAGTTATCAATTTCAACATTATAGGTCATTTTCAAAAGTCAACAAAAAGGGGATTTAAGTCAAAGGCCATAACTTGAGATTGGTAAATCAAAATGACATGGGACCAAATGCATTGGTTAGAGGACTCAAATACCTTTCCAAAATGTCCAAGAACATGAGAAAAGCTTAAAAATTGAGCAAGTTATGCCTTGTGGAAGTTGGGAAATTTTTGGATATTTTGAAAAGTCAACAATGGTTCAAATGACCTAAATTTGCTAATGGGCCCATTTTTCTTCCATGATTCATCATTCCAAGCATGTGCACGACCACTTGGCCCAAAGGGAAGTATTTTCTCATTTTTTATTTATTTATTTGGATTATTATTCATATTAATTCATTTAAATTATATAAATATGTGGAAAATATAAAACTTGACCTAAAAAATCTTTTTATACATGTTTTAAGGTCAAGATCTCATGCACATCCCAATATGGCAAGATTTGGTTGATTTGAACATGATTGAACAAAAATGCACATGAAAAAGATTCAAAAAGATCTTAAGAAAATCAATTTGCAAAATCATTGAATGCCATGGATTTGATCAAGTTTTGTTGACCTAATAGCTCCCATACATAATCAGAATCACAACCCTAATGCTAACAGACTCTAAGCTGCGCCCAAGAACAGGTTACAAACTTGAAAATTCTCCATAAAAGCTAAAAAATGAAAAGCACTCTAGAGGTCGATTAAAAGCACCATTCTTGTCTCAATAGCTTCCTGAAACCTCACTGAACGTGCTCCAATCAAAAACAACCACAAAAGCTCCAGGAATTGGTACCTGTAACCCAAATTGTAAAGCAAAAAAATTCATAATCGTATATCATCTTTTAAGCATTTTCACAGCATTCTATTCATGGCATCATGTTTGTTTTGAGCTTCTGAAACTAACCATTGTGTTTGATTGAATTTTTACACGCCATATGCGATGATACCATGCTTGAATCCTAGGGTTTACAGGTTTGCCAATTTGGGGTTTTAGAGACGAAGCAAAATTGGAGCTCAGGACTATTGCCATTGCACTTAGCACGTCCAGACGAAGAGATTCCAACCCTCGCGCTCAATTTATGAGCGTCGAGGGTCTGTTCGCTATTTTTTGATAGATGGTCTTAGGCAACGTTTGCCAAACCGTTGCCTCATGTTTTTTCATTTTCAGGCACATGGAGGAGACGAAGACGTGGCGGAATGTGACGGGCTAATTCGAATTTCGCGCGCATTGGGGGCCACTGACGTTCTTTCTTTTTATAATATTTACTAACTATTATATAACAAATGCATATGTAGTGGTTCAGTGGTGCACGTGGTGGTTTGCAACGTGAATGACCTGGGTTCGATCCCAGGTCTTCATCCTTTCCCTTTATTTTTTTTCAATTAATAATCATACGCAGGTGGGGTGGTGTTGTTCCAGGGTACACCTCATAATCCAAGCAGCCACGCGTCCTGGCAGGTCCATCAAAGGGCTCAGATTCAAGACATAGGGTAAACGTTGGTCAACGCGCTAGCACACAAACTAAGAAGGTCAAACGGATCAAAGCTAAGTGGGCCAAATTACTGGATCAACACCTCCATCTGGGGCCTGAACCCCCCCTGGTTTGCCTTTTCCATTTTTTTTTTATGTTTCATCTTTATTATTTTATCTACTTTGTTATCCTAATTTAATCAATTATTATTTTTTACAAAATACAAAAAATACATAAAAAATACAGAAAAGAGAAAAAAAACTATAATAAATAATATTTATTTTGATATTTTCTTGTAAATAATATATGTAAATAAATTTAGTAAAATAGGTCTTAACTTTAATTCTTTTAAATAACCAAAAATCCAAAAACATAGAATTTAGGTTTAATAAATTTTATTCCTTTCAATTTTTTTCTTTTTTATAATAATAATATTACTTATTTTATTTTCTATAATTAAATTTGCATGTAAATTAATCTAGGTTTAAATTAGGTTAAATTTCGATATCTTTCATAATAAACTTAAAAATAATTAGAACTAGGTTTAATCTTTTAATTTTAATTAATTCTTTTTTCCATTAAATCTTAAAAACATAAAAACACTAAAAAAAAACATTCTTATTTTAATTTTAAATTCTTTATTTATTTAATTTTGCAAAAGGGTCCAACGCCCATATTTTTAATTGTTAATTTCGCACATTTATTTTATGTCGCTTATTATAATTATGTAATTCTCCCAAAGCGTTGTAACAATTTATACTTTTCGCACTTTTACTTTGCTTTATTTATTTTCCGTCAAATCGGGTCCGGTTTAATTTTGGCGATGTGGACCCGCGCCATTTGTAATAGCTTTAGATTTATTTTCCCGCAAACTTTTTTAAACTGTTAACAAAAAGCATGAAAGAATGTATGGACATAAATAAAATCAAGCGTAGAACACCAATAAACATGACAAGACAAATGCCAATAAAAACGACACACAATTCGCACACACCACCCCTAGGGTACGCCTCACTGTTGCCTTTCAAAAGGTGATCGTCGAGTAGAGGATGTCTTAGTGAGTCCTCATGATCCGGGAACCTGGCATGAGGGTAGCTTCTAAGGTGTCTTCCCATTGCTCTGGTGATCACCATGTCCCTAAAACTCGAATTGACCCGAACACCTCCAACGGTGGTGCTACCTACCTCTCAATGGTGGGATGGCACTACTTTAAAGGACATTTACACAGACGAATTCCTTAGGGTAGGTAGACGACTCGTGGATACTTGCTCTAATTCAAAACAAAACAAATCAAAAATACTTTTCACACCAACACATTTTCAAAAAGCTTTCGAAAGCATTTTTCAAACACTCTTGAGGACCGATACAAGAGTCGAACTGAAATTTTTCAAAGAAACTTTTTAAAATCCACATTGAAAAGCAAGCAAACATTTTGAAAACACATTGAGCAAGTATCTAAGAGCCCATGGATAACCATGGATAGAAAGGGTGCTAACACCTTCCCTTTCTATAACCTACCTCCCGAACCGAGAGCAATCTCTTTAAGGAATTTTTCTGTGCTTTTGTCCTTTCCTTTTGGAGAAAATAAAAGACGGTGGCGACTCTTGCTTCCGCGACATTTCGCGAACCAGCGTTAAACAATCAGTTCCAGATCCACCGATCACAGAACTGGCGACTCTGCTGGGGACACTACTTAAAGTGAGGTGTACCTTAGGGCTAGCTCATAACTATGTTTTCAATTGTTTTCCTTGTGTGCTTTAAATTGTGGGTTGCTTGGGAGTTCTATAGATCCTAAACCCGGATCTGGGGAATACCTTTCTTAGAAAGTAGCAACAAGGCTGTGAGGGAACTGTGCGGGGTATACCGACATGGTTGAAACAGTCTGCTACGTTGATGTGGCACTTTGGTGTGTACCGGTAACCCTTGAGTTCAGTCAAGGAGAGTACGGGGCCTCCGCGTGGTGTCATGAAGCATCAACAGACCATATGAACCTTAATTGAACTATCTTGGCCTCTTTAGGGTAGTGAGATAACTGACTTTGGTGCAGTCCGAGGTTGGTTGATACTCGATACTACACTCAATTGAGGGTTGCTTTCCTGGAATATTTCGGTCGCCAGTTCAGTGGCTAAATCGAAACGATGAACAATGAAAGCAATCCCGTGATATTGGGAACCTTAGAACCCGGTTACTTTGATTAGGACAGGTTGAACCCACCAACTTCAAGAGGGTAATACCCAGACCTCATACTGGCCTTAAACTCTAAGGGCTTCTCTTGTGTGAATTGTGTGCCTTCGTGCTGGTACTACTTGCATGCTTATTATCTGACCCTTGAGTTTCTTGCAGGTTTTGTTTATAGTCCTTAATTGGGACTCATAACAAGGTTTACCGAGTTTCTTGCAGGTTTTGTTTATAGTCCTTAATAGGGACTCATAACAGGGTTACTAAGTCTTGCAGGTTTTGTTTATAGTCCTTAATTGGGACTCATAACAGGGTACTAAATTTCTTGCAGGGTTGTTTATAGTCCTTAATTGGGACTCATAACAGGGTCTACCTACATCACCCCATGCATAGCATGACATCATACCATTGCATACCATTGCATACATCCTAACCCGTTTCAAGGATCTCAAGGGCTTGTGATGCAGGTCATGATAAACCAATTACCCAGCAAGGGGCAAAGAGGATTTATTTTCCTCTAGCCAAGGTTGTCAGGGGCTATGACCCACTGGATATGGTGAGCTTTTGACCCTTGGAGAAGGACTCTCAACAAATATGAAATTCTTCCAATCAAGCTATCGAATCCAAACGCTAACAAATTCTCTGTTTACCCCGCGAGGTCCTTGAAAACATTACATGCATGTCATACATCTCATTGCTTTGCAGGTATCCCTTTGACATGTTGCTTACCCTTCTCCGCTGTTTATTTCAGCCGATCGTCATGAATCCTGAATCATCAGCCGAGCAGACTATCAAGGACCTCCAGGCTCAGAACGCCCAGTTCCAAGAGCTGATCATGAACTTGACCCAGGGGCAGCAAGATCTGAAGGCTCTGCTCTTGAAGAAGGATAAGAAAAAGAAGAGGACTGTCTTGTTCAGCCCTAGACGCGGATCTGGGAATACACCGCAGACTGAAACTGAGAGGAAAACCCCATCTGTGAGGGAAAGCAGTCACCATGAGAGAGAGGTGCCTAGTCCAGTGGTCTCCGACAACGAGACAGATTCCAACGACGAACAATACCCTCCGGCTGAGGACAAGTACAAACAGTTGGAGGATAGGTTGAAGGCTATGGAGGTTCAACAGGTACCTGGGCTGGATTTCGGAGATCTGGGTTTGTCAACTGGTGTGATAATCCCCCACAAGTTCAAAGTACCATCCTTTACCAAGTATGACGGGGCGTCTTGCCCCAAGTTACATCTCAGGTCCTATGTTCGGAAGATTCAACCATATACGGTGGACAAGAACTTGTGGATCCACTTCTTCCAGGAGAGTCTTTCAGGGACTCATCTCGAATGGTTCTATCAGCTAGATGGGACCAAGATTCGTAACTGGGAGGAGTTGGCTACTGCTTTCTACAAGCAGTATCAGTATAATGCCGACCTTGCTCCTACGCGTACCCAACTCCAGGGTATGTCGTTAGGATCAAGTGAAGGTTTTAAAGAATATGCGCAGAAATGGAGGGATCTTGCTGGAAGGGTACAACCACCTCTGACTGATCGGGAACTTGTCGATATGTTCTTGGGGACCTTGTCTGGTCCATTTTACAACCACCTGATTGGGAATTCGTCTGCTGGATTCACAGATCTTATCTTGACTGGAGAGCGAATAGAAGCGGGCATCAGGTCTGGGAAAATTCAAGAGGCTGCACCGTCTGATAAAAAGCCTCAACATGGAAAGAAAGAATCCAATGCTGTGCACGGTAAAAAGAGCCGTCATGAGGTAGGGGCAATCCAGATCTCCAATCCTGGACCTGCTCAACAAGGACAGGGGCAGCAGCGCAAGGAGAAACGGCAGTACACTAAAATCAACATGTCGTTGGATCAAGCACTGCAACAAATGTTGAAAGCAGGACTGATCACCTTAAGGGCTCCTCTTCGGAATCCGAACACTTCTGCTCCCAACTATCATCCCAACGATAGGTGCGCATATCATTCTGATAGCCCGGGGCATACTACGGACAACTGCTGGCCTCTCAAAAACAAAATTCAAGACATGATCGACGCCGGGGAGATTCAGTTTGAAGTGCCTGAGACTCCGAACATAATCACTACTCCGTTACCCAATCGTTGAAGACCTTTTGTTTATTTGAATTTCTGAGTTGTATTTTTCTTTGCTTATACAAACAATTAATGTCATAGCAAACTCTTTTATTCTATCAATGCATCGCATATGTCTGTTTTGGGAATTAATACAATTATTTTTATTATATTCTTTTCATATTTTTTCTGATGTCAACTCTCGGTTAATAATTCTAAGCCTCTCGAGGGAGGATGACGAAAATGATACCACGACTTACAGTATGCTTTTGAACAGACCCCGCTGATGAGGTACAGGCATTGTTTCAAATCCTAAACACTGGAGTTATAAGGAAGATAATCCCTCGTCAACCCCTCTGAGCCAAAGAAGTAGGAGTTTTTATTTTCGAAAATTGAAACCCTTAATCATAACCCGGGGCAGGGTAGTCTTCTCAGTTGATCCAAGTGCATGACGAATGGCACCGAAGAGATCTTTACAAAACGAACAAAGACAGTGATGGTTCAGAACAATCAAAAGGACAGGCAGTCATCATCAAAATTCATAAATGAAAAGCCCAAAAAGTCTAAACCTACAAAGGGGAATTATGAAACTGGGGCATCCCGCTGACTGTAATTCCAAAAAAGGAAACAGTTCAGGCAAAAAAGAAAGGGATAACAAAATCAAGAAAGAGGTCCCACAAACCCCCAACAAAAAATGACTGCCTAGTCAGAATAAGTTATCAACATCCGAATCATCACCGGAAAATCAGAGCAAAGACTCAAACAAGGTCTAACGTATGATCAACTGAGTTTAGGTTTGGAGAACATCCCGAAGAGCGGGTGGGTACAAATAAAATTTGAGCCTTTATCCTTTGTTTCTTAAATCGTGAACCAGGCCACGTTATAACCCGTAAAAGTCCTAGCTGAAGCACGGGTTAATTCGAAAGCATATTGTTACGAAAGATATCCTGACTCCTGAAGGCCTACGGTAAATACGGAGTTGACATCACGTTTTACAAACATTCACTTGTTTTATGAAAAATAATGCATTTTCAAAATCTTCAAGACAGACATAAGCTTTGCATTTTAACATGACTTTGTTTGCATATGACTTTTTGTTTAAACAGCATAGAAATTTGCACGACGAAAGTCTAATGAACAAGAGTATCCCCAATCAAGGGGCACGACATGATCATGGTCTACCATCTGGGGCAGTTAAGTCAAGATCCAGAGAATCTCTCAAAGGCCAAATAGCCTGGGGAAAATCTCCGCCTGAGTCACTTGGGGCATTTCAACAACGAATCTTGCACGATCAGACATCTTCTGGTAATATGACAACACAAGCAGCCAGGGGCACTTACCTGCATCCTAAGAGCGTAGACATAGTCGGAAAAATACTACGCACAATCAGAGACCCGCTAGGTTGACACACCTAGGCAAAAATAAGGGCTTCCCGGCGAACCAAAAGGGTTCGGGCAAAAATAAGGGATGAAATGAAAAAAATCTGTACACCCGGCAAGTCGAAAACCTGAAAAGGCGGCTTGGGCAAAAATGGGTATCCCGGTGGACTGAAAACCCGAAAGGGCGGTCCAGGCAAAAGTTAGGGATTAAAGCGTACGACTATGTCCTACCATCTGTCTACCAGAAGAAGGTTTGTCCATCAACAACTATCGCCACCCCACAAGTGCCTCCCCCATAGAAACAGGGGCAATAAAGAATGGTCTAAGCAATCTGATTGTTCCATCCTCCAAGGTATCAGGGTAGGGTCCGTGGAAGAACATAACCAATACAGTTCAATACTTCCCCAGGAGAGTCTAATCTAGTTCCCCAGGAAAGTTGGAATCATCTCCCCAAGCAGTAAGCATATCCCCAGTAGATTCTGGAAGCTTATCCCTCACAGAGCACGAACGCGTCGTCCGACTTGATTTAAAGAGTTATTTCCTTAACAGGATATAACTGGGTTATCCTCAGCCAAAGACCACGGAAAGAGCGTCGTCGACAAAGCCTTCCTATCCCCAGCGAAGTCCATTAACACTTCCAATATAACGATGGTATCCCTAGCAAGCTATCATCAACAACAAGGCACCCCTCTTCCCACAGAGTATTGCTTCTCAGCATGGTCGCTAGAGTATCTTTTCTCCCTGTAGAATCCTCCATTTGCCAAGTTTATTCCGCAACGGAGTCATCTTCTCCTACCGGTATTCTTGCAACTATCATCCCCAGCGGAAGCAAAAGCTATTCTTCAACATCAGCCCAGGAGTGACTTCCCGGCACCCGTCAAGGATTTATTTCTTTAGACAAAAATACATTCATAAACATCACATCTTCATACATTATAGCATGCATATGCATCGTACTATACGAATCTCATTAATTTTGAAGACATACAGTTCATGCATCATGATTTTGCATACAATTATGTTTTGCCTTTTCAGGAAAAAGATCAATACAAAAATGACTGCTATCAAACTATCGCAATTCTGTCTAGATATAGTTTCGGATATGATCCAGATATGGTGACGTTCTGACACTGCTTCCAGATTTCCTTCTAGATATAGTTTCAGATATGATCCAGATATGGTGACGTTCTGATACTGCTTCCAGATATCCTTCTAGATATAGTTTCGGATATGACCCAGATATGGTGACATTCTGATACTGCTTCCAGATATCCTTCTAGATATAGTTTCAGATATGACCCTGCAATGGTGACGTTCTGATACTGCTTCCAGAAATCCTTCTCGATATAGTTTCGGATATGATCCAGATATGGTGACGTTCTGATACTGCTTCCAGATTTCCTTCTAGATATAGTTTCAGATATGACCCAGATATGGTGACGTTCTGATACTGCTTCCAGATTTCCTTCTAGATATAGTTTCAGATATGATCCAGATATGGTGACGTTCTGATACTGCCTCCAGAATTCCTTCTTCAGATGTTTCCCTCTCCGACGATGAGTGTGAGGTGATAGTCTCTTATGGTCCCCTCTCCAACAAGTGCGTGAGGTGGTAATTCCTTTTTCAGATGTTTCCCTCTCCGATGATGAGTGTGAGGTGATAGTCTCTTATGGTTCCCTCTCCGACGGTGTGTGAGGTAGTAAGTCCTTTTCAGATGTTTCCCTCTCCGACGGTGAGTGTGAGGTGATAGTCTCCCATGGTTCCCTCTCCGACGGTGTGTGAGGTAGTAATTCCTTCTTCAGATGTTTCCCTCTCCGACGATGAGTGTGAGGTGATAGTCTCTTATGGTTCCCTCTCCGACAGTGTGTGAGGTGACAATTCCTTTTCCTATGATTCCCTCTCCAACGGCGAGTGAGGTGATTCCCTTTCAGATTATAAGTGCCCATGGTTCTCTTCCCGATACTGCAAAGATGGTAATTCCCGCCAAGATTTTTCTCAACGAGCGTTGTTGAAGTTAAAATCACCCAAGGTTCTCTTATCATTCATGCTAAGGCAGCAACCATCCCTGGTTCATTCATCAGCGTTTGAAGCCCCAGACTCAGCTCCTGTAACCAGTCAGGACACATCTATACCAAGCGTCTGAAAACCAACTCCTGCAACGTGTCAGGTACTCATTTGTTCTTTTGCAGGTATGCAGGTTCTCGCTAAGGAATCTCCTACGCAATCAACATTCAGATGGCATCTATAAGCCCATCACCCTATCCAAGCGACCTCTAAATGGCATCCATAAGCCCATTCCATCACACTGCTAACATGTGAGCGCAAATTTCTGGGCACTCTAGTGTCCAATCATCTTTTACCTTCGGATTACGAAAGGCACGTCCGCCAATCTGCATCCTCAGGTCTAAGAAGATTGAACAGGGGCAACTGTTGTACCCCAAAATTTGCCCTCCCATATTCTCAAAGAAATTGCCAAGTCAAGCTACAAAACTCCCCAAGGGTTGCACAGTGCAAAGGTCCCCTATACAGTCAAAACTAGGGTTTGGATTCTGATCAAGAAAATGAAGTTTTCAAAGGCCCAATCAAGTCTCATATGCTTACAAATATGGTCAAGTATCCTCATGTCAAGTTTCAAGGCATTCAGCTCAAAATTGCACAGTCAAAACCCTAAATTGCACTACAGTCAACTGTAGGGGCAAAATGGTCATTTGGCAGTCAAAAGTTCAAATTTTTTGTCAACATATCATTTTGAAGCCACAAACATCATTTGATCAATGCTTGATCATGATTCTCAAAATTTGGCTCAGAAATCATCAAAGATGCAAAAGTTACTATGTTTGGACAGCTGAAAAAGTCAACTGAAATTGACCAGGGCATAACTTTCACATGGATTATCATAAAAATCTCATCCAAAGCTCATTTTGAAGAGAAAGACATTTCCTACAATTCATCTTCATACTCCAAGTCCAAGAAATGCTCTCACAAAAAGTTATCAATTTCAACATTATAGGTCATTTTCAAAAGTCAACAAAAAGGGGCTTTAAGTCAAAGGCCATAACTTGAGATTGGTAAATCAAAATTACATGGGACCAAAGGAATTGGTTAGAGGACTCAAAGACCTTTCCAAAATGTCCAAGAACATGAGAAAAGCTTAAAAATTGAGCAAGTTATGCCTTGTGGAAGTTGGGAAATTTTTGGATATTTTGAAAAGTCAACAATGGTTCAAATGACCTAAATTTGCTAATGGGCCCATTTTTCTTCCATGATTCATCATTCCAAGCATGTGCACGACCACTTGGCCCAAAGGGAAGTATTTTCTCATTTTTTATTTATTTATTTGGATTATTATTCATATTAATTCATTTAAATTATATAAATATGTGGAAAATATAAAACTTGACCTAAAAAATCTTTTTATACATGTTTTAAGGTCAAGATCTCATGCACATCCCAATATGGCAAGATTTGGTTGATTTGAACATGATTGAACAAAAATGCACATGAAAAAGATTCAAAAAGATCTTAAGAAAATCAATTTGCAAAATCATTGAATGCCATGGATTTGATCAAGTTTTGTTGACCTAATAGCTCCCATACATAATCAGAATCACAACCCTAATGCTAACAGACTCTAAGCTGCGCCCAAGAACAGGTTACAAACTTGAAAATTCTCCATAAAAGCTAAAAACTGAAAAGCACTCTAGAGGTCGATTAAAATCACCATTCTTGTCTCAATAGCTTCCTGAAACCTCACTGAACGTGCTCCAATCAAAAACAACCACAAAAGCTCCAGGAATTGGTACCTGTAACCCAAACTGTAAAGCAAAAAAATTCATAATCGTATATCATCTTTTAAGCATTTTCACAGCATTCTATTCATGGCATCATGTTTGTTTTGAGCTTCTGAAACTAACCATTGTGTTTGATTGAATTTTTACACGCCATATGCGATGATACCATGCTTGAATCCTAGGGTTTACAGGTTTGCCAATTTGGGGTTTTAGAGACGAAGCAAAATTGGAGCTCAGGACTATTGCCATTGCACTTAGCACGTCCAGACGAAGAGATTCCAACCCTCGTGCTCAATTTATGAGCGTCGAGGGTCTGTTCGCTATTTTTTGATAGATGGTCTTAGGCAACGTTTGCCAAACCGTTGCCTCATGTTTTTTCATTTTCAGGCACATGGAGGAGACGAAGACGTGGCGGAATGTGACGGGCTAATTCGAATTTCGCGCGCATTGGGGGCCACTGACGTTCTTTCTTTTTATAATATTTACTAACTATTATATAACAAATGCATATGTAGTGGTTCAGTGGTGCACGTGGTGGTTTGCAACGTGAATGACCTGGGTTCGATCCCAGGTCTTCATCCTTTCCCTTTATTTTTTTTCAATTAATAATCATACGCAGGTGGGGTGGTGTTGTTCCAGGGTACACCTCATAATCCAAGCAGCCACGCGTCCTGGCAGGTCCATCAAAGGGCTCAGATTCAAGACATAGGGTAAACGCTGGTCAACGCGCTAGCACACAAACTAAGAAGGTCAAACGGATCAAAGCTAAGTGGGCCAAATTACTGGATCAACACCTCCATCTGGGGCCTGAACCCCCCCTGGTTTGCCTTTTCCATTTTTTTTTTATGTTTCATCTTTATTATTTTATCTACTTTGTTATCCTAATTTAATCAATTATTATTTTTTACAAAATACAAAAAATACATAAAAAATACATAAAAAATACAGAAAAGAGAAAAAAAAATATAATAAATAATATTTATTTTGATATTTTCTTGTAAATAATATATGTAAATAAATTTAGTAAAATAGGTCTTAACTTTAATTCTTTTAAATAACCAAAAATCCAAAAACATAGAATTTAGGTTTAATAAATTTTATTCCTTTCAATTTTTTTCTTTTTTATAATAATAATATTACTTATTTTATTTTCTATAATTAAATTTGCATGTAAATTAATCTAGGTTTAAATTAGGTTAAATTTCGATATCTTTCATAATAAACTTAAAAATAATTAGAACTAGGTTTAATCTTTTAATTTTAATTAATTCTTTTTTCCATTAAATCTTAAAAACATAAAAACACTAAAAAAAAAACATTCTTATTTTAATTTTAAATTCTTTATTTATTTAATTTTGCAAAAGGGTCTAACGCCCATATTTTTAATTGTTAATTTCGCACATTTATTTTATGTCGCTTATTATAATTATGTAATTCTCCCAAAGCGTTGTAACAATTTATACTTTTCGCACTTTTACTTTGCTTTATTTATTTTCCGTCAAATCGGGTCCGGTTTAATTTTGGCGATGTGGACCCGCGCCATTTGTAATAGCTTTAGATTTATTTTCCCGCAAACTTTTTAAACTGTTAACAAAAAGCATGAAAGAATGTATGGACATAAATAAAATCAAGCGTAGAACACCAATAAACATGACAAGACAAATGCCAATGAAAACGACACACAATTCGCACACACCACCCCTAGGGTACGCCTCACTGTTGCCTTTCGAAAGGTGATCGTCGAGTAGAGGATGTCTTAGTGAGTCCTCATGATCCGGGAACCTGGCATGAGGGTAGCTTCTAAGGTGTCTTCCCATTGCTCTGGTGATCACCATGTCCCTAAAACTCGAATTGACCCGAACACCTCCAACGGTGGTGCTACCTACCTCTCAATGGTGGGATGGCACTACTTTAAAGGACATTTACACAGACGAATTCCTTAGGGTAGGTAGACGACTCGTGGATACTTGCTCTAATTCAAAACAAAACAAATCAAAAATACTTTTCACACCAACACATTTTCAAAAAGCTTTCGAAAGCATTTTTCAAACACTCTTGAGGACCGATACAAGAGTCGAACTGAAATCTTTCAAAGAAACTTTTTAAAATCCACATTGAAAAGCAAGCAAACATTTTGAAAACACATTGAGCAAGTATCTCAGAGCCCATGGATAACCATGGATAGAAAGGGTGCTAACACCTTCCCTTTCTATAACCTACCTCCCGAACCGAGAGCAATCTCTTTAAGGAATTTTTCTGTGCTTTTGTCCTTTCCTTTTGGAGAAAATAAAAGACGGTGGCGACTCTTGCTTCCGCGACATTTCGCGAACCAGCGTTAAACAGTCAGTTCCAGATCCACCGATCACACCAGGTCTCCGACTTGATACTCTTGTCATCTGACTTTCTTGTTAAATGCCCTGATCATCCGTTTTTGGTACGTCTGACCGTGACAAATAGCAGTGAGTCTCCTCTCATCAATTAGGTTTAACTGATCAAGCCGAGTCTGAATCCAGTCATCTTCGCTCAAACCTGCATCCTTCATTATCCGGAGAGAGGGTATCTGGACTTCAATAGGCAAGACTGCCTCCATGCCATAGACCAAGGAAAAAGGAGTTGCCCCCATTGACGTCCGTGCTGAGGTACGGTACCCATGAAGAGCAAACGGTAACATCTCGTGCCAATCTTTGTAGGTCACTGTCATCTTCTGCGCAATCTTCTTGATATTCTTATTTGCCGCCTCGACAGCCCCATTCATCTTCGACGGGTAGGGAGAAGAGTTGTGGTGCTGTATCTTGAATTGCTCGCAGAGCTCAGTGATCATCTTGTTGTTAAGATTGGTACCATTATCCGTAATGATCCTCTCGGGTACACCGTATCGACAGATCAGGTTGTGCCGAATGAACCGTGCCACGACGTTCTTGGTTACCGTAGCATAGGAGGCTGCTTCAACCCATTTTGTGAAGTAATCAATCGCTACTAGGATGAAGTGATGCCCGTTGGATGTCGTAGGTCGGATCTCACCGATCATATTAATCCCCCACATTGCAAAAGGCCAAGGTGCTGTCAAGACGTTCAGAGGAACCGGAGGAATGTGCACCTTATCAGCATAGATCTGGCATTTATGACAAGTTCGCGAATGCTGATAACAGTCGGCTTCCATTGTGGACCAGAAATATCCTGCCCGAAGGATTTTCTTCCCCATGGTATGTCCACTGGAATGTGTTCCAAAGGTACCTTCATGTAGCTCTGCCATGATCCTTTCTGCTTCAGTCTTATCCACACAACGCAGTAAGGTTGAATCATGGTTTCGCTTGTAGAGAATGCCATTGCTGAGAAAGAACTTTGCCGCAAACCTTCTTAGGAACTTCTTGTCATTAACATATGCGCCTTCGGGGTATTCTTGAGCTTCAAGGTACCTCTTCACTTCATGATACCAGGGTTTTTCTGTTACCTCTCCGGTCTCGAGATTGTAGCAATGTACAGGTTCATCCAACTTCCAAATAATGATCAGGGGCGCCTCGTTGTCCCATTTGACTTTGAACATAGAAGACATCGTAGCCAACGCGTCCGCTAACTGATTCTCCTCTCTTGGGAAGTGTTCAAAAGTTATCTCCTCGAAGTGGGGAAGCAATGTCAGCACGTACTCTTTGTAAGGAATAAGATTTGGGTGTTTCGTATCCCACTCGCCTTTGACCTGATTGATCACGAGAGCAGAATCTCCAAAGACACTCAGAAACTTGATCCTTAAGTCAATTGCAGCTTGAAGACCCATGATGCATGCCTCATACTCTGCCATGTTGTTGGTGCAGTTGAAACATAGCCGGGCGGTGAGTGGAGTATGAGTGCCTTTAGGGGATATGATCATAGTGTCGATACCATTACCCAAAGCGTTCGAGGCTCCGTCAAAGTGCATAGACCATCGGGATCCTTCCTCAGGTCCTTCATCTGGTCCAGGTACTTCACAATCAGTCACTACCATGATATCCTCGTCTGGAAATTCAAAGTTCATTGACTGATAATCGTCCACTGCCTGATGTGCCAAATGGTCTGCCAACACACTTCCTTTGATTGCTTTTTGAGTCGTGTACTGGATGTCATATTCCTTCAAGATCATCTGCCATCTGGCTATTCTTCCAGACAGAGCAGGCTTTTCGAATACGTACTTGATTGGATCCATTTTTGAAATCAGCAGAGTAGTGTGAGTCAACATATACTGTCTCAGCTGGCGATCAGCCCATACCAAAGTGCAACAAGTTTTCTCGAGCAGTGAGTATCAGGTCTCACAGTCGGTAAACTTTTTGCTAAGGTAATAAATGGCGTGTTCTTTTCGGCCAGACTCGTCATGCTGCCCCAGCACACACCCCATTGAGTTGTCAAGTACAGTCAAGTATAAGATTAGAGATCTCCCTTCAACCTGCGGCATAAGAATGGGTGGTTCTTGGAGATACTCTTTGATTCTTTCGAAAGCGGCCTGACATTCATCGTTCCAACATACTACTTGATCTTTCTTCGGCAGCTTGAAGATTGGTTCACAGGTAGCAGTTAGATGCGAGATGAATCGGGCAATGTAGTTCAACTGTCCTAGAAAGCCTCTGACTTCTTTCTCTGTCTTGGGAGTTGGCATCTCTTGTATGGCTTTTACTTTGGCAGGGTCCACTTGAATACCTTTGTCGCTCACGACGAAGCCTAGCAATTTTCCAGATCTCACCCCAAAGGTGCACTTGTTTGGGTTCAACCTCAGCTTGTACAACTTCAGACGGTCAAACAGCTTCCGTAGATGGTCAAGGTGTTCCTCCTCAGTTTGGGACCTTGCAATCATATCATCGACATATACTTCAATCTCGTGATGGATCATGTCATGGAACAAAGCAACCATGGCACGTTGGTAGGTTGCCCCAACATTTTTCAACCCAAAAGGCATGACCTTGTAGCAAAAGGTGCCCCACTGAGTGACAAAAGTGGTCTTCTCCATGTCTTCAGGAGCCATCTTAATCTGATTATAACCAGAGAAGTCGTCCATGAAGGAGAATACTTTATGCTGAGCGGTGTTGTCAACCAGAACGTCGATATGAGGTAGAGGGAAATCATCCTTAGGGCTCGCCCTGTTCAAATCCCTGTAATCAACACACATTCGGACCTTACCATCTGTTGCACCCCAAAATTTGCCCTCCCATATTCTCCAAGATTTGTCAAGTCAAGGTCACAAAATTCCCCAAGGGTTGTGCAGCTCAACTGTCTCCTATACAGTCAAAACTAGGGTTTGTGTTCTGATCAAGAAAAGGAAGTTTTCAAAGGCCCAATCAAGTCTCATATGCCTACAAATGTGGTCAAGCATCCTCATATCAAGTTTCAAGGCATTCAGCTCAAAATTGCACAGTCAAAACCCTAGATTGCACTACAGTCAACTGTAGGGGCAAAATGGTCATTTGACAGTCAAAAGTTCAAATTTTTGGTCAACATATCATTTTGAAGCCACAAACATCATTTGATCAATGCTTGATCATGATTCTCAAAATTTGGCTCAGAAATCATCAAAGATGCAAAAGTTGCTATATTTGGACAGCTGAAAAAGTCAACTGAAATTGACCAGGGCATAACTTTCACATGGATTATCAGAAAAATTCCATCCAAAGCTCATTTTGAAGAGAAAGACATTTCCTACAATTCATCTTCATATTCCAAGTCCAAGAAATGCTCTCACAAAAAGTTATCAATTTCAACATTATAGGTCATTTTCAAAAGTCAACAAAAAGGGACTTTAAGTCAAAGGCCATAACTTGAGATTGGTAAATCAAAATGACATGGGACCAAAGGCATTGGTTAAAGGACTCAAAGACCTTTCCAAAATGTCCAAGAACATGTGAAAAGCTTAAAAATTGACCAAGTTATGCCTTGTGGAAGTTGGGAAATTTTTAGGAATTTTGAAAAGTCAACATTGATGCAAAAGGCCTAAATTTGCTATTGGGCCCATTTTTCTTCCAAATTTCTTCATGCCAAGCCTATGCACGACCATTAGGCCCAAAGGGAAGTATTTTCATATTTTTTAATTATTTATTTGAATTTATATTAATATTAATTCATTTAAATTATTTTAATACATGAAAAATATAAATTTGACCTAAAAAAATCTTTTTATGCACATTCCAAGGTCAATATTTCGTGCACTTCTTAATTAGGCAAGTTTTGATGAGATTTGAGCATGATTGAACCAAAATGCACATGAAAAAAGATTCAAAAAAGATTTCATAAAATCAAATATGTAAAACAATGAATGCTTGAGATTTTGTGTAGTTTTGTTGACCTAGCATGCTCTATACATACTCAGAATCATAACCCTAATGGCCTAACACTGCAAGCTGCGCCCCAAGAACCATTTGCACATTGAATTTTTTTCATAAAAACTCAAGAACTGAAAAGTGCCTTAGAGATCGTTTCAAGCCATAATACTGAGTCCATCATATTCCTGAAGCTTCAAGGATCACATACCAATCAAAACCATTCGTTCTAGCATCGAGAATTGGTAAAACGGGCACACCCTGTACCGAAAATATTTGATGTTCTTGCACATTGATTCATACATTTTCCATAACTTTTGAGACTTGATTTGCATTCCTGACATGATTTCGAAGCTAACCCATAACATTAATTTGATTATTATGCGTTGTGGGCGATTTTGCCATTGCTAAAATTTAGGGTTACAGGTTTCTTGAATTAGGGCTTTTGCGTAGAGGAAAAATTAGGGTTCATGAATACCATGGTTGAACTCAGGGCTTAGAGACGAAGAAGAAGATATACTCGCGAACAATTTATGTGGCCTCCTGGCCTAGTCGCTATTTTCTCATATGCCATTTTCTGCAACGGTGTCAAAACCGTTGCCTAATACTTTTATGTTTCAGAAAATAAAAAAAGAGAACGAGGACGATGGAGTCGTGGCAAGGAACGATTGGTCCGTTTGAATTTGTGCGCGCGAATTCATAAACACCGGTTGTTTTCCCATATTATATTTGTTTGTTTATTTTATATTAACAACGTGCAAATGGATCAGGTGGCAAGCATGAAGACTGGCAAAGCTCTTGACCTGGGTTCGAACCCCAGGTCTACGTTATCTTAATATTGCTTTTTATTATGTATTCAAGTGCAGGCTCCATGCTATGGTCCACCATGTACCATCACAATCCAAGCATTACACGTCATCCTGGGAATCAATCCAAAGGCATAAGATGGATGAATACGCTGAACCCTAGTCAAAGCATCATACAGAATTCCAAAAGTCAATGGACTCAGGCTTAATGGGCCAAAACTCCAGGCCTGAACCTCCAATTTGGGGACTACCCCCCCTGGTTTGCCTTATTATTTTTTTTATTCTTTCTTTAATTTTTCTTTTTATTTCTTTTATTTGCTATTTATTTAGTTAATTATTTTTTACAAAATATAAAAACATTAAAAATACAGAAAAGACAAAAAATATAATTAATTTTGATTACTTTCATAAATAAATTAGAATGTAAATTATTTAGTTTAATTAGGTTTTAATTTTAATTCTTTTTCATAATAAAAATCCAAAAATGTAGAATTAGGTTAATTGATAATTTTTATATCTTTTTAATTTTTCCTTTTTTCTCACAATATTATTTATTTATTATTTTATTTTTATGATTAAAAATTGTACATAAATAATTTAGGGTTTAATTTAGGTTTTAATTTAATTCTTTCCCAATAAACTTAAAAAATGTTAGAATTAGGGTTTGGACATTTTACTTTAATTATAATTAATCCTTTTTCTTATTTAATCTAAAAAATACAAAAATACCAAAAAAAACATTCCTTTTAAATCTTTAATTTTAATTCCTCCTTAATTAATTCATTAACTTTAAATATTTTGCAAAAGGGTCCAACGCCCATTGTTTTTAATTATTTAATTTGCGCATATTTACTTTATGTCGTTCATTATAATTTTGTAAATCTCCCAAAGCCATGTAACTTTAACTTTTCGCACCTTTATTTTATTTGCTTTATTTTCCGCTAAATCGGGTCCGGTTTAATTTTGGCGATGTGGACCCGCGCCATTTGTAATAGCCTTAGATTTATTTTTCGCAAACTTTATAACTCTTAAATATGCATGCAAGAATGAATGGCCCTAATTAAAATCAAGCGTAGAACACAAATAAACATGACAAGACAAATAACTGAAACATGACACACAATTCGCACACACCACCCCTAGGGTACGCCTCACTGTTGCCTTTCGAAAGGTGATCGTCGAGTAGAGGATGTCTTAGTAAGTCCTCATGATCCGGGAACCTGGCATGAGGGTAGCTTCTAAGGTGTCTTCCCATTGCTCTGGTGATCACCATGTCCCTAAACTCGAATTGACCCGAACACCTCCAACGGTGGTGCTACCTACCTCTCAATGGTGGGATGGCACTACTTTAAAGGACATTTACACAGACGAATTCCTTAGGGTAGGTAGGTTCTCAAGGATACTTGCTCTAATCTCAAAACAAACTCAAAAAGACTTTTCACACCAACACATTTTCAAAAGCTTTCAAAGCAAATTTTTCAAACACTCTGACGTACGAGTCGAACTGAAATTTTTCAAAGAAACTTTTAAAACCCACACTTGAAAAGCAAACAAACGATTTTGAAAACACATTGAGCAAGTATCTAAGAGCCCATGGATAACCATGGATAGAAAGGGTGCTAACACCTTCCCTTTCTATAACCTACCTCCCGAACCGAGAGCAATCTCTTTAAGGAATTTTTCTGTGCTTTTGTCCTTTCCATTTGGAGAAAATAAAAGACGGTGGCGACTCTTGCTTCCGCGACATTTCGCGAACCAGCGTTAAACAGTCAGTTCCAGATCCACCGATCACAGAACTGGCGACTCTGCTGGGGAATAACTTAAAGTGAGGTGTACCTTAGGGCTAGCTTATAACTATGTTTTCAATTGTATTGCTTTGTGTGCTTTAAATTGTGGGTTGCTTGGGAGTTATATAAATCCTAAACCCGGATCTGGGGGATACCTTTCTTAGAAAGTAGCAACAAGGCTGTGAGGGAACTGTGCGGGGTATACCGACATGGTTGAAACAGTCTGCTACGTTGATGTGGCACTTTGGTGTGTACCGGTAACCCTTGAGTTCAGTCAAGGAGAGTACGGGGCCTCCGCGTGGTGTCGTGAAGCATCAACAGACCTTAGGAACCTTAATTGAACTATCTTGGCCTCTTTAGGGTAGTGAGATAACTGACTTTGGTGCAGTCCGAGGTTGGTTGATACTCGATACTACACCCAATTGAGGGTTGCTTTCCTGGAATATTTCGGTCGCCAGTTCAGTGGCTAAATCGAAACGATGAACAATGAAAGCAATCCCGTGATATTGGGAACCTTAGAACCCGGTTACTTTGATTAGGACAGGTTGAACTCACCAACTTCAAGAGGGTACTACCCAGACCCCATGCTGGCCTTAAACCTTAAGGGCTTGTCTTGTGTGCCTTGTGTGCCCTACATGTTTGTCTTTGTAAATATCTGTGGTGTGTTTAATCATAGCATCATGACATCATCCAGCATCATATGCATTGACTAACCATTTCAGGGGTTCGAATTTTCATCTTTGTTCTTGTTTTGTAGGACATGGAAACTGTTCGTAGAAAGACAATTCAGGTCAATCTTGTAAGGATCCCTCCTCAGCTTAAGGAGCTTATATCCAGGATTCCCGAGAACTCTTCATTCAGTGAAAGGCATGGAAGCCTCATCAGCTTGGTCAACACCAACATTGAGGAAGATATGATAAAGGTCTTGTTCCAATTCTTTGACCCTCTGCATCACTGTTTCACCTTCTTGGACTATCAGTTGGTACCTACATTGGAGGAGTTCTCCCGGCTCCTGAAGATCCCTATCCTTGATCAGCTACCCTTCAACGGTACAGAAAAGGAACCTAAGCTTGAAGAGATTGCTAAAGCCTTGCACCTGCAGTCATCTGACCTCAAGGGACATTGGGAAGTTAGAAGTGGTATCAAAGGGTTCTTAGCCAGGTTTCTGTTCGAGAAGGCTCATGAATGTTGGAACTCCCTTGACTTGCAAGCTTTTGAAGAGGTTGTAGCCCTCCTTGTCTATGGTTTGGTGTTGTTCCCTAACCCAGATCAGCTCATTGATATCAGTGCCGTTCAGATCTTTATGTCCAGGAATCCTATACCTACGTTGCTGGGGGACATCCTTCACTCATGTTACACTCGAACCATGAGAAAAAGAGGTGTCCTTATGTGTTGCACTCCTCTCCTGGGAAGGTGGTTTATTTCGCACCTTCCCCAATCAGTCCTGAAGAATGAGCGGGGTTTGAGATGGTCACAACGGTTGATGACTCTTACACATGCAGATATACATTGGTGTCCTAGGTCCAGAGGAGATGTCACTATCATTGATCGTTGCGGGGAGTACCCTAATGTTCCTTTACTTGGAATCAGAGGAGGTATTACTTATAGTCCATGCCTGGCTTGGAGACAGTTTGGTTATGCTCGGAGGGATGGCCCTCATGACATGTTAATTCCCGACATAGTTTTTGACTTCGACAGTGATACTCAAGGACTTCGTCAGAGATTTATCAGAGCTTGGAGGATGCCTAGTAGGATAGACAGCAAGACCCTGGGGCACAGGAACTCCATCCCTTTGGAGCCTTATCTCAAGTGGGTACGCGCCCGCTCCCAGAAGCTAGTGATGCCTTATCCTCACATGCTCCCGGTAATCAAAGAGCCTGTCTTGGAAGGGGAAGTGTCTCGTGTTATTCAGCACCCTGATATGCCCACATCCTGGGAGGAGATGCAGAAGAGCTGGATTCAGCTTAAGGAGGAAAGGAATTCTCTTGAAACTAGTCTGCAGGCCAGTGAAAAGAAGGTCCTGGAGCTCACTCGCCTGTTGCATGAAGAGAGGAACCTCAACACCTATATAGCTCCGAAAAGGATGCGCAGTGTATTTTGGGATTGACTTGATTTTTGTACTTTTTGCCCATGAGGCCTTGATGTATTAAACAATGATGTTCTTTAATGATAACGTGTGTTCTTTTTGTCTACAACAAATTT
The DNA here is from genome assembly GCA_948472305.1 of Vicia faba. NCBI lineage: Eukaryota > Viridiplantae > Streptophyta > Magnoliopsida > Fabales > Fabaceae > Vicia > Vicia faba. The sequence goes on along the minus strand of OX451738.1, from coordinate 64,242,505 downwards.
GAACTTTCGAACCCTTGAATGCATTGCATACGCATTTCATACATCATGTGCATAGCAGGTTTTTCCCCCTTTTCAGGTTGCTTACAGTTCTTCGCTGTTTATTTCAGCATCATGAATCCCGGATCTGAATCAACAGAGACATCAATCAAGGCTCTCCAGGCGCAGAATGCGCAGTTTCAAGAACTAATCATGGGTCTAGCTAAAGGCCAAGAAGAACTGAAGACTATGCTCCTGAAAAAGGAGAAGAAGAAGAAGAGGAGAACTGTTTTGTTCAACTCGGGCCGAAGGTTGGGTAATACTCTGCAGCATGAAGAGGCTGGTTCTTCTGTTGGCAAGAGTCCTTCTCAGGCAGAAGTAAAGGTTCCTACTCCAGAGGTCTCCGACAACGAGACAGATTTTGATGAGGAGCAGTACCCTCCTGCAGATGACAGGTACAAACAACTGGAGGACAGGTTGAAGGCAATGGAAGTTCAACAGGTACCTGGGCTGGATTTTGGAGATCTGGGTTTGTCGACTGGTGTGATCATTCCCCACAAGTTCAAAGCACCCACTTTCTCCAAGTATGACGGGGCATCCTGTCCCAAGCTGCATTTGAGGTCCTATGTTCGAAAAATTCAGCCGTACTCTGCGGACAAGAATCTATGGATCCACTTCTTCCAGGAGAGTCTTTCAGGGACTCATCTCGAATGGTTCTATCAGCTGGATGGGACCAAAGTTCGTAACTGGGAGGAGCTGACTACTTCTTTCTACAAGCAGTATCAGTATAATGCCGACCTTGCCCCCACACGTACCCAACTCCAGGGTATGGCGTTAGGCGCAAGCGAAGGTTTTAAGGAGTACGCTCAGAAGTGGAGAGACCTGGCTGGCAGGGTGCAGCCACCATTGACTGATCGGGAGCTGGTCGACATGTTCTTAGGGACCCTATCTGGGCCATTTTTCAACCACCTCATTGGGAATTCTTCTGCTGGTTTCACTGATTTGATCTTGACTGGAGAAAGGATTGAAGCTGGGTTGAAGTCTGGGAAGATTGCAAAGGGTGCATCCTCTAGTTCGGAGAAGAAACCCTTCAAGAAGGAGTCTAGCGCCGTGTATGGTTCTAGGAGATCAGAGAGAAATGAACACCGCCAATCTGTCAGTGCGGTCATGATTGCTAAGCCTGCTGCCGCTCCCCGGCCAAACAATACTCAGAAGGTGGAAAGACCCCGGAGAGAATTCTCCCGTTTAAACATGACCTTGTCGCAGATACTGCCACAGTTGCTCGCAACCAATTTGGTGACGGTCAGGGAGGCTCCAAAGTTCCCAAATACAGCATCTCCCAAGTACAACCCGAATGCTCGTTGTGCTTACCACTCAGAAAGCCCGGGGCACTCTACCGATGACTGTTGGGCACTAAAGAACAAGCTGCAGGACCTCATTGACGCTAAGGAGGTACAGTTCGAGGCATCTGACAAGCCTAACGTGGTGACTGCTCCCCTGCCTGCTCATGGAGTTAATGCTATTGGGGATGAAGAGGAAGTTGATGAAGCTGAGTTTGATAGCTGGATCTACCCAGCAACTGACGGAGGACTTAACAATTGGAGCGCAAAGGACAATCTCCCTGTTTCTTTTGTTACTAAGTAATAAGTTTCTTTGTTTCGTTATTTTTTGTAATAAACAATGATAAACTCTATGGCCCGGTGTCTTACCCGAGGCACCGTGGTTCTATTTGTGAGGGCATACGAACTGTCATATCATATATCATGAATGAAAATCTTGGACTATTTTCGCATTGCAAATATTGTGTTCCTTTCCTATCTTTCTTTCCCTTTACATAATTTTCAAAAACAGCTGTATTTACACACACACTCACTCATACAGGTTCCAATCCACTCTGGATCTCACTGACAACAACTCCGCTAATGCCAATTATGACTTCGAAAATCCGATCAACTTAGTCGAAGGCGAAGGTGAAGATAATTGCGAAGTGTCGGGCGAGCTTGCAAGACTGTTACTTCAGGAAGAGCGGGCAATTCAACCCCATGAAGAGCCAGTGGAAACCATAAACCTGGGTACTGAGGCAGACAGAAAAGAGGTAAAGATTGGTGCTAACCTAGAGCTCAGCGTGAAGCAACGGTTAACCAAGATGTTACATGACTATATGGAGATCTTTGCCTGGTCCTACGAAGACATGCCCGGGTTGGATACCGATATTGTCGTTCATCACTTGCCGACTAAGGAAGACTGCCCTCCAGTTAAACAAAAGGTTCGTCGGATGCGTCCAGAGATGTCCGAGAAGATTAAAGCCGAAGTCATGAAACAGTTTGATGCCGGTTTCCTTGCAGTGACTTCTTACCCTCAGTGGGTTGCTAACGTGGTGCCGGTACCTAAAAAGGACGGTAAGGTCAGAATGTGTGTTGATTACAGGGATCTGAACAGGGCCAGCCCCAAGGATGACTTCCCCTTACCTCACATTGATGTCCTTATCGATAACACAGCTCAGCACAAGGTATTCTCTTTCATGGATGGCTTTTCAGGCTATAATCAGATTAAGATGGCACCTGAAGACATGGAAAAGACTACATTCGTTACTCAGTGGGGCACCTTCTGTTACAAGGTCATGCCGTTCGGATTAAAGAACGCTGGGGCAACCTACCAACGTGCCATGGTTGCCTTATTTCATGACATGATCCATCACGAGATCGAAGTGTATGTGGACGACATGATCGCTAGGTCCCAGACTGAGGAAGAGCATCTAGATCATCTACAGAAGTTGTTCGATCGGTTGAAATTGTACAAGCTGAGATTGAACCCGAACAAGTGCACCTTCGGGGTAAGATCTGGGAAGTTGCTAGGCTTCGTGGTCAGCGATAAAGGTATTCAAGTGGACCCTGCTAAGGTCAAAGCTATTCAAGAGATGCCAGTTCCCAAGACAGAGAAGGAAGTCAGAGGCTTTTTAGGACGCCTGAATTACATCGCTCGATTCATATCTCATCTGACGGCTACCTGTGAGCCAATCTTCAAGCTGCTGAAGAAAGATCAGGTAGTACGTTGGAACGATGAATGTCAGGCTGCCTTCGACAAAATCAAAGAGTATCTCCAAGAACCACCCATCCTTATGCCACCGGTTGAAGGGAGACCTCTGATCCTATATCTGACAGTGCTAGACAATTCAATGGGGTGTGTGCTGGGGCAGCATGACGAGTCTGGCCGAAAAGAGCATGCCATTTATTACCTTAGCAAAAAGTTTACCGACTGTGAGACCCGATACTCACTGCTTGAGAAAACTTGCTGCGCTTTGGTATGGGCTGCTCGCCGGCTGAGACAGTATATGCTGACTCACACTACCTTGTTGATCTCAAAAATGGATCCCATAAAGTACATATTCGAAAAGCCTGCTCTGTCTGGGAGAATTGCAAGATGGCAGATGATCTTGACGGAATACGACATTCAATATACGACCCAGAAAGCCATCAAGGGAAGTGTATTGGCAGACCACTTAGCTCATCAAGCTGTAGACGACTATCAATCAATGAACTTCGAGTTTCCGGATGAAAGCATCATGATAGTAACAGACTGTGAAGTACCTGGACCGGATGAAGGACCTGAACCGGGATCCCGATGGTCTATGCACTTTGACGGGGCATCCAATGCTTTGGGAAACGGTATCGGCGCCATAATCATATCTCCACAAGGTACTCATACTCCACTCACTGCCCGGCTATGTTTCAACTGTACCAACAACATGGCGGAGTATGAGGCGTGCATCATGGGTCTTCAAGCTGCGATCGACCTAAGGATCAAATCTCTAAGTGTCTTCGGAGATTCCGCTCTTGTAATCAATCAGATTAAAGGAGAGTGGGATACGAAACATCCAAACTTGATTCCTTACAGAGAATGTGTGTTGACCCTGATTCCCCACTTCACGGAGATAACCTTCGAGCACTTTCCAAGAGAAGAGAATCAGTTAGCGGACGCGTTAGCTACAATGTCTTCAATGTTCAAGGTTAAATGGGATAATGAAGCTCCCCGGATCATCATCTGGAAACTGGACGAACCGGCATACTGTTGTGATCTCGAAACTGAATTGGTGACTGAGAAGCCTTGGTACCACGAAGTGAAGAGATATCTGGAAGCTCAGGAATATCCTGAAGGGGCATCTGTCAACGATAAGAAATTCCTGAGGAGGTTCGCAGCCAAGTTCTTTCTTAGCAACGGCATCTTGTACAAGAGAAACCATGATTCAACCTTACTGCGTTGTGTGGATAAGACCGAAGCAGAAAGGATCATGGAAGAGTTACATGAAGGGACCTTTGGTACGCATTCCAGTGGGCACACTATGGCTAAGAAAATCCTACGGGCAGGATATTATTGGTCCACAATGGAAGCTGACTGCTACCAACACTCCAGGATATGTCACAAGTGCCAGATTTATGCAGATAAGGTGCATGTTCCCCCGGTTCCCCTGAATGTTCTGACTGCGCCTTAGCCGTTTGCAATGTGGGGCATAGACATGATCGGCGAGATAAAACCTACGGCATCTAACGGACATCGCTTCATTCTGGTAGCGATCGACTATTTTACAAAGTGGGTTGAGGCAGCATCCTATGCTACGGTAACCAAGACTGTTGTGGCACGGTTCATTCGGCACAACCTGATCTGTCGGTACGGCGTCCCTGAACGAATTATTACAGACAACGGTACCAATCTGAACAACAAGATGATTGCTGAGCTTTGCGAACAGTTCAAGATACAGCACCACAATTCTTCTCCTTACAGACCGAAGATGAATGAGGCTGTAGAAGCAGCAAATAAGAACATCAAAAAGATCGTGCAAAAAATGACAGTAACGTACAAAGATTGGCACGAGATGTTACCGTTCGCTCTGCATGGGTACCGTACCTCAGCAAGGACGTCAACCGGGGCAACTCCCTTCTCTCTGGTTTATGGCATGGAGGCAGTCTTGCCAATCGAAGTGCAAATTCCCTCTCTCCGGATAATGAAGGATGCAAATCTGAACGAAGATGATTGGATCCAGACACGACTTGATCAACTCAATCTCATTGACGAAAAAAGACTTGCTGCTATCTGTCATGGTCAGACGTATCAGAAACGAATGATCAGGGCATTTAACAAAAAGGTCAGACCACAGGAATATCAAGTTGGGGATTTGGTAATCAAGAGAATCATCCTTCCTCAGAGTGATCCAAGGGGCAAATGGACCCCTACATACGAAGGGCCATTTGTGGTTAAGCATGTGTTCTCAGGAGGAGCAATGATATTAACCAACATGGATGGTGACGACCTTCCTCACCCCGCCAATGCAGACATAGTTAAAAAATACTACGCATGAAAAAAGACCCGCTAGGTTGACACACCTAGGCAAAAATAAGGGCTTCCCGGCGAACCAAAAGGGTTCGGGCAAAATGAAGGGATGAAAATGAAAAAATCTGTACACCCGGCAAGTCGAAAACCTGAAAAGGCGGCTTGGGCAAAAATGGGTATCCCGGTGGACTGAAAACCCGAAAGGGCGGTCCAGGCAAAAATTAGGGATAAAGCGTAAAACTATGTCTCATTGATCACTTTGCATCCAAAATCCGGTACCTGCATCAAGTTCAGACGGCATCGATCAGTCAGCTTCACCTTCAACCAAGGTCATCAAGTGATGAGACGCTCGGAGTTATAAAGGCAATAGCAGAGTTGAAACCCAGTGGATCATTCATCTTTCACACAGCTGTTTTATTTTCTTTTGTACAAAACTTGTATAAACTCTTTTGTTCGGCGACGTACCTCTTACTAGGACGTCAGCCTCTTGTAAACAAAACGCCTATTTTCAGGCCATTCAAAAATCAATACAAATATACTTTTCAGTTAAAAGTGCCCAGTATTTTTTTTTTTTTTTTCTGTTTTGTTTTGCGAAGAACGTCCAAGGTTCAATTTGTGATATATGCATTGACAGTAATTTGCTAACTCATAAATATTTGCATACGAAACAAAGGAATTAATTGCAGGTGACATTAGAAACAGGGGCAATAAAGAGTTGTCCGAGCAATCTAATTGTTCTATCCTCTAAGGTACCAAGGTAGGTTCAGTTAAAGAACACGGCCAAGTGTATCTTAATTCCCCAGAGAGTAGTTCAGCAAAACAGTACATTTCTCTCCAAGCAAAATTGTCAAATATCAAGGAAATTGAGTATCCTCCAGCCGATCTCAAACATTCCCCAGCAGCAATACATATATTCTTAACAAGTATCCCCGACAGTCTTGGCCTAAAGATTGTTCCCCGGCGGTATCTCAACATTCAAAGGAGTCACCTCCCCAGCATATCAAAACCTTCCCCAGAAGAGTCCAATCCAGCTTCACCAGGAAAGTTGGAATTCATCTCCCCAAGCAGTAAGCTTATCCCCAGTAAATTCTGGAAGCTTATCCTTCGCAGAGCACGAACGCGTCGTCCGGCTTTATTAAAAGAGTTATTTCCTTAACAGGATATAACTGGGTTATCCTCAGCCAAAAGCCACGGGAAGAGCGTCCTCGACGAAGTCTTCTTACCCCAGCGAAGTCCATCAACACTTCCAACAACAAGGGTATCCTCAGCAAACTATCAACAATCAGCAAAGCATCTCTATCCCCACAGAGTATTGCTTCCCAGCATGGTCATCAGAGTATCTTTTCTCCCCGCAGAAGCTCCATTTGCCAAGTTTATTCCTCAACGGAGTTATCTTCTCCTACCGGTACTCTTGCAGTTATCATCCCCAGCGGAAGCAAAATTTATTCCTCAATATCAGCCCAGGATACAACTTCCCGGCACCCGTCAAGGATTTACTTTCCTAGACAAAAACATACATAAAACATCACATACATCATTATAGCATGCATAACGTATTGCATCATACAAGTCTCATTTATATCGAGAACATCATTGCTTGACCCATATCATGCATTGCATATGACTGACCTTTACCTTTCAGGAAAGATGCAGCTAAAATTCTCAATCACGTCTCAGGACTTTGACCGGTTCAGTTAAATCGACCCTAAGATTTTCCTGATGCTTATCCAGTCAAAGGCCTTCTCTTGGTTCAGTCAGATCGACCCTAAGATCTCCCTGATGCTTATCCAGTTGAAGATATTTCAAGACCTAGACCGGTTCAGTTAAATCGACCCTAAGATTTTCCTGATGCTTACCCAGTCAAAGGCCTTCTCTTGGTTCAGTCAGATCGACCCTAAGATCTCCCTGATGCTTATCCAGTTGAAGATAGTTCAAGACCTAGACCGGTTCAGTTAAATCGACCCTAAGATTTTCCTGATGCTTACCCAGTCCAAGGCCTTCTCTTGGTTCAGTCAGATCGACCCTAAGATCTCCCTGATGCTTATCCAGTTGAAGATATTCCAAGGCCTTCTATGGTTCAGTCAGATCGACCCTAAGATCTCCCTGATGCTTATCCAGTTGAAGATATTCCAAGACCTTGTCCGGTTCAGCTAAATCGACCCTAAGATTTTCCTGATTCTTATCCAGTCAAAGGCCTCCTTTGGTTCAGTCAGATCGACCCTAAGATCTCCCTGATTCTTATCCCAGTAGAAGACACCCAAGATTCTCTCAGCGTTCCTGTTGGGGTAGTAATCGTCCAAGGTTCTCTCACCGTCCCGTTGAAGTAGTAACCATCCATAGTTCATTCATCATCTTTCGAAGCTCCAGACCCAGCTCCTGCAACCAGTCAGGACATATCTATACCAAGCATCTGAAAATCAGCTCCTGCAACGTGTCAGGTACTCATTTTCTCTTTTGCAGGTACGCAAGTTCTCGCTAAGGAATCTCCTACGCGATCAACATCCCGATGGCATCTATAAGCCCATCATCCTATCCAGCAATCTCTAAATGGCATCTATAAGCCCATTCCCCCACCATCACCGCTACTATGTGAGCACAAATTTCTGGGCACTTTAGTGTCCAATCATCTTCTACCCTCGGATTACGGAAGGCATGTCAGCCAATCTGCATCCTCAGGTCTAAGAAGATTGAACAGGGGCAACTGTTGCACCCCAAAATTTGCCCTCCCATATTCTCCAAGATTTGTCAAGTCAAGGTCACAAAATTCCCCAAGGGTTGTGCAGCTCAACTGTCTCCTATACAGTCAAAACTAGGGTTTGTGTTCTGATCAAGAAAAGGAAGTTTTCAAAGGCCCAATCAAGTCTCATATGCCTACAAATGTGGTCAAGCATCCTCATATCAAGTTTCAAGGCATCCAGCTCAAAATTGCACAGTCAAAACCCTAGATTGCACTACAGTCAACTGTAGGGGCAAAATGGTCATTTGACAGTCAAAAGTTCAAATTTTTGGTCAACATATCATTTTGAAGCCACAAACATCATTTGATCAATGCTTGATCATGATTCTCAAAATTTGGCTCAGAAATCATCAAAGATGCAAAAGTTGCTATATTTGGACAGTTGAAAAAGTCAACTGAAATTGACCAGGGCATAACTTTCACATGGATTATCAGAAAAATTCCATCCAAAGCTCATTTTGAAGAGAAAGACATTTCCTACAATTAATCTTCATATTCCAAGTCCAAGAAATGCTCTCACAAAAAGTTATAAATTTCAACATTATAGGTCATTTTCAAAAGTCAACAAAAAGGGACTTTAAGTCAAAGGCCATAACTTGAGATTGGTAAATCAAAATGACATGGGACCAAAGGCATTGGTTAAAGGACTCAAAGACCTTTCCAAAATGTCCAAGAACATGTGAAAAGCTTAAAAATTGACCAAGTTATGCCTTGTGGAAGTTGGGAAATTTTTAGGAATTTTGAAAAGTCAACATTGATGCAAAAGGCCTAAATTTGCTATTGGGCCCATTTTTCTTCCAAATTTCTTCATGCCAAGCCTATGCACGACCATTAGGCCCAAAGGGAAGTATTTTCATATTTTTTAATTATTTATTTGAATTTATATTAATATTAATTCATTTAAATTATTTTAATACATGAAAAATATAAATTTGACCTAAAAAAATCTTTTTATGCACATTCCAAGGTCAATATTTCGTGCACTTCTTAATTAGGCAAGTTTTGATGAGATTTGAGCATGATTGAACCAAAATGCACATGAAAAAAGATTCAAAAAAGATTTCATAAAATCAAATATGTAAAACAATGAATGCTTGAGATTTTGTGTAGTTTTGTTGACCTAGCATGCTCTATACATACTCAGAATCATAACCCTAATGGCCTAACACTGCAAGCTGCGCCCCAAGAACCATTTGCACATTGAATTTTTTTCATAAAAACTCAAGAACTGAAAAGTGCCTTAGAGATCGTTTCAAGCCATAATACTGAGTCCATCATATTCCTGAAGCTTCAAGGATCACATACCAATCAAAACCATTCGTTCTAGCATCGAGAATTGGTAAAACGGGCACACCCTGTACCGAAAATATTTGATGTTCTTGCACATTGATTCATACATTTTCCATAACTTTTGAGACTTGATTTGCATTCCTGACATGATTTCGAAGCTAACCCATAACATTAATTTGATTATTATGCGTTGTGGGCGATTTTGCCATTGCTAAAATTTAGGGTTACAGGTTTCTTGAATTAGGGCTTTTGCGTAGAGGAAAAATTAGGGTTCATGAATACCATGGTTGAACTCAGGGCTTAGAGACGAAGAAGAAGATATACTCGCGAACAATTTATGTGGCCTCCTGGCCTAGTCGCTATTTTCTCATATGCCATTTTCTGCAACGGTGTCAAAACCGTTGCCTAATACTTTTATGTTTCAGAAAATAAAAAAAGAGAACGAGGACGATGGAGTCGTGGCAAGGAACGATTGGTCCGTTTGAATTTGTGCGCGCGAATTCATAAACACCGGTTGTTTTCCCATATTATATTTGTTTGTTTATTTTATATTAACAACGTGCAAATGGATCAGGTGGCAAGCATGAAGACTGGCAAAGCTCTTGACCTGGGTTCGAACCCCAGGTCTACGTTATCTTAATATTGCTTTTTATTATGTATTCAAGTGCAGGCTCCATGCTATGGTCCACCATGTACCATCACAATCCAAGCATTACACGTCATCCTGGGAATCAATCCAAAGGCATAAGATGGATGAATACGCTGAACCCTAGTCAAAGCATCATACAGAATTCCAAAAGTCAATGGACTCAGGCTTAATGGGCCAAAACTCCAGGCCTGAACCTCCAATTTGGGGACTACCCCCCCCCCCCTGGTTTGCCTTATTATTTTTTTTATTCTTTCTTTAATTTTTCTTTTTATTTCTTTTATTTGCTATTTATTTAGTTAATTATTTTTTACAAAATATAAAAACATTAAAAATACAGAAAAGACAAAAAATATAATTAATTTTGATTACTTTCATAAATAAATTAGAATGTAAATTATTTAGTTTAATTAGGTTTTAATTTTAATTCTTTTTCATAATAAAAATCCAAAAATGTAGAATTAGGTTAATTGATAATTTTTATATCTTTTTAATTTTTCCTTTTTTCTCACAATATTATTTATTTATTATTTTATTTTTATGATTAAAAATTGTACATAAATAATTTAGGGTTTAATTTAGGTTTTAATTTAATTCTTTCCCAATAAACTTAAAAAATGTTAGAATTAGGGTTTGGACATTTTACTTTAATTATAATTAATCCTTTTTCTTATTTAATCTAAAAAATACAAAAATACCAAAAAAAACATTCCTTTTAAATCTTTAATTTTAATTCCTCCTTAATTAATTCATTAACTTTAAATATTTTGCAAAAGGGTCCAACGCCCATTGTTTTTAATTATTTAATTTGCGCATATTTACTTTATGTCGTTCATTATAATTTTGTAAATCTCCCAAAGCCATGTAACTTTAACTTTTCGCACCTTTATTTTATTTGCTTTATTTTCCGCTAAATCGGGTCCGGTTTAATTTTGGCGATGTGGACCCGCGCCATTTGTAATAGCCTTAGATTTATTTTTCGCAAACTTTATAACTCTTAAATATGCATGCAAGAATGAATGGCCCTAATTAAAATCAAGCGTAGAACACAAATAAACATGACAAGACAAATAACTGAAACATGACACACAATTCGCACACACCACCCCTAGGGTACGCCTCACTGTTGCCTTTCGAAAGGTGATCGTCGAGTAGAGGATGTCTTAGTAAGTCCTCATGATCCGGGAACCTGGCATGAGGGTAGCTTCTAAGGTGTCTTCCCATTGCTCTGGTGATCACCATGTCCCTAAACTCGAATTGACCCGAACACCTCCAACGGTGGTGCTACCTACCTCTCAATGGTGGGATGGCACTACTTTAAAGGACATTTACACAGACGAATTCCTTAGGGTAGGTAGGTTCTCAAGGATACTTGCTCTAATCTCAAAACAAACTCAAAAAGACTTTTCACACCAACACATTTTCAAAAGCTTTCAAAGCAAATTTTTCAAACACTCTGACGTACGAGTCGAACTGAAATTTTTCAAAGAAACTTTTAAAACCCACACTTGAAAAGCAAACAAACGATTTTGAAAACACATTGAGCAAGTATCTAAGAGCCCATGGATAACCATGGATAGAAAGGGTGCTAACACCTTCCCTTTCTATAACCTACCTCCCGAACCGAGAGCAATCTCTTTAAGGAATTTTTCTGTGCTTTTGTCCTTTCCATTTGGAGAAAATAAAAGACGGTGGCGACTCTTGCTTCCGCGACATTTCGCGAACCAGCGTTAAACAGTCAGTTCCAGATCCACCGATCACACCATCCTTCTTCGGTACTGGAACCACGTTGGCAATCCACTGAGGGTAAGAAGTCACTGCTAGAAACCCGACATCAAATTGTTTCATAACCTCAGCTTTGATTTTCTCAGACATTTCTGGACGCATACGGCGGACCTTCTGTTTTACCGGAGGGCAATCTTCCTTGGTAGGCAGGTGATGAACCACAATGTCGGTATCCAACCTAGGCATGTCTTCGTAAGACCAGGCAAAGATTTCCACATAATCATGCAGCATCTGAATCAACCGTTGTTTCACACTGGGCTCTAGATTGGCACCAATCTTGACTTCCTTTCTATCTGTCTCAGTACCCAGATTTACCGTTTCCACTGGCTCTTCATGTGGCTAAATGGCCATCTCTTCCTGGAGTAACAGTCTTGCGAGCTCACCAGGCACTTCGCAATCATCTTCACCTTCGTCTTTGGCTAAGTTGATCGGATTTTCGAAGTCATAACTGGCAGTAGCAGAGTCGTTACCAGTGAGATCCAGAGTGGATTGGAACCTGTATAGGTGAGTGTGTGTAAATATAGTTGTTTTGCAATATATAATAAAGAAAGAAAATGGAGCGCAAGATTTTGAAATGCAACAAACGTCCAATGTTTTTATTTATGATATATGAAAATGACACACAAAAGCCCTCACAAATGAAGCCACGGTGCCCCGGGTAAGACACCGAGCCATAAAAATTTCAAAACATTGTCTGTTACAATTTCAAAACAAAAAGAGTTCATTACTGAGTGACAAAAGTAATAGGTGTGAAGTCTTTGGCAGTCCAGTTGCTTGGTCCACCGTCGGTTGTTGGGTAGATCCAACTGTCGAATTCAGATTCCTCCACGTCGTCTTCAATAGCATTTACTCCCGGGTTGGTGATGAACACATGAGGTTCTCCAATTCTTGCCTTACGAACAGCCCTCTGAGCTTCTGCAGTGAAGCCCAAACCAAACCTGTCAGTCTTTGGAGTGAAATCAGGAAGTCGGCCCCAGTTTGCGCACTCACCCTTCTCAATAACAACTCGGGCATCCTTTAAGGAAGCCATCTTCAAAGGAGGGTCTTCAATCACAGTTTCAGCTGATGCCAGTGTCTGAGGCACCTCTTCAAAGTGTTGAAAGGGGGTTTTAATGAATTCCCCATCCATCTCTATGTACCGGAATGAGTTGAGGTGGCTGACCATATACTCTTCCTCCCTTGAACTGTCACGATTTTCCCTCTGACCGGGTACTTAAGCTTCTGATGTAGTGTGGAGGTCACAGCTCCAGCCTTGTGGATCCATGGACGACCCAGCAAACAAGAATAGGATGGTCGGATATCCATCACATAGAAAGTAGAATCAAAAACTTGAGAACCAACCCTGATTGGAATGTCAACTTCCCCATGTACCATCCTTTTCGAACCGTCAAAGGCCCGGACAACAATGTTACTAGGCTTGAGCTCCAAACCCTCACAATCCAACCTGTCTAGGGCCTTCTTGGGTAATACGTTCAATGAAGAACCGGTGTCTACCAACACATGGGCAAGAGTAGTGCCCCTGCATTCAATGGAGACATGCAGGGCGTCGTTATGGTTCTTTCCTTTGGCGGTCAGATCGGCGTCAGAGAAGCCCAACCCATTATCGACAGTCAAGTTGGCCACACAATCGGTAAATTGATTAGCAGACGTCTCTTATGGCACATGGGCCATCTTCAGGAAGGAAATCAGGGCCTTGGCATGGGCCTCTGAACACAACAACAGTGATAGCATAGAAATCTTTGATGGGGTGTGTCCCAACTGCTCAACTACATTGAAATCACTCTTCTTAATGATCTTGAGAATCTCTTCCATCTCTTGCTGGGAAGCTTCAACATTGGTTGTCTTTGGTGCCTCCGTCAGGGCAGACAAATCAGTAACAATCCCTTTGCCCCGAGCGTCAGATGACTCGGCAGCAGGGGTAGAAACAGGAACTTGATCAGGAAGGGGAACAGGCACACTTGCAGGTGTAATGACAAGAGGTTTCTGAATTGTTGGTGGCGCAATATCTGGTGAGAACAGCCTACCACTGCGAGTAACTTTGGCATGCCCGGTGATGTTACTGACGCCGGTACTAGTATCAAACTCTTGCTTTACTCCAAGAACATAAACATCTGCCCCATAGTGCCATGGGACAACATTGTTGGATGCATAAGGGAGAGGCCCCAGAACAGTGATGATGATAGGAGCAATCTTCTGAGTGGACATGATTTTGACAGGCTTCTTCGAAGGAGCCTTAGGAGGGTTGTTGAAAATAGTAACAATAGACACTTCTTCAGCAGGGACAGCAGGAACAACAATCTTCTCGAACAAGATTTCTTTGCTATCCATCAGGTTTTGGACGCCTGACTTCAGCAAGGGACAACCAGCAGGTGAAACAGCACATAAATGGCAACCTTCGCTACATCCCAGAAATAAACCGGCTAGCAACAAGTTCCTCTTGACAGTCAACAACGGAGTAGCAATATCATCCACGGAGGCCACATACAGGTCTTCTTCCACAGCATTCACTCCATGCTGGGGCATGGGAGCAGTCATAACATTGGGCCTTTCGGGTGCCTCAAACTGTATTTCTTTAGCATCAATAAGGTCCTGAACCTTATTCCTCAGAGCCTAACAATCGTCCGTAGTATGCCCTGGGCTGTCAGAGTGATAAGCGCAACGGGCGTTGGGGTTGTACTTTGGAGAAGATGTGTTCACTACCTTCGGAGCTTCTTTGACAGTTACCAGATTGGTTGACAGTAGTTGCGGCAAAATCTGAGACAGGGTCATGCTGAGTCGAGTGTACTGTCTTTTGGGTCTCTCACCCCTTGGTTGGTTATACTGCTGAGGAGCAGCAACAGGCTTTGAAATTACCAACGCGTTGACAGCTTGGCGGAGTTCCGGCTTAATTTGTCTTATGGGACCATAAACAGCACTGGCTTCCTTATTGAAGGGCTTCTTTTTAATACTCACGGAGGCACCTTTCTGTATCTTCCCCGACTTGATACCAGCTTCTATCCTCTCACCGGTTAAGATCAGGTCTGTGAACCCAGCAGAAGAATTACTAATCAGGTGGTTGAAGAATGGACCGGACAGAGTCCCCAAGAACATGTCCACAAGCTCACGGTCCGTCAAAGGTGGCTGCACCCTGCCAGCCAGGTCTCTCCACTTTTGCTCATACTCTTTAAAACCTTCGCCCGTCCCCAGTGACATACCCTGGAGTTAGGTACGCGTGGGAGCGAGGTCAGAATTATATTGATACTGCTTATAAAATGCAGTAGCCAAGTCTTCCCAGTTTCGAATACTGGCTCCATCTAGCTGATAGAACCATTCGAGTTGAGCCCCTGAAAGGCTATCCTGAAAGAAATGGATCCATAGGTTCTTGTCTGCAGTGTAAGGTTGGATCTTCCTTACATATGATCTGAGATGCAGCTTAGGGCAGGAAGCCCCGTCGTACTTCGCAAAGGCAGGTGCCTTGAACTTGTGTGGGATCACCACCCCAGAAGATAAACCTAGATCTCCAAAATCCAACCCCGACACATGTTGGATCTCCATGGCACTTAAACGGTCCTCTAGTTGCTTGTACCTGTCATCAGCAGGAGGTTACTGTTCATCATTGTAATCCGTCTCGTTGTCGGAGACCACAGGACTAGGAGCCCTTCCCCCTTGGGGACTGTCCTTCCCTGCAGAGGAAGTAGTCTGATCAGCCTCATTCTGCAGTGTATTCCCAAACCTCCGTCCAGTGTTAAATAGCGCAGTCCTCTTCTTCTTCTTCTTCTTCAAGAGCAGAGTCTTCAACTCCTGTTGACCCTGGGCTAAGCTCATGACCAGCTCTTGAAACTGGGTGTTCTGGGCCTGGAGGGCCTTGATAGCTTGTTTGGTAGTAGGCTCGGAAGACATGATGATTGAGTGCTGAAATAAACAGCGAAGAAGATTAAGCAACCTGTAGAAGAAGGGTACCTGTTATGCATATGATGAATGATATGTTTGTTTATGCAATGCATTCAAGGATTTAGAAAATTCAAAATTGTTGCAAATAAAAAGAACACACGTCATATTAATAAGAAGAAATTTTGTCAGTACATAAATGCCCCATGGGCCAAATATTACAAAAAAAACTTCTCAAGGTAAAAAGACATTGCGCATCCTCTTTGGTGCGATGTAGGTGTTGAGGGTTTCTTCCTCATGGAGTCGGCGGGTAAGCTCCAAAACCTTCTTCTCACTGGCGTAGAAGCTGGCTTCAAAAGTGTTCCGTTCCTCCTTGAGTTGGATCCAACTCTTCTGCATCTCCTCCCATGACGTTGGCATGTCAGGATATAGGATGGTGCAGGGAACCTCTCCTTCCTTAACGGGCTCTTTAATCACAGGGAGAACATGAGGGTAAGGCATCATTAGACTCTGGGCTCGGGTTCGTACCCACTTGAGATAAGGCTCAAGAGGGATGGAGTTCTTGTGCCCCAATGTCTTGCTGTCTACCTTGTTAGGCATCCTCCAAGCTCTGATGAATCTTTGGCGAAGTCCTTGTGCATCGTTGTTGAAGTCAAAAACTAGGTCAGGAATCAACATGTCATGAGGGCCATCCCTCCGTGCATATCCAAATTGTCTCAAAGCTAGACAAGGGTTGTAGGTAATGCCTCCTCTAATGCCAAGCAATGGAACATTAGGGAACTCTCCACAACGATCGACGATGATGACATTTTCTCTGGACCGAGAACACCAATGTACATCAGAGTGTGTAAGGGTCATCAACCGTTGTGACCACCTTAAGCCTTGGTCATTCTTCAAGATAGATTGTGGAAGGTGCGAAATAAACCACCTTGCAAGGAGAGGAGTACAGCACATGAGAACACCCCTCTTTCTCATTGTTCGTGTGTAAAATGAGTGAAGAATGTCCCCAAGCAATGTTGGTATTGGATTTCTGGATAAGAAGATCTTGACGGTGTTGATATCTACAAGCTGGTCAGGATTTGGGAACAGGACCAACCCATAAATGATGAGTGCCACAATTTCTTCAAAGGCTTGTAGATCCAATGAATTCTAACACTCTTGTGCCTTCTCAAACAAGAATTTTGCCAAGAAGCCTTTGACACCGCTTCTAGTTTCCCAATGCCCCTTGATGTCAGATGGTTGCAAGTGTAGTGCTTGAGCAACATCTTCAGGCTTTGGTTCTTTCTTTGTACCGTTGTAGGGTAGTTGATTAAGAATAGGAATTCTCAGGAGTTGAGAAAATTCCTTCAAAGTGGGCACCAATTGGTAGTCGGGGAAAGTGAAACAGTGGTGAAGGGGGTCAAAGAACTGGAACAACATCTTTACCATGTCCTCTTCAATGTTGGTGTTGACTAGGCTGAGCAGTCTACCATGTCTTTCACTGAAGGGAGAGCTTTGCGGAATTCTGGATGTGAGCTCCTTGAGTTGAGGAGGGATTCTCACAAGGTTGACTTGGATAGTTTTCCTGCGAAGAATTTCCATGACCTACAAAACAAGAACAAAGATGAAGATCTAAACCCTTGAAATGGTTAGTGTATGCATATGATGCTCTATGATGTTTATGATGCATGCACAAACATATGTACAAGCAATTCACACAAAACCCTAGTTTCAGGCTTGCATGGGTTTCATAGGTAAGTACCCTCTTGAGTGTAGTTGGCTTAAAACCTGTCCTATAAATAGTAACCGGGTTCTAAGGAGCTCAATATCACTGGATTGTTTTCCATGTTCATTGTTTTGGTTTAGCCACTTAACTAGCGACCAAAATATTCCAAGAAAACAACCCTCAATGAGTGTAGTATCGAGTATCTACCAACTTCGGACTGCACCAAAGCCGGTCATCTCACTACCCCTAATGAAAGGCCAAGATGGTAAAGTAAGGTTCTAGGTCATTAGTGCTTAGTGACATCACTCAGCGGCCCCGTACTCTCCTTGATTGAACTCAAGGGTTACCGGTACTCACAAATATGTCGCACTAATATAGCTATTGCTTCAACCGTGTCAGTATACCCCGCACAATTTCCACAATGTATTGCTATCTATGAATGTTTCCCCAAATCCGGGTGTAGGATTCCAAGCCCAAACAAGAGAACCAAGATGTAAAGCAATCAAAGCAATCAATTAGTCATGCAAGAGGGTGATCTAAGCCCTAAGGTTACTCCACTTTAAATAAATCCCCAGCAGAGTCGCCAGTTCTGTGATACGGTGGGAGAACTGACTTGGGTTTTGCGTTTGTTTTCGCAAATGTTTCGGTTGAGCAAGAGTCGCCATCGACTTTTTATTTTATCCTAAGGAAAGGTTAAAAAGCACAGCAAAAACCTTTGAGATGTTTTCTTGGGTTCGGGGAGTAGATTATAGAAAAGGGAAGGTATTAGCACCCTTTCTATCCATGGTTATCCATGGGCTCTTAGTTACTTGCTTAGATCACTTGCCTTGCATTTTCAATTGTTTGAAATGGTGCTTTTAATTGTTTGAAATGGTGCTTTGTGTGTGGGTTTGAAAATGTTTTGAAAAGAGGCCATTTGTCATGGCAACCTTTGTAATGATCCATGTTTGAATGTATACAAAGGTGTGTATCTTTTGAAAAGTTTTCAATGTTTTTGAAAGTTGTTTTGAAAGTGTGTTGTGATGTGTGTTTTGAAAAAATGGCAAGGATTGTTGTTGCAAGTTTGATCAAGTAACTAAGAGTTGTCTACCCCTAAAATTTACTCAAAGGTTTTCCCTATGTTTTAACCCTTTTAACAATTTTGTTCCACCATTGTATTTGGTGGACAATCTTGTGTTAAGATGTTAACGGGACGGGTGCGGGTCATCGTTTAGACCATGATTGCAATGGTGCCAAGTGTCTTTGGCAATTTTTCCTTTAAGGGACTTGATCATTTTTTAGGCAACTTTTGAAAGCGTCATCGAGGGACTATGATCATTTGAGTTGTTTTGTTTTGCCAAAGACACCCAACATGCAACATGGCCCATTATTGAAGGCAACAAGTGGAGTAACCCTAGGGGTGCAAGTGTGATTGGTGTTGTCCATTTTCATGCTTTTTGTCTTTGAATTAGGTCAAGCTATTTGTTATTTTTGATTTGCATACAAAACCCTAAGTCTATCATGGTATATTTAGAAAGCTTTAAAGTGCGAAATTTAAAGTCCTAAACTATTACAACATAATTATGGGATGGGGGGTACAAATGTTCAAATGGGGATATTTAGCAAGAAATTTAAATCTAAGCTATTACAATCCAAATTGGATATACAAGTTATTTAATTGTACAATAATTAAATAAAATACAATAAATATGCAAGATGCAAAAAATGATTTTTATATGTATGTAAAAGTATTTTTCATGTGACAAATAAACAAAAATAAAAAGGTTAATTTTTGGGTATTTTCATGGTTTAGGGCAAAACCCTAATTTGCTAAATAAAAAGTATTTATTAATTATTATATACAATATTTATTAACTATATACAAAAAATAAATAAAAGGAAGTATATTATAAAAAAGTAATTTTTGAGGTCAAATATTAATAAAAATAAAAATGTATTATTTTTATGTTTTTATCCTAAATATTCTAATAACTATATAAGTATTTATATTATATATTAAATATATTAAATATACACAAAAATAAAAATATTTATTATTTACAAAAAAAAAAGTATATTTTTTAGGAAATTTTTTCAAAAGATAAAATAAAATAAAATGAGAAAATCAAATGTATTTGTATTATTTTTAGTATTTTAAATAAAAGTATATATATATATTTATTTACATATGGAACTAAATGAAACAAATAAATACGAGATAAAATGCAAAAAATGTGAGAAAAATATTTTTAGTGTTTTTTCATGTTTGAATAAAAATATAAAATCAGAATCAAAAAGAAAAAAATCAAAAATGACAAATATATCACATAATGGGCCAGGGGAGTGTATGTGTGAAATAGTGGTGCAAACAGAAAAAATAAGCCAAGCCCAGCCCAAAGGAATTTGTCTTCAACCTCCAGCCATTTTCAAACAAAAACGCGCGCCTTCTTGTTCATCTCACAAACTTCTGATTCTTTGATCTTTTGACAAATCTTAAAACATGAAACTTGTAGAGCTTGAAGCCACGATTCTAAACATATAAAGAAGTTGATCTAACTCTCAGAAATGAGAGAGAATTTCTTCTCCCCCAATTCCTGACCTAGCTTTTTTCAGATATTCAGTTTCAAAATTCTCTTAGCATACACAATATAAATGAAAAGTAATTATATGGGTAGCTTTAGGGCCATGAGTAGAGCATGTTTCATTCATAAACCTAAGCCTAACTCTTCCTAGATTGAGAGATAGAAGTCCAAACTTTTACCTGTTCAGCTTGAATCGTGTGCAACAATGGAGGCACTTCCAATGCAATGTGAGGACTTGTACAGCTTGCTTGAGGTCCAAGGATGCTCTTCCAACCTCTAGCTTGCTTTGAAACTAACTGAAACGGGCTATGTAACTCAACCTGCACAACTGAAAAAATGAAAATGGTGAACTTGGTTAGAGGTGTTACAGTCTGTAGCTAGGGCTTGGGATAGCTTGTATGGATGTTATGGAGTGTGTATGAACAAGCCTTGGCCAAAACGCACGAGCAAACTGAGTTGTGCAACTCAATCTGCAGGGATGTCCTGTTTTGTGGAGCAAAATGATGTTTTGATGTTTGGGGAGGTATTGAAGGTGGTTAGGTCGTGCCTTAGGTCTATTATGATGTATGGAAAATGTTTACAAACTTTGCTTTGGCTAGTTGTTACAGGAATGAGAGATGTGTTTAGTTATGCAAAGTTTCTTCTTAGATAAGCAAAGTTTGTCAAGTTGGGTTATAGGCCAAGGCAGGTCCCTCAAGCATGCTGCATAATCTCTCCTTGATCAGTGGGATTAGTTCATGAACTTGTGCCCAAAAAATCTGCTTTGGTACTTCTTTGATTTGCTTTTGACATAAAGCACTTCTTTACAAGAATGGATAAAATGCTTTTTCCAAATATGACTTAATTTTGTGTGTATTGTCCAAATGCACAAAATAACACTCTAACACAAATGATATGCATTTAATTATTGAGTGTAAGAAGGATTAGAGGCCTGTAATCTAGCTTGTACAAGCTGATTTCAAAAATGCAAAGTGTATGAACATTCCTTGGTTAAAAACAAAAATGGATTTTGCCCAACTTCACAAATTCGATTCTCCCTAACCACGAGGGTGTTTGAGAAGTTCTTGGACAATTTGGAAAGCTTGGAATGTGTACTACAATCCATATTTGTAATTCAAGTTGAAATTCCAAGTGGAAGCATGTGAAAAGTGGCCATGAAGTTGGGCAAAAATCCTGCCTAAAATAGGTCAAAAAATTTCTAAGTTAAGAATGTTTTGCACCCTTGTTCCAAAAATCATAACTTGAGCTACACGTTTCTTTTGAGGAAACTTTGTGATTCAAAGTTGTAGATTTTGCAATGGACTATAACTTTCATGTTTTGAGTTTTGCTTGAATCCAAATATATCTTGATGAAAAAATGGGACAAAGTTAGGAAAAAATTAGGAATTTTCATAACTTAGAAAATTTCTAAGTTATGAAATTTCATCATTTTAAACCCTAATTTGTAATTCTTGGTTTCTTGATGAACAAGTTTCACAATTTGGCATGTTTTGATGAAAAATGAATCTTGAGACTTGATTTTGACCAAAAAGTCAAAGTTTGACTTTTCAGTATACAGTCAAATTTGGATCAGTTGACTGGAAAATTCATCTGTCAATCTTGTGCATTTGGGATCTTTTGAACTTGTTGAATGTGTCAAGACCATGCCATTGGGTCCTTGAGTCCATATGTGAGCTTGGTTTGTCATTGGTTATGTCAAACAGTCAAAAATTGCCTTTGTGCAGTCAAAACCCTAAAAATGACCATTTTGCCCTTTTGGTGATCTGATCAAATTTCTTGTGGAATTGTGATCCAAACTTGACCAAATGGTTCATATGAGTTTATAATGTTGATGAGGGTAAAAAATCATGAGGTTTGGCTGTCAATTGACCACAGTTGACTTTTTCCCCAATACAGTTGATTTCTAGGTCAACTGTCCAATTGACTGGGCAAAGATTGGAATCAAGGCTTGAAACTTGGTATGGCTAAACTTGTGAGTCCAACATGAAGCATGAAAGTCATCTTGGGCATGTTAGGTCAAAACATCTTTGTGCAAACTCAAACCCTAAATTGGGTCAACAGTGCAAGGAGGAGTATTGAGCAGAGTAAACCCTAACTTGATCTTGAGCTCCAAGGGTCTTGTGGTGAGAAAATGTTGATGAAATGGGAGGGCAAATTTTTGGGTACAACAGGCACGTTCGGTGATGGTCTATTTGTGAGCATTCCTCGAGGAGTTGTCTGGATTTGAGCCTTTATCTGCCTTTTGGGCCAAGGCAGGCCCAGTCTAGAACAGGAGCCCCCCAAGTCGTTGCTCCTGGTGCAGGAGTTATGACTTGATCTTAGCTTGCTTTTTCTGGGGGAACTTGATGGACAGACCAGGGCTTTTTGTTTTTCGAAGTGTGCTCGAGGAGTTTCTCGCGGGCTGCGCTCGTCGGATATGCAAGGCAATCCTTATCGACGCGTGCTCGAGGAATTCCTCGCGGGATGCGTTTTGTCAGATACACGAGGCAGTCCTTGAGAATCGTAACGCCACCCTAGCAACAATAGGGTCATCATTTCCTAGGGGAGTAGATGTCGAGGACGAGGAAGTTCGCGGCTCCCCGGCGCGATGTTTCGTATTCCACGTCATCCCTATAAATAGGACCCTTGGGTCCATAATTTGTTTTTCTTCTTCGCGCTTCTCCCTCTTTCTCTGATTCCGCCGTCGTCGTTTCCTGCAACGCCGTGAGGTCACTGCACCATCCGCCGCTGATTACTTCCACCGTCGTCGTACGTACCTCTTTTCTTCCAAGTAAGTGTTCGTTCCTCCTGTTTTTCTTCGTTGTAGGTAGTTTTGATGTTATTTTTTATGTTAGAAACCCATATCTGGGAGTAGTGCCCGGTAGATTCATGATTGTGCCCGGTAAACTCATAGTTTAGGTACATAACTCGCGATACTGCCCGTGATCTTCATAGTTTTAGGCATATAACTCATGATATTGCCCGTGACATTCATAGTTTTATGCATATGACTCATGATACTGCTCGTGACATTCATGCATTTGGTCGGCATGCCCATGAACTGGCCAGGATGTTCATCCTTTTTAGGAAGTATGTAGGGTAGCCTCCTCGCGGTGTCCTAGTGTCGGGCAGGCGAAGTCAGGAACTTGCTCGAGTGATTCATGTTTCGCCCGGGGCGTTCGTGCTACTCCCTTATTGCCCCCAATGCATGGTCGGAGCTGGGGTGTCCGTGTTCGGCTTATTGTGTACTACTTCCTGTCTCTGTGGCGAGCACGCGGATTTGCTCTCGAATTCACCGGTTTCCTGTGCTTTGCAGGTAAATGGCCGACGAACCAGAATCTTCGAGGCAAAATGAAGTCGAGGATACAATTACCGAGGAGAATGTCACTTTAGTCGACACCATTGATGACCCCACTTGGACTGGGTGGGCGCCGAGCCCCGGGGGATTGCCTCGGCGTACTGTCGGCGTAGTCGACATGCGTATACTGTCATCGAGAATGGCGACAGTCAGCCAGGTTTTCAAAAGAATTTTATAGTAATGAGGCTGTCGATTGATGCGCGTATCTGCTCGGAGTTTACTGAGTACGGGTTCCCAATGTATGAGATCGTTTTCATGGATCTCGGTCTTAAGCTCCCCTTCAGCGATTTTCAAGTCGGGGTGTTCAGCCATCTGAGCTTGGCCCCTTTGCAGCTTCACCCTAATTCGATCGCCTTCCTTCGGGCGTTCGAGCTGACGTGTCGTTTCTTGAGGATCAGGGCGACGATTCCCCTTTTCTTCAGGGTCTTTCACCTACAACGTTAGTCTCGAGGAGACAGGCACAGCTGGGTATCCCTGAAACAGTCGAAGAGGTTGTTCAGGATGTATATGGATTCGGTAAGGGACTTCAAGGATAAATGGTATGTTCTGCAGTCGGTCAGCCAAACTGCCTTGGACTCCTTGTTCGAATCAGAAACCATAGTGGTCGACGTGGATGGGGAGCCCCTCGTGGATGTTGAGGGTCGTCCGACAGTCAGGCGTATTTCCAAGTTCCCGATACATTGGTGCTCGGGCCATTATGACCATGGCACCGGGTACTATCATACGCCCGCGGAAAGCATGAGCGTTGAGGACGAGGAGGCCTATGATGTCCTTTGCAAGTATGTCGACAACTTCTTCCCTGCCCGGTGGGTTACGAGGGAAGGGGATGATATTCTTGACGAGGAAGGGTACCCGACATTCGAGGCTCGTCCCATCAACACTAAGGCGCTCGTCGAGTGCCAATCTTACAGGCAGGCCGTGGATCTGCTAGGTTTCTTGCTTCTTGTGATCGGTGGATCTGGAACTGACTGTTTTAAAGCTGGTTCGCGAAATGTCGCGGAAGCAAGAGTCGCCACCGTCTTTTATTTTCTCCAATTTGGAAAGGACAAAAGCACAGAAAAATTCCTTTAAAGAGATTGCTCTCGGTTCGGGAGGTAGGTTATAGAAAGGGAAGGTATTAGCACCCTTCCTATCCATGGTTATCCATGGGCTCTTAGATACGTGCTCAACGTGTTCTCAAAATTGTTTGTTTGCTTTTCAATGTGGGTTTAAAAAAAAGTTTCTTTGAAAAATTTCAGTTCGACTCGTACGTCAGAGTGTTTGAAAAGTTTGCTTTGAAAGCTTTTGAAAATGTGTTGGTGTGAAAAGTCTTTGAATTTTGTTTTGTTTTTTGAAGAGAGCAAGTATCTACGAGAACCTACCTACCCTAAGGAATTTGTCTGTGTAAATGTCCTTTAAAGTAGTGCCATCCCACCATTGAGAGGTAGGTAGCACCACCGTTGGAGGTGTTCGGGTCAATTCGAGTTTTAGGGACGTGGTGATCACCAGAGCAATGGGAAGACACCTTAGAATCTACCCTCATGCCAGGTTCCCGGATCATAAGGACTTACTAAGACGTCCTCTACTCGACGATCACCTTTCGAAAGGCAACTGTGAGGCGTACCCTAGGGGTGGTGTGTGCGAATTTGTGTGTCGTTTTCATTTGTATTTGTCTTGTCATGTTTGTTGTGATCTACGCTTGATTTTAGTTTTAGGGCCATTCATTCTTGCATGCATTTAACAGTTATAAAGTTTGCGAAAAAAATAAATCTAAACTATTACAAATGGCGCGGGTCCACATCGCCAAAATAAACCGAACCCGATTTGACTGAAAGTAAAAAAAGCAATAAAATAAAAGTGCGAGAAATAAAGTAAAAATTATTACAAGGCTTTGGGGCATATACATAATTATTTAAACGATATAAAATAAATGTGCGAAATAAAGAAATTAAAAAAAAGCAAAACTAGGGCGTTGGACCCTTTTACAAACAGTTAAGATTAATGAGGAATTGATTAATTAGAATTAAATGTTTTTTGGTATTTTATGTGTTTTTTAGATTTAATGAGAAAAAGGAGTTAATTGCAATTAAATTAAAAGGCAAACCCTAACTTTAATATTTTTATTTATTATGAAAGAATTAAAATATAATCTACATTAAACCCTAATTTATTTATGTGCAATTTTTAATTTATGAAAATAAATAACTAATATTATTATTCTGAAAAAAGGGAAAAATTAAAAAGAAAATAAAAAGTTATTAAACCTAAATTCTATTTTTTTTGGATTTTAGTTATTAAAAAGAATTGAATTTGTAACCTAATTAAAACTAAATAATTACAAGCATTTATTTATGAAAATAATAAAATAAAAATTATATTTTTTGGTCTTTTTTGATTTTTGAATGTTTTTTATATTTTTGTAAAAAATAAGTAACTAAATAAATAGCAAATAAAAGAAATAAAAAGAAAAATTAAAGAAGGAAAAAAAAAATAATAAGGCAAACCAGGGGGGGTAGTCCCCAATTCAGGAGGTATAGGCTTAGCAAATCAGGCCCATTTGATTTTGAATCTTATTGACATTTCTGGATCATGTGCCAGCGCGTTGACCATAGTGCATGGTGTTCTTTGGTTCTGTAGCCTTTGATCTGTACGTGTTAGACGCGTGTATGGCCTGATCTGGATGGAACATGGTAGTCCATAACGCCAGCGTTGCATAGGAACCTGTATTGAAAAATAATAAGGGAAATTGCACAGACCTGGGACTTGAACCCAGGTCATTGAGGTTAACGCGTTGATAGCTTGCCAGCTGAGCCATTTAATCACTTTGATATATAATACACAAATAAATCATATAAGACAAAAGCAACGCGCTAGTGACTGAAACGCGCGAAACTTTGAATGAACGAATCGTTGGTTGACACCACATCATCGTCCTCACCCCCCTGCAAAACAAAACTCAAAGGCAACGCTTTCTTACGCGTTTCATTAGACAGCTTTTGAAAAAATAGCGATTAGGCCTGGAGATCACATAAATTAATCGCGATGGTTGTTTCTTGTTCGTTGGAACATGCTGGTTTTAATGACAATGGTCTTGAGGCTTGATTTTACTCCGTTTCAAAAGCCCTAATTCAAAAAGCTGGAAACCCTAAAAACCAAACATGGTAGATTCGCGTATGGCTTATGAAAATGCAATTAAACACAATGGTTAGCTTAGAAACTTTGTAAGGAACAAGAATTCATCAATAAAAGTGCAAAAGGACGTATGAATTGTGATATGCGATTTCAAGAGTTATGTGATACAGTTTGAGTTCTCCCTACCAATTCCTGGGGTTTTGAAAGATGTTTGGAGTTGGGATGCGTTCAGAATTTGTCCAGGATGCTATTAGAAAAAGAATTAAGGCTTAAAGCTCTCCCCAACTTTGAAATCAGTTTTGTGTTTTTATGCCAAAATTTCAATGTTGCAACAAGCCTTTGAGCGCAGCATATGATGTGTTAGGCTTAGGGTTTGACTCAGTGCTCATGATGGAAGAGAATTGGCTTGCTAACTGACCTAGATTCATGCTCATGGGAGAACTAGTCTTAGGGTTTCCACCATTAACCACTTTTCCTTCTTTTAAGCCAAGACCAAGACTTAGTGTGCAATTTAACCCTAGCCTGAGTTTTTGAGTTGGCCCATGATAAATGGAAGTTGTCCAAATTCACATGACACTATTCCATTGGTTTTTGAATTTTATTTGAATTTTCAAAGATTTAAAATGAATTAAATTATCAAAAATTAAATAAAATAGAAAAATCAATATTTGGTCTTGAAATTAATCATGGGACACGTGTGTGGCATGACAAGGATGAATCAAGTGGAAGAAAGTGGGCCCTTTTGTCAAAAATTGGAGTTTCAAGGATAGTTGACTTTTGCCATTTCACAAAAATTTCCCAACTTCTACAAGGCATAACTTGCTCAATTTTTAAGATTTTCTCATGTTCTTGGACATTTTGGAAAGGTCTTTGAGTCCTTTAACCAATGCCTTTGGTCCCATGTCATTTTGATTTTCCAATCTCAAGTTATGGCCTTTGACTTAAAGTCCCTTTTTGTTGACTTTTGAAAATGACCTGTAATGTTGAAATTGATAACTTTTTGTGAGAGCATTTCTTGGACTTGAAGTATGAAGATGAGTTGTAGGAAATGTCTTTCTCTTCAAAATGAGCTTTGGATGGAATTTTTCTGATAATCCATGTGAAAGTTATGCCCTGGTCAATTTCAGTTGACTTTTTCAACTGTCCAAATATAGCAACTTTTGCATCTTTGATGATTTCTGAGCCAAATTTTGAGAATCATGATCAAGCATTGATCAAATGATGTTTGTGGCTTCAAAATGATATGTTGACCAAAAATTTGAACTTTTGACTGTCAAATGACCATTTTGCCCCTACAGTTGACTGTAGTGCAATCTAGGGTTTTGACTGTGCAATTCTGAGCTGAATGCCTTGAAACTTGATATGAAGATGTTTGACCATGTTTGTAAGCATATGAGACTTGATTGAGCCTTTGAAAACTACCTTTTCTTGGTCAGAACACAAACCCTAGTTTTGACTGTAGGGGAGACTGTTGTACTGCACAACCCTTGGGAAATTTTGTAGCTTGGCTTGGCAATTTCTTGAGGAATATGGGAGGGCAAATTTTGGGGTATAACAGTTGCCCCTGTTCAATCTTCTTAGACCTGAGGATGCAGATTGGCTGACGTGCCTTTCGTAATCCGAGGGTAGAAGATGATTGGACACTAGAGTGCCCAGAAATTTGCGCTCACATGTTAGCAATGATGGGGGAATGGGCTTATAGATGCCATCTGGATGTTTTGATTGCGTAAGAGATTCCTTGGCGAGAACCTGCATACCTGCAAAACAGAAAATGAGTACCTGACACGTTGCAGGAGCTGATGTTTAGATGCCTGGTATAGATGTGTCCTGACTGGTTACAGGAGCTGAGTCTGGAGCTTCAAACGGCGATGAAAGAACCAGGGATGATTACTTCCTTAGCATGAATGGTAAGAGAGCCTTGGGCGACTTTAACTTCAACAACGCTCGTTGAGAAAAACATCTTGGGTGACTTTAACTGGGATAAGAATCAGGGAGATCTTAGGGTCGATCTGACTGAACCAGAGAGGCCTTTGACTGGGTAAGAATCAGGAAAATCTTAGGGTCGATTTAACTGAACCGGTCTAGGTCTTGAAATGTCTTCAACTGGATAAGCATCAGGAAAATCTTGGGACGATTTAACTGAACCAGAGAAGGCCTTTGACTGGATAAGAATCAGGAAAATCTTAGGGTCGATTTAACTGAACCGGTCTAGGTCTTGAAATGTCTTCAACTGGATAAGCATCAGGGAGATCTTAGGGTCGATCTGACTGAACCAGAGAAGGCCTTTGACTGGGTAAGGATCAGGAAAATCTTAGGGTCGATTTAACTGAACCGGTCTAGGTCTTGAAATGTCTTCAACTGGATAAGCATCAGGGAGATCTTAGGGTCGATCTGACTGAACCAGAGAAGGCCTTTGACTGGATAAGAATCAGGAAAATCTTAGGGTCGATTTAACTGAACCAGGCTAGGTCTTGAAATGTCTTCAACTGGATAAGCATCAGGGAGATCTTAGGGTCGATCTGACTGAACCAGAAAAGGCCTTTGACTGGATAAGAATCAGGAAAATCTTAGGGTCGATTTAACTGAACCGGTCTAGGTCTTGAAATGTCTTCAACTGGATAAGCATCAGGGAGATCTTAGGGTCGATCTGACTGAACCAGAGAAGGCCTTTGACTGGGTAAGGATCAGGAAAATCTTAGGGTCGATTTAACTGAACCAGGCTAGGTCTTGAAATGTCTTCAACTGGATAAGCATCAGGGAGATCTTAGGGTCGATCTGACTGAACCAAAGAAGGCCTTTGACTGGGTAAGGATCAGGAAAATCTTAGGGTCGATTTAACTGAACCAGGCTAGGTCTTGAAATGTCTTCAACTGGATAAGCATCAGGGAGATCTTAGGGTCGATCTGACTGAACCAAAGAAGGCCTTTGACTGGATAAGCATCAGGAAAATCTTGGGACGATTTAACTGAACCGGTCTAGGTCTTGAAATGTAGCTTGAGAACTTAACTGGATCTTTCCTGAAAGATAAAAGTCAGTCATATGCAATGCATGATATGGATCAAGCAATGATGTTCTCAACATAAATGAGATTTGTATGATGCAGTGCGTTATGCATGCTATAATGATGTATGTGACGTTTTATGTATGTTTTCGTCTAGGAAAGTAAATCCTTGACGGGTGCCGGGAAATCGTATCCTGGGCTGATGTCGAAGAATAGATTTTGCTTCCGCTGGGGATGATAACTGCAAGGATACCGGTAGGAGAAGATGACTCCGTTGCGGAATAAACTTGGCGAATGGAAGATTCTGCGGGGAGAAAAGATACTCTAGCAATACTCTTTGGGAAGAGTGATGCCTTGCTGAATGTTGATAGTAACTCTGTTGGGGATACCGTTGTTGTATTGGAAGTGTGAATTGACTTCGCTGGGGATAGGAAAGAACTACGTTGACGACGACCTTCCCTTGGCTTTTGGCTGAGGATAACCCAGTTATATCCTGTCAAGGAAATAACTCTTTAAATCAAGCCAGACGACGCGTTCGTGTCCTGTGAAGGATAAGCTTCCAGAATTTACTGGGGATAAGCTTACTGCTTGGGGAGATGAATTCCATCTATCCTGGGGAACTTGGATGGGACTCTCCTGGGGAAATTAAGATGCCTGGTTAGGTTCTTTAGCTGAACCTACTTTGGTACCTTGGAGGATAGAACAATTAGACTGCTCCGACAACTCTTTATTGCCCCTGTTTCTAGTGTCACCTGTAATTAATTCTTTGTTTCGTATGCAAATATTTATGAGCTAGCAAATTATTGTCAATGCATATATCATAAATTGAACCTTGGACGTTCTTCGCAAAACAAAACAGAAAAAGAAAAACAGTTGGCACGTTTAACTGAAAAGTATGTTTGTATTGATTTTGAATAGCCTGTGAATAGGCGTTTTGTGTACAAGAGGCTGACATCTCAGTAAGAGAAATGTCGCCGAGCAAAAGAGTTTATTACAAGTTTTGTACAAAAGAAAATAAAACAGCTGTGTGAAAGATGAATGATCCACTGGGTTTCAACTCTGCTATTGCCTTTACACTCCGTGCGTCTCATCATTTGATGACCTTAGTTGAAAGTGAAGTTGACTGACCGATGCCGTCTGAACTTGATGTAGGTACCGGATTCTGGATGCAAAGTGATCCAATGAGACATAGTATTACGCTTTTATCCCTAATTTTTTCCTGGACTGCCCTTTCGGGTTTTCAGTCCACCGGGATACCCATCTTTGCCCAAGCCGCCTTTTCAGGTTTTCGACTTGCCGGGTGTACAGATTTTCATTTTCATCCCTTCATTTTGCCCGAACCCTTTTGGTTCGACGGGAAGCCCTAATTTTTGCCTAGACATGTCAGCCTAGCGGGTCTTTTTTCATGCGTAGTACTTTTTAACTATGTCTGCATTGGCGGGGTGAGGAAGGTCGTCACCATCCATGTTGGTTAATATCATCGCTCCTCCTGAGAACACATGCTTAACCACAAATGGCCCTTCGTATGTAGGGGTCCATTTGCCCCTTGGATCACTCTGGGGAAGGATGATTCGCTTGATCACCAGATCCCCGACCTGATATTCCTGGGGTCTGACCTTTTTGTTAAATGCCCTGATCATTCGTTTCTGATACGTCTGACCATGACAGATAGCAGCAAGTCTCTTTTCGTCAATAAGGTTGACCTGATCAAGTCGTGTCTGGATCCAATCATCTTCATTCAGATTTGCATCCTTCATTATCCGGAGAGAAGGAATTTGTACTTCGATCGGCAAGACTGCCTCCATGCCATAAACCAGAGAGAAAGGAGTTGCCCCGGTTGACGTCCTAGCTGAAGTACGATACCCATGCAGAGCGAACGGCAACATCTCGTGCCAATCTTTATACGTTACTGTCATCTTCTGCACGATCTTCTTGATGTTTTTATTAGCTGCTTCTACAGCCCCATTCATCTTCGGTCTGTAAGGAGAGGAATTGTGGTGCTGTATCTTGAACTGTTCGCAGAGCTCAGCGATCATCTTATTGTTCAGATTGGTACCGTTATCTGTAATAATCCGCTCAGGGACACCGTACCGACAGATCAGATTGTGCCGAATGAACCGTGCCACAACGGTCTTGGTTACCGTAGCATAGGATGCTGCCTCAACCCACTTCGTAAAATAATCAATTGCCACTAGGATGAAGCGATGTCCATTAGATGCCGTAGGTTTAATCTCACCGATCATGTCTATGCCCCACATTGCAAATGGCCAAGGCGCAGTCAGAACATTCAGGGGAACCGGAGGAACATGCACCTTGTCTGCGTAGATCTGGCATTTATGGCATGTCCTAGAATGTTGGTAGCAATCAGCTTCCATGGTGGACCAGTAATACCCTGCCCGTAGGATCTTCTTTGCCATGGTATGTCCACTGGAGTGTGTACCAAAGGTCCCTTCATGTAGCTCTTCCATGATTCTTTCTGCTTCAGTCTTATCTACACAACGCAGTAGGGTTGAATCCTGGTTTCGCTTGTACAAGATGCCGTTGCTAAGAAAGAACTTGGCTGCAAACCTCCTCAGGAATTTCTTATCATTGACAGATGCTCCTTCAGGGTATTCCTGAGCTTCTAGGTATCTCTTCACTTCGTGGTACCAAGGCTTCTCAGTCACCAATTCGGTTTCGAGATCACAACAGTATGCCGGTTCGTCCAGTTTCCAGATGATGATCCGGGGAGCTTCATTATCCCATTTAACCTTGAACATTGAAGACATTGTAGCTAACGCGTCCGCCAGCTGATTCTCTTCTCTTGGAAAGTGCTCAAATGTTATCTCTGTGAAGTGGGGGATCAAGGCCAACACACATTCTCTGTAAGGAATCAAGTTTGGATGTTTCGTATCCCACTCTCCTTTGATCTGATTGATCACGAGAGCGGAATCTCCGAAGACACTCAGAAATTTGATCCTCAGGTCGATCGCAGCTTGAAGACCCATAATACACGCTTCATACTCCGCCATGTTGTTGGTACAGTTGAAACACCGGGCGGTGAGTGGAGTATGAGTACCTTGTGGAGATACGATTATGGCGCCGATACCATTTCCCAAGGCATTGGAGGCTCCGTCAAAGTGCATAGACCATCGGGATCCTGGTTCAGGTCCTTCATCCGGTCCGGGTATTTCACAGTCAGTTACTATCATAATGCTTTCATCTGGAAACTCGAAGTTCATCGATTGGTAGTCATCCACAGCTTGATGTGCTAGGTGGTCTGCCAATACACTTCCCTTGATGGCTTTTTGGGTCGTGTACTGAATGTCGTATTCCGTCAAGATCATCTGCCATCTTGCAATTCTCCCAGACAGAGCAGGCTTTTCGAATATGTACTTTATAGGATCCATTTTTGAGATCAACAAGGTAGTGTGAGTCAGCATATACTGTCTCAGTCGGCGAGCCGCCCATACCAAAGCGCAGCAAGTTTTCTCAAGCAGTGAGTATCGGGTCTCACAGTCGGTAAACTTTTTGCTAAGGTAATAAATGGCATGCTCTTTTCGGCCAGACTCGTCATGCTGCCCCAGCACACACCCCATTGCATTATCAAGCACTGTCAGGTAAAGTATCAAAGGTCTCCCTTCAACTGGTGGCATAAGGATGGGTGGTTCTTGGAGATATTCTTTGATTTTGTTAAAAGCAGCCTGACATTCATCATTCCAGCGTACTACCTGATCTTTCTTCAGCAGCTTGAAGATTGGTTCACAGGTAGCAGTTAAGTGTGAGATGAACCGAGCAATGTAATTCAGACGTCCTAGAAAGCCTCTGACTTCCTTCTCTGTCTTAGGAACGGGCATCTCTTGAATGGCTTTGACCTTAGCAGGGTCCACTTGAATTCCCTTGTTGCTTACCACAAAGCCTAGCAACTTCCCCGATCTTACCCCGAAGGTGCACTTATTCGGATTCAACCTCAGCTTGTACAGTTTCAACCGGTCAAACAGTTTCTGTAGATGATCTAGATGCTCTTCCTCAGTTTGGGACCTAGCAATCATGTCGTCAACATACACTTCTATCTCATGATGGATCATGTCATGAAATAAAGCAACCATGGCACGTTGGTAGGTTGCCCCAGCATTCTTTAGTCCAAAAGGCATGACTTTGTAGCAGAAGGTGCCCCACTGAGTAACAAATGTAGTCTTTTCCATGTCTTCCGGAGCCATCTTGATCTGATTGTAGCCTGAAAAACCATCCATGAAAGAGAACACTTTATGCTGAGCTGTATTATCAACAAGGACATCAATGTGAGGTAGAGGGAAGTCATCCTTGGGGCTGGCCCTGTTCAGATCCCTGTAATCGACACACATCCTGACCTTGCCGTCCTTCTTAGGTACCGGCACCACATTAGCAACCCACTGAGGGTAAGAAGTCACTGCAAGAAACCCGGCATCAAACTGCTTCATAACCTCGGCTTTAATCTTCTCAGACATCTCTGGACGCATACGACGGACCTTTTGCTTAACCGGAGGGCAATCTTCTTTAGTTGGTAAGTGATGGACCACAATGTCGGTATCTAATCCGGGCATATCTTCGTAGGACCAGGCAAAGATTTCCTTATAGTCATGCAGCATCTGAATCAACCGTTGCTTCACGCTGAGTTCTAGGTTGGCACCAATCTTCACCTCTTTCTTGTCTTCCTCAGTACCCAAGTTTATTATTTCCACTGGCTCTTCATGTGGCTGAATGGCCCTCTCTTCCTGTTGTAACAGTCTTGCAAGTTCACCAGGCACTTCGCAATCATCTTCACCTTCGTCTTCGGCTAAGTTGATCGGATTTTCGAAGTCATAACTGGCAGTAGCAGAGTCGTTACCAGTGAGATCCAGAGTGGATTGAAACCTGTATGAGTGAGTGTGTGTGTAAATACAGCTGTTTTGCAATATGTAAAGAAAGGAAAGAAAAGGAGCGCAACATTTGAAATGTGAAAAACGTCCAATGCTTTTATTCATGATATATGACAGTGACTAACAAAAGCCCTCACAAATAAAACCACGGTGTCCCGGGTAAGACACCGGGCCATATAGTCTCAAATTATTGTTTATTACAAATCAAAAACAAAGAAATTCATTACTGGGGAACAAAAGTTATGGGTGTAAAATCTTTAGCAGTCCAATTGGTCAATCCACCGTCGGCCGTCGGGTAGATCCAGCTATCGAACTCTGACTCTTCTATTTCATCTTCCTCTCCAACAGCATTCACTTCTGAGTGGGTGATGAGCACAGGAGGTCTTCCAATTCTCGCCTTGCGCACCGCTTTCTGAGCTTCTGTGGTGAAACCCAGCCCAAACTTGTTAGTCTTAGGAGTAAGATCAGGGAGCTTGCCCCAGTTTGCACATTCACCTTTTGCGATCACAGCCCGGGCGTCCTTTAAGGAGGCCATCTTCATAGGAGAAACCTCTTCATCTGCTTCTGCTGCTGCCAAGGTTTGTGGTACTTCCTCAAAATGTTGAAAGGGGGTTTCAATGAACTCCCCATCCATTTCCACGTATCTGAAGGAGTTGAGGTGGCTGAC
Source organism: Vicia faba (assembly GCA_948472305.1). Lineage (NCBI taxonomy): Eukaryota > Viridiplantae > Streptophyta > Magnoliopsida > Fabales > Fabaceae > Vicia > Vicia faba. The sequence continues at coordinate 64,207,620 of OX451738.1, read as the reverse complement.
CATGTACTCCTCCTCCCCTTGCACTGTTACGATCTTCCCCCTGACCGGGTACTTGAGCTTCTGATGTAATGTGGAGGTCACAGCTCCAGCCTTGTGGATCCATGGGCGACCCAGCAAACAAGAATAGGATGGATGGATGTCCATCACATAGAATTTTGAATCAAATACCTGTGACCCAACCCTGATTGGGATGTCCACCTCACCATGTACCATTCTTTTGGACCCGTCAAAGGCCCGGACAACAATGTGAGTTGGTTTGAGCTCTAGACCCTCACAATCCAGCCTATCCAGAGCCTTCTTGGGCAGCACGTTTAATGAAGAACCTGTGTCAACCAGCACATGAGCAAGAGTAGTGCCCCTGCATTCAATGGAGACATGCAGGGCATCATTATGGTTCTTCCCTTTTGCTGTCAGATCGGCATCAGAGAAACCCAGGCCATTATCAGCGGTTAAGTTGGCCACACAGTCGGTGAACTGGTCAGCAGACGTCTCTTGGGGTACGTGGGCTGTCTTTAAGAAAGCAATCAGAGCCTTCGCATGGGCCTCTGAACACAGCAGCAGTGACAACATGGAGATTTTAGAGGGGGTGTGCCCCAGCTGTTCCACAACGTTGAAATCACTTTTCTTTATTATCTTGAGGATTTCTTCCATTTCCTGCTTGGAAGCCTCAACAATGGTCTTTGGTGCCTCCGTCCTGGCAGGCACATCAGCAGCAATTCCCTTGCCCCGAGTATCAGATGACTCAGTAGCAGGGGTGGATACTTGGTCAGGGGGAGAAACAGGCACTCTGGCAGGTGTGAAGATCAAAGGCCTATGAATTGCCGGAGGAGCAATGTCTGGCGAGAACAGTCTTCCACTACGAGTGACCTTAGCAGGCCCAGTGATGTTGGAGACACCAATATCAATGTTGCACTCTTGTTTCACACCCAGAACATAAACATCCGCCCCATAGTGCCATGGGACAGCCTTATCAGATTTGTAGGGTATAGGCCCCGGAACAGTAATGGTGATGGGAGCACTCTTGTGAACTGACAAAATTTGTATAGGCTTCTTTGAAGGAGCCTTGGAATGGTTGTTGAAGATGGTAACGATCGACACTTCTTCAACAGGAGCAGCAGGAACAACAGTCTTTCTGAACAAAATCTCTCTACTATCTATCAGGTTTTGGACACCTGACTTCAGCAGAGAACAACCAGCAGGGGAAGCAACACATAGAGGGCAACCTTCGCTACATCCCGGAAATAAACCGGCTAGCAACAGATTCCTCTTGACCATCAGCAACGGAGTAGCAACATCATCCACCGAAGCTACATACAAATCCTCCTCAACAGCATTCACTCCATGCTGGGGCATGGGAGCAGTTACGACATTCGGCCTCTCGGACGCCTCAAACTGTATCTCCTTTGCATCAATGAGGTCTTGAACCTTATTCTTTAGGGCCCAACAGTCATCTGTGTTATGCCCCGGGCTATCAGAGTGATAAGCACAGCGAGCATTTGGATTGAACTTGGGGGATGCAGTATTGGGAAACTTTGGAGCCTCCCTGACAGTCACTAAATTGGTGGATAGCAACTGTGGCAGGATTTGCGATAAGGTCATGCTTAACCGGGTATACTCTCTCCGGGGTCTTTCAAACTTTTGAGGATTAGTTGGCCGAGGAGCGGCAACAGGTTTGGCAATCATTACCGCACTGACAGATTGGCGGTGTTCAGGTCGCTCTGTTCTCCGGGAGCTATATACAGCACTAGCCTCCTTTTTGAAGGGTTTCTTCTCAGTACTGGAGGAGGCAACTTTCTGTATCTTCCCCGATTTTATGCCGGCCTCGATCCTTTCACCAGTCAGGATCAGATCAGTAAACCCAACAGAGGAATTACCAATGAGATGATTGAAAAATGGACCAGATAGGGTCCCCAAGAACATATCTACCAGCTCCCGATCCGTCAATGGTGGCTGCACCCTGCCAGCCAGGTCTCTCCATTTCTGAGCGTACTCCTTAAAACCTTCACCCGACCCTAGCGACATACCCTGGAGCTGGGTACGCGTAGGAGCGAGGTCGGCATTATACTGATACTGCTTGTAAAAAGCAGTGGCCAGATCCTCCCAGTCACGAATGCTGATTCCATCCAGCTGATAGAACCAATCGAGGTGAGTCCCTGAAAGACTCTCCTGGAAGAAGTGGATCCAAAGGTTCTTGTCTGCTGTGTAAGGCTGGATCTTCCTTACATAAGAACGGAGGTGCATCTTAGGACAGGAAGCCCCATCATACTTCACGAAGGCAGGTGTTTTGAACTTGTGGGGGATCACCACCCCAGTAGATAACCCCAAGTCTCCGAAATCCAATCCAGGCACCCGCTGAACTTCCATAGCCTTTAATCTGTCTTCCAGCTGTTTGTACCGGTCTTCAGCAGGAGGGTACTGTTCGTCGTTGAAGTCTGTTTCAGTATCAGAGCCCACAGGAGTAGGGACCTCCCTTTCTTGGTGACTACCTTCCGTCACAGATGGAGGGGTCCTTTCAGCTTCAACCAAAGTGTTCCCGAGTCTGCGCCCAGTGTTAAATAGCACAGTCCTCCTCTTCTTCTTAGTCTTCTTCAAAAGCATGGTCTTCAACTCTTGTTGCCCCTGAGCCAAGCCCTTGATCAGCTCCTGAAATTGGGCGTTCTGCGCCTGAAATTGGACGTTCTGCGCCTGAAGAGCCTTGATAGATGCCTCGGTTGATGATTCAGGATTCATGATGCTGAAATAAACAGCGAAGAACAGTAAACAACCTGAAAAGAAGAGTACCTATGATGCACATGATGAATGATATGTGTTTATGCGATGCATTCAAGAGTTCGAAAATTCAAATTTGTTATAGACCAAAAGGAACACACGTTATTATTAAGAAAATCATTGTTTAATACATCAAAGCCTCATGGGCAAAAGTACAAAAAGATCAACTCAATCCCAAAATATGTTGCGCATCTTCTTTGGAGCTATGTAAGTGTTGAGGTTCCTTTCCTCATGCAACAGGCGGGTGAGCTCCAAGACCTTCTTTTCACTGGCATGCAAACTAGTCTCAAGAGAATTCCGCTCTTCCTTAAGCTGGATCCAGCTCTTCTGCATCTCTTCCCAGGATGTGGGCATATCAGGGTGCTGAATAACGTGAGACACCTCTCCTTCCAAGGCAGGCTCTTTGATTACTGGAAGCATGTGAGGATAAGGCATTACTAACTTCTGAGAGCGGGCTCGTACCCATTTGAGGTAAGGCTCCAAAGGGATGGAGTTCCTGTGCCCCAGTGTCTTGTTGTCTATCCTACTAGGCATCCTCCAAGCTCTGATAAATCTCTGGCGAAGTCCTTGAGTATCGTTGTCGAAGTCAAAAACTATGTCAGGAATCAACATGTCATGAGGGCCATCCCTCCGAGCATAACCAAATTGTCTCCAAGCCAGGCATGGGCTATAAGTAATACCTCCTCTGATTCCAAGTAAAGGAACATTAGGGTACTCCCCGCAACGATCAATGATAGTGACATCTTCTCTGGACCGAGGGCACCAATGTATATCTGCATGTGTAAGAGTCATCAACCGTTGTGACCATCTCAAACCCCGCTCATTCTTCAGGACTGATTGTGGAAGGTGCGAAATAAACCACCTTCCCAGGAGAGGAGTGCAACACATTAGGACACCTCTTTTTCTCATGGTTCGAGTGTAACATGAGTGAAGGAGGTCCCCCAGCAACGTAGGTATAGGATTCCTGGACATAAAGATCTGGACAGCATTGATGTCAACGAGCTGGTCTGGGTTAGGGAACAACACCAAACCATAAACAAGGAGGGCCACAACCTCTTCAAAAGCTTGCAAGTCAAGGGAGTTCCAACATTCATAGGCCTTTTCAAACAGAAACCTGGCTAAGAACCCTTTGATACCACTTCTAACTTCCCAATGTCCCTTGAGGTCAGATGACCGTAGGTGCAAGGCTTTAGCAATCTCTTCAAGCTTAGGTTCCTTTTCTGTACCGTTGAAGGGTAGCTGATCAAGAATAGGGATCTTCAGGAGTCGGGAGAACTCCTCCAATGTAGGTACCAACTGATAGTCCAAGAAGGTGAAACAGTGATGCAGAGGGTCAAAGAATTGGAACAGGACTTTTATCATATCTTCCTCAATGTTGGTGTTGACCAAGCTGATGAGGCTTCCATGCCTTTCACTGAATGAAGAGTTCTCGGGAATCCTGGATATAAGCTCCTTAAGCTGAGGAGGGATCCTTACAAGACTGATTTGAATTGTCTTTCTACGAACAGTTTCCATGTCCTACAAAACAGGAACAAAGATGAAAATTCGAACCCCTGAAATGGTTAGTTAATGCATATGATGCTGGATGATGTCATGATGCTATGATTAAACACATCACAGACATGTACAAAGACAAACAAGACAAACATGTAAGGCACACAAGGCACACAAGACAAGCCCTTAAGGTTTAAGGCCAGCATGGGGTCTGGGTAGTACCCTCTTGAAGTTGGTGGGTTCAACCTGTCCTATCAAAGTAACCGGGTTCTAAGGTTCCCAATATCACGGGATTACTTTCATTGTTCATCGTTTCGATTTAGCCACTGAACTGGCGACCGAAATATTCCAGGAAAGCAACCCTCAATTGAGTGTAGTATCGAGTATCAACCAACCTCGGACTGCACCAAAGTCAGTTATCTCACTACCCTAAAGAGGCCAAGATAGTTCAATTAAGGTTCCTAAGGTCTGTTGATGCTTCATGACACCACATGGAGGCCCCGTACTCTCCTTGACTGAACTCAAGGGTTACCGGTACACACCAAAGTGCCACATCAACGTAGCAGACTGCTTCAACCATGTCGGTATACCCCGCACAGTTCCCTCACAGCCTTGTTGCTACTTTCTAAAAGGGTATCCCCCAGATCCGGGTTAGGATCTATAGAACTCCCAAGACAGTCCCACAATAATAAAGCAAGCAAGGAAAGCAATTGAAAACACAATTATGAACTAGCCCTAAGGTACACCTCACTTTAAGTTTTGTCCCCAGCAGAGTCGCCAGTTCTGTGATCGGTGGATCTGGAACTGACTGTTTTAAAGCTGGTTCGCGAAATGTCGCGGAAGCAAGAGTCGCCACCGTCTTTTATTTTCTCCAATTTGGAAAGGACAAAAGCACAGAAAAATTCCTTTAAAGAGATTGCTCTCGGTTCGGGAGGTAGGTTATAGAAAGGGAAGGTATTAGCACCCTTCCTATCCATGGTTATCCATGGGCTCTTAGATACGTGCTCAACGTGTTCTCAAAATTGTTTGTTTGCTTTTCAATGTGGGTTTAAAAAAAAGTTTCTTTGAAAAATTTCAGTTCGACTCGTACGTCAGAGTGTTTGAAAAGTTTGCTTTGAAAGCTTTTGAAAATGTGTTGGTGTGAAAAGTCTTTGAATTTTGTTTTGTTTTTTGAAGAGAGCAAGTATCTACGAGAACCTACCTACCCTAAGGAATTCGTCTGTGTAAATGTCCTTTAAAGTAGTGCCATCCCACCATTGAGAGGTAGGTAGCACCACCGTTGGAGGTGTTCGGGTCAATTCGAGTTTTAGGGACGTGGTGATCACCAGAGCAATGGGAAGACACCTTAGAAGCTACCCTCATGCCAGGTTCCCGGATCATAAGGACTTACTAAGACGTCCTCTACTCGACGATCACCTTTCGAAAGGCAACAGTGAGGCGTACCCTAGGGGTGGTGTGTGCGAATTTGTGTGTCGTTTTCATTTGTATTTGTCTTGTCATGTTTGTTGTGATCTACGCTTGATTTTAGTTTTAGGGCCATTCATTCTTGCATGCATTTAACAGTTATAAAGTTTGCGAAAAAAATAAATCTAAACTATTACAAATGGCGCGGGTCCACATCGCCAAAATAAACCGAACCCGATTTGACTGAAAGTAAAAAAAGCAATAAAATAAAAGTGCGAGAAATAAAGTAAAAATTATTACAAGGCTTTGGGGCATATACATAATTATTTAAACGATATAAAATAAATGTGCGAAATAAAGAAATTAAAAAAAAGCAAAACTAGGGCGTTGGACCCTTTTACAAACAGTTAAGATTAATGAGGAATTGATTAATTAGAATTAAATGTTTTTTGGTATTTTATGTGTTTTTTAGATTTAATGAGAAAAAGGAGTTAATTGCAATTAAATTAAAAGGCAAACCCTAACTTTAATATTTTTATTTATTATGAAAGAATTAAAATATAATCTACATTAAACCCTAATTTATTTATGTGCAATTTTTAATTTATGAAAATAAATAACTAATATTATTATTCTGAAAAAAGGGAAAAATTAAAAAGAAAATAAAAAGTTATTAAACCTAAATTCTATTTTTTTTGGATTTTAGTTATTAAAAAGAATTGAATTTGTAACCTAATTAAAACTAAATAATTACAAGCATTTATTTATGAAAATAATAAAATAAAAATTATATTTTTTGGTCTTTTTTGATTTTTGAATGTTTTTTATATTTTTGTAAAAAATAAGTAACTAAATAAATAGCAAATAAAAGAAATAAAAAGAAAAATTAAAGAAGGAAAAAAAAAATAATAAGGCAAACCAGGGGGGGGTAGTCCCCAATTCAGGAGGTATAGGCTTAGCAAATCAGGCCCATTTGATTTTGAATCTTATTGACATTTCTGGATCATGTGCCAGCGCGTTGACCATAGTGCATGGTGTTCTTTGGTTCTGTAGCCTTTGATCTGTACGTGTTAGACGCGTGTATGGCCTGATCTGGATGGAACATGGTAGTCCATAACGCCAGCGTTGCATAGGAACCTGTATTGAAAAATAATAAGGGAAATTGCACAGACCTGGGACTTGAACCCAGGTCATTGAGGTTAACGCGTTGATAGCTTGCCAGCTGAGCCATTTAATCACTTTGATATATAATACACAAATAAATCATATAAGACAAAAGCAACGCGCTAATGACTGAAACGCGCGAAACTTTGAATGAACGAATCGTTGGTTGACACCACATCATCGTCCTCACCCCCCTGCAAAACAAAACTCAAAGGCAACGCTTTCTTACGCGTTTCATTAGACAGCTTTTGAAAAAATAGCGATTAGGCCTGGAGATCACATAAATTAATCGCGATGGTTGTTTCTTGTTCGTTGGAACATGCTGGTTTTAATGACAATGGTCTTGAGGCTTGATTTTACTCCGTTTCAAAAGCCCTAATTCAAAAAGCTGGAAACCCTAAAAACCAAACATGGTAGATTCGCGTATGGCTTATGAAAATGCAATTAAACACAATGGTTAGCTTAGAAACTTTGTAAGGAACAAGAATTCATCAATAAAAGTGCAAAAGGACGTATGAATTGTGATATGCGATTTCAAGAGTTATGTGATACAGTTTGAGTTCTCCCTACCAATTCCTGGGGTTTTGAAAGATGTTTGGAGTTGGGATGTGTTCAGAATTTGTCCAGGATGCTATTAGAAAAAGAATTAAGGCTTAAAGCTCTCCCCAACTTTGAAATCAGTTTTGTGTTTTTATGCCAAAATTTCAATGTTGCAACAAGCCTTTGAGCGCAGCATATGATGTGTTAGGCTTAGGGTTTGACTCAGTGCTCATGATGGAAGAGAATTGGCTTGCTAACTGACCTAGATTCATGCTCATGGGAGAACTAGTCTTAGGGTTTCCACCATTAACCACTTTTCCTTCTTTTAAGCCAAGACCAAGACTTAGTGTGCAATTTAACCCTAGCCTGAGTTTTTGAGTTGGCCCATGATATATGGAAGTTGTCCAAATTCACATGACACTATTCCATTGGTTTTTGAATTTTATTTGAATTTTCAAAGATTTAAAATGAATTAAATTATCAAAAATTAAATAAAATAGAAAAATCAATATTTGGTCTTGAAATTAATCATGGGACACGTGTGTGGCATGACAAGGATGAATCAAGTGGAAGAAAGTGGGCCCTTTTGTCAAAAATTGGAGTTTCAAGGATAGTTGACTTTTGCCATTTCACAAAAATTTCCCAACTTCTACAAGGCATAACTTGCTCAATTTTTAAGATTTTCTCATGTTCTTGGACATTTTGGAAAGGTCTTTGAGTCCTTTAACCAATGCCTTTGGTCCCATGTCATTTTGATTTTCCAATCTCAAGTTATGGCCTTTGACTTAAAGTCCCTTTTTGTTGACTTTTGAAAATGACCTGTAATGTTGAAATTGATAACTTTTTGTGAGAGCATTTCTTGGACTTGAAGTATGAAGATGAGTTGTAGGAAATGTCTTTCTCTTCAAAATGAGCTTTGGATGGAATTTTTCTGATAATCCATGTGAAAGTTATGCCCTGGTCAATTTCAGTTGACTTTTTCAGCTGTCCAAATATAGCAACTTTTGCATCTTTGATGATTTCTGAGCCAAATTTTGAGAATCATGATCAAGCATTGATCAAATGATGTTTGTGGCTTCAAAATGATATGTTGACCAAAAATTTGAACTTTTGACTGTCAAATGACCATTTTGCCCCTACAGTTGACTGTAGTGCAATCTAGGGTTTTGACTGTGCAATTTTGAGCTGAATGCCTTGAAACTTGATATGAAGATGTTTGACCATGTTTGTAAGCATATGAGACTTGATTGAGCCTTTGAAAACTACCTTTTCTTGGTCAGAACACAAACCCTAGTTTTGACTGTAGGGGAGACTGTTGTACTGCACAACCCTTGGGAAATTTTGTAGCTTGGCTTGGCAATTTCTTGAGGAATATGGGAGGGCAAATTTTGGGGTATAACACTTCTGCTTTTATTGTTTTATTCCATTTTCGTTGTTTTTGCTCGCTTACAGCTAACCCGGGTTTTGCTCCTTTTTGTAGGTGACATGGCTGAACGACGGGAGAGGTTATTGACACTAACCCAGGACAAGAAAATAAACAAAAGGCTGGTGCGAGCACCGTAAGCCACGAGGATGGGCCCGACGGCCAGTTCGGGTGGAGATGCCTCTAGTGGGTCCTCGGGCTCTCCTGATGCTGAGCAACCCACCAAGCTGATTACTAGGAAGAGAAGTCGGGCTGAAATCAGGTCGGAGGTTGGCGAAGAGTCCGTAGCTGCGAGGGCCTTCGGCTTACCCCCCCTGTTTTAAAGAAAAAGATTTCTTCAAGGGGTTTCCTCTGACGGTGAGTAATAACGAGGTCGAGACCATTAGACGGCTTGATAAAGAAAGCCGGAGGAAACACCTCGCGGCCAGCATGGTCGGGATGGTGAAGATGGTCGAGATGGCCGTGGTCCTTGCCGAGGAAGGGTCGGACTCCTCGGACCGTGTTAGGGAGTTGGAGTCAGAGAAAGTCGTTCTTGCTGCCAATTCTCGTAAGTTAAAGGCGACCCTCGAGCGGTCCGAAGAAATGTTTCGCGAGCAAGCCGACCTGCTGGCAGGGGAGAAGGAAAATTCTTCGAAGATTGCAGGGGAGAAGGATTACCTCCAACTGGACAAGGAACGCTTGGAGAGTGACAACGAACGTTCGTCCAAGGAAGTCGAGGAGCTAAAAGCTGTTATGCTTCCTGTTGACGACGAGTCGGAGGAGACAGCCTCTTTGCGGACCCGTTCATATTTGGTTGTGCGTATCCATCTGCTTGAGACAGATTGTGTTGGTGCCCTGGCCGATGGGTTCGAGGCCGCGGTCAGCCAGCTCGCCATCCTGAATCCGGGCATGAATACCGAGGGAGTCGTGTTCATGTCTCAGATTATTGACGGTCAGGTGGTGCCTCCTCCTGAGTCTCCTGTGGTAGACGTCGGTAGTCTTGGGGACGTTTAGCATGGAGTTTTGTTCGGGCCTGCGCGCCCGTGTGATGGCTTTTATTTGTTTTGGGGCCTGAGTGCCCGTGCTCATTTTTGGGGCCTGCGTGCCCGTGCTTATTTCTTTTGGCCATTGTGCCATGGCTTGTAACCCCGAACATCGCTGGCCTTTTTGGTCGGTTCACAATTAACTTGTCTTGTGTATAAGCTTTTTTTATGGATGTTTATTTCGCGTTAACTTGCTCGTATCTAAGTTTGTATTCGACTGTTACTTTGTGATGAAATTTGTCTAAATTATGTCCTCGAGCTAAGCTTGTATTCGACTGTTACTTTATGATGAAATTTGTCTAAGTTATGTCCTCGAGCAGAGATATCCTTTCGACCCCTTTGATGGTTCGACGTACTTCGAAATGCGTCAGTTGTGCAGAGTAAAGCCTGTGTGTCGAGCGTATGACCCAGATCGAGGTCGTATGCCTGCGGCGTGAGCTACCCATCGCGAGCTGGGTGTTCTGCCATGTGGGTACTTTGACAGTGGAGCTCGATTGAGGTGTCCCTGTCGGGCATTGTCGTTCGACCTCGTTGGCTGAATGACGTTATGTCGTTTAGGTGTAGATCGGGCCCGTACCTTGGCCTATCTACGTGGTCGAGACATTTCTCTCTGTTGACTAGATGTGGATGTTCGACGGTGAAAGTCCTTAGTGTTTAAGGGCTTTAGCTATAGTACTACTTTAGCTTAGCAGCATTCCAGGGTCGTGGTAACGGTTCTCCATTAAGCTGCTCGAGGTGATATGCCTCGGTGCCTGTGGTGCCATGGACGTGATAGGGTCCTTCCCAGTTTGCGCCCAGTTTCCCCTTGCGGGAGTCTTTCTGGTTTCTTTGCAACACCAGGATGCCGATCTGAAACTCGCGTCTGATGACCTTGTCGTCATGACACAGGGATATTCGTTGCTTTAGAGCAGCCTCGTGCAGGGCTGCCCGTGATCGAATTTCCTCGACCAGGTCGAGTTCGTCTCTAAGTGCTTCGTCGTTCATTTCCTCGTCGAGAGGCATTTTTGTCCGCCTGGAGGGTTCCCTGATCTCCACGGGGATGACGGCCTGGGTGCCGTATATCAGTCGAAAAGGGGTTTCGCATGTCGTTGAGTGGGGCGTGGTGTGATAGGCCCATAAGACGTTGTGCAGCTCCTCGACCCACCCTCTTTTTGCTTCGCCGAGTCGGCATTTGAGTCCTTGCAGGATGACCCTGTTGGCGGCCTCGGCTTTCCCGTTGGTTTGGGGATGCTCGACCGAGGTAAAATGTTGTTTGGTTCCTAGTTTGGTGACGAAGTTTCGGAACCCGTGGTTGGTGAATTGGGTGCTGTTGTCTGTAACTAGCGCTTTCGGGATCCCGAATCTGGCGAGGATGTTTCTTTTGTAGAAATGGAGGATGTTGTGTGAGGTGATCTTCGCAAGAGCCTCGACCTCTATCCATTTCGTGAAGTAATCCACGACCACAATAAGGAACTTGTTTTGGTAAGTCCCTTGCACAAATGGTCCAAGGATATCCATCCCCCACCATGCAAATGGCCACGGGGATGATAGTATGCTCAGCTCGTGAGGGGGGCGAGATGCATATCGGCGTGCTTCTGGCACTTGTCGCACTTCTTAACGTGATCTTTGGCGTCTTGCTGCATCGTCGGCCAATAGTACCCCGATCGCAGGGCTTTCCTCGCCAGGGACTTACCGCCCATGTGCTGGGCGTTAATCCCTTCGTGTATTTCCCGTAATACCTCGGGGATTGTGGATTCGTCGATGCATTTTAGGAGGGGAATGGAAAATCCCCTTCGGTACAGCTTGTGCTCGAGTACCACGTAGGAGCATGCTCGACGTTTGGTTGTGGTTGCTTCTGTCCGGTCCAAAGGGAGCTCGCCCTTTGTCAGAAAAGTTGTACACCGGGGTCATCCAGCATGAAGTGTCTCCAATGGCGTGTACCTCGATGGGGGTCGAGGCTCTTTTGATGCTCGGGCGCGATAGGGATTCTTGTATGACGGATTTGTTCCCGCCCTTCTTTCTTGTGCTTGCGAGCTTCGAAAGTACGTCGGCCCTTGTGTTTTGCTCGCGCGGGACGTGCGATATTTCTGCTTGGTCGAACTTCCTCATGCGCTCTTTGACTAAGTTTAGGTATTCAATGAGGCTGTCGTTTTTAGCCTGGTAATTCCCTTGGACTTCGGAAGCAACGAGTTAGGAGTCCGTGAAAATTTGTACTTCGCGTGCCCCTAGGTCCTCGGCCAGCCTTAGCCCCGCGAGCAGGGCCTCGTACTCCGCTTGGTTGTTCGAAGTTGGGAAGGAGAGGGTTAACGAGTGCTCAATCACTATGCCCTCCTCATTTTCTAGGAGGATCCCCGCGCCACTTCCGGATGAGCTGGAAGCTCCATCGACGAAGATGGTCCATTTGTGTTCTTTCCCTGTGGGCAGGTTATGAGTGGTCATTTCTGTGACAAAGTCGGCCAGGGCTTGTGCCTTTAGAGCTTTCTTGCTCTCGTATTGAATGTCGAACTCGGAGAGTTCCAAGGACCACCTCAACATTCAACCCGCCATGTCAGGTCGACCTAAGAGTTGTTTTACTGGTTGGTTCGTACTATGATCGTATGAGCCAGGAAATAGTGTCTGAGTCTCTTTGCCGCATTGACGAGGGCTAAAGCTACCTTTTCAATCTGTTGGTATCTGCTCCCGGGCCCTTGTAGGGCTTTGCTCATGAAATAAACGGGTTTCTGCCCGTCGGTGGTTTCGCGGACGAGAGTCGCGCTGATGGCTTCATTCGAGATGGCCAGGTATAAGAACAAAGGTTCCTCGTCGACTGGTCGAGACAGTACGGGCGGTTGGGAAAGGCTTTGTTTTAGGAGGCGCAACGCCTGATCATATTCCTCAGTCTATTCGAAGGATGCCTCTTTACAAAGGAGTTTGAAGAAGGGAAGGCGTGCTGAGCGGATCTCGCGACGAAGAGGGACAGCGAGGTGAGCATGCCATTCATGACTTGTATTGATTTTTTCGATGTGGGTGTCGGGAGGTCGGAGAAGGCTCGACACTTGTCAGGATTGGCTTCAATTCCTCGTTCTGTCAGGTAAAAACCGAGGAATTTCCCTGCTTTGACCCCGAACATGCACTTCTCGGGGTTGAACCTCATCTTGCATTGTCTTGCTTGGGCAAAGACTGCTTTGAGGTGGGCTGCATGATCGGTGTCTTCTCTGGATTTGACGATCATGTCGTCCATGTAAACCTCGAGCATGTCCCTGATTTGGTTGTGGAACACTCTGTTCATCATACGTTGGTACGTTGCCCCTGCGTTTTTTAGACCGAAGGGCATTACGTTGTAGTAATAGTTTCCTGAGCTAGTCATGAAGGCAGTGCAATGCTTGTCGCTCATGGCCATTGAGATTTGGTTATAGCCTGAATAGGCATCCATGAACAACAATATTTTGTAACCGGCCGAATTGTCGACCAGCATGTCTATGTTCGGTAAAGGGAAAGCATCCTTCGGGCATGCCCGATTGAGGTCGGTATAATCAACACACATTCGCCATTTTCCATTATTCTTTTTTACTAATACAACGTTTGACAGCCAGGTTGAATACCGGGCTTCAGAAATAAAATTTGCCTCTAAGAGGTCTTTTACAGCTTTTTCAGCAGCCTCTGTTATCTCCAGGGACTGCTTACGTCTATATTGTACTACTGCCTTAGCGGTTGGATCTATGGCGAGGCGGTGACAGGAGACCTCGGGGTCGAGTCCAGGCATCTCTGCGGCGCTCCACGCAAACAAGTCAGCATTCTCGCGCAAGCAGGCTTTGATCTGCTTCCTTGCCAGGTCGGGGAGGTCGGTGCCGATCTTCACTCCTTTGCTTGGGTCCTCGCCGAGGGGGACGAGCTCGAAGTCCCCGTCTGGGATTGGTCAGAGGGAGACTTTCTCACCGCTGGGTGCTTCATCCTGCTTGAAACGGGTGTCCAAGGCTATGGAGTCGACCCTTGGGGGAGCTCTCTGTTCTTCTGCCTTGACGGGCTCTGTCTTCTCGGGTTCTGGTCGTGTCGTCGTTGGTCTCTTGGCGGGCCTTGTCCCAGTGTCGACCGTGTCGCATCCCTTGGATGCCGCATTGAAACACCTTCGAGCAGCGGCTAGGTCCCCTTGGATGGTGGCGACCCGTACCCTCTTGGTGTAAAACTTCATCTTCAAGTGGACGGTAGAGGGTACCGCGGTCAGTTTCTCCAGTGTTGGTCTTCCCAGGATGCAGTTGTAGAGGGACGGGCAGTTGATAACGAGGAAGCGCACCTTGACCTACCTCATCGTCGTGTCCTCGCCAAAGGTAACCATGAGCTCGACGTATCCCCAAGGTTTGGAGGTCGAGCCGTTGAAGCCCTGTAGGTCGGACCCCACATAAGGTGAGAGGTGTGAGTCGTCGAGCTGCAGGGTCCGGAATAGTTGACTGTACATTACATCAACGGAACTTCCTTCATCGACGAGAATGCGGTGTACGTCAAAATTATCCATTCTCGCTCTTATCAGCAGAGGAATGACCGCGTTGGGGGCTCCTCCGAGGAGCTCTTCGAGGTAGAAGGTGATAGGCTCCGACCTACCTTTCACCCTTTCAAAAGTCACCGTCTGAAGAGGTGCAGAGTCGACCAGCTCATCCAGCTTCCTCTTGGCCGAGTTTATGGTCAGGTCGTTGAATCCTCCACCATTGATGACCATGGCGGAGGGAAAGTGCTCCCACCTGCTGTGTGTTGACAACGACTCTTGCAAGTGCTCGGGGACGTAGAAGTCCTCAGGTCTTGTGACGGAGAAGGAGGTCTGGATGGGGACCGACTCGTCCGACGGTCGGGTATCCTCCTCCAGCTCTCTTGTCTCCCGGGCGTCGCAACGAGGAGCGTCGTTTCGGCGATATTGGGCGAGTCTTCCCCCTTTTATGAGGGTCTCGATGGCGTCTTTAAGGTGGACGCAGTCCTCCGTCAGATGACCATGGCTCCTATGGTACTGACAGTATTTGCTCTTGTCCACCCCGGGCTTGGCAGGAGCTGGTCGAGGGTGCTTGACACTGCCATCTTTGAAATATGTGCTGGCACACTCCGCCAAGATGCGCTCGCGGGAATCCATGAGCGGAGTGTATTCCGTGAAATGCCCTGAGGGTCCTCTCTGTTCTCGGGCTTCTCGGGGTCTGTCCTCCTTTCTTTTCTCCCCGACTCGTCGAGGAGGAGCGGCTTCTTGACGCGGGTTGCTGCTGGATCTGCGAGTTTTGGGGTCACGGGCTCTGTTGGCCGCCTCTCTTTCCTCATAATCCATATAGGCCCTGGCCTTCTCGAGGAGAGCATCGAAATTTCGGGGTGGTTCGATGCCCACTGCTTTTCTGAACTCCGTGTCGGGGAGGAGTCCCCTCTCCAGCAAGTATCTTTTCATGTGGTCCACGCAGGGGACCTGGATGGCTTCACGATTGAAGCGGTTGATGAATTCTCTCAAGGTTTCATCCTGTCTCTGGATGATAGCCTCGAGCGCCGCTTCGGTCTTTGGATGTCACCGCAATCCGGTGAACGAGCTTATGAATTGGTTTTTCAAGTTTCTCCACAAGGTGATTGACCCCGGGGAGAGACCCTTATACCAATCCATTGCTGCTTTCCTGAGGGTCGTGGGGAATAACCGACATTTGATGGGTCCCTCAATGTTATGGTAGTGCAGCATATCTTCGAACCCATCTATATGGTCGACTGGGTCGGCAACTCCATCGTATTCCTTCAGGTGAGGGGGCTTCTCCATGCCCGGCGAGATTGGAGCCTCCATGATGGCTTGTGATAAGGGACCGCAGGGGTCGTCCTCATCACTTTGCTCTGGGGAAAGGGATGGGGACCTGAGGTATTATCGGGCACGACGGTCCAGGTCGTGCTGGATGTCCCTCGAGCGGGGTGCTCGTTGGTCCGCCCTCCCGTGCCTGTCTCCGGGGTGTCTTCTTTCTTGCCGTAAGGGGTCGTGGTTGCGCCCACCGGTTTCAATGATGGGTTGCCTCTCCAAGGGGGGTCGTCTCCCCGATTGTCGGGGCGACGGGCTTCGGGAGGTGTCTTTGTATTGCCTCCGCAGGGGAGACGGGAGACATACCTCTGCTACCTGAGGAGGTGGGGTCTAAGGCCTCCTGTGTCTCCTCGGGGGTCTTCTGTCGTCCTCTAGCCCCCTCAACCTTTCCCCCTGGGCAAAGATGAGGTAGTTGGTTTAATTGATTGCCGCGAACAGTGCTCTGGTCGTGGCATCTACCCCAGCGGGGACAGGGACTTCCTGAAATTGGGCAGCTAGATAGTTTGGGGGAGCCGTATTGTCTTCTTCGAGTGGAGGAGGGACTTAAGAAGATGAAGCGGTGGCTCCGTCGCGGTGACCTGAGGGCCCGGGGATGGCGCCCCCGGGGAGTGTGTTGTGGCCGGGGTTGCCGGTGTTGTCGGGGACTCCGTTCTTATCTGCGAGGTTGTTGTTGGCGTCGACGACGCGGACGTTCTGGTCATCTCGAATTTGGTCAGCCGTGACGGTAGGAGGTGATTTTTAGCTTTGGTCTTCGAGAGTTTTCAAGACGGGGAAGCTAGTTTCCCACAGACGGCGCCACTGATCTTACCGGATCAAACTTGGACCATCACAGCTGGCTCGAACTGGCTTGAGTGAGAGATGGGGGGTACCTGCAAGACACTCTGATGCTAAAGTGAGAGACGGAATGAGCAGGCCAAAAGTTTATAGGTGTGTAATACATGAATACCTGACCCTCTTGGAACAGAGGGTATTTATAGCCCCCAGCGCTGGGCCAAGGTCCCCTCATTGGGCCGAACAGAACTGGCCCAATAAAGGAACTTCCAGGTTCTACGTGTGTAGTGGGGCCCCGCACGTGGTCCCCTTCCTGGTGATTCTGTGCGAATAACAAGGAGGGACGAAGACGCGGTCTTTCCGGAGCTTGGAGGATTCTACAACGGTTAGGGTGGACAGAGTCTGCCCTACGGGGAGGGTGCTCGAGCTGGTCTCGAGCTAGAGTTCCCTTGGTCGGGGTGTTGTACCCCAAAATTTTCCCTCCCATATTCTTCAAGATTTATCAAGAATCATCTTCAAATGGTTCAAGATTTCTCAAGGGTTGCACAGTCCAAATGCCTCCTAAGCCAGCTGAAATTAGGGTTTTGGTTCTTTCAAAGAATTTGAGGTTTTCAAGGGCTCAATAAAGTCATATAGGCCTATATACATTGTCAAGTATCTACATACTAAGTTGCAAGACTCACAGTGCCAGATTCCACAGTCAAAAGCCTTATTTGGTTCACAATCAATTACAGGGGCAAAATGGTCATTTTGCTGTCAAAAGTCAAAAAATTTGGTCAACATCTTATTTTGATCTCACAATCATCATTTGATCAAGTCTTGATCATGATTCCACAAGAATGACTCAAAAATCATCAAAGATGCAAAAGTTACTATTTTTGGACAGCAAAAAAGTCAACTGTATCTTGACCAAGGCATAACTTTTTCATGGTTCATCAGAAAAATCCCATCCAATGCTCATTTTGAAGGGTATCACATTTCCTACAACTCATCTTCACATTCCAAGTCCAAGAAATTCTCTCACAAAAAGTTATCAATTTCTACATTATAGGTCAATTTCAAAAGTCAACAAAAATGCACTTTAAGTCAAAGACCATAACTTGATATTGGTAAATCCAAATGACATGGGACCAAAGGCATTGGTTAGAGGACTTCAATACCTTTCCAAAATGTCCAAGAACATGTTCATAGGATCAAAGTTGAGCAAGATATGCAATGGAGAAGTTGGGAAATTTTTGTGAATTTGCAAAAGTCAACTTTGCTCAAAATACTTTGTTTTTGCTAATGGGCCTCAAATTCCTTCTTGAAACTTTATCCAAGGCTTATGCACGACCCGTTGAGATTAAATGGAATTATTTTCTTATTTTTTATTAATTAATTGAATTTTTAATCAATATTAATTCATTTAATTCATTTAATTGTAGGAAAATATCAAGATATGGTTTTGCAATCTTTTCATGAAGCAAATATGACCTACATGTGCTGGAGATTTCGTGTACACATCAAGGGGACAAGAATCTCTCAATTTAGCAAGTTTTCTCAATCAAAAAGATTGAAAAATATTTGATTTTCAATCAAATATACAAACCATAATTCCATGGATTTTTGGTCAAAGATTTAACCTAGTTTCATTCCATTATATATAGAGAACCTAACCCTATTCATGTGGACGTGAAAAGCTGCTGCAAAAAGCCATAGCCATATTGAATTTTTTTCAAGAAACTTGAAAACTGTTTTCTCACTTCAAGGCCAATTCAATACTTTTAATTGCTTCTAACATATTGCAGGGGTCCCCAGGAACATATTGCAACCGAAACCAAGCACTAAAGCCACAAGAATCATCAAAAACGGTTTAACGGTTTGCACATATTTTTCAGAATCGCATCTCATTATTCATGCGCATTTGACATGTTTTATTGATTGCTTTGTGTTCATAGGACTCATATGAAGCTAATGGTGTGATTTAATTGCATTGAAATGCCCTGAAACAGAAATTGCCATTGATGAATTTTAGGGTTTCCAAGCTCTCAAATTGGGGCTTTGTGATATAGGAAAAATTAAGCTTTGAAAGGCCCATGGTTGAAACCGTCAGGACGAGACGGACACACTGAGACCCTCGCGAACAATTTATATTCATCCTACGCCTATTCGCTATTTTTGGTCGATACAGTTTGTGGGGGTTAAAAACCCCCGCTATCTAATGTATATTTTGCAGGTTTAGGGAAGAAGATGATGATGTGGTGAAGCGTCATTGGGCAATTCAAAAAGCAGCGCGCAATTTTGTTGTTTTCCAGCATATTAATTGTTTGTATATATTATAATTAATTATCACTATACTAACAAAGCACGCAACGTGGTGTAGTGGTTGGTGATCTGGCTGGTTATCATTGGGACCTGGGTTCGAATCCCAGGTCCCCCAAAATAATTGTTCATATTTTTCTTAATGTGATTTCATGCAGATGTCCAAATGAATTCCACCATACACCTCAACCATCCAAGCGCCAAGTGTTTACAAGCAACAATCCAAGGGCCAAAGATGGAAGACTATGGTACTACCTAGTCAATGAACACGCAGCTAATTCTGGAAAGTCAAAAGGCCTGAGATAAACGGGCTTCACAATTCCAGAATTCACCTCCTAAGCTGGCCCAAACCCCCCTGGTTTATTATCTCTTTTTATTTTCCCTTTCTTTTAATTTCTTTTAATAACTATTATTATTATTATTATTTAATTACCTCACAAATTATATTTTCATAATAAATTCAGAAAATGAAATATTAGTATTATTATTATTATTAATTACACTATTAATTATTTTTTGTAAATAAACACTAACATGAATTAATTTAGTTTAATTAGGTTTAATTTTAATTTTCTTTTACAATAAATAAAATAAATTAGACTTAGGGTTTTTTACTAACTTTTGACCTTTTCTTTTTATTTTCATCAAAAACATAAAAAACACAAAAAAATACTTTTTCTTTTAATTATTCAATTAATTAGTTTTAGGTTTAATATTTAATTAATTACAAAAAGGACCACAATTTCATTCTTTTCTCAAAAAGGGTCAAAACCCTAAAGACGTCCCTGATTCAATTCTTTCGCGCGCGTATTTATTCTTAATTCATTATTTTGATCATATTTATGTATCTGCTCCGAGAATATAATAGATAATTAGGGCTTTTATCGCTTTCTTTTATTTTCTCGCATTTATTTTCAAGGGTTATGTTTTTGGCGATGTAAATACCTGACGCCTTGTAATAGCGTAGATTCACTTTCCGCAATTTATTTTCCGCACAATTATTAACTGTTAATTATGCATGCAAGACTTACCTGAAAAATAAAATCAACCCGTAGCTCACAATGATACATGTGCAAAGATAATATGAACTGAATCCTGACACACTCGCACATACCACTCCTAGGGTACGCCTCACTTGGTTGCTTCGAGGTGGTCATCAAGTATAGGGTGTTTTAGAGGTCGCCCTCCTGTCTAAAGATCCAGTTGCCTCGAAATGATTGCCTCGGATAAGAAAGGATCTAGGACATTAGGGTTACCGCTAAGGCGTCCTACTATTGCTTTGGTGACCACACATGTCCCTATAATCGAATTGACCCGAATAACTCCAACGACGGTGCTACCTACTTCTCAATAGTGGGATAGTATTGTCTAAAGGACTTCTACACAGCTTAATTCCTTAGAGTAGGTAGATTTCTCCTGCGTACTTGCTCTTTCAAAAAACAAAAACATCTTTTCGCACCTACACTTTCAAAAAAGTTTTCAAACAAATACTTCATACACTCTTGAGGACTGATACAAGAGTTACCTAGAAGTTTTTCAGAACGAACTTTTTCAAAACCCACAAACACAAGAAAAGCAAACATTTTTGAAAACATAGTGAGCAAGTACCTAAGAGCCTGTGGATAACCACGGATAGAAAGGGTGCTAACACCTTCCCTTTCTATAAATCTACCTCCCGAACCGAGAAACATCTCGAAAAGGAATTTTGTTGTGCTTTTGTCCTTTCCTTGTTGGAGAACATAAAAGACGGTGGCGACTCTTGCTTACCGCGACATTTCGCGAACCAGCTTTAAAACAGTCAGTTCTATTTCCACCGACCACACGGGGACACTGCTTGTCGCAGGCAAATGCGGGCATAGCAGTTGCAGTCCGTGGTCGGGCACGTTCGGTGATGGTCCGTTTGTGAGCATTCCTCGAGGAGTTGTTTGGATTTGGGCCTTTATCTGCCTTTTGGGCCAAGGCAGGCCCAGTCCAGAACAATATATATATATATATATATATATATATATATATATATATATATATATATATATATATATATATATATATATATATATATATATATATATATATATATATATATATATATATATATATATATATATATATATATATATATATATATATATATATATTACAATGATTTAAATCGTTTAATGTGACATTATTAATATAATTCTTCTAAAAAACATTTTTAATATAATTTAATAATTTTTTTCTTAATTTTATATCAACCTTTAATTTAATATATTGCCAATAAACAAGAATAATTTATAAATATTGATATAAACAAAAAATCTCTATTGTTTATACAATTTTTTATAAACGTGAATAAATTATAAATATTTTTTTAAACGAGAAATGTTTATTATTGATACAATTAATTTTTTAAATGAGAATAATTACAAAAAATTTATTAACAGAAAAAATTCTAATTTTTATAGAATTATTTATATAATTGAGAATAATTTTTTTATAAACAGAAAAAATTTAATTATTGCCAAATGTTATATTTAAATTAATGAAAATAAACGTACATATAATTTCATAAATGTATGAATTCAAATACGGATAAAATGTATTTATTTATCTTATTAATATTTATTTATAAAATCAAAATAATATTTTCAAATAGTATGTTATTAGTTGAAACTAAATGGTTGTATAAATATTTTTTAAAATAATGTCAAAAATAATTTAATATTTATATATGAGAAAATATACGGTTGATCAAAATATTTGTATAAATAGAAAAATTATATTTGTGATCCAAATATAAATTAAAAAAAAAATTTAAATAATAATTTTTTTTGCTTAAATAATTTTGACTTTCTATTTTTTCATATTATATTTTAGAAACACATACAAGTAACGACATCAGTGAACAAAAGAGTGTGTATCACACCAGTACTCATGCGAGTACACGGGTAACACATCAAAAATTTGTATGAATTCAAACACGAGAAATGTAACACCCCAATTCTACCCGACAATTATATAAGCAAATCAGAGTCATAAAATTCATGCACTAAATCAGGATGCCACAATTTCAACTTTAAAAACACATTGCATTCAACGTGGATACATAACACTTTAAAACTTTCTTCGCACTGAACATCCCACACAAAAGCTCTACCTTTACAAGTCAACTTATCCAACGAAAGTGCCAACTTAGAAAAACTTTCGATAAACCTTCTATAGTAACCAGCTAATCCCAAAAATCTTTTAATCTCAGTAGTTGACTTCGGAGTTTCCCATTGCAACATAACATCAACCTTAGATGGATCTACAACGATGCCACTACCTGAGACCACATGACCAAGAAAACTAACCTCCTTTAACCAGAATTCACACTTGGACAGCTTTGCATACAACTTCTTCTTTTTCAAAACTTGCAATACTACTCTTAAGTGTTTTGCATGCTCTTCTTCTGACTTAGAGTAAATCAAAATATCATCAATAAACACCACTACGAACAAATCCAAATAAGTATGAAAGATACGATTCATATATTCCATGAATACTCCCGGCGCATTAGTAACACCGAAAGGCATCACCGAATACTCGTAATGTCCATAACGTATTCTGAAAGCCGTCTTCTGGATATCTTCATCCTTCACTTTAATCTGATGATAACCCGACCTGAAATCAATCTTACTAAACACATGAGCGTCCACCAATTGATCCATTAAGTCATCTATTCTTGGAAGCAGATACTTGTTCTTAATCGTCACTTTATTCAACTGTCTATAATCAACACAAAGCCTCATACTTCCATCTCTCTTCTGGAGTATCGACGACCATTTCTCCATTCATAGAAGACAACATAAGACCCAATCTTTCAACACAATCAACAGCAATAAAATAATGAGTAACACCGGTATCAATAATAGTAATTAAAGGAGTACTATTAATAAAACATGTACCTCTGATAAGTCTGTCCTCAGGAGGCATTCGGCTGATTCTCAATCGCATGCACCATTGCTTCTAAAGCAGCCACAAGTGCAGCATCATTCCTTCCAGCCATCTCAACTTATCACTACAACATAAACAATGATTAGAAATCAAATTAATAATACTCGATTATTAGACAACTACGACTCGACAACTTGATCGAACAGACCAATTTATTACAACTATGACTCGACAACTTGATCGGACAGACCAACCTATTGCTCTGATACCATTTGTAACACCCACCTATTGCTCTGATACCATTTGTAACACCCCATACTGCCTTCAGGATTACCGACTTGCTCTGATACCATTTGTAACACCCCATACTGCCTTCAGGATTACCGACTGACCCCACAAACCAACACGGGTCTTCTCAGCGTGTTTTATCCTCACTCACACACTTTCTGAGAAACTTCCCAGAAGGTCACCCATCCCAGAATTGCTCTAAGTCAAGCACGATTAACTATGGAGTTCTTATAAATGAGCTACCGAAAAGAAGATGCATCTTGTTGGTATAGGTAGTACCAATTAATCCTTATAAGTCTTCCTTCAACCATGTAGTCTCATACCTGCATAGCCTCGGGATCCCTCTTATTCTGATGTGGTGACCACCTTTGCCCTCTTAGGCCTCGGGTGTCACATGCGGTGCAACCACTCCTCGCCCTTTTCGGCCTCGAGTGTTACATGCCCACTAGCTTCCGCATGGTTCGCCCTCGAACCACATCGTATTGGGAGAGGTATGGCTCTAATAAGAAAAAATTATTATTTTTTAGATTATTTATGTTGCTAATATTTTTATTCTGAAATTATTTTTATTTTAAAATAAAATATTTTTTAAGATAATATATGGAAAGTTGAAACGTATATTGTTGATATTAAATAATTATGGTAGAACAATTTTGTTTTTATAGAAAAACAAAGCCAATAAGCTGGTTGTTTATACACACGAATACATCTGTGAACGCACAGATGACACATCAGTACCGTGTAAATATATAGGTAACAAACGCGCGTAATACATCAGTACTCGTACTAACGCATGAGTAACACACCAGTATCGTGTGAAACACAAGTAACTATACAAAAATTCATGCGAACACATAGATTATTACATTTTTTGTATAATTAAAGAAAATAAAAGCGAACAATTTAAAATCATATACGCATCTCTCTTTTGTCCCTCCTGACCGAATCCAAAAAGAATAACTTTATGCCACTTTATACATTTTAGTGTAGACACCTTCTTTAAACGTGTCGAGTTGTGGAAGAGAGGTGGGAATCAATGCTCTCAGCTCAAACAGGGCTTGAAGTCTTCGAAAAACCTTTATGCTTTTTTCTTTCTATCGAGTGGTGTCAACCGGACTGAAAAATAGAATAGCAAATCCAAGCGCAAGAAAAATATATTTTTTTAATTATTTATAATACTAATATTTTTATTTTGAAATTATTTTTAATTTAATATATAAAAAATTAAAATATATATTATTGATATAAAACAATTTTGGTAAAATAATTTTATTTTTCTTTTAAAAAGATGTCTTTTTTTTAGAAATAATAAATTATTTTAGTAAAACAATTTTGTTTTTCTTTTAAAAATATTATTTTTTTTATAAAAATTATAAAAAATTTCAGTAAAACCATTTTGTTTTATTTATTTATATTTTTATTACATTTTGAAAACAAAATCGTACACACCACTCTATTCATCTTACGAACGCAGTATTTCATTAATTCTCAATATATCTCTATCTTTCTTAACAATCTTAAATATTTTTATTAAATAGTAATTTTTTTTTGGAAAAAAAGATGATACGTTGCAGAGTAATAAAAAAAATGTAAGTTAATCTAGTATTGATTGACACTGGAAGAATTACAATTTGATTCCAAATTATATCGGTGATGAAAAAATAAAACAAAAATATTCTATCGATTCTACTGAAAATTTTAAATTATCTGTAAGACATAGTAGAGTAATATATTTCATTAGATAACAATTTAAAAGATTTTACATTTTTAGGCCATCTCCATTAATTTTACGTTTATTTAGAAAAGAGATTGTAATAATAAATTTGTTTAAATTGTATTTTATTTTAATATATTTAGTTTTATAATTAATAGTATAATAATAAGAAAAAAAATATTTTTTAAATATAAATTTAATATGGATATTGTTAAAAAAAAGTTATTAATACATGAAAAAATATGAAAAAGAATATAAAAAAATTATGATAAAAATAGAAGGTAGACTAAAAATGTAAAATACCTTTACACCAACATTAAACGTATAGTTTAAAACTAGATTATTTCTATTAAATTCAAAAATTATATATAAAAATATGAGTTTTATTTATAATAAAGGACATAGAGTTTCTTTAATTATTGTTTAAAAATGCTTAATAAAAAGAAAAACAATACTGGAATAAGTTTGTGTTACTCTAAGTGCATGATTGATTTAGTTTTGGAAGACACAAGTAATTTTAGAAATGTAAAATTGATTTTAAAGTAATTTTAAGGTGTTTGGCTTTTAATGCAGAATTGATTCTAATTTTAGAATTGATTTTAAATTATTTTTTTGGAATAACTAGGTATTAAAAAAAATCGTAAATAACTATGTTTCGGAGAAAATTACGCAAATAACCGTGTTTCAGAAAACCCCACAAGGGAGGAGCCAACCCACTTGGCGCTTACACCTTATTTTAAAAGGGAGGCGCCATCTCACTTGGCGCCTATGTGTGAAAGGCTTGCCCTAAGTCAAGTGAGATGACGCCTTAGTGCAATTGGGAGGCGATTTTTCGCGTTTTTTATTTTAAATGTGGTGCGTTACGTAAACGATATAGGATCAACAAAATTGACTTTTTATTTACACAATATGATTACACACATAACGATTACATAAAAAAATACAGATTAATCAGTGGTCCCCCGGAACCCGGTAATGACCCCTGGTTCCGCATCCCCGTCCTCGCCTTTCCCGTGCTGGGTTTCGTCACATTTCCTGTTTTGGCAGGGTCGATGGCCCAGCGAAGTCAATGCGTTCCGGATCCATGAAACCGGCCAGATCTCCATATCTAGAAGATCCGCTTTGGTACAGTCGGTTGCCCATACCCTCAAAGTTTGGTCGTGTTCAGGGGCGGATCCAGACTTTATATATTGGTGTGGCTAAACATAAAAGAAATTATAGACTAAAATATATTGAAAATAAAAAATAATATTGTTTGATGAAGTGTATTTACAATGAAAACCGTCTAGTATCAATTTCTTGAAAATGAACTAAAATAACATCATTGTTAATTGTTCCAAGAACAT
Organism: Vicia faba; assembly: GCA_948472305.1. Taxonomy (NCBI): domain Eukaryota; kingdom Viridiplantae; phylum Streptophyta; class Magnoliopsida; order Fabales; family Fabaceae; genus Vicia; species Vicia faba. Next base: position 64,181,714 of record OX451738.1, on the reverse strand, counting down.
CTCTTTCTATAAAAGTTACAAGACGATCATTTAACCATTGATGTGTTTACATGGCATGCCACACCTCAAAAGAAACTTAGTAGCTATAAGAGATGTGTTTACACGAACACGATATTCAGAATTCATTTGTTTAGTTTGATTAACAAATGCAACCTTAATACTTTAGTTTGGGTTCATGAGAGTGTAACTCATATGCACACAATCAATATGACTATTGGAAGAAGTTCCATGATTAGCCAATCTGTGAGAATTCTTCCAATCACCAAACCCTTCTGTCACAAAGTGATCTCCCCCGTATTTAGAGACATTCTTAAACAAAAAACATGGCAAGCAAAATGCCAGGTCCTTAGATTCACTATAATCAATCCAATCATACAAATCAAACCAATTTTTGCAAAATCTACGTCTTTGATTACCTTGAACAGACCAAGGGTAAACAAAATTGTAAGGAGGTTTATGACGACCTATTTTTAAATAAGCCTTCCTTACCTCATTTTGGATGTCAGGATGATAGCTTGAAATTGGAGGCCTAATTCCTGGATCGGTTTCCAACAATTCATAATCGACAATTTTAATACTCTCACTTGGATGTTGAGTTTCCGATGCTTCTAGATTTACCGAAGAAGTAGCTTTGTCTCTAGAAAGCACAGGAAAAAATTTCTTCATCCTATAAAGAGAACAATGAAACCATTAAAATTAGCTATTCACTCTATAAAGAAAATAATAAGAACAATTTATTGTAAAGAAAATATTTATGAGAAATTGAAAATTTACTTTTTTAAAACAAATTGGGGTTTTAAGGTTCAACTCAAATAGAACAAAAGAATAAGAAAATTTTGAAGTAGTTAGTTTACCTTTGATTTTCAATCACCCATAAACAATGCATAATGGTGGGGTTATTGGATTAATGAGAGAAAGAGACAAATATGGAAGTTGGTGGGATTTGAGAAGAAGAGAAAGGATTTACTGTGTGAGAGAGAAAGAAATAAAAGAGAGAGAAAATTAAGAGATAAAAGTGAGTTGAAGAGTTATATAATATTAAATATTAAAATTAATTAATTAATTAAATATATATTAATATTAGGAAAAAAAACTGGTGTGGCTATAGCCACACCTAGCCTAAACGTGGATCCGCCCATGGTCGTGTTGGTGGTGGGTGGAGTTCCATGGTTGGTCTGTAGCACTGGTCGTCTGAGTACGGGGATAGAAACGAAATGGATCTTGGGGTGTTTGGTATTGGGAATGTTGGGTGCTTTGGTGATGTTGTGGTTGATGGTAAGTTGGGTCGGTTGGTTCATAATCTTCGTACAATCCCAGATCAGGACTAAGGTTGGATGTTGAGGGGCCCATATTGGGATATGTAGAAGACTGAAATTGTGTGTGAGGTATGCGGGTGTATTGGTATTGTGATTGAAATTGTGGTTGGGTGTGAGGCATATGGGGGTATTGGTACTGAGGTGGTGATTGTGGTTGGTTGTGGGGCATGTGGGTGTAATTGTATTGTGGGGGCGACTGTGGTTAGGTGTTTGTGGTTCTGTTTTGTCGGGGGGGTTGGTGGGAGGTTGATGTGTGTCGGGTTTGTTGTTGGGGAAATGAGGGTTATGCCCATTGTGTTCGTGGGCAACCAAATACCTTGGATGAGACACGTGCATTTCTGGGGTACTAACCGATCTGTACCAAGCTAAATACTGATACGTGTGTCGCATATTACCATGGTTGAGGAAAATTGGGAATTACAAGACTTGTCGGTGACGCCTCTGCCATATCTCACACCATTATGGAGCAAAATCTTTCCAGTTGGTAAGACCCCATTGGGTGTCGACCCTTTTGAGATGCCACGGGGACAAACAAGTCGGATCGTCGGGTATCTCTTGATGCATTCCAAACTGCATCTTGACACGGTCGCTGTGGTGCATCTCCACAATATTAAACTGTATAATTATAATCTTTGCACTCCAAATTGATGCATCCTCGGGGTTTGGTTCATGGTCCAAATCCAAATATGGTCTCCAGACAAACTGCGGATAAAATTAAATCAACTTAATGAAAATGTAATAAATAAATAATTTAAAAGTAGAAAAGTTGAAAGGTATGACGTACATCATCCGGGCTAAGGTGATCCAATAGATTGCGGTATAGAGCAACATTGAATCTTGGATTCTTGCCGTAATCCATACCCCTCACGCAGTACCTAAAGGAATTGAAAAATATTTTATTTTTATCATATATTTGGTGAAGAGATGAATAGTAATAAATGATATAAGTTGATGACTTACTTTGTTGCGTATGGGAAAACGAATGTGTTGTTGTTGACGGAGTTTAGGGACTCCATTCTCCACCAACCCCATGATTGAAGTAAAAAAGCGCAACCATAAAATGTACATTTTTTCTTGATTGCATTTTTACACAAGGAACTGTATTGATGGGCTAAAACAGCAGAACCCCAACTATACTTTCTAGTTTTTTTCGAAGTCTCTAAGTAAATTTAAATACATAAAATTTACACTATTTCCCGTACTTTCGGGAAATAAAAAGTTTCCAAATAGTATCATTATATAATTTCTAGCTTTTATTACCTTAGCTAGCTCGGAGGAATTTTCGTTCAATTCCAGAGTCGCATAATGATTTTTTAGCTCAGTAAGTAGTATACCCTGACCTCTCGCACCACCACCTTCAACTATATCCTTGTCCAACAATTCTTCACACAGAGAATTGGGTTGTTGAACCGACCCGTTAACCGCCGTACCGTTGACAGGGAGACCCAATAACATGTACACGTCCTCTAGTGTGACGGTACATTTACATATTGGTAGATGAAATATATGGGTCTCTGGTCTCCATCTTTCCAACATTGCAAGTATGGACTTAGAATCAATCGTGCAGTTGGAGATCTTTATAACGTTTCCGAAAAATGCATATTCGAGATAGGGTACGATCAACGGGTCAGAAGCAAGGTAGTTGTGTGACCGGATTCTGAATCTTTTAGTATCCTAAGTTAATAATGTAAAAAGTGTTAGAGTAGGTAAGATGAATAAAGAATTAATAGAAGTATGAAAAATGTATAAGTATACAAGAAATTTACAAACGTTGCAATATTGTCTCTTGTGCCTTTGTGAGAATCGCCCATTGTGAGAAAAGCCATTGTTGAAAATGTATGAGATTATAAAAGAGTTTGAAATTGTATGAGATTATGAAAGAGTTTGTAGCAGAGAGTGAGACGATTGTGGATGCAATAGAAGTATGTGAGGCTCTGTATTTATAGGCAAAATTTTATCATAGAGTAAATGAGGTGGTAGGTGGGTGCATGCATGCATGATAAGTGTCACTCTTGCAGTGTAGGTGCAGGCTACGTGGCAGCGTTGGGGAAGGCATTTATGCATGCATGTAACACGATTGGACATGAAGGGAGGCGACATTGGACTTGGCGAAAGAGTACAAAAATGAAAAGTGTCGCCATCCCTGTTGGCGAATAAGAGGTGGCATGGGTTGCAGTGTAGGTGCAAGCTAGGTGACAGCCTTGGAGAATGCATCTCTGCATGCATGTAACACGATTGGACGTGAAGGGAGACGCCATTGGACTTGGCGAAAGAGTACAAAAATGAAAGGTGTCGCCATCCCTGTTGGCGAATAAGAGGTGACATGAGTTGCAGTGTAGGTGTAGGCTAGGTGACAGCCTTGGAGAAGGCAACTCTGCATGCATATAACACAATTGGACGTGAAGGGAGGCGCCTTAGAGGTTGCTTACTGTTGGTTTATTCAAATTCAGTACAACCTATTTAATCTTATATTTATCAAAACAATCCTACACTTAATCACTTAAACACTAGAACATTCAAAAATTCAAGCAATTAACTCAAATACTTTAAACCTCCAAACCTTCAAACAGTCATACACAATGGTCTCTGCACCCTAATATGTGATCAGTGCACATTTCAACGGTGACATACATTTGTCCCACCTCCGGGTTTTTGTTTAGAGACACTGAGAACATTCAATTTTGTTTAAACAGGAAAGCCAATTTCTTGTATTTCAAAAAACGATTGGATACCAAACTTGGACGAGGTCCCGTGACACAAATATTTTATCAAAATCCGATTTTTTTTGTAACAACCAAATGATATTTTATAAGGTTGAGGTTCAAGATGACGGGGACCTTCAAAATATGTTTTTCAGTCATGAGTATTCTGGGTACGACTCTATTGAGTTGTACATTATATTGTGAGAGCCTCAATTATCACAAATGGTTGATCCTCTGGAGACCGAATAAGCAAAAGTAGATGCTGTTGATGAAGAAGAAGAAGACGAGTTGAAGTTTGACGACATGCGCCTCCTCTCACTTTTAAAGTGCATGCGCCATCTCACTTGGAGAGAGGAGGCGCCAAGTGGGTTGGCTCCTCCCTTGTGGGGTATTCTGAAACATGGTTATTTGCATAATTTTCTCCGAAACATGATTATTTGCGATTTTTTTTAATACCTAGTTATTCCAAACAAAAAATCTTGATTTTACTAGGATTTGTAGTTTCTGATTTTAGAATTGATTATGAGTGATTTTTATATTGAAATTTATTATTCAACTCATTTTTACATAAATATATCTAAAAATAAATCAATTTTGCTAAACACAATTATGTTAAAATCAATTCTACTAGAATCAATTCAGTTCATCATCAATCCAAATACACCCTAAATATATTATAATTCAATTTTAGTTTTTAAAAAAATAGTCAAAACATGCTTCTAAAGTTTTATGTTTCATACAAAGTAACAATTTTTTAATCTTTGAATTGTTTTTTCTAATAGGCGATCTTTGAATGGTTAATTCCATGATGAAAATTCTTGACTAAAAATTCACAATGTGACATTTAAATTCATAATACTTAAATGTAGGCTCTTTCCGCATTTCACACTTCTGAAAATCCGAACATGTCATTTATGTGTTCTAAGATGCATCTCCAAACGTCTTCAGAATCACAACAATCTTCGTTTTTCTGAGATCTATCATATTTTAAACAAAATATGATCCGGAGATACATCTCTGTATAATATTTAAATATAATCAAATATGTATCTCCGAAATACTTTCTGACTATCACGTAACAAGTCATATAAGCATCTTTATCACTATGTCGTGTTACGTGGCGTCCTACATCATCCTCCTTCAACTAAAGTTAACTAGAAAAACCATTATTGTGGACAGAAAACTTCAAAGGAACGAATGTGAAAAATAAATTTGAAAATTGAAATATTCTATATTTAAATGGACCATAAATATTTAACCAAAAAAATACACAAATCTCCTCCTCATGGTTCTGCATGAGGAATTTTGTTTGTTTGCAAAGAAATTCAAAAGAATTAGAGAAGTTCAAAGTTGAGAAATCCATTTAAATAGCAGGACAGTAGCATCTTGAAAAAGAACAAGTGAATGGTAACTCCCAAATATCTATCTAATTAGATACGGTACTGGATTGATCTATCTCCTTACTTAAAGTTCAGGCATGCCCCTTCCTGTTTTAGGATCGTATGTCTTCTCATACACATGCTCCATTGGAGTATCCTTGGGGCCAGCTGTCAAATATTAATTAACAAACAGGTTAACTATAAGATACTCTTTCTGAAAAATGCATCTTTCATAACTAACAAAGCATGGGTTTCCAACTAATTTTATATATCCATTCTAAATATTGCACATTTAAAAGTTAAAACAGAACACGAGAATGAGTTAACGTCAATACATTTGCAATGAACCAAGATTTTGACTCAATTCATTACTTAACTTAAATCCATCGATCCAAATTATCTAATTTATTAAATTAGTGTTATACAAGAAAACAGACAACTTCAAAACAGTGCAGTGAATTGTTAAAATTCAGCTATCCAATAGTAGTGTAATGTTGCTATAGCGGTTGTTTGACAAGATTTTGTACTAATGTAACTTTCTACATATGCGGTGCATGTCCATTATGCATCTGTCTATGGTGAGAAAACAAAATCCTAGAAGCAACTTTTTGTGAGACAATGGAAAAGGAACTTAACTAATCTTAGACCTTTTATAATCAACACTCTACAAGATTTAAAGTCCTTTGGATCAACGTCTCCAAAATAGTTATCATGAAAAAAATACTAAGGGACCGTTTGGGAGTTAGTTTTTGGAGGGTTTTGGAAGGGAATACTTTGGAGGGTTGCATCTATATCTTAAAACGTGTTTGATATTTTTAAGAAGTTAAAAAAACAATATAATTTTATATGCTAATGTAGTATATTGTTGTTTACACTTTTTAAAAATATCACACACATTTCAAGATATAGACGCAACCCTCCAAAATCTTCCCCTCCAAAAACTAACTCCCAAACGGACACTAAGAGAATCTTGCCAAGTGCTTTTCAAAAACAACAGATCGTCGTATAAGTTGAAATTAGTTTCTACCTACATATCAATTTTTTTAGCAGCTCCATCACTCAACTTCTCCATAGAAGTCTGTAAATTTATAAGGACTCTCTAGTCTCTACTAAGTGAAAAATCATAAACTTATTTTAATCGAGTCTCCAAGCAAGGCCTTAATCTACTCGAACCAAACTTTTTTGGAGGCTTTCTTTTATGTTGTGCTACCGAACTAACCAATTATAATTATGCATTCAAACAAAAGGAATAACTTTAGCAGGTATCTATAAGGTGTGAGGCAGTTCTGTTTTTTCAATGACAACAAGCTTATGGTTAACTATGTATGTCTATTTATCTGTATTTGAAAATAATCTATGTATGTCTACAAACACCCGCCAAAAGAAAGCATAGTTAGATCCTTAAAATTAATTGAGATGAATAAACTATGACTAGACTTTAGTTTGCTCAATTAGTCATACACTCATGAAACTAGTAAGATACTTGTACACGCTTTTCACATATCAGTCCGAGTTTGTTTTCAGGTTCTCACTTTCAATTCTCTCTGGGCCCTAGCAGTTTCTCAACAAGTTTAACAAGAAAAAAATGGTATATGATTTTCAGAAACTTACCGACGGAAGGTCTTGGTGTAGTTCTTATCTTTAAGATGTCGGGGCGAGGAATAATGGAGCCGGAAGCTCCAAATCCCCTGGACACTCTGACTTTGGTACCATCTTCAAGATACTTAGTTCCAACCTTGCAAGGCTTCCTGCATAAGTAAAGGTTGCCTTGATGAATGTTATGCAATCCTCTGAATGTTATGAATTGGTAAAGAAATGGGCATACCCTGTGAGTGGATCAAGAAGTTGCACATTGGAAGCATGAAGTGGGGCTTCAACCGTGAAGATACCCCCTTCATGACCTTGGCCTTGCTTGATATGCTTCTTTACCTGTAAAGACAAGTGAGAAATCAATCAAGGAAATGAACAGCATAACAAGTGGGATGGTGATGGTGATGATTATGATGATGATCTCTAACCAGATTTTTGCCTTCAACAATAACGCGATTCTGAGAGCGAACAACACGCTTAATAACCCCAGTCTGGCCTTTATCTTTGCCCCTTATAATCATAACCTGTTACAAAATGAGAGCATAACTTATAATCATAAGCTGGTACAAAATGAGAGCATATAGAGAATAAAAGAAAGAGTTAGGGTTTGGCTAACATTATCCCCTCTGACAACTTTCCAATGCCTAATGAGTTTCTCAGCTGCTTTCCAACCCATTTAACGATAACCCTACAACAACAACAAAAACTGTTAAACAGCTGAGTTAGTATGTATAAATCATGCATTGAAAGACGAAGGTTAATCGCGGCCGCTGATGCCAAGTGCGGCGCGCATCGTGCCTATAACAAGAACATCAGGGCGCATCAAGCTGCCGTGGCGGAGTAGAAGGAGGAGGGATGGCGAACAATAAATCAATAATCAGCATACCAACCACCCACCACCGTGCTTCAAATCTTCAATTACAAAGTGCTTGAAAAATCACAGTATGAATCCGTTAAACGAAAACGTAGGACTCCAACTTTGCAAGCTGAATTCATGAAATAAAAATAATATTATTTATTGATAAAATTAAAAGAACATAAATTAAATAGAAAATTAATTTTTTTAAATTAAAATTAAATAAAGAATATTAATATTTGTAATATATATATATATATATATATATATATATATATATATATATATATCCTAAAAAAATCTCAATTTTCACTTTTAGTCTCTATTAAAAAAATAACATATTTTATTCCCTACAAATATTTTATGCATGCAGTATTATTCTCTACTATTTTCTAAAATTTTAAAAACTCTTTAATAACCCTTAAACTTTTAAATTTTTGAATAATTTTTTTTCATGTATGTTTAGAATACTATAAAATATTTCATTACTAAATTTTAAAATTTTTTAAAATGAGAAAAATTAATATGAATTTTTAAAATTTTAAAAGATAATGATAAAAGTAATGAAAACATCAACTTAGAAATCAAATTTTGAGTTCTTGTTTTTTCGACGAACTTTTTATAATGTTCTAAAGATGTCTGCAAAATAGTCATTTTAAAAAATACATTGATTTAACAGGAGGGACTACAACTAAGTGCATAATAATTTTGTAAAGACTAAAATATATTATTTTTTAATAGGGACTAAAATGAAAATTGAGATATTTATAAGAATCAAAAACATATTTCACTCTATATAAAATACTTTATAAATAACTCATGTTTCAATTGAAATAACTATCATTGGCCTTCGAGATAACAATCTATTATTAGGTCGGCCTAATGAAGTTATAAATGACTCATTTAAAAAATGGGAGGGCATGTCCTTGGGTGCCTTGTCCGACAAGAATTTGGATCGCCCAACTCAAGTCGATCTCCATTACTAGTATGAGAACGAACGAAAAAATATATCAAAGGTAATCTCAAAACTTAGCTTAGGGTTTCTAAATGTTAATCTTTGCTGTGATTTGGGTTTAAGGTGGGGATCGCCACCGCTTTAGGTCGCCACCTTCCAGATTCACTTCCTAACTAAAGCACACACCCCCTGTTATTTGGGCTCAGATTTTCTTTTGGACCTAAATATCTTTCTAATACACCCTCAATTCTAATATTTACACTCCCACGCTTTAATTAATTAATTTTATTTATTAATTTTTCTTAACGTTATTTTTTCTTATTTTATTTAATTTATTTAATTACCATTTTTTTAACATTTGCATTAAATATATTTTTGCATTTAAAATCATTAATAAATAATTATTGCATTCTTATTTAAAATATCTAACATATTTTTAAGTAATTAGTCATTAATCTTTCTAAAAAACACTAACCTTTCTTTAATTACATTAAATATTTTTCTCATGCACTAAAATATATTTTTTCATATTGCATAATATATTCGAAAACATCTAACCAATCAAAAACTAACTTTTTCTTACTAACATAATTCAAACTTATATATTTTCAAAAAAGATTATGGAAATTTCTTTTATCGACTGCGAACTTCGTCTATAAATTCCGCTATTCACACACCCAGACTTGGTTCAAGGAGAATTCGAGATATTTCCATAATCCATAAAAAAAAACTAATCGAACAACTATGAACTACGAATTGGGGCTATGATTCCTCATAAGAGGATACATAGGCATACGACTTAAAATCATGGCGAGTTCTCCAAACTAAAAAATTAAAACCCTATTCGTGAATCTTAAACCTAAACCCTAGTATCCTTGTGAACAAGGTAGATGAAGGGTGCCTAACATCTTTCCTTCGTCTAAAGTGAGTCAAGAACTTAGAATCTATGTATCATCAATTAGGTTTATTCTATTATATTCCCGTCTTAGGATAAAAATTAATAAAGGCGACTCTCATTTTAAACCAGTTATAACAATTGGCGACTCTTCTAGGGAATCAATCCTAGGGTTTATAAGCCTTCCTCTTAGGTTTAGGGTTTTATTTAGGTTTTTGGTGTTTTCAATTTTTTCCTTATTTTATTTATTTATTTTTGTTTACCTATTGTTATATTGCTACCATTGTTGTTTTTATTTGTTGGCGAAATTTATTTTTTTCAAAAAATATTTTCAAAAAAACCTTAGAAAGAAGGTTCGTCTATTGGCTAAGGGGATACATCATTCCTATGAGTTTTTGTAACGACTTCGCCTAGAGTCGGCAGAATTTCAAAAAAGAAATGTGTCTCAAGAGGTATCCTCTTGAGGGATAGGACTTTGGAATAAAATCTATGACTTTTTGTATAGCCCTTAAACTAAAATCTCATGGTGAGACCTTCTACGACCTTAGAGATGAAATTTTCGGTCTACAAAGAGGCACCACTTAAGGAAGACCCATGTGCCTTTCCCTCTAGTGTAATCTATGATACACTTAAGGAAGCCACCTTATGGGTAAGTGTTACACCCCAAAATTTGCCCTCTCATTTCATAAGGGATCACCCTGGATCCAAGGTTTCCTTCTACCAATTCCAAGCCTTGAACTGCAATTTTTCAAGAAAGTCATTCATAAGGGAAAAATTGTCATTTGCATACTGAGAAGTCTAACTTTGACTTTCGGATCAAAATCAAATCTCAAAAATTATATTTCATCAAGACATGTTGGAATATGAAGTTTGTTTCATCAAGAATTTCAAAAGTCAAATTTTACTTTGGAAAAGTCAAATTCTAAATACTTAGAAATTTTTCTAAGTGTTTAAGAAGCATGACAAAACTCAGAACTTCTGACCAGAATATCACCATAACACTCAGCAAATTCTGGACACTCTCAAGACAGAGTTTGGTCAGAACTTATGGGCAAGTTTTCACAAAAGTTTCAGTCAGAGTTTGCCAGGAAGGTTAAGAAGCGTGCTGCAAGCTTTCTAGAAAGTCTGAAAGTTCCTTCAGAACGTGCTGGAGTAAGAAGATACAAAGATCAGAGGATGAATGTTACGCTGAAGCATAACTTCTAATCTAGAACTAAGTCATGGTGTAGAATCTCACGTTACATGATTTCTGGTTGTGATAAGTCTCATCATCATTTAATGCTCACAACCACTTTTGAGTCTTTATCCAAAGGATGTCCACCACGTGTACCTCTACTGTCTTGGGATAGCAAACTTTGGTACTAGGCCCATGCTTTGTTTTGCTTTTCCTTAAATCCTGCTGACAACTCCAGCTTAAGCATGATTAAAAGCTGTTAATCAGCAGCTAGTTCGGCCTATGCCTGCATCCCATAATTGCACCAAACTAGCATACGAAAACAGTGATGAAAAAGCAAGGGAGAAGGATGCCAAATTGATTTAAAATCCCATTGTCTTTCCCCCAAAATTACAACAAATTCACCTATAAATACTTTGCTCCAGCACACGTTCAAGAGGCTAGGCTTTGAGGGAGAGGTTGGCTTTGGAAGAGAGATTGGTAAAAAAGGGAGAGAAAAAGAAGTTGAAACCTTCATAAAAAATCCAGAAATCCCAAACAGAAAACCAACCCTTTGTTCTTCCTTTTGAATCAAAGAACTTGGCGTTCTTCTCTTTTGTTGCTCTTGCTGACCTCAGAACCTCTAAAAGACAGCAATCCAAGTTCCAGACACACGCTCCAGGTTCAAGGTAAGTCTTTCTGACTTTGCTTGTTTTTCATTATGAACATCATTAACATGTAAATATCATAGTATTAATGTTGTCCATATCATTGCATAAGTAGAAAAATTGTGGATCAGAGTTTCTTGATTAGGGCTAGACTCGGATTTAGGATTAGAACTTCTATAAGCTATTGTGTTGTTATCCTTCTGATTTGCTGTTTAATAAGAACTGGATGAATTGCTGGTGTGCTGATTAAAAGTCAAAATGTAACACATAACTTCTGTTTTTCACTCACCATTTTAACACACAGAACTTCTAGGATTTTCTCACTGTTTAAGCACGCAGAACTTCTGAGTTCTCTTCACTATTTTAACACACATAACTTCTATGATTTTTTCTCACTGTTAACACATACTGAACTTCTGATTCTTACATGCTGATAACGCACTGAACTGCTAATGTTCACCCACTGGCTCAGCACAATACAGAACTTCTGATGATTCACTCACTGTTCTAACACAACACAAAACTTCTGAATTCTCCTTACATGTCAAATACATTGAATTTCTGATGTTTCCATTCGATGTTTTCAAACACTCAGAGTTTCTGATTCTTACATGCTGATAACACACTGAACTGCTGACGTTTACTCACTGTTTTAGTGTAATACATAACTTTTGACTTGTGGCCCACTGTCTGAATACCACCCAGAACTTAGGTGTTTTCCCTCTAACGTGTCTTGCAGGACCTCAGAGTTTACCAATCCAGAACTTCTGATTCCACTGACGTTCCTTTCTGAGTCATCACGTGTCTGGCTTCAGAACTTCTGATCCTTGTTGTTTTGCTTGCAGCAACACTGTTTCTATCTTTCATTTATTTTCTTTTTCATCATTTTTAATATTAACTCCTTTTTTTTTAATTAACATAAAAAGACAAAAAAATATTTTCTTTTATTAATTAAATTTTTTTTTCTTTTCATTAAGACAAAAAAAAACATTTTCTAAACAAGTCTTTTTTTCTTTCTTATATTGTACATTTAATATGGTTGTAATAGTAACTTAGGACTTACTTTTACTTGTAACCCTCATTCATAAATATGTACCAGTGTAGGACTTTATATTTCTGCAACTTATCGCTTTAAAATGTAAATGCTAGTAATTAGGGTGTGTATGACAAGATATGAAAATCAACAAATAGATCACCCTAATCAAGACTAAATGCATGCAATCAAACACACTAGCACCCTTAGGGTGATCCCCACTTGTTGCCTATTGAAAAAATAGTCATGTCCCTCAAACATGGGCATTTTAGCAAAAGACCCTCGATAAAAGATCGTAGTCCCTCGATGACCCTCGATGTTGCCTTCGGTAAACGATCTAGTCCCTAAACGATATTGCTAAAACATCATATAGGTTGCCTTCTATGACTATACAAACATCCCACACCCGTCCCTTCACATCCAACGATGGGGCTTCTTACCAAAATGATGGTAAGATAACAACATCTAAAGGAAGAGGAAAAGAACACCTAAGACCTTTTGAGTAGGTAGATTCGCTCCTAGTTGCTTGCTTGTTCACAACAAAACATTTTTACACCAACACTCTCATTTGAAACATTTTCAAAAGACAACACTTTGTATGCGTTCTTATAGAGACGAGAACCATCACAAAGACACCTTTTCAAAATCACTTTCAAAAACACATCTCACAAACACCTCTTTGAACTATTTTTAAAACAACACTTTGTACGCATTCTTATAGAGACGGGAATCGTTACAAAGTTATACTTTCAAAATACTTTCAAAACCCACATCACAAGCACACATTCAAACAAAAGCAAGTGATCTAGCAAGCAACTAAGAGCCCATGGAAAACCATGGATGAAAAGGATGCTAATACCTTCCCTTTTCATAATCTACCCCCCGAACTCAAGAAAACATCTCAAAAGGTCTTTCCTGTACTTTTTCACCTTTCCTTTTGGATAAAAGAAAAGTCGGTGGCGACTCTTGCTAAACCGCAACATTTGCAAACACAAACGCAAAACAATCAAGTCATTTCTCCCACCGTATCACAGTAAGGATAGAAAAAAACTTAGAACCTTTATAGGAACTCTCCTATAGGTTATTCTATCAACATCATATCCTCTTAACCCGTAAGGGTATCCCCGTCTCTATATTTATCCCAAAATTGGTATAAGGTATTCACATACCCTAAACCTGTACAGGGTATTCACTACCCTAAACCCACAAGGGTTTCGGTTTGTCAATTAAAAACCTTAGGTCCATAGGGATTCCCTTAAGTATGTTATAGCCTGTAGGGACTTTCATGTGTTTGTTACTATCCTTAGCCCGTAGGGGTCCCCCTTTGGCCTATCATTGTCATTAGAACCTTTGTATGATCTTGTTCTCCATATGAAACCTTTCCACGAAGGACGTCCTCGCTAGTGCAAGCCATATGGCCTATATCAGGCCATGGGATTTAGTGACCGTTGATCGGTCACCATGTTCTCTCTTTCACGTTGTTCCCTCAGTCGAACCATCATCTCAACTGTCCATTGGCTTATCATAATCACTATCCTGTAGGGTTTAACTACATGAAATGCACCGTCACAAGTTTTCCCATCATCAAAAAGGGGGAGTTTGTGAGTGCAACTTCACTATTAGATGTTTTGTATGATGTCAAAACTCGGAAAGCTAGCATTTCAGTATGGTGGACGGTATCCGTATGTCTTGTGGAACCCCTTTACATTAGAGGTCTTAGGAATTATTTAAGACAACTTTAAAATTGATCCCAATCATGAAAAATTATTTTTTTGCACAAAAACAACACTTATGTGTCGACCTGAAATTTCTATGTGCCGACACATAAATTATGAATTTCTGCATTTTCTTAAAAGCTTTAGTATGTTTTGACACAAATTATATTCAGGTTGATACATACAACCTATACGTTGACACATAAAATTTATGTGTCAGCACATGTACTGCATTATTAAAGCTTTTAGCCATTGTTTCTCATGTGTCGACACATAAATTTTTCCGGTCGACACATATTATTTTGTGGGTCATTTTTTCATTCCTAAAGTATCCTATTTTACCTAAATATAGTCCAACTATAAATATATCATTCACACATCATTTCAACTTGGTGATACCATAAAATTAGCCTACTTTTTCTCTTCATCTTCAACCTTCCAATCTATGCATACACACCAACATTACATTGTGATGATGTTCCATCAGGGTGCCATCTAGACGAAAAATTATGGATTTCCAATTGGTTTGGGTTGAGTTCTTGTAGGGGTCTTCATCCGGAAAAAACCATCGGATTTGTCCTCCAACATCATTTGTTGAATTGGTGGTTTTCGTGTAAGATCATGCGAAGGATCATCCATGTGAAAAATCCCTTGGAGTGTTTGAAATCTTTTCAAGGAAACTTACAGTGGTTGAAATATTTTTAAGGAAGTAGAAAGATTTGAATGATAGAATCAGTGATCTTGTGTTGATAGTTTGCAATCGGATTTACTCGAGCGAAAAATCCCTTGGAGTAGTTGAAATCTTTGTAAGGAACATGGGGGTGTTTGAAATCCTTTTAAGGAAGTAGTTTAAGCGGAGAATAGGTTGCATCTATCGGTCTTGGTCTTGTTGAAGATCAAAATAAGAGAATGGATTGAATCATATCAAACAGTTATGGTTTATAGTATTTCTCTTGAACACTTCTCTTGTAACTATACTTTTGCAAAGTAAGAAATTATCCTAATTCTAAATTTGGAATTGGGGGGGGGGGGGGGGAGGGTAGGTGGAAGTACCCACATGCAAGGGAGAAAGTGGAGAACTTCATAAACAAATCCTTGTGTCTCTTTTACTTTTTGCTTTCACTTGCTTTGATATTCATCAATCAATTTATCAAATAGCATCGTGTTATCAATTGAATTGTAAGGATTTTCCTAACTGATTTTGATTTTAACTCAAGCGTGGATATAGCTTATAATCACTTTTGATTATAAGTGGTTTTGTATATCAACACTAATCAAGGAAATATTCTGAAAATTTACTTGCACTCCAAGTGTTTGATAAATTGTTTAGCTTGTTTAACACAAAGGAAAATTGATATGTTCTATCTCTTACTTTCGTTTACTCTCTATATGCAATGTGTTGAATGTGTTGTTTGATCGATTGATTCATATAGAATTTCTCTTTGATTATTAAAATTTAAATTGCCTTATTGATTAGCTTATAATCACTTTGATTGTAAGTGCTTTTGCATAACAACAAATCTCAAAGAAAATTCTGAAAAATTGATTACGCGCCACATGTTCGATAAATTATCATATTATGTTTTTAATATGATTTCACTGGAAATAGGAAACTGTTGTGTTGGATATTAAACGGTTAATTGAGATATTATTATGTTGATTGATTTTATTATTATGCTAATTTCATATGGCCCGGGCATATCCGAGTTTCCAATAACTAGGTTCGTTTAGACTACTATATTGATCTAGGCCAAAAACCTTTCGCTCAACATTGTTTTTAAAATAAGTTTTAAATAACAATTTTGAAATGTAGTTTTTATTTGGTAATCCATTCACCCCCCCCCCCCCCCCTCTAGATCTGGTGTCATAGTCTAACACCCGGGGCCTCACATGACGCACCTGAGGCCCCGCAAGAGGCACCCTAGGCCCCACAAGGGGATTGGAGGAGGATCATCTGACTTATCATTATTTCCTCTATACCCAAACCGTACAGCCAAACATTTCTGGGACAGAGAGGTAAACCATGAAAATAAAATGAAATATATCTCTTATTCATCTTACTTTGAAAGACATGCCTGACAATGATTTATTCACAAATCATAGCTGAAAGATTATGAGTCGACATATGCCTAATGAGTTATGGTTTATGAATGTGTTGCAACTATCTGGGATGAGAGATTTTAGCAGGACCGGTTATCCTACGGTGAACCATGGTATGATGTCTGCATTTATAGAGAGATGTCACTCAGAGACATCGTCGTTTCATCTCCCACGTGGTGAGATATCTATCACACTATATGATGTCTTGTTCCTACCGCATCTTCCGATTAAGGGGATATTCTTAGACCACGACAAGATTAATATAGATGATGCACTAGTGACATCGGTAGACTGTCTGAGAACTGACCCAGAGGAAGCCATGAGGGATTTAGAAGCCACATAAGGGACTCATGCTAGGTGTCAATTCCTAGAGAAGTTGTATACGTAGAAACTTCTTAATGCAGAGCATGTTGTTGGTGATGAGGATCATGTTGTGCAGCATATAGCATACACTTTGAGAGCATACATGTTGTATTGGGTTGGCACATCCATTTTTGTGGGCAAGAGTGCCACATATGTGGATGTGAAATACTTGTGATACTTCGATGACTTGTAGCGGATCTATGAGTACAATTGGGGATCTCTTGTTTGGTCTACCTGTACTCCAGGTTATTCGAAGGCTGTATTTGGAAGACGAAACATATGATAGGAAGCATCACACTATTGACGATAATATTTATGCATCATTTAGTTTTATTTTTGTAACACTTTTTCTATGTCCATTTCTTCCTCTTTTACTAATTATTTAAACTTTCCATTTTCGGGCTTGGATTTTCCAACACTTTTCACACATATCCAGATGGTCATATGTGCCAACCTATACTGGGTATATGCCACATGATTTTGCATTCTTCCCACTTAGAGGGAACTAGACGATGACTCCATACGTAGTGTATATTGATCGCATGGTAGCCGAGGATATGCACTTCCATATACACGTCGATCACCGTGAGACTCGTCCCTTGGACAATATTGTCTTCTACTCTTGATGAATGGTTGCATGAGGGCGTCATGCAGCAGTTCAGCTACATGCAACTTATTCCCAGAGTCTCTTCATAGTTTGCTCCTCCTGCTATGACATGTCGAGATATGGATACCATGTTTTATGATTATATTTATCATATGGCATGAGGCATGGAGTACCCTAGCTCCTAGTGATTGTAGCGTTGTTCAAGGTTACATATGGTGGTATTTTAGACTATCACATCCTTATATGGTATCAGATGCTTCGAAAGATCCACCTAAGCCAGCTCATCGGGAGATACTTGAGGAGGAGCAGGCTAGGGAAAATCATGTTATTGATGTGTTGCCTAGTGATCAGTAAATTAGCAAGTGTACTAATTCACCAATATAGTAATAATGGGAAATCCCAAAGTATCAATCTCAAGGACTGCATATCAGTATCGATTTCAACGCGTGGTTCAATCAAACAAAAACATGAATTGGGGTTTTGGTTTGTTATTGTCACTGTAAAATCAGCAGAGATATAAATTGGCTTTTTACTAATACGAGGAGCATGCCAGGGTGTGGTGAGTAATTTATCTTGTAACAACCTTGAATTATGATTTCTTCAACAAGTTCATAATACAAATTACCAGCCTTTTAGGTTATTTTCTCCTAAGTCCTTAGTGGGAAAACGTTGGAACATTCATCCTAAATCATAAGTCCTTAGAGAGTTATGATGAAATCAAGCCTTTATTTTATCAAGAGTTAACCGGTAACTATAGGGTATTCCTAGTCCTATATGATATCTATTATAGTCTAATCGTACAAAAACCTTAACAACCGCAATCCAGCTGGTTGTTAACCGTAAATCATTTCTAATTGGTCCGATCAGGAAAGCATAAAAACATTCCACGATTAAATTGAATAATAAAAATTATGGAATTGATAAAATCAAAAATTCAAAGTCATTATAGATTCAAATCAGGGACATCCCCCTAACATTGGAGGATTTAGCTACTCATATTATTCAAAAGAATTTCAATGATATAAAGGTTAAACATTACAGATAAATGATGAACTTTGATCTTCAATCGTTGTGACTCATGAAAAATCTCCGTCCTCCAAGAATCTCATATGTTGCTCTCATCTATCGTCCAAATTGTCTGCTCGTAAAAAGTCCTTCAATTCATCGTGAAAACTCATCTAAATAGCAAAAAATTACTTAGGTCAGATGGAAGTACCCAAAATGCCCCCACAACTTAACAGATGGGCAAAATATAAAAAAGTTCATAAATCACATCACAAGCCAACACGGCCCGTGTTGGGCAACAAGGTCGCCCGTGTTGGCCTTTTGGATTTTTAATTATTAAATTCAAGTCTCAGGGGTTGCAACACGACCCGTGTTGGGCAACACGACCGCCCGTGTTGCACCCCTGACATCCTATATTTTTCAACGTGCCACAGCCTTCCTCCTGACACGGTCGTGTTGGGCAACACGACCACTCGTGTCAGGCCTCTTGAAATGTGATTTTTGTATTTCTTCTGAAACTCCGAGTTTTGCACCGATTTGTCTCGATTTATTCCTTTGAACCTAAAACATTAAAACACAAAACCAACGCATAAAAAGTGACAAAATAAAATAAAACACTCGACGATACAAAGAAATGATAACTGAAAACGATGGTAAATAACTTTGTAAAAACCATTGATCACCTAGTTATAGTCGCATCAGAGATTGAGCAGGAGGTATAGATAACAAACTTTTTTGGATGGCTCTGAGGTAAGGGACGTTATATGTGTCATGATGGCATAAACATGGAAGGCATTGTGGTATAGGAAGCAATGTAGGAACAAGGGGAGCGCAGTCCGTCATATGCAGTAGTTTATAGCATTTGTATTAGGAGCACTATTTTATTTTTTATTATGTACTCTGGATTTATTAATGATTTTTATATTATTCTGAAAGTGTGTACTATAATTTATACAAAGGAAAGTTATATATCGTCAAATTGATCAAAGCATATTTAAATCAAATGTAGAAAATATTGTCTGGTCTTGTTCTGGAGAAGATGAACAAGGAGATACATCTCCAAATTCATTCTTGTCAAAAGAAGGAGGATTTAACCTGTCATCCCAAATTTTAAACCTGACACCCCCAATATTTTCATAATGTCAAAAATGCTCCTGATAAAAAAAGAACAAAATGATCGAACGAAATTTTCGGTAATACATTCAAAAAATTTGATAACGAAATTTCTGGTAGACCATTCAAAATTTTCGGAAACATGCATTTCGAAAATTTTGGTAAAATATACAAGAGTTTTTATTGGAAATTTCAAAATTTCTGATAGAAACGCATACATTTTGAAATTGCTGGTAAAAATTTCAGGAATTTTTATCGAAAAATTTAAAATTTAAAATATATTTTTCAAAACTTTTAATATAGTTTTGAAATTTCCGATAAAAACTCATGGAAATTTTAAAATTTTCTGCCATTTTTTTCAAAATTTTCTGGTAAAAACTCATGTAAATTTTAAATTTTCCGGTATAGTTTAAAATTTCTTGTAAAAGCTCATACTTTTTAAAATTTGATAATTTTAAACAAGAGTATAATAGTTAAAACATGTAAAATAGAAAGTGTCTAATATAAGTCAGGGGTGACAAGTTAATTCCTTAAAAAAGAAAAAACATTAAAGAATATATATAGTGTACATTGAATGGTTATGAATATATCTCTAAAATAAATTTTGAAAAAAATTAAAATGTTACTCACTTTCACTGTGTTCGGGTAAGACTTACAATGCATCTCCAAAATTTAAAGTACATTTTTCAAATTTTCAAAAAATTATTTTCCACCTCAAAAGGTGAGATTAACAATTCCCTAAAAATATGCCCAGATCAAGATGATCATTTTGAGAGGGATAAAGTGATTTTCAAAAGTTGAATCCAGTCTTTGAAGAGGCGATTGTACACTTGGACAGTGACTTAGCCCATGCCATCATTAAGTTGGAAAATGGACAACAACCACAGTTCTCGACTTAAAATAACCTAATTCTCTTGAAGGTTTGACTTAGAGAACTAATCAAATCATCTAGTTTTAAAAAATGTACCAAGAAATTGGAAATTACCATTTTAGAAAACTATATCTTTGAAGCTAAATAAATTACTTGAAATGTACAGATATATTACTTGTATGAAAATTTAGAAAATTATATCTTTGAAGCTAAATAAAGGTTTTTGGAAAGAAAGCTTTAACAAGATTATTTGCAGAAACGATATTTGGTAGAAGAATCATTTCAAGGGGTTTATGAAACTTTGCACTTGACATGGCCTTCATTGATGATCACGTAAGCAAGCAATACCAGCATTGTTCTCGCCAATGCAAAACAATACACCTTAAAAACCTGTTTTTTCATAAAGTTGTAACATACCTGACATAGAAAAGGATGTACCAATGAAGTTATCAACTTACAGATCTTTTTATGTCTTTTCATTCACTTTTTTGATATCTAAAGTGGGAAAATAGTACACTGAAAAGTGTAATCCTTGTTACAATTTCAACTTGAAAGCAAAAACAAATTGTTCATGCTTTTCTTTACCTTGTTTGAATGATAAAATGAAACAGCTAAGACAACACATCTCAGCATGATAAATTAACTACTTAAATCCTAAGCATAACTAGGTGATTGATGACTTGCAGACTGGGCACAACCTTTTCCTACCAAGCCAAGGATCGATACACTGCAATAATATGGAGGTTAATACACATCAGCATTGATACAATTTCTTCAAATAAAAAAATAAATAGATTCTTTTATTAGTCTTACGTCTTTGTGAAATTTATGCAAACAAGGAAGATGGCGAATAACATCGCCCTTGACAGGGGTCTCAATACATATGGCACAATTCTCTGTGAAGTTGTCATTCTGTAGCAAATTAACAACATTAATTAGTGTTGAACTTGACAACATTGACCATCAGCTGGTTCTATGTCCCAAAGCCGAAAAACTGACATCAGAAAAGGAAAGGTTCTAAAAAGAGTAGAGGGGGTCAGCCGATGAATTACCTGGACGGTGGACTGAGGCAAGCTATTGATTAGATTGGTAGATGCACCAGTATGCTGGTGGTTTTGATCATCAAGAGCCAATAACATTTCATAATCATCTCTGCATGATGGCACGAGTAAGACATGAACTTCTAATGTTATATTTTTAAAGTAGAATAATGCCAGAAAAGCTTTCCCTATACAATTGTGACACTACCATGCACAAGAACGTTGAAAGAAAATCCAGATATCAAGAAAAAGAAAACACGTGCCAAACCGGGTCTACTATTATAAGAGAAATAATAAGGACTTTCAATATGATAATGGTGTAATATAATTGATAAAGACTCTCTATGAAAGACTAAGCACTAACCAATGAGATGATTAAAGAAACAATTCATGATAATAACTAAGTGAGTTGAAAACTAATCTACAGACTAATCCAATGAGATGATTAAAGATATGCCCTATAATAATATTAAAGGTGTTAAAAAGATATTTCATATATTCTAACATAAACAAAAAATGATGATTCAAAATGTATATCTTAAATGAGAGTGAAATACACCTACACCGATAACAAGAGTTAGATAGAGGCCACCTTGTTAAAGATGCAATGAGCAAAATCTGCTGGTTGTCATTCTACACACGAGTATGGAACAAGACTTAAATTATGTGCATAAATTATTGGATAAAAACTTACTCATTGAAATCACGATGACCATTAAGGATGTTATCAGCCATTCCCATGTCATTAAAATCCCCTACTGCATCCTCTAATGCTTCCAATATATCAAGTCTCTGCGCAAGAGATATAGATGCAATTGGTAACTTAGTAAAAGCTCTTGCTATATAATTATCTGGTTATTAAAACATGCAGGTTAGTGAAAAAAAATGCAGGATAAATGTGTATAATAATAAGATGAGCAAAATGAAACAGTAGGAAAATACCATGTCTAGGTCCATATCTGTAGGAAACCGAGGGCGTCTTCCTCTAGAAGATACGATAGGTCTTGTCGATCTAGTTGTCATGCGGCTCCTCATCTGTGAGGCTCTATTAGAGAGAGGAACTTGAGGCAAAGTTCTCCTATTTGAAGGATTTTGATGAGGTCGTAAACGGGGCTGTCTATTTCCCCTCGACATTCGTGTCTGTATAAGTAAGTAAATAAATAAATATAGATTGTTCATTAATTAACACATTAAACACTGCTTCATACATGAATAACAGAACCATTACCCAGTCAGAAATCAGTTATCACTTAGCAATTCTCTACATTTAGCCACACTTTGATGAGCATATTCAGGGTTCACGATACCAACCCCATTAGTTCTTATCGACAAAAATAACATCAAACCATACTCATTACCAGAGTTGACTATGGCGGATGGAGGAAAATAGCGGCGAGGCAAATATCTGCCGTGAAAATATGGCTGGTCGGAAAATGGTGGAAGCATAGCGGACAAACTAAAAACATTATTATATCTATATATACACGCACGAAAAAACAGAAATAGCACCAAAATACTAAAAAACAGAATTCATAAAACTTAGAAAACAATTATATATAAAGAAAATTAGAATTCATATCTCAAGTTCTTCGAAATAGACAATGTAAGGTAAATAAAATAGACAGGGCATGTCTCTAGTACTAGGGAGGAATACAAGTAGAAAACAAAAGAAACAACACAATAGAACACAAAAGAGAGCACTGGGAAGGAATAAAAAAGAAACAAAACAAATAAGGAAATAAAAGAAGAAACAAAACCTAAAGAAGAGTACCTGGACAAAATTTGGGTGAGGACGAGAAGAGGACACATAGAAAGAAGAAGAAAAGATATTTAATGAAGGTTATTAGTATTTAATCAAAGTTTTAATTCTTTTGAGCGTGTTTACTGGTCGGTAACAAATTACCCAGAAAAGAATTTGCATATTTTTTATAAAAAAACGCAATTTCCACCATACCGCCATGAACGTTAAAATTGAGGAGGCTACCATGGTGCCGCAATGCAAAATCTGCAACAATACAGCTTTTCCACGGCACTAGGTTGAATATTCGCAACCAACCACATTGCTCATTACAAATCCATTGGGCTATGTTTGGTCGTAAGAAGAAAGTTTGAAGAGATAAAGAGTTGAGAAAAAGTATGAGGAGAGAAAGAAGTGAGAAATAGAATATAAAGTGAAAAGAGAGAAATGATATATTATAGCTGAAAAGAGAAAAATATCCTTTAACACACACCATTATAGTAATTTAACTTATTTGAATTTCATTCTATCTTAATTATTTTATTATTAATCAAACTAATAAATGGGTTAAATTAAATTCATTCTATCTTCGCTCTCTCTCTCTCTCTCTCTCTCTCTCTCTCTCTCTCTCTCTCTCTCTCTCTCTCTCTCTCTCTCTCTCTCTCTCTCTCTCTCTCTCTTCATCTCTATCTCTTACCAACTTCTCTCAAACCAATCAAAGGGTCAAATTAAATGTAATAGTTTAAGACAAGTGAGAAATAGAAGTCATTAATTTCTTACAGATCTCTTACAGAGAAATAGAGTTAAGCACAAAAATAAATAGATAGAGATACCAGGGTAAGCAGCATGTAGCTTTCAAGTGCCTTGGCACTCCTTCCTTTAAATTCCACATTTGAGTTTTTTAAATTTAAAATATATTTAGAAAATTACTAAATCATGATAATAGAACAGGAAACCGCAGATTATTTTATTAACACAATATTTGGAATAACTCACATAAAAGAAATTTTGCTTATATAGAAAAGAGATCTCTAGTAGTATATATTTAAATCAGAGAGTAAAAGAGAGAGACTCAGTTACAGGATGAGGTATGTGATGATTATCAGTAGATGTGGGCAGAAGATCCCCTGCATCCTGCAGCTCCCGTGCTAAATGCTCATCAATCTGCAGCAAATCAACATATAACAAGTTATCGTAAATAAATATTTGCTTTAACTTGCATAAAAAAAAAGAGCAAAAGTCAATAACTGACCCATCTGTTTTCAAAATAATCATCATTATACAGTTGTTCTTGGAGTTCGCGTGCCAAAATCTCATCTGTTTCTAATTGCATTGCCCGAGCAACCGAACTATTGTTGTCATCGTCATTTACACCTTCAGTAAGTCCATTGGTGAAACTTGGTATGGATAACAACTCAACAAGTTCAGGACCCAAGACATAGCTTCGGGATGAACTTGATAATTCCCCAGATGAATTGCGGACTATAGTTCTAAAGTTATGAGATGCTATGCTAGGATTTCTAGAAGATGATTCAGGTTTCCTTTGCCTTTTAGTCAGTGAGTCAGCCGTAGTACTAGGTTTAGTTGACTGACCAACATCTGGATTAATCAGCGAAGCAGGTTGAGGTGTATGATCTGATAGAGAACCAGAAATATGCTTGCCATTTTGACTGCTCCCAGTGTCACTTCTGTCCAGTCTGTTTATATTCTGTTTGTGAACAAATCTCTCACCATTATAATTATTCCTTGAATGATGCCCACTCACACCATACAAGTGTTGATCGTTATGTGTAGTTCTCCAACCACCTTGTCTCTCCCTAGTTTCAAATGAATTTCTTGGTTCATTAAAGCTACCAGTGGCCTCTTCATAATTGGCCACGGGACTGTTAAAGAAGCATCAAATTTAAATGCTTTTAATCTCAGCATAAGTATTCAACAAAAATGAGAGATGGACTGATTTAAAAATTTAGGAAACCAAAGAGAAACTTGATAGATATGTCTAAATGTCTTGTCATTTTACTTTCCAAAATGATTTTACAAACATCGAGATTACTTTAAAAAACCACCCACCACCACCAGTCCCCCAAACCTAAAAACAAACAAATTAAGTTTTGCAATGCACACGGGATGACTGCCAGTATTCATGTTTCCAACAAAATATGTGCCACTGCCCTGGTTTAGTAAAATAGTTGACAAACTACGAAGCAAGATTAGTAGTGTGTGTGTGTGTGTCAAAGAAAGCTTCCAATCATCTTTCCTCTTAGGCTCTTATACAAATGAGGTAGCTCAAAAAATTAGGGAACACCTCTACCAGAATCACCCTAATCATGTAATGGAAGATTTTTATTTGGCTTGACAAGCTAATTATTTTTCTCAGTTACTTCTAACCAGGAGCGGAGCCTTTTGATGCCACGGTTGTAGCCAATTACTAGAGGTCATAGATTCAAGTAGCAGAATCAATCTTTTGCAAATTCAAGCTAGAACGGGAAAATTACAGTGGATCGGTCGCTCCTCTAGACCCTCCACTGTGGGGCTGCTGGAGCTACGAAGCATCAGATTGCCCCTTTTCTCCTAATTCTGATTACATGTGCCTTTAAGAAAGACTTCACCAAATTGCAACAAGTCAGTCCAAGTTAAACATTATGAGGTTCAAATAGTCAAGAAAACATCCATGACAATTTCGTCATAAAATTGGCCTCTAAATATGACCCACTCAGGCAAACTTGAGTTTAAGTAATGAAGGAAATAATCTAATTTATTTTTCAGGTGTGACTCTGAATGTTGAAATCACGTCCATTTATCTAAAACGCATCCCTGTCTCTATTGTGGAAAGCATACTTCAACAGTGACTAGCTATAAATACATCTGCTTCATAAAACCTATGGAACTGATATCTGATAAATTTAAATGAAAGCATATAAGTTGATGCTGGCAATAAATGCACCAAAAAAATAAATGAGGAAACAAACCCTTTTTTAATTGCAAACTGGATAGTTTTGCCTTTCCAAATTGTTAGATTCAACGCATTATGATGTTCACTAGTCTGCTATATCCTTTATGACAGTTAGTTTTTCATTTATGAATTTACAATTTAATAAATGCAGGCCGAGAAATCTTGCCTATTTCTTGATGCGAGGAAGCAAGATTTCCTGGCAAGGTGATATGACCCTCAGGTTATCAACTAAGAAACACTTCAAATCTGAAACAGATAGATTACCTGCTATTGTTGTGAATAGTTCCAGCATTAATTGCATCTGATGAAGGATGAATAAGTAATCCCTTTCCTTTCACTCTACTACGGTCTCTATCTTCAGCAACAATATCATCAACACTAATTGGAGACATTGTATTACTAGAAACTGAATGCCCAGTACAGATCTGTTCAACATTATTGGTTTTAGAGCTGCTTTGTTCAGTTGATTGTTTTGCCCTTGTTGCAATATTTTGTGGTGAAATGTAACCATTTCGTACCAATCTCTTGTGCCCTCTACATCCTGGAGCAGTGGAAAAACGAGGAGGCAAAGAAACTTGATTTTCACCTTTAGATTGAGATTGAGAATCATTGGACAGAAAAATGCACTTGCCACGGTCCATAAATAGATGAGGACCTGGAAGTGTTTTGTTATCTAGTTTACACTTTCCAGTGGCGGCATTTCTAGATTTATTAGATGAATCAGCGATTAAGGGTAACGAAGAGTTCCCAATACCTCCTTTCAATTCTTTCTTGTCTTCAATTGTGTTACTTCTTGATCCATGATGTAAGAAAGCTTCTTTTGGTTGTGGTAACTGCCCATTCTCTTCAGTCAAATCGAAAACAGGAATGCCCCCATGGTGAGATGACTTAGAAGGAATCATAGAGCTTACAGTTTTCCCTTTCTCCATCTTTTCAGCTCCACTAGAGCGCGATGTTCCAAGTGCAAAAACTTTTTCAGTTTGGGCTCTCCTGAATATGGAAGACTTTTGAGAAGGATAAGGTTTATCTGGGGACAGTATTATACACTTGCTGCAGTTACTTTTTTCACCAGCAATAGGAAAAGCCCTCTCCCTGTTCTCAGGTTTACCTACACACTTCCGATCATTGTTTCTAACATTTGATCTATCTGGGGTATCAGGAACATCGACAATCGGAACAAGTTCCATATCCTCCTCCATATCCTGTGTTTCATTATAAATAACTATCAAAAAAAACCATAAAACATAAAGTAATCAGCATAATTGACAGCAACTTCAGTCCACAATATTCAGCAGAAAAATGATTGCCGGGAATATAACAGAAAATATCATAAGGATATATGAATCACACTTCAACCAACACGGTTTAAGAAGATGTATTTAAAAAGACAAAGTGAAGAATACAACAAGAGTGAAGAATATGAATACAACAAAGACATCAGTGTAGCAAAACAATCACATTAAATGCCTTTACTTATCTTTGTCGGAAGCCCCTTAGGACCATGAACTTTATTATACTATAATGAAAGCCAAATGCCTAATTTTATCTGAATGCAGTTGCTTATATAAAGAACAATCCTTCAAAATGGAATCTCACACCTCAAATCATGCATGCCAAAGTGTAGAAAACATTGCACATTTGACTTTTTTTACTTCTATCAAAACTATACCAAACTGCATTAAGCAAGCATCTTGAGCACCCCCAACATTCTTCAAAATATCAAAATAAAGAACTCCGCAATGACATATATCACCAAAAATAACTTCATCATCAAACAAGTAAAATATAATTAAACAAATATTGCGGCATAATAATAAAATTTTTACCATCAACGGGCCTAATCTAGGATAACAATTTGATGCACCCCACCAAAATTAAGTTAAACATCATTGATTCTGGTTTTAATAAACCAAGATCTGAAGAAGTTAAGTATGATAGTATAGAAATCTCATGATCACCTATTATAGAGATAGTGAAAGAACTAATTGTTCCAATCACACATACACACACAAATGCAGAATACAGAGCAGATATTTCAATTTCATCCGTTTTAAATGGCAGGCCACATCTTGTACAGCCATCGGCTGGCCACCACATCTAAATCATATGGCAACTGCAACTACATCAGGCTGTGATTGCAGACCACATAGGCCAATGTTGACCCTCTTCAGCTCACAACAGCCTAATGGTAACCGCAACTCCAAATTAAGACCCTACTTTTATCAATCACAAAAACTAATAGGGTTAGAACCTAGAGATCAGGGATGGCAAATTCAAAAAAACCTTTTATTTGGAAAAAGACAACCACTTTCAGACATGCACAACACAATAACACTCCGCACGATGGCAACAATTTCGAAATGAGACAAAAGGGTAAGCAAAAATGAACAATAGCAGTGTTGCAAATCGATTTTAATAAGCAAAAATAAGCAATTGTAGTAGAAACTTAACCTATAGCAAGATTGAAGTGACAGAAAAATGACTACCTCAGAAAACCAAAAGATGAGTTATAAAAATAAAGTTCAATTTTTTCATCAACATCAATGAAATCCCATAAATTTACTGCAAACAAATAACCTAACTTCATTAAATGATGACTTCAATAATCACAATCATAAAAGAAAAATTCAAATAAAACTCAGAAAAAAATTGCTTCAATGCAAGCAACATGATTTCTCAAGCCACAACATCATCACAAATCACACAAAGAATTAAAGAAACTAAAACTTTACACAAATGCATCAAAAAATTTGAAATCAAAGTTCGGTAACATCAATCCAGATAAAATATCCTAATTGTAATGATAACATAGAAAGACAAAATGAGATTACACAATCGAATTGTTCAAATCTGGAAAGAAATTGTCTTTGTACAAAAAACAACCGTTGCTACGTACATTCAAAGCAAGAATCGAACAAGACAAAAAAAATACCTGATAAGTAGCGAGATTGAAAGTTTAGAGAGAGAGAGAGAGAGAGAAGAGAGAGAGGATGAGAATTTATCAGTGCGGTTAATGGGCTCGATTTGTACCGATGAGAAAAAAGGTGTACCCGGTTCGGATTGGGTCGGGTCGGGTCGAACCGATTTTCCGAGATAAGATGGCGAGAGAGCCAAAAACTGTACCAGCACAACACACGGCGAAAATCTAATGAAGACGAATTTTACCTTAATCTCAATTTTTAGCGTTAACTAATTTATATTAGTTAAGGTATGAATTTCTTAATACACTTTTGTATTTTTTAGAGGCTTTTGACAAAATTTCTATAATTGTTCATCAATTCGGAAATATATATTTGAAATCACTATATTACATATTTCAATGGTTGATTCGAATATATGTATCTTCGAAACAACATTGTATTTAATATCATGGGTATTTTAAATATGTATATCTGAATTAGCCTCATAATTTAAGTACATAAAGTTTTCGGAGATGCATATCTTAAACGTGTTAAATTTATACAAAGTTTCGAAATAGAACATGTTTTTTCCATTACTCTCTATATTTCAACTCTCTACTCCAACTCTCTCTTTTACAATCTTTAAGCAACACTCACTATTCCAACTCTCTCTTTTACAATCTTTAAGCAACATTTTCAAGAAGCAAAATACATTTTCAACTTATATCAACAACACTTCGGTGATACGGTGGGAGAATTGACTTTGGTGTTTTGCGTTTTATCGGAATTGTTGTGGATAGCAAGAGTCGTCATCGACTTTTCTTTTATCTAATAAAGAAAAAAGTGAAAAGAACAAGAAAGACCTTTTAAGAATTTTCTTGAGTTCGGGGGGTAGGTTATGAAACGGGAAGGTGTTAGCACATTTTTCATCTGTAGTTATCTACGGGCTCTTAATTACTAGCTCACTTTGAAATGCTTTGTGTTTGTGTATGTTTGAAAATATTTTAAAAAATGACTAAGTTTGGCAAACTTTGCAATGATTCTCGTATCGTTGAGAATGTATAACAAATTGTTGGTTTTGAAAATATTTGTTTGAAAATGAGTGTTTGGAAAGATATTTTGAAGGTGTCAATGTAAGGCAATTTTGTAATGATTCTCGTATCGTTGAGAATGTATACAAAAATATTTGTTTTGACAAATATTTTGAAAGTGTGAGGTGCAAATGGTTTTGTTTGTGAGCAAGCAATTACGAGCAATCTACCTACTCAAAAAGTCTTTATTCTTTTCATCCTCTTTTAGATAGTGCTTGTCTACCATTGATTGGTAGGGGTCCATATCATTGGATGTGAGGGACAGACGTGAGTCATCGTACAGTCATAGAAGACAACTTGTAAGATGTTTTAGCAATTTGTCTTAAGGTACTAAGATCGTTTATTGAAGGCAACATTGAAGGGTCATCGAGGGACTACGATCTTGTAATCGAGGTCTTTGCTAAAACATCTCACGTTCGAGGGACATGACTGTTTAAATCTGAGGCAACAAGTGTGGGTTACCCTTAGAGGTGCATGTGTGCAAGGTGTTTTGATTTTAAGTATTTATCTTTGAATTATGGTTTTGCTAAGTTTGATTTTAAATCTTGTCATGCAAACCCTAATTACTAGCAATAATAAGGAAAGCGATAAATTGTGGATTTTAAATGTCATACACTATTACAACGCTTTGAGAATGGGAGTACAAGTTTGTAAATGAGGGGAGGAAAGTAATTTAATCTTAATTACTATTATAAACTATTGAATATGAATTACAAAAATAATTATGCATAAAATATAGAGATGAAGAATAAATTGCTTTTAGGATTTTTAATGAAAAAGTCTAGAGATTAACGTAATTGAATTAATTAATTAAATTACAAGAAAGATTAATTGATTATTAACAAAACCTAAATCTAAGCTCATTAACATAAAAACCTAAGTCTAATTTAACTTTGTTTAGAAAATGATTTATGTTAAGGTTAATAAAGAAAATATTCTATAATATAAAAGAAATTATAAAATCTAATTTAACAAAATAAAATAAAATACCTAAATTAAAATATTTTTTATTTAATTAAGAAAAGAAAAAATATTTTTGGTGTTTTTGGTTTAGGTAAAATAAATATATAAATGAAAATAAATAAAATATGAAAATAATTGGATTGGGGGTTGAAAAGTGAAAGTGGTGGTAAAAAATAGTAAAAATGGCGCTAGGCCCAAACCTGTTTTTTTTATGAGTCAGAAAATAAATAAATAAATAAATAAGTGATATGGGCTTGCGTGTGTATGAGCAAAAAGGGGGTGAGAATTAGCAAAAACAAAAAAAGAACAAAGCCCAAACTCTGAGCCTAGCGTCTGTTTTGCTCTCATGTTGTTGGCTTCTTGGAGTGTACCATGGGCTGCACATGCGATGTGTTGGATCTGCTTGCCTGGCAAATGGGTGGTATGGATGAGGGGTGCATCATGCACGCGCGTAACTTATAAGCATGGAACCTGAAATAAGAAAATATGAAAAAGCAAAAGGGTACCACTGGGGCTCAAACTCAGGTCCATATAGTTCAATACCTTACGCACGCTTCTCCTGCCACTGGGGTGGCTGTTTCATCCGTGAGTAATACAACTTGTAATAAATATAAAATAAACTCAGTCCTAATGATACTTCATCCCTAACCTCGCGCCAGCATCTCAAACACCATTTTTGAATTTTGTAACTTCCTCATTTCTCAAACAAATCAGAAAATGTAAACATGAAACTTGCTCTATTTTTCAACACGAATTCAACCATATAAATTTCATGAGCTATAAATCAAAGATGAATGAGAATTTTATTGGTACCAAATAAAAACCTAATTTTTTCAGAAAGTTCAAACTCAAAATTCGCATCACTCAGACAACATAAATAAAAACTAAGAGCATGGTTAGCTTCAGAGGTATGATGTTTACATTTTTATTCACAAAGTAACCATTAATGATGCTTGTATGAGAAGTTCAAAGTTGAGAAAACTTACCTTAAAACTGGAAATCGTATTTTGAGTTTGAGCACTCCTGGATGTGTTGTGATGATCTGAACAACTTCAATGGACTCCTAGGAAGCTAATGCAACTCTTACTTTGGATTGAGAGTGGTTGTATTGTTCTGGAGAAGTCAATATACAGAGCTCTGTTTTTGGTTATGGAAGATGAGGAAGATGATGTTACAGTTGTATTGCAGGTGTTTGGATAGCTTCTATATGAGTTATAGAAGCTTGGTGATTGATTAAAATGGAAAATACACAAGTGGAATGTGAGATGGGTGTTCAAAGTCAGAATATGCCACAAAAATGGTGTTTTGGTACAAGTTATGATTTTAGGGAGTTTGGGAGAGTTTAAGGGCTTGTGAGTTCATGTTTGGCTTGCAAAATAATGCCTCTATTTATAGGGAAAGGTTTAAGGGCTTGAAGTGATCAGAAAACAAAGATCACATGTTATGGTTTTTTGACTTCTTTTTGAAGCAATCTTAACAAATAGTCCCAATATGAAGTACAAGACTTGTAAAGTGGTTGGACACTTTAAACATGCTTCTTCTAATCTTGTAGGTTTAGTGTGTGCAGAAGAAACAAGTTAGAGGCTCAAGACAAGTTGGCTTTGTGATTAAAGCAACTTTTCAAGAATGGCAATGGTGCCTTAGTGCCATAAATGGAAAAATCATATAGACAATGGTTTAACCACTTGGATAATACCTCAATCAATTGTATAAACAATTAATTATGGAGTTATTTACAAGTTAGAAACCTGCAAATCAAGATTATGCAGCACATGTTTGAGATTTGATCAAGTGTTGTTCATGAAAATGGCTTGAAATGCAAGAATGGATGCTCAACTTCTTCTCTTTGATTCTCCTAGATAAAAAATGATCTCTTAAAGTTCTTGGACATTTTGGAAATATTAAAACATTGTCTACAACCTTAATGTTAACCATTTTGACAAAATCAAATTGGAACTCGGTGAAAATTAGTCAAGAAGTTAGATAAAAAATCTGCCTAAACTTGTTGAAAATTTCACTAAGTGTTTTATGAATAATGTCATGACTTTATGAGCCTATATATTCAAATCTAAGAATTTTTTGGACATCAACCCTCTAATACAAAGTTGTAGAATTCATCAAGATCTACAACTTTCACGTTGAAAGTTTTCCTTGAATCATCTTGCATCTTGGTGAAATATTATCATGAAGTAATGAATTTATCAAGTATAAAAACACAAATTTTCTAAGTATTAGAAATCTTGACTTTTTTATTGAATTTTTGACTTTCTTGATTCTTGACGATCAAGTTTGATATTTTGAATGTATTGATGAATCTTGATTTTTGAAATTTAATGTTGATCAAAAAGGTCAAAGTTTGACTTTGTGTGTATCAGTTGACTTTTCATCAGTTGATCAACTTTCAACTATCAATCCAATGATCTTGAGAAATGATTTGAGCCATGAAATTAGGTCAACATGTTATGTTTGAGTCCTTTAGATTATGCCTCAATCCATTAAGTCATGTACTAGGCCAAAAGTCAATGACCAGTCATTCTAAATCAAAAACCTAATTTTGACAATTTTGCCCCTTTGATGATTTGAGTGCTTTTCTTGAGGAATTGTGATCAACACTTGATAAATTGATGGATATGACTTCAAAATGTTGATGTTGGCCAAAATTTATGAATTTTGACTGTCTATTAACCACAATTGACCTTTTACCCAATACAACTGATTTTCAGTCATCTGAGCAATTAGTTTAGCAAATTTGTGATGCAAGACTTGAAACTTGGTATGAGCAATCTTGGAGACCTATAATGAACCATGAAAGTCATTTGAGGCATCAAAAGTCCAATTTTCCTTGAGAAAAACAAAACCCTAATTTGGAGGCTCAATGCTTAGGAGGTGAGCTTGTCTGGTCAAACTCTTGGAACTTCTTGAGCATTTTAGATCTTTTGTGAAAATAGAGAGGGAAAATTTTTGGGTACAACAGCTGCTCCTGTTCAATCTTCTTAAACCTGAAGAGTTAGATTGGCTTGTTCGCCATTTGTGACTTGAGGGTAGAAGATGATTGAACACTTAAGTGCCCAGAAATTTGCACTCGCTTGTGCACAAAGTAAGGCTGATTGTTGATTATGTCGGGAATGGGCTTAAAGATGTCATTCAGAGGTAATTGTTGATAGAAGTATCAGAATGAGTCCACGCTCGATTGTATTTGAAGAAATATCAGAATAAATCTTTGGTTAATTTAATTTGAACTAGAAAAGGTCTACCGAGAGAAGTATAGAATAAATCTTTGGTCGATTTAATCTAAGCCAACAGAGGTCTTTGAATCTTTAACTGAGAGAAGTATCAGAATAAATCTTTGGTTGATTTACTCTAAGCCAGAAAAAGGTCTACTAAGAGAAGTATTAGAATAAATCTTTGGTTGATTTAATTTGAGCCAGAAAAAGGTCTATTGAGAGAAGTATCCGAATAAATCTTTGGTTGATTTAAACTGAGCCAGGATATGTTTTGAAAATATTTAACTGAGAGAAGTATCAGAATAAACATTTGGTCGATTTAATCTGAGCCAATAGAGGTCTTTGAATCTTTAACTGAGAGAAGTATCATAATAAATCTTTGGTCGATTTACTATGAGCCAAAAAAAGGTCTATTGAGAGAAGTATCAGAATAAATCTTTAGTCGATTTAATCTAAGCCAGTAGATGTCTTTGAAAATATTTAACTGAGATAAGTATCAGAATAAATCTTTGGTCGATTTAATTTGAGCCATCATAGGTCTTTGAATCTTTAACTGAGAGAAGTATCAAAATAAATCTTTGGTCCATTTACTCTAATCCAGAAAAAGGTCTACTGAGAGAAGTATCAGAATAAATCTTTAGTCGATTTAATCTAAGCCAATAGATGTCTTTGAAAATCTTTAACTGAGAGAAGTATCAGAATAAATTTTTGGTTGATTTAATCTGAGCCAGAAAAAGGTCTACTAAGAGAAGTATCAGAATAAATCTTTGGTCGATTTAAATTGATCCAACAGATGTTTTGAAAATCTTTAACTGAGAGAAGTATCAGAATAAGTCTTTGGTCGATTTAATCTGAGCCAGAAAAAAGGTCTACTGAGAGAAACATCAGAATAGATCTTTGGTCAATTTAATATGAGCCAGCAGATGTTTGAAGGGATTATCCATCATGTAGATATTTGCCCTTGTTTTGTTTCAGGGAGTGACCTACAATCTGTTTTGAGGATTTTGATGATATCGGTCTGTTGATTGATCTTTCTTGAAAAGGTAAA
The DNA here is from genome assembly GCA_948472305.1 of Vicia faba. Taxonomy (NCBI): domain Eukaryota; kingdom Viridiplantae; phylum Streptophyta; class Magnoliopsida; order Fabales; family Fabaceae; genus Vicia; species Vicia faba. The sequence goes on along the minus strand of OX451738.1, from coordinate 64,146,436 downwards.
GGGTTAGTTGTATGCAATGTCATGATGTAATGATGTTCTCAAAATAAATGAGATTGCGCTATATGTGTTTCGTATGCATATGCTATGATATATGAATGTGAAATGTTGTTGAAGTGTATCTTTGTCTAGGAAAATAAATCCCTGACTATTGTCGGGGATGAAGAATAGGTGTATCTTCACTCTTGTCTCGAATGCTTCTGCTAGGGATTCCTGCTTACTTGTTTGAGGTAACTTTGCAGAGGATGTATTGATTTCTGTTTGAGGAGTAGAGTTTAGGAACATCGGTCGTCCATTGCTCTATTGGGTAATTTATTCCTTATACACCATGACTGGGGATAAAAGAGATGGTTAAACTTCTGACTCGTTTGGGGAAGATAATTCTTATGTACCCTGGCTGGGGATAAAAGAGATGGACAATCTCCCGACTTATCTAGGGAGGATAAATTTAACTGGTATTTGGTCAGATTCCAAGCTTCACAACAACTTTCTAGGGATAGTTATGTGTTTACTGGGGAGAAGAATTTTGCCAGTGATTTGTAGTAGTCTGAGAAATAGACTCGAGTTGAGGAATTTGTAGTCTGTTTGGGAAATAAACCCTTGTTGATGGAGAAGTGCTCTGCTGAGGAAACTAACTCTCTTGGGTAAATTGAATTTGCTTAGAGAGAAGAAACTTCGCAGGGTCTCTTTCTACAGTTTTGGAGGAACAAACTCATTTGGGGAAGAGAATTTCCATGCATTGTACTGATTGGGACTCTGTGGGGAGATCTCACGGGGAGGATATTATATTCCTTTATTTGTTGGAGTGATCTAACGAGGAGATTGTGGGGAATGTACCCTTATTTATGAAGACTATTATGTGGGGATAATCCTATAGAGGTGGCTCTGGAGACTTCACTGGGGATAACCTTATGAAAGGGATTATGCGAGGATTTACAGACAGCTTGAGTGTCATCCCAGCTCATGGAGTTTTGAGTAAATGCTTACTCCTGTTCTTATGTACGTATTTGTTAATAGTTAATTATATTCATATGCATATGTTCATTCAATTTTAGTCATTGGACATTTTTGCAAACAAAACAGAAAAAATAAAAAGTTTGGACTTCAAAGAATATTTGTATTGATCATTTGCCTATAAGCAGGCAATTTTGTACAAAGAGACAGAAATCCTAGTAAGAGGAATTCGTCGTGAAATGAAAAAGTACAAAGGGAAAACAAATATATATATATATATATATATATATATATATATATATATATATATATATATATATATATATATATATATATATATATATATATATATATATATATATATATATATATATATATATATATATATATATATATACATATATATATATATATAGCCATGTGGAAGTGATCTCATTGGGTTCCAAAATATGTTATTGCCCCTATGTCTTCGAGCATCTCGACCTTTGCCATTGGAAAAAGTTGATTTGAACCATTTGAACTTTTGACCTTAGTAATAATTCTGGTTGTAAGTAATCCAACGGGACATAGTCGTACGCTTTAATCCCTAATTTTTTCCTGGACCGCCCTTTCGGGGTTTCAGTCCACCAGGATACCCTTTTTTTCTCAGCTGCCCTTTCAGGTTTCCGACTTGTCGGGTGTAAAATCTTTTGTATATATTCCTTATTTTTGTCTGAACCCTTTTGGTTCGCCGGGATGCCCTTATTTTTGCCTAGGTACGTCAACCTAGCGGGTTATTTCTATGCGTAGTATTTTTTACTATGTCTGCATTCACAGGGTGCAAGAAATCTTTGCCATCTATAGTGGTTAGCATCATAGCGCCGCGCAAGAATACTTTATTAACAACAACGGCCCTTTGTAAGTGGGAGTCCATTTTCCCGTGAGATCACTTTATGGCAGAATGATGTGCTTTATTACCAAGTCACCAACCTGGTATACCCGATGCTTAATCTTTTTATTGAAAGCTTTGATCGTGCGTTTCTGGTACATCTGACCATGACAAAAAACAACCAGCCTTTTCTCGTCAATCAAATTTAACTGATCCAACCTAGTCTAAATCCATTCGTCTTCGTCTAAGTCTGATTCTTTCATAATCCTTAGAGAAGGGATTTAAACTTCGACAGGCATGACAACTTCCATGCCATAGACCAAAGAGAAAGGGGTTACCCCAGTTGATGTTCACGCCGACGTACGATATCCATGAATAGTAAATGGTAGCATCTCATGCCAGTCCTTGTAGGTCACCACCATCTTTTGCATAATATTCTTTATATTTTTGTTAGCAGCTTCCACTGTGCCATTCATCTTAGGTATGTACGGAGAAGAGTTGTGATGCTTAATCTTGAACTGCGTGTAGAGTTCAGTGATCCAGGAATTGTTGAGATTGGTACCATTGTCAGTGATAATTCTCTTAGAGATACCATACCGACAGATGAGGTTATGCTTGATAAATCGGGCTACGATGTTCTTGATAACTAAGGCAAATGAAGCTGCTTCAACCCATTTGGTAAAGTAGTCAATGGCGACAAGAATGAAACTGTGTCCATTAAAGGCAGTAGGTTTGATTTCTCCAATCATGTCAATACCCCACATTGAAAATGGCTAGGGAGAAGTCATGACGTTCAAAGGAATTAGAGGCACATGGACCTTATCAGCATAAATTTGACACTCATGGCAAGTCCTTGAGTGGTGATGACAATCGGTTTCCATGGTCGATCAATAGTAACCAGCTCTCAGAGTCTTCTTGGCCATAGTATATCCGCTAGAATGAGTACCAAAGACACCTTCATGCATATTCTCCATGATCTTGTCTACTTCCTTCTTGTCCATACAATGGAGCAGAATTGAATCATGGTTGCACTTGTATAAGATCCCATTACTCAGGAAGAACTTGGCTGAGAACCTCCACGGGAATTTCTTGTCGTTGACTGGCGCCCCTTCAGGATACTCTTGAGCTTCGAGATATCTTCTAACCTCATGAAACCAATGCTTCTCCTCTACACCATTAGTGTCAATCTCATATCAGTGCATTGGTTCGTCAAATCCTTCGACTATAATTCAGAGAGCTTCGTTGTCCCATATGACCTTGAACATAGAATATATGGTAGCCAAAGCATCTACCAACTAATTTTCTTCCCTCGGAATATGTTCAAAGGTGACCTCTTCAAAGTACGGGATCAAGGTTAGCACAAGCTTTTTGTATGGGATAAGATTTGAATGTTTTGTATCCCACTCTCCTTTAACTTGACTAATCACCAAAGCTGAGTCTCCATATACATTTAAGAATTTTATTCTTAGGTTAATAACAACTTCGAGACCCAAGATGCACGCTTCGTATTCGGCCATATTGTTGGTACAGTCGAAGCAAAGTCTAGAAGTGAAAGGTGTATGACAACCTTTGAAGGAAATGATCACAACACCAATTCCGTTACCCAGTGCATTGTAAGCTCCATCAAAAACCATAGTCGATCAGGATCCTTGCTCAGGTCCTTCATACATTCTAGGCTTTTCACAATCCGTAATTAGCATGATATTCTCGTCCGGGAATTCAAAGTTCATGGATTAGTAGTCATCCACAATTTGATGCGCCAAATGATCTTCCAATACACTTCCTTTGATTGCCTTTTGTGTAGTGTACTGGATGTCGTATTCAGTCAAGATCATTTGTCATCGGGCTATCCTTCTGGAGAGAGTTGGCTTCTCAAAGATGTACTTGATGGGATCCATCTTAGAGATCAATAGAGTATTATGAGTCAACATATACTTTCTTAGCCGGCGAGAAGCCCATGCCAAAGCGCATCAAGTTTTCTCGAGCAGTGAATATCTTTTTTCACAGTCGGTAAACTTTTTGCTAAAGTAGTAAATTACATGCTCTTTTTGACCAGACTCGTCATGTTGCCCCAGCACACACCCCATTGAATTTTCTAACACAATTAAGTACATGATCAGAGGTCTTCCTTCAATTGGTGGCATCAGAATTGGTGGTTCTAGCAAGTATTCCTCAATCTTGTCAAAATCTATTTGATAGTCGTCATTCCATATTACCACTTGATCTTTCTTCAACAGCTTAAGAGTGGCTCACAAGAAGAAATCAAGTGAGAGATGAATCGGGCAATGTAGTTTAGTCGTCCTAGAAAACCTCTGACCTCCTTCTTAGTACGAGGAGCTGGAATTTCTTGGATAACTTTGACTTTGGCGGGATCGACTTCAATTCCTTTTCCACTGACGACGAAGCCTAGGAGCTTTCCAGACCTTACTCTGAAGATGCATTTGTTGGGATTCAACCTCAACTTATATTTCTTCAGCCTCTCAAACAGCTTGTGTAGATGATCAATGTGCTCTTCTTCAGTTTGGGATCTTGATATCATGTCATCCACATAGACTTATATTTCATGATGAATCATGTCATGAAATAAAGCCACCATAGCTCGTTGATAAGTTGCGCATGCGTTCTTCAGCCCAAAAGGCATGACCTTATAACAGAAGGTGCCCCACTGTGTGACAAAAGTAGTCTTCTCCATGTCTTCGGGCACCAGTTTAGTTGTAACCAGAGAAGCCATCCATGAGGGAAAACACCTTGTATCGAGCAGTGTTGTCAACTAAGACATCAATATATGGTAGTGGGGAGTCGTCTTTGGGGCTTGTCCTATTTAAATCTATGTAGTCTACACACATACGGACCTTACCGTCTTTCTTCGGAACTAGAACCATATTTGCAACCCATTGGGGATACGACGTCACTGCCAAGAAATTTGCATTAAACTGTTTCATTACCTCAGCCTTGATCTTTTTAGACATGTCAGGACGCATGCGACGAACATTTTGTTTGATCAAAGAACAACCTTCTTTCATTGGCAGAAGATGAACCACGATATCATCATGGAGCCCTGACATGTCTTCGTATGACCAGGCGAAGACCTCAATGTATTTGTGCAACATTTGAACCAATTTTCTCTTGACATTGTCTTCCAGGTTGGCGCCGATCTTGACTTTTTTCTTATCTACCTCAGTACCCAAGTTTATTACTTCGATAGGTTCTTCGTGTGGTTGGATGGCCTTTTCCTCTTGTACCAGGAGTCTGACGAGTTCTCCAGGTATCTCACAGTCTTCTTCACCTTCGTCTTTGACTTGATAGATTGGAATTTCAAAGTCATAAACGACAATAGCAGAATTATTGTCAATGAGATCCGTAGTGGATGTGGATCTGCAAATGTATGTGTGTGCATGTAAGGTCACATGGCTATTTTTTTTTGAAAATGCAGTAAAATAAAAAAAAAGACAAAGAGCACAAAATTTGAATACAAAATCGTCCAATATTTTCATTAAATGAGCATATTCTATATGAAATGACAAACCCCTAACAAATGGACCATTGTGCCCCAGGCAAGGCACATGGTTTAAAGTCATTGTTTTGAAGGAAATTATACAGACAAAGTTATTAAAGAAATAAAAATAGGAAATAGAAATTAATCCTAGTTGAAGGGATTGAGATGAAGTCTTTGGCCTTCTAGTTGTTGAGTACACCAACAACAGTTGGGAATATCCAGTCGTCCAAGTTACCGTCACTATCAGTGTCTTCCAGTGCATTGACTTCGTTATTGCTAATATGGAGAGGTGGTCCACCAGCACGAGCACGTCGAACCTATTTATGAGTCTTTAAAGTGAAACCCAATCCAAATTTGTCGGATTTGTAGGGGATGTCGGGAAGTTGTACCCAGATAGTGCAGCCTCCATCTTCTACAACAGCCCTAGCATCCTTTAGAGAGGCCATTCTTGGTGTGCCTTTAGAGATTTCAAGAGTAGTAGGAGTATCAACAACAACCATTGGAGGGATTACCTAAAATGATTGATAGGGGGTTTCAATGAATCTTCCATCCATTTCAACATATTTGAAAGAATTCAAATGACTGAGCATATATTCTTCCTCTCCACAGACTATGACAACCTTCCATCTCACTATGAACTTCAGCATTTGATGTAATGCAGAGGTAACTGCACATGCCCCATGAATCCATGGGCGTATGAGCAAGCATGAATAGGCCGAGCGAATATCCATTACATAAAAATTTGAATTGAAAACTTGAGATCCCACCTTGATCAGGAGATCAACCTCTCCGTGGACCATTCTTTTCGAACCAACGAAGGCTCTTACCACAATATCGCTGGGTTTAAGCACCATCCCTTTACATCCCAATCTGTCCAAAGCACCTTTGGGTAAAACATTGAAGGGGGGACCTAGTATCTAACAACACATGCGCGAGAGTGGTGCCTTTGCATTCAATAGATATGTGGAGAGCCTTGTTGTGATTCTTCCCCACCGGAGTTAAATTTGCATTAGAAAATACCAAGCCATTATCAACAGTTAGGCTCGCAACATAATTCTCAAATTGATCAGTAATGGTATCTTGAGGTACATGGGCATTCTTCAATAATTTCAGCAAAGCTTGGGAATGTGCGTTGGAGCATAATAACAAGGACAACATGGATATCTTTGAGGGTGTCTGCCCCAATTGTTCCACTATTTTGTAATCACTTTTTCGGATGATCTTCAAAATTTCTTCCATCGCTTGTCTAGATGGGTCTTCAATTGTCACTTCTTTTGAGGGTGTGTTGTACCCCAAAATTTTCCCTCTCATATTCCTCAAAACATGGCAAGAAAAATCTCCAAGTTGCTCAAGTTTACTCAAAAGTTGGACAAACAAGCTATCTCCTAAGGAAGTCAACCCCAAATTAGGGTTTTGTGTTGCATCAAGATCTTTGGATTCAAATGACCTCAAGTTCTGCCTAATGTCCTAATATGTTCTCAAGGTCATCTATGTCAAATTTCAAGCTTTGAAGAGGAAGTTTGCTCAGTCAATTGCTCAAAGGGTCCAAAAATCGAATGTGCTAGGGCAAAAGTCAACTGTGACCTATAAACAGTAAAACTTCAAGATTTTTTGTCAACATTCTCATTTTGAAGGATATTTCATCATTTGATCAAGGGTTGATCATGATTCATCAAGGATTGCTCAAAATTCATCAAGACTCAAAAGTTGCTAAATTAGGGTTTTGCAGGAAAAGTCAACTCAACTTTGACCAAGCATAAATTTCTCATACTTTATGATAAATGACCCATACAAAGCTCATTTTGAATAGGATGCAATTTCCTACAATCCATCTTCATACCCCAATATCAAAAAATGCACTCACAAGAAGTTACAAATTTGGACATTATAGGTCATTTTTGAAAGTCAACAAAAACACCTTTTTTTTCCAAAGCTTATAACTTGAGCATGGAATATCAAAATGAGATGATACCAAAAGGGTTGGTTAGAGGACATCTCAAGCTTTCCAAAAGGTCCAAGAACACCTCCAAAAGTTTAAAATTGAAGAAGTTATGCATTGTTGAAGTTAGACATTTTTGCAAAATTGCCAAAAGTCAACTATCCCTAAAACTTCAAATTTTGTCAAATGGGCCCATTCTTTTCCACTTGATTTGAGCTTGCATCATTTCCCACGTGTCCTAGCTTCATCCATGAGCTTATATTTCATTTTCATTATTTTATTTTATTTTTTATTGAATTTATTCATTTTAAATCAAATTAAATCATATAAAATCCAAAGCTTTGATTACATAAGATTTTTTGGCTGTTTCAGGTTTTGATTATCATCAATATCATCATCAAACTCGAATCTCACCAATTCATGTGCAAAAAGATTGAGATTTGGCAAATTTGGAAAGTTTTAAAGAAGGGATCAAATCAAATATGTATGCATTGATATGGGAAGATTCAATCCATAATTCTTACCCTAATACACTCCATAGTACATAAGCAAGCCACAAGGGACGAAATAAGGGTTGGAAGCTATAGGCAGAGGCAGAATCAGAAATTAGAAAATTGACAAAAAGTGAGATATCAAAGTTCAAACTAGAGGCGTTTTCAGGACTTGGGGGTTGTCTCAATCTACTGTTGATCATCTCCAGAAGCTTTTGCAATCCAGACCACGTGTTTTCAAGCACTCTAAAGCACTGTAAGTACCACGCGGATCCGCTTCTTTCTTGAATTCGTAAATCATCATTTTGGCATCATTTGGGCAAAGTAATTGCATATTTGTGATCACAAGGACATTTGCAAACTTTTTGTATTATTGAATTTTGTTTATATGATCTGTAACAAGAATCACCATAGCTAGGGTTCTTGGAGCTTTTTTTGGGCGTTTTCTTTTCAGGAACAATTGACCATCAAGAGGGGCATAATTGTGATCAAGAGGCCATAACGAACCCAACCATGGCCTTGGAATGGATTTATGTAGCCTGAGATGGATTTTAGGATGGGCCTACGCTTTTAGCTGCGGATTCAAATCCGCAGGTAATATTGTTACAGGTCTGAGGACAGGGACGAGATCGTGTCCTCCTCCGATTGGCCAATTCAAATAATTTTCGCGCATTTTTGTTTTGCTGGCACATTAACTTGTTTTATTTTATTATATTTTCTTTGTATATTATTAACAAATAAACAAAGCGGCCTAGTGGTAAGCGTGCACGTTCAATATCCATCAGGACTTGGGTTCGAATCCCAGGTCCCCCACTTCCTCATTGTTTTTTTCTTTCAGGCGATTGTGTGTGTATTCAAGCCTGCAGCTCACTGTGCACCTTCATACATCCAACAGCCAGATGGCCAAAGGCCAGATCTGGTGGTCCAAGGGTGAATGTCTACCATAGTCCAAGTCAACGCACAAACACCTGATCTCAAAAGTCAACAAAGGGCCAACACAATTGGGCCTCAGATTGCTATCTACACCATGAAAACAGGCCCATACTCCTCTCTCATAATTATTTTTGTTTATTTATTTAATGATTTTATTATTTTTATTTAATTACTAACCAATCAAAAATTCAGCCTTTTCATAAAATAAAAAACACAAAAATATTTTTTTATATTTAACCCCAAATTTTAATTTTAATTTTTATTAATAAACACTAATTAAATTAATTTAGGTTTTAATTAGAATAACTTTAAACTATCTTTTGTAAATAATTAAAATTAAATTAGATTTAATTAGGTTTTAATTACTAACATTAATTATTTTATTTTTCTTTCTTAAAATACCAAAAACCCAAAAATAATTTTTTCATTTAACTAATTAATTTATTTAATTTAGTAATTAATTTAGATTAATTTCTTTCTTAAAATTTAAAAAAAAAAAAGATATTTTCTTTAATCAAAAGGGTCAAAACCCTTATCATGCGTCCGATTAAATTTTGCGCCGCGATTTATTTTCTTTATCCAATAATGTACTTGCCTCCGGTTTGTAATAGTTAAATAAGACTTTTATTATTTTTTATTGCTTTATTTATTTTTAAAGGGTTTGTCTTTGGCGATGTAAATACCCGACGCCTTGTAATTTAATTTCCGCACTTTTATTTTCCGCAAATTATAACTGTTAGATGTTTGATAATAGGATGGCATGACAAGACTGAATGTTTTAACCTAAAATCAACTTAGATCACCCTTAACATGTACAAAGATAAAATTAACTGAAAACGACACACTCGCACATGCGCACTCTTAGGGTACACCCCACTTGGTTGCCTTTGTACGCAGTCATTAAGTATAGGTCATTTTAGAGGTCACCCTCTTGTCTAAAAGATCATAGTCGCCTCGAAACGGTTGCCTCAGATATTGTTGCCTCAAAACAAATGATCTAAGACATTAGGGTTACCACTAAGGCGTCCTACCATTGCTTTGGTGACCACACGTCCCTCATTTGAATTGACCCTTAAACTCCAACGACGGTGCTACCTACTCATCAATAGTAGGATAGCATTGTCTAAAGGAAATTAGCATAGAATGATTCCTTTTTCGAGTAGGTAGATGGTTCTTAGATACTCGCTCTTTCAAAAAACAAAAACTTTTCACACTTACACTTTTCGAACAAAGTTTTCCAAAACACTTCATACACTCTTGAGGACAGAAACAAGAGTTAAATCAAAGTTTCAAAACAAAAACTTTTTTCAAACCCAGAAGCACAAAGAAAGCAATTTTGAAAACAATTGAGCAAGTACCTAAGAGCCCATGGATAACCACAGATAGAAAGGGTGCTAACACCTTCCCTTTCTATAATCTACCCCCCGAACCCGAGAAATATCTCAAAAAAGGAATTTTTCTGTGCTTTTTTCCTTTCCTTGTTGGATAAAATAAAAGTCGGTGGCGACTCTTGCTTACCGCGACATTTTGCAAAAACAAATGCAAAACGCAGACCAGCATTCCAAAAAGCAGTCAGTTCTTCCCACCGTATCACAGAATTGGCGAGTCTGCTGGGGATGGTATTTAATAAGTGGGGTTACCTTAGGATTAGTTCATAATGTTTTCAATTGCATGATTTGTATGCTTTATATTTGTGGGCTTGTATCGGAGTTACTATAGATCATAACCCGGATCTGGGGGATACCCTTTAGGTAAGTAGCAATAAATTGTGAGGGAATTGTACGGTGTAGACCGATACAGTTGAAGCAGTAACTACGTTGGTGTGGCACTTTAGTATGTATCGATATCCCTTGTGGCGCAACGAAGAGAATATGGGTCTGCTAAGGGGTCATTAAGCACCAACTGACCTTAGAACCTTTAAATTGACCAACTTGGCCATAGAACAGTAGCAGTATGCTACACTCATTGAGACTAAACTCTCGCGATGATTCCGACTGCAAGAAAAGGTTGCTAAATTGGAATTATGACCGATCGAGGGTATTCAGTGATATTGAGATCCTCTAGAACCCGGTTACTATTTTTAGGACAGGTTTGAACCAACTAAACTGAAAGAGGGTAGTACCTAAGCTCCTTGCCAGCCTGAAATCTAAGGGCTATCTTTGTGACTTGTGTGCCTTTACCATGTTTGCTATTTGTGGATACTTGTGGTGTGTTTTCTATCATGACATCATGACATCATGACATTGCATGCATCTTGCATCGGACTAACCTATTTCAAAGACAGGAGGGATTCATCTTTGTTCTGTTTTGTAGGTCATGGCACCCATGCGTAGAAACACCATTCAGATCAACTTTGTCCAGATTCCCACTCAGCTTAAGGAATTGGTTGTAAAGGTTTCAGATACTACCTCCTTCATCAGAAGACATGGGCACCTTCTTGGTTTGGTCACCTCCAAGATGGATGAACAGATGATGAGAGTCTTAGTCCAGTTCTTTGATCCACTGTACCATTGCTTTACTTTTCCAAACTACCAGTTGGTCCCTACCTTGGAAGAGCTCTCTGATCTGCTTGGTATCTCTATTCTGGAGCAAACCCTGTTCACAGGTTGGGAGAAGATCCTTAGGCCAGAAGAGATTGCTTCAGCCATCCATCTGACAAAGGCTGAGGTAATGTCTAATTGGGAAACTCGTAGTGGAGCAAAGGGTTTCTTGACTAAATTCTTGGTTGGTAAAGCTAATCAGTTCTGGGACAGTCTAGACTTCCAGGCATTTGAAGACATTCTGGCTCTTCTCATATATGGTTTGGTGTTGTTTCCTAACTCAGATGCTTTCGTCGACGTGAATGCAGTGAAGATTTTTATGTCCGGTAATCCTGTGCCCACTCTCTTGGGTGACATTCTTCATTCTCTGTATGCCCGTACAACTCGGAAGCGAGGAACCCTTATGTGTTGTACTCCATTGCTGGCGAGGTGGTTTATTTCTCACCTCCCCAAATCAGTTTTGAAGAATAAATAAGGCATGGGTTGGGCTTATAGGATTATGTCTCTCTCGCATAATGACATCATTTGGACTATCAAGGGTATGGAAGACATGGCTATCATTGATCGTTGTGGGGAGTACCCCAATGTTTCACTGATAGGAACCAATGGAGGAATCACTTATAACCCGTTCTTGGCCTTACGTCAATTTGGGCGAGCTAGGAGGGAAGGACCTCATGAGTTGCTGATGCCGAGTATTGTCTTTGATTTCCAAGGAGATAGTGACGAGCAACGCCGCAGGTTCATAAGAGCTTGGGATAGAGTACACAGGTCTGATTCGCACGAGCTAGGTGCAAAGACTTCTCTTCCGATGGAGCCATATCTCCGATGGGTTAGAATCCGTGCCCAAAAGTTGGGAATGTTGTACGAAGCCGTCTTACCTATAATTGTTGAGGTTGCTGATGAAGAAGGGGTTCCTCCTACCATCCTCCATCCATATATGCCTACTGACATAGGGGCGTTGAAGAGGTCATGGATGCAGCTGAGAGAAGAGCGGGATACTTACAGAGAAAAGTATCATGAGCAAGAGCAGAAGATTCAGAAGTTGACAAGGCAGCTGGAGAACAAGCAGATCCTCAATGACTATGTCCGCACTGACAAGAAACGACCATGGGAGCACTGATTGTCTTTTGATTATTTCTAGTTTTGATTTACTTTTCAGTTTTTCTTTCTTATAACGCCCTAAAGGCATCTGTTGAACAATTGAATTCAAAGTTTATCTAATAAAAGTGTGTTTCATTTTTTGTTTACGAATTTGAATCCCTAAAGTCTTTGAAATCATATCATGCGCATATCATTCCCATGCACCTCATAACAGGTACCCTTACAGGTTTTTCTCATCTTCTTCGCTGTTTATTTTAGCATCATGTCTTCTGACCCATCAACTGAACAAGCAATCAAGGCTCTGCAAGCTCAAAATGCCCAGTTCCAGGAATTGTTCATGAGTTTGGCTAAGGGTCAGCAAGATCTGAAGACCCTTATCTTGAAAGAGAAGAAGAAGAAGAAGAAGAAGACGGTCCTATTTAATATGGGTCGCAGATTCGAAAACAATTTGCGAGAAAAGGTTGATTTTACCCACTCATCTGGAGGGGGAGATAATCAGGAAGAAAGGAGGGCTCCTAGCCCTGTGGTTTCAGACAACGAGGTTGACTTCGACGAAGACCAGTATCCTCCGGCTGAGGATAGATATAAACAACTGGAATACCGGTTAAGCGCGATGGAAGTTCAGAAAGTGCCTGGTCTGGACTTTGGAGACTTGGGTCTGTCATCTGGGGTGGTGATTCCCCACAAGTTCAAAGCACCAACCTTTGCTAAGTACGATGTGGTTTCTTGTCCAAAACTGCACCTCCGTTCGTATGTTAGGAAGATTCAGCCATACACCGCTGACAAGAATCTCTGGATCCACTTCTTTCAAGACAGTCTCTCAGGGACTCAGCTTGAATGGTTTTACTAGCTAGAAGGAGCCAGTATCCGTAATTAGGAAGATTTGGCTGTTGCTTTCTACAAGCAGTACCAATACAATGCCGACCTCGCTTCCACGCGTACCCAACTCCAGGGTATGTCTATGGTTGCGGGTGAAGGTTTCAAAGATTATGCTCAGAAGTAGAGGGACCTTGCTGGAAGAGTGCAACCTCCCTTGGCCGATAGGGAGCTAGTGGATATGTTTCTGGGGACCTTGTCTGGTCTGTATTTCAACCAGCTGATTGGAAGTTCGTCGTCCGGGTTTACAGAGCTGATTATGACCGGGGAAAGAATTGAGGCTGGTATCAAATCCAGTAAAATACAGAAGGGTGCTTCGTCTAGTGCCGAGAAGAAGCCTTTTAAGAAGGAGTCTAGTGCTTTTACAGTTCAAAAAGTCAGAATAGACCTGAACGCCGCCAAGTTGTTAATGCAGTGGTTATATCAAGACCTGCTGGTGCTCCTCAGCGCAACAATCAGCCAAGGGCCGAGAGACCTCAAAGACAGTTCACTCAGCTCAACATGACTTTATCCCAGATTTTGCCGCAGTTATTAAAAACCAACTTGGTGATTCCGAGGGAGGCCCCGAAGAGTCCCAACACAACATCACCAATGTACGATCCGAATGCCCGCTGCGCTTTTCATTCTGATAGCCCGGGGCATGATACGGATAACTGTTGGGTCTTGAAGAACAAGGTACAAGACCTGATTGATGCTAAGGAGATCGAGTTCGGAGCACCAGAAAAGCCTAAACAAGACGCAAGGGTGAATGCTATCGGGGATGACAATGATGAAGAGTTTGACATTGATAACTGGATTTACTCGACTGCCGATGGTGGATTGAGCAACTGGACAACGAAGGATTCTATGCCTGTTTCTTTTATCACCCAGTAATGAGACTTTTTGTTTTGTGTCTGTAACAAACAATGTTTTAAACTCTATGGCCCGGTGTCTTACCCGGGGCACCGTGGCTTCATTTGTGAGGGCTTTATGTGTGTCATCTACATATATCATTAATAAAAGCATTGGACGTTTCTTGCATTTCAAATTTTGTGCTCCTTGTTTTTATTTTATTATATATTGTAAAATAGCTATTTTACACACACTCATATATACAGGTCTACGTCCACTCTAGATCTCACTGGTAACGATTCTGCTACTTCCAGTTATGACTTCGAAAGTCCGATTAACTTAGCCTAAGATGAAGGTGAAGATGATTGTGAAGTGCCTGGTGAACTTGCTAAACTGTTACTTCAGGAAGAGAGGGCCATACATCCGCATGAAGAGCCAGTGGAGACAGTAAATCTGGGTACATAGGTAGACAAGAAAGAGGTCAAGGTCGGTGCAAATCTGGAAGATAGTGTTAAGCAACGGTTGATTCAGATGCTGTGTGACTATGTTGAGATATTTTCCTGGTCTTATGAAGATATGCCTGGGTTGGATACCGATATTTTGGTTCACCGCTTGCCCACCAAGGAAGATTGTCCTCCAGTAAAACAAAAGGTTCACCGAATGCGATGTTTGAGAAAATCAAGGCTGAAGTTATGAAACAGTTTGATGCCGGTTTTCTAGCAGTTACTTCTTACCCGCAGTGGGTGGCTAACGTGGTTCCAGTGCCGAAGAAGGATGGTAAGGTTCGAATGTGTGTTGACTATAGGGATCTGAACAGGGCGAGCCTCAAGGATGATTTCCCTCTGCCTCATATCGACATTCTGGTTGACAACACCGCTCAGCATAAGGTCTTCTCCTTTATGGATGGTTTCTCCGGTTATAATCAGATTAAGATGGCTCCCGAAGACATGGAGAAGACAACCTTTGTCACGCAGTGGGGTACCTTTTGCTACAAAGTCATGCCCTTCGGATTGAAAAATGCTGGGGCAACGTATCAGCACGCCATGTTCGCCTTGTTCCATGACATGATCCATCATGAGATTGAGGTATATGTCGATGACATGATTGCAAGATCCCAGACCGGGGAAGAACATCTTAACCACCTTCAAAAGTTATTTGACAGGTTGAAGTTGTACAAGTTGAGGTTAAACCCGAACAAGTGCACCTTCGGGGTGAGATCTGGTAAGCTGCTGGGTTTCGTCGTAAGTGATAAAGGTATTCAGGTGGATCCTGCAAAGGTGAAAGCTATACAGGAAATGCCAGCTCCACGAACAGAGAAAGAAGTCAGAGGCTTTCTGGGACGTCTGAACTACATCGCCCAATTCATCTCACACCTGACTGCTACTTGTGAGCCAATCTTCAAGTTACTGAAGAAAAATCAAGTGGTATGATGGAACGATGAATGTCAGGCCGCTTTCGAAAGGATTAAAGAGTATATCCAAGAACCACCTATTCTGATGCCTCTAGTTGAAGGGAGACCTTTAATCTTATACTTGACAGTACTCGACAATTCGATAGGGTGTGTGTTGGGGCAGCATGATGAGTCTGGCCGAAAAGAGCATGCTATTTATTACCTTAGCAAAAAGTTTACCGACTGCGAGACCTGATACTCGTTGCTCGAGAAAACTTGTTGCGCTTTGGCATGGGCTGCTCGCCGGCTGATACAGTATATGCTGACTCACACTACTTTATTGATATCAAAGATGGATCCAATCAAGTATATCTTCGAGAAGCCTGCCTTGTCCGGAAGAATAGCAAGATGGCAGATGATCTTGATTGAGTATGACATCCTGTACACGACCCAAAAGGCAATCAAGGGGAGTGTGCTGGCAGATCATTTGGCACATCAGGCAGAGGATGATTACCAGTCTATGAACTTCGAATTCTCGGATGAGAGTATCATGTTGGTAACTGATTGTGAGACACCTGGACCGGATGAAGGACCTGAGGAAGGATCCCGATGGTCTATGTACTTTGATGGATCTTCAAACGCTTTGGGCAATGGCATTGGCGCCATTATCATATCTCCTGAAGGCTCTCATACTCCGTTTACCGCCCGACTATGTTTCAACTGCACCAACAATATGGCGGAGTATGAAGCGTGCATCATGGGTCTTCGAGCAGCTATTGACCTAAGGATTAAGTTCTTGAGTGTGTTCGGAGATTCCGATCTCGTGATCAGTCAGATTAAGGGCGAGTGGGATACGAAACACCCAAATCTTATTCCCTACAAGGAGTATATATTGACGTCGCTTCCACATTTCGAGGAGATAACCTTTGAACACTTCCCTAGAGAGGAGAATCAGTTGGCGGACGCGCTGGCTACGATGTCTTCTATGTTCAAAGTCAATTGGGACAACGAAGCTCCCCAAATTATCATTGAAAGGTTGGACGAACCTGCGCATTGCTGTGACATTGAGACTGAAGAGGTAACAGAAAAGCCCTAGTTTCATGAGGTGAAGAGGTATCTTGAAGCTCAGGAGTACCCCGAGGGTGCATCTGTTAATGACAAGAAGTTTCTGAGGAGGTTCGCGGCGAAGTTCTTCATCAAAAATGGCATCCTTTACAAGCGTAACCATGATTTAACCTTACTACGATGTGTGGATAAAAATGAAGCAGAAAGGATCATGGCAGAGTTACATGAAGGTACCTTCAGAACTCATTCCAATGGACACACCATGGAAAAGAAAATCCTACGGGCAGGATACTTTTGGTCCACAATAGAAGCCAACTGTTATCAGCATTCTCGGACCTGTCACAAGTGCCAAGTCTATGCTGATAAGGTGCACATACCTCTGGTTCCTCTAAACCTCTTGACGACACCTTGGCCTTTTGCAATGTTGGGCATTGATATGATCAGCGAGATCAGACCTACGGCATCCAACGGGCATCGTTTCATCCTGGTAACAATTGATTACTTTACAAAGTGGGTTGAAGCAGCTTCCTTTGCTACGGTAACCAAGAACGTCGTGGCACGGTTCATTCGGCACAATCTAATTTGTCAATACGGTGTACCAGAGAGGATCATTACGGACAATGGTACAAATCTCAACAATAAGATGATCACCGAGCTCTGCAAGCAGTTCAAGATACAACATCACAACTCTTCTCCCTACCGACCGAAGATGAATGGGGCTGTAGAAGAGGCTAATAAGAACATTAAGAAGATTGTGCAGAAGATGACGGTGACATTCAAAGACTGGCATGAGATGTTACCATTTTCTCTTTATGGGTACTGTACCTCAGCACGGACATCAACAGGGGCAACACCCTATTCCTTGGTATATGACATGGAGGTTGTATTACCCATTAAAGTTCATATACCCTCTCTTTGGATTATGAAGGATGCAAGTTTGAGCAAAGATGACTGGATTCAGACCAGGCTTGATCAACTAAAATTAATTGACGAAAAAAGACTTACTGCTATTTGTCATGGTCAAACGTATCAAAAGCGGATGATCAAGGCATTTAACAAGAAAGTTAGACGACAAGAGTATCAAGTCGGGGACCTGGTTATCAAGCGCATTATTCTACCTCAAGGTGATCCCAGGGGCAAGTGGACCCCTACTTACGAAGGGCCATTTATGGTTAAGAACATCTTCTCAGGAGGAGCTATGATTCTAACCACCATGGACGGTGACGACCTTCCTCACCCCATCAATGCAGACATAGTGAAAAGATACTACGCATAAACAAAGACCCACTAGGTTGACTGGCCTAGGCAAAAATAAGGGCTTCCGACGAACCAAAAGGGTTCGGGCAAAATAAGGGATGAAAATGAAAAAATCTGTACACCCGGCAAGTCGAAAACCTGAAAAGGCGGCTTGGGAAAAAAAGGGTATCCCGGTGGACTGAAAACCCGAAAGGGCGGTCCAGGCAAAAATTAGGGATAAAAGCGTAACACTATGTCTCATTGGATCACCTTGCAACCAGACTTCGGTATCGACTATCAAGCTCACACGACACTAATCAATCTAATCTACCTTCAACCAGTAGCAAAGTGATGAGATGCTCGAGAACATAAAGACAATAGCAGAGTTGGAACCCAGTGGGATTGTTCACATAGCTGTTTTGTTTAGTTTTTCACAAAATATATAAACTCTATTTGTTCGGCGGCGTTCCCTTACTAGGACGTCAGCCTCTTGTACAAAAACGCCCATTTACAGGCCAAACTTCAAAATCAATACAATACATTTTCAGAGAAATTTCAAACTATTTTTCCTTTATCTGTTTTGTTTGGCAAAGAACGTCCAATGTTCATTTTTTATATATGCATTTGACATTAATTGTTGCTCATAAAAATGTACATGCGAAACAAAAGACGATTACTGGTAATATCAGAAACAGGGGCAATAAGAATTGTCCAAGCTTTACAGTTTCTCTGTCCACCAGGTACCAAGGTAAATTCAGCTGAAGAGCACGACTGAGATACTTTCACTCCCCGCGGAGTAAGAAAAGACAGTAATGATAGCTCTCCCCAACTGAGACTCGCAATTGTAAATGAATCAGTAATATTCTCCCCAAGCAGAGTTTATCTACCATCAGCATCGAAAAGGCTTAATATCCCGACAGTCTTAATATTTCCCAGCGGAGTATAAGAATGTTCCCCGACATAATGCAAAAATACCCCCAGTGGAGTTTGAAAATTTTTCAGCGCAGTCTGAAAAAAGCTTACCCAGTGGAGTTTGGAGACTCATCCCCAGTAGACTTTGGAAGATTGTCCCCAGCAGAGCTCAAAGTATTAGCCCCATAAGAGTCTAAAAGGTTATCCCCAGTGAAGTTGCAAATGAAGGTTTATCCCCAGCGGAGTTCTTTCCTTTCACAAACAAGAATTCAATCCCCAACAGGATTCAATATCACCAGCAACGGTAATTCATCCTCAGTGGAATTTATCGGTGGAATCCTCAACAGAGCATCTCTTCCCCATAGAGTTAGTCTCCTCATCAGTTTATTCCCCAACGAAGTTATCCTCTCCTACAAGTTTATTCTCACAATCATCTTCGTTCGCCATCCCCAACAGAAACGAAGAATTCAGTTCTTTCTCCAGCAACTATCCGGGATTTATTTTCCCCAGCTAAAAACATTATGTGATACGGTGGGAGAACTGATTTGAGGTTTGCGTTTGTATTCGCACTTGTTCGGTTAAGCAAGAGTCACCACCGACTTTTTATTTTATCCTAAAGGAAAGGTCAAAAAGCACAGGAAAGACCTTTTGAGATGTTTTCGTGGGTTCGGGGGGTAGATTGTGAAAAGGGAAGGTGCTAGCACCCTTTTCATCCATGGTTATCCATGGGCTCTTAGTTACTTGTTTTAGATCACTTGCCTTGATTTTCAATTGTTTGAAATGGTGCTTTGTGTGTGTGGTTTTGAAAATGTTTTGAAAAAGATGCCTTGTCTAGGCAACCGTTGTAACAATTCTTTACTCGAATGTTTTACAAAGGTGTTTGTCTTTTTGAAAAGATGTTTCAATGTTTTTGAAAGTTGTTTTGGAAGTTGTGTTTGTGAAGTGTGTTTTGAAAGTAGGCAAGTGTGTTTTGCAAGTTTGATCAAGTAACTAAGAGTTGTCTACCCCTAAATTTACTCAAAGATCTTTCCTTATGTTTTTAACCCTTTTAACAGTGTTGTTTCACCATTGTATTTGGTGAACAACCTTGTGTTAGGATGTTAACGGGACAGGCGCGGGTCATCGTTTAGACCATGAATGTAATAGTGTCAAGTGTCTTTGGAAATTTTCTTGAGGGACTATGATCATTTTGCTTAGGCAACAAGATAGCGTCATCGAGGGACTATGATCATTTTGTTTATTTTTGTTGTTTTGCCAAAGTACTTGACATGCAAACATGGCCCATTTTTTAAGGCAACAAGTGGAGGAACCCTAGGGGTGCAAGTGTGAATTGTGTATTGATTGTCATGCATTTGTCTTGTATTAGGTTATCTAGCGGTTGATTTTGAATCTTCGCATACAAACCCTAATTACTATACAGTATATAGAAAGCGATAAATTGCGGGAATTTAAAGTCTAAGCTATTACAAATAAGTATCCGGGGATGGGGGTACAAATGTTTACGAATGGGGATGAGTCTCGTCAGGATAGTAGCGTCCAAATAATATTTACAACCAAATCGAATCGCATTCTCAATGTAAAATATAGCAATGTATAAGAATCAAAGATAAACAAAAATATTGTGTCATGCATATAATTATTTACAAATGATGCAAGTTAAGTATTATTATTTATTTTTGTGTTTTTTTTAATTATATAAACAAAAAAAGTTTTAAAGAAAAGAAATATTCAACCTTAAAGATTCTATTTTTTGATGTATTTTTTACTAATGTTTTATATACATGGTTTAAATTAAACAAAAAAAGGTTTTAATAAAAAAATTGCTTAAACTTAATAATCCTAAGATTTATGTATTTTTTAAAATGTAATAAACATTAAAAATATTTTTTGTACAAAAGTTTAATATTCTATTTTTATTTAACCAAAGAAAATAGGAATTAGATTATGTAGAATAAGAAAATAAGGTAAGGAAAAGTATTAATTTGTATAAAGGATTAAGAAAATAAAATGGGCTTTAGGGGAAAGCTGGGCCCAAAATGCCAAATAAAAATAGATTAAAGCCAAGAAAAGGGGGTGCACACGCTTGAAACATTGGGCCTAAGGGGTTTTGATGGGGCAAACCCAACCGAGTTTGACAATGTTTTGTTCAGGGTTCGTTTTGTTTTGGCTCAGACTAGGGTTACACAATTGATGAGCGGTGTCGTTCCCTTCTTCTTCATCTCTTCCTCGCTCTCGAACATGAGCTTCTGACTTCTCCTTCCACGCCTGGCTACTGGACGCCACCTCCATTTCCCCTCTCTCCATGATTGTACCAAGTGGTGACAAGAAAAGGTATGATTTCTGTCTTCAAATACGTTTTAGGTTTTGAATATCCGCGCATGTTTTTAGCTTTTTCATATCCTGATCTTTTGTATTATTATTTGTGTTCGTGTGAGGTGTTAAAAAAGAAAAGGGAGGAGTTACTACCTTTGTTGGCTTTTGGATAAGAGGCGGAGAAATGGACAGGAGGCGTCTCCGGTGGCCAAGGCGAGGGAGTATGTGATGCTGGCTTTGTTCTGGTAACCTCGTATCTTTCTTTTGAATGGTTTAGTGATGATGCTACAATCTGAAAACGCTTGTATTATTTGCTTTTGTCCCTCTTCCTATCTTTTGCTTATCTGAATGCTTGCCTTGTTTCTGAGTTTTTGTGCTTCTGAGATGCCTTCACAATCTTCCTCTCTTTGGGCTTGCTTCGTTTTTAATGATGAATCAGTTATGGGAATGTTTATTGGTGTGTTTCTGAATTTCTTCCTCTCTTGAACTTGGTTGGTAATTTTTGGCTATTTTGGCCCTGTGATGAACATGGTTCTGAGGGCTTTTGTTCTTGTGGCTTGGATATTTGGATGTGTTGATTCTATGATGAACCTAGTTCTGAGATTTGTTTGCTTACTTATGATTCTCTTTTTCTCTTTTGGACTGGGCTGGCTTTGCCTATGATGAACCTAGTTCTGAGGCGCCTAACTTTGTTGTTTGGATATCTGGATCTTTGGATTTTTGAACAAAGGTTTGTTAGGGTTAGTGATGTTTTGACAGGCTTGTTTATAGGCTTGAAAGGCTTGTGTTATGTGTAACAGGTTATGAGGGCTGCAAGGCTTGAGGTTACAGGCTTATTGGCTTGTATCTGTAACAGGTTTTGAGGGTTGCAAGGCTTGAGGTTACATGCTTATTGGCTTGTATCTGGTTTTTAGCAGGTTGGGTGCAGTTTGTAACTTGTTTGTTTTTTAGAGGCTTTTGATGCAGGATGCTTGGAAGCAGGCTTGTGTTTTGACAGGCTTGGCCCTTAGGCTATGCAGACTTGTTTTTAGCAGGTTTGTTGAAGCTTATGCAGGTTTGGAGCAAGCTTGAGGCAGGCTGTTGCTTTGGCTTTTGCAATGTTACAGTTTTGTGGTATATTTTTTCTATGTGGTGTTCTGCCCCCTTTTGAACTGTTATGATGCTCTTTGTTTTATATCTCTTTGTCTTAAGCCTGCCCACTGTAAGCCTCTACTTTTTTACTCTCTTTCTCTCTCCACAGCAAAGTATATTTAATTACTTAGACTGTCCTTTTCTGAAAAGGTTTTTGGCTGGGAAATGATGAAACATGTATCTTTACAAGCTTGCTTGCATTTTGTCTTTCCTCTGCATCTTTCCAGATTTCCTGCATTGCTTTTGTGTACTTGTTGACAGCTTTATGACAGTTCTTTTGGGCAGTTCTGCACTTGTGACTTAGTTTGCCTCTTTGACAATTTGGTTTGCTTTGTTTGATAGTGCAATTTAGTTTGGATTTATGCAGCTTGTTTGGCATTTCAGTTTGCACTTTGCAATTTTGAATTTATGCAACTTTGTGCATTTTGCAAAATAATTCATATGCTTGTAAAATAATTTTTCTTTACTCTTTGTGAACCAAGGAGAGAGTCTTCTTGTGATTTTCAAAGAGGGTGAGAAAAATATGATGAAAATCAAAACAATCTGATTCCGGCCAACCACCTTTAATGATGAATTTTTTGATTAACTGTCTGAAAATGCCTTTAATTCATCTGTACTGACTTCTTTCTTCTCTTTTTGCAGGTAACTATCAGTTGAGCAAAGGATGCAACAGTAGAAGATGAAGACTTCAAGAAAATTAGGATATAGTTTTATTTTATTTTAATCATTTGTAATAAACATTATTATAAATACTGTAAATAAAATTACTGTATTTAAATAACACTTGTACCAATAATTAAAAATAAATAAAAGTCTTTTTGTCAGATAATTCTCTGTTTCACTGTCTATTTAATTATTTAAGTTTCTTGAATTAAAATGACTGGAAGTATATCCCAATTATTCTAACTTAGAAATTATAAATAATCAATAAACGTTCGGCGTTCCAAATAACCAAAAGCATTGCACAGATAAACAAGCAAACGTCCATACGCTTTTCACTTCAACACTTCAAACTCTCAATCAG
This sequence comes from Vicia faba, assembly GCA_948472305.1. Classification (NCBI taxonomy): domain Eukaryota; kingdom Viridiplantae; phylum Streptophyta; class Magnoliopsida; order Fabales; family Fabaceae; genus Vicia; species Vicia faba. The sequence continues at coordinate 64,123,339 of OX451738.1, read as the reverse complement.
AAGTCTCAACTGCTATCCCATATGCTTAGGTTTTGAGAAACAAACTGAAATCTTGAACAAGCGTCAAAGCAGTGTGACAGTCAATTTAGACACTGTGGATTCAAATTCTTCTGAAAATGCGCGCGCAAACCCTAATTCTTGATTTATTGTCAAAAAAGCGTCTGCTTAATCAAACCCTGAGCCAAACTCAACCAAACCCTAGCAATCTGCTTGAACTGATTCAAAAGTTAATGGAAACCCTAATTTTGTTTGACTGTTAAGAAAAGTCTGTTTGACCGATTCTTAAACCAATCTGAAAAATCAGGAAAAGCCCGAAGCTGTGATTTCTTGTAAAAAAGAGGAGGGCAAATTTTGGGGTACAACAGTTGCCCCTGTTCAATCTTCTTGAACCTGAAGAGTTAGATTGGCAGGTTTGCCTTTCGCGACTCGAAGGTAAAAGGAGATTGGACACTAGAGTGCTCAAAAAATTTGCACTCGGTGATGTGATTGAGGGAATGGGCTTAAAGATGCCATTTGGAGATGGGCTTAAAGATGCCACCTGGAAATTGTTGGTAGGAGGATGGGCTTAGAGATGCCATCTGAAGGTGATTGTATATTGTTGGAGATGGGCTTGTAGATGCCATCCAAGAATGTTTGTTGTAGGTGAAAGAAATGAGTATCAGAAAGGTGTCCCTGTTTTGGAACATCTCTGAACTGGGGATCTGAATAAGCAATGAATTGACATCCATGTTTGGAATCATCCGTAAACTGTTTTCAGTAGTTGAATCTGAACAAGTGATAGATTAACATCCGTGTTTGGAGAATCCATAAACTGTTTTCAGAATACTTGGGATTGAGCAAGGAACCAGTGTAGGGTTGCCTAATGATGAGTCCGTGTAAAACTACATCTTGGAAAGAAGGAACCGGTGTAGGGTTGCCTCATGATGGTCAAGTAGATAATTGTCTTGTCTAGTTTCAGGTATTGATCTCTGACCTGAGAAAGAAAGATAGTTTTCTTGGCTTGTTACATGTATTGATCTTCAATCTCTACAGGTATTGTGATGTTGGGAATGGGCTTACAGATGCCATTGAGAAATGATTGTTGAATTGCTTTTGGATGAGTGACAGAATTACATCTGAATCTGGATCGTATCCGGACTGTATTTGAATGAATCTGAATAAGTATCAGAATATCGCCATATCTGGGTCACATCTGAACTGTCTCTGGAAGGAATCTGGAATAAGTATTAAAATGTCGCCATGTCTGGGTCACATATGAACTGTCTCTAGAAGGAATCTCGGAAGATGATGATCTTTGTCTGTTGATTGATCTTTCCTGAAAAGGTAAAGAGTTAGTTGTATGCAATGTCATGATGTAATGAATTGTACTTCATCAATGTTTATGATATGAATGGATGCGCATGTAAGCTGGGTAGCTGTCTTGCTGAGGAAGACGAATCCTGGGTAATGAAATCTTTGACTGCTGCTGGGGAAAGTAAATCCTTGATTGCTGCAGGGGATTGTTGGAAATGAGAAGTCCTGGAACCACTGTTGGGGGATCAGGAGCTTGGGTTGTATGTCAATCTACTGGGGATTTCTGTCTTGAGGAGATCTTCAATAGAGAATATTTGAATACTCTGTGAGGAACTGAGAATGAGAGTCTTCATTCTGCTTGGGGATTGATAGTTGGAAGTTTTAGCTTCGCTGGGGATTGCAAGAATCTTTTGATTGCTGCAGGTATTGATCTGGGATCTTGAAAGGTTAGTCGGTGAGATAGTTATCCTGGCTGGTTTCAGGTATTAATCTCTGACCTGAGAAAGAAAGATAGTTTTCCTGGCTTGTTACAGGTATTAATCTTCAATCTCTTCATGTAGATGGTTTTCCTGACTGGTTTCAGGTATTAATCCATAATCAGTCGTCCACATATATTTTCCTGGCTTGCTACAAGTATTAATCTGAAACTTGAGAAAGGTTGGTCAAGGAGATACTATCCTGGCTGGTTTCAGGTATTGATCTCTGACCTGAGAAAGAAAGATAGTTTTCCTGGCTTGCTACAGGTATTAATCTTCAATCTCTTCATGTAGATGGTTTTCCTGGCTGGTTTCAGGTATTAATCCATAATCAGTCGTCCACAGATATTTTCCTGGCTTGCTACAGGTATTAATCTGGAACTTGAGAAAGGTTGGTCAAGGAGATATTGTCCTGGCTGGTTTCAGGTATTGATCTCTGACCTGAGAAAGAAAGATAGTTTTCCTGGCTTGCTACAGGTATTAATCTTCAATCTCTTCATGTAGATGGTTTTCCTGGCTGGTTTCAGGTATTAATCCATAATCAGTCGTCCACAGATATTTTCCTGGCTTGCTACAGGTATTAATCTGGAACTTGAGAAAGGTTGGTCAAGGAGATATTGTCCTGGCTGGTTTCAGGTATTGATCTCTGACCTGAGAAAGAAAGATAGTTTTCCTGGCTTGCTACAGGTATTAATCTTCAATCTCTTCATGTAGATGGTTTTCCTGGCTGGTTTCAGGTATTAATCCATAATCAGTCGTCCATAAATATTTTCCTGGCTTGCTACAGGTATTAATCTGGAACTTGAGAAAGGTTGGTCAAGGAGATACTGTCCTGGCTGGTTTCAGGTATTGATCTCTGACCTGAGAAAGAAAGATAGTTTTCCTGGCTTGCTACAGGTATTAATCTTCAATCTCTTCATGTAGATGGTTTTCCTGGCTGGTTTCAGGTATTAATCCATAATCAGTCGTCCACAGATATTTTCCTGGCTTGCTACAGGTATTAATCTGGAACTTGGGTTATACACCACTTTGAGAATGAGAATCTTCATTCTGTTGGGGGTCAGAAATTAGGAGTATACCAATCTTCCGAGGTTTTAAGGATGAGAGTCTTCATTCTGTTAAGGGTCAGAAATTGGGAGTATACCAATCTTCTGAGGTTTTAAGGATGAGAGTCTTCATTCTTGAGAGAAACAGATTTTTAGGAGCTTTAATTGTCCGTTATTCTGTCGGTGGTTGTAACTTCCAGCAGGTGATGAAGGAATTTTGATGATGACCGCAATTTCCAACAGGTGATGAAGGAAATTTTGAACGACCTTGAGATTGACATTCGAATGCCCCAAGTGATGGTGCCGGAGACTTGCCCCAGGTTAATCTGTAATTGAGAGATTTGTTGAAATCTTGACTGGACTGCCCCAGGTTCATTGAACTTTGAAAGATCTGTTGAAATCTTGACTGGACTGCCCCAGGTTAACTGGATAGTGACATGTCATTCCCCCTTGTTGATAGGAGATTTGTCAATGGAAGTGTCATCCTTTTTGAAGTGATTTTTCTCACTGAGAGAGCTTTCGTTCATTGGATATTCGTTGTGTGAATTTCTCCGCTGTCAAACAAATAGCCAAATGCAAACAGTGATATTCAAGTAATGAAAAGTTTATGTCTGTCTTGAAGTTTTAAAAAATGCGTTTTTAGCAGAAAACTTTTTATAAGACAAAATCAACACAAGATTTAGAGCAAAGCCTTACAGGAGTCAGGATACCTTTTGTAACAGTATGCTTTCGAACTAACCCATGCTTCAGTTAGGACTTTTGAAGGGTTGTAACGTGGCTTAGTTCACGGTTTAAGAAACAAAGGATAAAGGCTCAAAGTATATTTGTACCCACCCGCTCTTCGTGATGTCCTACAATCCTAGACTCAGTTAATTGTGCGTCAAACTCTATTCGAATTTGGAACAACTTTTTTTGGTGATGGTTCACACAAGTTGAATTTGGAAGGCAGTCATCATCTCCTTTTTCTTTTGCAACATTTTTCATGTTGTTTGAGGATTTATAATGACCTCTTTCTTTTGATTTGTTATCCCTGACTTTTGCCTGACTGTTCCTGTTTTCGAGATCACAGTCAGCGGGATGCCCCGGCTTTCTTAAGCCTCCTTTGTAGGTTTTGACTTAATGGGCTTTTCTCTTTTGAGAGATTGACTGCCTATGAGATAAGGAACCATCACCGTCTTTTGATTCCAAAGGAATGTCTTTCTTTTTTGATGTTGTTCGTTGTATTACAAACTGAGAGTTTGCGACTTCAATGCGCACCTTTTTTGAATTAACTGAGAGACTACCCTGCCCCAGGTTTAAATCAAAGGTTTTAATTTGTTTAGAACAGAAAACTCCTATTTCTTTGGCTCGAAGGGGTTGACTAGGGATTTTCTTCCTTATAACTCTAGTGTTTGGGATTTGAAAGAAATGCCTGTACATCATCAGCAAGGTCTGTTCAAAAGCATACTTTATGAGATTATGGTATTGTTTCGTCATCCTCCCTCTAAAGGCTTGTAGCTTTTTATCAAGAGTTAAATATCATAAAGAAAGCATAAGAATAGTGAAAACAAGTGGATGAATTCAAGACAAACATATGCAATGCGTTAATGAGACAGAGTTTTGACATTAAAAGATAATTGTTTGAATAAAAAAAGAAATTACAACTTTGAAAATTCAAATGAAACAAAGACATTCTCAATGATTTGGCATAGGAGCAGTGATTATGCTAGAGTCTCCGGAGGGTCAAACTCGATCTCCTTGGCATCAATCATGTCTTGGAACTTGTTCTTCAAAGCCCAACAACTGTTTGTGTCATGCCCTGGGCTACCACAATGATAAGCACATCTTGCATCCGGGTTGTAGTTTGGAGAAGAAGTCTTGGGGTTTGGATGAGGCCCTATCAATACAATCAGGTTCATCTTCAACAAGTGTTGCAGTGCTTGAGACAGCGGCATGTTGATGTTGGTGAACTGTCTTTTAGGCTCGTCTGGCCTTCGTTGATTTCCTTTTTGCTGTTGTCGGTGTGACGTAGAACCAGAGACCAGGACTGCCCCTACGTGTCGCTGACTTTTTTGACTGTTCACAGCATTGGACTCTTTCTTCCCATTGTGGGGGATTTTCTTATCATCAGAGGGTGTAGCTCCTTGGATCTTTCCACTTTTGATACCAGCTTCGACCCTTTCGCCAGTCAGTATTAGCTCGGTGAACCCAGCTGAGGAGCTTCCAATTAAGTGATTGAAGAGAGGCCCTGTCAAAGTTCCCATGAAGATGTCAATCAGCTCTCTGTCAGTTAAAGGAGGTTGCACCCTACCCGCCAGATCTCTCCATTTTTGAGCGTATCCTTTGAAGTTCTCGTCAGAACCCATGGTCATGTTCTGCAATTGGACACGAGTTGGTGCAACATCAACATTGTATTGATACTGTTTGTAAAAAGCCATAGCTAAATCTTCCCAGGTGTGGATGCGAGAACTCTCCAATTGATAGAACCACTCGAGTTGAGCCCCTACCAGGCTTTCTTGGAAGAAATGGATCCAAAGCTTTAGATCAGTTGTGTATGATTGAATCTTGCGGACATAAGACTTTAGATGCATCTTAGGGCAAGAGACTCCATCATACAGGGCCAAGGTAGGGACTTTGAACTTTGGAGGGATGACCAATCCAGAAACTAAACCCATGTCTCCTAAATCTAAGCCAGGTATTTGTTGAATCTCTATAGCATTGAGGCGATCCTCCAACTGTTTGTACTTGTCATCAGCGGGAGGATATTGTTCTTCGGAGTAACCAGCTTCATCAATCTCCAAATTGTGGTCTTCTTCAAGACTGGCCCTTATGCTGGGTGGAGTTGAAAGATCTAGGGTTTTAGGTCTTCTCTTCAGGATGCCTGTTGCCTTCTTGGACTTCTTCTTCTTGTCTTTGAGAAGGAGAGCTTTCAGATCCTCTTGCCCTTTACCCATAGTCAGAAGCATTTGTTGGAATTGAGCGTTTTAAGCTTGGAGATCTTTCACCATTTGTTCCATATCCATCTTACTGAAATAAACAGTAGGAAGATAAGGAGACCTGTATGGGAGAAACCTGTTGTGCAATGATATGTATGATATATGTATGCAATGTTTTCAAGGATCTCTCAGGGTAAACACAAGAAAATGTTAGAGGTTGAACTTTGATCAACATCTCTGATTGGAGAGCTTTGTAACGGTGGATGTCTTTCCACGAGAATCAATCTCACCATGTCAAGTGGGTCATAGCCCCTGATTCAAGTTGTTGCACTTGATCTTTGATGGCATTTGTTTAGAGGAGAATCCTCTTGCCCCTTGGTAGACGTCTGGTTCAACGTGACCCTGCATCAAAAGACCCTCGAGATCCTTGAAATGGTTATTGAAAAAATGCTATGGTATGATGTCATGATGTTATGTACATGTATGCAAAAGCAAGTAAGTGTATATACAGGTAATCATATTCACACAAAGCAAACAAGTCCTTAGGTTTATGCTTGCATGGGGTTTGTAGGTAAGTACCCTCTTGAAGTTAGTTGGCTCATCCTGTCCTAAAATAGAAATTATGTTCTAAGGAGCTCAATGTCATTGGATTATTTTCTATGTTCATTGTTTTGGTTTAGCCACTTAACTGGTGACCAAAATATTCCAAGAAAACAACCCTCAATGAGTGTAGTATCGAGTATCTACCAACTTCGGACTGCACCAAAGCCGGTCATCTCACTACCCCTAAAAAGGCCAAGATAGTCAATTAAGGTTCTAAGAGTTCGTTAGTGCTTCACAACATCACTCAGCGGCCCCGTATTCTCCTTGACTACTCAAGGGCTACCGGTACTCAAAAATATGTCACACTAACATAGCTTACTGCTTCAACCATGTCGGTATACCCCGCACAGTTCCCTCACAGTTTTATGGCTATTTACCTAAAAAGGTGCCCCCAAATCCGGGTGTAGGATTTACAACAAACCCAAACAAGGACCCAAAAAGTAAAGTAATCAAAGAAATCAAAGCAAGTATGTAAAGGTGATCTAAAACCCTAAGGTAACCCCACTTTTAAAATAATCCCCAGCAGAGTCGCCAGTACTGTGATACGGTGGGAGAACTGACTTGAGGTTTGCGTTTGTATTCGCACTTGTTCGGTTTAGCAAGAGTCGCCACCGACTTTTTATTTTATCCTAAAGGAAAGGTCAAAAAGCACAGGAAAGACCTTTGAGATGTTTTCGTGGGTTCGGGGGGTAGATTATGAAAAGGGAAGGTGCTAGCACCCTTTTCATCCATGGTTATCCATGGGCTCTTAGTTACTTGTTTTAGATCACTTGCCTTGATTTTCAATTGTTTGAAATGGTGCTTTGTGTGTGTGGTTTTGAAAATGTTTTGAAAAAGATGCCTTGTCTAGGCAACCGTTGTAACAATTCTTTACTCGAATGTTTTACAAAGGTGTTTGTCTTTTTGAAAAGATGTTTCAATGTTTTTGAAAGTTGTTTTTGGAAGTTGTGTTTGTGAAGTGTGTTTTGAAAGTAGGCAAGTGTGTTTTGCAAGTTTGATCAAGTAACTAAGAGTTGTCTACCCCTAAATTTACTCAAAGATCTTTCCTTATGTTTTTAACCCTTTTAACAGTATTGTTTCACCATTGTATTTGGTGAACAACCTTGTGTTAGGATGTTAACGGGACGGGCGCGGGTCATCGTTTAGACCATGAATGCAATAGTGTCAAGTGTCTTTGGCAATTTTCTTGAGGGACTATGATCATTTTGTTTAGGCAACTTCGAAAGCGTCATCGAGGGACTATGATCATTTGATTTGTTTTGTTTTGCCAAAGAACTCAACATGCGAACATGGCCCATTTTTGAAGGCAACAAGTGGAGGAACCCTAGGGGTGCAAGTGTGAATTGTGTATTGATTTTCATGCATTTGTATTTGTATTAGGTTATCTAGCGGTTGATTTTGAATCTTCGCATACAAACCCTAATTACTATACAGTATATAGAAAGCGATAAATTACGGGAATTTAAAGTCTAAGCTATTACAAATAAGTATTCGGGGATGGGGGTACAAATATTTACAAATGGGGATGAGTCTTATCAGGATAGTAGTGTCCAAATAATATTTACAACCAAATCGAATCGCATTCTCAATGTAAAAATATAACAATGTATAAGAATCAAAGAGAAATAAAAGTGTTAGTGAAAGTGTATGTGATTATTTACACATGATAAAAAATGTTAACCTAATTAAGTATTTTATTTATTTTTGTGTTTTTATTAATACTATATAAACAAAATAGTTTCTAAAAGAAAGAAATATTTTAACTTAAAAAAAACTATGGTTTATGTATTTTTAAGTGTAATAAAAAAAAATATTTAATAAAATTTTTACATAAAAAATTAACATATTATTTAACAACAAAAAAGAATTAAGTTATGAAAATTAAAAAGTGTTGATTTTAAAAAAGTATAAAAAGGTTATATGGGCCTTATGTGGTAATGGGCCCAAGTAAAAAAACAAACAAAACAACAAAAGGGGGGTAAGGCGCCTGAATCAGTTGGGCTTAGGCAGATAATGGGGAAGAGGCCCAATGACACGTTTGACACATTTTGTTTAGGGTTGAATTGTTTTGTTTCAGAGTAAGGGTTTACAGCGTTTCACAAACGGCGCCGCTCCCTTCTTCTTCTTCGTTGTCTTCTTCATCTTCTTGAGCCAAGCTTTCTGAACGAACCTCCGCTCCACCTATGGCCCCTAGGCGCCACCTCCAACTCCTCCTCCCTCCATGGTTAAGCAAGGCGGTGGCAAGGAAAGGTACCGGTTCTCAACTTTTTTAGGTTTTAGGGTTTTGGATTTTTGTCTTGCTCGTTATTGTTTTTTGACACATTCTGATCTTCTATGTTATTATTGTTGTGTGAGGTGTTTAAAGAAAAGGGAAAGAGAATTTATACCTTTGTTGGCTTTTGGAGACGGAGGAGGAGAAGTGGACAGGAGGCGTCCTCAGGTGGCCAAGGAGAGGGAGTATGATGACGAGGGCTTGTTGGCTTCCCTGGTACTTTGTATCTTGCTTGCCTTTATGGTTTTATGATGATAATTTCTCTGAAAACCCTGTAATAGTTGCTTCTTTTCCTCTTCTAAATGCTTACCTCTGAATGCTTAATTGATGATGTTCTTTGATGAACTTTGCTTAGGAGTTGCCTGTTTCTGAGAATGTTGATGTTGGCCCTGTGATGAACATAGTTCTGAGGGTGTTTGGGATTTGTTTGATATCTAGTTTGGATTGAAGGGTTGTTGGTACAGGTTTATTGTTTGCTTGTTTGAGTTTTGTTTGAATAAGGCTTGAGACAGGTTTGTTGGGAAGCTTGAATGTTGTATAGTTTTTGACAGGTTTGTTGGGATTTCTGGTTTGAAGGCTATTTGTTTGCTTGACACAGGTTTTGAAAGGCTTGTGTTTGAAGGCTGTTTGTTTGCTTAACACAGGTTTTGAAAGGCTTGTGTTTGAGGGCTGTTTGTTTGAGGTTTATGAAGATTTTTAGGCTTTGGCTTGGTTACAGGCTTGAAGTTTAGGCTTTTCTGTTTTCTTGCTTATTTTTGGTCACAGGCTGGCTTGAAGCAGGTTTTATGCAGGCAAGCAGTTTTGAGGCAAGCTTAAGCAGGCTTGATATGTTTATAAGCTTGAGGGCAGTTTTTGAGGCTAGCTTGAGGCAGGCTGTATGAAGCAGGTTGGAGGCAAGCTTAAGCAGGCTTGAAGTTTGTATTTGTTTCTGTAACAGGTTTGAGGTTTTTTCAATGTTACAGTTTTGTGGTTTTAGGCAGAATGAAACAGGTTGGAGGCAAGTTTTGTGTTATTTGTTTCTATGTGTATTCTGCCTCCCTCTGACAGTGTTCTGATTTTGTTATATTTATCTTTAGGCCTTCCTGGAAAACTGTAAGCCTGCTACTTTTCCCTCTTTTTCTCTCTCCACAGAAAGCACATCTTTGCTTAGAATATCTCTCTTTTTTCTGAAAAGACTTTGGCCTGGAAAATGATGGATAAAAATGTATTCTTCACAAGCTTGCTTGCATTTGTCTTTCCTCTGCATACCTCCAGATTTCCTGCCTTGCTTTTGTGTACTTGTTGACCGCTTTTTGACAGTTTAAGCTTGGTTGACATTGTTTTGTTGACAGCTCTACAGCTTTGTACTTTTGACAAATTGGTTTGCCTTTTCAAGTAGCTTGTTTGTTCAATTTGAAAATTTGCAACTTGTTTTGGCATATTCAGTTTGTTACTTGTAACTTTGGTTGACAGTTTGAATTTATGCAATTTGTTTGGCATTTCAATTTGTCCATGTGCAGTTTGTTTGAATTTGTGCACCTTTGTATTTGATTAATTCATGCTTGCAAACATTTAATTTCCCTCTTTGTGAACCAAGAAGAGACATCTTCTTGCGATTTGCAGAGAGGATGAACAAACTGATTCCGGCCAAAATCTTTAATGATGAGTTTTTTTGATTGACTGTCTGAAAATGCCTTTAATTTATCTGTACTGATTTCTTTCTTTTTTGTCCTTGCAGATAAGGATCAGTTGAACAAAGGATGCAATTAGTAGAAGATGAAGATTTCCAGAGAATTAGGATATAGTTTTAATTTAATTTTAATCATTGTAATAATATTATTGTAAACAATTGTAAATAAATTTACAATGTTCAAATAATATTTGTAACAAATAATTAAAAATGAATAAAAATTTTCTTTGTCAAATATCTCTTTTAATTCTTCGGCCATTGCTTATTTAATTATTTAAATTTCTTAAGTCATGATAATTGGAAGCTTTTCCCAATAATCTTAACTTTAGAAACTATAAATAATCAATAAACACTGTAGTCTTGCAACTTCGCATTAACTAATAATAAACCCGGTGCCCCAATTAACCATAAACATTGCACAGTTAATCAAACAAACGTCCATATGCCTTTCCTTCTACTGATTAAACCAAACACTGCAAATTTCCAACCAGAAGCCTCAACTTCTAATTCAGAGGTTCAGGTTTTGAGAAACAAAATGAAATCAGGCGTCAAAGTAGTGTGTATGCCAATTAAGACATTGTGGATTCAAATTCTTCTGAGAATGCGCGTGCAAACCCTAATTCTTGATTTAAGGTTAAAGAAGCGTCTGCTTGATCAAACCCTGAGCCAAACTCAAACAAATCAAAAGAAACCCTAATTTTGTCTGACTGATTCAAAATCAATAAAAAACCCTAATTTTGTCTGACTGATGAGAAAAGTTTGTTTGACCGATTCTTAAACCAATCTGAAAAATCAGGAAAAGCCTGAAGCTGTGATTTCTTGTGAAAAAGAGAGAGGGAAAATTTTGGGGTACAACAGTTGCCCCTGTTCAATCTTCTTGAACCTGAAGAGTTAGATTGGCAAGTTTGTCGTTCGCGTCTCGAAGGTAAAAGGAGATTGGACACTAGAGTGCCCGTAAATTTGCACTCGTCAGAACATGGATGCGGGAATGGGCTTAGAGATGCCATTTGGAGATGGGCTTAAAGATGCCATCTGGAGGGGAGACAGAATCTTGTCGGGGATGGGCTTAAAGATGCCACCTGGAATGTTTGTTGAACTGTATGTCGTTGAAATTGAAGCTTAATAATCTTATCCTGAAAAGGGTAAAATGTTAGCTGAAACACAACATTATGTTGCATGAAATGTATGATGCAATACATGTTATATCAATGTTTATGACATGAATGTAATGATTGCGCATGTAAGCTGATGAGCTGTCTTGCTGAGGATAGATGAATCCTGGATAGCCGAAGATAATAGAATCTTGACTGCTACCGGGGAAGGTGAATCTTTGACTGTTGCAGGGGATTGCAAGAATCTTTTGATCGTTGAAAATGAGAAGTCCTGGGACCACCGTTGGGGAATCAGGAGCTTGGGTTGTATGCCACTTAGAGAATGAGAATCTTCATTCTGTTGGGAAGTATCAGGAACTCAGGTTATCTGCCACTTTGAGAATGAGAATCTTCATTCTGTTGGGAATATCAGGAATTCAGGTTATCTACCACTTTGAGAATAAGAATCTTCATTCTGTTGGGAATATCAGGAGCTTAGGTGTATGCCAATGTACTGGGGTTTTAAGGACGAGAATCTTCATTCTGTTAAGGGTCAGAAACTGGGAGTATACCAATCTTCTGAGGTTTTAAGGATGAAAGTCTTCATTCTGTTAAGGGTCAGAAATTGGGAGTATACCAATCTTCTGAGGTTTTAAGGATGAGAGTCTTCATTCTGTTAAGGGTCAGAAATTGGGAGTATACCAATCTTCTGAGGTTTTAAGGATGAGAATCTTCATTCTGTTAAGGGTCAGAAATTGGGAGTATACCAATCTTCTGAGGTTTTAAGGATGAGAATCTTCATTCTATTAAGGGTCAGAAACTGGGAGTATACCAATCTTCTGAGGTTTTAAGGATGAGAGTCTTCATTCTGTTAAGGGTCAGAAATTGGGAGCATACCAATCTTCTGAGGTTTTAAGGATGAGAATCTTCATTCTGTTAAGGGTCGGAAACTTGGAGTATACCAATATTCTGAGGTTTTAAGGATGAGAGTCTTCATTCTTGAGAGGAACAGATTTTTAGGAGCTTCAATTGTCCGTTATTCTGTTGGTGGTTGTAACTTCCAGCAGGTGATGAAGGAATTTTAAACTTGAAATGTAATTTGTTTTGGATAATAAATCCTTGACAAAGGTTGGGGATTGGAAATCTTTGGACATCCTTGTTGACTGCTGATTGCTTGGGGGAGCAAGATCTTCAATGGTTGAGGGATTTCAGGGCCACTGCTGGGGATTGAAAATCCTTGGTGATTTGTGGGGAATGAGAATTCTGATGATCTCTACTGGGGAGTTCAGAACCTAGGAGACTCATGCTGGAGGAGTGAGACTGAGAATCTTCAATCTGGTGGGAAGTATCTCTGTGGGGAGAATGTTCACTGGTCTGGTTCCGCTGGGGATTGATAGTCAGAAGTTTTAGCTCCGCTGGGGATTGCAAGAATCTTTTGATTGCTGCAGGTATTGATCTGGGATCTTGAAAAGGTTGGTCGGTGAGATAGTTGTCCTGGATGGTTTCAGGTATTAATCTCTGACCTGAGAAAGAAAGATAGTTTTCCTGGCTTGTTACAGGTATTAATATTCAATCTCTTCATGTAGATAGTTTTCCTGGCTGGTTTCAGGTGTTAATCTATAATCAGTCGTCCACAGATAGTTTTCCTGGCTTGCTACATGTATTAATCTGGAACTTGGGTTATACGCCACTTTGAGAATGAGAATCTTCATTCTGTTGAGGGCCAAAAATTGGGAGTATACCAATCTTCTGAGGTTTTAAGGATGAGAGTCTTCATTCTGTTAACGGTCAGAAATTGGGAGTATACCAATCTTCTGAGGTTTTAAGGATGAGAATCTTCATTCTGTTAACCGTTAACTACTATCTGGTCGATCTCCAGGCTTTCACAGAAACTTGTATTGCTATCTGGTCGTAATCCAGGTTTCACAATAACTTGTTGAGCTGCTATCCGGTCGAATCCGGGTTTCACGGCTTGTGTTAAAGATATACCACTATCTGGTCGACTCTAGGCTTCGTAGTATTCTTGGCTGCTATCTGGTCGTAATCCAGGCTTCACAGAAACTTGTATTGTTATCTGGTCGTAATCCAGGCTTTACAATAACTTGTTGGGGATAAAACTATTATCCGGTCGAATCCGGGCTTCATAGCTTGCTCTTAGGAGACTCCACTATCTGGTCGTAATCCAGGCTTCGCGGTAGTCTGATACTGTAACTGGGATCTGAATGAGTGACAGAATGGCTACCGTGTCTGGAGCGTATCTGAAACTGTATCTTGGAGTTGAGATCTGTATGAGTAGCAGAATGACTTCCGTGTCTGGAGTGTATCTGAAACTGTAACTGGATCTGAATGAGTGACAGAATGGCTACCGTGTCTGGAGCGTATCTGAAACTGTATCTTGGAGTTGAGATCTGTATGAGTAGCAGAATGACTTTCGTGTCTGGAGTGTATCTGAAACTGTAACTAGATCTGAATGAGTTACAAAATGGCTACCGTGTCTGGAGCGTATCTGAAACTGTATCTTGGAGTTGAGATCTGTATGAGTAGAAGAATGACTTCCGTGTCTGGAGTGTATCTGAAACTGTAACTGGGATCTGAATGAGTGACAGAATGGCTACCGTGTCTGGAGCGTATCTGAAACTGTATCTTGGAGTTGAGATCTGTATGAGTAGCAGAATGGCTTTCGTGTCTGGAGTGTATCTGAAACTGTAACTGGGATCTGAATAAGTGACAGAATGGCTACCGTGTTTGGAGCGTATCTGAAACTGTATCTTCCAACAGGTGATGAAGGAATTTGTGATGTTGATCGTCACTTCCAGCAGGTGATGAAGGAAATTTTGAACGACCTTGAGATTGACATTCGAATGCCCCAAGTGATGATGAAGGAGACTTGCCCCAAGTTCACTGAACTTTTGAGAGATTTGTTGAAATCTTGACTGGACTGTCCCAGGTTAACTGAACTTTGAAAGATCTGTTGAAACCTTGACTGGACTGCCCCAGGTTAATTGGATAGTGACATGTCATGCCCCTTCGTTGATAGGAGATTTTGTCAATGGAAGTGTCATCCATTTTGAAGTGATTTTGTTCACTGAGAGAGCTTTCGTTCATCCGAACATTCGCTGTATGAATTTCTTCGCTGTCAAACAAATAAACATGTGCAAACAACGATATTCAAATAATGCAAAGTTTATGCTTGTCTCGAAGTTTTGAAAAATGCGTTTTTTAGCAGAAAACTTTTTATAAGACAAATTCAACACAAGATTGAGGGCAAAGCCTTACAGGAGTCAGGATACCTTTTGTAACAGTATGCTTTCGAACTAACCCATGCTTCAATTAGGACTTTTAAAGGGTTGTAACGTGGCTTGGTTCACGGTTTAATAAACAAAGGATAAAGGCTCAAAGTATATTTGTACCCACCCGCTCTTCGTGATGTCCTTCAATCCTAGACTCAGTTAATTGTGCGTCGAACTCTATTCGAATTTGGAACGACTTTTTGGTGATGGTTCACACCAATTGAATTTTATGGAAGGCAGTCATTTTTGCAACATTTTTCATGTTGTTTGAGGATTTGTAGTGACCTCGTTCTTTTGATTTGTTATCCCTAACTTTTGCCTGACTGTTCCTGTTTTCGAGTTTACAGTCAGCGGGATGCCCTAGCTTTCTTAAGCCTCCTTTATAGGTTTTGGCTTAGTGGGCTTTTCTCTTTTGAGAGGTAATGGCTGCCTATGAGATAAGGAACCATCACTGTCTTTTGATTCCAAAGGAATGTCTTTCTTTTTTTGATGTCGTTCGTTGTATTATGAACTGAGAGTTTGCGACTTCAATGCGCACCTTTTTTGGATTAACTGAGAGACTACCCTGCCCCAGGTTTAAATCAAAAGTTTCAAATTGTTTAGAACAGAAAACTCCTACTTCTTTGGCTCGAAGGGGTTGACTAGGGATTATCTTCCTTATAACTCCAGTGTTTGGGAATTTAAAGAAATGCCTGTACATCATCAGCAAGGTCTGTTCAAAAGCATATTGTATGAGAATATGGTATTGTTTCGTCATCCTCCCTCTAAAGGCTTGCAGCTTTTTATCAAGAGTTAAATGTCATAAAGAAAGCATAAGAGTAGTGAAAACGAATGGATGAATTCAAGACAAACATATGCAATGCATTAATGAAACAGAGTTTGACATCAACAGATAATTGTTTGAATAGCAAAAGAAATTACAACTTTGAAAATTCAAATGGAATAAAAGTCTCTCAGTTTGAGCTTTGTCACTTCAGGTGGATAAACCTTTAACGGAAGATTTTCATCTCGCCATCTGGCATGAATCTCAGCACTCCAATGTCAATCAGATCTTGAATCTTGTTCTTCAAGGCCCAACAGTCGTCGGTGTCATGTCCCGGACTATAGGAGTGGTATACACAAAATGCGTCAGGATGATAGCTAGGAGCAGAGGTGTTGGGCTTCCGAATAGGATCCCTCAAAGCAGTCAGATTGACCTCCAACAAGCGTTCCAGTATTAGAGATGACGGTATGTCAGTCTTAGTGAACTGTCTTCCCGACATATTTTGCTTATGCCGATTACCCCGTTGACGCTGACGCGGTTGTTGCTGGGCTTGTGACCCTGAAGCAAGTAGAGGATCCTTCCCTTTGTCTTCTTGTCTCAAAGGGGGTTGAATGGTGACTTGCTCTTCAACCTCAGATGTTTGCCCCACTTTGTTGTCCCGAAGCAGTTGGTTGACGAGAACCCTGAGCTCCTCTTGTCTTTGAGCCAAGTCCTGGATGAGAGCCATCTGGCCCACCAGTTGTCCCATCATTTAGATCCTCATTACAGTCAGCTCAGACTGAAGCTCTTCCAACTGATCACTCCTGGCATTGCTTGAATTCCCCTGGACCATGCCCCTTGTGAGGAGAGCTTTCACTTCTTCTTGCCCCTGGGACAGGTTCAAGAACATTTCCTGAAGTTGAGCATTTTGGTCCTGGATATCCTTGACAGTCCTCTCTAGAGCCATCTCTTACTGAAATAAACAGTAGGAGAATAAGGAAACCTGAAAAGGAAAAACTGTCATGATGCAATGCATGATATGTGGATGCATGTTTTCAAGGATCTCTTAGGGTAAACACAAGAGAATGTTAGAGGTTGAACTTTGATCTTTGATTGGAGAACTTTGCACCTGTGGATGTCTTTCCACGAGAATCAAGCTCACCATGTCAAGTGGATCATAGCCCCTGATTCAAGTTGTTGCACTTGATCTTTGATGGCATTTGTTTAGAGGGAAAAAACCTCTTGCCCCTTGGTAGACGTCTGGTTCAACGTGACCCTGCATCAAAAGACCCTCGAGATCCTTGAAATGGTTATTGAAAAAAATGCTATGGTATGATGTTATGATGTTATGTACATGTATACAAAAGCAAGTAAGCGTATATACAGGTAATCATATTCACACAAAGCAAACAAGTCCTTAGGTTTAGGCTTGCATGGGGTTTGTAGGTAAGTACCCTCTTGAAGTTAGTTGGCTCATCCTGTCCTAAAATAGAAACCGGGTTCTAAGGAGCTCAATATCACTGGATTATTTTCTGTGTTCATTGTTTTGGTTTAGCCACTTAACTGGCGACCAAAATATTCCAAGAAAACAACCCTTAATGAGTGTAGTATCGAGTATCTACCAACTTCGGACTGCACCAAAGTCGGTCATCTCACTACCCCTAAAAAGGCTAAGATGGTCAATTAAGGTTCTAAGGGTTCGTTAGTGCTTCATGACATCACTCAGCGGCCCCGTATTCTCCTTGACTACTCAAGGGCTACCGGTACTCACAAATATGTCACACTAACATAGCTTACTGCTTCAACCATGTCGGTATACCCCGCACAGTTCCCTCACAGTTTTATTGCTATTTACCTAAAAAGGTGCCCCCAAATCCGGGTGTAGGATTTATAACAAACCCAAACAAGGACCCAAAAAGTAAAGCAATCAAAGCAATCAAAGCAAGTATGTAAAGGTGATCTAAACCCTAAGGTAACCCCACTTTTAAATTAATCCCCAACAGAGTCGCCAGTTCTGTGATACGGTGGGAGAACTGACTTGAGGTTTTGCGTTTGTATTCGCACTTGTTCGGTTTAGCAAGAGTCGCCACCGAATTTTTATTTTATCCTAAAGGAAAGGTTAAAAAGCACAGGAAAAACCTTTGAGATGTTTTCGTGGGTTCGGGGGGTAGATTATGAAAAGGGAAGGTGCTAGCACCCTTTTCATCCATGGTTATCCATGGGCTCTTAGTTACTTGTTTTAGATCACTTGCCTTGATTTTCAATTGCTTGAAATGGTGTTTGTGTGTGTATGGTTTTTGAAAATGTTTTGAAAAAGATGCCTTGTCTAGGCAACCGTTGTAACAATTCTTTACTCGAATGTTTTACAAAGGTGTTTGTCTTTTTGAAAAGATGTTTCAATGTTTTTGAAAGTTGTTTTGAAAGTTGTGTTGTGGAGTGTGTTTTGAAAGTAGGCAAGTGTGTTTTGCAAGTTTGATCAAGTAACTAAGAGTTGTCTACCCTAATTTTACTCAAAGATCTTTCTTGTGTTTTAACCCTTTTAACAGTGTTGTTTCACCATTGTATTTGGTGAACAACCTTGTGTTAGGATGTTAACGGGACGGGCGCGGGTCATCGTTTAGATCATGAATTCAATAGTGCCAAGTGTCTTTGGCAATTTTCCTTGAGGGACTATGATCATTTTGTTTAGGTAACTTCGAAAGCATCATCGAGGGACTATGATCATTTAATTTGTTTTGTTTTGCCAAAGAACTCAACATGCGAACATGGCCCATTTTTGAAGGAAACAAGTGGAGGAACCCTAGGGGTGCAAGTGTGAATTGTGTATTGATTTTCATGCATTTGTATTTGTATTAGGTTATCTAGCGGTTGATTTTGAATCTTCGCATACAAACCCTAATTACTATACAGTATATAGAAAGCGATAAATTGCGGGAATTTAAAGTCTAAGCTATTACAAATAAGTATCCGGGGATGGGGGTACAAATATTTACAAATGGGGATGAGTCTTATCAGGATAGTAGTGTCCAAATAATATTTACAACCAAATCGAATCGCATTCTCAATGTAAAAATATAACAATGTATAAGAATCAAAGAGAAATAAAAGTATTAGTGAAAGTGTACGTGATTATTTACACATGATAAAAAATGTTAACCTAATTAAGTATTTTATTTATTTTTGTGTTTTTATTAATACTATATAAACAAAAGAGTTTCTAAAAGAAAGAAATATTTTAATTTAAAAAAAACTATGGTTTATGTATTTTTAAGTGTAATAAAAAAAATATTTAATAAAATTTTTACATAAAAAATTAACATATTATTTAACAACAAAAAAGAATTAAGTTATGAAAATTAAAAAGTGTTGATTGTAAAAAAGTATAAAAAGGTTATATGGGCCTTATGTGATAATGGGCCCAAGTAAAAAAACAAACAAAACAACAAAAGGGGGGTAAGGCGCCTGAATTAGTTGGGCTTAGGCAGATAATGGGGCAGAGGCCCAATGACACGTTTGACACATTTTGTTTAGGGTTGAATTGTTTTGTTTCAGAGTAAGGGTTTACAGCGTTTCACAAACGGCGCCGCTCCCTTCTCCTTCTTCGTTGTCTTCTTCATCTTCTTGAGCCAAGCTTTCTGAACGAACCTCCACTCCACCTATGGCCACTAGGTGCCACCTCCAACTCTTCCTCCCTCCATGGTTAAGCAAGGAGGTGGCAAGGAAAGGTATCGGTTCTCAGCTTTTTTAGGTTTTAGGGTTTTGGATTTTTGTCTTGCTCGTTATTGTTTTTTGACACATTCTGATCTTCTATGTTATTATTGTTGTGTGAGGTGTTTAAAGAAAAGGGAAGGAGAATTTATACCTTTGTTGGCTTTTGGAGACGGAGGATGAGAAGTGGACAGCAGGCGTCCTCAGGCGGCCAAGGCGAGGGAGTATGATGACGAGGGCTTGCTGGCTTCCCTGGTACTTTGTATCTTGCTTGCCTCTATGGTTTTATGATGATAGTTTCTCTGAAAACCCTGTAATAGTTACTTCTTTTCCTCTTCTAAATGCTTGCCTCTGAATGCTTAATTGATGATGTTCTTTGATGAACTTTGCTTAGGAGTTGCCTGTTTCTGAGAATGTTGATGTCTGCCCTATGATGAACATAGTTCTGAGGGTGTTTGGGATTTGTTTGATATCTAGTTTGGATTGAAGGGTTGTTGGTACAGGTTTATAGTTTGCTTGTTTGAGTTTTGTTTGAATAAGGTTTGAGACAGGTTTGTTGGGAAGCTTGAATGCTGTATAGTTTTTGACAGGTTTGTTGGGATTTCTGGTTTGAAGGCTGTTTGTTTGCTTGACACAGGTTTTGAAAGGCTTGTGTTTGAAGGCTGTTTGTTTGCTTGACATAGGTTTTGAAAGGCTTGTGTTTGAGGGCTGTTTGTTTGAGGTTTATGCAGATTTTTAGGCTTTGGCTTGGTTACATGCTTGAAGTTTAGGCTTTTCTGTTTGCTTGCTTATTTTGGGTCACAGGCTGGCTTGAAGCAGGTTTTATGCAGGCAAGAAGTTTTGAGGCAACCTTAAGCAGGCTTGATATGTTTATAAGCTTGAGGGAAGTTTTTGAGGCTAGCTTGAGGCAGGCTGTATGAAGCAGGTTGGAGGCAAGCTTAAGCAGGCTTGAAGTTTGTATTTGTTTCTGTAACAGGTTTGAGGTTTTTTCAATGTTACAGTTTTGTGGTTTTAGGCAGGATGAAACAGGTTGGAGGCAAGTTTTGTGTTATTTGTTTCTATGTGTATTCTGCCTCCCTCTGACAGTGTTCTGATTTTGTTATAGTTATCTTTAGGCCTGCCTGGAAAACTGTAAGCCTGCTACTTTTCCCTCTTTTTCTCTCTCCACAAAAAGCACATCTTTGCTTAGAATATCTCTCTTTTTTCTGAAAAGACTTTGGCCTGGAAAATGATGGATAAAAATGTATTCTTCACAAGCTTGCTTGCATTTGTCTTTCCTCTGCATACCTCCAGATTTCCTGCCTTGCTTTTGTGTACTTGTTGACCGCTTTTTGACAGTTTAAGCTTGGTTGACATTGTTTTGTTGACAGCTCTACAGCTTTGTACTTTTGACAAATTGGTTTGCCTTTTCAAGTAGCTTGTTTGTTCAATTTGAAACTTTGCAACTTGTTTTGGCATATTCAGTTTGTTACTTGTGACTTTGGTTGACAGTTTGAATTTATGCAATTTGTTTGGCATTTCAATTTATCCATGTGCAATTTGTTTGAATTTGTGCACCTTTGTATTTGATTAATTCATGCTTGCAAACATTTAATTTCCCTCTTTGTGAACCAAGAAGAGACATCTTCTTGCGATTTGCAGAGAGGATGAACAAACTGATTCCGGCCAAAATCTTTAATGATGAGTTTTTTTGATTGACTGTTTGAAAATGCCTTTAATTTATCTGTACTGATTTCTTTCTTTTTTGTCCTTGCAGATAAGGATCAGTTGAACAAAGGATGCAATTAGTAGAAGATGAAGATTTCCAGAGAATTAGGATATAGTTTTAATTTACTTTTAATCATTGTAATAATATTATTGTAAACAATTGTAAATAAATTTACAATGTTCAAATAATATTTGTAACAAATAATTAAAAATGAATAAAATTTTTCTTTGTCAAATATCTCTTTTAATTCTTCTGCCATTGCTTATTTAATTACTTAAATTTCTTAAGTCATAATAATTGGAAGCTTTTCCCAATAATCTTAACTTTAGAAACTATAAATAATCAATAAACACTGTAGTCTTGCAACTTCGCATTAACTAATAATAAACCTGGCGCTCCAATTAACCATAAACATTGCACATTTAATCAAACAAACGTCCATACGCCTTTCCTTCTACTGATTAAACCAAACACTGCAAATTTCCAACCAGAAGCCTCAGCTTCTAATTCAGAGGTTCAGGTTTTGAGAAACAAAATGAAATCAGGCGTCAAAGCAGTGTGACAGCCAATTAAGACACTGTGGATTCAAATTCTTCTGAGAATGCGCGTGCAAACCCTAATTCTTGATTTAAGGTTAAAGAAGCGTCTGCTTGATCAAACCCTGAGCCAAACTCAAACAAATCAAAAGAAACCCTAATTTTGTCTGACTGATTCAAAATCAATAAAAAACCCTAATTTTGTCTGACTGATGAGAAAAGTCTGTTTGACCGATTCTTAAACCAATCTGAAAAATCAGGAAAAGCCTGAAGCTGTGATTTCTTGTGAAAAAGAGAGAGGGGAAATTTTGGGGTACAACAGCGTCTGACTTTCTTGTTAAAAGCCTTGATCATTCGCTTTTGATACGTCTGACCATGACAAATTGCAGTAAGTCTTTTTTCATCGATTAGGTTTAGCTGATAAAATCGGGTCTGGATCTAGTCGTCTTCACTCAAACCTGCATCCTTCATAATCTGGAGAGAGGGTATCTGGACTTTGATGGGTAGGACTTCCTCCATGCCATACACAAGAGAATATGGTGTTGCCCCTGTTGATGTCCGCGCTGAGGTACGGTACCCATGAAGAGCGAATGGTAACATCTCATGCCAGTCTTTGTATGTCACCGTCATCTTCTGCACAATCTTCTTGATGTTCTTATTAGCGGCTTCAACAACCCCATTCATCTTCGGCCGGTAGGGAGAAGAATTGTGATGATGTATCTTGAACTACTTGCAGAGCTCGGTGATCATCGTATTGTTGAGATTTGTACCATTGTCCGTAATGATCCTCTCTGTTACACCGTATCGACAGATCAGATTGTGTCGGATAAACCGCACCACGACGTTCTTGGTCACTGTAGCAAAGGAAGCTGCCTCGACCCACTTTGTAAAGTAATCAATTGCTACCAGAATGAAACGATGCCCGCTAGACGCAGTAGGTCTGATCTCGCCGATCATATTGATGCCCCACATTGCAAAAGGCCAAGGAGCTGTCAAAATATTCAGAGGAACTGGAGGTACATGCACCTTATCAGCATAGACTTGGCACTTATGACAGGTGTGATCGGTGGATCTGGAACTGACTGTTTAACGCTGGTTCGCGAAATGTCGCGGTAAGCAAGAGTCGCCACCGTCTTTTATTTTCTCCAAATGGAAAGGACAAAAGCACAGAAAAATTCCTTATAGAGATTGCTCTCGGTTCGGGAGGTAGGTTATAGAAAGGGAAGGTGTTAGCACCCTTTCTATCCATGGTTATCCATGGGCTCTTAGATACTTTCTCATTGTGTTTTCAAAAATGGTTTGTTTGCTTTTCAACTGTGGGTTTAAAAAGTCTCTTTGAAAATTCCAGTTCGACTCTTGCATCGGTCCTCAAGAGTGTTTGAAAAATTGCTTTCGAAAGCTTTTGAAAATGTGTTGGTGTGAAAAGTATTTTTTGATTTGTTTTTGAAATTAGAGCAAGTATCTAGAGTCGTCTACCTACCCTAAGGAATTCGTCTGTATAGATGTCCTTTAAAGTAGTGCCATCCCACCATTGAGAGGTAGGTAGCACCACCGTTGGAGGTGTTCGGGTCAATTCGAGGTTCGGGACATGGTGATCACCAGAGCAATGGGAAGACACCTTAGAAGCTACCCTCCTGCCAGGTTCCCGGATCATGAGGACTTACTAAGACGTCCTCTACTCGACGATCACCTTTCGAGGCAAGGCAACCGTGAGGCGTACCCTAGGGGTGGTGTGTGATTTGTGTGTCGTTTTCAGATATTTTGTCTTGTCATGTTATTAGTGATCTATGCGCTTGTTTTTATTTAAGTCATTCAGTCTTGCATGCATTTATTGACAATTAAAAGTTGCGAGAAATGTAAAGTTCTAAACTATTACAAAGGCGCGGGTCCACATCGCCAAATTAAAATCTAGGACCCGATTTGACAGACAGTAAATAAAGTAATAACGTAAAGTGCGAGAAATTAATATTACACGGCTTTGGGAGAATTACATAAATATTATAAGAAAAAGAAATAAATATACGAATTAAAATAAAATTAGAAACGAGGGCGTTGGACCCTTTTTGCAAAATTAAATTAAATGATTAAATTAATTAAAATTAAAAAGAAAAAGAAACTAATTTTTAGTTTTTTGTATTTATGAGAATTTAATGAGATTAATTGGAATTAAAACGCTAACCCTAATTCTAATTGTTTTTTTAGTTTATTAAGAAAGAATTAAATTTTAACCTAAACTTAATCTAATTATTTACATGCAATTTAATTACGAAAATAAATAATAGGAAATATTTAATTATTATGAAAGAAAGAGAAAAAAGGATAACAATTATTACAAACCCTAATTCTACCAATTTTAGATTTTTATTAAAAAAAGTTAAGGTTACAACCTAAATTAAAAAAAAAAACTAAGTTAATTAATGAACTTTATTTACAAAACAAATACTAATTAAATAAAAATATTTATTATTTTTTATCTTTTCTGATTTTTTGGTGTTTTTTATATATTATGAAAATAATAATTTAAAAGAAATTAATAAAAATAAAGAAAAGAAAAATATAAAAAAAGGTGAAAGAAACAAACTAGAGGGGGGTGCTGTCCCCAAGTGGAGGTTTTTATTTGGCAATTTGGGCCCAATGGCCTTTGGCCTGGCTGACTTTTCCACTAGCGTGCCCAGGCGTTGACTCACGTTTACCATGCTCTCCAGATCTGTGCCCTTGGATTGATGAGATTGAGCGCGTGGCAGGCTGAGATTTTGGACGTATGGTATTCCCTCATGGTGAACCTGCACAAAATCATTAATAGAAAAATAATGTGAAAGGGGTGGGGACCTGGGGCTCGAACCCAGGTCCTGTGGTTTACCAACGCTATGCCTTGCCATCCATGCTGTTTGAGTTCTTTGTATATTATATAATTAATAAACGTAATAAAACAAACACGCGTTAATGCTTTTTTTTTTCGCGCGAAAGTTTAAACGACCCAATCACCAGTGGCCACCTAGTCATCTTCTTCGTGGCTTTATTTTTTCTGATTCAAAGTGTTAGGGACGTGGAAATCTATTCAGGCACGTTGTTTAAGGTCTCAGGAAGGTGATGAGATGATTATCTCAGCTTGAATCGCCCTGGAAAACAGTTTTCAGATTTGAGTTTTCAAGCAAAAAATTCAAGTTGGTTTCTTGGTATATGGCACAGCTTCTAGTCTTTTTGCACGAGGGTTTTCATCCTTATATGTATATGAGTGATTAGGTCAAAGAAAATTGATCCAAAATCCATGAATTGATGAATAGGATATTTGATTTTTTAAGCCATGATTTTCCAATCTTTTTCAAGCATCTTTGATACAAATCATGTCCAATTCCATTGATTCTTTCTATATTTGGTTAGGCACGAAATCTTGGAGATATTATATGCATAAAAAGATTGAAAAACCTAGGTTTAGTATTTTTTCATGTATTTTGATTAATTAAATGAATTATTAATAATAAAAATCCAAATAAATAAATAAAAGATGAAGAAAAACTTCCCTTTGGGCCAAATGGTCGTGCTCATGCCTTGGATAATGAATTGTGGAAGAAAAAGAAGCCCATTAGCATTTTTAGGTCATTTGAATCAATGTTGACTTTTCAAAATATCCAAAAATTTCCCAACTTCCACAAGGCATAACTTGCTCAATTTTTAAGATTTGCTCATGTTCTTGGACATTTTGGAAAGGTCTTTGAGTCCTATAACCAATGCCTTTGGTCCCATGTCATTTTGATTTACCAATATCAAGTTATGGCCTTTGACTTAAAGTCCCTTTTTGTTGACTTTTGAAAATGACCTATAATGTTGAAATTGATAACTTTTTGTGAGAGCATTTCTTGGACTTGAAGTATGAATAGGAGTTATAGGAAATGTCTTTATCTTCAAAATGAGCTTTGGATGGAATTTTTTCTGATAATCCATGTGAAAGTTATGCCCTGGTCAATTTACAGTTGACTTTTCCAGCTGTCCAATTATGGAAACTTTTGCATCTTGATGATTTTTGAGCCAAGCTTTGAGAATCATGATCAAGCATTGATCAAATGATGTTTGTGGCTTCAAAATGAGATGTTGACCAAAAATTTGAACTTTTGACTGTCAAATGATCATTTTGCCCCTACAGTTGACTGTAGTGCAATTAGGGTTTTTGACTGTGCAATTTTGTGCTGAAAGTCTTGGAACTTTGTATGAGGATGTTTGACCATATTTATAGGCATGTGGGACTTGATTGGACCCTTGGAAACTTCATTTACTTTGTCAGAACCAAAACCCTAATTTTGACTGTTAGGAGGCCCCTGAACTGTGCAACCCTTGGGGAATTTTGCAGCTTTGACTTTGCAATTCTTGAAGAATATGGGAGGGCAAATTTTGGGGTACAACAGTTGCCCCTGTTCAATCTTCTTAGATCTGAGGGTGCAGATTGGCTGACGTGCCTTTCGTAATCCGAGGGTGGAAGATGATTGAACACTAGAGTGCCCAGAAATTTGCGCTCACATAGTAGCCGTGTGATGGTGGAATGGGCTTATAGATGCCATTTGGATAGGGTGATGGGCTTATAGATGCCATCTGGATGTCAATCGCATAAGAGATTCCTTAGCGAGAACTTGCGTACCTGCAAAAGAAAAATGAATACCTGACATGTTGCAGGAGCTGGTCTTCAGATGCTTTGTATAGATATGTCCTGACTGGTTACAAGAACTGAATCTGGAGCTTCAAATAGTGATGAATGAACCAGGGATGGTTACTACCTCAACGGGACGGTGGGAGAACCTTGGATGACTTTAACCTCAACAGCAATCATTGAGAAAATCTTGGGATGATTACTACCTCCGCAGGATCGGGGAGAGAACCAATAGGTGACTACAACCTCAACAGCAATCATTGAGAGAGTCTTGGATGGAATTATCATCTCCGCAGTATCGGGGAGAGAACCATAGGCGATTACAATCTCAATAGCAATCATTGAGAAAACCTTGGATGGAATTATCATCTCCGCAGTATTAGGGAGAGAACCATAGGCGATTACAATCTCAATAGCAATCATTGAGAAAACCTTGGATGGAATTATCATCTCCGCAGTATCGGAAAGTAAATCCTTGACGGGTGCCGGGAAGTCACTCCTGGGCTGATGTTGGAGAATAGATTTTGCTTCCGCTGGGGAGTGATGGTTGCAAGAATACCGGTAGGAGACGATGACTCCATTGGGGAATAAACTTGGCGAATGGATTACTCTGCGGGGAGAAAAGTACTCTGACGATCTTGCTGGGGAGCAATACTCTGTGGGGAGAGAGGTACTTTGTTGAGTTGTTGATAATAACTTGCTGGGGATACCCTTGTTGTTGGAAGTGTTGATAGACTTCGCTGGGGATAAGAAGATTTCCTCGAGGACGATCTTTGCGTGGCTTTTGGCTGAGGATAACCCAATTATATCCTGGTAAGGAAATAACTCTTTGAATAAAGCCGGGAGCCGCGTTCGTGCTCTGTGAGGATAAGCTTCCAGAATCTACTGGGGATAAGCTTACTGCTGGGGAGATGGGTTCCAACTTTCCTGGGGAAACTGGATTGGACTCTCCTGGGGAGGTTTGGACTGTATCGGGGAAGTGACTCCTTTGAATGTCTGGTATACCGCCGGGGAACAATCTCTAGACCAAGATTGCCGGGGATGCTTGTTAAGAATATATGCTGCTGGGGAATGTTGATATCTGCTGGAGGATACCCAACTCCCTTAAGACTGATAGTAGATTTGCTTGAGGAGAGTGTATTGACTTGCTGACGTACTCTCTGGGGAATTAAGGTGTCTGGTTATGTTCTTTAGCTGAACCTATCTTGATACCTTGGAGGATAGAACAATTAGATTACTTAGACAACTCTTTTATTGCCCCTGTTTCTAATGTTACCTGTAATTGATCCTTTGTTTCGTATGCAAATATTAATGAGTTAGCAAATTATTGTCAATGCATATATCACAGATTGAACCTTGGACGTTCTTCGCAAGACAAAACAGAAAAAGAAAAACAATTGGCACTTTTAACTGAAAAATATATTTGTATTGATTTTGATTGTGCCTGCAAAATAGGCGTTTTATGTACAAGAGGCTGACGTCCTAGTAAGAGAATGCCGCCGAGCAAAAGAGTTTATACAAATTTTGTACAAGAGAAAATAAAACAGCTGTGTGAAATGAATGATCCCACTGGGTTTCGACTCTACTATTGTCGTTATAACTCCGAGCGTCTCATCACTTGATGACCTTGGTTGAAGATGAAGCTGACTGATCAATGCCGTCTGAACTTGATGTAGACACCGGATTCTGGATGCAAAGTGATCCAATGAGACATAGTATTACACTTTTATCCCTAACTTTTGCCTGGACCGCCCTTTCGGGTTTTCAGTCCACCAGGATACCCATTTTTGCCCAAGCCGCCTTTTCAGGTTTTCGACTTGCCGGGTGTACATGTTTTTTTCATTTCATCCCTTCATTTTGCCCGAACCCTTTTGGTTCGCCGGGAAGCCCTAATTTTTGCCTAGGCATGTCAGCCTAGCGGGTCTTTTTTTCATGTGTAGTATCTTTTTACTATGTCTGCATTGGCGGGGTGAGGAAGGTCGTCACCATCCATGTTGGTTAGAATCATGGCTCCTCCTGAGAACACATGCTTAACCACAAATGGCCCTTCATACGTAGGGGTCCATTTGCCCCTTGGATCACTCTGAGGAAGGATGATTCGCTTGATTACCAGATCCCCAACTTGATATTCCTGTGGTCTGACCTTTTTGTTAAATGCCCTGATCATCCGTTTTTGATACGTCTGACCATGACAGATAGCAGCAAGTCTCTTTTCATCAATTAAGTTTAGCTGATCAAGTCGTGTCTGGATCCAATCATCTTCACTCAGATATGCATCCTTCATTATCCGGAGAGAGGGTATTTGCACTTCGATCGGTAAGACTGCCTCCATACCATAAACCAAAGAGAAAGGAGTTGCCTCGGTTGACGTCCTAGCTGAGGTACGGTACCCATGTAGAGCGAACGGTAACATCTTGTGCCAATCCTTATAAGTCACTGTCATCTTCTGCACGATCTTCTTGATATTTTTATTTGCTGCTTCTACAGCCCCATTCATCTTCGGTCTGTAAGGAGAAGAATTATGGTGCTGTATCTTGAACTGCTCGCAGAGCTCAGTGATCATCTTGTTATTTAGATTGGTACCGTTGTCTGTAATGATCCTCTTTGGGACGCCGTACCGACAGATCAGATTATGCCGAATGAACCGTGCCACGACAGTCTTGGTTACCGTAGCATAGGATGCTGCTTCGACCCACTTTGTAAAATAATCAATTGCCACTAGGATGAAGCGATGCTCATTAGATTTCGTAGGTTTAATCTCACCGATCATGTCTATGCCCCACATTGCAAACGGCCAAGGCGCAGTCAGAACATTCAGAGGAACTGGAGGAACATGCACTTTGTCTGCATAAATCTGGCACTTATGGCATGTCCTGGCATGTTGGTAGCAGTCAGCTTCCATTGTGGACCAGTAATACCCTGCCCGGAGGATCTTCTTTGCCATTGTATGTCCACTGGAATGTGTACCAAAGGTCCCTTCATGTAGCTCTTCCATGATCCTTTCTGCTTCAGTCTTATCCACACAACGCAGTAAGGTTGAATCATGGTTTCGCTTGTACAAGATGTCGTTGCTAAGGAAGAACTTTACCGCGAACCTTCTCAGGAACTTCTTATCATTGATAGAGGCACCTTCAGGGTATTCCTGAGTTTCCAAGTATCTCTTCACCTCATGGTACCAAGGCTTCTCAGTCACCAATTCAGTCTCGAGATCACAACAGTATGCCGGTTCGTCCAGTTTCCAGATGATGATCCGGGGCGCCTCATTGTCCCATTTGACCTTGAACATAGAAGACATTGTAGCTAACGCGTCCGCCAGCTGATTCTCCTCTCTTGGAAAGTGTTCAAAGGTTATCTCTGTGAAGTGGGGGATCAAGGTCAACACACATTCTCTGTAAGGAATAAGGTTCGGATGTTTCGTATCCCACTCTCCTTTGATCTGATTGATCACGAGAGCGGAATCTCCGAAGACACTCAGAAACTTGATCCTTAGGTCGATCGCAGCTTGAAGACCCATGATGCACGCCTCATACTCTGCCATGTTGTTGGTACAGTTGAAGCATAGTCGGGCAGTGAGCGGAGTATGAGTGCCTTGAGGTGATATGATTACGGCGCCGATACCGTTTCCCAAAGCATTGGAGGCTCCGTCAAAGTGCATAGACCATCGGGATCCTTCCTCAGGTCCTTCATCCGGTCCAGGTACTTCACAGTCAGTCACTATCATGATGCTTTCGTCAGGAAATTCGAAGTTCATGGACTGATAGTCATCTACGGCCTGATGTGCCAAGTGGTCTGCCAATACACTTCCCTTGATGGCCTTCTGGGTCGTGTACTGAATGTCGTATTCCGTCAAGATCATTTGCCATCTTGCAATTCTCCCAGACAGAGCAGGCTTTTAGAATATGTATTTTATAGGATCCATCTTTGAGATCAACAAGGTAGTGTGAGTCAGCATATACTGTCTCAGCCGGCGAGCAGCCCATACCAAAGCACAACAAGTTTTCTCAAGCAGTGAGTATCGGGTCTCACAGTCGGTAAACTTTTTGCTAAGGTAATAAATGGCATGCTCTTTTCGGCCAGACTCGTCATGCTGCCCCAGCACACACCCCATCGAGTTGTCAAGCACTGTCAGATATAGTATCAGAGGTCTCCCTTCAACCGGTGGCATAAGGATGGGTGGTTCTTGGAGATACTCTTTGATTTTGTCAAAAGCGGCATGACATTCATCATTCCAACGTACTACCTGATCTTTCTTCAGCAGCTTGAAGATTGGCTCACAGGTAGCAGTTAGGTGTGAGATGAACCGAGCGATGTAATTCAGGCGTCCTAAAAAGCCTCTGACCTCTTTCTCTGTCTTAGGGACTGGCATCTCTTGAATAGCTTTAACCTTGGCAGGGTCCACTTGAATACCCTTATCACTTACAACGAAACCTAGCAACTTCCCCGATCTTACCCCGAAGGTGCACTTGTTCGGGTTCAACCTCAGCTTGTATAGTTCCAACCGATCAAACAATTTCTGCAGATGATCTAGGTGCTCTTCCTCAGTCTGGGACCTTGCGATCATGTCGTCCACATATACTTCTATCTCATGATGGATCATGTCATGAAATAAAGCGACCATGGCACGTTGGTAGGTTGCCCCAGCGTTCTTCAGCCCAAACGGCATGACCTTGTAGCAGAAGGTGCCCCACTGAGTAACAAATGTAGTCTTTTCCATGTCTTCAGGTGCCATCTTGATCTAATTGTAACCTGAAAAACCATCCATGAAAGAGAACACCTTATGCTGAGCTGTATTGTCAACAAGGACGTCAATGTGAGGTATGAGGAAGTCATCCTTGGGGCTGGCCCTGTTCAGATCCCTGTAGTCGACACACATTCTGACCTTACCGTCTTTCTTTGGTACCGACAACACATTAGCAACCCACTGAGGGTAAGAAGTCACTGCAAGGAACCCAGCATCAAACTGTTTCATAACCTCGGTGTTGTACCCCAAAATTTGCCCTCCCATATTCTCCAAGAAATTGCCAAGTCAAGCTGCAAAATTCCCCAAGGGTTGCACAGTGCAAAGGTCTCCCATACAGTCAAAACTAGGGTTTGTGTTCTGATCAAAGAAATGAAGTTTTCAAAGGTCCAATCAAGTCCTATATGCCTACAAATATGGTCAAGTATCCTCATATCAAGTTTCAAGGCATTCAGCTCAAAATTGCACAGTCAAAACCCTAAATTGCACTACAGTCAACTGTAGGGGCAAAATGGTCATTTGACAGTCAAAAGTTCAAATTTTTGGTCAACATATCATTTTGAAGCCACAAACATCATTTGATCAATGCTTGATCATGATTCTCAAAATTTGGCTCAGAAAATCATCAAGATGCAAAAGTTACTATATTTGGACAGCTGAAAAAGTCAACTGAAATTGACCAGGGCATAACTTTCACATGGATTATCAGAAAAATTCCATCCAAAGCTCATTTTTAAGAGAAAGACATTTCCTACAACTCATCTTCATATTTCAAGTCCAAGAAATGCTCTCACAAAAAGTTATCAATTTCAACATTATAGGTCATTTTCAAAAGTCAACAAAAAGGGACTTTAAGTCAAAGGCCATAACTTGAGATTGGTAAATCAAAATGACATGGGACCAAAGACATTGGTTAGAGGACTCAAAGACCTTTCCAAAATGTCCAAGAACATGAGAAAAGCTTAAACATTGAGCAAGTTATGCCTTGTGGAAGTTGGGAAATTTTTGGATATTTTGAAAAGTCAACACTACTTCAAATGACCTAAAATTGCTAATGGGCCCATTTTTCTTCCATGATTCATCATTCTAAGCATGTGAACGACCACTTGGCCCAAAGGGAAGTATTTTCTCATTTTTTATTTATTTATTTGAATTTTTATTTATATTAATTCATTTAAATCAAATTAAATATAGGAAAAATACTAACCTAAGTTTTCAAATCTTTTTGTACACATTTCAGCCTCAAGATTTCGTGCCTAAGTCAATATGGAAAGAATTGGAGCAATTGGATCTTAATTGATACAAAAACATGTGAAAAAGATATGAAAAAGATCTTATGAAATCAAATTTTCAAAAACCATTAATTCATTGGATTTGTTCTACTTTTGTTAACCTAATAGCCTCACTACATATGCTTGATCATAAACCTAATGCCCATACACAAAAAGCTGCGCTAAAGAACCATTGACAAACTTGGAAAAATTCCCTAAAAGCTCAAAACTGAAAAGCACCTTTTAGGTCGATTCAAAGCATAAAAACGATTCCATTAGCTTCCTTGAAGGTCCCTGATCACATTCCAATCAAGAACAGCCATCCAAACGCCAGGAGTTGGTATATTGAATCAAAACTGTACAGAGAAAAATTGATTATCGTGTTTCATGTTTTAGGCATTTTTACAGCATTTTGTTCATAGATTCTTGTTCCTCATTTGATTCTAAAGCTAACCAATGCATTTAATTTGATTATTACACTGTATATACGAATATGCCATGAGTGAATTTTAGGGTTTTCAGAGGTTGGAATTGGGGATTTGCAAACGAGGAAAAATTAAGCCTTGAGACCACCACCATCCAATTCAGTGCATGGAGATGAAGAAGAATCACCTATCGCGCTGAATTTATGAACCCCATAGCGCTATTCGCTATTTTCTCTAAAGCCTCCTAACGCAACGCATGAAAAACCGTTGCTCATTGTTTATGTTTCAGGGAAAAGGAAGAAGATGAACTCGTGGCAGTGTGTGATACGTGGGTTTAAATTTCGCGCGTTTCCAAACAACTAACCCACGTTTTCCCTTTTATTAATTGTTGTTTATTTATATATCAAATACGTTGAAGCGCTTCAGTGGCAGGTGTACACCTTTGCAATGTCCAAGACCTGGGTTCGAGTCCCAGGTCTGTGTAATTTCCATAATATTTTTCCATAGCAATTCCCATGTGCTTCAAGGCTGCAGGCGCATCATGTTCCTTCACCATCCAGCCATCCACGTGCACACTAAGATCCAGTCAAGGGCGTAGATTGAAGGCATACCATAAACGTGAGTCAACGTTGCTACACGCTACCTGGAAAGTCAATGGACCCAGGTCTTATTGGGCCAGAATTTCACAATCAAGACCTCACAATTGGGGACTTCCACCCCCCCTGGTTTGCAATTTTCTCTTTTTATTTTCAATTGCTATTTTATTTTCTTTATTATTTTAATTTAATTAATTATGTTTACAAAATATAAAAAACATCATAAAAATCAGAAAAGATAAAAATATAATAAATATTTTATTTTAATTATTTTCATAAACAAATTGCATGTAAATAAATTAATTTAGATTAAGGTTTTAATTTTAATTCTTTTAATAACAAAGATACAAAAACATAGAATTAGGTTTAATGGATAATTTTTATTTCTTTTTTTAATTTTTTTCTTCTTACAATAATATTATTTATTTATTTTTATAATTAAATTGTACATAAAAAAAATTAGGTTTAATTTAGGTTAAATTTTAATACTTTCATAATAAATTTAAACGCCATTAGAATTAGGGTTTGCATTTCATTTTAATTTTAATTAATTCTCTTTTTCATTAAATACTAAAAAACACTAAAAAACAAATTCTTGCTTTCTTTTAATTTTAATTTTTAATTCCTCATTAACTTTAACTTTTGCAAAAGGGTCCAACGCCCATATTATTAATTCTTTTATTTCGCATATTTATTTTATTGCTTAAATAATTATGTACCTCTCCCAAAGCTTTGTAACATTTACTTCTCGCACTTTTCAATTTCTTTATTTACTTTGCTTTCTTTACTTTTCTGTCAAATCGGGTCCGGTTTAATTTTGGCGATGTGGACCCGCGCCATTTGTAATAGCTTAGATTTACTTTTTCCGCAAATATCTTAATTGTTAAACAAAGCATGCAAGAATGAATGACCATAATAAAATCAAGCGTAGAACACCAATAAACATGACAAGACAAATACAAATGAAAACGACACACGAATCGCACACACCACCCCTAGGGTACGCCTCACTGTTGCCTTGCCTCGAAAGGTGATCGTCGAGTAGAGGATGTCTTAGTAAGTCCTCATGATCCGGGAACCTGGCATGAGGGTAGCTTCTAAGGTGTCTTCCCATTGCTCTGGTGATCACCATGTCCCGAACATCGAATTGACCCGTACACCTCCAACGGTGGTGCTACCTACCTCTCAATGGTGGGATGGCACTACTTTAAAGGACATTTACACAGACGAATTCCTTAGGGTAGGTAGACGACTCGTGGGTACTTGCTCTAATTCAAAACAAAACAAATCAAAAATACTTTTCACACCGACACCTTTTCAAAAAGCTTTCAAAAGCAATTTTTCAAACACTCTTGAGGACTGATACAAGAGTCGAACTGGAATTTTCAAAGAAACTTTTTAAACCCACAGTTGAAAAGCAAACAAACCATTTTTGAAAACACAATGAGCAAGTATCTAAGAGCCCATGGATAACCATGGATAGAAAGGGTGCTAACACCTTCCCTTTCTATAATCTACCTCCCGAACCGAGAAACTATCTCATAAGGAATTTTGCTGTGCTTTTGTCCTGTCCGTGTTGGAGAAAATAAAAGACGGTGGCGACTCTTGCTTCCGCGACATTTCGCGAACCAGCGTTAAACAGTCAGTTCCAAATCCACCGATCACAGAACTAGCGACTCTGCTGGGGACTTAACTTAAAGTGAGGTGTACCTTAGGGTAGTTCATAACTGTGTTTTCAATTGTATTGACTTGCTTGATTTATTATTGTGGGACTGTCTTGGGAGTTCTATAGATCCTAACCCGGATCTGGGGGATACCTTCTTAGAAAGTAGCAACAAGGCTGTGAGGGAACTGTGCGGGGTATACCGACATGGTTGAAACAGTCTGCTACGTTGATGTGGCACTTTGGTGTGTACCGGTAACCCTTGAGTTCAGTCAAGGAGAGTACGGGGCCTCCGCGTGGTGTCGTGAAGCATTAACAGACCTTAGGAACCTTAATTGAACTATCTTGGCCTCTTCAGGGTAGTGAGATAACTGACTTTGGTGCAGTCCGAGGTTGGTTGATACTCGATACTACACTCAATTGAGGGTTGCTTTCCTGGAATATTTCGGTCGCCAGTTCAGTGGCTAAATCGAAACGATGAACAATGAAAGCAATCCCGTGATACTGAGACCCTTAGAACCCGGTTACTTCTGATAGGACAGGTTGAGCCCACCAACTTCAAGAGGGTAATACCCAGACCCCATGCTGGCCTAAACTTTAAGGGTTTGTCTTGTGTGACTTGTGTGCCTTCGTACTTGACTATTTGCATGCTTGTTATCTGACACTTGAGTTTCTTGCAGGTTTTGTTTATAGTCCTTAATAGGGACTCATAACAGGGTATACTAAGTTTCTTACAGGTTTTGGTTTGCAGTCCTTAATTAGGACTCATAACAGGGTATACTAAGTTTCTTACAGGTTTTGGTTTGCAGTCCTTAATTAGGACTCATAACAGGGTTTACCGAGTTTCTTGCAGGTTTTGTTTTTTAGTCCTTAACTGGGACTCATGACAGGTTTTACTTGAGTTTCTTGCAGGTTTCTGTTTATAGTCCTTAATAAGGGCTCATAACAGGGTTTATTCATATTACCCCATGCATCATGACATCATACCATTGCATACATCCTAACCCATTTCAAGGATCTCAAGGGCTTGTGATGCAGGTCATGATGAATCAAACATCTAGCAAGGGGCAAAGAGGATTTATTTTCCTCTAGCCAAAGTTGTTAGAGGCTATAACCCACTTGATATGGTGAGCTTTGACTCCTGAAGAAGGTTCCCCTAGCCAGGGTTGTTTGGAAAGCAAAATAAGGTTGATGACTTGAGTCAGGGGCTATGACCCACTTGATATGGTGAGCCTTTGATCCTTGGAAGAAAGACTCTCAACAAATATGAAGTTCTTTCGATCAAGCTACCAGATCCAAATGCTAACAAATTTTCTTGTTTACCCCGCGAGGTCCTTGAAAACATTACATGCATGTCATACTCATCATTGCATAACAGGTATCCTTGTTGCAGGTCACTTACCTTTCTCGCTGTTTATTTCAGCAATGGCTTCACTACAAGATAACCAGGACCTTCCCGCTCAAGAGAATCAGTTCAAGGAAATTTTCCTAGGCCTATCCAAGGGGCAGGAAGAGTTGAGGACACTCCTCATGGGGAATCTGATCAGAAAGAGTCCTGAAGATGACAAGGACGAACAGCTGAAACGTCTACAAGCTGAGGTAGACACATTGAAAACCCAGATGCTGGGGCAAAGGGCCCTCATTCAAGTTTTAGCTCAGGAGCAAGGAGAGCTGAGGGCCATGATCAGTCAGCTTTATCAAGACATGAAGCAACCAGCCCAAGTCAGGGACCCAGTCATTAATCAACTTCCAAGAATTCAAAGGTTTGGGCCTCTCCAAGCTGCTATTACTTCACAGGTCCAACAACGACCTCGCCCAGAACAACGGGTTGATCGGAGCAAACCAGATAAGCCTAAAAGGCAGTTCACCAAGATCAACATGTCGCTGGATCAAACACTACAACAAATGTTGGAGGCAGGGTTGATCACCTTAAGGGCTCCTCTCCGGAATCCAAACACTTCTGCTCCTAACTATCATCACAATGAGAGGTGTGCCTACCACTCTGATAGCCCGGGGCATACTACGGACAACTGCTGGCCTCTCAAAAACAAGATTCAAGACATGATCGACGCTGGAGAGATTCAGTTTGAAGTACCTGAGACTCCGAACATAATCACTGCTCCCTTGCCAAAACATGGCTAGGATTGAGAAATTTTTGTTCATTCGAATGTTCAAGTTGCCATTTTCTTTTGTTCAAACATTTACTCATGTTAAACATTGTTATTTCATTAATGCATCGCATGTGTCTGTTCTGAAACAATATATTCGTATTCACTAAATGCAAATTATTTTCATATTTTTTTCTGATGATCAACTCTTAAATAATAATTCTAAGCCTCTTGAGGGAGGATGACGAAAACGATACCATAATCTACAGTATGCTTTTGAACAAACCCCACTGATGAGGTACAGGCATTGTTTCAATCCCTAAACACTGGAGTTATAAGGAAGATAATCCCTCTTCAACCCCTCTGAGCCAAAGAAGTAGGAGTTTTTCTTTTCGAAAATTGAAACCCTTAATCATAACATGGGGCAGGGTAGTTTTCTCAGTTGATCCAAGTGCATAATGAACAACATCAAAAGAGGTCCTTACGAAACAAGGAAAGACAATGATGGTTCCGAATGATCAATAAAGAAAGGCAGTCATTATCTTTCAAAATAAAAAAAAACCCATTAAGTCAAAACCCATGAAGGAGACTTACAAAACTGGGGCATCCCGCTGACTGTAATTCCAAAAAAGGAAACAGTTCAGGAAAAAAAATAGGGATAATAAAATCAAAAAAAGAGGTCACACAAACCCTCAACAAAAAGAAATGGCTTCCCATTCAGAATAAATCATCATTATCTGAACCATCATTGGTATATCAAAGCAAAGACTCAAACAAGGTCTAACGTATGATCAACTGAGTTTAGGTTTGGAGAACATCACGAAGAGCGGGTGGGTACAAATAATTTGAGCCTTTATCCTTTGTTTCTTAAACCGTGAACCAGGCCACATTATAACCCTTAAAAGTCCTAGCTGAAGCATGGGTTAGTTCGAAAGCATACTGTTACGAAGGTATCCTGACTCCTGAAGGTTTGCGGTAAAATCTTGAGTTGACACCGCATTGTATTACAAAAAAATGCATTTTCAAAATATTCAAGACAGACATAGGCTTTTGCATTCTTAAAATAACCTTGTTTGCATATGACTATTTGTTTGAACAGCAGGGAAATTCGCACGATGAACACCTTGTGAACAGAAGAACCTCCAATCAAGGGGCACAGTAGGAGCATTGCCCATTATCTGGGGCATGGCAAAATACTTCCAACAGGGGCAACTCCCTACGTTCTGAGAGCGTGGACATAGTCGAAAAAGTACTGCGCAAAATCAAAGACCCGCTAGGTTGACATACCTAGGCAAAAATAAGGGCTTCCCGGCGAACCAAAAGGGTTCGGGCAAAAATAAGGGATGAAACGAAAAATCTGTACACCCGGCAAGTCGAAAACCTGAAAAGGCGGCTTGGGCAAAAATGGGTATCCCGATGGACTGAAAACCCGAAAGGGCGGTCCAGGCAAAAGTTAGGGATCAAAGCGTACGACTATGTTCCGGTATCTCATCATTTGTCTACCCGAAGATTTGTCAATCACCCACACAGGTATCCTCACCTCCGAAACAGGGGCAATAATGAGTTATCCAGGCGATCCAATCGCTCTGTCAACCAAAGTACAAAGGAAAGATCAACATAGGGATGATTACCATCTACCTTTACAAATTCCAGATCGTGGGTTAACATCCGAGACCAAACAGGACAATCATCCACTTAATC
Organism: Vicia faba; assembly: GCA_948472305.1. Lineage (NCBI taxonomy): Eukaryota > Viridiplantae > Streptophyta > Magnoliopsida > Fabales > Fabaceae > Vicia > Vicia faba. Next base: position 64,084,849 of record OX451738.1, on the reverse strand, counting down.
AAAACCATGCAACCCTACACCGGTTCCTTCTCAATTTTCATCCAGAAGTTTTACACGAACTTATCCCGAAGCAACCTTACCCCGGTTCCTCCAGAAATCTTACATGGATTTATCCCAAGTAACCTAACCCCGGTTCCTCCAGAAGTCTTACATGGACCTATCTCAAGATGACCTAACCCCGGTTCATCAAGAAGTTTTTACACGAACTTATCCAAGGCAACCTAACCCCGGTTCCTCCAGAAATCTTACATGGATTTATCCAAGGCAACCTAACCCCGGTTCCTCCAGAAATCTTACATGGATTTATCCCAAGTAACCTAACCCCGGTTCCTCGAGAAGTCTTACATGGACCTATCTCAAGATGACCTAACCCCGGTTCATCAAGAAGTTTTTACACAAACTTATCCGAGTAACCTAACCCCGGTTCCTCCAGAAGTCTTACATGGACCTACCTCAAAGATGACCTAACCCCGGTTCATCAAGAAGTTTTTTCACAAACTTATCCGAGTAACCTAACCCCGGTTCCTCCAGAAGTCTTACATGGACCTACCTCAAGATGACCTAACCCCGGTTCATCAAGAAGTTTTTACACAAACTTATCCAAGTAACCTAACCCCGGTTGCTCCAGAAGTCTCACATGGACCTATCTCAAGATGACCTTACCTCGGTTCGTCAAGAAGTTTTACACGAACTCATCCTACAACAACCCTACACCGGTTCTCTCTCTTCAAGATGCAGTTTTACATGGACTCGTCACCCAGAAACCCTACACAGGTTCTCCCTTTCCAAAAAAAAAAAAACGAAGTTTTACACGAACTCATCATCAAAGTAACCCTACCCAGGTTCCTTCTCCATTTCAGATACAGTTTTACCCAAACTCATCAGCATGCAACCCTACATAGGTTCCCCCTTTCAACTTACAAAATTACATTCCAAAACTCCCCAGAAGAGTCCAATCCGGTTTCCCCAGGAAAGATGGAATTCATATCCCCAAGCAATAAGCTTATCCCCAGTAGATTCTGGAAGCTTATCCCCGCAGAGCACGAACGCGTCGTCCGGATTTATTCAAAGAGTTATTTCCTTAACAGGATATAACTGGGTTATCCTCAGCCAAAAGCCACGGAAAGAGCGTCGTCGACAAAGTCTTCCTATCCCCAGCAAATTATCAACAATTCGGCAAGGCATCCCTCTTCCCACAGAGTATTGCTTCCCAGCATGGTCGCTAGAGTATTTTTCTCCCCGCAGAATCCTCTATTTGCCAAGTTTATTCCGCAACGGAGTCATCTTCTCCTACCGGTATTCTTGCAGTTATCATCCCCAGCGGAAGCAAAATTTATTCTTCAGCATCAGCCCAGGATACGACTTCCCGGCACCCGTCAAGGATTTACTTTCCTAGACAAAAACATTCATAAAACATCACATACATCATTATAACATGCATAGACGCATTATATCATACAAATCTCATTTATGTTGAGGACATCATTGCTTGATCCATATCATGCACTGCATATGACTGACCTTTACCTTTCAGGAAAAATGCAGTTGAAATTCTCAATCATATTTCAAGACCTAGACCGGTTCAGTTAAATCGCCCTAAGATTTTCCTGATGCTTATCCAGTCAAAGGCCTTCTCTGGTTCAGTCAGATCGACCCTAAGATCTCCCTGATGCTTATCCAGTTGAAGATATTTCAAGACCTTGTCCGGTTCAGTTAAATCGACCCTAAGATTTTCCTGATGCTTATCCAGTCAAAGGCCTTCTCTGGTTCAGTCAGATCGACCCTAAGATCTCCCTGATGCTTATCCAGTTGAAGATATTCCAAGACCTTGTCCGGTTCAGTTAAATCAACCCTAAGATTTTCCTGATGCTTATCCAGTCAAAGGCCTTCTCTGGTTCAGTCAGATCGACCCTAAGATCTCCCTGATTCTTATCCCAGTAGAAGACACCCCAGATTTTTCTCAACGAGCGTTGTTGGAGTTAAAGTCGCCCAAGGTTCTCTTACCATTCATGCTAAGGCAGTAACCATCCCTGGTTCATTCATCTCCGTTTGAAGCTCCAGACTCGACTCCTGCAACCAGTCAGGACATATCTATACTAAGCATCTAAAAAAATCAGCTCCTGCAACGCGTCAGGTACTCATTTTTCTGTTTTGCAGGTATGCAGGTTCTCGCTAAGGAATCTCTTACGCGATCAACATCCAGATGGCATCTATAAGCCCATCATCCTATTCATCCATCTCTAAATGGCATCTGTAAGCCCATTCCCATCACACCGCTAACATGTGAGCGCAAATTTCTGGGCACTCTAGTGTTCAATCATCTTCTACCCTCGGATTACGAAAGGCACGTCAGCCAATCTACATCCTCAGGTCTAAGAATATTGAACAGGGGAAACTGTTGTACCCCAAAATTTGCCCTCCCATATTCTCCAAGAAATTGCCAAGTCAAACTGCAAAATTCCCCAAGGGTTGCACAGTGCAAAGGTCTCCCATACAGTCAAAACTAGGGTTTGTGTTATGATCAAAGAAATGAAGTTTTCAAAGGTCCAATCAAGTCCTATATGCCTACAAATATGGTCAAGTATCCTCATATCAAGTTTCAAGGCATTCAGCTCAAAATTGCACAGTCAAAACCCTAAATTGCACTACAGTCAACTGTAGGGGCAAAATGGTCATTTGACAGTCAAAAGTTCAAATTTTTGGTCAACATATCATTTTGAAGCCACAAACATAATTTGATCAATGCTTGATCATGATTCTCAAAATTTGGCTCAGAAAATCATCAAGATGCAAAAGTTACTATATTTGGACAGCTGAAAAAGTCAACTGAAATTGACCAGGGCATAACTTTCACATGGATTATCAGAAAAATTCCATCCAAAGCTCATTTTGAAGAGAAAGACATTTCCTACAACTCATCTTCATATTTCAAGTCCAAGAAATGCTCTCACAAAAAGTTATCAATTTCAACATTATAGGTCATTTTCAAAAGTCAACAAAAAGGGACTTTAAGTCAAAGGCCATAACTTGAGATTGGTAAATCAAAATGACATGGGACCAAAGACATTGGTTAGAGGACTCAAATACCTTTCCAAAATGTCCAAGAACATGAGAAAAGCTTAAAAATTGAGCAAGTTATGCCTTGTGGAAGTTGGGAAATTTTTGGATATTTTGAAAAGTCAACACTACTTCAAATGACCTAAAATTGCTAATGGGCCCATTTTTCTTCCATGATTCATCATTCTAAGCATGTGAACGACCACTTGGCCCAAAGGGAAGTATTTTCTCATTTTTTATTTATTTATTTGAATTTTTATTTATATTAATTCATTTAAATCAAATTAAATATAGGAAAAATACTAACCTAAGTTTTCAAATCTTTTTGTACACATTTCAGCCTCAAGATTTCGTGCCTAAGTCAATATGGAAAGAATTGGAGCAATTGGATCTTAATTGATACAAAAACATGTGAAAAAGATATGAAAAAGATCTTATGAAATCAAATTTTCAAAAACCATTAATTCATTGGATTTGTTCTACTTTTGTTAACCTAATAGCCTCACTACATATGCTTGATCATAAACCTAATTCCCATACACAAAAAGCTGCGCTAAAGAACCATTGACAAACTTGGAAAAATTCCCTAAAAGCTCAAAACTGAAAAGCACCTTTTAGGTCGATTCAAAGCATAAAAACGATTCCATTAGCTTCCTTGAAGGTCCCTGATCACATTCCAATCAAGAACAGCCATCCAAACGCCAGGAGTTGGTATATTGAATCAAAACTGTACAGAGAAAAATTGATTATCGTGTTTCATGTTTTAAGCATTTTTACAGCATTTTGTTCATAAATTCTTGTTCCTCATTTGATTCTAAAGCTAACCAATGCATTTAATTTGATTATTACGCTGTATATACGAATATGCCATGAGTGAATTTTAGGGTTTTCAGAGGTTGGAATTGGGGATTTGCAAACGAGGAAAAATTAAGCCTTGAGACCACCACCATCCAATTCAGTGCATGGAGATGAAGAAGAATCACCTATCGCGCTGAATTTATGAACCCCATAGCGCTATTCGCTATTTTCTCTAAAGCCTCCTAACGCAACGCATGAAAAACCGTTGCTCGTTGTTTATGTTTCAGGGAAAAGGAAGAAGATGAACTCGTGGTAGTGTGTGATACGTGGGTTTAAATTTCGCGCATTTCCAAACAACTAACCCACGTTTTCCCTTTTATTAATTGTTGTTTATTTATATATCAAATACGTTGAAGCGCTTCAGTGGCAGGTGTACACCTTTGCAATGTCCAAGACCTGGGTTCGAGTCCCAGGTCTGTGTAATTTCCATAATATTTTTCCATAGCAATTCCCATGTGCTTCAAGGCTGCAGGCGCATCATGTTCCTTCACCATCCAGCCATCCACGTGCACACTAAGATCCAGTCAAGGGCGTAGATTGAAGGCATACCATAAACGTGAGTCAACGTTGCTACACGCTACCTGGAAAGTCAATGGACCCAGGTCTTATTGGGCCAGAATTTCACAATCAAGACCTCACAATTGGGGACTTCCACCCCCCCAGGTTTGCAATTTTCTCTTTTTATTTTCAATTGCTATTTTATTTTCTTTATTATTTTAATTTAATTAATTATGTTTACAAAATATAAAAAACATCATAAAAATCAGAAAAGATAAAAATATAATAAATATTTTATTTTAATTATTTTCATAAACAAATTGCATGTAAATAAATTAATTTAGATTAGGGTTTTAATTTTAATTCTTTTAATAACAAAGATACAAAAACATAGAATTAGGTTTAATGGATAATTTTTATTTCTTTTTTTAATTTTTTTCTTCTTACAATAATATTATTTATTTATTTTTATAATTAAATTGTACATAAAAAAAATTAGGTTTAATTTAGGTTAAATTTTAATACTTTCATAATAAATTTAAACGCCATTAGAATTAGGGTTTGCATTTCATTTTAATTTTAATTAATTCTCTTTTTCATTAAATACTAAAAAACACTAAAAAACAAATTCTTGCTTTCTTTTAATTTTAATTTTTAATTCCTCATTAACTTTAACTTTTGCAAAAGGGTCCAACGCCCATATTATTAATTCTTTTATTTCGCATATTTATTTTATTGCTTAAATAATTATGTACCTCTCCCAAAGCTTTGTAACATTTACTTCTCGCACTTTTCAATTTCTTTATTTACTTTGCTTTCTTTACTTTTCTGTCAAATCGGGTCCGGTTTAATTTTGGCGATGTGGACCCGCGCCATTTGTAATAGCTTAGATTTACTTTTTCCGTAAATATCTTAATTGTTAAACAAAGCATGCAATAATGAATGACCATAATAAAATCAAGCGTAGAACACCAATAAACATGACAAGACAAATAAAAATGAAAACGACACACGAATCGCACACACCACCCCTAGGGTACGCCTCACTGTTGCCTTGCCTCGAAAGGTGATCGTCGAGTAGAGGATGTCTTAGTAAGTCCTCATGATCCGGGAACCTGGCATGAGGGTAGCTTCTAAGGTGTCTTCCCATTGCTCTGGTGATCACCATGTCCCGAACATCGAATTGACCCGTACACCTCCAACGGTGGTGCTACCTACCTCTCAATGGTGGGATGGCACTACTTTAAAGGACATTTACACAGACGAATTCCTTAGGGTAGGTAGACGACTCGTGGGTACTTGCTCTAATTCTAAACAAAACAAATCAAAAATACTTTTCACACCGACACCTTTTCAAAAAGCTTTCAAAAGCAATTTTTCAAACACTCTTGAGGACTGATACAAGAGTCGAACTGGAATTTTCAAAGAAACTTTTTAAACCCACAGTTGAAAAGCAAACAAACCATTTTTGAAAATACAATGAGCAAGTATCTAAGAGCCCATGGATAACCATGGATAGAAAGGGTGCTAACACCTTCCCTTTCTATAATCTACCTCCCGAACCGAGAAACTATCTCATAAGGAATTTTGCTGTGCTTTTGTCCTGTCCGTGTTGGAGAAAATAAAAGACGGTGGCGACTCTTGCTTCCGCGACATTTGCGAACCAGCGTTAAACAGTCAGTTCCAGATCCACCGATCACACTCGGCTTTAATTTTCTCAGACATTTCTGGACGCATACGGCGGACCTTTTGCTTAACCGGAGGGCAGTCTTCCTTAGTTGGCAAGTGATGGACCACAATATCGGTATCCAACCCGGGCATGTCTTCGTAGGACCAGGCAAAGATCTCCATATAATCATGTAGCATCTTAGTCAACCGTTGCTTCACGCTGAGCTCTAGGTTGGCACCAATCTTTACCTCTTTCCTCTCTGCCTCAGTACCCAAGTTTATTATTTCCACTGGCTCTTCATGTGGTTGAATTTCCCTCTCTTCCTGAAGTAACAGTCTTGCAAGCTCGCCAGGCACTTCGCAATCATCTTCACCTTCGTCTTCGGCTAAGTTGATCGGATTTTCGAAGTCATAACTGGCAGTAGCAGAGTCGTTACCAGTGAGATCCAGAGTGGATTGAAACCTGTATGAGTGAGTGTGTGTAAATACAGCTGTTTTGAAATATGTATAAAGGAAGAAAAGACAGAAAAGGAGCATAAGATTTGAAATGCGAGAAAACGTCCAAGATTTTCATTTATGATATATGAAATGACAATTTATATGCCCTCACAAATGAAACCACGGTGCCTCGGGTAAGACACCGGGCCACAGAGTTTATTTATTGTTTATTACAAATAACAAAACAAAGAAGTTTATTACTGCGTAACAAAAGTAACAGGAGTATGGTCTTTGACAATCCAATTGGTCAATCCGCCTTCGGTCGTCGGGTAGATCCAGCTATTGAATTCTGCTTCAACCACTTCATTGTCTTCCCCAACAGCATTCACTCCTGGATTTGTAATGAGCACAGGAGGTCTTCTGGTCTTCGCCTTTCGCATAGCTTTCTGACCGTCTGCAGTAAAACCCAGCCCAAATTTGTCAGTTTTCTGTGTAAAGTCGGGAAGCCTGCCCCAGTTAGTACATTCACCTTTCTGAACCACAGCCCGGGCTTCCTTTAGGGAAGCCATCTTCAAAGGAACATTCTCCTCGACCGCTGTTTCTGCTGCTGCTGAAATTGGAAGCACCTCCTCAAAATGTTGAAAGGGGGTTTCAATAAACTCCCCGTCCATCTCAATGTACCTGAAGGAATTCAGATGGCTCACCATATACTCCTCCTCTCCTTGCACAGTGACGATCTTCCCTCTGACGGGGTACTTCAGTTTCTGGTGCAAGGTAGAAGTCACTGCCCCAGCTTTATGGATCCAAGGTCGGCCCAGTAGACAAGAGTACGATGGGCGGATATCCATTACGTAAAAAGTAGAGTCAAACACCTGAGAGCCCACACGAATAGGAATGTCAACCTCTCCATGAACCATCCTTTTTGAACCGTCAAAGGCCCTGACGATGATATTGCTGGGTTTCAGTTCCAGGCCTTCACAATCTAAACGGTCTAAAGCCTTCTTGGGTAGCACATTCAAGGAAGAACCAGTATCCACCAATACATGTGCCAGAGTAGTGCCCCTGCATTCGATAGAGACATGCAGGGCATCATTGTGGTCTCTTCCCTTCGCAGTCAGGTCGGCATATGAGAAACCCAAGCCATTGTCCGCTGTCAGATTTGCTACGCAATCAGTGAACTGGACTGCAGATGTCTCCTGTGGCACATGGGTCGTCTTGAGAAATGAGATCAAGGCCTTAGCATGGGCCTCGGAGCACAGTAACAAGGAAAGCATGGAGATCTTGGAGGGCGTATGCCCCAGCTGTTCCACAACATTGAAGTCACTCTTCTTTATAATTTTCAAGATTTCCTCCATCTCTTGTTGGGAGGCCTCAGCATTTATAGGTATCGGTGCCTCCATCCGGGCAGGCTCATCTTCAATTCCTTTGCCCCGAGCATTGGATGAATCAGCAGCAGGGGAAACAACTTGGTCAGTAACAGGAACAGGCACACTTGTAGGTGTTATAAGGAGGGGTCTTCGAGTAGCGGGCGGTGCAATGTCAGGCGAGAAGAGCCTGCCACTGCGGGTAACCTTGGCTGGGCCAGTGATATCACAGATACTGGCGCCAGTGTTGAATTCTTGTTTGATTCCATTCACATATACATCTGCCCCATAGTGCCAGGGGACAGCCTTATCAGATACGTAGGGAAGAGGCCCCAGAACAGTGATAACAACAGGTGCGACAGTCATGATTTGGACAGGCTTCTTCGGGAGAGCCTTGATTGGATTATTAAAGATGGTAACGACATAAACTTCTTCTACCGGAACCAACTGAACAGCAGCCTTCTTAAACAGAATCTCCTTACTGTCCATCAGGCTTTGGATGCCTAACTTCAGCAAGGGACAACCAGATAGGGAAACAGCGCAGAACAGGCAACCCTCACTGCAACCCGGAAATAAACCGGCCAGCAGTAGGTTCCTCTTGACAGTCTTCAGAGGAGTAACTAGATCATCCACAGAAACAGCGTAAACATCTTCATCAACCACATTTACTCCATGTTGGGGCATAGGAGCAGTTACCACATTCGGCCTCTCAAGCGCTTCGAACTGTATCTCTTTCGCGTCAATAAGGTCTTGCACCTTATTCCTTAATGCCCAACAGTCACCAGTGGAATGCCCCGGGCTATCAGAATGGTACGCACAGCGGGCATTTGGATTGTATTTCGGGGAGGCAGTGTTTACACCTTTGGGTGCCTCTCTAACAGTCACTAGATTGGTGGATAGCAACTGTGGCAAGATCTGCGATAAGGTCATGCTCAAACGAGTAAACTCTCTCCGGGGTCTTTCAGCCCTTTGAGGATTGGTTGGCCGAGGAGCGGCAACAGGCTTGGCAATCATTACCATACTGACAGATTGGCGGCGCTCAGATCTCTCTGGTCTCCGGGAGCCATATACAGCACTAGCCTCCTTTTTGAAGGGTTTCTTCTCAGAACTAGACGATGCACCCTTCGGAATCTTTCCAGACTTTAACCCAACCTCAATTCTCTCTCCAGTCAGAATCAGATCAGTGAACCCTGCAGACGAATTCCCGATAAGATGGTTGAAAAATGGCCCAGATAGGGTCCCCAAGAACATGTCTACCAACTCCCGATCAGTCAACGGAGGCTGCACCCTGCCAGCCAGATCCCTCCACTTCTGAGCGTACTCCTTAAAACCTTCACTTGAACCTAACGACATACCCTGGAGTTGGGTACGTGTAGGGGCAAGGTCGGCATTATATTGATACTGCTTATAGAAAGCAGTGGCCAACTCCTCCCAGTTACGAACCTTGGTCCCATCCAGCTGATAGAACCATTCGAGATGAGTCCCTGAAAGACTCTCCTGGAAGAAGTGGATCCACAAATTCTTATCCACTGAGTACGGTTGAGTCTTTCGAACATAGGACCTGAGATGTAGCTTGGGACAAGACGCCCCGTCTTACTTAGTGAAAGATGGTGCTTTGAACTTCCGAGGAATAATCACACCAGTAGACAAACCCAAGTCTTCGAAATCCAGCCCAGGTACCTGTTGGATCTCCATAGCATTCAGCCTGTCTTCCAATTGTTTGTAACGGTCTTTTGCAGGAGGATACTGCTCCTCATCAAAATCAGTCTCGTTGTCGGAGACTACCGGACTAGGACCTTTTTCCGCTTGAGGAGTACCTTTGCCAATGGAAGAACTAGCCTCTTCATTCTGTAGAGTATTGCCAAACCTTCGGCCCGAGTTGAACATAACAGTTCTTCTCTTCTTCTTCTTTTCCTTCTTCAGGAGCAGAGCCTTCAGCTCTTCTTGGCCCTGAGCCAAACCCATGATTAATTCCTGAAATTGCGCATTCTGCGCCTGAAGAGCCTTGATGGACATCTCAGTTGATGACGAGTCGGGATTCATGATGCTGAAATAAACAGCGAAGAACGGTAAGCAACCTGAAAAGAGGAAAACCTGCTATGCACATGATGAATGATATGTGTTTATGCAATGCATTCAAGGGTTCGAAAGTTCAAATTTGTTGTAGACAAAAAAGAACACACGTTATCATTAAGGAAATAATTGTTCAGTACATCAAAGCCTCACGGGCAAAATAATACAAAAGCAAATCAATCCCAAAATACACTACGCATCCTCTTTGGAGCTATGTAGGTGTTGAGATTCCTCTCCTCATGCAACAGGCGGGTGAGCTCTAAGACCTTCTTTTCACTAGCATGTAGACTGGTCTCAAGAGAATTCCGTTCTTCTTTAAGCTGGACCCAGCTCTTCCGCATCTCTTCCCAGGATGTGGGCATATCAGGGTGCTGAATGATGCAGGACACTTCTCCTTCCAAGACTGGCTCTTTGATCACAGGGAGCATATGGGGATAAGGCATTACTAGCTTCTGGGAGCGGGCTCGTACCCACTTGAGATAAGGTTCCAACGGGATGGAGTTCATGTGCCCCAGTGTCTTGCTGTCTATCCTACTTGGCATCCTCCAGGCTCTGATAAATCTCTGGCGAAGTCCTTGAGTATCGTTGTCGAAGTCAAAGACTATGTCAGGAATTAACATGTCATGAGGACCATCCCTCTGAGCATAACCAAACTATCTCCAAGCCAGGCATGGGTTGTAAGTAATACCTCCTCTGATTCCAAGTAAAGGAACATTAGGGTACTCCCCGCAACGATCAATGATAGTGACATCTTCTCTGGACCTAGGGCACCAATGTATATCCGCATGTGTAAGAGTCATTAACCGTTGTGACCATCTCAAACCCCGCTCATTCTTCAAAACTGATTGTGGAAGGTGCGAAATAAACCACCTTCCCAGGAGAGGAGTGCAACACATAAGGACACCTCTTTTTCTCATGGTTCGAGTGTAACATGAGTGAAGGATGTCCCCCAGCAACGTAGGTATAGGATTCCTGGACATAAAGATGCGGACAGCACTGATATCTATAAGCTGATCTGGGTTAGGGAACAACACTAAACCATAGACAAGGAGGGCCACAACTTCTTCAAAAGCTTGTAAGTCAAGGGAGTTCCAACATTCATGGGCCTTTTCAAACAGAAACCTGGCTAAGAACCCTTTGATACCACTTCTAACTTCCCAATGTCCCTTGAGGTCAGATGACTGTAGGTGCAAGGCTTTAGCAATCTCTTCAAGCTTGGGCTCATTTTCTGTACCGTTGTAGGGTAGTTGATCAAGGATAGGGATCTTCAGGAGCCGGGAGAACTCCTCCAATGTAGGTACCAGCTGATAATCCAAGAAGGTGAAACAGTGATGCAGAGGGTCAAAGAACTGGAACAGGACCTTTATCATATCTTCCTCAATGTTGGTGTTCACCAAGCTGATGAGTCTTCCATGTCTTTCACTGAATGAGGTGCTCTCGAGAATCCTGGATATAAGCTCCTTAAGCTGAGGAGGGATCCTTACAAGACTGATTTGAATGGTCTTTCTACGAACAGTTTCCATGTCCTACAAAACAAGAACAAAGATGAAGATTCGAACCCTTGAAGTGGTTAGTCAATGCATATGATGCTGGATGATGTCATGATGCTATGATTAAACACACCACAGATATTTACAAAGACAAACATGTAAGGCACACAAGGCACACAAGACAAGCCCTTAGGGTTTAAGGCCAGCATGGGGTCTGGGTAGTACTCTCTTGAAGTTGGTGGGTTCAACCTGTCCTAATCAAAAGTAACCGGGTTCTAAGGATCCCAATATCACGAGATTGCTTTCATTGTTCATCGTTTCGATTTAGCCACTGAACTGGCGACCGAAATATTCCAGGAAAGCAACCCTTAATTGAGTGTAGTATCGAGTATCAACCAACCTCGGACTGCACCAAAGTCAGTTATCTCACTACCCTAAAGAGGCCAAGATAGTTCAATTAAGGTTCCTAAGGTCTGTTGATGCTTCACGACACCACGCGGAGGCCCCGTACTCTCCTTGACTGAACTCAAGGGTTACTGGTACACACCAAAGTGCCACATCAACGTAGCAGACTGTTTCAACCATGTCGGTATACCCCGCACAGTTCCCTCACAGCCTTGTTGCTACTTTCTAAGAAGGTATCCCCCAGATCCGGGTTAGGATCTATAGAACTCCCAAGCAACCCACAATTTAAAGCACACAAGGAAAACAATTGAAAACACAGTTATGAACTAGCCCTAAGGTACACCTCACTTTAAGTAAATTTCCCCAGCAGAGTCGCCAGTTCTGTGATCGGTGAATCTGGAACTGACTGTTTAACGCTAGTTCGCGAAATGTCGCGGTAAGCAAGAGTCGCCACCGTCTTTTATTTTCTCCAAATGGAAAGGACAAAAGCACAGAAAAATTCCTTATAGAGATTGCTCTCGGTTTGGGAGGTAGGTTATAGAAAGGGAAGGTGTTAGCACCCTTTCTATCCATGGTTATCCATGGGCTCTTAGATACTTGCTCATTGTGTTTTCAAAAATGGTTTGTTTGCTTTTCAACTGTGGGTTTAAAAAGTCTCTTTGAAAATTCCAGTTCGACTCTTGTATCGGTCCTCAAGAGTGTTTGAAAAATTGCTTTCGAAAGCTTTTGAAAATGTGTTGGTGTGAAAAGTATTTTTTTGATTTGTTTTTGAAATTAGAGCAAGTATCTAGAGTCGTCTACCTACCCTAAGGAATTCGTCTGTATAGATGTCCTTTAAAGTAGTGCCATCCCACCATTGAGAGGTAGGTAGCACCACCGTTGGAGGTGTTCGGGTCAATTCGAGGTTCGGGACATGGTGATCACCAGAGCAATGGGAAGACACCTTAGAAGCTACCCTCATGCCAGGTTCCCGGATCATGAGGACTTACTAAGACGTCCTCTACTCGACGATCACCTTTCGAGGCAAGGCAACAGTGAGGCGTACCCTAGGGGTGGTGTGTGATTTGTGTGTCGTTTTCAGATATTTTGTCTTGTCATGTTATTAGTGATCTATGCGCTTGTTTTTATTTAAGTCATTCAGTCTTGCATGCATTTATTGACAATTAAAAGTTGCGAGAAATGTAAAGTTCTAAACTATTACAAAGGCGCGGGTCCACATCGCCAAATTAAAATCCAGGACCCGATTTGACAGACAGTAAATAAAGTAATAACGTAAAGTGCGAGAAATTAATATTACACGGCTTTGGGAGAATTACATAAATATTATAAGAAAAAGAAATAAATATACGAATTAAAATAAAATTAGAAACGAGGGCGTTGGACCCTTTTTGCAAAATTAAATTAAATGATTAAATTAATTAAAATTAAAAAGAAAAAGAAACTATTTTTTAGTTTTTTGTATTTATGAGAATTTAATGAGATTAATTGGAATTAAAACGTTAACCCTAATTCTAATTGTTTTTTTAGTTTATTAAGAAATAATTAAATTTTAACCTAAACTTAATCTAATTATTTACATGCAATTTAATTACAAAAATAAATAATAGGAAATATTTAATTATTATGAAAGAAAGAGAAAAAAGGATAAAAGTTATTACAAACCCTAATTCTACCAATTTTAGATTTTTATTAAAAAAAGTTAAGGTTACAACCTAAATTAAAAAAAAAACTAAGTTAATTAATGAACTTTATTTACAAAACAAATACTAATTAAATAAAAATATTTATTATTTTTTATCTTTTCTGATTTTTTGGTGTTTTTTATATATTATGAAAATAATAATTTAAAAGAAATTAATAAAAATAAAGAAAAGAAAAATATAAAAAAAGGTGAAAGAAACAAACTAGAGGGGGGTGCTGTCCCCAAGTGGAGGTTTTTATTTGGCAATTTGGGCCCAATGGCCTTTGGCATGGCTGACTTTTCCACTAGCGTGCCCAGGCGTTGACTCACATTTACCATGCTCTCCAGATCTGTGCCCTTGGATTGATGAGATTGAGCGCGTGGCAGGCTGAGATTTTGGACGTATGGTATTCCCTCATGGTGAACCTGCACAGAATCATTAATAGAAAAATAATGTGAAAGGGGTGGGGACCTGGGGCTCGAACCCAGGTCCTGTGGTTTACCAACGCTATGCCTTGCCATCCATGCTGTTTGAGTTCTTTGTATATTATATAATTAATAAACGTAATAAAACAAACACGCGTTAATGCTTTTTTTTTCGCGCGAAAGTTTAAACGACCCAATCACCAGTGGCCACCTAGTCATCTTCTTCATGGCTTTATTTTTTCCGATTCAAAGTGTTAGGGACGTGGAAATCTATTCAGGCACGTTGCTTAAGGTCTCAGGAAGGTGATGAGATGATTATCTCAGCTTGAATCGCCCTGGAAAACAGTTTTCAGATTTGAGTTTTCAAGCAAAAAATTCAAGTTGGTTTCTTGGTATATGGCGCAACTTCTAGTCTTTTTGCACGAGGGTTTTCATCCTTATATGTATATGAGTGATTAGGTCAAAGAAAATTGATCCAAAATCCATGAATTGATGAATAGGATATTTGATTTTTTAAGCCATGATTTTCCAATCTTTTTCAAGCATCTTTGATACAAATCATGTCCAATTCCATTGATTCTTTCTATATTTGGTTAGGCACGAAATCTTGGAGATATTATATGCATAAAAAGATTGAAAAACCTAGGTTTAGTATTTTTTTCATGTATTTTAATTAATTAAATGAATTATTAATAATAAAAATCCAAATAAATAAATAAAAGATGAAGAAAAACTTCCCTTTGGGCCAAATGGTCGTGCTCATGCCTTGGATAATGAATTGTGGAAGAAAAAGAAGCCCATTAGCATTTTTAGGTCATTTGAATCAATGTTGACTTTTCAAAATATCCAAAAATTTCCCAACTTCCACAAGGCATAACTTGCTCAATTTGTAATCTTTGCTCATGTTCTTGGACATTTTGGAAAGGTCTTTGAGTCCTCTAACCAATGCCTTTGGTCCCATGTCATTTTGATTTACCAATCTCAAGTTATGGCCTTTTACTTAAAGTCCATTTTTGTTGACTTTTGAAAATGACCTATAATGTTGAAATTTATAACTTTTTGTGAGAGCATTTATTGGGCTTGAAGTATGAATAGGAGTTGTAGGAAATGTATTTATCTTCAAAATGAGCTTTGGATGGAATTTTTCTGATAATCCATGTGAAAGTTATGCCCTGGTCAATTTACAGTTGACTTTTCCAACTGTCCAATTATGGAAACTTTTGCATCTTGATGATTTTTGAGCCAAGCTTTGAGAATCATGATCAAGCATTGATCAAATGATGTTTGTGGCTTAAAAATGAGACGTTGACCAAAAATTTGAACTTTTGACTGTCAAATGACCATTTTGCCCCTACAGTTGACTGTAGTGCAATTAGGGTTTTTGACTGTGCAATTTTGTGCTGAAAGTCTTGGAACTTTGTATGAGGATGTTTGACCATATTTATAGGCATGTGGGACTTGATTGGACCCTTGGAAACTTCATTTACTTTGTCAGAACCAAAACCCTAATTTTGACTGTTAGGAGGCCCCTAAACTGTGCAACCCTTGGGGAATTTTGCAGCTTTGACTTTGCAATTCTTGAAGAATATGGGAGGGCAAATTTTGGGGTACAACAACAGGTTCAAGAATGCTGATAACAATCGGCTTCCATAGTGAACCAATAATATCCTTCCCGTAGGATTTTCTTCGCCATGGTATGTCCACTAGAATGAGTTCCGAAGGTACCTTCATGTAACTCTGCCATGATCCTTTCCACCTCGCTTTTGTCCACACATCGCAGTAAGGTTGAATCATGGTTATGTTTATAAAGGATACCATTGCTGATGAAGAACTTCACAGCGAACCTTCTCAAGAACTTCTTGTCATTAACAGATGCACCCTCGGGGTACTCTTGAGTCTTAAGATACCTCTTTACCTCGTGAAACCAAGGTTTATCTGCTACCTCTTCAGTCTCGATATTACAATAATGTGCGGATTCGTCCAACCTCTCTATGGTAACCTGGGGAGCTTCATTGTCCCACTTGACCTTGAACATATAAGACATAGTAGCTAGCGCGTCCTCTAACTGGTTCTCTTCTCTAGGGAAGTGCTCAAAGGTTACCTCCTCAAAATGTGGGAGCAATGTCAGTACATACTCCTTGTAAGGAATAAGATTTGGGTGCTTCGTATCCCACTCGCCGTTGATCTGATTGATCACTAGAGCAGAATCTCTGAGTACACTCAAGAACTTAATCCTCATGTCAATAGCAGCTCGAAGCCCCGGGATACATGCTTCATACTCCGCCATATTGTTGGTGCAGTTAAAACATAATCAGACGGTGAACGGAGTATGACAACCCTCAGGAGATATAATCACAGCACCAATTCCATTACCCAGCGCATTTGAGGCTCCATCGAAATACATAGACCATCGGGATCCTTCCTCAGGTCCTTCATCTGGCCCAGGTTCTTACCAATCGGTCACCAACACGATGTTCTCATACGGGAACTCAAAATTCATGGATTGATAGTCATCCACGGCCTGATGCGCCAAATGATTCGCCAACACACTCCCCTTGATTTCTTTTTGGGTTGTGTATTGGATATCATACTCAGTTAAGATCATCTTCCATCTTGCTATTCTTCCAGACAAGGCAGGCTTTTCGAAGATATACTTGATTGGGTCCATCTTTGATATCAATAGGGTAGTGTGAGTCAGCATATACTATCTCAGCCGACGAGCAGCCCATGCCAAAGCGCAACAAGTTTTCTCGAGCAATGAGTATCGGGTCTCACAGTCGGTAAACTTTTTGCTAAGGTAGTAAATAGCGTGCTCTTTTCGGCCAGACTCGTCATGCTGCACCAACACACACCCTATTGAATTATCCAGTATTGTCAAGTATAAGATCAAAGGTCTCCCTTCAACTAGAGGCATCAGAATTGGCGGTTCCTGGAGATATTCCTTGATCCTTTCGAAAGCGGTATGACATTCATCATTCCATTTTACCACTTGATCTTTCTTCAACAGCTTGAAGATTGGTTCACAAGTAGTTGTCAGATGTGAAATGAATTGGGCGATGTAGTTCAGACGTCCCAAAAAGCCTCTAACTTCTTTTTCTGTGTGGGGAGCCGGCATCTCCTGTATGGATTTCACCTTGGCAGGATCCACCTGAATTCCCTTATCACTGACGACGAAGCCCAACAGCTTACCAGACCTTACCCCGAAGGTGCACTTGTTCGGGTTCAATCTCAGCTTATACATCTTCAACCTGTCAAATAATTTCTGGAGATGGTCAAGGTGTTCTTCCTCAGTTTGGGACCTTGCGATCATGTCATCAACATAAACCTCAATCTCATGGTGAATCATGTCGTGGAACAAAGCGACTATGGCGCGCTGATAAGTTGCCCCAGCATTCTTCAACCCTAAAGGCATGACCTTGTAGCAAAAGGTGCCCCACTGTGTAACGAAGGTTCTCTTCTCCATGTCCTCGGGAGCCATCTTGATTTGATTGTAACCAGAAAAACCATCCATGAAGGAGAAGATCTTATGCTGCGCAGTATTGTCGACCAGAACATCAATATGAGGAAGCGGGAAATCATCTTTGGGGCTCGCCCTATTCAGATCTCTATAGTCCACACACATCCGTACCTTACCATCCTTCTTAGGCACCGGAACCACGTTGGCAACCCACTGTGGATAAGAAGTGACAGCTAAAAATCTGGCGTCGAACTGTTTCATGACCTCAGCTTTAATTTTCTCAGACATCTCAGGGCGCATACGACGAACCTTTTGCTTTACTGGAGGACAGTCTTCTTTAGTTAGCAAGCGATAAACCACTGTGATACGGTGGGAGAACTGACTAGTGTTTTTTTGCGTTCGTATTTGCACTTGTGCGGTTGAGCAAGAGTCGCCACCGACTTTTTATTTTATCCTAAAGGAAAGGTTAAAAAAGCACAGCAAAAACCTTTTGAGATATTTCGTGGGTTCGGGGGGTAGATTATGAAAAGGGAAGGTATTAGCACCCTTTTCATCCATGGTTATCCATGGGCTCTTAGTTACTTGGTTTTTTTAGATCACTTGCCTTGATTTTCGATTGCTTGAAAATGGTGTATGTGTGAGTGTTTTTTGAAAATGTTTTGGAAGAAGATGCCTTGTCTTAGGCTAACCTTGTAACAATTCTTTACTCGAATATTTTACAAAGGCGTGTATCTTTTCGAAAAGATGTTTCAAAATGTTTTGGGAGTTTGTTTGAAAGTGCTTGTGGATTGTGGTTTTTTTGAAAAGAAGGCGAGTGTTTTTGCAAGTTGATCTCAAGTAACTAAGAGTTTTATCTACCCTATTGTACTCAAAGGTTTTTGTTATGTTTTAACCCTTTTTAACAATTTTGTTCCACCATTGAATTTGGTGGACAATCTTGCATTTAGGAAGTTTGTTCGGGACGGGCGCGGGTCATCGTATGGACCACGAATGCAATGGTGCCAAGTGTCTTTGGCAATTTGCTTGGAAGGGACTATGATCATTCCGTTTTAGGCAACATTCGAAAGCGTCATCGAGGGAGTTATGATCATTTGAATTTGTTTTGCCAAAGATACTCGACGTGCAAGCATGGCCCATTTTGGAAGGCAATATGTGGGATTACCCTAGAGGGTGCAAGTGTGATTGTGTATTGATTTCATGTATTTGTCTTGTATTAGGTTATCTAGCGTTTGATTTTATGTACATACAAACCCTAGGTCTAACCATGGCATAATTGGAGAACTGTAAATTGCGGAAATATAAAGTCTACGCTATTACAAAATAAGTATCCGGGAGTGGGGGTACATGTGTATGAATGGGGATGAGACTTATAGTATCCAATAAGTTACAACCAAATTGAATTTGCGATCAAATGTAAATGACGTATATCAATGTACAAGATAAACAAATGTGTATAGGAGCAATATAAATGTGTTGTATAAGTGTACAAGTATATGCGTACATAATTATTTACAGGTTAGGATGTGAAATTGAACATGTATTAAGTATTGTTTTAACCTAAAGAATTTAAATGGTTATTTAATTAATAATCTGATATTTCTTTAATATGTACAAAAAGAAAGTTTTAATGAGAAGAAATGTTTTCAATTTAATTATATATCAAAATGTATCTTTATTTATTATAAAAAGTATATTTAAATAAATATCAAGAAACAAAGTAGAAAAAAAGTATTTTTATTTATTATAAACAAATTAAATGAAAAGTATTTCCAATATTTATTATATGGTGCAATAAAAATGTATTTTCATTTATTAAAGTATTATTGTAAACATACATTAAGTTAGAGAAAAAATGTATTTTGAAGATGTTATATATAAAAAGAGAAAAGTTAGTATTAAATTATTAATAAAACACTTGTTTAAAAAGGGTTAAATTAATTAATTAATAAGAATAATGTTTGTTTTATAAAAGAAAAGGGTTTAAAACTCTAAATGGGCTTTATGGGCATTAAGTTCAAACCAATACTGGAGACAGGGGGGGGGGGTATGAGGAATTGTCTTGGGCTTAGATGGGATTGAAACGGGCAAGGCCCATAGTGCAAACAAACGTTTTTAGGGTTTATTGTTTTGGTATTCAGTTGGACGATACACTTTAGGGTTTGTGCAGCGGCAGCGTTCGTTCGTTCGTTCGTCCTCTTCTTTGTCTTCTCCAATCGTTCTTTGAGTGCTATCTCTTTCACCTAGCCACCAGTGTTTCCATCGCCTCCTTTCCTTCTTCA
The DNA here is from genome assembly GCA_948472305.1 of Vicia faba. Classification (NCBI taxonomy): domain Eukaryota; kingdom Viridiplantae; phylum Streptophyta; class Magnoliopsida; order Fabales; family Fabaceae; genus Vicia; species Vicia faba. The sequence continues at coordinate 64,065,155 of OX451738.1, read as the reverse complement.
AGGTTCAGTGAAGCGCGCAGAAAGGTAATCCTCGTTCTCTGACTTTCGCGTTTAGGGTTTCACTTATCTTTGCATGTTATGATATTGTGTTCTGATTATTGTTTGTTTAACGAGGTCACCAAAAAAAGAGAGATGAGAGGAAGATTTTACTACCTTTCGTTTGAGGAAAGAGGCGAGCGCGGAGGTGCTCGGAGGCTGGGGCGGAGATGGAACGCGTGATGCTTGCTCTTTGAGCTTCCTGGTATTTCTGTACTACCTCTTTTGCCTAGGGTTTCATGATGATTTGTGACGAACTGAAAACCCCTTTTTGAAACTCTTTTCTTTCTTCTTTTCTCCCACTGTATGCTTGTTGCTTACGTTGCTTACTTCTGTCGCCTTTGAGTTTGGTGTGCTTTTGAATATTTGTTGCCTTGGTACTTATTGCTTTTGGAATGTTGGTCTAAGGTGATGCTTGATGCCCTATGATGATGCAAATCTGAGGGCTCGTGGGGTTTGATTTTGAATGCTTCTTTTCCTCTTCTCTTACAGTTTCCTTGAGTGTTTGTCGTATGCTTGCTTATGTTGCCCTATGATGAACTCAGAGTTCTGAGGGCCTTGTATACGTGCTTCTGAATGTTGGTTTTGAATTGAATGCTTTTGGTGTTTTATAAATGTCCCTGTGATGAACTCTTCGAGTTCTGAGGGCTTGAGGCTTGAATCCTATGTTTGCACCATTTCTGATTCTTGGCAAGGTTGGCTTGAGGCTTTGTGAGGTTTCTACTTCTCAGTTTTTGCTTCTAGGCTTCAGGCATGTATGATGCTGGTTTTTGATGATTAGGCTTTGAATGTTTAAGATTTGAACTGGACAGGTTTTGCTGGAGGTGTTTGAGTTTAAGGTTTTTAGTTATTGACAGGCATGGTGGTATTATTTGGTTTTCTGCTGTTTATGTTTAGGCCATATGATGCTGAGGTGAGCTTGAGTTTGTGATGTTCGCAGGTTTTTTTAGTTTTTTGTGAGGCCCTCGGTAGTATGAGGCTTTGGCATGTTTTATGCTTCAGCTTTAGACAGGATGAGGCTTTTTTGGCTTTAACTGGTTCTCTTTGTGTTTGAGTTATTGACAGGTTCTCTCCTTGACAGTAGGGTGAGGCTTTACAGGTTTTTACTGCTGGTTTAGGCCTCTTCAGGTTTTTTGTGCTTGTTGGTTTGAGCTAATGCAGGTTTTATGTTTTTACAGTAGGTAATGGTTTTTGATGTTTAGGCGTTTGAGGTAGCAGGGACAGGCTTGACCTTCACAAGTTTTTTTGGTTAAGCTTGAGGCTTAACAGTTTGTATATTTCTCCTTTCTTTTGTGAAAGTTCTGCCTCCTTTCTACTCTGTTTAGCTTTTTTGTATATGTTTCCCCTCCTGCCTAAAGCCTAAAAACCTGCATCCTTATCTCTTTTCTTTCTCTCTCTTTAGTACACTTTCAAAGAATATTAAATGTTTTTGTGTGTACTTTCTGAAAGGGCCACCCTTGTTGGGAAATGATGAAAAGAAATGTATGCTTGCATAATGGGTTTCCTCTGCATATTTTATCTTTTCTTTGACAGCTTTTGTACTTTTATCTTCTTTGATATCTTTGCCAAATCCTCTTCTTGACAGCTTTGAGTAGACTTCTTGGCATTTTGACAGTAAATTGCACTTTTTGGATTATGACAGCAAGTTGTAATTTGGATTTTCAGTTTGGTTTGAACTTGGAGTTTGAGATTTTGAAATTATGCAGTTTTGACACTTTGCATTTTTTCAACTTTGCATTCATGATTAAATAAAATTCTTCCCTCTTTGTGAACCCGGAGAAATCTCGTGATTTGCAGAGAGGGTTAACTGATCCCAATCAGTGGCCCTTAATGATGAATTTCTTTTATCTGTCTTTATTTATTTATCAGTCACTGACTTTTCTCCTTTTCTTTTTGCAGATGAATATTTGGATGGAGAGGGATAAAGTGAAGAATGAAGAATTGGGGACTTAGAAGATATTTAGAAAAATAGGATAGTTTTATTTTCAATTTAATCATTGTAAAGTATTATTACTATAAATACTTCGTAAATGAATACTTGTATCCAAATAATAATTGTAACAAATATTAAATATGAAATAAAAATTCTATTGATCCATTTAATTCTTTTCAATTCCTTTTCAATTATTTACTTATTATTCATAGTTCCTTAAATTAAAATAAATGAAAATTAAATTCCAGATATTTAATTCTTAGAATAATAAATAATCAACTAAACATTGATTCTATGTTGATCAAAATAAATGAACTTGGTGCCTCCATCATTCAAAGCAACGCACAGTCAAATGTAATAACTGATCAGACGCATTCCTCTCTTACTGATTTCTTACCAAACACTTTAAATCCAAACTGCATATTTCTTTTGACTGGTTCAATCAAACGAACGTGAATTCAAACCAACTGCAGTCTTTTACTGATTAAATCAAAACAATACGAATTCAACCTGAATCTCGGAATAACTTGCAAAGTGTTGTGGAATTTAAATCCTTCTGAGAATATGCCCACAAAAACCTTAATTCCTGATTAAATGCCAAATAACGTTTGCCTAATCAAAATTGAGTCAAAGTCAACCAAAACCCTAAGCCAACTGTGTGAACTGTTCTAGAGCCATGAAAACCAGTAAAACCCTAATTGTGTCTGACTGACGAGAAAAGTCCGTTTGACCGATTCTTGAGCCAATCTGAAAAATCAGGAAACGCCTGAAGCTGTGATTTCTTGTGGAAAAATGCGAGGGCAAATTTTGGGGTACAACAACCACAATATCGGTGTCCAAACCAGGCATTTCTTCATAAGACCAGGCGAATATCTCAACATAGTCGTGTAGCATCTATATCAACCGTTGCTTGACACTAGGCTCCAGATTCGCACCTATCTTGACCTCTTTCCTGCTTTCCTCTGTACCCAAATTCACTGACTCAACTGGCTCTTCATGAGGATGTATGGCCCTTTCCTCCTGCAGTAACAGTCTAGTAAGTTCTCCAGGTACCTCACAATCAACCTCACCTTCGTCCTCAGCTTGGTTGATCGGATTTTCGAAGTCATAACTGGCAGTAGCAGAGTTGTTATCAATGGGATCCAGAGTGGATATGGATCTGCATTATGATACGTGAGTGTGTGTAAGAGCATATCTGTTTTGATAAAGTGAGTGACAGAGAAAAGAAAAACAAGGAGCGCAAAATTTGTAATGCAAGAGACGTCCAATGCTTTATTAATGATATATGGAAATGACAAATAATAAGCCCTCACAAGCAAAGCCAAGGTGCCTCGGGCAAGGCAACGGGCCATAAAGTTTCAAATTGTTTATTACAACTCTTAAAACAAAAGTCAATTACTGTGAAATAAAGGAAACAGGTATGAAGTCTTTCGCCGTCCAGTTGTTCAATCCACCATTGGTTGTAGGATAGATCCAGCTGTCGATATCTGAATCTTCTTCACTGTCTTCCACCGCATTAACTCCCGGATTACTGATATGCAGATGAGGTCTTCCAATTCGTGCATGCCTAACAGCCCTTTGAGCCCCTGTAGTAAAGCCCAAACCAAATTTGTCAGTTTTGTGCGTGAAATCAGGGAGCTGACCCCAATTTGCACACCCATATTCTTCGATTACAGCCCTGGCATCCTTGAGAGAAGCCATCTTCATCAGAGGTTTGTCAGTAGCAACTTCAGTTGATGCTAAAGTATGGGGGACTTCTTCAAAGTTTTGACAGGGGGTTTCAATGAATTCCCCATCCATCTTCATGTAGCGGAAGGAGTTGAGATGACTCACCATATACTCCTCTTCACTTTATACCGTGACGATCTTCCCTTTTACCGGGTATTTCAACATTTGATGGAGCGTAGAAGTCACTGCCCCAGCCTTATGAATCCAAGGACGACCTAACAAGCAAGAATATGATGGCCTAATATCCATCACGTAAAAGGTGGATGCAAAAGTCTGAGAGCCAACTTTAACAGGGATGTCCACCTCCCCGTGAACCATTCTTTTTGACCCGTCGAAAGCCCTGATCACAATATTGCTCGGCTTCAGAATCAAACCTTCATAGTCTAGACGGTCTAATGCTTTCTTTGGTAAAACATTCAAAGAGGACCCGATATCCACTAGTACATGGGACATAGTAGTGCCCCTGCACTCGATCGAGACGTGCAGAGTATCATTGTGATTTCTTCCTTTAGCAGTCAGATCTGCGTCTGAGAAACCTAACCCATTGTCGGCAGTCAAACTAGTTACGCAATCTTTGAATTGATCGACTGAAGTTTCCTGCGGCACATGCGCAGTTTTGAGGAATGCAATGAGAGCCTTTGCGTGGGCTTCAGAACATAATAACAAGGACAACATGGAGATTTTTGACGGGGTCTGCCCCAGCTGCTCGACTATGTTATAATCGCTCTTCTTGATAATCTTCATCTATTTCCTGCTTAGAGGTTTCCACAATGATCTTCTTAGGTGCCTCCGTCCGGGAAGGCTCACATGTGATTTCTTTTCCCCGAGTCTCAGATGGCCCGACGACAGGGGTGATAACTGGAACAGGAATCGAGACAATAGCTGATGTACTAGCAGATGGAATGACAATAGGTTTGTGAATAGTCAAAGGGGAAATCTCGGGAGAAAAGATTCTTCTGCTTCTGGTGACCTTGCTAGCCACGACAATATTGCTGATACTAGCATCAACTTCCTCACTTTTTAGGTCTTGTTTAACTCCATGGTAATACACATCAGCCCCATAGTGCTAAGGGACAACCTTATTCGAAGTGTATGGGATAGGACCAGGGACAGTAATTATTAACGGAGCAATTCTTGGAACGGATGTAATCCTAATAGGCTTTCTTGAGGAAACCTTGGAAGGATTGGAGGAAATTGTTATGATGGCAACATCTTCAATTGGAACCAACGAAATCAAAGTCTTCTCAAACAAGATCTCTTTGTTATCCATCAGGCGTTGAACACGTGATTTCAATAAGTGGCAATCAGCAGGTAGAATGGAGCACATGTGGCAACCTTCGCCACAACCCGAAAATAAACCGGCTAACAACAAATTCTTCTTAACTGTCATCAAAGGAGTAGAAATATCTTCCACAGAGGTCACAAATAAATTATCATCCACAACATTTACTCCATGACCATGTTTGAGCATGGGAGCAGTTATGACTTTGGGTTTCTCCAGAGCGTCAAACTCAATCTCTTTGGCTTTGATCAAGTCTTGCACCTTGTTCTTCAAAGCCCAACAGTTGTTTGTATCATGACCTGGACTTTCAGAGTGATAGGCGCAGCGGGTATTCGGGTTATATTGAGGAGATGCGGTGTTGGGGTTCTTCGGGGATTCCCTTAGAGTCACTAGATTGGTCTTCAATAATTGTGGTAGAATTTGAGACAAGTTCATGTTGAGTCGAGTGTACTGCCTTTGTAGTCTTTCCATCCTTTATTGATTGTTGCATTGTGGAGCAACTGTGGGTCTTGATATCACTACCGCATTTACTGCTTGGCGGTGTTCAGGTCTGCTTTGGCCCCTCGGGCTATAGACTGCACTAGCTTCTTTCTTACCGGTGAAAGGCTTCTTTACTGCACTTGATGAAGTATCCTTCTGTATCTTACCACTTTGGATACCAGCTTCTACTCTCTCTCCAGTCAAAATTAACTCAGTAAACCCAGATGACGAACTGCCGATCAGATGGTTGAAAAACGGACCAGATAGCGTCCCCAGAAACATGTCAACCAACTCCCTATTAGACAAAGGGGGTTGGACTCTTCCAGCCAAATCTATCCACTTTTGAGCATAGTCCTTAAAACCTTCACTTGCACCCATAGACATACCCTGAAACTGAGTACGAGTGGGAGCAAGGTCGGCGTTATACTGATACTGCTTGTAAAAAGCAGCAGCAAGGTCCTCCCAGTTTCAGACATTAACTCCTTCCAACTGATAAAACCATTCAAGTTGAGTCCCTAACAGACTATATTGAAAGAAATTCACCCACAAATTTCTATCAGCAGTGTGGGGTTGAATTTTCTGGACGTACGAGAGGAGATGGTGTTTTGGACAAGATACTCCGTCGTATGTAGCAAAAATCGGAGCTTTGAACTTATGAGGGATCACCACTCCCGATACCAGTCCCAGCTCTCCAAAATCCAAACCAGGGATTTTCTGAATCTCCATAGCACTCAGACGGTCTTCTAGTTGTTTGTACCTATCCTCAGCAGGAGGATATTGCTCCTCATCATAGTCAGTATCATTGTCAGAGTTGGAAGGACTGGAGCCCTTTTCTTCTTCTTGGTTCTCCCCTTCCTTGGATGAAGAGGTCAGATCAGCTTGTTGTTTCAACCTGTCCCCAAACCTTTTGCCCATACTCAGAAGAACAACCTTCTTCTTCTTCTTCTTATTCTCTTTTTCTTTCAGGATCAGGGCCTTCAAATACTCTTGCCCTTTAGCCAAGCTTAAGAACATTTGTTGGAATTGGGCATTTTATGCCTGAAGATCTTTGATAGCTTGATCGGAAGACATAACTGTTGAAATAAACAATGAGGAAGATGAGAAACCTATAATGGTACCTGTAATGGTGTGCATGATAGTGGGATGCGTATGTAATGATTTCAAAGACTTTGGGAGATTTAAATTTGCAAACCAAAATGAAACAAAACTTTATTAGATTAACTTGTAAAAAGTTCAACTATGCCTTTGAGGCGTTTACAAAGAAATAAATGAAAAACAAATCTAAACTAGAAAAAAAAATTAAAAAATCCCATGGACGCTTCCCCCTTGTGTGACGTAGTCATTGATCGTTCTTTCATTCTCGAGTTGCCTGAAGAGCTTCAAGATCTTCCTTTCTTGCTCATGGTACTTTTCCCGATAAGTATCCCTCTCCTCTTTCAGCTGGATCCAGGATCTCTGCAACACCCCAAGATTAGTGGGCATGTAGGTATAAAGGATTGTATAAGGAATGCCCTCTTCATTGGTGGGCTCCACAATCACTGGCAACACAGCTTCATAAGGCATCCCAAGCTTCTGTGCACGAGCTCGGACCCACTAGAGATATGGCTGCATAGGGAGAGAAGTCCTTGGTCCTAGCTCTTGGGGATAAGATCTGTTCACCATGCCTAAGCTCGTATAAACCTCCAGCGATGCTCGTCTACATCCTCCTTGTAGTCAAATGCAATATCCGTAAGAAGTAGCTCATGAGGACCATCTCTCTGAGCACGACCAAACTGTCGTAAAGCTAGGCAGGGATTGTAGGTTATACCCCCTCTGATTCCAAGCAACAGGACATTAGGGTATCCCCCACAACAATCAATGACAACAGTGCTTTCCATAGCCTTGGAACTCCAAAGAATGTTTGTATGGGCAAGCGACATTATCCTGTAAGACCATCCCAAACCTTCTTCATTCTTCAACACAGACTTGGGGAGGTGCGAAATAAACCACCTCGACAGCAGCGGCATGCAACACATGAGAGTCCATCTTCTTCGCACATTACGAGTGTAGAGGGCATGCAAGATATCACCCAGTAGAGTAGGCACATGATTACGAGAAAGGAAGATATTAATCGCATTCACATCCAGAAAGGAATCTGGATTCGGGAAGAGAACCAAACCGTAGATAAGGAGAGCCAAGATGTCTTCGAAAGCATGAAAATCTAAATTATCCCAGAACAGCTGAGCCTGATCCATCAGAAATTTGGCTAAGAAACCTTGGACCCCGCTTCGTGTCTCCCAATTGGATACTATATCAACCTGTTTCAGATGCAGAGCTGAGGCAATGTCTTCTGGTCTAGGAGTCTCTTCCATACCTATGAAAGGCACCTGCTCTAGGATGGATATACCCAATAAGTGCGAGAACTCTTCTAAAGTGGGAACCAACTGGTAATTGGGAAAAGTGAAACAATGATGCACTGGATCGAAGAACTAGAAAAGCACACTCATCATTTGCTCATCAAACTTGGAGGTAACTAGGCTAAAAAGCTGACCATGCCTCTTAATGAACATTGAAGTCTCATAAACTCTTGAGGCTAACTCTTTGAGTTGAGCAGGTATTTGCACAAAGTTAAATCTGATGGTGTTTTTGCGCACGGAAGCCATAATCTGCAAAACAGGACAAAGATAAATCCCCTCGGTCTTTGAAATGGTTAGTATAATGAAAGATGCATGCTATGTTATGATGCATGATGTCATGAAGAAAACAAACAACAGGTATAGCAGATAACAGGCATGGCAAAGGCAAACAAGTCACACAAAAGCCCTTAAGTTTAAGGCTTGCATGAGGTCTAGGTACTACCCTCTTGAAGTTCAGTTGGTTTCAACCCGTCTTAGCAAAAGTAACTGGGTTCTAGAGGTTCTCAATATCACTGACCATCCTCCATCGGTCATGGTTTCAGCTTACGCAATCTTTTCTTGCAGCCAGAACTATCTCGAGAGTATGGTCTTAATAAGTGTAGCATCGAGTATCAACCAGTTCCCAGCTTTATATCGAGACCGGCTATCTCACTACTTTCTAATGGCCAAGTTGGTCTATTAAGGGTTCTAAGGTCAGTTGATGCTTAACGACACACATAGCAGCCCCGTATTCTCCTCGTCTCTCCACAAGGGATACCGGTACCAACCAATGTGCCACATCAACATAGCTACTGTTTCAACCGTATCGGTCTACACCGTACAGTTCCCTCACAGTTTATTGCTACTTACCTAAAAGGTGTCCCCAGATCCGGGTTAGGATCTATAGTAACTCCCAATACAAAATGGTATTTACTAAAACGCGTGAATTTTTGAATGGGTAAGTCAAGGAGTGCCACATTACCCTTCTTCTTCCTCCCACCGTTGCTAAAGGTTCCTTGACTTTTACCTACGAACAAATGGGCGTAGGTACAACCATGTGTTTCTCCAAAATCTTATGCAAGCATCATAAATCACAACCAATGGTACCAATCAACTCGTTGCCACCTCACGAGCATCATGATACCACTATTGATGGCCAATTGTTCCTGTGTGCAAAATCCCAAAAAACAAAGCTCGAACCCTAATCATGGCATCTTGGTATGCAGTCAATAAAAATGCAATTAAATACCACCATTAGCTTGCAAATGGCTCAAGGATTAAGAATATGAAAATAACTCATGCTAAAGGTGCCAGAATTGTGATATTCGATTTCAAGAAAGGTGAGAAACTGTGTGGTACTTACAGCGCATTTCAAGGCTTGAGGAATCTTGCTAATGGTTGAAATACGTTCCTGGGATGTCCAGCAAACGTTTGGGATGCTTAGAATGCTTTGAATTAGTCTGCAACTTAGAAATCAGTGTGCCACTTTTTTCTAATTTTTTTGAAACTTACTTTCTTGTTTACACGCCTTCAATCCCCTTGTTTTTGATCTGAATATGTTCCTTATGTACCCTAGAAGGAATTAGGTTACAAATTTGCTTCAAATCTTTTTCAATTAAGATCATTGATTCATGATTTGATTCTTTGTGCAAATATTTCCAAATTGAGCCAAATACAATCTTTTTGTGTCCAAATTATCCTTGCACGATTTGATTCCATCTCCAGCTGCATAACAAACCTAAACATGCACAAAATCTCAAGCTTTGATTAGTTTTTGATATTTTCATGATTTTATTTTGATTTTATTTGATTTAATTGAAATAAAATCAAAATAAATGACAAAAATAAAATAATGACAAATGAGAGGAATCATGGGTCGTGGTTCATGTTACAAACTCAGTGCAAACATAAAAAGTTGGGCCCATTTGACAAAAATTGCAATTTTGGGCATATTTGACTTTTGGCAATTTTGCAAAAAGGGTCAACTTTACCAATGCATAACTCCCTCAATTTTGACCCTAGACGTGTGTTCTTGGACTTTTTATAAAGATTAAGATGTCCTCTAAGCAACCCTTTTGGTCTAATCTCAAATGAGTCTTCCATGTTCATGTATGAAGCTTTGACAAAAAAGGTGTTTTTGTTGACTTTTCAAAATGACTTATAATGTCCAAATTTATATCTTCTTGTGAGTGCATATTTTGAACTTGGGAGATGAATATGAATTGTAGGTAATTAAATCCTCTTAAAAATGAGCTTTTTATGGGTCATTTTTGATAAAGTATGAGAAAGTTATGCTTGGTCAAAGTTGAGTTGACTTTTCCTCCAAAACCCTAATTTAGCAACTTTTGGGTTTTGATGAATTGTGAGAAATCCTTGAGGAATCATGATCAAACCTTGATCAAATGATGAATAATGCTTCAAAATGAGGATGTTGACCAAAAATCTTGAAGTTTGACTGTATGTAGGACACAATTAACTTTTTCCCTAGCACAGTCGATTTTCAGGCCTTTGAGCAATTGACTGAGCAAACTTTCTCTGCAAGGCTTGAAACTTGACATGGATGATCTTGTGAACATATTAGGACAATGGTGAGCATTTAGGACCCTTTGGACTCAAACATCTTGATGAAAACTAAAACCCTAATTTGAGGTAGACTGCCTTAGGAGAGAGTTTGTCTGGTCAACCCTTGGACTTCTTTGAGCAATTTGAGGACCTCACTTGACATGTATTGATAAATATGGGAGAGAAAATTTTGGGGTACAACAGACTCCTAGGAAGCTAATGCAACTCTTACTTTGGATTAAGAGTGGCTGTGTTATTCTGGAGAAGTCAATGTGCAGAGCTCTATTTTTGGTTATGGAAGATGAGGAAGATGATGTTACAGTTGTGTTGCAGGTGTTTGGATAGCTTCTATATGAGTTATAGAAGCTTGGTGTTTGATTAAAATGGAAAATGCACGAGTGGATTGTGAGATGGGTGTTCAAAGTCAGAATATGCCACAAAAATGGTGTTTTGGTGCAAGTTTTGATTTGAGGGATTTTGAGAGAGTTTCAGGGCTTGTGAATTCGTGTTTGGATTGCAAAAGAATTCCTCTATTTATAGGGAAAGGTTTGAGGGCTTGAAGTGATCAGAAAACAAAGATCACATGTTATGGTTTTTTGACTTGTTTTTAAAGCAATCTTGACAAATATTATCCCAATGTGAAGTGCAAGACTTGTAGAGTGGTTGAACACTTTAAACATGCTTCTTCTGATCTTGTAGGTTTAGTGTGTGCAGAAGAAACAAGTTAGAGGCTCAAGACAAGTTGACTTTGTAATTAAATCAACTTTTCAAGAATGGCAATGGTGCCTTTTTGCCATAAATGGAAAAATCATGTGGACAATGGAAAATCACTTGGATAATACCTTAACCAATTGTGTAAACAATTAAATATGGAGTGATTTACAAGTTAGAAGCCTGCAAAGCAAGATTATGCAGCATAGGTTTGAGATTTGATCAAGTGTTCTTCATGAAAATGGTCTGAAATGCAAGAATGGATGCTCAACTTCTTCTCTCCGATTTTCCTAGCTCAAAAATGATCTCTTCAAGTTATTGGACATTTTGGAAAGCTTGAAACATTTTCTACAACCTCCATGTTGACCATTTTGACAAAATCAAATTGGAACTAGGTGAAAATTGGTCAAGAAGTTAGGTCAAAAATCTGCCTAAACTTGTTGCAAATTTCACTAAGTGTTTTATGAACAATGTCATGACTTCATGAGCCTATATCTTCAAATCCAAGAATTTTTGGACATCAACCCTATAATACAAAGTTGTATAATTCATCAAGATCTACAACTTTCATGTTGAAAGTTTTTCTTGAATCATCTTGCATCTTGGTAAAAAATTGTCATGAAGTAATGAATTTATCAAGTATAAAAACACTTAGAATTTTTTGTCTTAGAAATCTTGAATTTTTTATTGACTTTTTGAATTTATTGATTCTTGATGGTAAAGTTTTATATTTCTGAATGTCTTGATGAATCTTGATTTTTGAAATTCAATGTTGATAAAAAAGGTCAAAGTTTAACTTTTTGTGTATTAGTTGACTTTTCATCAGTTATCAAATTTCAACTATCAATCCAATGATCTTGAGAAATTATTTGAGACATGAAATTAGGTCAACATGTTATGTTTGAGTCCTTGAGATTATTCCTCAAGCCATTAGGTCATGTACTAGGCCAAAAGTCAATGATCAGTCATTCTTAATCAAAACCCTAAATTTGACAATTTTGCCCCTTTGATGATTTGAGTGCTTTTCTTGAGGAATTGTGATCAAAACTTGATAAATTGATGGACATGACTTCAAAATGTTGATGTTGGCCAAAAGTTATGAAGTTTGACTGTCTATTGACCACAATTGACCTTTTACCCAATACAGTTGATTTTCAGTCGTCTGAGCAATTGACTAGGCAAATTTGTGATGCAAGACTTGAAACTTTGTATGAGCAATCTTAGAGACCTATCGTTGTACCCCAAAATTTTCCCTCCCATTTTTCACAAAAAATCATAACCCTAGGGTTTTCTCAGATACTCAAGATTGGCTCAGGAATCAATCAGACAGATTTTCTCCTATGGCAGTAAATCAGGAATTAGGGTTTTTCTCGCATTTCTCAGAAGAAATTAAATTCTCAGAAATTCAATTATCTGTCACATGTTTTCATGCTTTTTTAAGTGTACTGAAAGGTTACTGGTTATTCTCAAGGCCTGTTTATCTGGGACAAGAAATGGGAGCTGAGACTATCATTTGGAACATTCAGGTTTTGTCTGATCCAGGTTAACTTGATAATTGCGTATTTGGATTGGAATACTGTTGCAAGGTTACAAGATTATAGAGTTTTTGGATTACTTGGAGTTTAAGTTATCTAGATTGGAATTATTGGAATGCAGTTCAATTATTTTGATCAGGGAACCTTAAAGGATTAGTGAAGATGCAAAGAAAGAATTACAAGTTGCTAACAGTAATGGACTTTTATTGGATATCAGATGATCTCATAAAGACTTTCTTCATTTATTTCAGATGTTGTTACAAAAATAATTTATTATTCAAATGCTTTATGTTTTACAACTTATAGTACTTGAAAAATAAATTATTACAACTGATTGAAAATCTCTCTAAGTTACAAATCTAAGCCTAAGCTTCCATTGCTACCATGCTCGCCACAAAGTCTCCTGCTTCCTCTGCTTTGTCACCATCCAACTTGCGCTCACATGAAAGAAAGACAGAAAAAATTAGTACAGTTTAATGGAACATAAATAAGAATTTCAAAAAAAAAAAGAAAGAAAAATGTTCATCATTAAAGTTTGTCGTTTGGAATCAGAGGGGCTATTTTCATTTCATCATGTTTTTATTTTTCTCTTTGCAAATCACAAGAAGATTGCTCTTCTTGGTTCACAAAGAGAAAAATGAAAAATGAAAGCTAAAGAATGCAAAGCAAATGGTCCAAATGCAACATGTTGTCCAAACAATGCAACAAGGCAAACTAAAGCCAAACTAAATTGGACAATGCAGCAATACAAACAGGCTAGACAGTAGCAGCAAGCGTGCAAATGCAACAAGGCAAACTGAAAATATATTCCAAACTGAACTAAACAAAGCCAAACTCAATTGGATAAAGTACAAGGAAAGTACAATGCAGCAAACAACGTACAAACAACAGGCAAGAAAGAAGAATGCAGCATGGTAAACCAAATCACAAGCAAAGCTTGTTGCAAAAGCCTATCATCATTTTCCTAGAATTTAGGCAAACTTTTCAGAAAAGCAGAGAAAAAGCATAGTTGCTTTTATCATTGAGAGAGGAGAGAGAGGAGAGATATCACCTAAATTATGGGAAAGGTACAGATTGGTCATCATACCATCAAACTGTCACAAGTTACAAAACAAAAGAAACCAGGATATAATACCATAAAAACTGCAAGAAGAAAGGGTCAGTTTTGGTTAAGCATAAAAAAGGGCTGGCAACTCTCTTCAAAACGACCTGAAGCTGCAAAAACATTCAAAAAAAGCTCCCAAACCTGTTATCAAACTTAAACATAAAAGAGGCCTTCAAACTGCAACAAGTATACAAAAACCTGCACAAAACTCCAAAACCTGTGAAACCAGTTTCAAACAAGCCACAACTTCAAAACATTCACAACAATCTCCAAAACCTTCAACAGTGAAAACCTGCACATTCAAGCTGCAAAACATAGCAGGCCTGCAAACTCACCAAACTACACAAAACAAACAGTCCAACAACCTTCAAAATTGGATATTCAAACCACAAAAAACATTCAAACTGCAGTTTCCAAAACCTGTAACAACATTTCAAACTAGCAGAACCAAGCTGCAAAATAACCCAAGCCCAAACAGTTAAAACAAAACTGTAACAAGCCTGCCAAACTGTAAACCAACTCAGTTCCCAAACTAAACAGGCCTGTAAACTGTCCACAAAAACAGTTGTCAAACCAAAAACAACAAGCCTAACCAAACTGTCAAATAGCAACAACAACAACAAAAACCTGCAAAACAATTAAAAAAAAACCTTCCAACAGTCTGCAACATTTTAAAAAGCATCAAAGCTCGCATAACCAAAGCTATACAACATAAAAAAAACCTCAAACTGTGAAATCATAACCAAACCATTTTCATACTGTAAAAAAAAGGCATTCAACTCAGTTCTCAAACCAAAGAACTGAAAAGAGGCATCAGGTTTTCAAAACTATCTTCAACACAAAATCACAAAGCATTCAAAATCCACTACATCAACAAAAACCAACAATCATCCTCAAGCTAGCACACAGTCTAAGCATATAGACAAGAGTTTCAGAAACCATCATCAACAACTTGCAAAATCAAAGGTTTCAGAAGCAATTAGCATCATCATCAATCATTTTATAAACAGAGTTTCAGAAGCAATAATCATCATCATCATTCAAGTTCAAGGAACAAAGTGAAAATCACCGGAAGCTCACGCCTCACCATCATCATTTCTCCCCTTCCCGCTTCCGTCCGCCAAGGAACACCCAGTTCAAATCTCTTTCCTCTCCATTTTCCAAAAAAGATCCCCAGGTACGTTTGTCTTCAAACCCTTTCCTACATCTCGTGAGACAATAAAATTGATCAACAAAAGATAAGAACCAGATTAACAAAAAGAAAACAGAAATCATTCAAACATTCAAAACCAACAGAACATCACCTTTTTTATAAAAGAATCGCTTGAGCACGGTTAGGAAGAGAGCGAGGGTTGCTCCGGTGACGAGATTTGGGAAGGGAAGATCAGAAGGGTCAGGGATGAATGAGTGAGAGAGAGATGAAGAGAGAACGAAGGGTACAACGCCGCTGAAACGAACACAACAAACCCTATTTTTTTCACAAAACCCTAATCAGAATAATTATGAAAGGGTTATGCATTGGGCCAGTTTCTTTCTTAAGCCCATACACGTTTTTTGGCTCACCCCCCCCCCCTTTCCGTTCTGGCCTTACTTCCTTTCCTTTTATTTTATTTAGGCCCAACATCAATATCCTCTTAAGCCCATTTTTACCTTTTTTTTAATTCATTTCTTTTTGTTAACAATTCCAATAAAACTCAATATTTTTTCTATCAAATTAAATTAACCTTGAAAATAATTTTCTTTTTCTACTTTTAATTTATCTTTGTTAATTTGTTACACATGATAAATACATCAAAATTTTTAATTTAATTAGTTTGCTTCTTTAAACTTCTTTTAATTTATTAATAAAATACATAGAATAATAATAATAATATAATTTTTTTAAATCTTTTTTAGAATAGATTTTTATTTATTCCTTTCCCAGTAAATACATACATCTCATGCTTTGTTGATTTTATTTTGTCATAGCTTTGTATTGAATTGCGACAATTCTATTTGGTTGTAATATTTGGACTTTGCTATTCTTATGAGATTCATCCCCATTTGTAATAATTGTACCCCCATTACCGGATACTTTTGTAATAGCTTAGACTTTTAATTCCCGCAATTTATTGCTTTCAATATACTGTGTAGTAATTAGGCATGTATGGCAAGATTCAAAAATCAATCGCTAGATGACCTAATCCAAGAATAAATAACTTGAAATCAACACACTTCGAATATAATCATGTCCTTCGAATATGCGACACCCTAGCAAATGACCCTCCGATAAATAAAGATCGTAGTCCCTCGATGACCCTCGATGTTGCCTTCGATAAAATGATCTCGTCCCTTACAAAATTGCTAGAGCGTCTCGCAAGTTGCTTTCAATGATTGTATGCGATGACCCACGCCTGTCCCGTTTAACATACAAACACAAGTTTGTTTACCAAATACAATGGTAAAACAACAATGTCAAAGGATTAAAAATGTGTAGGAAAGATCTTTGAGTGAGGGTAGACAACTCCTAGTTACTTGATCTCTTGCAAACCATCCTTACTAATTTCAAAACACACAATTTCAAAAAAATCCCAAATCACACTTTCAAACATTGAAACATCTTTTCAAAAGACAAACACCTTTGTATATATTCAAACAAGAATTGTTACAAAGGTTGCCTAGACAAGGCCTCTTTTAAAAACATTTTCAAAACAACACACAAAGCACCATTTCAAACAATTGAAAAGTAAAAGCAAGTGATCTAAACAAGTAACTAAGAGCCCATGGATAACCATGGATGAAAAGGGTGCTTGCACCTTCCCTTTTCATAATCTACCCCCCGAACCCAAGAAAACACCTCAAAGGTATTTCCTGTGCTTTTTGACCTTTCCTTTGGATAAAATAAAAAGTCGGTGGCGACTCTTGCTAAACTGAAACATTTGCAAACACAAACGCAAAACCTCAAGTCAGTTCTCCCACCGTATCACAGAACTGGCGACTCTGCTGGGAAAATAAATAAAAGTGGGGTTACCTTAGGGTTTTAGATCACCTTTACATGCTTATCTTGCTTGATTTGTATTCTTTACATTTTTGGTTCCTTTTTTGGGTTTGTTTTAAATCCTACACCCGGATTTGGGGACACCTTTTAGGTAAGTAGCAATAAACTGCAAGGGAACTGTGCGGGGTATACCGATATGGTTGAAGCAGTAGCTACGTTGATGTGGCACTTTGGTTGGTACAGGTAACCCTTGAGTTAAATCAAGGAGAGTACGGGGCCGCCGCGTAGTGTCGTGAAGCATCAACTGACTTTAGAACCTTACTTGACCAACTTGGACTTTTAGGATGTAGTGAGATGATCGGCTTTGGTGCAGTCTGAAGTTGGTAGATATTCGATACTACACTCATTGAGGGTTGTTTTCTTGGAATATTTCAGTCGCCAGTAAAGTGGCTAAACTGAAACAATGAACACAGAAAATAATTCGGTGATATTGAGCTCCTTAGAACCCGGTTACTATTTCTAGGACAGGTTGAGCCAACTAGACTTCAAGAGGGTACTTACCTATAAACTCCATGCAAGCCTAAACCTAAGGGCTTGTCTGCTTTGTGTGAATATGATTATATGTATATAAACTTGCTTAATTCACATATATGTACATAACATCATAACATCATACCATGGCATTTTCAATAACCATTTCAAGGATCTCGAGGGTCTTTGATGCAGGGGCACGTTGAACCAGACGTCTACCAAAGGGCAAGAGGATTCATTTTCCTCTAAACAAACGCCTTCAAAGATCAAGTACAACAACTTGAATCAAGGGCCATGACCTACTTGACATGGTGAGCTCGATTCTCGTGGAAAGACGTCCACCAATACAAAGCTCTCCAGTCCAAGATGTTGAAAGATGTTCAATTTCTAACATTTTTTACCCCGCGAGATCCTTGAAAACATGCATCCACATATCATGCATCGTATCATGACAGGTTTCTCACTTTCAGGTCTCCTTATCTTCCTACTGTTTATTTAAGTAGAGATGGCTCTAGAGAAGACTATCAAAGACATCCAGGCTCAAAACGCTCAACTTCAAGAGATGTTCTTGAACCTATCCAAGGGGCAGGAAGAAGTGAAAGCTCTCCTCACAAGGGGCATGGCCCTGGGGAATCCAGGGGGCATCAGGAATGATCAGTTGGAAGGGCTACAAATTGAGATGGCAACAATGAAAATCCAGATGATGGGACAACTGGTGGGCCAGATGGCTCTTATTCAAAACTTAGCTCAAGGACAAGAGGAGCTAAAGGGCCTCATCAACAAGCTTCATCTAAGTGAACATAACCAATTGGGGCAAACAACTAAGGTTGAAGACCAAGTCATCATTCAGCCTCCTTTGAGACAAGAAGTCAAGGGAAAGTCTCCCCAGTTTGCTTCAGGGTCACAAGCCCAACAACAACCTCACCAACGTCAACAGGGCAATCGGCATAAGAAAAATACATCTGAAAAGCACTCCACTGAGATTAACATGCCATTATCCCAAGTGCCGCAACGCTTGTTGGAAGTCAAGCTGATTGTATTAAGGGACCCCCTTCGGCGTCCCAACACATCCGCTCCAGGGTACAACCCAAATGCAAGATGTGTGTATCATTCCAACAGTCCTGGGCATGACATCGATAGCTGTCGGGCATTGAGAAACAAAATTCAAGATCTGGTTAAAGAAACAATGCTGGAGTTCACACAAGATGGCCAGATGAAAATCTTTCGTTGAAGGCTCTCTGCTTAAAGTGACAAGTTCAGACAAAGAAGCTTTTGTTTCATTTGAATTTTCAAGTTGTAATTTTCTTTTGATATTCAAACAATTATCTATTATTGTCAAACTTTGTTTCATTAATGCATTGCATATGTTTGTCTTGAATTCATCCATTCGTTTTCACTATACTTAAACTATGCTTTCTACTTTCTTTATGACATTTAACTCTTGCTAAAAAGTTGCAAACCTTTAGAGGGAGGATGACGAAAAAAATGCCATAATCTCATACAATATGCTTTTGGACAGACCTTGCTAACGATGTACAGGCGTTTATTTCAAATCCTAAACACTGGAGTTATAAGGAGGATAATCCCTAGTCAACCCCTTCGAGCCAAAGAAGTAGAAGTTTTCTATTTTAACACAAATTGAAACCTTTAATCGAACCTGGGGCAGGGTAGTCTCTCAGTTAATTCAAAATGTGCGTCTAGCCACAAACTCTCATTTCGTAATACAACGAATGACATCAAAAATATTCCTTTGGAATCAAGAGACGGCGATGGTTCCCCATTACCTAGGCAGTCATTATCTCGCAAAAAGAAAGCCCACTAAGCCAAAACCTATAAAGGAGGCTTAAGAAAGCTGGGGCATCCCGCTGACTGTAAATCTCAAAAACAGAAACAGTCAGACAAAAATTATGGATAACAAATAAAAGAAAGAGGTCACTACAAATCCTCAACAAAAATAATGTGGCAAAAATGATTGCCTTCCAACAAATTCAACTTGTGTGAACCATCACCCAAAATGTCGTTCCAGACTCATTTGGAGTTCAAATGCACGACTAACTGAGTTTTGGATTGAAAAACTTCACGAAGAGCGGGTGGGTACAAACATACTTTGAGCCTTTATCCTTTGTTTCTTAAAACCGTGAACCAAGCCGCATTACAACCCTTCAAAAGTCCTAATTGAAGTATGGATTAGTTCGAAAGCATAATGTTACAAAAGGTATCCTGACTCCTATAAGGCTTTGCTCTAAATCTTGAGTTGAATTTTTCTTATAAAAAGTTTTCTGCTAAAAAACGCATTTTTCAAAATTTCAAGACAAGCGTAAACTTTGCATTATTTGAATATCGTTGTTTGCATATGGCTATTTGTTTGACAGCAAAGAAATTCACACAGTGAATATCCGATGGACGAAAGCTCTCTCAGTGAACGAAATCACTTCAAGTGGGATGACACTTCCGTTGCAAAAATCTCCTATCAACAAAGGGGAACGATATGTCATTGTTCAATAAACCTGGGGCAGTCCAGTCAAGGTTTCAAGAAATCTCTCAAAGTCCAGTTAACCTGGGGCATTCCAGTCAAGATTTCAAGAAATCTCTCAAAGTCCAGTTAACCTGAGGCAGTCCAGTCAAGATTTCAAGAAGTCTCTCAAAGTGCAGAGTAGCCAGGAGCAAGTCTCTGTCACCATCACTTGGGGCATTGAACGTCAATCCCAACAAAGGGTTGCATACAGTCAAACATTTCCTGGAGAAGCCATAAACACTCGTTACTTGGGGCAGTGACAAATCTCTCCAAAATCCTTCTCATAAGAGGACTCCCAGCCAGAGTTTTGATCTTTGATAACCTCTTCCCAGCTCAGTCAACCTCAAGAATTCCTGAGAATTTTTCCCATTGAAGTCGCCAGATTTTTCACTATCGGAAATGAAGAATTCAACTATTTTCTCCATCACCAGTTCAGGATTTATTTTCCCCAGCGAGAGGTTGTCTTGAAAACATTATATACCCGGACATCAGGAAATCATGCAACGCAATCTCATTTATTTTGAGAATATCTTTGTTTGATATATGTCATGCAACTAACCTTTACCTGCCAGGAAAGATGCAGTCAAATTCTCACAAAATTCAAGCTATGAAGCCTGGACCACGACCAGATAGTAGTTCATTCAACTTTCCCCTTCAACAGCAATCCAGGATTTATTTTCCCCGGCATCGGTTGAAGATACCCCAAGACTTTCGTCTGGCTCAGTTAAATCGATTCTAAGATTTTTCTGATTCTTATCCAGTCAAATTAATTCAAGACCTTCTCTGGCTCAGTCAGATCGACACTAAGATCTCCCTGATTCTTATTCCAGTTGAAGATATTCCAGATTTTGCTGTTCCAGATAAATCTCTCAACGGTTTATTCTGATTCACTCCCAAATTTTGCTGTCATAGATCCAGTTCAAACTTTCCGTCAACAATCACCTTTGAATGGTATATTTAAACCCATTTCCATAACTCCATCAAATCAGCATGTCATTAATATCCCCAAAGGAGATGAGACTACCAACTACCAATCCCCAGCGGAGCTGAAACTATTAAACCACAGTGGAAATCATCCGGTTTCTCCAAATCCCCCAGCAAGTTATCTTAAAGCCTGGAAATCAACCAGATAACAGTTAAACTTTGTTTTATCCCCAACCAAGGATAACTCCCCAGAAGATTGGCATACACCCAACCTCCTGACCCAGACGCCTGAATGGAGATTCTCATTCTTGCTTCCCTAGGAGATTGGCATACACCCAACCTCCTGACCCAAACGCCTTAATGAAGATTCTCATTCTTGCTTCCCCAGTAGATTGGCATACACCCAAGCTCCTGATATCCTTAACAGAACGAAGATTCTCATTCTTGAAACCCCAGAAGATTGGCATACTCCCAAGCTCCTGATACCCAAATGCCTGAATGAAGATTCTCATTCTTGCTTACCAAGAAGATTGACATACTCCCAAGCTCCTGATACCCAAACGCCTGAATGAAGATTCTCATTCTTGCTTACCCAGAAGATTGGCATACTCCCAAGCTCCTGATACCCAAATGCCTGAATGAAGATTCTCATTCTTGCTTACCCAGAAGATTGGCATACTCCCAAGCTCCTGATACCTAAACGCTTGAATAAAGATTCTCATTCTTGCTTACCCAGAAGATTGACATACTCCCAAGCTCCTGATACCCAAACGCCTGAATGAAGATTCTCATTCTTGCTTACCCAGAAGATTGGCATACTCCCAAGCTCCTGATACCCAAATGCCTGAATGAAGATTCTCATTCTTGCTTACCCAGAAGACTGGCATACTCCCAAGCTCCTGATACCCAAACGCCTGAACGAAGATTCTCATTCTTGCTTACCCAGAAGATTGGCATACACCCGACCTCTTGATATTCCCGACAGAATGAAGATTCTCATTCTCAAAGCGACATACAACCCGAGTTCCTGATATTCCCGACAGAATGAAGATTCTCATTCTTAAAGTGGTATACAACCTAAACTCCTGAACTTCTCCCAAACAGGAATAAGCTTTTCCCCAGACTCCTGAGCTTACTCCCCAACAGTATAGCTATTCCCCACATAATTTTTACTCCCCAACAGAATGAAGATTCTCATTCTTGTTTCTCCAGTGAAGTTGCCAGAGCCTTCTTTACTCTCAGCATGAATTTGTCAAAAATTTTAATCCCCTGCAGATCGAAGATTCTCGTTCTTGACTCCTCAACACAAATTCCCCTAGCAGAATGAAGATTCTCATTCTCAATTTCTCATCTTCAGCAACCAAAGATTTTGTTATCACCAGCTATCATGGATTTATTTCCCCCGGCAGCAGTCGAAGATTTTATTATGCTTTGACGAGTGCAAATTTATGGGCACTCTAGTGTCCAATCATCTTTTACCTTCGAGTCCCGAACGACAAACTCGCCGATCTAACTCTTCAGGTTCAAGAAGATTGAACAGGGGAAACTGTTGTACCCCAAAATTTTCCCTCCCATTTTTCACAAAAAATCACAACCCTAGGGTTTTCTCAGATACTCAAGATTGGCTCAGGAATCAATCAGACAGATTTTCTCCTATGGTAGTAAATCAGGAATTAGGGTTTTTCTCGCATTTCTCAGAAGAAACTGAATTCTCAGAAATTCAATTAACTGTCACATGTTTTCATGCTTTTTTAAGTTTACTGAAAGGTTACTGGTTGTTCTCAAGGTCTGTTTATCTGGGACAAGAAATGGGAGCTGAGACTATCATTTGGAACATTCAGGTTTTGTCTGATCCAGGTTAACCAGATAATTACGTGTTTGGATTGGAATACTGTTGTAAGGTTACAAGATTATAGATTTTTTGGATTACTTGGAGTTTAAGTTATCTAGATTGGAATTATTGGAATGCAGTTCAATTATTTTGATCAGGGAACCTTAAAGGATTAGTGAAGATGCAAAGAAAGAATTACAAGTTGCTAACAGTAATGGGCTTTTATTGGATATCAGATGATCTCATAAAGACTTTCTTCATTTATTTCAGATGTTGTTACAAAAATAATTTATTATTCAAACGCTTTAGGTTTTACAACTTATAGTACTTGAAAAATAAATTATTACAACTGATTGAAAATCTCTCTAAGTTACAAATCTAAGCCTAAGCTTCCATTGCTCCCATGCTCGCCACAAAGTCTCCTGCTTCCTCTGCTTTGTCACCATCCAACTTGCACTCACATGAAAGAAAGACAGAAAAAATTAGTACAGTTTAATGGAACATAAATAAGAATTTCAAAAAAAAAAGAAAGAAAAATGCTCATCATTAAAGTTTGTCGTTTGGAATCATAGGGGCTATTTTCATTTCATCATGTTTTTATTTTTCTCTTTGCAAATCACAAGAAGATTGCTCTTCTTGGTTCACAAAGAGAAAAATGAAAAATGCAAGCTAAAGAATGCAAAGCAAATGGTCCAAATGCAACATGTTGTCCAAACAATGCAACAAGGCAAACTAAAGTCAAACTAAATTGGACAATGCAGCAATACAAACAAGCTAGACAGTAGCAGCAAGCGCGCAAATACAACAAGGCAAACTGAAAATATATTCCAAAATGAACTAAACAAAGCCAAACTCAATTGGATAAAGTACAAGGCAAGTACAATGCAGCAAACAAAGTAAAAACAGTAGGCAAGAATGAAGAATACAACATGGTAAACCAAATCACAAGCAAAGCTTGTTGCAAAAGCCTATCATCATTTTCCAAGAATTTAGGCAAACTTTTCAGAAAAGCAGAGAAAAAGCATAGTTGCTTTTATCATTGAGAGAGGAGAGAGAGGAGAGATATCACCTAAATTATGGGAAAGGTACAGATTGGCCATCATACCATCAAACTGTCACAAGTTACAAAACAAAAGAAACCAGGATATAATACCATAAAAATTGCAAGAAGAAAGGGACAATTTTGGTTAAGCATAAAAAAGGGTTGGCAACTCTCTTCAAAACGACCTGAAGCTGCAAAAACATTCAAAAAAAGCTCCCAAACCTGTTATCAAACTTAAACATAAAAGAGGCCTTCAAACTGCAACAAGTATACAAAAACCTGCACAAAACTTCAAAACCTGTGAAACCAGTTTCAAACAAGCCACAGCTGCAAAACATTCACAACAATCTCCAAAACCTTCAACAGTCAAAACTGCATATTCAAGCTGCAAAACATAGCAAGCCTGCAAACTCACCAAACTACACAAAATAAGCAGTCCAACAACCTTCAAAACTGAAAGTTCAAACCATAAAAAACATTCAAACTGCAGTTTCCAAAACTTGTAACAACATTTCAAACTTGCAGAACCAAGCTGCAAAATAACCCAAGGCCAAACAGTTACAACAAAACTGTAACAAGCCTGCCAAACTGTAAACCAACTCAGTTCCCAAACTAAACAGGCCTACAAACTGTCCACAAAAACAGTTGTCAAACCAAAAACAACAAGCCTAACAAAACTGTCAAATAGCAATAACAACAAAAACCTACAGAGCAATTCAAAAAAAACCTTCCAACAGTCTGCAACATTTTCAAAAGCATCAAAGCTCGCATAACCAAAGCTATACAACATCAAAAAAACCTTAAACTGTGAAATCATAACCAAACCATTTTCATACTGTAAAAAAAAGGCATTCAACTCAGTTCTCAAACCAAAGAACTGAAAAGAGGCATCAGGTTTGCAAAACTATATTCAACACAAAATCACAAAACATTCAAAATCCACTACATCAACAAAAACTAACAATCATCCTCAAGCTAGCACACAGTCTAAGCATATAGACAAGAGTTTCAGAAACCATCATCAACAACTTACAAAATCAAAGGTTTCAAAAGCAATTAGCATCATCATCAATCATTATACAAATAAAGTTTCATAAGCAATAAGCATCATCATCATTCAAGTTCAAGGAACAAAGAGAAAATTACCGGAAGCTCACGCCTCACCATCATCATTTCTCCCCTTCCCGCTTCCGACTGCCAAAGAACACCCAACTCAAATCTCTTTCCTCTCCATTTTCCAGAAAAGATCCCCAGGTACGTTTCTCTTCAAACCCTTTCCTACATCTCATGAGACAATAAAATTGATCAACAAAAGATAAGAACCAGATTAACAAAAAGAAAACAGAATTCGTTCAAACATTCAAAACCAACAGAACATCACCTTTTTTATAAAAGAATCGCTTGAGCATGGTTAGGAAGAGAGAGAGAGGGTTGCTCCGGTGACGAGATTTGGGAAGGGAAGACCAGAAGGGTCAGGGATGAATGAATGAGAGAGAGAGATGAAGAGAGAACGAAGGGTACGACGCCGCTGTGAAACGAACACAACAAACCCTATTTTTTTCATAAAACCCTAATCAGAATAATTATGAAAGGGTTATGCATTAGGCCAGTTTCTTTCTTAAGCCCATACACGTTTTTTGGCTCACACCCCCTTTCCGTTCTAGCCTTACTTCCTTTCCTTTTATTTTATTTGGGCCCAACATCAATATCCTCTTAAGCACATTTTTACCTTTTTTTAATTCATTTCTTTTTGTTAACAATTCCATAAAACTCAATATTTTTTCTATCAAATTAAATTAACCTTGAAATTAATTTTCTTTTTCTACTTTTAATTTATCTTTGTTAATTTGTTACACATAATAAATACATTTAAAATTTTAATTTAATTAGTTTGCTTCTTTAAACTTCTTTTAATTTATTAATAAAATACATAGAATAATAATAATAATATAATTTTTTAAAATCTTTTTTAGAATAGATTTTTATTTATTCCTTTCCAAGTAAATACATACATCTCATGCTTTGTTGATTTTATTTTGTCATAGCTTTGTATTGAATGGCGACAATTTGATTTGGTTGTAATATTTGGACTTTGCTATTCTTATGAGATTCATCCCCATTTGTAATAATTGTACCCCCATTCCTGGATACTTTTGTAATAGCTTAGACTTTTAATTCCCGCAATTTATTGCTTTCAATATACTGTGTAGTAATTAGGCATGTATGGTAAGATTCAAAAATCAATCGCTAGATGACCTAGAATTTTTTTTTATTAATAACCATGTATTAAAATAATATTTCACAAATAACCGCGTTTCGGAAAAAAATACGCAAATAAGCATGTTTCAGATGACTCCCCAAAGGAGGAGCCATCTGAAATGGCGCATGCACCTATATTTTAAGGGGATGCGCCATCTCACTTGGCGCCTATGTGCTTAGGGCATGCCCTAAGCCAAGTGAGATGGCGCCTAGGTGTTAAATTAAGGCAAACTGTGATTTTTTTTGTCCGGTGCGTTGCGTGTTCGATAGAGGATCAACAAAATTGACTTTTTATTAAAAAATAATAATTACATCCAACTGTATTACATTAAAATAACAGATAAAAAAACAGGAAAAAAAACGGATAAAAAAATACAGGAAAAAAAAACCAGATAAATCAGTGATCCCCCGGAACCCGGTAATGACCCCCGGTTCCGCATCCCCGTCCTCGCCTTTCTCGTGCTGGGTGTCGTCGCGTTTCCTGCTGCAGAAAGGTCGATGGCCCAGCGAAGTCAATGCGGTCCGGATCCATAAAATCAGTCAGATCTCCATATCTAGAAGATCCGCTTTGGTACAGTCGGTTACCCATACCCTCAAAGTTTGGTCGTGTTGGCAGTGGGTGGGGTTCCATAGTGGGTTTGTAGCATTGATCGTCTGAGTACGGTGGGTAGAAAGGAAATGGATCTTGGGGTGTTTTGTATTGAGGATGTTGGGTGGTTTGGTGATATTGTGGTTGATGGTAGGTTGGGTCGGTTTGTTCGTAATCTTCCGACATTCCCATATCAGGGCTAAGGCTGGATGTTGAGGGGCCCATATTGGGATATGCGGAAGACTGAAATTGTGTGTGGGGTATGCGGGTATGCTGGTATTGGGATTGGTATTGTGGTTGGGTGTGAGGCATATCGGGGTATTGGTAGTGTGGTGGTGATTGTGGTTGGTTGTGTGGCATTTGAGTGTAGTTGTGTTGTGGTGGGGACTGTGGTTGGATGTTTGTGGGTCTGTTTCTTCTTGGGGGTTGGTGGGAGGTTGATGGGTTTTGGGTTTGTTGATGTGGAAACGAGGGTTATGCCCATTGTGTGCGTGGGTCAACCAAGTACCTTGGATGAGACACGTGCATATCAGGGTTACTAACCGACCTGTACCAAGACAAATATTGATCCGTGTGTCGCATATTACCTTGATTAAGGAAAACTGGGAATTGCAAGACGTAGCGGTGACGCCTCTGCCACATCTTACACCATTCCAGAGCAAAGTCTTTCCAGTTGGTAAGACCCCACTGGGCGTTGACCCTTTTAAGATGCCATGGGGACAAACAAGTTGGATCACTTGGTATCTCCTGATGCATTCCGAACTGCATCTTCACGCGGTCGCTGTGGTGCATCTCCACAATGTTGAACCGAATGATTGCAGTTTTCGCAGTCCAAGTTGCTGCATCCTCCGGGTTTGGATCATGGCCCAAACCCAAATATGGTCTCCAGACGAACTGCGATAAAATTTAAATCAGGTTAACGCAAAAGTAATGTATAAATAATTTAAATGAACAAAAGTTAAAAGCTACGACGTACGTCATCCGGGCCTAAGTGATCCAACAGATTGCGGTAGAGTGCGATATTGAATCTTGGATTCTTGCCGTAATCCATACCCCTCACGCAGTACCTAAAGGAAATGAGAAACATTTTATTATTAGCATATATTTGGGGAAGAGATGAATAGTTATAAATGCTATAACTTGATGACTTACTTTGTTGCGTACGGGAAACCGAAAGTGTTGTTGTTGACGGGGTTTAAGGACTCCATCCTCCACCAACCCCAGGCTTGTAGTAAAAAAGCGCACCCATAAAATGTACATTTTTCCTTGAATGCATTTTTGCACAAGGAACTGTATAGGTGGGCTAAAACTGCAGAACCCCAACTATATTTTCTTATTTTTTCAAAATTTCTTAGTAAATGTAAATACATAAAATTTACACTATTTCCCGTACTTTCGGGAAATAAAAATGTACCAAAAAGTATCATAAGATAAGTTCTGGGTTTTACTACCCTATCATTCTCAGAGGAATTTTCATTTAATTCCAAACTTGCATAATGACTTTTCAGCTCAGTGAGTAGTATTCCCTGACCTCTCGCACCACCACCTTCTACCATATCCCTGCCCAACAGTTCTTCACACTGAGAGTTGGGTTGTTGAACCGACCCGTTCACGGCCTTACCGTCGACAGGGAGACCTAGTAGCATGTACACATCCTCTAGCGTGATGGTACATTCACCTATTGGTAGGTGAAATGTATGGGTCTCTGGTCTCCACCTTTCCAACATTACAAGAATGAACTTCGAGTCAATGGTGCAGTTGGAGATCTTTATGATATGTCCAAAACCTGCGTATTCCAGATATGGTACGATAAATGGGTCGGGAGCCAGGTAGTTGTGAGAACGGATTCTGAATCTTTTTGTGTCCTGAGTTCATAATGTAACATGTGTAAGATTAAGTAAGAAGAACAACGCATTATCTGAAGTATGAAAAATGTATAACCAAAAAAGAAACTTACAAATGCGGCAATGTTTTCCCTTGTGCCTCTGTGAGTATCGCCCATTGTTCGAAGAGCCATTATTTAAAATGCTTAAGATTATGAAAGACTTAGGAAGAGATATAGAGTATGATAGACTTAGAAAGTTTAAGAGATTATGAAAGATTTCGTAGCAGAGAGTGAGACTTGTGTGGGTGTGAGAGATGTATGATATGGTATGTATTTATAGGCAAATAAATTTCATATAGTGGTTGTTGGTGCTTGCATGCAAGCGAAGTGTCACTCTTGCAGGCTAGGTGGCAGCTTGGGGGGTTACATATATGAATGCATGCATGTACAAAAAATGAAAGGTGTCACTCTTGCAGGCTAGGTGGCAGCCTAAGGATGTATCACGATTGGACAGTAAGGGAGGCGCCATTGGACTTGGCGAAAGAGTACAAAAAAGAATGGTGTCGCCACCCCAATTGGCGAATAAGAGGTGTCCTTTGTTGCAGCCTAGGCTCAGGCTACGTGACAGCCTTTGGGATTCCTTGCATGTAACATTATTGGCAGCCTTGGGGGGTTGCATCCTTACTTAATTGAAATTTTTAGCCTTACGTTTATCATAACATTGATTCACATAATCTGTCAAATCTTCCAACCTTCAAACGTTCTTACAACCAAACCTTCAAACCTGCAAACAATCAAACATATAAACTTTCGAATCACTCGTAAAGTTCAAACATTCCAACCTTCAAACATTACAACATTCAAACCTTCATACAATCAATAAACCTCAAACATTCCAACCTTTGAATCACTCATAAAATTCAAACATTCCAACCTTCAAACATTACAGCATTCAAACCTTCATACAATCAATAAACCTCAAACATTCCAACCTTTGAATCACTCATAAAATTCAAACATTCCAACCTTCAAACATTCCAACCTTCAAACCTTAAAACAATTCTACGCAATAGCCTCCGCACCATAATTTGTCGTCAAAGCACATTTCAACGGTGAGACATACATTTATCCCACTGCTGGGTTTTTGTTTAGAGACACAGACAACATCCGATTTCTCTTAAACGGGAAAGCCAATTTCTCGTACTTCAAAAAAAGATTGGAGGCCAAACTTGAACGAGGCCCGGTGTCCCAAATATTTTATCAGAATCCAATTTTCTTTGGAAACAACCAAGTAATTTTTTATAAGGTTGAAGTTCAAGATGACGAGGATCTCCATAATATGTTTTCCAGCCATGTCTATTCTGGGTACGACTCTATTGAGTTATACATTATGCTGCGAGAGCCTCAGCCTCAGGTGACACAAGAGGTTGATCCTTTGGAGAATGAACAAGCTGAGGTAGATGCAGTTGATGATGATGAAGAAGATAACGAGTTAGAGTTTGACGAAATGGTGAATGATGATTCCGAAGATGATGGCATCCCAAGTATTCATGCAAACAAAATCTACACACCACCTCCGCACATGACAAACTTCAACATGGGCGGAGATGAACCTTCTACTGACTTATTTTTCAATCCGTATATGCAGTCGGATGAAAATTTAAAAGGTAAGGACAAGTTTCGTAACAGAGAGGAATGCATCACGGCCATTAAAAAATTCCACATGCTCAACTCGGTTGATTTTAAGGTGGATCGTGTCAACCCGGAAAGGTACAAGATCAAGTGTGTCCACCCTGACTGTATGTTCAAGCTGACCGCATCATACAGATTAAGGGGTGACTGTTGGGTCATAGGTTCCATGACTACCCACACTTGTGTAAGTTCCACTCAATCACAGGACCACCGAAAACTCAACTATGATCTAATTTGTCAAGAAATCCTACCCCTGGTCAGCAACGACCCATCTTTGAAGGTGAAAACAATCATCTCCCACATCACCACGGTTTTTAACTACACTCCGTCTTACCGTAAGGCGTGGTTAGCAAAGACTAAGGCGATTAAAAGGGTGTACGGAAACTGGGAGGAGTCATACCAAGAACTTTCCCGCTACCTGAATGCACTCAAGACGTATTCTCCAGGTAGTGTTTATGTTCTGGAAACAGTGCCAGCATACGCCCAAGATGGTAGTCTACTAAATGGCAACGGAATATTCAGTCGCGTGTTTTGGGCATTTCAACCATGCATCACAGGGTTTGCATTATGCAAACCAATTATACAAATTGATGGGACTTGGTTGTATGGGAAGTACAAAGGCACACTATTGATGGCAGTTGCACAAGATGGCAACAATAATATTTTCCCCATTGCCTTTGCCCTTGTCGAGGGGGAGACCGGTGGTGCTTGGAGCTTTTTCCTGAAAAATCTGCGGACACACGTGGCTCCTCAACCAGATCTCTCTTTGATCTCGGACAGACATTCCTCCATTGAAAGTGCCTACAATAATCCAGCAAATGGTTGGCATGACCCTCCTTCTACGCATGTCTATTGCGTTAGGCATATCGTCCAGAATTTCTCGAGGGAGATCAAGGACAAAACATTGAGGAAAGCGGTTATGAATGCGGGATATGCATTGACACAACCCACATTCAAATATTACCGCAACGAGATCCGTTTGTCTAATCCGGAAGCCGGTAGGTGGATCGACAATATTCCGGTGGAAAAATGGACTAGGTCATACGACAATGGCCAAAGATGGGGGCATATGACAACGAATCTTATTGAATCAATGAATGGGGTATTCAAAGGCATACGAAACCTCCCAATCACTGCCTTGGTAAAATTTACGTATTTTAGGATGGCTGCGTTATTTGCCAAAAGAGGTGAAATGTGGAATGCAGTGTTGCAATCTGGACAACTATGGAGTGAAAGCTGCATGAAATACATTAAGGCTGAAAGTGCTAAAGCCAACACTCACATGGTTATACGGTTTGACCGACACAGCCACAACTTCATTGTGAAAGAGATAATCAACCACAATGAAGGCCTGCCAAGACAAGAATATAGGGTCATGCTACCTTCTCAATGGTGCGATTGTGGCAGGTTTCAAGCATTTCGTATGCCTTGCTCTCATGTCATTGCCGCTTGTGCTCATACCCATCAAGACGCGCTGCAAATTCTGTCAAACATTTACAAATCTGAAACGTTGCTCAACGTTTACAACAACAACTTTCCTTTGGTAGCAAAACCAGATTATTGGCCTGAATACGACGGCGAAATAGTGTGGCACAATGACCAAATGCGAAGGAACAAGAAGGGTCGTCCTAAAAGTAAGCGCATCACAACAGAAATGGACGATCTTGACAGGTTGGAAAGAAAGTGTGGTTTATGCCGTCAGGTCGGACACAATCGCAAAAACTGTCTGAATCGGGCGTTTGCCTCGACCACATAAATATTGTAATACATAAAATCTTTTCATAATTGTGTTGTAAACATTTGGGTTTTCCGTTAACAGATTTTGCTACAATTAATAAAACGCGTACAAGAATAATTAACGATATTCCATCTAGGAAATTACAACTGTTAACACAATTTCATCTGACCCATGCATCATCAACATTACATCGCTGTCTGTTTTAACTTTCTCCAACCACACATTAGGTCTTCCTGTCGCATGTGAGGTTGTTGTTCATTTTCGCTGGATCCTTCGAATTTTCCCCCCTCCGCAATGTCTTCATCTAGCCATCGCATCAACTCCCGCTTCAGACGCTCCATGGAGTGAATGTGCCAGAATTTCATTTTCATCACAGGTTTCGTGGCGGAGAAGATAACGTAACCATCTCTGCTAAAAATCATAGCCGACGTCATGACGCAAATAACAGAGTACAAAATAAAAATACAGTGCGAGAAAGTGTGAGAAATTTTGGAGAAACAGACGAATTATTTATAAAACAGCATTTTGCCCTAGTTTTGCCCTAGGAGCCAAGTGAGATGGCGCCTCCTCTCACTTTTAAGGAGCATGCGCCATCTCACTTGGCTAAAAGCCAAGGGAGGCGCCAAGTGAGATGGCGCCTAGGGAAAAATGCTAGGTGCATGCGCCATTTCAGATGGCTCCTCCTTTGGGGAGTCATCTGAAACATGGTTATTTGCGTAATTTTTTCCAAAACCCGGTTATTTGCGAAATATTATTTTAATACATGGTTATTAATAAAAAAATTCAATTTTTCATAACTTAGAATTTTTCTAAGTTATAAAAATTTCTTATTTTTTCCCAACTTTTCCCAACTTTTTCACCATGATGCAATTGGATTCAAAGAAAACTTCCAACATTAAAGTTGTAGTCCTCCACAAAATCTACAACTTTGATTCACAAAGTTTTCCCAAAATATGCTTGGGTCTCAAGTTATGATTTTGTGAATAGGGGTCCATAAAACTTTTAACTTAGTGAAATTTTGCCCTAGTTTAGGCAGATTTTTGACCTAACTTCATGGCAACTTTTCACCTAGTTCCAAGAGGAATCTCAAGTTGCATTTTAAAGATGGATTGTAAAGCATGTTACAAGCTTTCCAAAATGTCCAAGAACTCTCCAAGATCCTTTATGGTTAGGGAGAATCGAAGAAATGAAAATGACAATTTATCACTTTTGTCCAAGGTATTTTTCACAATGGTTTAAATTGCAAATCTGTTCTAAGCATGCTTGTACTTGGTTTTACATGTCATAATCCCTTCTACACTCCTTAATTTAATGCAAATACAATGGATAAAGGTCTTATTCTGATCTTTGAAGCTTTGCACAATGAATTAATCCATTTATGGCATAAAATGCATAATACCATTTTCATAAAGCTTGCTTTTACAACTTTGTTTATCTTGAGCCATGGACCTAATCTCTTTTTACAAACAAGATCCACAGTTATCAGACAAAGTTCACCAACTATGTGCAGCTAAGGAACAGGCCTGTACAGGCTTTGGGCATTGTCATCTCACCTTTTCTTCAAAAGCAAGCAAACTTGCAAAAGTCAAGCAAGCTTGTGTATCTGATAAAACCAAGACTTTGTATCATTTAAAAATTTCAGAATATTGTAACAAGCCTAAGACACGAATTGCTCACCTCTCAAACACCCTAAAACACAAAAACACCAAGTTCCTGCCCAAACAGAGCATCTTCTGCAAATCTCAAGCCAAAACAAAATTTGCTCGTGCATTTTTTGTTTCAAGGCTTCAAACACATTCCATATCTCCTACCTAAGTTGTCCAGGCCTTTGTCTTGCAATTGTAACCTCTGTTTCAAGGATCACCATTTTCATTTTGAAGCTTTGCAGGTTGACTTCTACAGGGAGATTCAGGCAACTTCAAGGCAAGCTGAGCATTGGGATAGCTTGAGGGAACTTCAAGCAAGCTCACACGACCTTCAGGCCTCACTCAAAGTGCCCACATTTCCATATCTAAACTCAACTGAATAAGGTATTTGTCAAGTTT
This sequence comes from Vicia faba, assembly GCA_948472305.1. Taxonomy (NCBI): domain Eukaryota; kingdom Viridiplantae; phylum Streptophyta; class Magnoliopsida; order Fabales; family Fabaceae; genus Vicia; species Vicia faba. Next base: position 64,031,440 of record OX451738.1, on the reverse strand, counting down.
CTATCTCTCTATTTAGGCATCTTTAAGCTTAGGTTTGTGAAGCAAAAATGTAGTCCTTAAGTTGCTTGAGCTGTACATATGCATAGTTTGTATTTATATTAACTGAGCTAGGAGAATTTGGATGTTGAACATGCTGGAAAAACTGGGTCAGAATTTAGGGCCATTAAAATTCTCTTTGTCCTTTGAGAGTTAGGTCACAAAATGGATATGGTTGGAATCGTGTTTAAAAATGTTATAAGTTTCATGTTGTAAGTTTTTGATTTCATGCAAGCATGAGCAAGAACAGGATTGGCTCTGAAACGCGCGCAGGAGGAAGAAGCCAACGGCAGGGATGAAGTTGTCTGGGCTTGGCGCGCCTGGGCCTGGCTTTTCCTACTTTTGGCACCCCCCCCATTTTACTTCTGCACCCCCCTGACCTTTTATTTTGTATTTTTTTGTATTTTTTTTTGCATATTTCATATTTCTGACTTTTATTTATTTTTTCTGAACATTTAAAATAACAAAAAATATTTTCTTTATTTTTTGCATTTTATCATATTTTTTTTTTGCATAATAAATATATTATTAGGTTAATATACTTTATTTTCTTAAACAAAATTTGTAAATAATATAAAAATATCATACATTTTTATTTTTATTATTTATACACTTAAAGTAATATTTTCATACAATATTCATTTTTTTTAACATTTTGTATATATTGTTATTATTTTTCTTAAACAAAAATGAACAAATAAGTAATTAGAAAACAATATTTTCTTTTAAAACAAAAATTAGAGTTTTCACCCTTTCAAAAATAATTATTTTATTTTCTCTTATTTTTAAGACTTGAATAAACTTATTTTCTCATGCATAAAACAAGTACAAAAACATTTTGCATATTTACAATTTATTCCATATTTAAATACTTGTTTATTTATTTATTGTTGTATAAATTCAATTTGGTTGTAATAGTTTTTAAGGTTTTATTTTGAGCAATATCTCTCTATTCAAAACTTGTATCCCCCTTCCCATAATATTGTTGTAATAGTCTAGATTTACTTTACGCATTTTATTGCTTTCATATACCATGATAGTAAACTATGATTTGTATGCAAAATACCAAAAAATCAAACAAATAGCATGATCTAATACAAGACAAAAAATACATGAAAATAACAACACATTACACACAAGCACCCCTAGGGTTTCATCCACTTGGTTGCCTTAAAACATGGTCATGGTATGCATACTAGGTACCTTGGCAAAATCAAACAAAACAAAAGATCATCGTCCCTCGATGACGCTATCTTGGTTGCCTAAACAAAAATGATTTTAGTCCTTAAAACTTGCTAAGATACTTGGCACCATTGCTATCATGGTCATACGATGACCCACGCCAGTCCCGTTTAACATCCAAATATAGGGTTATCTACCAAAACAATGATAGGTTAACAATGTCAAAGGAATAAAAATGTGTAGGAAAGACATTTGAGTAGGTAGATAAGCTTCTAGTTACTTGATCAATTTGCAAACCATCCTTGCTATTTTCAAATAAACACACACATTTCAAAACAATTTCCAAACAACTTTCAAAACATTGAAACATTTTTCAAAAGACCAATATCTTTGTATACATTCTTACGAACGAGAATCATTACAAAGATTGCCTAAACAAATGCCTCTTTTCAAAATACTTTCAAAAACACACAAAGCACCATTTCAAACAATTAGAAAAGCAAAGCAAGTGATCTAAAACAAGTAACTAAGAGCCCATGGAAAACCATGGATGAAAAGGGTGCTAGCACCTTCCCTTTTCATAATCTACCCCCGAACTTAAAAACAATCTCAAAGGTCTTTCCTGTGCTTTTTTACCTTTCCTTTTGGATAAAATAAAAGTCGGTGGCGACTCTTGCTAAACCGCAACATTTGCAAACACAAACGCAAAACCTCAAGTCATTTCTCCCACTGTATCACAGAAGTCATCACATAAACTCGCATGGATGATGTACCCCCTAAGCTAATAGACGAAATTTCTTGCTAAGGTTATTTGAGAATATTTTTTGAAATAAAAAACCCGCCACATAGGATATATGATCATGAGAAAAATTGACAATAAATAAATAACGCAATAAATAGAATTAATGCAAATAAATAAATCAAGCAAATAAAAATAAGAAACCCCCCAAAATACCTAAATCTAGGGTTAAGGAGAGTCCCCAGCAGAGTCCCCAGCTGTAGCAACTGGTTTTTAAATCAGAGTCGACACTATTAGTTTTTATCCTAGGGAAGAGAACCTAACAGAAAACCCTAATTCGCGGACAGAGATTCTAGGTTTCATACTCAATTATACAAAAGGAAGGTGTTAGGAACCTTTCATCCACCTTGTTCACAAGGATATTAAGCTCTAGGTTTAGGTTTGGGGTAAACAGGGTTTTAAGTTTTAATTAGCAAGACTCGCCACGATTTTAGATCGCGTGCCTACGTATCCTCTTACGAGGAATCAGAGTCCCAATTCGTAGTTCGTATGGGTTGGTGTTTTGAAAAGTGACTGATTGTAGACGCAGTTTGCTGTTAATTTTGAAAGTAATTCACCTTAATCATTTTTCGAAGATATCTTGGGTTTTTGTCATGTTAGTAGAAAATGTAGTTTGTAATTGGTTAGCTATTTTGGTATTTGATTTGATTAAGAAGTGAGACGGGGAGTCTGATATAGTCTCCTTACCACGCGGTTAGATATTGTTCAGTGTTGCTCGTCATGAAGGATGCAGATGGATTATTTGACGAATTGCATGGATTTTAATATTGAATTAATTTTGATTATGAGAAGTGTCGAATATTATGTAATTTGATTGTAAATGAATCAGATGACTTAAAGAGAAATATATACAAGCTAAATCAATTTTCTTAACAAAGTAAATATTTATTTTTCTATTTTTTTTTTGAATTTATCCTAACTAAAATATATTTTTTGTTTATACACTTAAATAATTAAAACTAAATTAAACTAGTTAATCTAAACTAGTTAAATTAACCAAAAAAACTAATTACATTAGTTTAAAAAAAGATTAATTAAAATTAATCAACTTATTAATCTAATAACATAAAACTAATTAATTAACTAAAATTTAAAATAGGTGTAACTAAACCATGGGGGTGTTAAGAGAATACTACCCAATTGGCCCAAAGTCTAATTCTCTAGTAAACCCTAATATAAAAGATGAAGGGATGCGCCGCTGGTGCAAAATAAAGGGAGAAGTTGACTTTCCAAACCTCTTTTGGTTATCCAATCATAGGCCGACATTTGGTGCTCTTTTAAATAAATAAAAAAGAAACAACTTAAGCATGTAAAGTGGAGTAGTACAGATCAAAAATATCCTTTCTGTCTTGATATTGTTTCTTTCTCTCTCAATTTCCCAAATCTCTCAACTCTTAGCTTTTTATTTTTTACAAAAAAAAAACAACAATAATACCCAACTTCAAATAAACAACGCAAGGCAAATATCAAAAACAAATTAAAGCAAACAGTGGGAAGTGAGGTTACCGGTGATGTTGGTTACGGTCATGGTGATGCGGGCGGGCGGCGGCCAACGCGGTGGTTATCGATCGGGCGATTTCTTGAATGTTTGAGGGCCTTTTTGTACATGAAATTGAAGTACGGTGGATTGGCTTGAGAAATTCCGTAACTCCTATTTCCTTCTTCTTTTACCCGTAAACAATATTGCCGAAAACAATTAAAATGAATCGTTAATGTTATTTTGTTTGAATGTTGATGGTATGATTTTGAAGGGATTTTGAATGGTTTAAAAAGTTCGTGAGTTTTATGAAAAAGTATCAGTAAGGTGGTGTTTTGAAGGTTTTGTCAATATCAAATTGTGATATGTACATGGAATGAAAAACAAATTATAGAATTACATGTTTTTTGTTGTTATAATGAGAATGTGAAAGTATGTTTTTACTACTCAAAAACGTGGAAAAAAAACTTGAGACATTGTGTAAAAATAGATGAATTGGAGTGTGAGTTTTTAATAAAAATATAAGATTTTGAAGAATAAAGGTAGGGGCCTCGTATGAAATTATCGGTCAAAACAACGAAAAATTAAAATAAAAACTCTAAGTAGTTTAAAAAAGAAATTGCAATCATAGTGATGAAAATGAATGAGTAAAAAAAATGTAAGATTGTGGATGATTCTTGATTTGTTGATTGTGTGGAAAATTTTGGATGATTGTGTGTGTGAACAACAGAAAAATTAGGTTAAAATCCAAAAAAGAAAGTATCCAACACCCAAAGCCCAAATTCTCATCTTGGCTATAAAGATTAAGAATATAGACATATTTGTGTCCAGGTGCAAAATTTGATATAGAGCAAAATTGATTTAGAAAGATTTTATTTATTTATGAAGTATTTTTGACTATTTTTTAAATAAAATTAATATTTTAATAAAAAATAATATTTTTAAAATATAATAAATAAATAAATACGAAAATAATAATTTAATAATAAAAAAATATGATTTTTATGGTTAGAAAGATGAAAAATAAAGTTAGTAACAATAAACAACAAAAATATCCAAAGTGCACCAAGTGAGATTCGAACCCGTGATCTTCTGCTATGTTACTCATTCAAAAGTAAAAATCCAATTAAAAGTATATGAAGACGAACGATTATTTTCTATTTAAAAATATAAATAATTATTATATTTTCTACTTTAAAAATACAAATAATTATTATTATATTTTCAAACAGACTTGAAATCGAATTTTTATAGAAAAATCTCAGAATATTAATATAATTTAAATCAAAGGAATTTTATACTCTGTAAATCCCAAGTTCGAAAATAAATGTGACGATAACACTAAGGAGGGAAGATTTGGGGTATGATAGTTGTCCCTATTTAATAACTCTTTGATTGAATGGTGCGAGAATGCGTAGGTCTTTGTTCATTCGAATCAGAGATTTATTAAATAATAGAAGACCCCAAGATTTGACCAAAGGTTGTCTAGATAGGGTTATGCTGATATAACATACCCCCCAAGAGTTGGCTAGATAGAGTTACGCTGATATAGCATACCCCCAAGAGTTGGCTAGATAGGGTTACGCTGATATAGCATAACCCTAAGATTTGGCTAGATAGGGTTACGCTGACATAGCATACCCTCAAGAGTTTTGAAGAGAATAGGCAAAGATGATGATGTATCACTTTACCAGGATTTGAATAAGGATGATGATTTAGAACTTGGTGGAACAATCTTGTATGTATTGGCTTGGTTTTGCTTATTCACCCATTTGGTGGATGAATAAAACAACAACTGATGATGCATGTTTGCTTGGAGACTGAGGCCATGGGTTAGGTTCGCAAATCGCTGCGTGAAGTCTGATGCGATAAGCTAAATTTGATTTCGAGCATCGCTGCATGAAGTCTGAGGCGATGGTCTGGGTTTCGTGAATACATTGCGGCTTATAGGAAATGTAATGAGTTTTGCAAATACATTGTGACTTAGAGGCAATGTACTGAGTTTTGAGGATACATTGCGGCTTAGAGGCAATGTGTTTGAGTTTGAAGAGCGCATTGCGGCTTAGAGGCAATGTGTTAACTTGAATAATATATTGCGGCTTAGAGGCAATGTATTGAGTTTGGATAATACATTGCGGCTTAGAGGCAATGTATTGAGTTTGGATAATACATTGCGGCTTAGAGGCAATGTGTTGAGTTTGGATAATACATTGAGGCTTAGAGACAATGTGTTGAGTTTGGATAATACCTTGTGGCTTAGTGGCAATGTGTTGAGTTTGCAAACACATTGCGGCTTAGAGGCAATGTGTTGAGTTTTGTTTTATTTTGAGCATCGCAGCCTGAAGTTTGAGGCGATGGTCTGAGTTTGGGTAATGCATTGCGGCTTAGAGGCAATATGTTGATCTGGAAAGATACATTGCGGCTTAGAGGCAATGTGTTGAGTTTTTGTAAATACATTGCGGCTTAGAGGCAATGTGTTTGAGTCGGACGATATATTACGGCTTAGAGGCAATATATTGACCTGGAAAGATACATTGCGGCTTAGAGACAATGTGTTGAGTTTTTGTAAATACATTGCGGCTTAGAGGCAATGTGTTTGAGTCAGACGATATATTGCGGCTTAGAGGAAATATACTGATCTGGAAAGATACATTGCGGCTTAGAGGCAATGTAATGAGTTTTTTTTTTGCGAATATGTTGCGGCTTAGAGGAAACGTAATGAGTTTTGTGAATACGTTGCGGCTTAGAGGAAACGTACTGAGTTTTGCAAATATATTGCGGCTTAGAGGAAATGTAATAAGTTCTTGCAAATACGTTGCGTCTTAGAGGAAACGTAGTGAGATTTACAAATACATTGTGGCTTAGAAGCAATGTAATTTTTTGAAAATACATTGCGGCTTAGAGGCAATGCAATAAGTTCTTGCGAATATGTTGCAGCTTAGAGGAAACGTAATGAGTTTTGCGAATACGTTGCGGCTTAGAGGCAACGTACTGAGTTTTACAAATACATTGCGGCTTAGAGGCAATGTAATAAGTTCTTGCGAAAATATTGCGGCTTAGAGGCAACACACTGAGTTTTGCAAATACATTGCGGCTTAGAAGCAATGTAATGAGTTTTTGCAAATACGTTTTGGCTTAGAGGCAATGTAATAAGTTCTTGCGAATACGTTGCGGCTTAGAGGAAACATACTGAGTTTTGCAAATACATTGCGTCTTAGAAGCAATGTAAAGAGTTTTTTACGAATACGTTGCGGCTTAGGAGCAACGTACCGAGTTTTGCAAATACATTGCGGCTTAGAGGAAACATATTGGGCTTGGATGGTATGTTGCTGCTTATAAGCAATATACTGAGTTCTGACAATGTGTTGCAGCTTAGAGGAAATGCAATGGGTTTTGAGGGTATGCTACGGCTTAGAGGCAACATATTGATCTTTTCATGAGTTCATCATTGCAGGAAGACTTAGGTGATGGGCTGATTGTGTCACGGCATGAAGACTGAGGTGACAGGTTGAATCGTAGGAGGAGAATTGCGTAGGTTGACCCTTAGATAGTTGAATCAAGGGTGAACTTATTTGTCTGCTTTCTAGGCGATACATGTGTATGCATGCGTATTGAATGTTGTATGCATGTGAAATGTATGATGTTTGACATTGATATGGAACCCTGACTATATGCGTATTGTATGTAGGAATGCATAGTGTATGTATGATTGAGATATGCAAAATGTGTGTATGTATGAAATGTGTGTAAGATGCACATATGCCTTGAAATGTTATGAAGACTATTTCTGGCACTCTCTCCTTTAAACCATTGGCTCAGAGTTACCAACTCATTGCGTTGTATGTTGTGTCGTTGCAGCTTTGTTGAACTTAAACACGATGGACAATGTTAGCAAGATTTGTGCATTGATTTTGTATTGTGGGCGTAGAGGTAGACATTGATAATGGCCTATGCGTAGATTTGTAGGCATAGACGTAGATATGGATGTAGATAATAGCCTATGCGTAGATTTGTAAGCCGGCGTAGACGCAGACGTGGACGTAGGTAATAGCCCATGCGTAGATTTGTATGTAGGCGTAGATGTAGACGTGGATGTAGATAATAGCCTATGCATAGATTTGTATGCAGGCGTAGACATGGACGTAGACGTAGGAAATAGCCTATGCGTAGATTTGTATGCCGGTGTAGATGTACGTATGTGGTCTTTGTAAGCGCGGGCGTAAGCGTAGGCGTATGTAGATTCGTACATTGTAGGCGCAGGCGTAAGCGTAGATGTACGCGGGTTCGTATGTCGTAGGCACAGGCGTAAGCGTAGAAGTATGTAGATTCATACGTTGTAGGCGCAGGTGTGAGCGTATGTAGACTCGTATGTCATAGGCACGGGCGTAAGCGTGGTCGTGTGTAGAATTGGCAGGAGTACACGTGTGCGTAGATGCATGTGCGGATGTAGGCTTTTGTGTTGCAAGCGTAGGCATAGGCGTAGACATGGACACATGTATGGAATTTGTATTGTAGACGTAGGAATAGACATGTGCGTGGACGCATGTGCGGACGTAGACTTTGCGTTGCAAGCGTAGGCATAGGCGCTGACATGGACGTAGACTTTGTGTAGGGACATAGGCATAGACTTGGTATTGCTGAGGGAAAGCATAGGCGCGGGTGCGGACGTAGTCTTTTTTTTTGCATTGCGAGCGTAGACATAGGCGTAGACCTGGACATATGTATGGAATTTGTATGGTAGACGTAGGAATCGACATGTACGTGGACGCATGTGTGGACGTAGACTTTGCGTTGTAAGTGCGGGCATAGGGGCCGACACAGATGTAGACTTTGCGTTGGAATGCATAGACTCTGTATGTGTATAGTCGTAGACTTTTTGCGTCGCGAGTGTGGATATGCATAGATACAGGCGTAGACATGTGTATAGATTTTCAAGACGTATGAGTAGCCATGTGCGTGGACGTAGACATGGATTTCCTTTTGATACCTTTCTAACCAAAATAGTTTTTGATGTTTTGTCAAATGCTTTTATTTTGTTAATTCCCCAAAATGATTTCAAGACAATATTCACAAGTAATAATCGTAGCATTTTGCAAACAAGTCTGAGAAAAAGGAAAACACAATTTGAAAGATAAAAAGAAAGCAAATGCTTTATTGATATGCCTCTAAATAGGCGAGAATATAAGATGCAATTCCTAGGAAGAGGTAATTACAAAAAATTTCAAAACTGTGAATGGCAATGAGAAGTGATAATTGTTGCTATTGTGCCCCAATATCCTTTTAATGATCTCATCTCCTTCACTTCTGAGTTGAATGATCCAAATTTATCTCTCCTTTCGTGGTTCGTAGTCGTAGTTCTTAGATCGCAGTCTTTTTGTTCTTTATTTTTTTTGAATGATCCCTAATTTTTGCCTGGATTATCCTTTCGGGTTTTCAATCCACCGGGATAATTTTTTTGTTATATGCCCCTAATTTTTTCCTGGATCGCCCTTTAGGGTTTTCGATCCACCTGGACGCTTCTTTTTGCCTAAGTCTCTTGTTTAAGGTTCGAGCTTAGCGAGCTTCTTATACATAGTGTTTTTGACTACGTCTGAATTTGCCAGTGTGGTAGTTCTTCCCCATCCATTGTTGTGGAGATAAGACCACCACCGGAGAATGTTGTTTTGACTACATATGGACCTTCGTAATTAGGTGTCCATTTACCACGTGAGTGGAGGCGAGGTAGAAGAATCTTCTTGAGTACTAGACCATGTCTTGGTTCGTCTTGTACAATATACCTTTACCTAGAAATAATTTCACGGATGATTTTTATAGAGTTGCTTGTTGATGCTGGAGGCATGTTCTGGACATCGTGAAACTAAATCTTGTTATATTGTCGTTTTTTTAGTAGCAAGGCAAAGCACGGGCTATTCAAAGTGTCTGTTTGTGATGTGCGGTTCATGGTTTGACCAAGTTATTTTGAACATGGACGATATAGTTGTCAAGGCGTCTGTTATTTGATTCACTTTTCGTAGGACGTGACTGGAAATGATCTTTGTGAATTCCGCAATCGGTTTTAAAATATGATCTTGATAGGGAATCAGTTTTGTATGTTTAGTATCTCGTTCACCATTGAATTGGTATATGGCTTGTGAGCATTCTTTGGGAGAGTCACTATTGCCCCTATATTGTGCCCCAGTGTATCTGAAGCTTCGTCGAACGTGGATACCCAACGTGCCCCTGGCTCGGGTTCTTCGTCAGATCTTGGTATTTCGTAGTTGTTTATTTTTATGGCACTGTCTGTATTTGACTTTGGCCTGCTTTCATAGATATGCGCAATAACTTGATCAGCTTCTTTGGTTCCGCTCTAACATTGCCCCTTAGCTTGGTTTCTTCCAGGTCTTTCCCTGTACTCAGATTAATGGTCTTAATAGCCTCTAGATACGGTTGCATATTGTTATCTCTTTTTTTATTTCCCACGCCATTTTCTCAGAGAGTTCAATATCTTTATCATCTTCCTCTTTATCTTGGTTGATAGGAGCATCAAAATTATATCGGGTTGCAGCAATAGCATTATCGGTGGTTTTGGGCATGAATTTACACCTTTAGCATGTTTTGGTGCAGCTTTAGTATTTGAATATTTGAAAATGCATATGCAGAGAAAGTATTGCCATTTTTAAATTTAAGATATAAATGCAAGAGAAAGACATGGATCTTGATTGAAAATAAAATATAACTTTTATTAATCGCAAATATTGTCTGAAACAAAACGGGGAAACCCTTACAAGCAACCCCTATGTCTCGGGCTTGACATAGGTTCTTTCGAAAACAAGAAAAACTAATTAAGAAAGTAAAAGATCTCAGGAATCTCCACGGTCTTCCATCCTTTGAGTTCTTCTCCTGGGGCGCATTCTTGGATGACTTCAGTTTCCCCTTTGGTGTTGGCTTAGCTGAATATTTTTTCCCCAAGTCTGCCATGCACTACTCCATTATTGACAAAAGTCTCTTGGGTCGGAGGAAAATGTGCTTCGCCCTTCAGAATAGCTTTATACTTTTCTTTAGGGTATTGTTCGAACTGGACTATCCCCTGGTTCCCTAGCCTTTGTAAATCTCTTTAGAAAGCTTCATTGTGTTCTAACGGGACTCCATATCCAAATTGATATTCTTTCAGCGAGTTGATCAGGGTCTTTGCTTGCCTGCTTGCCCCAGAGTCAGTGGCTACTTCGACTGCATTTTTTGTTAGCCTCTAATCTTTCTTCCAAGGCTTAGTACTGATTCATCACTAATGGATTGTTAACAGCGTGAGTACCAGTCGTCTTTGAGGGCACTTGGTCGGCATCCTCTGGGTTGTGGTCTCCGTATTGCAGGTCCGAGTAATTGTCTGCATCATTGGTCATAATCTGTAGGGTACGTGATACCCCTGCTTTTGGCGACGGTGGGACAAACCCTTCAGTTTCCGCTTCTTGTTGGGCTATGAGGACTTCTAGAGTCTGGTCTCTGACTCTTTCCTCAGTCAGTGACCGCTTGATGCACCAATAGTCTGGGCTATTTCCTCGAAAGCTACCCTGGGAATTTGGTCTTTCCTGTCAATGATGCTCTTCAAAGCCCAAAGAAATTGACTCAAATCTCCTTTCATTGAACTTACGTCGCCCTTTACTTGGTCGGGGTCTTCTTTGAATGCAGCCTGCATTTCCTCGATATGCTCCATTGCTTTTTTGTCGATAGTGTAGCGATAAAAAATGTAGCGGGGTAAATCGGAGATTGAGTTATTAATTAACTCGTCTCACAAAAGCAAGAGTCGCCACCACGCTTTATTATTTCCAAGGGAAAAGGGAAAAGAGCGAAATAAAACCCTAAAATATACAATGTAAAATAATACTTTAAAAGTAATGAAAATACAAGGCGTTTTTGAAAAGAGGTCTAGAGTTCGGGGGTTGGTTATACAATGGGAAGGTATTAGCACTCAATGTATCTATAATATTCTATAGGAACCTTTTGAAATATCTATTTATTAAAAAAAGTTTGTTTGATTAAAAATAAATTGTTTGGCCGGAAATGGGTATGGACGAGTTTTTTTTACAAAATACGACGACCTAACGTCGAAGTTTTGACTTAAAAGGTGTGAGTTTTGAAAAATTGAATATTTGGGAAAATTATCTTAAGTTTTTAACAAAATAATAAACGGAAGATGAATGAGGGTATTCGCGTTATGTATTTGATGACATGAAGTCGACAAAAATTTAAACGATTCCCTTGGATTGAGACGAACGAAAGATATGCGGATTAACGATCAATTAATTAAAATTACAATTGAACAATTAACTAATGGAATTTAAACCATACTAGCATGCATTTTAACAATTAAATAAATAGTCAAAGTACATGAAGATTAAATTATGAAATCATAGATTTTCAATAATTAAACACATAACAAAATTAAATAATGAAACATGTATTTTTGAATAATTAAATAAACAACCACACAAAATAAAAATAAGAATTCAAATAGTAAGTTGACAAAAAAATAAATATAGATGAATTTTAATTAAACATTTTTATGTGTTTTTTATAATAATTAATAATTATACAGCAAATATATATATATATATATATATATATATATATATATATATATATATATATATATATATATATATATATATATATATATATATATATATATATATATATATATATATATATATATATATATATATATATATATATATATATATATATATATATATATATATATATATATATATATATATATTATATTTAAATAAAAGGGAAATGGCCAAAAGAATAAAAGACAGAAAAAGAAAAAACCCCACAAGGACTTGAACTCAGGACCTTTAGATTGCTGTTAACACACTTTGTCAATTGAGTCATGCTGTTATTCATTAATACCACAATTTGTTTAAAACATAAGGGAAAAAAAGGTATTGAAAATTTGGACCAAAATAGGCCCAATGGGCCACCGGGTCATGGATGAAAGGAAAAGAAAAAAATGGGAAAACTCTAATGTGGAGGAGGCGCGGCGCTTGCTGTTGTGCATGGGGAAGGAGGAAAAAACAAAATTATATTTTATTATAGTTTGGGAAGAGGAAAAAGATATGTATTAATATATGTTTTCCATAAAATAAAAAAGAAACAGTAAAGACATGTTTAAAAAAAAAACGTTATCTCTCTTCTCCAAACAGATCCAAATCTATTCCTCTCTCACGCATATCAACTCGCAGCAACTCTCTTCTTCTCTCTCATGCATCTCATCTCGCAGAAACCCTCTTCTTCTCTCTTTATGCAGATCCATCTTCCTCGGCCATCCAAAACGAAAACGTCACCATAACTGCCTTTCCACTCCAACAAAAAAACAACGGACCGCTTACCCTCTTGCGTCATGGGCATACAAGTAACCGTTCGCGACCAACTCGCCTCGCCGCTGCTACTACATCTTGCAGTTCTCGCTTACAGAATCGTGAGACGCGGTCTCCACTCCGTGGACATGTGTGATAGAACATCGGACGGTGAATCTAAAGGAAATGGTGAAAGTGAGAGCGAGTTGGAGTCGGCAAAGTGGCGGAGAAGAACGGAGGCGGAGAGACGGGAGGATAGTTGAAGTGGTGGCGGCAGTGGGATTAGAAACTGGCGCGGTGAGTGTGAAGTTGGGGAGTTAACAATTAGTAGATTGTTGTGGCTGTGGACGAGGGTAGAAGAGATCAGTGGGAAAAAAGTTGTATTGTTGAAGACCAGCCATGAAAGAGTGAAACTAATGATATTTGGTTTGTTGCAAAACAGAGAGAAATAAAGGGAAAGGTTTTTGGAGTATACTGTTGGTTTTTATTGATATTGTAACAATAAAATATTTTTTGGCTTTGTAACAGGAAATATTTTTTGGATACTTGTAACAACAAATATTTTTTTGTTTTTTTGTAACAGCAAAATGGATAACAAATATTTGGGACAACAAACGATAAATTGGTATTATGCGACAGAAGAAGTAGGCTTTTATTACACTTGTTATTATTACTGATATTATGAATACTAACATGTTTAAATGCTAACAAACATGCAGCAACTCAACTCAAATATAGTACAACAAAAAAAGAATGTTAAGGCAAATATTACATTGGCAAAGAAAAATGGTACAGCAAGTGATTCAAGCATGAATATATGTTGCAGTAGATAAAGAGGAGAAAAAGAATAATACCTATCGGAGTCTCTCCGATGGAGCTTCTAACAAAATGGTAAGCTTCCTTGAATTTGCTATCTTTTCTCCTTGCTGGATTTTTTTTAGAACAACACCAATTTTCTGTTTTCTTTAACTGCTGAATTTTTCTTCTCTTTTTTTTTGTGTTGGCAAAGGCTCTTATTTATAGTGGAGTATGTGGGATTTGAGGGGGAAAAACAATAGAAATTTGAACTGTTTTGGCAAGTTATTTCTATGCTTTGTTCCTACCATTCATTTTAGCCATTTTGATACAAATTGCTGCTATTTTGATACAGGTTGGAGCAGGTTTTTGGCAGCACTTTGAGCTGTTGTATGTTGCTGTTTTTTTACTGTTTTGTAGCATTTTACAACATTTCTCTTTGCTGTTTTTTTCCAAGTTATTTGGAGCATTGTTGACCAATAAAAATGCAGCAAAAGTGGGCTTGAAGAAAGGTTGCAAACATGGGCTGCATTAGCAACTTTGATGAAATTTTTTTATGTTGAAAATAAATCTTGTATAAACTTGTAGCTTCTTGCAACTTTGTAATAAACTCCAATAAATTGTAACATTGAATAAATATGCATTCTTCAATATATTTCCACTCTTTGATAGTTATGAATAATCTTGAATCTTCACATAAACATGAATCTTGATATATCTTATAAAAATTCAAGATCTTCCATTTAAATTTGGGAAATAATTGAATAATACTTGAATGAATGGTTGAATGAATAATAAATAATAATGCAAGTCTTAGACTTTAATCTTGCACTTTTGTAATAGAAATCCAAATAAATCACATGGATTAATTTGTAATCAAATAAAATTCCTCATGTAATTAAATAGAATTTCCCACTAACTTCTTGAAATAATGCTTCATGTATTTAAATAACCATGATGTAAATCTTCCAAAATAATCACAAAAATAATCTTGAATAAATATTCCATGTGATAAATGAATATTCTTGAATGAAATACCTTGAATAACTCCTATTTAATTATCACTTGGATTCAAATAAAGAAAATTCCAAATATTCCGAATAAATTCTTCAAGAACAGTTTTGAATTTAATTATCCCATTTCGGTGAAATTCAATCTGCGTCGTGAGAAAATTTGCAGATGACTTTTGGTCCAAGAAATCGAAAATGACGGTATAACTTGGTTTTTCTTGTATTTTAGAACAATGTGAAACACACATGAACCAAAGCCGGTAGAATTTTGACTGTTCTTCCTAAAAAATATTCGGAGAAGAACGAAGACCATTTGCTGGACAGAGTGTGGAAATAAACGCACAATTCTCTGAAATTCTTTGATGAATCAGTCTTTTGGAAATTAACGAGCGACAACATTTTTGTTCTGAGACTCGAAATCCTGATCGACGTACAACGTCTGATGCTCTTCTTTCAGACCTATTTTCTACACATGAAAATAAAATAGCAAAACATGCACTTCGTGCTTGATTAGTGGTTAGTCATTCATAAAACGCTCACAACACTCGGTAATCTCTACACAGTCAAAGCTCGAAAGCGAAACGTTCAAAACCTACCATATTTTGTGACCTTGATGTATATAAAAAATAATGCAGATGAAGTAGGGATCTTAGGTCAAAAATTGGGGTATGACAACTGCCCCTATTTAAGTTTCTCCTATCCGGAGATATGAAGATTAAAATATTTGTCTCAACGAGATTGAAGGTACTTAAATACATAATACACAATTTTTGCCCTAAGATACCGCCATCATGTTTATGATATGAATGTAGTATTTAAATTTATGGAGAATGATACTGTATGAGACAAGATAATGCTGGAGGAACCAAGCACCAACAAACCACATGAACATAGATTATACACTACTGAGGAAATGAGTCATCGACTTCGAATGATAGACTCTTAACGACGAATAAAATTTGAGAGAAAACGACCTCTGATCCTAACAAAGAAGACATCTTGCATAGGCCACAAAAATAGATTATTGGCCCAAAATAACGGTGAGTTCACAACTCAAGGTCAAAGATAGACAAAAGATGTATCAATTTTACTGATAATGAACTACTGACTTCTGAAGGCAAAGACTCACAACAAATTTTCCTGCGAAATTTTTTTTGGAGGGATACCAATTAATGCTGAAATAATAATATGGTTGTAGGTACAAGCTGCTCAAATAAAGAAGCTGCCACTTGCTGTCGTTCAAAGATGTCAATAACATACAAGCTGCTCAAATAAAGAAGCCACCACTTGCTGTCTTCCAAAAATATTATAACATACAAGCTGCTCAAATAAAGAAGCCGCCACTTGTTGTTTTCCAAAAAAATACCAATAACAAACAAGCTGCTTAAATAAAGAAGCCGCCACTTGTTGTTTTCCAAAAAAATACCAATAACAAACAAGTTGCTCATGAAGAGACCACCGCTTTCCGTTTTTCAAAAATAATAACGCACAAGTTGCTCATGAAGAGACCGCCGCTTGCCGTTTTCCAAAAATTAATAACGCACAAGTTGCTCATGAAGAGACCGCCGCTTGCCGTTTTCCAAAAAATTAATAACGCACAAGTTGCTCATGAAGAGACCGCCGCTTGTCGTTTTCCAAAAATAATAATAACGCACAAGTTGCTCATGAAGAGACCGCCACTTGCCGTTTTCCAAAAAATTAATAACGCATAAGTTGCTCATGAAGAGACCGCCGCTTGTCGTTTTCCAAAAATAATAATAACGCACAAGTTTCTCATGAAGAGACCACCGCTTGCCGTTTTCCAAAAAATTAATAACGCACAAGTTGCTCATGAAGAGACCACCGAAAACAATTAAAATGAATCGTTAATGTTATTTTGTTTGAATGTTGATGGTATGATTTTGAAGGGATTTTGAATGGTTTAAAAAGTTTGTGAGTTTTATAAAAACGTATCAGTAAGGTGGTGTTTTGAAGGTTTTGTCAATATCAAATTGTGATATGTACATGGAATGAAAAACAAATTATAGAATTACATGTTTTTTTGTTTTTATAATGAGAATGTGAAAGCATGTTTTTACTACTCTAAAACATGGGGAAAAAACTTGAGACATTGTGTAAAAATTGATGAATTGGAGTGTGAATTGTTAATTAAAAATATAAGATTTTGAAGAATAAGGGTAGGGGCCTCATATGAAATCATCGGTCAAAACAACGAAAAATTAAAATAAATACCCCAAGTAGTTTAAAAAAGAAATTGCAATCATAGTGATGAAAGTGAATGAGTAAAAAAAAATTGTAAGATTGTGGATGATTCTTGATTTGTTGATTGTGTGGAAATTTTTGGATGATTGTGTGTGTGAACAATAGCGTAGTGTGAGAATTGTTAATGATTGTTGATATTTCTGAACGAATTCTTGATAAGTTTTGAGGGCTATTTATAAGTGGAAAAATTAGGTTAAAATCCAAAAAAGGAAGTATCCAACACCCAAAGCCCAAATTCTCATCTTGGCCAGCAAGATTAAGAATATGGACATATTTGTGTCCAGGTACAAAATTTGATATAGAGCAAAATTGACCTGGAAAGATTTTATTTATTTATGAAGTATTTTGACTATTATTTAAATAAAATTAATATTTTAATAAAAAATAATATTTTTAAAATATAATAAATAAATAAATATGAAAATAATAATTTAATAATAAAAAAAATATGATTTTTATGGTTAGAAAGATGAAAAATAAAGTTAGTAACAATAAACAGCAAAAATATCCAAAGTGCCACCAAGTGAGATTCGAACCCATGACCTTCTACTTGCCAGTCTTTCTCCCTTACCAACTATGCTATGTTACTCATTCAAAATTAAAAAGCCAATTAAAAATATATGAAGGCAAACGATTATTTTCTATTTAAAAATACAAATAATTATTATATTTTCTACTTTAAAAATACAAATAATTATTATTATATTTTCAAACAGACTTGAAAGCGAATTTTTATAGAAAAACCTCAGAATATTAATATAATTTAAATCAAAGGAATTTTATACTTTGTAATTCCCAAGTTCGAAAATAAATGTGATGGTAACACTAAGGCGGGCAAATTTGGGGTATGACAAGTGTTTCAATAAAGGGTTGCCTGGACTACCGAAAGCCAAATGATGTTGAAAGACACATCTATGTGGGAGATGGAAAGTCAGTGGAAGTGGAAGCTATAGGGGATTTTAGAATATTGATGTGTACCATATTTTATTTGGATTTGAAATACACTTTTGTGGTTCCGTCATTTAGGCATAATTTAATTTTAGTTTCTTATTTGGACGAATCAGGTTATTTTTGTTCATTTGGAAACAATATTTTCAAGTTGTCTTTCAATTCAAATATTGTTGAAACCGGTTCACTTATAGATCATGACAATCTATATTTGCTTGACACAATAGCTACCTATGGTGAATCCTTGAATGTGAAATCATGTGGTACTAAGCGTCAAACTTATGATAAAAATTTAGGAGCATTATGGCACAAACGTCTAGGTCATATCTCTACAAATAGAGTTGAGCGACTAGTGTCAAATGTAATTTTGGATTTCATTGAATTCACAAACTTTGACGTTTATGTTAAATGCGTTAAAGGAAAACAGACCAAAACAAGGAAATATGATGCATATAGAGCTACTGATGTCTTAAAATTAATGTATACAGACATTTGTGGACCATTTTCGACACCTTCTTGGAATGGTCCACAATATTTTATATCATTCATAGACAATTATTCTAGATATGCATACATATTTCTTATACATGAAAAGTCACAATCATTGGATGTGTTCAAATCGTTTAAGGCTGAAGTTGAGAATCAACTCAACAAAAAAATTAAGAAAGCCAAATATGACTGTGGCAGTGAATATTACGGTAGATATGATGGTTCGGGTGAACAACGTCCAAGGCCATTTGCCAAATACCTGGAGGAATATGGAATCGTCCCATAGGACACCATGCCAGGATTGCCTAGCATGAACAATGTTGCTGAAATACGAAATTGGACTCTTAAGGATATGGTAAGGAGTATGATTTGTCATTCTACCTTGACATAGTCATGATGGGAGAGACACTAAAGACTGTCGCTTAAATTCTAAATAGAGTACCAATAAAGGCAACTGCTAAAACACTGTATGAGATTTAGTTTATAGTTTATTGTGTTCGGCATGACATCACATCTTGTACCTACGCACTCCCTCGTACAATGGGAAAGTCAGAGCCTCATAGTTCGGCTAGAAAACCAAGAGTTTGTTGGTTGATTTTATTTATGAAAATAGGAGCTTAATCGTACATGGACGATAAGACTTACTAAGTGATTCGCATGCGAGCGATGAAAGATCGAATGTGAGCGAAAGATTGAAAAAGAGACTTACATGTGGGTAAGGTTTGATGAGTTTAAATTGTTTTTTAGGACACGAGTGTGTGAAAGGATAAGGTATGTCCCTCGTATTCAAACACGTAGGGAAAGACAAGGTATGCACCTTAACCCTCCCATTTAATCTTTTTATGAAAAGAGTGAGACATATGTATTTAAAAGTGTTCTATTCGGATCACAATAAATCAATACAAGCCATGTAACTTATCCTTGATTAATTTAGAAAAGTATAAGACATGCACCACTCCCATATGTTCAACCCTTTTTATTTAAGAAAAGGTTTTGAAAAGAAACTCGACGTTGGATCAAGGTTTGAAACTTTATTATGAAAGTGTTTTAAGATGAACACGGAAGGTCGAATGTGACACAAAAACATCGACTTACATAGTTTTGGATATGACTTGGTATATAGACCAAGAATGAGGGGGTTTGATTGATTTTATGTCATATGTGCAATAGTGGACAACTGAATACAAGAAAAATAAATTATTAAACTATTACACGTCCAAAATGCGGGGATACACTTGTTGAATCATGATAAACAAGTAAATCACACAAGTTCATACAAGGTGGAAAACACACAAATATATTTATGAAATGATCATGCATGTGTCATTGTGAGAAAGTCCAAGAGTAAGCTATTTAGAGTGTGTTCCACAAGGGCTCATTGTAAGAAAGCCTAAGAGTAAGCTATGTGTGGTTGATTGTGATTCTTAGAAAGAAATCGACTTATGATATGAAAAATAAACTCGCAATCGAGAATTAGTTATTTGAAAGGTGTAATGCATGATGATGATGAATAAAAAGCATATAAAAAACATACAAGTACAAACAAGCAAATACACAAATATTTAAATCATACAAATAAATAAAAATTAATTAAACAAATTAAAAGAATTATTTAATATAATCAATAATTAAATTAACTTAATTAAATATTACCATTTAATTATATTAATCCTAACACATAATACAATAAAAGAGGAATCCATAATGGAAAGAGGGATACCGACGAGAGTGAAGAATTGATGGCGGCGCTTTCACATTAGCCTGAGCGATGCGCTCTTGACGGAAGCTCACGGTTGTTGTCGTTGTTGGGTTGTTGGAGAAACTTTGGAACATAATAAAAAATAGAGACTCGCTGTTGATGGTTGTTAAGTCAGTACGTCAATCTCCTTGCGTTGTTTACTTTTCCTTCTGAATACTCTACTACTGATACCATGAGTGACAATTTCTGTTAGAGAAAAGGACCAAACTTTTAAACTTGTTGTTTTAATAAAATACAATCTTGGTCTTTATATAGACCCAAAGACTTCTAATATTCTAAGAAAATAAATGATATTAGTAAATACTATTATAACCCACTATCTCTTGGCCTTCCAATTACATTTTATTTTTAACCTTCCCACTACCTTATTAATAAAACCCCCACTACTAATAACATTTAAAGTTTATTCAACAAAACTCCTCTGTAAACTTAAATGTTTCTTCCATCCATCATGCCTATCAATTTCTTGCCTCTGTCAAAAATTTCTTTCGACAATGGTTTTGTGAAAATATTTGCTGCTTGATCCTTGCTTGCTACATGACTCAATTCGACACTTCCTTCCTTCACAGGTTCTCGAATGAAGTGGAATTGAATGTCAATGTGTTTGCTTCTTTCATGGTTTACTAGATTCTTTGCCAACTCGATTGCTGATTTGTTGCCCACTTGTATTACTGTTGCACCTTCCTGTTTTAGCTATATTTTGCTCATCAATCTTCTAAGCCATACTG
The DNA here is from genome assembly GCA_948472305.1 of Vicia faba. NCBI lineage: Eukaryota > Viridiplantae > Streptophyta > Magnoliopsida > Fabales > Fabaceae > Vicia > Vicia faba. The sequence goes on along the minus strand of OX451738.1, from coordinate 64,010,620 downwards.
CATGACAAACACACCAAGATGCTGCCACATATTCAGCTTTACATGTCAAAAGTGTTACTATCAGTTGCTTTTTTGAAAGCCAAGTAAATGCAGTGTTTCCCGTGAAGAAAACATATCCCAAAGTTCTTTTTCAATCGTCTATATCTCTACACCAATCACTGTCAGAGTAACCAACTAACTTGTAGTCTTTTGTTCTTGAATAAAACATTCCAAATGACACTGTTTCTTGGATGTACCTTAGGATTCGTTTCAATGCATTTCAATGTGAATGTACTGGCTCCTCCATGAATCGACTTACAATGTCGATACTTAATGAATGTCCGGCCTTATGCATGTGAGATAGTGAAGACTACCTACCAAGCTTCAATATTTGCTTACTTTGACACGTTCTCCTCCATCAAATTTCGACAATTTTGCGCCTGGTTCCATTGGCGTCGAAGTTGGATTACAAATTTTCATCTTATATTTTTCCAAGATTTATTTTGCATATTTTTCTTGTGAAATAAAGATTCCAGTTTATTCTTGTTTAACCTCCAGACCAAGAAAGAATCTCATTAGACCTAAGTCTGTCATTTCGAATTCGCGTGTCATGGTGCTCTTGAATTCTTCTATCACCTGAACATCATTGCCTAGAAAAATAAGATCATCAACATAGAGAGCAATAAGTAATACATTAATTCTATTTTCTTTACATAGAGGGCATGTTCATACGGAAATTGTTCGAACCCATTCTCCTTGAAATATGTGTCTATGTGTGTGTTCCATGCCCGCGGTGCCTGCTTCAGCCCATATAGAGCTTTCTTCAATTTCATCACCTTCTTCTCTTCTCCAATCCTCATATACCTGAGTGGTTATTTGACATAAATTTCTTCTTCGAGCACACCATTCAAAAATGTTGTCTTAACATCCATTTGAAATATTGGCCACTTGAATTGAGCAGCTTGAGAAATGAGCAATCAAATTGTCTCCATTCTTGCAACAGGTGCAAACACTTCATCATAGTCAATTTTTTCTTTTTGTTTGTATCCCTTTGCAACAAGTCACGCTTTGTATCTCTCTATTTCTCCTTGAGCGATCATCTTTTTCTTGAATACCCACTTTACACCAATGGGTTGACTACCTTTTGGCAATTCGAATAGCTCCCAGGTGTTGTTGGGGTCTATTGCTCTAATCTCTTCGTCCATGGCACTTTTCCACTTCTTATCTTGTAACGCTTCTTCGACACTGATGTTTTCAGCATCTTCCAGAAGGCACACAAGGTGTACCTCATTTTTCGAATCATATAAATCTTGCAAACTTTGCATTCTGGGTTGTAGACGCTCATTTTCATTTTCAGTATCTTCATGTTCTGTTAAAATGCTTGTTGGTATAGTGACAAATAATTCTTCGACTGCGTTTATAACTTATGTCTAATTATTCCAGTCCCACTTGCTCGCTTCGTTTATTTGAATGTCTCTACTCACAATCACTTTCTTGCTTATGGGGTCGAATAGCTTGTACCCTTTTGTCTTCTCATCATATCCAATGAATATATACTTTTGACTTTTGTCTTCAAGTTTTATTCTTTGTTGATCTGGTACATGTGCATAAGATACACTATCAAATACTTTGAGATGAGAAACTGCTGGCTTCTGTCCGCTCCATGCTTCTTGTGGTGTTTTATTTTCTAACTTCGAATATGCATATTGATTCTGAACACAAACATCACATTGTACAACTTCGGCCCAGAATTCTTTCGACATGTTATTACTCTTAAGCATTGATCTAATCATGTCAAGAATAGTTCAATTCTTTCTTTCTCCTTATGCCCTTCTCTTCACAATACTTCATAAAGGTCGTCGAAGTGTACTCACCAGCTCTGTCAGATCGAACTACTTTGATATGTCTGTCGGTTGCCTTCTCCACCATTACTTTGAACCTTTTGAACACCTCTAATGCCTCAGACTTTTATTTCAAGAAATAAACCCAATTCTTTCGTGAGAAATCATCGATAAAAGAAATGAAGTACCTTTTTCCACTGAAGGATTCTGGAGTGATTGGCCCACATATATCAGTATGAATCAATTCGAGAATTTGTTTAGCTTGATATTCTGCCTTCTTTTGAAATGAGGTTCTTGTTTGTTTATTGAGCACACATTCTTCACAAAACTTTTCTTCATAATCCATGTCTGGTAGTTCGTGCACCATGTTCCTTTTCCCCAACCTTCTCAAACCAGCATGATGTAGATGACCAGAGCGCATATGCCATAGTGACGCTTTGTCTTGAATTTCTACTTGTATACATTTCTCTCGAACGTTCCTCAGATTCAGTTTGTACATTTGATTTCTTTCCATTTCAAAACAGGCGATCAGATGTCCTACTTTGTCCTTCAAATGTAGTATTCGATCTTTTATAAGTATCGAAACACCTTTTTTTGTAAGTTGTCCCAAACTCAAGATGTTGGTCTTGAGATCTGGTACATAGTAAACATCTTCGATTGATCCAATCAATCCATCCTTCTGTAAGTAACTGATTGTGCCCTTTCCTTTTACATTTACTTTCGATGCATCTCCAAAAGACACATTACCATCTTCAATTTTTTTTTCATTTCCTTAAACAGGTGTTTGTAACCAGACATGTGATTACTTGCTCCTGAGTCAATATACCAAACATTGTCATTATTGTTATTGATTTCGTTTTGATCCATCAGGAGAAAACCTTCATTCGCTTCAGTTTCCAAGGCTAGATTGGTTGTTTCTTCTACCTTCTTTTCTATTCGACAATCCTTTGTAAGATGTCCCACTTTATCACAGTTATAACATTTATAGGAATTGCAATCCTTCACATAATGATAATACTTCCCACACTTGTAGCATTCAAAGTTGGAGTGGTTCAATTTACCACCTCTTTGACCACGTCCTCTACCACGCCAATTTTGTTGGTTTGAATGTCCTCTCTTGAAGTTGCTGCCTCGACCACTGTCATGACCTCCACGTCCATGTTCTCTTCCTCGAAATTTTTGAGAAAAGAGTACCTTTTCGTCTTTGATCGAATCCTTGGTTTTATTTTCTTCTTCGTCTAATTCTTCCTTCTTTTTTTTACCTTACGTTGTTCATGTTCTTCGAGAGAACCAACGAGCTCTTCGATTGAGAGCGTCGAAAGGTCCTTCGACTCTTCTATTGCACACACAATATTCTCAAATTTATTTGTTAAAGATCTAAAGATATTTTCAATAACTCGTGCATCAGTTACTATTTCGCCATTTCTGGTGAGTTGGTTTACCACCTTTTGTACGCGTGTGATGTAGTCAGATATAGTTTTTGTCTCCTTCATCTGCATCCTCTCCATTTCGCCACAAAGAGTTTGGAGTCGAACTTGCTTCACTCGATCTGCTCCTTTGAACATTTTCTCTAACGTGTCTTATGCTTCTTTCGACGTAGTCGAACCAACAATCTTTTCGAAGCCTGATTCGTCAACAACCCTAAAGAACATGTATAATGTTGTTTTATCCTTCTATCACCTCTCTTTCAACGCCTTAGTTTGAGCTGTCGTATGTCCTACAACCTCTGTTGGTTCTTCAAACCCATCTCTGGTCACCTCCCACGCGTCTAGAGATCCAAGAAGAGCTTTCATTTGGATACTCTAGTTTTCGTAATTTGACTTCGTTGGCCATGGCAACGACATTAGATTCATCATGTTTTCCATTAGCTATGATGCCAATTTGTTAGAGAAAAGGAGCAAACTTTTCAACTTGTTGTTTTAATAAAATACAATCTTGGTTTTTTTATAGACCTAAAGACTTCTACTATTATAAGAAAGTAAATGCTATTAATAAATACTATTATAACCCACTATCTCTTGGTCTTCCAATTACATTTGATTTTTAACCTTCCCACTACCTTATTAATAAAACCCCCACTACTAATAACATTTAAAGTTTATTCAACAGTTTCATTGACATGTTAGTTGGAAATGAAGATGTGAGTGTAAATCGAAGGTGGGGAATAATGGTGGTGTTGGCTTTTAGAAGCATGATATGTGAGATTTTGGAAAGGTTCAAGAGATCATTCTGTTTTACCTTATAAATCTCATATCTGTATTTTCAATTTGAGAGAGAAAACATGAGGTATTTCCCTTTGTGAAAGGAATAATGGTACCGTATCCTCCCTCATGTTAATGCAATGCAGTCTATATATTGGAGAAAATAGGGCTTCTTAAGTGACCAAAGGTGACACAAATACCCTTCCTATTGGATAGTGATGTTAAAAACAAAATCAAATTGAATTTTATTTTATTTAATATATTAATTGTTGTAATATGTCTTGAAACCTTTGTTGATGAAGAGAAATATAACGTGTTTTGAGATTGTCAAAAATTAGAAAGTCAAAAAGTAGTATGGTCCAAGCGGTTCACGGGTATCGAACTCGGTCTGTTTATTTCACTGATCCATTCATTAATGTTATAATATTTTATATTAATTTAAAGATCATATAAATTAATATATAAAAAGATACTATAAGATATTTATAATATTCTAAAAGATATTATAAGATATATATTTATAATATTCTAAGAGATATTATAAGATATATATATTCTAAGATACATTTATAATATTCTAAGAGATATTATAATATTCTAGTAGTATCGAGTTTGGAAACGGAAGATAATTGAGTCAGTGACTCAGGTTGCTCTTATCACATGTGTCCAAGAATAATACTTTGAAACTTTGAAGATTGATCAAGGTGGAGTTATTCGTCTTGGTGATAATAAGACTTGCAAGGTTCATGGTATTGGTACGGTCAAACTTAAAATGTTTGATGATCGTAAAATTCTTATTCACAATGTGAGGTATGTTCCAAAACTCAAGCGAAATTTGTTATCTATAAGTATGTTTGATGATCTAGACTATTGTACTAAAGTTGAATATGGAGTGTTGAATATTTTGCGTGATGAATTGATTATTGTTAAAGGGTCTAAATATATGGTCTATATATTTTAGAAGGTTCAAATATTTTTCATTCATCATTAACTAGTGAAGGCTTTCATGACAAGGAAGAGCTATGAGATTTGAGTTTAAGGTGTTATGAATGTCTTGAGAAATTTTCAGAGAAGTATAATGAATTTTGCAGAAATCAATGGATAAAAATGCATGTTATTGTCAAGTTGTTATTGAGTTTTTAGGGAAGAGCCGAGGTTAAAACAACTTACTTGGTTGGTAGAAAATTTCTTTAGAGGGAGAATAGTGAAAACCAAGGGAGAAACCTGGGAGAAACTATAACAGAGAAAACTCAGTTTGAGGTGGAGTTTCCTACTATAAATACTAGTAGTAGTGATGGAACGACTACATAGATCTCTGATTATCATTTGACTCATTATAAGGTAAGGAGTGTTATTGTAGCATCTCAAAGGGACGATTATGCTAGTCTTATATATTATGTTTTTTTTAATGTGGCTAAAGGACTACAAAATAAAAGAAGAAAAACCTTCAGGGAGGCATTTGAAAAAAGGTGGAGTTAAGGATGGTTGAAATATCATACTTATATGCTTGTTAAATTACCTAAGCAGAAAAGGATAATTGGAAACAAGTGGATGCAAGTGGCGATATCAAGATTCATAGGTCGCTTGAATTTGGTTAAGGTTAATGATTAGAGTTTCAACACTAGTAGATACCAGTAATGTTGTTGATGGTTAAATTAGTATCAATACAGTTTAAAATCAAGGTAGATATTATTGTAATATGCCTTAAAACCTTTGTTGATGAAGAGAAAGAAAACATGTTTTGAGATTGTCAGAAATCAGATAGTCAAAAACTAGTCCGGTCTGAGAGGTTCACAGGTATCAAACTCGATCAGTTTGGTTCATTGATCCATTCATTTATGTTAGAATATTTTATATTAATTTGGAGATTATATAAATTTATATAAAAAGATACTATAAGATATTTATAATAGTCTAAAAGATATTGTAAGATATATATTTATAATATTCTAAAAGATATTATAAGATATATATTTATAATATTCTACTAGATATTATAAGATATTTATAATATTTGAGAGATATTATAGATTATAATAATATCTTTTATTCTAATCATTAATGAGATATATTTTGTATTTGTTATGGAATTGTTGGATTTTAACAATTATAAATATGTATCTCTCATGTTATTGCAGTGTGACAATCTTAGAACTTGCAGCAAAAAGGGATAGCAAAGATTTAAGGCATAGCATAAGGTTTTGGCTATTCTTAAGGGAATTATTAGAAAGTAAAGGGTTTCAGAAACCTTTTTAGTTATATTAGGGAATTGGAAAACACTTGTTTACACCTTGGATTTGGGTTATTCATATATTGAAGGTTGAAGAGATTGAGAAATACTTGGATAGAAAATATGGTTAATTTTTGGGAGCCTACAAGGTTATTCTTGGGAACCTGAAGGAAAATGCTATTTTCTTGTAACTCATCTGTAATCTCTTGTAATAACTTTTTGATTATAGTGAACTGGAGAGTTTCTCTCTCCTCCAGAGTAGATCGTTTGATCGAACTGGGTAAACAAACCTTCATATTTTGCTCGCCTTATTCTGTTATATTATCTGTGTATGAACTATTGTTGTTGTAGACCATTTATTTTGGTTGCTATTATTCTTTATCTCACTAATTGATATTGAATTTTGTCGTAATTTACAATAAGATTCACAATAAGTAGTGTAGTAAGCATGGAACAAAGAGGTATTGAGCACCATGGTTAGTAGAAGGGAGATCGAGAAATTTTCTGGTAACAATGACTTCGGGTTGTGGAAAATTAAGACACAAGCAGTTTTGGTTCAAGAGAAGTGTATTGATGCTTTGAAGGGTGAAAAATTGATGCATGCATGACTTACACAGGTACAAAAGACCGAGATAATGGATAAGGCTAGGAGTGCCATTATCTTGTGCCTTAGGGATAAAGTTATAGGATGAAGTCGCCAAGGAGAAAACTGTGATTGCTATGTGGGAAAAACTTGACTCATTGTATATGATAAAGTATTTGAATCATAAGTTGTATCTGAAATAACATTTCTATTCATTCAGAATGGTAGAGCACAAATCCATAGTTGAGCAACTTACATAATTTCACTAGATTATTGATGATCTTGAGAATAATGAAGTAAAGATTGAATATGAGGACAGGGCTTTACTCATGTTGATTTCATTACCCAGATCCTTTGAGATCTTTAAGGATGCACTTCTTTATGGTAAGGAAGGTACTATTACTTTGGATGAAGTCGAGACGGGGGTAAAATCCAAATAATTTTCAAAGTCGAAAGATTTGAAGATTAAAGATAGTGGTGAAGGCTTAAATGTGTCAAGAGAAGGAGGTGAGTGTAAAGAGATGTCCAAATCAAAGAGGATTGACAAGTAAAAGGTAAAAAAAATTAATTGTTAGAAAATCGGTCACGTTAAAAGGGATTGTCCTAAGAGAAAGGTCAATGAAAATTATGTTCAAGTTGCAGTTGCCTTGGGTGAGGAAAGTTATGAGGATGCTGATGCACTAGTAGTATCGAGTTTGGAAATTGAAGATAGTTTGGTCATTGACTCGGGTTTCTCTTACCACATGTGTCCAAGAATAGAATACTTCGAAACTTTGAAGATGGTTCAAGGTGAAGTTGTTCGCATTGGTGATAATAAGGCTTGCAAGGTTCATGGTATTGATACTGTGATACGGTGGGAGAACTGACTAGAGGTTTTGCGTTTGTATTCGCACTTGTTCGGTTTAGCAAGAGTCGCCACCGACTTTTTATTTTATCCTAAAGGAAAGGTTAAAAAGCACAGTGTGATCGGTGGATCTGGAACTGACTGTTTAACGCTGGTTCGCGAAATGTCGCGGTAAGCAAGAGTCGCCACCGTCTTTTATTTTCTCCAAATGGAAAGGACAAAAGCACAGAAAAATTCCTTATAGAGATTGCTCTCGGTTCGGGAGGTAGATTATAGAAAGGGAAGGTGTTAGCACCCTTTCTATCCATGGTTATCCATGGGCTCTTAGATACTTGCTCATTTGTGTTTTCAAAATGGTTTGTTTGCTTTTCAATGTGGGTTTTAAAAAGTTTCTTTGAAAATTCCAGTTCGACTCTTGTATCGGTCCTCAAGAGTGTTTGAAAAATTGCTTTCGAAAGCTTTTTGAAAAGGTGTCGGTGTGAAAAGTATTTGTTGATTTGTTTTAAAATTAGAGCAAGTATCTAGAGTCGTCTACCTACCCTAAGGAATTCGTCTGTGTAAATGTCCTTGAAGTAGTGCCATCCCACCATTGAGAGGTAGGTAGCACCACCGTTGGAGGTGTTCGGGTCAATTCGAGGTTCGGGACGTGGTGATCACCAGAGCAATAGGAAGACACCTTAGAAGCTACCCTCATGCCAGGTTCCCGAATCATGAGGACTTACTAAGACATCCTCTACTCGACGATCACCTTTCGAGGCAAGGCAACAGTGAGGCGTACCCTAGGGGTGGTGTGTGATTTGTGTGTCGTTTTCAGATATTTTATCTTTTGTCATGTCATGGGTGATCTACGCATTTGTTTTTATTTTTGTCATTCATTCTTGCATGCATTTATTAACAGTTAAAAGTTGCGAGAAAATATAGAATTCCTAAACTATTACAAAGGCGCGGGTCCACATCGCCAAAATAAAATCCAGGACCCGATTTGACATAAAATAAAGAAATAAAGTGCGAGAAATTAAATTTACACGGCTTTGGGAGAGTTACATAAGTATTTAAAAGAAAAGAAATAAATGCGCGAATTAAATTAAAATTGAAAGCGAGGGCGTTGGACCCTTTTTAATGAATTTAAATTATTATTAACAAATCAATTAAATTAAAATAAAAACAGAAATTATTTTTGAGTTTTTTGGAGTTGTGAATTTTTAATGAGAAGATTAGCTGAAATTAAAATTAAATTAACCCTGATTCTATAACTTTTATTTATTAAGAAAAAATATTAAAGTTAAACCTAAATTAACCTAATTAATTAAAGCAATTTGATTTATAAAAATAAATAAATAATTATTAGTGAGGAAAAAATAAAAAGGGTAATTAAAATAATTAAAACCTAATTCTACAATTTTTTATTTATTAAGAAAAGATATTAAAATTAAACCTAGAACTAAATTAAATGATATAATTTATTTACAAAGAAAAAAAATAACATTTAAATAAAAATATTTATTTTTTTTTGTCTCTTTCTGATTTTTGTATTATTTTATATTTTATGAAAATAAATTGGTTCAAAGAATTAAATTAAAAAAACTAATTAAACAAAAATAGAAAAATATAAGAAAAGAATAAGGAAGGCAAACCATGGGGGGTCTGTCCCCAAATTGGAGGTATCATCAGTAATTCTGGCCCAATTGATTTCTAGCCTGGTTGACTTTTACGCTGGCGTGTGGCACCTTTGACTTGTGCCTATGATGCTCTTCAAATTATAGCCTTTTGATGGATCTCAGTAAGCACGTGGTAAGCCCAGATATGAAGAGCATGGTGAACCTTAGGATTGAATCTGCATGGGATTAAGTTAGGAAAAATATTATTGAAAGGGAGGGGGACCTGGGATTCGAACCCAGGTCCCAGGGATTACCAACCAAATGCCTTGCCAATGGAGCTGTGAGCGCGTTTTGTTTATAACGTAACTAATAAATAATATGAAATCAAACAAAAGTTAGTGGACAGATTAGCGCGAAAATTCAAATTACTCAATCAGGTCTTGACACTTCATCATCTTCTCCATCGTTTGCATTTTACCTGAAACATAAAAAGACTTAGCGGGGGTTTTAAACCCCCCCAAAACATGCACTTTTCCAAAATAGCGAATAGCTCATATTGCTTCATAAATTGGGCGCGACCCCATCATTGAATTCGTCTGATTGTCCTGATTTTGACCATGGTATCGAGGTATTCTAATTTTACAGCATTCACAAACGCCCAAATTAAAACTTGAAGAACCCTAATAATCGTTCATGGTGATTCTTCATACAACGCTTGAAAACTCAATTAAACCATATGGTTAGTTTCAGAATCATCCAATTAGTACAAATCAAGAATAAAAATGCATGGATATGGCCTGAATAATAGAACACGATTATGCAAAAAGAGTGGTACAGTCTGACTTATAATTACCAATTCTTGATGTTAGGGATGATGATTTTTATTCAAACACGTTCCTTGAAGCCTCAGGAACACAATGGAATGGTTGTTTGGCCTTTTATCGCACTGGAAGATGGTTTTCAGTATTTGAGTTTTCTTGAAAAAATGCAAACTTTGTTATGGTTTTCTGGCGCAGCTCAGAGGTTATCAGCATTAGGGTTTGCATTAGGCTTATGTATAGAATGATTAGGGTAAGGTTTTTGGTCCAAAGAATCAATGAATTGATGGAATCAATATTTGATTTTCATGCCATAATTTTTCAATCTTTTTCATGCTATTTTGGTTCCAATCATGTCCAATCACATAGATTCTTTCCCTATCTAATAATGCACGAAAATCTGAAGTTATCTGTGATCGGTGGATCTGGAACTGACTGTTTAACACTGGTTCGCAAAATGTCGCGGAAGCAAGAGTCGCCATCGTCTTTTATTTTCTCCAAATGGAAAGGACAAAAGCACAGAAAAATTCCTTAAAGAGATTGCTCTCGGTTCGGGAGGTAGGTTATAGAAAGGGAAGGTGTTAGCATCCTTTCTATCCATGGTTATCCATGGGCTCTTAGATACTTGCTCATTGTGTTTTCAAAAATGGTTTGCTTGCTTTTCAACTGTGGGTTTAAAAAAAGTTTCTTTGAAAATTTCAGTTTGACTCTTGTATCGGTCCTCAAGAGTGTTTGAAAAGTTGCTTTCGAAAGCTTTTTGAAAAGGTGTCGGTGTGAAAAGTATTTATGAATTTTGTTTTGAAATTTAGAGCAAGTATCTAGAGTCGTCTACCTACCCTAAGGAATTCGTCTGTGTAGATGTCCTTTAAAGTAGTGTCATCCCACCATTGAAAGGTAGGTAGCACCACCGTTGGAGGTGTTCGGGTCAATTCGAGGTTCGGGACATGGTGATCACCAGAGCAATAGGAAGACACCTTAGAAGCTACCCTCATGCCAGGTTCCCGGATCATGAGGACTTACTAAGACATCCTCTACTCGACGATCACCTTTCGAGGCAAGGCAACAGTGAGGCGTACCCTAGGGGTGGTGTGTGATTTGTGTGTCGTTTTCATTTGCATTTATCTTGTCATGTTATTGGTGATCTAACGCTTGTTTTTATTCTTTGTCCATACATTCTTTCATGCCATTATTTAACAGTTAAAAATTTGCGGAAAGTAAAATTTCTAAACTATTACAAAAGGCGCGGGTCCACATCGCCAAAATTTCTCGAACCCGATTTGACAAAAAAAATAAAGAATTAAAAGAAAATAAAGAACTAAAAGTGCAAGGAAAGTAAATTACAAGGCCTTGGGAGAGATACATAAATATTTAAACGAAATAAAATAAATATGCGAATTGAATAAAAATTAAAAACGAGGGCGTTGGACCCTTTTTTTGCAAAATTTAATTAAATGGAATTAATTAATAAAGAAAAAAGAAAAGGAGATGTTTTTGGTATTTTTTAGTATTTTAGGATTAAAATGAAAAGAATTAATTGAAATTAAATGCTAACCCTAATTCTATCTGTTTTTTAATTTATTAAGAAAAGAAGATTAAAACCTAATATTAACCCTAATTAATTTACATGCAAATTTAATTATAAAAATAAATATCTAATTATTTAATTATTTATGAAAGAAAAATAAAATGGATGAAAAATTAATTAACCCTAATTCTATATTTTTTAGGTTTTTATTAAAAAGAATTAAAATTGAAAACCTAATTTAAAACTAATCAATTTATGAATTAATATAATTTATTTAGGAAAACACTAAAAATAAAAATAATTATTATTTTTCTCTTTTCTAATTTTTATGGGTTTTTTATATTTTGTGAAAATAATAAATTAATTAAACACAATAATTAAAATAAAAATAGAAATAATGCAAAAGAAAATATTTAAAATGGCAAACCTAGGGGGGTATCAGTCCCCAATGTGGAGGTATAGCCCAGAAATTTGAGCCCAAACAAGCCTGGCCTTGTTGACTTTGGCACTAGCGTGTATACGCGTTGACTACAATCCATGGTATTGCGCAGTTCTTGGCCTTCTGATTGTTCTACTGGGACGCGTGGACGTCTGATTATGAAGGCATATGGTGGTCTTCAACGTTGAAGCTGCATAGAAGCATTATATGAAGAAAAATATGAAAGAGGGTGAGGACCTGGGTCTCGAACCCAGGTCATGAGGATTACCAACGCATGCACTTGCCACTGAACCACCAACACGCTTTTGTATATATAATAATCAACAATCAATATAAAGGAAAACGTGAGTTAGTGCCTTTTTTCGCGCAAAAATTCAAATGAACCAGTCAGACCTCGCCACCTAAGCGTCTTCTTCGTTTGGCTTAATTTTCCTGAAAACATAAAACATTGGCAACGGTTTTGTTAGCGTTCTCCTAGGCCAGTTACTAAAAAATAGCGATTAGCCATTGGATGCTCATAAATTGAGCGCGACCCTATCAATGAGTTCGTATGAAGGTCCTGATTAGGATAGTCTGGGTCTTGTGCTCCAATTTTCCCTTATTTCAAAACCCCTAATTTGAAGGTTGAAGAACCCTAAATATTATCAATGGCAGATTCGCATACAATGCCCAAAACTTCAATCAAGTTATGTGGTTAGCTTCAGAACAAAGTCATTAGTACAAAATCATGAACAAAATGCAATGATATGGTCTAAATCATAGAATACGATTATGCAAAAAGAGTGATACAGTTCACCCTCGATTTACCAATTCTCTGAGTATGGGGCCACGTTTTTGATGGGAATCGTTTACTAGCAACCTTGGCAAGCTAATGGAATAGGTTTGGAGGCTTGAATTGACCTGCAAGTATGTTTTCAGAATTTGAGTTTTCAAAGAAAATTTTAAGTTTGATTCTTGGTCTCTAGCGCAGCTTTTCTGGTCATTGGCATTAGGGTTGTGTTCCTTGTATATGTAGTAATGATTTAGGTCAAAAATCTGATCAAAAGAATCCAAGATTTGATTGTTCAATATTTGATTTTCCAAGCATTATTTTTTCAATCTTTTCCATGCAATTTGATACCAAATCATGCCAAAACTTTCCAAAATGATCATGCACGAATATTGAATGTCCAATGAGAGTATTTTCTGCACAAAGAGATTTGATTTCATTAGTTTTGTATTTTTCATGTATTTTATTTAATTAAATGATTTATTAATAATAAAAAATCCAAATAAATAAATAAAAATGGAGAAAAACTTCCCTTTGGGCCTAATGGTCGTGCACATGCTTGGGATAATGAACTATGGAAGAAAAACAGGCCCATTAGCAATTTTAGGTCATTTGAATCAATGTTGACTTTTCAAAATATCCAAAAATTTCCCAAATTCTACAAGGCATAACTTGCTCCATTTTTAATCTTTCCTCATGTTCTTGGACATTTTGGAAAGTTATTTGAGTCCTCTAACCAATGCCTTTGGTCCCATGTCATTTTGATTTACCAATCTCAAGTTATGGCCTTTGACTTAAAGTCCCTTTTTGTTGACTTTTGAAAATGACCTATAATGTTGAAATTGATAACTTTTTGTGAGAGCATTTCTTGGACTTGAAGTATGAAGATGAGTTGTAGGAAATGTCTTTCTCTTCAAAATGTGCTTTGGATGGAATTTTTCTGATAATCCATGTGAAAGTTATGCCCTGGTCAATTTACAGTTGACTTTTTCAACTGTCCAAATATGGAAATTTTTGCATCTTGAGACTTTTTTGAGCCAAGCTTTGAGAATCATGATCAAGCATTGATAAAATGATGTTTGTGACTTCAAAATGAGATGTTGATAAAAAATTTGAACTTTTGACTGCCAAATGACCATTTTGCCCCTACAGTTGACTGTAGTGCAATTAGGGTCTTTGACTGTGCAATTTTGTGCTGAAAGTCTTGAGACTTGGTATGAGGATGCTTGACCATGTTTATAGGCATGTGAGACTTGATTGGACCTTTAGAAACTTCATTTTCTTGATCAGAACACAAACCCTAATCTTGACTGTTTAGGAGACCCTTGCACTGTGCAACCCTTGGGGAATTTTGAAGCTTGACTTGGCAATTTCTTGAAGAATATGGGAGGGAAAATTTTGGGGTACAACATTATCCCATGCATAAAAAGATTTGATTGACTTGCTTTGGTATTTTCCACATATTTATTTTAATTAAATGAATAATTAGCAATTAAAAATTCAAATAAATAAATAAAAATGATGAAAACTTCCCTTTGGGCCCAATGGTCGTGCACATGCCTTGGATGATGATTCTTGGAAGAAAAAGAGGCCCATTAGCAATTTTAAGGTATTTGAAACAAAGTTGACTTTTCAAAATACCTAAAAAATTCCCAACTTCCACAAGGCATATCTTGCTCAATTTTTAATATTTGCTCATATTCTTGGACATTTTGGAAAGTTATTTGAGTCCTATAACCAATGCCTTTGGTCCCATGTCATTTTGATTTACCAATCTCAAGTTATGGCCTTTGACTTAAAGTCCCTTTTTGTTGACTTTTGAAAATGACCTATAATGTTGAAACTGATAACTTTTTGTGAGAGCATTTATTGGACTTTAAGTATGAATAGGAGTTGTAGGAAATGTCATTCTCTTCAAAATGAGCTTTGGATGGAATTTTTCTGATAATCCATGTGGAAGTTATGCCTTGGTCAAGTTACAGTTGACTTTTTCAACTGTCCAAATATGGAGACTTTTGCATCTTGAGACTTTTTGAGCCAAGCTTTGAGAATCATGATCAAGCATTGATCAAATGATGTTTGTGGCTTCAAAATGAGATGTTGACCAAAAATTTGAACTTTTGACTGTCAAATGACCATTTTGCCCCTACAGTTGACTGTAGTGCAATTAGGGTTTTTGACTGTGCAATTTTGTGCTGTAAGTCTTGAAACTTGGTATGAGGATGCTTGACCATATTTATAGGCATGTGGGACTTTATTGGACCCTTGGAAACTTCATTTTCTTTGTCAGAACCAAAACCCTAGCTTTTGACTGTTTAGGAGGCCCTTGAACTGTGCAACCCTTGGGGAATTTTGAAGCATGCTCTTTGCAAATCTTGAAGAATATGGGAGGGAAAATTTTGGGGTACAACAGTTGCCCCTGTTAAATCTTCTTAAACCTGAGGATGCAGATTGGCTGACGTGCCTTTCGTAATCTGAAGGTGGAAGATGATTGAACACTAGAGTGCCCAGAAATTTGCGCTCACATAGTAGTGTGATGGGGGGAATGGGCTTATAGATGTCATTTGGAGATTGATGGATAGGATGATGGGCTTATAGATGCCATGCTAAGAGATGATGGAAGGTGGATGGGCTTATAGATGCCATCTGGATGTCGATCGCGTAAGAGATTCCTTAGCGAGAACTTGCGTACCTGAAAAAGAAAAATGATTACCTGACTTGTTACAGGAGCTGGTCTTCAGATTCTTTGTATAGATGTGTCCTGACTGGTTACAGGAGCTGAATCTGGATCTTCAAAAGGTGATGAGTGAACCAGGGATGGTTACTACCTCAACAGGAACGCTGAGAGAACCTTGGACGATTACTACCTCCACAGTAACGGGGAGAGAATCTGGGGCGAATTCAACCTCAACAGTAACACTGAGAGAATCTGGGGACGATTACTACCTCCGCAGTAACGGGGAGAGAACCATAGGCGACTTCAACCTCAACAGTAATCATTGAGAGAATCTTGGATATCTTCTACTGAGTCTTTATCAGGAAAATCTGTTAGGGGTCGATTTAGCTGGACTAGAGAAGGCCTTTGACTGGATAAGAAACAGAAAAATCTTAGGGTCTATTTAACTGAACCGGTCTAGGTCTTGAAATCTTCAACTGGATAAGAAACAGGGAGATCTTAGGGTCGATCTGACTGAACCAGAGAAGGCCTTTGACTGGATAAGAAACAGGAAAATCTTAGGGTCGACTTAACTGAACCAGAGAAGGCCTTTGACTGGATAAGAAACAGGAAAATCTTAGGGTCGACTTAACTGAACCGGTCTAGGTCTTGAAATGTAACTTGAGAACTTAACTGGATCTTTCCTGAAAGGTAAAGGCCAGTCATATACAATGCATGATATGGATCAAGCAATGATGTTCTCAACATAAATGAGATTTGTAAGATATGATGTATATATGCATGCTATAATGTATGGAAATATGATGTTTATGAATGTATGTTTTTGTCTAGGAAAGTAAATCCTTGACGGGTGCCGGGAAGTCACTCCTGGGCTGATGTTGAAGAATAGATTTTGCTTCCACTGGGGATGATAGTTGCAAGAATACCGGTAGGAGAAGATAACTCCGTTGGGGAATAAGCTTGGCGAATGGATTACTCTGCGGGGAGAAAAGTACTCTAACGATCTTGCTGGGAAGCAATACTCTGTGGGGAGAGAGATACTTTGTTGAGTTGTTGATAATAACTTGCTGGGGATACCCTTGTTGTGTTGGAAGTGTTAATAGACTTCGCTGGGGATAAGAAGACTTCGTCGAGGACGATCTTTCCGTGGCTTTTGGCTGAGGATAACCCAGTTATATCCTGGTACGGAAATACTCTTTGAATAAAGCCGGGAGACGCGTTCGCGTTTTGCGAGGGATAAGCTTCCCGAATCTACTGGGGATAAGCTTACTGTTTGGGGAGATGGATTTCAACTTTCCTGGGGAAGCCTGATTGGACTCTCCTGGGGAAGTTTTGAACTATATTTTATCTGTATGTTGAAAGAGGGAACCTATGTAGGATTGCCTGATAATGGGTCCGTATAAGACTGTATCTGAAATGGAGAAGGAACCTGTGTAGGGTTACTTTGATGACGAGTCCGTGTAAAACTGCATCTAGAGCTGAGAAGGAAACCTGTGTGGGGTTACTTTGATGATGAGTTCGAGTAAAACTTCATTTTTGGAAAGAGAGAACCTGTGTAGGGTTTCTGGGTGACGAGTTCGTTTAAAACTACATCTGGAGTTTTGAGAAGGAAACCTGTGTAGGGTTTACTGATGACGAGTCCGTGTAAAACTATGTCTGGAAAGAGATAACCTGTGTGGGGTTACTTCGGGATAAGTTCGTGTAAAACTTCTGGAGGGACCGGGGTAAAGTTACCACAGGGTAAGTTCGTGTAAAACTTCTTGATGAACCGGGGTTAGGTTATCGTGAGATAAGTCCGTGTAAGACTTCTGGAGGAACCGGGGTAAGGTTACTTGTGGTAAGTTCGTGTAAAACTTCTTGATGAATCGGGGTTAGGTTATCGTGAGATAAGTCCGTGTAAGACTTCTGGAGGAACCGGGGTAAGGTTACTTGTGGAGGGTGAGTCCGTGTAAAACTTCTCGATGAACCGGGGTAAGGTTATCTTGAGATAAGTCCGTGTGAGACTTCTGGAGGAACCGGGGTTAGGTTATCGTGAGATAAGTCCGTGTGAGACTTCTGGAGGAACCGGGGTAAGGTTACTTGAGATGGGTCCGTGTGAGACTTCGTCTGAAAGTTGAGAAGGAACCGGTGTAGGGTTACCTGATGATGATTAAGTGGATGATTGTCCTGTTTGGTTTCGGATGTTAACCCACGATCTGGAATTTGTAAAGGTAGATGGTAATCATCTTTGTATTGACCTTTCCTTTGTACTTTGGTTGATAGAGCAATTGGATCGCCTGGACGACTCATTATTGCCCCTGTTTCTGAGGTGGGAGAGGATATCTTATGGATGTAGTTGACAAATCTTCTGGTAGACAGGTGACGAGATGCCAGGACATAGTCGTACGCTTTGATCCCTAACTTTTGCCTGGACCTCCCTTTCGGGTTTTCAGTCCACCGGGATACCCTTTTTTGCCCAAGCCGCCTTTTCAGGTTTTCGACTTGCCGGGTGTACAGATTTTTTATTTCATCCCTTATTTTTGCCCGAACCCTTTTGGTTCGCTGGGAAGCCCTAATTTTTGCCTAGGTATGTCAACCTAGCGGGTCTTTTATCGTGCGTAGTATCTTTTCGACTATATCCACGCTCTCAGAATATAGGGAGTTGCCCCTGTTAGAAGTGTTTCCATGTCACCAGAAGATCTTCGTTTGATCGTCCAATGCCCTAAATGATGGAGATTTGCCCCAGATAATAGACACGGATCATGCCATGCCCCTTGCTTGGAAGTGTTTCTTCCATTTGAGGTGACTCCTTGGTTGGGAAGACCTTCGTTCATCGGATATTCGTTGTGTAAAGTTCTCTGCTGTTCAGACAAATAATCATATGTAAACAATGTCATCTTAAGAATGCAAAACTTATGTTTGTCTTGAAATTTTTGAGAATGCATTTTTCAATAAAAGCAAGTGAGTTTTTCTTTGTAAACTGTGATGTCAACTTGTTATTTTACAACAAGCCTTAAGGAGTCAGGATACCTTTCGTAACAGTATGCTTTTGAACTAACCCATGCTTCAGCTAGGACTTTTGAGGGTTATAACGTGGCTTGGTTCACGGTTTAAGAAACAAAGGATAAAGGCTCAAATTATTTGTACCCACCCGTTCTTCGTGATATTCTTCAAACCTAAGCTCAGTTGATCGTGCATTAGTCCTTGATTGAATCTTTGCTCTGATTTTCCGGTGATGGTTCGGATGTTGATAACTTATTGTGAATAGGCAGTCATTCCTTTTTTGTTATTGTTGAGGGTTTGTATGACCTCTTTTCTTTTTTTTTGATTTTGCTATCCCTGTTTTTTTTTGCCTGAGCTGTTTCCTTTTTTGGAATTACAGTCAGCGGGATGCCCCAGTTTTCGTAAGTCTCCTTCATAGGTTTTGACTTATTGGGCTTTCATTTCTGAGAGATATAATGACTGCCTGTCCTTATTGATTATTCGGAACCATCACTGTTTTTTTTGTTTTGTAAGGACCTCTTTGGTGCCATTTGTTATGCACCTGGATCAACTGAGAGAACTACCCTGCCCCAGGTTATGATTAAGGGTTTTAATTTCGAAAAGAAAAACTCCTACTTCTTTGGCTCAGAGGGGGTGACGAGGGATTATCTTCCTTATAACTCCAGTGTTTAGGGATTGAAACAATGCCTGTACCTCATCAGCGGGGTCTGTTCAAAAGCATACTGTAGATTGTGGTATCGTTTTCGTCATCCTCCCTTAAGAGGCTTAGCATTATTAACCAAGAGTTGATCATCACAAAAATATGAAAACAGTTTTAAGTATGGTAAACATAATTAATTCAAGACAGACATGTGTAATGCATTCATGAAATAAAAGAGTTTAACATGACAATTGTTTATTTGAACAAGAAAGAAAAATACAACTTGAATTCAAATGAACAAAAATCTCTCAATCCTAGCCATGTTTTGGCAAGGGAGCAGTGGTCACATTGGGAGTCTCAGCAGGCTCGAATTCAATCTCCTTAGCATCGATCATATTCTGGATCTTATACTTCAGCGCCCAACAGTCCTCAGTATCGTGCCCCGGGCTATTAGAATGATAAGCACACCTCGCCTCTGGGTTGTAGTTTGGAGAGGAGGTCTTGGGATTTGCAGGAGGGTTGATCACCGCAATCAGATTCATTTTCAACATGTGCTGCAATGCTTGTGACCACGACATGTTGATGTTGGTGAATTGTCTTTTAGGCTCGTCCGGCCTTCGCTGATTTCCCTTTTGTGGTTGTCGGCGTGGTGCAGAACCAGAGATCATGACTGCCCCTGCCTGTTGGTCACGACGACTCTTTTGACCGTATGCAGCGTTAGACTCTTTCCTGCCCGTGTAAGGCTTTTTGTGAGTATCAGAAGATGTGGCCTCTTGAATTTTCCCACTCTTGATACCAGCTTCAATTCTTTCCCCGGTCAGAATGAGGTCGGTAAATCCTGTAGATGAATTACCAATGAGATGATTGAAGAACGGCCCGGACAGGGTCCCCAAGAACATGTCAACGAGTTCCCGGTCAGTTAATGGAGGCTGCACCCTGCCGGCCAGGTCCCTCCACTTCTGTGCATACTCTTTAAAACCTTCACTTGACCCTAGCGACATACCCTGGAGTTGGGTACGTGTAGGAGCAAGGTCGGCATTATATTGATACTGCTTGTAAAAAGCAGTAGCCAACTCCTCCCAGTTACGAACTTTGGTCCCATCCAGCTGATAGAACCATTCGAGGTGAGTCCCTGAAAGACTTTCCTGGAAGAAGTGGATCCACAAGTTCTTGTCCACAGTGTATGGTTGAATCTTCTGCACGTAAGATCTGAGATGCAGCCTGGGACAGGATGCCCCATCATACTTAGCAAAAGAAGGAACCTTGAATTTGTGTGGGATCACCACACCAGAAGATAGACCCAGGTCTCTGAAATCCAACCCCGGCACTTGTTGAATTTCCATGGCATTCAGACGATCCTCTAGTTGTTTGTACCAGTCCTCAGCTGGAGGGTACTGCTCATCATTGAACTCCGTCTCGTTGTCGGAGACCACTGGACTAGGCACCTCTCTCTCATGGTGACTGCCTTCCCTCACAGATGGAGTGGTCCTCTCAGCTTCATTCTGTAGTGTATTCCCAGATCTGCGTCTAGGGTTGAACAAAATAGTCCTCTTGCTCTTCTTCTTCTGAATCAGAGTCTTCAATTCCTTTTGACCCTGGGCTAGACTCATAATCAACTCCTGGAACTGGGCATTCTGGGCTGGAGGGCCTTGATAGTTTGTCCCTCGGATGATTCAGGATTCATGATGACTGCTGAAATAAACAGCGAAGAAGGTAAGTGACCTGCAACAAGTGTACCTGTAATGCAATGATATGTATGATATGCATGCAATGTTTTCAAGGACCTCGTGGGATAAACAAGAAAATTTGTTAGAATTCGAATTCGGTAGCTTGATTGAAGGAACTTCCTGTTGTTGAGAGTCCTTCTTCAAGAGTCAAGGCTCACCATATCGAGTGGGTCATAGCCCCTGACAACTCTGTCTAGTGGAAAATAAATCCTCTTTGCCCCTTGCTGGGATAGTTGATTCACCATGACCTGCATCACAAGCCCTTGAGATCCTTGAAATGGGTTAGGATGTATGCAATGGTATGATGTTATGGTATGCATGGGATAATGTGAGTAACCCTGTTATGAGTCCCAATTAAGGACTGTAAACAAAACCTGCAAGAAATTCAAGTGTCAGATAACGAGCATGCAAATAGGCAAGTACGAAGGCACACAAGTCACACAAGAGAAACCCTTAGAGTTCAGGCCAGCATGGGGTCTGGGTATTACCCTCTTGAAGTTAGTGGGTTCAACCTGTCCTATTAGAAGAATCGGGTTCTAAGGGTCCCAATATCACTGGATTGCTTTCATTGTTCATCGTTTCGATTTAGCCACTGAACTGGCGACCGAAATATTCCAGGAAAGCAATCCTCAATTGAGTGTAGTATCGAGTATCAACCAACCTTGGACTGCACCAAAGTCAGTTATCTCACTACCCTAAAGAGGCCAAGATAGTTCAATTAAGGTTCCTAAGGTCTGTTGATGCTTCACGACACCACGCGGAGGCCCCGTACTCTCCTTGACTGAACTCAAGGGTTACCGGTACACACCAAAGTGCCACATCAACGTAGCAGACTGTTTCAACCATGTCGGTATACCCCGCACAGTTCCCTCACAGCCTTGTTGCTACTTTCTAAGAAGGTATCCCCCAGATCCGGGTTAGGATCTATAGAACTCCCAAGACAGTCCCACAATTTAAAGCAAGCAAAGAAAGAAATTGAAAACACAGTTATGAACCATCCCTAAGGTACACCTCACTTTATAAAGAGTCCCCAGCAGAGTCGCCAGTTCTGTGATCGGTGGATCTGGAACTGACTGTTTAACGCTGGTTCGCGAAATGTCGCGGTAAGCAAGAGTCGCCACCGTCTTTTATTTTCTCCAAATGGAAAGGACAAAAGCACAGAAAAATTCCTTATAGAGATTGCTCTCGGTTCGGGAGGTAGATTATAGAAAGGGAAGGTGTTAGCACCCTTTCTATTCATGGTTATCCATGGGCTCTTAGATACTTGCTCATTTGTGTTTTCAAAATGGTTTGTTTGCTTTTCAATGTGGGTTTTAAAAAGTTTCTTTGAAAATTCCAGTTCGACTCTTGTATCGGTCCTCAAGAGTGTTTGAAAAATTGCTTTCGAAAGCTTTTTGAAAAGGTGTCGGTGTGAAAAGTATTTGTTGATTTGTTTTGAAATTAGAGCAAGTATCTAGAGTCGTCTACCTACCCTAAGGAATTCGTCTGTGTAAATGTCCTAGAAGTAGTGCCATCCCACCATTGAGAGGTAGGTAGCACCACCATTGGAGGTGTTCGGGTCAATTCGAGGTTTGGGACGTGGTGATCACTAGAGCAATAGGAAGACACCTTAGAAGCTACCCTCATGCCAGGTTCCCGGATCATGAGGACTTACTAAGACATCCTCTACTCGACGATCACCTTTCGAGGCAAGGCAACAGTGAGGCGTACCCTAGGGGTGGTGTGTGATTTGTGTGTCGTTTTCAGATATTTTATCTTTTGTCATGTCATGGGTGATCTACGCATTTGTTTTTATTTTTGTCATTCATTCTTGCATGCATTTATTAACAGTTAAAAGTTGCGAGAAAATATAGAATTCCTAAACTATTACAAAGGCGCGGGTCCACATCGCCAAAATAAAATCCAGGACCCGATTTGACATAAAATAAAGAAATAAAGTGCGAGAAATTAAATTTACACGGCTTTGGGAGAGTTACATAAGTATTTAAAAGAAAATAAATAAATGCGCGAATTAAATTAAAATTGAAAGCGAGGGCGTTGGACCCTTTTTAATGAATTTAAATTATTATTAACAAATCAATTAAATTAAAATAAAAACAGAAATTATTTTTGAGTTTTTTGGAGTTGTGAATTTTTAATGAGAAGATTAGCTGAAATTAAAATTAAATTAATCCTGATTCTATAACTTTTATTTATTAAGAAAAAATATTAAAGTTAAACCTAAATTAACCTAATTAATTAAAGCAATTTGATTTATAAAAATAAATAATTAATTATTAGTGAGGAAAAAATAAAAAGGGTAATTAAAATAATTAAAACCTAATTCTACAATTTTTTATTTATTAAGAAAAGATATTAAAATTAAACCTAGAACTAAATTAAATGATATAATTTATTTACAAAGAAAAAAAATAACATTTAAATAAAAATATTTTTTTTTTGTCTCTTTCTGATTTTTGTATTATTTTATATTTTATGAAAATAAATTGGTTCAAATAATTAAATTAAAAAAACTAATTAAACAAAAATAGAAAAATATAAGAAAAGAATAAGGAAGGCAAACCATGGGGGGTCTGTCCCCAAATTGGAGGTATCATCAGTAATTTTGGCCCAATTGATTTCTGGCCTGGTTGACTTTTACACTGGCGTGTGGCACCTTTGACTTGTGCCTATGATGCTCTTCAAATTATAGCCTTTTGATGGATCTCAGTAAGCACGTGGTAAGCCCAGATATGGAGAGCATGGTGAACCTTAGGATTGAATCTGCATGGGATTAAGTTAGGAAAAATAT
This sequence comes from Vicia faba, assembly GCA_948472305.1. Taxonomy (NCBI): domain Eukaryota; kingdom Viridiplantae; phylum Streptophyta; class Magnoliopsida; order Fabales; family Fabaceae; genus Vicia; species Vicia faba. The sequence goes on along the minus strand of OX451738.1, from coordinate 63,986,976 downwards.
TATTGAAAGGGAGGGGGACCTGGGATTCGAACCCAGGTCCCAGGGATTACCAACCAAATGCCTTGCCAATGGAGCTGTGAGCGCGTTTTGTTTATAACGTAACTAATAAATAATATGAAATCAAACAAAAGTTAGTGGACAGATTAGCGCGAAAATTCAAATTACTCAATCAGGTCTTGACACTTCATCATCTTCTCCATCGTTTGCATTTTACCTGAAACATAAAAAGACTTAGCGGGGGTTTTAAACCCCCCTAAAACATGCACTTTTCCAAAATAGCGAATAGCTCATATTGCTTCATAAATTGGGCACGACCCCATCATTGAATTCGTCTGAGTGTCCTAATTTTGACCATGGTATCGAGGTATTCTAATTTTACAGCATTCACAAACGCCCAAATTAAAACTTGAAGAACCCTAATAATCGTTCATGGTGATTCTTCATACAACGCTTGAAAACTCAATTAAACCATATGGTTAGTTTCAGAATCATCCAATTAGTACAAATCAAGAATAAAAATGCATGGATATGGCCTGAATAATAGAACACGATTATGCAAAAAGAGTGGTACAGTCTGACTTATAATTACCAATTCTTGATGTTAGGGATGATGATTTTTATTCAAACACGTTCCTTGAAGCCTCAGGAACACAATGGAATGGTTGTTTGGCCTTTTATCGCACTGGAAGATGGTTTTCAGTATTTGAGTTTTCTTGAAAAAATGCAAACTTTGTTATGGTTTTCTGGCGCAGCTCAGAGGTTATCAGCATTAGGGTTTGCATTAGGCTTATGTATAGAATGATTAGGGTAAGGTTTTTGGTCCAAAGAATCAATGAATTGATGGAATCAATATTTGATTTTCATGCCATAATTTTTCAATCTTTTTCATGCTATTTTGGTTCCAATCATGTCCAATCACATAGATTCTTTCCCTATCTAATAATGCACGAAAATCTGAAGTTATCCCATGCATAAAAAGATTTGATTGACTTGCTTTGGTATTTTCCACATATTTATTTTAATTAAATGAATAATTAGCAATTAAAAATTCAAATAAATAAATAAAAATGATGAAAAACTTCCCTTTGGGCCCAATGGTCGTGCACACGCCTTGGATGATGATTCTTGGAAGAAAAAGAGGCCCATTAGCAATTTTAAGGTATTTGAAACAAAGTTGACTTTTCAAAATACCTAAAAATTTCCCAACTTCCACAAGGCATATCTTGCTCAATTTTTAATATTTGCTCATATTCTTGGACATTTTGGAAAGGTATTTGAGTCCTATAACCAATGCATTTGGTCCCATGTCATTTTGATTTACCAATCTCAAGTTATGGCCTTTGACTTAAAGTCCCTTTTTGTTGACTTTTGAAAATGACCTATAATGTTGAAATTGATAACTTTTTGTGAGAGCATTTCTTGGACTTGAAGTATGAAGAGGAGTTGTAGGAAATGTCATTCTCTTCAAAATGAGCTTTGGATGGAATTTTTCTGATAATCCATGTGGAAGTTATGCCTTGGTCAAGTTACAGTTGACTTTTTCAACTGTCCAAATATGGAGACTTTTGCATCTTGAGACTTTTTGAGCCAAGCTTTGAGAATCATGATCAAGCATTGATCAAATGATGTTTGTGGCTTCAAAATGAGACGTTGACCAAAAATTTGAACTTTTGACTGTCAAATGACCATTTTGCCCCTACAGTTGACTGTAGTGCAATTAGGGTTTTTGACTGTGCAATTTTGTGCTGTAAGTCTTGAAACTTGGTATGAGGATGCTTGACCATATTTGTAGGCATGTGGGACTTGATTGGACCCTTGGAAACTTCATTTTCTTTGTCATAACCAAAACCCTAGCTTTTGACTGTTTAGGAGGCCCTTGAACTATGCAACCCTTGGGGAATTTTGAAGCATGCTCTTTGCAAATCTTGAAGAATATGGGAGGGCAAATTTTGGGGTACAACACACAGGAAAAAACCTTTTGAGATGTTTCGTGGGTTCGGGGGGTAGATTATGAAAAGGGAAGGTATTAGCACCCTTTTCATCCATGGTTATCCATGGGCTCTTAGTTACTTGGTTTTAGATCACTTGCCTTGATTTTCGATTGCTTGAAATTGTGGTGTGTGTGTGTGTGTTTTTGAAAATGTTTTTGAAGAAGATGCCTTGTCTTAGGCCACCAATGTAATTGACTCGTGTTTGAGTGTTTTACAAAAGTGTGTATCTTTTCGAAAAGATGTTTCAAAATGTTTTTGAAAGTGTAGTGATGTGTGGTTTGAAAAAAAATAGGCAAGTGTTTTTGCAAGTTGATCTCAAGTAACTAAGAGTTTTGTCTACCCCTATTATACTCAAAGGTTTTCTCTATGTTTTCAACCCCTTTTAACAATTTTGTTCCACCATTGAATTTGGTGGGCAATCTTGCGTTTAGGAAGTTTAACGGGACGGGCGCGGGTCATCGTATGGACCATGAATGCAATGGTGCCAAGTGTCTTTGGCAATTTGCTTGAAGGGACTATGATCATTCCGTTTTAGGCAACTTTCGAAAGCGTCATCGAGGGACTTATGATCATTTGAATTTGTTTTGCCAAAGAAACTCGACGTGCAAGCATGGCCCATTTTGGAAGGCAACATGTGGGATTACCCTAGGGGGTGCAAGTGTGATTGTGTATTGATTTCATGTATTTGTCTTGTATTAGGTTATCTAGCGTTTGGTTTTATGTACATGCAAACCCTAGGTCTAACCATGGTATAATTGAAAGCGGTAAATTGCAAGAATTTAAAGTCTATGCTATTACAAATAGTATCCGGGAGTGGGGGTACAAATTTATAAATGGGGATGAGACTTTAGGAATGTAGTGTCCAATAATTTACAACCAAATCGAATCGCGATCAAATGTAAACAATGTATAGTAACGTATAAGAATAACAATTGTACATGTATCAAATGTAAAGTGTATTGTGTAGGTGTAAGTGTAAGTGTATATGTAATTATTTACAAGTTGAGACGTGAATTTAAAGTGTATTATTAAGTATATTATAACCTAATTAAAAGGAATTAAATATTTTCTCTATTTAATCTTTGTAATCTTGTATTTTTCTTTAATATGTACAAAAAGAATATTTTAATTAAATGTTTTAAATTTTAATTAAATTATGTATATTAAAAAATGTATTTTAATTGATTATGTACAAACTATTTCTAAGAAAAGAAAATGTACTAACTTAAAAAGAATTTATGTACAAATCAAAATAAGTTAAATAAAATAAAAAAAAGTGTTTTAAACAATGTATTTTTATGTATTTTATGTATTAATGTATTAATGTACAAAAGTTATTTAATTGAAAGAAAGTGTTTTAAGTTTGAGGAAAAATATATTGTGTTCAAAAATTAGAATTATGTTGTAAAAAAAGTTATATTAATTTGTATGTAGAAAAAGAATATGATAATTAAAAAAAAAGTTTGAAAACAATCAGAAATGGGCTTTAAGGTTTGAGGCCCAAATGCAGTTTATAGAGAAAATGAATAGAACAGGGGGGGTATGTATTGGAAATTCGTTTGGGTTTTTGGCTCAGGAAACGGGTCAGGCCCAGCATCTAAACAAATTCTTAGGGTTGTGGGTTTTGTTTCATTTGGACATGGCTTAGGGTTTGTGAGTTTGTGAAACAACAGAGGCGCCATTCTTCATCCTCTTCGTCTTCGTTCGCCCCTTAGCCATAGCTACTGAGTGAACTCCTTCGCCCATGGCCACCGGGCTTCACCCTTCGTCCTCTTCTCTTTATGGTCGCTCAGTGATGTTCAAGGTAACAATTTCTAATTTTGACGCTTTTTTTAGGTTTTTTAACTCTTGCATGTTCGCTTTTTGTTTATTGATTAAATGTTTCTTTTGTTTGAGGTCCTCTAGGCAAGAAAAGAAAAGATACTACCTTGTGGGGACAGAGGTGGGCGGAGTCTGGAGGTGCTCTAGGCGGCTGAGGGTGGAGGAGGCGATGCTGAGCTAGCCACGGTACTCTGTATTCTTCCTTTCCCTTTTAGGGTTTAATGATGATAGGCTTGAAAACCCTTTGTATGACCTTTTTCTTCTTCTTTGTTTGCCCTGTTGCCTGCCTTGTATGATTCAGTACTTCTTTATCTCCTTCTTCTGTTGCCTGGATGCCTGCCCTGTGATGAGGCTTCCTCTGAGGGCCTCTTCGTGTTGCCTTGATGCTTTGCTTCTGTTTACTTCTTGCCTTTGAGTTGAGTTGCCTTTTGAATAACTTTGCTTCTTTATCTTGTATGCTAGCCCAGTGATGAGCTCCCTGAGTTCTGAGGGTTCTTCGTTGCCTTGAACATTTGCCTTGTGTTCTGATATGCCTATGAAGAGATTTTCCTGAGGTTTCGTGTTGCCTTCGAATGCTTATCTGTTGACATCCCTTTCTCTTCTTCTTGTTGGTTTGTATGTATGCTTCAGTATGCTTTGAGTTGTTGGTTGGTATGTTATTTGATAACTGGTTCAGGTCTGGACAGTTTGTGTTTGAGCATTACAGGTTTTAGTAGTTTAGGCTGGATTGTTAGCTTCAGGCTTTGAATGGTAAGGCTGGTTGTTAGCTTTGGCCTGCTGAGTTTATGTTTGAAACAAACAGGTTCAGGCTTGGCTCCTTGTTTGGATCTACTGGTTTGTGTTTTATGCTGGTTTTAGCAGTTTGACAGTTCAGCTTTTTAGGTTTTTGGCTTCTGGTTTATGGCTTGACAGGCAGCTTTGACACAGGTAAGGCTTAGCAGGTTGGGTTTGAATCTGGACAGTTTATGTACTTTGCAGGTTTGTTGTGGTGAACTGGTTTTGGTTGACAGTTCAGGCTTGGGGCTTGGTGTTACAGGTTAGGGTACTGGGTGATTATGGTTTGAGAGCTTATGTTCTGAGTTCTCTTTTTGGTTTGTGTTTTCCCCCCCTTTATTGTGTTATGAACAGGTTGTTTTATATTTTGTTTCTCATGCCTAAAACCTAAGCCTGCAAAACCTGCACCTCTTTTCTCTCTTTCTTCTCTCTCCAGTACAACTTTAAGTATTTTATATGTTTATGCTTGTACTTTTCTGAAAAGGCAATTGCTGGAAAGTGATGATATGATTCTTTGCTTGCATTACATGTTTGCTCTGCATACTTTATCTTCTTTTCCATATTATCTGCTTCTTAGTGACAACATTTTTGACAGCCTTGACATCCTTTTGTACTTGGACAGCTTTGGACAGTTGTTAGTTCAGTTTGAACCTAGTTTGAAATTGTGACTTGCATTGTTCTCTTGGCATATTCAGTAACTACTCAGTTTGCCTTTTTGGTTGCCCACTTGGATTTTGTTTGTCATTTTATGCAGTATGTTTTGGCAAACTTGAATTTGTGTAATTAAAACTTTTGTGCATTTCATACCTTTTGCAAGCATTTTTCATCCCTCTCTGTGAACCGGGAGAAATCTCGTGATTTGCAGAGAGGGCAAACTGATTCCAGTCAGTTGCCTTTAATGATGACCCTTTTTTATCTGTCTGTCTCTTTAATATTTATCTGCAATTGACTTTTCTTCTTTTCTTTTGCAGACAAAAATTGAATGGAGAGGATTTAGCAACAGATGAAGAATGAAGAATTGAAGATTTAGAAACAATTAGGATAGTCTTATTTTAAATTTAATTATTGTAAAATTATTATTGTAAACAGTTTGTAAACAAAACAATTGTACAAATAAATTAAAGATAAATAAAAACTCTTTTTTATCCAATTAATTCTTTTCTTCTTTTCACTTGTTTACTTTATTATCTATAATTCTTTAAATTAAAATAATTGAAAATAAATTCCAACTATTTAATCTTAGAATAATAAATAATTAAATAAACATTTCTTCAGCATTGATCAATTAAACTTGGTGCTTCCAACGTCCAAAGCAAAACAACAATCAATCACAACAACTGTCCAGACGTATTTTCTTTTTATTGACTTTAATCAAACACTGCAAATTCAAACCCAATGCATCCTTTCACTGATTTAGTCACACAATGTGAATTCCATCCAAGTGCATTTTTTACTGATTAAGTCAAACAATGCGAATTCAATCCAAATCTCGGAATAACTTGAAAAGCATCGTAGAATTAAATCTTTCTGAGGAACTGCGCATGAACAACCCTAATTCCTGATTAAATGCCAAAGAAGCGTTCGCCTGATCGAAGTTGAGCCAAAATCAGCCAAAACCCTAAGCAAACTGTATGAATTATTCTAGAGCCATGAAAATCAATAAAACCCTAATTGTGTCTGACTGACGAGAAAAGTCTGTTTGACTGATTCTTGAGCCAGTTTGAAAAATCAGGAAACGCCTGAAGCTGTGATTTCTTGAGGAAAAATGCGAGGGCAAATTTTGGGGTACAACAGTTGCCCCTGTTCAATCTTCTTGAACCTGAAGAGTTAGATTGGCAAGTTCGCCTTTCGCGACTCGAAGGTAAAAGAAGATTGGACACTAGAGTGCCCTAAAATTTGCACTCGGTGATGTGATGGTAGAGGGAATGGGCTTACAGATGCCATCTGAGAATGGGCTTAAAGATGCCATTTGGTGATGGGCTTAAAGATGCCATCTAGTGACTGCTGGTAGGAGGATGGGCTTGTAGATGCCATCTGGAAATGGGCTTAAAGATGCCATTTGGTAATGTTGAACTGGAGGATGGGCTTATAGATGCCATCTGGAAATGGGCTTAAAGATGCCATTTGGAGATGTAATGGATAGTTGTGGAGATGGGCTTACAGATTCCATCGAGAGGTGTGACGGAACTTTGTCGGGAATGGGCTTATAGATGCCATTTGGAGTTATGTGTCGATCGCATAAGAGATTCTTTAGTGAGAACTTGCGTACTTGAGAAAGAAAGATAATTTCCTGGCCTGTTACAGGGGTTGATCTTCAGTCTCTTCATGCAGACATGCCCTGGCTGGATACAGGTATCGAATCTACAATCAAACGTTCGCAGATATGCCCTGGCTGGTTACAAGAATTGAATCTTCAAACTCTTCAGATGTGCCCTGGCTGGATACAGGAATCGAATCTGGAATTAGTCGTCAACAGATATGCCCTGGCTGGATACAGGAATCGAATCTTCAAACTCTTCAGATGTGCCCTGGCTGGATACAGGAATCGAATCTGGAAATAGTCGTCAATAGATATGCCCTGGCTGGATACAGGAATCGAATCTGGAAATAGTCGTCAACAGATATGCCCTGACTGGATACAGGAATCAAATCTTCAAACTCTTCAGATGTGCCCTGGCTGGATACAGGAATCGAATCTGGAAATAGTCGTCAACAGATATGCCCTGGCTGGATACAGGAATCGAATCTGGAAATAGTCGTCAACAGATATGCCTTGGCTGGATACAGGAATCGAATCTTCAAACTCTTCAGATGTGCCCTGGCTGGATACAGGAATCGAATCTGGAAATGTGACAGTTGAAGGTAGTCATCTTTTGGATTGTCTTTTTCCATGAAAAGGCAAAACATCAGTTGCATGAAATGTCATGATGTATGAAATGCATGATGTCATGATGTTCAAAATGAGATAGTGTTGTATGTATGTAAGCAAGATGTATGAAATGTGAAATGTTTATGAATGCATTTTCGTCTAGGAAAATAAATCCTTGACGACCGGCCGGGGAATTAAATCCTGGGCCGATGTTGAAGAGTCAAGTTCTTCGTTTCCGCTAGGGATGATGGTTGCAAGAATACACCGGTAGGAGAAGATGACTTCGTTGGGGTTTGATGAGAACTCCGCTGGAGATTCCACTGACATGTTATGTTGGGGAATTTGATGAACTCCGCTGGGGATAGGAGGAACCTGACTGTTGTTGGTGTTGGTCTGGAATAAGTTACTGAACATCGCCATCTCCGGGTCACATCTTGAACTATCTCTAGAAACAAATCTGAATAAGTTATAGAATGTCGCCAAGTCTGGGTCACATCTGAACTATATCTGGAATGAATTCTGAATGAGTTATAGAATGTCGCCAAATCTTGGGTCACATCTTGAACTATATCTGGAATGAATTCTAAATGAGTTATAGAATGTCGCCAAATCTTGGGTCATATCTTGAACTATATCAATCTTCTGAGGTGATGAGGGAATTGTTGAACACTTTTGACATTCGAATGCCCCAAGTGGTGATGTAGATAATTTCCTGGCTTGTTACAGGTGTTAATCCATAATCGGTCGTTCACAGATATTTTCCTGGCTTGTTACAGGTGTTGATCTGGAACTTAAGAAAGGTAACAGAATGGCAACCGTGTCTGGAGCACATCTGGACCGTATCTTCCAACAGGTGATGAAGGAATCGTTGAACACTTTTGACATTCGAATGCCCCAAGTGGTGATGTAGGAGTCTTGAATCAGATTATTCTGCGGATTGAGAGATTTCTTGAAATCTTGACTGGACTGCCCCAGGTTAACTGAATTTTGAAAGATCCGTTGAAACCTCGACTGGACTGCCCCAGGTTAACTGGATGGTGTTATGTCATGCCCCTTGTTGATAGGAGATTTGTCGTTGGAAGTGTCATCCTTTTGAAGTGATTCTGTTCACTGAGAGAGTTTTCGTTCCTCCGAACATTTGCTGTATGAAATTCTTCGCTGTCAAACAAAAAGCCAAATGCAGACAGTGATATTCAAGCAATGCAAAGTTTATGTTTGTCTCGAAGTTTTGAAAAATGCGTTTTTTAGCAGAAAACTTTTTATAAGACATATCAACATATGATTTAGAGCAAAGCCTTACAGGAGTCAGGATACCTTTTTGTAACATTACGCTTTCGAACTAACCCATGCTTCAATTAGGACTTTTAAAGGGTTGTAACGTGGCCTGGTTCACGGTTTAAGAAACAAAGGATAAAGGCTCAAAGTGTATTTGTACCCACCCGCTCTTCATGATGTTCTCCAACCCTAAGCCCAGTTAATTGTGCGTCGCACTCTGTTTTGAGTTTGGAACGACTTTTGGGCGATGGTTCACGAATTGAATTTGGGGAGACAGTCATCATCTCCTTTTTTCTTTGCAACATTCTTCATGTTGTTGAGGATTTGTAATGACCTCACTATTTTGATTTTGATTTGTTATCCCTAACTTTTTCCTGACTGTTCCCATTTTCGAGATTACAGTCAGTGGGATGCCCCAGCTTTCTTGAGCTTCCTTTACATGTTTTGGCTCAGTGGGCTTTTTCTCTTTTGAGAGATTGACTGTCTATGTGATAGGGGACCACCCTTGTCTTTTGATTCCAAAGGAATGCTTTCTTTTTTGACGTCGTTCATTGTGTTACGAACTGAGAGTTTGCGACTTCAATGCGCGTTTTCTCTTGAATTAATCTGAGATACTACCCTTCCCCAGGTTTATATCAAAGGTTTTGATTGTTTAGAACAGAAAACTCCTACTTCTTTGGCTCGAAGGGGTTGACTAGGGATTGTGATCGGTGGATCTGGAACTGACTGTTTTAAAGCTGGTTCGCGAAATGTCGCGGAAGCAAGAGTCGCCACCGTCTTTTATTTTCTCCAAGTGGAAAGGACAAAAGCACAGAAAAATTCCCTTAAAGAGATTGCTCTCGGTTCGGGAGGTAGGTTATAGAAAGGGAAGGTGTTAGCACCCTTTCTATCCATGGTTATCCATGGGCTCTTAGATACTTGCTCAATGTGTTTTCAAAATGTTTGCTTGCTTTTCAATGTGGGTTTCAAAAATATTCTTTGAAAAGTTTCAGTTCAACTCGTACGTCAGAGTGTTTGAAAAGTTTGTTTTGAAAGTTTTTGAAAGTGTGTTGGTGTGAAAAGTCTTTGAATTTTGTTTTGAAGAGAGCAAGTATCCATGAGAACCTACCTACCCTAAGGAATTCGTCTGTGTAAATATCCTTTAAAGTAGTGCCATCCCACCATTGAGAGGTAGGTAGCACCACCGTTGGAGGTGTTCGGGTCAATTCGAGTTTTAGGGACATGGTGATCACCAGAGCAATGGGAAGACACCTTAGAAGCTACCCTCATGCCAGGTTCCCGGATCATGAGGACTTACTAAGACATCCTCTACTCGACGACCACCTTTCGAAAGGCAACAGTGAGGCGTACCCTAGGGGTGGTGTGTGCGGTTCGTGTGTCATGTTTCAATTATTTTGTCTTGTCATGTTTGTTGTGATCTACGCTTGATTTTATTTTTAAGTCCATACATTCTTTCATGCATATTTATTAACAGTTATATATTTGCGAGAAAATAAATCTAAACTATTACAAATGGCGCGGGTCCACATCGCCAAAATAAACCGAACCCGATTTGACTGAAAGTAAAGAAGCAATAAAATAAAAGTGCGAGAAATAAAGAAAAAATTATTACAAGGCTTTGGGGCATATACATAATTATTTAAACGATATAAAATAAATGTGCGAAATAAAGGAATTAAAAACAAAACTAGGGCGTTGGACCCTTTTGCAATAAGTTAAAATTAATGAAGAATTAAAATTAAAATTAAATGTTTTGGTATTTTTGTGTTTTTTAGATTTAATGAGAAAAAAGGAGTTAATTATAATTAAAGTAAATGTCCAAACCCTAATTCTATTGTTTTTTAAGTTTATTATGAAAATGTTGACTTTTAACCTAATTTAACTCTAAATTAATTTATGTACAATTTTTAATTTATGAAAATAAATAAATAATATTATTATTCTGAAAAAAAGGGAAAATTAAAAAGAAAATAAAAAGTTATTAAACCTAAATTCTATTTTTTGGATTTTTATTAAAAAGGATTAAAATTATACCCTAATTAAACTAAATAATTTACATATAATTTATTTATGGAAATAATAAAATAAAAATTATATTTTTTGGTCTTTTCTGATTTTTGAATGTTTTTATATTTTGATTAAGAATTAAATAAAACAATAATTAAAATAAACATAACAATTAAAATAATAAATAAAGATATAAGAAAAATAAATAAATTTGGCAAACCAGGGTGGGGTGTGGCCCCAGATTAGGAGGTTCAGGCCTGGAAGGTTAAGGCCCATTTGCTTGAATTCATTGACCTTTCTGGATCAGGTGTGGCATGTTGACTGGCATCTACCATACGCCTTTGTTCTGAGCCTTTTGATAGATCTCCTAGGACACGTGTATATCTTGAGGATGGAGGCATATGGTGTGTATTAACGTTAGCGCTGCATGGAAACTTGAAGTGAAAAATAATATGAAACATTATACAGACCTGGGACTTGAACCCAGGTCTTGAGGATTAACCATGTCACGTGTTACCAACTGAGCTACTGCGTTTCATTTAATATATTATGGTTAATAAACAACAAAAATCAAAACCAGCGCGTAATGGCTAAAACGCGCGCAAATTTGAACTGGCCTGTTCCCGTGTGACACGACACCATCGTCTTCGTCCCCCTGAAACACAAAACGCAAAGGCAACGCTTTCTTACGCGTTTCATTAGACAGCTTTTGAAAAAATAGCGATTAGGCCTGGAGATCACATAAATTAATCGCGATGGTTGTTTCTTGTTCGTTGGAACATGCTGGTTTTAATGACAATGGTCTTGAGGCTTGATTTTACTCCGTTTCAAAAGCCCTAATTCAAAAAGCTGGAAACCCTAAAAACCAAACATGGTAGATTCGCGTATGGCTTATGAAAATGCAATTAAACACAATGGTTAGCTTAGAAACCTTGTAAGGAACAAGAATTTATCAATAAAAGTGCAAAAGGACGTATGAATTGTGATATGCGATTTCAAGAGTTATGTGATACAGTTTGAGTTCTCCCTACCAATTCCTGGGGTTTTGAAAGATGTTTGGAGTTGGGATGCGTTCAGAATTTGTCCAGGATGCTATTAGAAAAAGAATTAAGGCCTAAAACTCACTCCAACTTTGAAATCAGTTTTGTGTTTTTATGCCAAAATTTCAATGTTGCAACAAGTCTTTGAGCGCAGCATATGATGTGTTAGGCTTAGGGTTTGACTCAGTGCCTATGATGGAAGAGAATTGGCTTGCTATTTGACCTTAATTCATGCTCATGAAAGAACAAGTCCTAGGGTTTTCACCATTAACCAATTTTCCTTCTTTTAAGCCAAGACCTAGACTTAGTGTGCAATTTAACCCTAGCCTGAGTTTTTGAGTTGGCCCATGATACATGGAAGTTGTCCAAATTCACATGACACTATTCCATTGGTTTTTGAATTTTATTTGAATTTTCAAAGATTTAAAATGAATTAAATTATCAAAAATTAAATAAAATAGAAAAATCAATATTTGGTCTTGAAATTAATCATGGGACACGTGTGTGGCATGACAAGGATGAATCAAGTGGAAGAAAGTGGGCCCTTTTGTCAAAAATTGGAGTTTCAAGGATAGTTGACTTTTGCCATTTCACAAAAATTTCCCAACTTCTACAAGGCATAACTTGCTCAATTTTTAAGCTTTTCTCATGTTCTTGGACATTTTGGAAAGGTCTTTGAGTCCTTTAACCAATGCCTTTGGTCCCATGTCATTTTGATTTTCCAATCTCAAGTTATGGCCTTTGACTTAAAGTCCCTTTTTGTTGACTTTTGAAAATGACCTATAATGTTGAAATTGATAACTTTTTGTGAGAGCATTTCTTGGACTTGAAGTATGAAGATGAGTTGTAGGAAATGTCCTTCTCTTCAAAATGAGCTTTGGATGGAATTTTTCTGATAATCCATGTGAAAGTTATGCCCTGGTCAATTTCAGTTGACTTTTTCAACTGTCCAAATATAGCAACTTTTGCATCTTTGAGGATTTCTGAGCCAAATTTTGAGAATCATGATCAAGCATTGATCAAATGATGTTTGTGGCTTCAAAATGATATGTTGACCAAAAATTTGAACTTTTGACTGTCAAATGACCATTTTGCCCCTACAGTTGACTGTAGTGCAATTTAGGGTTTTGACTGTGCAATCTTGAGCTGAATGCCTTGAAACTTGATATAAGGATGCTTGACCATCTTTGTAAGCATATGAGACTTGATTGGGCCTTTGAACACTTCCTTTTCTTGATCAGACTCAAAACCCTAATTTTGACTGTATGGGAGACTGTTGCACTGCACAACCCTTGGGGAATTTTCTAGCTTGGCTTGGCAATTTCTTGAGGAATATGGGAGGGCAAATTTTGGGGTATAACAGTTGCCCCTGTTCAATCTTCTTAGACCTGAGGATGCAGATTGGCTGACGTGTCTTTCGTAATCCGAGGGTAGAAGATGATTGGACACTAGAGTGCCCAGAAATTTGCGCTCACATGTTAGCAGTGTGATGGAAATGGGCTTATAGATGCCATTTGGAGGTTGTTGGATAGGATGATGGGCTTATAGATGCCATCTGGATGTTGATCGCGTAGGAGATTCTTTAGCGAGAACCTGCATACCTGCAAAACAGAAAATGAGTACCTGACACGTTGCAGGAGCTGATGTTTAGATGCCTGGTATAGATGTGTCCTGACTGGTTACAGGAGCTGAGTCTGGAGCTTCAAACGGCGATGAAAGAACCAGGGATGATCACTACCTTAGCATGAATGGTAAGAGAACCTTGGGCGACTTTAACTTCAACAACGCTTGTTGAGAAAAACATCTTGGGTGACTTTAACTTCAACGACGCTTGTTGAGAAAAATCTTGGTGACTTTAACTTCAACGACGCTCTATGAGAAAAGATCTGGGGGATTTTAACTTCAACAACGCTCGTTGAGAAAAATCTGGGGGATTTTAACTTCAACAACGCTCGTTGAGAAAAATCTGGGGGATTTTAACTTCAACAACGCTCGTTGAGAGAAAACTGGGGGATTTTAACTTCAACAACGCTCGTTGAGAGAAATCTGGGGTGTCTTCTACTGGGATAAGAATCAGGGAGATCTTAGGGTCGATCTGACTGAACCAGAGAGGCCTTTGACTGGGTAAGAATCAGGAAAATCTTAGGGTCGATTTAACTGAACCGGTCTAGGTCTTGAAATGTCTTCAATTGGATAAGCATCAGGGAGATCTTAGGGTCGATCTGACTGAACCAGAGAAGGCCTTTGACTGGATAAGTATCAGGAAAATCTTAGGGTCGATTTAACTGAACCGGTCTAGGTCTTGAAATGTCTTCAACTGGATAAGCATCAGGGAGATCTTAGGGTCGATCTGACTGAACCAGAGAAGGCCTTTGACTGGGTAAGCATCAGGAAAATCTTAGGGTCGATTTACTGAACCGGTCTAGGTCTTGAAATGTCTTCAACTGGATAAGCATCAGGGAGATCTTAGGGTCGATCTGACTGAACCAGAGAAGGCCTTTGACTGGATAAGCATCAGGAAAATCTTAGGGTCGATTTAACTGAACCGGTCTAGGTCTTGAAACGTCTTCAACTGGATAAGCATCAGGGAGATCTTAGGGTCGATCTGACTGAACCAGAGAAGGCCTTTGACTGGATAAGCATCAGGAAAATCTTAGGGTCGATTTAACTGAACCGGTCTAGGTCTTGAAATGTCTTCAACTGGATAAGCATCAGGGAGATCTTAGGGTCGATCTGACTGAACCAGAGAAGGCCTTTGACTGGATAAGCATCAGGAAAATCTTAGGGTCGATTTAACTGAACCGGTCTAGGTCTTGAAATGTCTTCAACTGGATAAGCATCAGGGAGATCTTAGGGTCGATCTGACTGAACCAGAGAAGGCCTTTGACTGGATAAGCATCAGGAAAATCTTAGGGTCGATTTAACTGAACCGGTCTAGGTCTTGGAATATCTTCAACTGGATAAGCATCAGGGAGATCTTAGGGTCGATCTGACTGAACCAGAGAAGGCCTTTGACTGGATAAGCATCAGGAAAATCTTGGGACGATTTAACTGAACCGGTCTAGGTCTTGAAATGTCTTCAACTGGATAAGCATCAGGGAGATCTTAGGGTCGATCTGACTGAACCAGAGAAGGCCTTTGACTGGATAAGCATCAGGAAAATCTTGGGATGATTTAACTGAACCGGTCTAGGTCTTGAAATGTAGCTTGAGAACTTAACTGGATCTTTCCTGAAAGGTAAAAGTCAGTCATATGCAATGCATGATATGGATCAAGCAATGATGTTCTCAACATAAATGAGATTTGTAAGATATGATGTGTACATGCATGCTATAATGATGTATGTGATGTTTTATGTATGTTTTTGTCTAGGAAAATGAATCCTTGACGGGTGCCGGGAAGTCGTATCCTGGGCTGATGTCGAAGAATAGATTTTGCTTCCGCTGGGGATGATAACTGCAAGGATACCGGTAGGAGAAGATGACTCCGTTGCGGAATAAACTTGGCGAATGGAAGATTCTGCGGGGAGGAAAGATACTCTAGCGATCATGCTGGGAAGCAATACTCTGTGGGGATAGAGATGCTTTGCTGAGTGTTGATAGTAGTAATTTGCTGGCGATACCGTTGTTATGTTGGAAGTATTGATGGACTTCGCTGGGGATAGGAAAGAACTACGTTGACGACGACCTTTCCGTGGTTTTTGGCTGAGGATAACCCAGTTATATCCTGTTGAGGAAATAACTCTTTAAATCAAGCCGGACGATACGTTCGTGTTCTGTGAAGGATAAGCTTCCAGAATTTACTGGGGATAAGCTTACTGCTTGGGGAGATGAATTCCATCTTTCCTGGGGAACTTGGATGGGACTCTCCTGGGGGGTTTTGGAACTGCGGGGGAGTGATTCCTTTGAATGTTGGTATACCGCCGGGGAACAATCTTTAGGCCGAGACTGCCGGGGATGCTTGTTAAGAATATATGCTGCTGGGGAAATATTGGGATCTACTGGAGAATACCCAATTTCCTTGAGACTTGTTAACTTTGTTTGGGGAAGAATGCACTGACTTGCTGTCCTCTGGGGAAGTTAAGATGTCTGGTTAGGTTCTTTAGCTGAACCTACCTTGGTACCTTGGAGGATAGAACAATTAGACTGCTCAGACAACTCTTTATTGCCCCTGTTTCTAGTGTCACCTGCAATTAATTCTTTGTTTCGTATGCAAATATTTATGAGCTAGCAAATTATTGTCAATGCATATATCACAAATTGAACCTTGGACGTTCTTCGCAAGACAAAACAGAAAAATAAAAACAGTTGGCACGTTTAACTGAAAGGTATATTTGTATTGATTTTGGATTAGCCTGTGAATAGGCGTTTTGTGTACAAGAGGCTGACATCCTAGTAAGAGGAACGTCGCCGAACAAGAGAGTGTATACAAGTTTTGTACAAAAGAAAATAAAACAGCTGTGTGAAAGATGAATGATCCACTGAGTTTCAACTCTGCTATTGCCTTTATACTCCGTGCATCTCATCACTTGATGACCTTAGTTGAAAGTGAAGCTGACTGACCAATGCCGTCTGAGCTCGATGTAGATACCGGATTCTGGATGCGAAGTGATCCAATGAGACATAGTATTACGCTTTTATCCCTAATTTTTTCCTGGACTGCCCTTTCGGATTTTCAGTCCACCGGGATACCCATTTTTGCCCAAGCCGCCTTTTTCAGGTTTTCGACTTGCCGGGTGTACAGATTTTTCATTTTCATCCCTTCATTTTGCCCGAACCCTTTTGGTTCGACGGGAAGCCCTAATTTTTGCCTAGACATGTCAGCCTAGCGGGTCTTTTTTCATGCGTAGTATTTTTTAACTATGTCTGCATTGGCGGGGTGAGGAAGGTCGTCACCATCCATGTTGGTTAATATCATTGCTCCTCCTGAGAACACATGTTTAACCACAAATGGCCCTTCGTACGTAGGGGTCCATTTGCCCCTTGGATCACTCTGAGGAAGGATGATTCTCTTGATCACCAGATCCCCAACTTGATATTCCTGTGGTCTGACCTTTTTGTTAAATGCCCTGATCATTCGTTTCTGATACGTCTGACCATGACAGATAGCAGCAAGTCTCTTTTCGTCAATAAGGTTGAGCTGATCAAGTCGTGTCTGGATCCAATCATCTTCATTCAGATTTGCATCCTTCATTATCCGGAGAGAGGGAATTTGTACTTCGATCGGCAAGACTGCCTCCATGCCATAAACCAGAGAGAAAGGAGTTGCCCCGGTTGACGTCCTAGCTGAGGTACGATACCCATGCAGAGCGAACGGTAACATTTCGTGCCAATCTTTATACGTTACTGTCATCTTCTGCACGATCTTCTTGATGTTTTTATTAGCTGCTTCTACAGCCCCATTCATCTTCGGTCTGTAAGGAGAAGAATTGTGGTGCTGTATCTTGAACTGTTCGCAGAGCTCAGCGATCATCTTATTGTTCAGATTGGTACCGTTATCTGTAATAATCCACTCAGGGACACCGTACCGACAGATCAGATTGTGCCGAATGAACCGTGCCACAACGGTCTTGGTTACCGTAGCATAGGATGCTGCCTCAACCCACTTCGTAAAATAATCAATTGCCACTAGAATGAAGCGATGTCCATTAGATGCCGTAGGTTTAATCTCACCGATCATGTCTATGCTCCACATTGCAAATGGCCAAGGCGCAGTCAGAACATTCAGGGGAACCGGAGGAACATGCACCTTGTCTGCGTAGATCTGGCATTTATGGCATGTCCTAGAATGTTGGTAGCAATCAGCTTCCATGGTGGACCAATAATACCCTGCCCGTAGGATCTTCTTTGCCATGGTATGTCCACTGGAGTGTGTACCAAAGGTCCCTTCATGTAGCTCTTCCATGATTCTTTCTGCTTCAGTCTTATCTACACAACGCAGTAGGGTTGAATCCTGGTTTCGCTTGTACAAGATGCCGTTGCTAAGAAAGAACTTGGCTGCAAACCTCCTCAGGAATTTCTTATCATTGACAGATGCTCCTTCAGGGTATTCCTGAGCTTCTAGGTATCTCTTCACTTCGTGGTACCAAGGCTTCTCAGTCACCAATTCGGCTTCGAGATCACAACAGTATGCCGGTTCGTCCAGTTTCCAGATGATGATCCGGGGAGCTTCATTATCCCATTTAACCTTGAACATTGAAGACATCGTAGCTAACGCGTCCGCCAGCTGATTCTCTTCTCTTGGAAAGTGCTCAAATGTTATCTCTGTGAAGTGGGGGATCAGGGCCAACACGCATTCTCTGTAAGGAATCAAGTTTGGATGTTTCGTATCCCACTCTCTTTTGATCTGATTGATCACGAGAGCGGAATCTCCGAAGACACTCAGAAATTTGATCCTCAGGTCTATCGCAGCTTGAAGACCCATAATACACGCTTCATACTCCGCCATGTTGTTGGTACAGTTGAAACACAGCCGGGCGGTGAGTGGAGTATGAGTACCTTGTGGAGATACGATGATGGCGCCGATACCATTTCCCAAAGCATTGGAGGCTCCGTCAAAGTGCATAGACCATCGGGATCCTGGTTCAGGTCCTTCATCCGGTCCAGGTATTTCACAGTCAGTTACTATCATAATGCTTTCATCTGGAAACTCGAAGTTCATTGATTGGTAGTCATCCACAGCTTGATGTGCTAAGTGGTCTGCCAATACACTTCCCTTGATGGCTTTTTGGGTCGTGTACTGAATGTCGTATTCCGTCAAGATCATCTGCCATCTTGCAATTCTCCCAGACAGAGCAGGCTTTTCGAATATGTACTTTATAGGATCCATTTTTGAGATCAACAAGGTAGTGTGAGTCAGCATATACTGCCTCAGCCGGCGAGCAGCCCATACCAAAGCGCATCAAGTTTTCTCAAGCAGTGAGTATCGGGTCTCACAGTCGGTAAACTTTTTGCTAAGGTAATAAATGGCATGCTCTTTTCGGCCAGACTCGTCATGCTGCCCCAGCACACACCCCATTGCATTATCAAGCACTGTCAGGTAAAGTATCAAAGGTCTCCCTTCGACTGGTGGCATAAGGATGGGTGGTTCTTGGAGATATTCTTTGATTCTGTCAAAAGCAGCCTGACATTCATCATTCCAGCGTACTACCTGATCTTTCTTCAGCAGCTTGAAGATTGGTTCACAGGTAGCAGTTAAGTGTGAGATGAACCGAGCAATGTAATTCAGACGTCCTAGAAAGCCTCTGACTTCCTTCTCTGTCTTAGGAACTGGCATCTCTTGAATGGCTTTGACCTTAGCAGGGTCCACTTGAATTCCCTTGTCACTCACCACGAAGCCTAGCAACTTTCCAGATCTTACCCCGAAGGTGCACTTGTTCGGGTTTAACCTCAGCTTGTACAGTTTCAAACGGTCAAACAGTTTCTGCAGATGATCAAGGTGTTCTTCCTCAGTCTGGGACCTAGCGATCATGTCGTCAACATACACTTCTATCTCATGATGGATCATGTCATGGAACAAAGCAACCATGGCACGTTGGTAGGTTGCCCCAGCATTCTTTAGTCCAAAAGGCATGACTTTGTAGCAGAAGGTGCCCCACTGAGTAACAAATGTAGTCTTTTCCATGTCTTCCGGAGACATCTTGATCTGATTGTAGCCTGAAAAACCATCCATGAAAGAGAACACTTTATGCTGAGCTGTATTATCAACAAGGACATCAATGTGGGGTAGATGGAAGTCATCCTTGGGGCTGGCCCTGTTCAGATCCCTGTAATCAACACACATCCTGACCTTGCCGTCCTTCTTAGGTACCGGCACCACATTAGCAAACCACTGAGGGTAAGAAGTTACTGCAAGAAACCCGGCATCAAACTGCTTCATAACCTCGGCTTTAATCTTCTCAGACATCTCTGGACGCATACGGCGGACCTTTTGCTTAACCGGAGGGCAATCTTCTTTAGTTGGTAAGTGATGGACCACAATGTCGGTATCTAATCCGGGCATATCTTCGTAGGACCAGGCAAAGATTTCCTTATAGTCATGCAGCATCTGAATCAACCGTTGCTTCACGCTGAGTTCTAGGTTGGCACCGATCTTCACCTCTTTCTTGTCTTCCTCAGTACCCAAGTTTATTATTTCCACTGGCTCTTCATGGGGTTGAATTGCCCTCTCTTCCTGTTGTAACAGTCTTGCAAGTTCACCAGGCACTTCGCAATCATCTTCACCTTCGTCTGCGGCTAAGTTGATCGGATTTTCGAAGTCATAACTGGCAGTAGCAGAGTCGTTACCAGTGAGATCCAGAGTGGATTGAAACCTGTATGAGTGAGTGTGTGTGTAAATACAACTGTTTTGCAATATGTAAAGAAAGGAAAGAAAAGGAGCGCAAAATTTGAAATGTGAAAAACGTCCAATGCTTTTATTCATGATATATGACAGTGACAAACAAAAGCCCTCACAAATAAAACCACGGTGCCCCGGGTAAGACACCGGGCCATATAGTCTCAAATTATTGTTTATTACAAATCAAAAACAAAGAAATTCATTACCGGGGAACAAAAGTTATGGGTGTAAAATCTTTAGCAGTCCAATTGGTCAATCCACCGTCGGCCGTCGGGTAGATCCAGCTATCGAACCCTGACTCTTCTATTTCATCTTCCTCTCCAACAGCATTCACTTCTGAGTGGGTGATGAGCACAGGAGGTCTTCCAATTCTCTCCTTGCGCACCGCTTTCTGAGCTTCTGTGGTGAAACCCAACCCAAACTTGTTAGTCTTAAGAATAAGATCAGGGAGCTTGCCCCAGTTTGCACCTTCACCTTTTTCGATCACAACCCGGGCGTCCTTTAAGGAGGCCATCTTCATAGGAGAAACCTCTTCATCTGCTTCTGCTGCTGCCAAGGTTTGTGGTACTTCCTCAAAATGTTGAAAGGGGGTTTCAATGAACTCCCCATCCATTTCTACATATCTGAAGGAGTTGAGGTGGCTGACCATGTACTCTTCTTCCCCTTGCACTGTTACGATCTTCCCCCTGACCGGGTACTTGAGCTTCTGATGCAATGTGGAAGTCACAGCTCCAGCCTTGTGGATCCACGGGCGACCCAGCAAACAAGAATAGGACGGATGGATGTCCATCACATAGAATTTTGAATCGAATACCTGTGACCCAACCCTGATTGGGATGTCCACCTCACCATGTACCATTCTTTTGGACCCGTCAAAGGCCCGGACAACAATGTGAGTTGGTTTGAGCTCTAGACCCTCACAATCCAGCCTATCCAGAGCCTTCTTGGGCAGCACGTTTAATGAAGAACCTGTGTCAACCAGCACATGAGCAAGAGTAGTGCCCTTGCATTCAATGGAGACATGCAGGGCATCATTATGGTTCTTCCCTTTTGCTGTCAGATCGGCATCAGAGAAACCCAGGCCATTATCAGCAGTTAGGTTGGCCACACAGTCGGTGAACTGGTCAGCAGACGTCTCTTGGGGTACGTGGGTTGTCTTTAAGAAAGCAATCAGAGCCTTCGCATGGGCCTCTGAACACAGCAGCAGTGACAACATGGAGATTTTAGAGGGGGTGTGCCCCAGCTGCTCTACAACGTTGAAATCACTTTTCTTTATTATCTTGAGGATTTCTTCCATTTCCTGCTTGGAAGCCTCAACAATGGTCTTTGGTGCCTCCGTCCTGGCAGGCACATCAGCAGCAATTCCCTTGCCCCGAGTATCAGATGACTCAGTAGCAGGGGTGGATACTTGGTCAGGGGGAGAAACAGGCACTCTGGCAGGTGTGAAGATCAAAGGCCTATGAATTGCCGGAGGAGCAATGTCTGGCGAGAACAGTCTTCCACTACGAGTGACCTTAGCAGGTCCGGTGATGTTGGAGACACCAGTATCAATGTTGCACTCTTGTTTCACACCCAGAACATAAACATCCGCCCCATAGTGCCATGGGACAGCCTTATCAGAGTTGTAGGGTATAGGCCCCGGAACAGTAATGGTGATGGGAGCACTCTTGTGAACTGACAAAATTTGTATAGGCTTCTTTGAAGGAGCCTTGGAATGGTTGTTGAAGATGGTAACGATCGACACTTCTTCAACAGGAGCAGCAGGAACAACAGTCTTTCTGAACAAAATCTCTCTACTATCTATCAGGTTTTGGATGCCTGACTTCAACAGAGAACAACCAGCAGGGGAAGCAACACATAGAGGGCAACTTTCGCTACATCCCGGAAATAAACCGGCTAGCAACAGATTCCTCTTGACCATCAGCAACGGAGTAGCAACATCATCCACCGAAGCTACATACAAATCCTCCTCAACAGCATTCACTCCATGCTGGGGCATGGGAGCAGTTACAACATTCGGCCTCTCGGGAGCCTCAAACTGTATCTCCTTTGCATCAATGAGGTCTTGAACCTTATTCTTTAGGGCCCAACAGTCATCTGTGTTATGCCCCGGGCTATCAGAGTGATAAGCACAGCGAGCATTTGGATTGAACTTGGGGGATGCAGTATTGGGAAACTTTGGAGCCTCCCTGACAGTCACTAAATTGGTGGATAGCAACTGTGGCAGGATCTGTGATAAGGTCATGCTTAACCGGGTATACTCTCTCCGGGGTCTTTCAAACTTTTGAGGATTAGTTGGCCGAGGAGCAGCAGCAGGTTTGGCAATCATTACTGCACTGACAGATTGGCGGTGTTCAGGTCGCTCTGTTCTCCGGGAGCTATATACAGCACTGGCCTCCTTTTTGAAGGGTTTCTTCTCAGTACTGGAGGAGGCAACTTTCTGTATCTTCCCCGATTTTATACCGGCCTCGATCCTTTCACCAGTCAGGATCAGATCAGTAAACCCAGCAGAGGAATTACCAATGAGATGATTGAAAAATGGACCAGATAGGGTCCCCAAGAACATATCTACCAGCTCCCGATCCGTCAATGGTGGCTGCACCCTGCCAGCCAGGTCTCTCCATTTCTGAGCGTACTCCTTAAAACCTTCACCCGACCCTAGCGACATACCCTGGAGCTGGGTACGCGTAGGAGCGAGGTCGGCATTATACTGATACTGCTTGTAAAAAGCAGTGGCCAGATCCTCCCAGTCACGAATGCTGATTCCATCCAGCTGATAGAACCAATCGAGGTGAGTCCCTGAAAGACTCTCCTGAAAGAAGTGGATCCAAAGGTTCTTGTCTGCTGTGTAAGGCTGGATCTTCCTTACATAAGAACGGAGGTGCATCTTGGGACAGGAAGCCCCATCATACTTCACGAAGGCAGGTGTTTTGAACTTGTGGGGGATCACCACCCCAGTAGATAACCCCAAGTCTCCGAAATCCAATCCAGGCACCCGCTGAACTTCCATAGCCTTTAATCTGTCTTCCAGCTGTTTGTACCGGTCTTCAGCAGGAGGGTACTGTTCGTCATTGAAGTCTGTTTCAGTATCAGAGCCCACAGGAGTAGGGACCTCCCTTTCTTGGTGACTACCTTCCGTCACAGATGGAGGAGTCCTTTCAGCTTCAACCAAAGTGTTCCCGAGTCTGCGCCCAGTGTTAAATAGCACAGTCCTCCTCTTCTTCTTAGTCTTCTTCAAAAGCATGGTCTTCAACTCTTGTTGACCCTGAGCCAAGCCCTTGATCAGCTCCTGAAATTGGGCGTTCTGCGCCTGAAATTGGACGTTCTGCGCCTGAAGAGCCTTGATAGATGCCTCGGTTGATGATTCAGGATTCATGATGCTGAAATAAACAGCGAAGAACAGTAAACAACCTGAAAAGAAGAGTACCTATGATGCACATGATGAATGATATGTGTTTATGCAATGCATTCAAGAGTTCGAAAATTCAAATTTGTTGTAGACCAAAAGGAACACACGTTATTATTAAGAAAATCATTGTTTAATACATCAAAGCCTCATGGGCAAAAGTACAAAAAGATCAAATCAATCCCAAAATATGTTGCGCATCTTCTTTGGAGCTATGTAAGTGTTGAGGTTCCTTTCCTCATGCAACAGGCGGGTGAGCTCCAAGACCTTCTTTTCACTGGCATGCAAACTAGTCTCAAGAGAATTCCGCTCTTCCTTAAGCTGGATCCAGCTCTTCTGCATCTCTTCCCAGGATGTGGGCATATCAGGGTGCTGAACAACGTGAGACACCTCTCCTTCCAAGGCAGGCTCTTTGATTACTGGAAGCATGTGAGGATAAGGCATTACTAACTTCTGAGAGCGGGCTCGTACCCACTTGAGGTAAGGTTCCAAAGGGATGGAGTTCCTGTGCCCCAGTGTCTTGCTGTCTATCCTACTAGGCATCCTCCAAGCTCTGATAAATCTCTGTCGAAGTCCTTGAGTATCGTTGTCGAAGTCAAAAACTATGTCAGGAATTAACATGTCATGAGGACCATCCCTCCGAGCATAACCAAATTGTCTCCAAGCCAGGCATGGACTATAAGTAATACCCCCTCCGATTCCAAGTAAAGGAACATTAGGATACTCCCCGCAACGATCAATGATAGTGACATCTTCTCTGGACCTAGGGCACCAATGTATATCTGCATGTGTAAGAGTCATCAACCGTTGTGACCATCTCAAACCCCGCTCGTTCTTCAGGACTGATTGTGGAAGGTGCGAAATAAACCACTTTCCCAGGAGAGGAGTGCAACACATAAGGACACCTCTTTTTCTCATGGTTCGAGTGTAACATGAGTGAAGGAGGTCCCCCAGCAACGTAGGTATAGGATTCCTGGACATAAAGATCTGGACAGCATTGATATCAACGAGCTGGTCTGGGTTAGGGAACAACACCAAACCATAAACAAGAAGGGCCACAACCTCTTCAAAAGCTTGTAAGTCAAGGGAGTTCCAACATTCATAGGCCTTTTCAAACAGAAACCTGGCTAAGAACCCTTTGATACCACTTCTAACTTCCCAATGTCCCTTGAGGTCAGATGACCGTAGGTGCAAGGCTTTAGCAATCTCTTCAAGCTTAGGTTCCTTTTCTGTACCGTTGAAGGGTAGCTGATCAAAAATAGGGATCTTCAGGAGTCGGGAGAACTCCTCCAATGTAGGCACCAACTGATAGTCCAAGAAGGTAAAACAGTGATGCAGAGGGTCAAAGAACTGGAACAAGACCTTTATCATATCTTCCTCAATGTTGGTGTTGACCAAGCTGATGAGGCTTCCATGCCTTTCACTGAATGAAGAGTTCTCGGGAATCCTGGATATAAGCTCCTTAAGCTGAGGAGGGATCCTTACAAGACTGATTTGAATTGTCTTTCTACGAACAGTTTCCATGTCCTACAAAACAAGAACAAAGATGAAAATTCGAACCCCTGAAATGGTTAGTTAATGCATATGATGCTGGATGATGTCATGATGCTATGATTAAACACACCACAGATATTTACAGAGACAAACATGTAAGGCACACAAGGCACACAAGACAGGCCCTTAAGGTTTAAGGCCAGCATGGGGTCTGGGTAGTACCCTCTTGAAGTTGGTGGGTTCAACCTGTCCTAATCAAAGTAACCGGGTTCTAAGGTTCCCAATATCACGGGATTACTTTCATTGTTCATCGTTTCGATTTAGCCACTGAACTGGCGACCGAAATATTCCAGGAAAGCAACCCTCAATTGAGTGTAGTATCGAGTATCAACCAACCTCGGACTGCACCAAAGTCAGTTATCTCACTACCCTAAAGAGGCCAAGATGGTTCAATTAAGGTTCCTAAGGTCTGTTGATGCTTCACGACACCACGCGGAGGCCCCGTACTCTCCTTGACTGAACTCAAGGGTTACCGGTACACACCAAAGTGCCACATCAACGTAGCAGACTGTTTCAACCATGTCGGTATACCCCGCACAGTTCCCTCACAGCCTTGTTGCTACTTTCTAAGAAGGTATCCCCCAGATCCGGGTTAGGATCTATAGAACTCCCAAGACAGTCCCACAATAATAAAGCAAACAAGGAAAGCAATTGAAAACACAATGATCTTAGTCCTAAGGTACACCTCACTTTAAGTTTAGTCCCCAGCAGAGTCGCCAGTTCTGTGATCGGTGGATCTGGAACTGACTGTTTTAAAGCTGGTTCGCGAAATGTCGCGGAAGCAAGAGTCGCCACCGTCTTTTATTTTCTCCAAGTGGAAAGGACAAAAGCACAGAAAAATTCCCTTAAAGAGATTGCTCTCGGTTCGGGAGGTAGGTTATAGAAAGGGAAGGTGTTAGCACCCTTTCTATCCATGGTTATCCATGGGCTCTTAGATACTTGCTCAATGTGTTTTCAAAATGTTTGCTTGCTTTTCAATGTGGGTTTCAAAAATATTCTTTGAAAAGTTTCAGTTCAACTCGTACGTCAGAGTGTTTGAAAAGTTTGTTTTGAAAGTTTTTGAAAGTGTGTTGGTGTGAAAAGTCTTTGAATTTTGTTTTGAAGAGAGCAAGTATCCATGAGAACCTACCTACCCTAAGGAATTCGTCTGTGTAAATATCCTTTAAAGTAGTGCCATCCCACCATTGAGAGGTAGGTAGCACCACCGTTGGAGGTGTTCGGGTCAATTCGAGTTTTAGGGACATGGTGATCACCAGAGCAATGGGAAGACACCTTAGAAGCTACCCTCATGCCAGGTTCCCAGATCATGAGGACTTACTAAGACATCCTCTACTCGACGACCACCTTTCGAAAGGCAACAGTGAGGCGTACCCTAGGGGTGGTGTGTGCGGTTCGTGTGTCATGTTTCAATTATTTTGTCTTGTCATGTTTGTTGTGATCTACGCTTGATTTTATTTTTAAGTCCATACATTCTTTCATGCATATTTATTAACAGTTATATATTTGCGAGAAAATAAATCTAAACTATTACAAATGGCGCGGGTCCACATCGCCAAAATAAACCGAACCCGATTTGACTGAAAGTAAAGAAGCAATAAAATAAAAGTGCGAGAAATAAAGAAAAAATTATTACAAGGCTTTGGGGCATATACATAATTATTTAAACGATATAAAATAAATGTGCGAAATAAAGGAATTAAAAACAAAACTAGGGCGTTGGACCCTTTTGCAATAAGTTAAAATTAATGAAGAATTAAAATTAAAATTAAATGTTTTGGTATTTTTGTGTTTTTTAGATTTAATGAGAAAAAAGGAGTTAATTATAATTAAAGTAAATGTCCAAACCCTAATTCTATTGTTTTTTAAGTTTATTATGAAAATGTTGACTTTTAACCTAATTTAACTCTAAATTAATTTATGTACAATTTTTAATTTATGAAAATAAATAAATAATATTATTATTCTGAAAAAAAGGGAAAATTAAAAAGAAAATAAAAAGTTATTAAACCTAAATTCTATTTTTTGGATTTTTATTAAAAAGGATTAAAATTATACCCTAATTAAACTAAATAATTTACATATAATTTATTTATGGAAATAATAAAATAAAAATTATATTTTTTGGTCTTTTCTGATTTTTGAATGTTTTTATATTTTGATTAAGAATTAAATAAAACAATAATTAAAATAAACATAACAATTAAAATAATAAATAAAGATATAAGAAAAATAAATAAATTTGGCAAACCAGGGTGGGGTGTGGCCCCAGATTAGGAGGTTCAGGCCTGGAAGGTTAAGGCCCATTTGCTTGAATTCATTGACCTTTCTGGATCAGGTGTGGCATGTTGACTGACATCTACCATACGCCTTTGTTCTGAGCCTTTTGATAGATCTCCTAGGACACGTGTATATCTTGAGGATGGAGGCATATGGTGTGTATTAACGTTAGCGCTGCATGGAAACTTGAAGTGAAAAATAATATGAAACATTATACAGACCTGGGACTTGAACCCAGGTCTTGAGGATTAACCATGTCACGTGTTACCAACTGAGCTACTGCGTTTCATTTAATATATTATGGTTAATAAACAACAAAAATCAAAACCAACGCGTAATGGCTAAAACGCGCGCAAATTTGAACTGGCCTGTTCCCGTGTGACACGACACCATCGTCTTCGTCCCCCTGAAACACAAAACGCAAAGGCAACGCTTTCTTACGCGTTTCATTAGACAGCTTTTGAAAAAATAGCGATTAGGCCTGGAGATCACATAAATTAATCGCGATGGTTGTTTCTTGTTCGTTGGAACATGCTGGTTTTAATGACAATGGTCTTGAGGCTTGATTTTACTCCGTTTCAAAAGCCCTAATTCAAAAAGCTGGAAACCCTAAAAACCAAACATGGTAGATTCGCGTATGGCTTATGAAAATGCAATTAAACACAATGGTTAGCTTAGAAACCTTGTAAGGAACAAGAATTTATCAATAAAAGTGCAAAAGGACGTATGAATTGTGATATGCGATTTCAAGAGTTATGTGATACAGTTTGAGTTCTCCCTACCAATTCCTGGGGTTTTGAAAGATGTTTGGAGTTGGGATGCGTTCAGAATTTGTCCAGGATGCTATTAGAAAAAGAATTAAGGCCTAAAACTCACTCCAACTTTGAAATCAGTTTTGTGTTTTTATGCCAAAATTTCAATGTTGCAACAAGTCTTTGAGCGCAGCATATGATGTGTTAGGCTTAGGGTTTGACTCAGTGCCTATGATGGAAGAGAATTGGCTTGCTATTTGACCTTAATTCATGCTCATGAAAGAACAAGTCCTAGGGTTTTCACCATTAACCAATTTTCCTTCTTTTAAGCCAAGACCTAGACTTAGTGTGCAATTTAACCCTAGCCTGAGTTTTTGAGTTGGCCCATGATACATGGAAGTTGTCCAAATTCACATGACACTATTCCATTGGTTTTTGAATTTTATTTGAATTTTCAAAGATTTAAAATGAATTAAATTATCAAAAATTAAATAAAATAGAAAAATCAATATTTGGTCTTGAAATTAATCATGGGACACGTGTGTGGCATGACAAGGATGAATCAAGTGGAAGAAAGTGGGCCCTTTTGTCAAAAATTGGAGTTTCAAGGATAGTTGACTTTTGCCATTTCACAAAAATTTCCCAACTTCTACAAGGCATAACTTGCTCAATTTTTAAGCTTTTCTCATGTTCTTGGACATTTTGGAAAGGTCTTTGAGTCCTTTAACCAATGCCTTTGGTCCCATGTCATTTTGATTTTCCAATCTCAAGTTATGGCCTTTGACTTAAAGTCCCTTTTTGTTGACTTTTGAAAATGACCTATAATGTTGAAATTGATAACTTTTTGTGAGAGCATTTCTTGGACTTGAAGTATGAAGATGAGTTGTAGGAAATGTCCTTCTCTTCAAAATGAGCTTTGGATGGAATTTTTCTGATAATCCATGTGAAAGTTATGCCCTGGTCAATTTCAGTTGACTTTTTCAACTGTCCAAATATAGCAACTTTTGCATCTTTGAGGATTTCTGAGCCAAATTTTGAGAATCATGATCAAGCATTGATCAAATGATGTTTGTGGCTTCAAAATGATATGTTGACCAAAAATTTGAACTTTTGACTGTCAAATGACCATTTTGCCCCTACAGTTGACTGTAGTGCAATTTAGGGTTTTGACTGTGCAATCTTGAGCTGAATGCCTTGAAACTTGATATAAGGATGCTTGACCATCTTTGTAAGCATATGAGACTTGATTGGGCCTTTGAACACTTCCTTTTCTTGATCAGACTCAAAACCCTAATTTTGACTGTATGGGAGACTGTTGCACTGCACAACCCTTGGGGAATTTTCTAGCTTGACTTGGCAATTTCTTGAGGAATATGGGAGGGCAAATTTTGGGGTATAACAGGGATTATCTTCCTTATAACTCCAGTGTTTGGGTTTTGAAAGAAATGCCTGTACATCATCAGCAAGGTCTGTTCAAAAGCATATTGTATGAGATTATGGTATTGTTTCGTCATCCTCCCTCTAAAGGCTTGCAGCTTTTTATCAAGAGTTAAATATCATAAAGAAAGCATAAGAGTAGTGAAACGAATGGATGAATTCAAGACAAACATATGCAATGCATTAATGAAAACAGAGTTTTGACATCAACAGTTAATTGTTTGAATAACAAAAGAAAATTACAACTTTGAAAATTCAAATGAAGCAAAAGTCTCTCAGTTTGAGCTTCGTCACTTCAGGTGAAGAACCCCTTAACGGAAGATTTTCATCTCGCCGTCTGGCATGAATTCCAGCACTCCAATGTCGATCAGATCTTGAATCTTGTTCTTCAAGGCCCAACAGTCGTTGGTGTCGTGTCCAGGGCTGTAGGAGTGGTAAACACAAAATGCGTCGGGACGATAGTTAGGAGAGGAGGTATTGAGCTTCTGAGGAGGATCCCTTAAGGTAAGCAGGTTGACCTCCAACAGGCGCTTTAGTATGAAGAATGATGGTATCTCAGTCTCCGTGAACTGTCTTCCCGATGTTTCTTGCTTACGCCGATTACCCCGTTGGCGCTGGCGAGGTTGTTGATGGGCTTGTGACCCTGAAGCAAGCGAAGGAGCCTTCCCCTTGTCTTCTTGAGTGGATGGAGGCTGAGCGGTGACCTGCTCTTCAACCTCAGATGTTTGCCCCAATTGGTTGTTTGGAAGCATTTGGCGGACAAGAACCATGAGTTCCTCTTGTCTTTGAGACAGGTCTTGGATGAGAGCCATCTGGCCCACTAACTGCCCCATCACTTGGATCCTCAATGTTGCCAGATCAAACTGCAGCTCCGCAAGCTGATCACTCCTGGTACTGTTTGAATTCTCCAAGCCCTTTGTGAGGAGAGCTTTCATTTCTTCTTGCCCCAGAGACAAGTTCAGGAACATTTCCTGCAGCTGAGCAGTCTGGTCTTGGATGTCTTTGACAGACCTTTCTAGAGCCATCTCTTACTGAAATAAACAGCAGGAGAGTAAGGAAACCTGAAAAAGGAAAGATCGTCAAGATGCAATGCATGATATGTGGATGCATGCTTTCAAGGACCTCTTGGGGTAAACACAAGAAAATGTTAGAGGTTGAACTTTGCTCTTTGGATTAGAGAACTTTGCACTGGTGGATGTCTTTTCACGAGAATCAAGCTCACCATGTCAAGTGGGTCATCGCCACTGATTCAAGTTGTTGTACGTGATCTTTGATTGGAGAACTTTGTATCGGTGGATGTCTTTCCACGAGAATCAAGCTCACCATGTCAGGTGGGTCATAGCCACTGATTCAAGTTGTTGTACTTGAACTTTGATTGGCATTGGTTAGAGGAGGAAACCTCTTGCCCCTTGGTAGACGTCTTGGTTCAACGTATCCCTACATCAACAGACCCTCAAGATCCTTGAAATGGTTATTGAAAATGCTATGGTATGATGTCATGATGTTATGTACATGCATGCAGAAGCAAGTGAGTGTATATACAGGTAATCATATTCACACAAAGCAAACAAGTCCTTAGGTTTAGGCTTGCATGAGGTTCAGGTACTACCCTCTTTCAGTTTCGTTGGTTAAGACCTGTCCTATCGAAAGTAACCGGGTTCTAGAGGATCTCCATATCACTGACTACCCTCAATCGGTCATAACTCCAGCATCACAATCTTTTCTTGCGGCCAGAACCATCGCGAGAGTTTAGCCTCAATTAGTGTAGCATGCTGCTACTGTTCTAATGGCCAAGTTGGGTCAATTTAGGGTTTTAAGGTCGGTTGGTGCTTAATGACTCCTTAGAAGACCCATATTCTCCCCGTTTCAACACGAGGGATATCGGTACAGACCAAGGTGCCACACCAACGTAGCCACTGCTTCACCCATGTCGGTATACGCCGGACAAGTCCCTCACAGATTATGCTACCTAAAAAGGTATTCCCCAGATCTGGGTTAGGATCTATGAAACTCCGATGCAAAGCCCACAAATGTAAAAGCAAACAAAGCAATCAATTGAAAACAAAGGTGATCTAAACCCTAAGGTAACCCCACTTTTAAGTAATTCCCCAGCAGAGTCGCCAGTTCTGTGATACGGTGGGAGAACTGACTAGAGGTTTTGCGTTTGTATTCGCACTTGTTCGGTTTAGCAAGAGTCGCCACCGACTTTTTATTTTATCCTAAAGGAAAGGTTAAAAAGCACAGGAAAAAACCTTTTGAGATGTTTCGTGGGTTCGGGGGGTAGATTATGAAAAGGGAAGGTATTAGCACCCTTTTCATCCATGGTTATCCATGGGCTCTTAGTTACTTGGTTTTAGATCACTTGATTTGATTTTCGATTGCTTGAAATTGTGGTGTGTGTGTGTGTGTGTTTTTGAAAATGTTTTTGAAGAAGATTCCTTGTCTTAGGCCACCAATGTAATTGACTCGTGTTTGAGTGTTTTACAAAAGTGTGTATCTTTTCGAAAAGATGTTTCAAAATGTTTTTGAAAGTTGTTTTGAAAGTGTAGTGATGTGTGGTTTGAAAAAAAATAGGCAAGTGTTTTTGCAAGTTGATCTCAAGTAACTAAGAGTTTTGTCTACCCCTATTATACTCAAAGGTTTTCTCTATGTTTTCAACCCCTTTTAACAATTTTGTTCCACCATTGAATTTGGTGGGCAATCTTGCGTTTAGGAAGTTTAACGGGACGGGCGCGGGTCATCGTATGGACCATGAATGCAATGGTGCCAAGTGTCTTTGGCAATTTGCTTGAAGGGACTATGATCATTCCGTTTTAGGCAACTTTCGAAAGCGTCATCGAGGGACTTATGATCATTTGAATTTGTTTTGCCAAAGAAACTCGACGTGCAAGCATGGCCCATTTTGGAAGGCAACATGTGGGATTACCCTAGGGGGTGCAAGTGTGATTGTGTATTGATTTCATGTATTTGTCTTGTATTAGGTTATCTAGCGTTTGGTTTTATGTACATGCAAACCCTAGGTCTAACCATGGTATAATTGAAAGCGGTAAATTGCAAGAATTTAAAGTCTATGCTATTACAAATAGTATCCGGGAGTGGGGGTACAAATTTACAAATGGGGATGAGACTTTAGGAATGTAGTGTCCAATAATTTACAACCAAATCGAATCGCGATCAAATGTAAACAATGTATAGTAACGTATAAGAATAACAATTGTACATGTATCAAATGTAAAGTGTATTGTGTAGGTGTAAGTGTAAGTGTATATGTAATTATTTACAAGTTGAGACGTGAATTTAAAGTGTATTATTAAGTATATTATAACCTAATTAAAAGGAATTAAATATTTTCTCTATTTAATCTTTGTAATCTTGTATTTTTCTTTAATATGTACAAAAAGAATATTTTAATTAAATGTTTTAAATTTTAATTAAATTATGTATATTAAAAAATGTATTTTAATTGATTATGTACAAACTATTTCTAAGAAAAGAAAATGTACTAACTTAAAAAGAATTTATGTACAAATCAAAATAAGTTAAATAAAATAAAAAAAAAGTGTTTTAAACAATGTATTTTTATGTATTTTATGTATTAATGTATTAATGTACAAAAGTTATTTAATTGAAAGAAAGTGTTTTAAGTTTGAGGAAAAATATATTGTGTTCAAAAATTAGAATTATGTTGTAAAAAAAGTTATATTAATTTGTATGTAGAAAAAGAATATGATAATTAAAAAAAAAGTTTGAAAACAATCAGAAATGGGCTTTAAGGTTTGAGGCCCAAATGCAGTTTATAGAGAAAATGAATAGAACAGGGGGGTATGTATTGGAAATTCGTTTGGGTTTTTGGCTCAGGAAACGGGTCAGGCCCAGCATCTAAACAAATTCTTAGGGTTGTGGGTTTTGTTTCATTTGGACATGGCTTAGGGTTTGTGAGTTTGTGAAACAACAGAGGCGCCATTCTTCATCCTCTTCGTCTTCGTTCGCCCCTTCGCCATAGCTACTGAGTGAACTCCTTCGCCCATGGCCACCGGGCTTCACCCTTCGTCCTCTTCTCTTTATGGTCGCTCAGTGATGTTCAAGGTAACAATTTCTAATTTTGACGCTTTTTTAGGTTTTTTAACTCTTGCATGTTCGCTTTTTGTTTATTGATTAAATGTTTCTTTTGTTTGAGGTGCTCTAGGCGAGAAAAGAAAAGATACTACCTTGTGGGGACAGAGGTGGGCGGAGTCTGGAGGTGCTCTAGGCGGCTGAGGGTGGAGGAGGCGATGCTGAGCTAGCCACGGTACTCTGTATTCTTCCTTTCCCTTTTAGGGTTTAATGATGATAGGCTTGAAAACCCTTTGTATGACCTTTTTCTTCTTCTCTGTTTTCCCTGTTGCCTGCCTTGTATGATTCAGTACTTCTTTATCTCCTTCTTCTGTTGCCTGGACGCCTGCCCTGTGATGAGGCTTCCTCTGAGGGCCTCTTCATGTTGCCTTGATGCTTTGCTTCTGTTTACTTCTTGCCTTTGAGTTGAGTTGCCTTTTGAATAACTTTGCTTCTTTATCTTGTATGCTAGCCCAGTGATGAGCTCCCTGAGTTCTGAGGGTTCTTCGTTGCCTTGAACGTTTGCCTTGTGTTCTGATATGCCTATGAAGAGATTTTCCTGAGGTTTCGTGTTGCCTTCGAATGCTTATCTGTTGACATCCCTTTCTCTTCTTCTTGTTGGTTTGTATGTATGCTTCAGTATGCTTTGAGTTATTGGTTGGTATGTTATTTGATAACTGGTTCAGGTCTGGACAGTTTGTGTTTGAGCATTACAGGTTTTAGTAGTTTAGGCTGGATTGTTAGCTTCAGGCTTTGAATGGTAAGGCTGGTTGTTAGCTTTGGCCTGCTGAGTTTATGTTTTAAACAAACAGGTTCAGGCTTGGCTCCTTGTTTGGATCTACTGGTTTGTGTTTTATGCTGGTTTTAGCAGTTTGACAGTTCAGCTTTTTAGGTTTTTGGCTTCTGGTTTATGGCTTGACAGGCAGCTTTGACACAGGTAAGGCTTAGCAGGTTGGGTTTGAATCTGGACAGTTTATGTACTTTGCAAGTTTGTTGTGGTGAACTGGTTTTGGTTTGACAGTCCAGGCTTGGGGCTTGGTGTTACAGGTTAGGGTACTGGGTGGTTATGGTTTGAGAGCTTATGTTCTGAGTTCTCTTTTTGGTTTGTGTTTTCCCCCCCTTTATTGTGTTATGAACAGGTTGTTTTATATTTTGTTTCTCATGCCTAAAACCTAAGCCTGCAAAACCTGCACCTCTTTTCTCTCTTTCTTCTCTCTCCAGTACAACTTTAAGTATTTTATATGTTTATGCTTGTACTTTTCTGAAAAGGCAATTGCTGGAAAGTGATGATATGATTCTTTGCTTGCATTACATGTTTGCTCTGCATACTTTATCTTCTTTTCCATATTATCTGCTTCTTAGTGACAGCATTTTTGACAGCCTTGACATCCTTTTGTACTTGGACAACTTTGGACAGTTGTTAGTTCAGTTTGAACCTAGTTTGAAATTGTGACTTGCATTGTTCTCTTGGCATATTCAGTAACTACTCAGTTTGCCTTTTTGGTTGCCCACTTGGATTTTGTTTGTCATTTTATGCAGTATGTTTTGGCAAACTTGAATTTGTGCAATTAAAACTTTTGTGCATTTCATACCTTTTGCAAGCATTTTTCATCCCTCTCTGTGAACCGGGAGAAATCTCGTGATTTGCAGAGAGGGCAAACTGATTCCAGTCAGTTGCCTTTAATGATGACCCTTTTTTATCTGTCTGTCTCTTTAATATTTATCTGCAATTGACTTTTCTTCTTTTCTTTTGCAGACAAAAATTGAATGGAGAGGATTTAGCAACAGATGAAGAATGAAGAATTGAAGATTTAGAAACAATTAGGATAGTCTTATTTTAAATTTAATTATTGTAAAATTATTATTGTAAACAATTTGTAAACAAAACAATTGTACAAATAAATTAAAGATAAATAAAAACTCTTTTTTATCCAATTAATTCTTTTCTTCTTTTCACTTGTTTACTTTATTATCTATAATTCTTTAAATTAAAATAATTGAAAATAAATTCCAACTATTTAATCTTAGAATAATAAATAATTAAATAAACATTTCTTCAGCATTGATCAATTAAACTTGGTGCTTCCAACGTCCAAAGCAAAACAAAAATCAATCACAACAACTGTCCAGACGTATTTTCTTTTTATTGACTTTAATCAAACACTGCAAATTCAAACCCAATGCATCCTTTCACTGATTTAGTCACACAATGCGAATTCCATCCAAGTGCATTTTTTACTGATTAAGTCAAACATTGCGAATTCAATCCAAATCTCGGAATAACTTGAAAAGCACCGTAGAATTAAATCTTTCTGAGGAACTGCGCATGAACAACCCTAATTCCTGATTAAATGCCAAAGAAGCGTTCGCCTGATCGAAGTTGAGCCAAAATCAGCCAAAACCCTAAGCAAACTGTATGAACTATTCTAGAGCCATGAAAATCAATAAAACCCTAATTGTGTCTGACTGACGAGAAAAGTCTGTTTGACCGATTCTTGAGCCAGTTTGAAAAATCAGGAAACGCCTGAAGCTGTGATTTCTTGAGGAAAAATGCGAGGGCAAATTTTGGGGTACAACAGGTACGATCAAACTTAAAATGTTTGATGATCTTGAACTTCTTATTCATAATGGGAGGTATGTTCCAGAACTCAAGTGAAATTTATTATCTATAAGTATGTTTGATGATCTAGGCTGTTGTACTAGAGTTGAACATGGAGTGTTGAATATTTTGCATGATGAATTGATTATTGTTAAAGGGTCTAAAATATGTGGTCTATATATTTTAGAATGATCAAATGTTGTTCATTCATCATTAACTAGTGGAGGATTTCATGACAAAGAAGAACTATGAGATTTGATTTTAAGGCGTTATGAATGCCTTGAGAAAGTTTGAGAGGAGTATAATAAATTTTGTAGAAATCAAGGAATAAAAACACATGCTACTGCTGAGTTGTTATTGAATTTTTAGGGAAGAGCTGAGGTTAAAACAACTTACTTAGTTAAAAAAACCATTTATTTTAGTTGCTATTATTCTTTATCTCACAAATTGATATTGAATTTTATCGTAATTTACAAAAAATTCATAACATTAATTAACTAGTAGAAAACTATAAAGATAAACAACTTGACTTTAATTAATTGACCTATTTTTTCTTTAAAATAACAAATGACACGTACGTTGGAAATGAATAAAAATAGATTTTGTTTTATTTTAATTTTTTATTTAATATTACAAAAAAAAAATCAAAATAGACCGAAATGAATAAAAATTGAATATTTTTTAAATTAGAAAAATAAAACAAACACATTTAAATGATATGCTGATGAGTGCTAAATTATTGTGAATTTGAGTGTGAATAATTAGCATTCATCGGCTTAATTTGTTTGCTTTTTGTCAATAAATCTCAACTTTAGTGTATATTCGTGATAATTTATGTTATAGTGTATTTATTGCATTATTATGTAAATATTATTGAGTTTAATTGATTTTTATATCATTTTTGTAGTTATTCAAGCTTTGATATTTAGGCATTGTTAGAAAAAGCATTGAATAAGCTTTCCAACGCTTCGAACCGGGCGCGAATCGAAGTTACGGTTCAAAAGTTATGGCCGAAACAATGCAGAATGTTGTATTGTGTAATACGGTGGGAGAACTGACTTGGGAGTTTTGCGTTTGATCGCAATTGTTGCGAATAACAAGAGTCACCACTGACTTTTCTTTTATCCAATAAAGGAAAGGGTGAAAAGAACAGGAAAGACCTTTGAGATTATTTTCTTGAGTTCGAGGGGTAGATTATGAAAAGGGAAGGTGTTAGAACCCTTTTCATCCACAGTTATTTATGGGCTCTTAGTTGCTTGCTAGATCACTTGCTTTTGTTTGAAAGTGTGCTTGTGGTGTGGTTTTTGAAAGTATTTTGGAAAACATGCCTTTGTAATGGTTCTCGTCTCTATAAGAACGCATACAAAGTGTTGTTTGGAAAATAATTTAAAGAAGTGTTTGTTTTTTTAAAGTGATTTTGAAAAGGTGTCTTTGTAATAATTCTCATCTCTATAAGAACGCATACAAAGTGTTTGTCCTTTGAAAATGTTTCAAAAATTAAAGTGTCGGTGTATAAAATGTTTTTTTGTGAGTAAGAGAGCAACTAAGAGCATTCTACCTACTCAAAAGGTCTTTAGTGTTCTTTTCCTCCTCCTTTAGATGTTGCTATCTTACCATTGTTTTGGTAAGAAGCCCTATCTTTGGATGTAAAGGGACGGGAACGGGTCATTGTATAGACATGATAGCAATGTTGTGAGATATCTTAGTATTTCTCTTGAGGGACTAAGATCATTTGTAAGACAACATTTGAAACGTCATCGAGGGACTATGATCTTGTATTTTGATTGTTTTTGCTAAGACGTCTCACATGCATAACATGACCATTTTTAGGCAACAAGTGGAATTACCCTAGGGGTGCACGTGTGAATAGTGTGTTTGATTTGCATGCATTTAGTCTTTGGTTAATGGTTGTCTACTTTTTGTTTTTATCTTGCCATACAAATCCTAATTACTAGCATTTATATGAAAGCGATAAATTGCGGAAGGTAAATATCATATGCTATTACAATCACTTGGGGATGGGATTTACAAATTCACAAATGGGGATTGCAAGAAATTAAAGTCATAATCATCTATTACAACCATATTGAAATAATGTACAAGAAATGTAAAATAAACTTGTTTTGTTTTTGTTAAGAGAAGAAATAAATTTTCTTAAGAAAATATTTTTAGCCTTTTTGTTTTAAAAGAAATAAAATAAAGTATGTGAATATAGAGTATTTTTTGGTGTTTTTGATTAATGAAAAATAAAGTGATGATAAAAATAATAAGGGAAAAAGAGTTAGAATCAGCGCGTTGCTGAAATAGGAGAGAGCAGAAGTTATGACTCAGGATGCGCTGCAAATCAGAAAGAAAATGTTAGCAGAAATGGGGAAGGCCAGAAGTTCTAGATCCAGTGTTACCTTGGAAAATCTTAAGGTATTCAAGTACACGTGGTAAATGAAGATGTTCTCATAAGCTAAGATTCATCCTCCAAAATAAGGGTTTTTCTGGAAAACGAGAGGCAGTGTTTGAAAAGCTGGTTTTATTAAGTTAGAGTTAATGCCTGAGAGGAGTCACACTGAAACTGTCGAAATCGA
Organism: Vicia faba; assembly: GCA_948472305.1. Lineage (NCBI taxonomy): Eukaryota > Viridiplantae > Streptophyta > Magnoliopsida > Fabales > Fabaceae > Vicia > Vicia faba. The sequence continues at coordinate 63,948,166 of OX451738.1, read as the reverse complement.
ACTATGTCGACTAGGAAGAAATAAAATAACATATGTCAGGAGGTTAAAATTGGTTTAGTCGACCAAAGGGTAAAAGACAAGGACTTGGTCGAAAATGGTTTTAGTCGACAAAAAAGGGTTTCTTGGACTTAGAGGAAGTGTGCTTATTCTTTGCCAGAAAGAAAGTTTCAAAGCAAGGCAGAAGCGGTGTACGTTCAAGAGGTTTAGAGGAATCGTAGGCGGTTACCAGAAATTCACGACGTGTTCAAGCGCCAAATAGGTGGAACTTCAAAATCAAGAGCAGTTACCAGCAATCCACGATGTGTTTGAGCACCAAATAGGTGGAAACATCTAGTGAAGCAGTTACCTCAAGATGTTAATATTAGTCGTAGATTTTATCTAGGTAATTACATTGTAAACACTATAAATAGACAAATTTAGTATAGTTTACGGGTGTTCACTTGTACTCTCAAATCACTTATCAAACTCTGTCATTTTGAGCGTCAGGAAATCAAGAGTGAAGAGTGCTTGATGTACGTGAATCACCATTTTTATTTCAATGCAAATCCTTTATCTTTCAATTATATCTTTTGAGTACTTTATTTGTTTTCTCTTTACTGTCGAGCAAGATTTATATATTATCTTCTATTTTATATAAACAATTCGACACTATCTATTGGTTGTGAGTCACCAGTCAGTTAGTTTAATGAGTCTCACTTTTGTATGAATATCTTCTGTCGGTCATGAGTCACCAGTCAGTCGATTAAATCATAGTGTGGAAAACCATTACGCCCGTTCCCCAGTCAAAAGAAAACCATCTCTCTTGACTAATATTTCGATGGAATAAGTGTGATAGTGTGTGATCGGTGGATCTGGAACTGACTGTTTAACGCTGGTTCGCGAAATGTCGCGGAAGCAAGAGTCGCCACCGTCTTTTATTTTCTCCAAATGGAAAGGACAAAAGCACAGAAAAATTCCTTATAGAGATTGCTCTCGGTTCGGGAGGTAGATTATAGAAAGGGAAGGTGTTAGCACCCTTTCTATCCATGGTTATCCATGGGCTCTTAGATACTTGCTCATTTGTGTTTTCAAAAATGGTTTATTTGCTTTTCAATTGTGGGTTTTAAAAAAAGTTTCTTTGAAAATTCCAGTTCGACTCTTGTATCGGTCCTCAAGAGTGTTTGAAAAATTGCTTTCGAAAGCTTTTTGAAAAGGTGTCGGTGTGAAAAGTATTTTTGAATTGTTTTAAAATTTAGAGCAAGTATCTAGAGTCGTCTACCTACCCTAAGGAATTCGTCTGGGTAAATGTCCTTTAAAGTATTGCCATCCCACCATTGAGAGATAGGTAGCACTACCATTGGAGGTGTTCGGGTCAATTCGAGGTTCGGGACATGGTGATCACCAGAGCAATGGGAAGACACCTTAGAAGCTACCCTCATGCCAGGTTCCCGGATCATGAGGACTTACTAAGACATCCTCTACTCGACGATCACCTTTCGAGGCAAGGCAACAGTGAGGCGTACCCTAGGGGTGGTGTGTGATTTGTGTGTCGTTTTCATTTGCATTTATCTTGTCATGTCAAAGTGATCTATGCGTTTGTTTTTATTTTAGGCCATTCATTCTTGCATGCATTTTATTAACAGTTAAAAAGTGCGGAAATTAAAAGTTCCTAAACTATTACAAAGGCGCGGGTCCACATCGCCAAATTAAAATCCAGGACCCGATTTGACAGAAAATAAAGAAGTAAAATAAAGTGCGAGAAATTAAGTTTACAAGGCTTTGGGAGAGTTACATAAATATTTAAAAGAAGGAATAAATATGCGAGTTGAAATTTAAATCGAAACGAGGGCGTTGGACCCTTTTTGCAAAATTAAACTAATGAGGACTTAATTAAAATTAAAAGAAAGAAAGAACTTGTTTTTTGGTATTTTTTAGTATTTTAGGATTTAATGAAAAAAAATTAATTAAAATAAATACTAACCCTAATTCTAATGGCTTTTAATTTATTAAGAAACATTGAATTTTAACCTAAATTAACCCTAATTTTTATATATAAATTTAATTATGAAAATAAATAAAATAAATAATATTAAATATTTGATTACCATGAAAGAAAAATAGAAGGATGAAAATTAATTAAACCTAATTCTATGTTTTTTTAGATTTTATTATGAAAATATTAAATTAAACCCTAATTTAAAACTAAATAATTTACATGCAAATTTATTTACAAAATATTAACTAATTAAATATATTTAATTTTTGACCTTTTCTGATTTTTATGGTATTTTGTGATTTTATGAAAATAATAATTAAATTAACAGAATTAATAAAAAAATAATAATTGAAAATAAAGAAACAAAGAAAAATAAAAAAAATAATGAAAAGGGTTTGCAAACCTGGGGGTTCAGACCCCAAATAGGAGGTGAGGCCTTAGTAAATCTGGCCCATTTACCCTGGCCCTTTTGACCTTTTCCAGGCAGCGTGCTGGCGCGTTGACTGGGACTCACCGTGTATCTCAATTCTTGGCCTTTGATTGGATTCTATTGGACGCGTGGCAAGCCTGATTTGGAGGTGTATGGTGCGTCTCAACCTGGAATCTGCATGTGAACGTAAATTGAAAAATAACATTGAGATAATGAAGACCTGGGGCTCGAACCCAGGTCATATACCTTACCAGTCACTATGCTTGCCAGTGGAGCCAGATGCGCGTGTTGTATATGTAATAACTGAAGAATAATATAATGAGAAAATACTGGTTAGTGGAAATCAGCGCGCGAAATTTAAACTAACCAATCAACCAATGCCACGATATCATCTTCTTCATGTTTGTTTTTCCTGAAAAATATAATAAAACATGGCAACGGTTTTTTAAGCGTTCTCCTAGGCCATCTATGGAAAAATAGCGAATAGCCTAGGAACGCTCATAAATTGAGCGCGATCATAGCTTCCTCTTCGTCCAGACACGCTGATTCCAATGGTGGTGGTTTCGCACTCTAATTTTTCCTCATTTAAAAAACCCCAATTTGGGAGCTTCCTGAACCCTAAATATTATCAATGGCGAAATCGTGTATAGCGCATAAAAATACAATTAAACATATGGGTTAGCTTCAGAATTGCATAAGGAGTATGAATCAATGAATAAAATGTCATGAGGATGCCTGCAAATCAAAACACGAATATGCATTTTTCATGAAATATTTTGAGTTCTGTATACCGATTCTTGAGGTTTTGATGAATGTTTTTGATTGGGAATCGTTCAGTGAAGCTTCAGCAAGCTAATGAAACAAAAATCGTGCCTTGAATCGCCCTAGAAGGAGGTTTTCAGTTTTGAGTTTCTTTGCAAAAATTTCAAGTTTGTCAATTGGTTTCTAGCGCAGCTCCTTGGTCTCCAGCATGAGGGTTTCGTTCTATGCTTATGTATGAATCAATTAGGTCAACAATTCTGATCAAAATCTCTTGCAATGATGGTTTATGAGATTTGATTTTCAAGCATTATTTTTCAAATATTTTCCATGTGTTTTTGTGCAAATCATGATCCAATCAATCCAAATCTTTCCATATTTGAATATGCACGAGTTATTGAGTAGATTTTATGCAAAAAAGGATTGTAAAACTTAGGTTAAATATTTTCCATATATTTAATTTGATTTAAATGAATTATTATAAATAAAAATTCAAATAAATAAATAAAAAATGAAGAAATACTTCCCTTTGGGCCAAGTGGTCGTGCATATGCTTGGGATAATGAATTGTGGAAGAAAAATGGGCCCATTAGCAATTTTAGGTCATTTGAACCAATGTTGACTTTTCAAAATATCCAAAAATTTCCCAACTTCCACAAGGCATAACTTGCTCAATTTTTAAGCTTTTCTCATGTTCTTGGACATTTTGGAAAGGTCTTTGAGTCCTCTAACCAATGCCTTTGGTCCCATGTCATTTTGATTTACCAATCTCAAGTTATGGCCTTTGACTTAAAGTCCCTTTTTGTTGACTTTTGAAAATGACCTATAATGTTGAAATTGATAACTTTTTGTGAGAGCATTTCTTGGACTTGAAGTATGAAGATGAGTTGTAGGAAATGTCTTTCTCTTCAAAATGAGCTTTGAATGGAATTTTTCTGATAATCCATGTGAAAGTTATGCCCTGGTCAATTTACAGTTGACTTTTTCAACTGTCCAAATAAGGAAACTTTTGCATCTTGATGATTTTTGAGCCAAGCCTTGAGAATCATGATCAAGCATTGATTAAATGATGTTTGTGGCTTCAAAATGAGATGTTGACCAAAAATTTGAACTTTTGACTGTCAAATGACCATTTTGCCCCTACAGTTGACTGTAGTGCAATTAGGGTTTTGACTGTACAATTTTGTGCTGAATGTCTTGAAACTTGGTATGAGGATGCTTGACCATATTTATAGGCATGTGAGACTTGATTGGACCTTTAGAAACTTCATCCTCTTGATCAGAACACAAACCCTAATTTTGACTGCTTAAGAGGCCTTTATACTGTGCAACCCTTGGGGAGATTTTGAAGCATGACTTGGCAATTCTTTGAAGAATATGGGAGGGCAAATTTTGGGGTACAACAGTTGCCCCTGTTCAATCTTCTTAGACCTGAGGATGCAGATTGGCTGACGTGCCTTTCGTAATCCGAGGGTGGAAGATGATTGAACACTAAAGTGCCCAGAAATTTGCGCTCACATAGTAGCAGTGTGATGGTGGAATGGGCTTATAGATGCCATTTGGAGATTGATGGATAGGATGATGGGCTTATAGATGCCATCTGAGTGTTGATCGCGTAAGAGATTCCTTAGCGAGAACCTGCATACCTGCAAAAGAAAAAATGAGTACCTGACACGTTGCAGGAGCTGGTTTTCAGATGCTTGATATAGATGTGTCCTGACTGGTTACAGGAGCTGGACCTGGAGCTTTAAACGGTGATGAATGAACCAGGGATGGTTACTACCTTAACATGAACGGTAAGAGAACCTTGGGTGATTTTAACTTCAACAACGCTCGTTGAGAAAATCTTGATGGGAATTACCATCTTCGCAGGATCGGGGAGAGAACCATAGGCGACTATAATCTGAAAGGGAATTACATCTCACGCACCGTCGGGGAGAGAACCATAGGAAATTATAACCGTCGGGGAGAGAACCATAGGAAATTATAATCTCAGAAGGAATTATCACCTCACGCACCGTCGGGGAGGGAACCATAGGAAATTATAATCTCAGAAGGAATTATCACCTCACGCACCGTCGGGGAGGGAACCATAGGAAATTATAATCTCAAAGGGAATTACATCTCACGCACCGTCGGGGAGGGAACCATAGGAAATTATAATCTCAAAAGGAATTATCACCTCACGCACCGTCGGGGAGGGAACCATAGGAAATTATAATCTCAGAAGGAATTATCACCTCACGCACCGTCGGGGAGAGAACCATAGGAAATTATAATCTCAGAAGGAATTATCACCTCACGCACCGTCGGGGAGGGAACCATAGGAAATTATAACCTGAAAGGGAATTACATCTCACGCACCATCGGGGAGAGAACCATAGGAAATCATAACCTGGGTTAACTTCTACTGAGTCTTTATCAGAAAAATCTGTTGGGAGTCGATTTAGCTGGACTAGAGAAGGCCTTGGACTGGATAAGAAATATTTGGAGTTGATTAACTGAACCGGCCTAGGTCTTGAAATATGCTTGAGAATTTAACTGCATCTTTCCTGAAAGGTAAAGGTCAGTCATATGCAATGCATGATATGGATCAAGTAATGATGTTCTCAACATAAATGATATTTGTATGATATGATGCGTCTATGCATGCTATAATGATGTATGTGATGTTTATGTATGCTTTCGTCTAGGAAAGTAAATCTTTGACAGGTGCCGGGAAGTCATATCCCGGGCTGATGTTGAAGAATAAGCTTGTACTTCCGCTGGGGATGATAATTGCAAGAATACCAGTAGGAGAAAATGACTCCGTTGAGGAATAAACTTGGCGAATGGGATAACTCTGCGAGGAGGAAAGTACTCTAGCGACCTTGCTGGGGAGCAATACTCTGTGGGGAGAGAGATACTTTTGATCTTGCCGGGGAGTGATACTCTGTGGGGAGAAAGATACTCTGCTGAATTGTTGAGAATGACTTGCTGAGGATATCTTTGCTGTATCGGAAGTGTTAATAGACTTTGCTGGGGATAAGAGAACTTCGTCGGGGACGCTCTTTCCATGGCTTTTTGCTGGGGATAACCCAGTTATATCCTGTTAAGGAAATAACTCTTTAAATAAAGCCGGACGCCGCGTTCGTGCTCTGCGAGGGATAGGCTTCCAGAATCTACTGGGGATGAGCTTACTGCTTGGGGAGATAAATTCCAACTTTCCGGGGGAACTAGATTGGACTCTCCTGGGGAAGTTTTGAACTGCGGGGGAAGTGATTCCTTTGAATGTTTGATGTACCGCCGGGGAACAATCTTTAGACCAAGACTACCGGGGATGCTTGTTAAGAATATGTATGCTGCTGGGGAATGTTGAGCTCTGCGGGAGGATGCCCAACTTCCTTAAGTTTGATAGTTTTGCTTGGAGAAGAGTGTACTGACTTGCTGACTTACTCTCTGGGGAATTAAGATGTACTGGTCATGTTCTTTAGCTGAACCTACCTTGGTACTTTGGAGGACAGAACAATTAGATTGCTTAGACAACTCTTTATTGCCCCTGTTTCCAATGTTACCTGTAATCAATTCTTTGTTTCGTATGCAAATATTTATGAGTTAGCAAATTATTGTCAATGCATATATCACAAATTGAACCTTGGACGTTCTTCGCAAAACAAAACAGAAAAAAACAATTGGCACGTTTAGCTGAAAAATATATTTGTATTGATTTTGAATGGCCTGAAAATAGGCGTTTTGTGTACAAGAGGCTGACGTCCTAGTAAGAGAACGCCGCCGAGCAAAAGAGTTTATACAAATTTTGTACAAAAGAAAATAAAACAGCTGTGTGAAATATGAATGATCCCACTGGGTTTCAACTCTGCTATTGCCCTTATAACTCCGAGCGTCTCATCACTTGATGACCTTGGTCGAAGGTGAAGCTGACTGATCGATGCTGTCTGAACTTGATGCTGATACCGGATTCTGGATGCAAAGTGATCCAATGAGACATAGTATTACGCTTTTATCCCTAATTTTTGCCTGGACCGCCCTTTCGGGTTTTCAGTCCACCGGGATACCCATTTTTGCCCAAGCCGCCTTTTCAGGTTTTCGACTTGCCGGGTGTACAGATTTTTTTCATTTCATCCCTTCATTTTGCCCGAACCCTTTTGGTTCGCCGGGAAGCTCTAATTTTTGCCTAGGCATGTCAGCCTAGCGGGTCTTTTTCATGCGTAGTATCTTTTTACTATGTCTGCATTGGCGGGGTGAGGAAGGTCGTCACCATCCATGTTGGTTAGAATCATTGCTCCTCCTGAGAACACATACTTAACCACAAATGGCCCTTCGTACGTAGGGGTCCATTTGCCCCTTGGATCACTCTGAGGAAGGATGATTCGCTTGATCACCAGATCCCCAACTTGATATTCCTGTGGTCTGACCTTTTTGTTAAATGCCCTGATCATCCGTTTCTGATACGTCTGACCATGACAGATAGCAGCAAGTCTCTTTTCATCAATGAGGTTTAGCTGATCAAGTCGTGTCTGGATCCAATCATCTTCGTTCAGATTTGCATCCTTCATTATCCGGAGAGAGGGTATTTGTACTTTGATTGGTAAGACTGCCTCCATACCATAAACCAGAGAGAAAGGAGTTGCCCCGGTTGACGTCCTAGCTGAGGTACGGTATCCATGTAGAGCAAACGGTAACATCTCGTGCCAATCTTTATAAGTCACTGTCATCTTCTGCACGATTTTCTTGATGTTTTTATTTGCTGCTTCTACAGCCCCATTCATCTTCGGTCTGTAAGGAGAAGAATTGTGATGCTGTATCTTGAACTGTTCGCAGAGCTCAGCGATCATCTTATTGTTCAGATTGGTACTGTTGTCTGTAATAATTCTCTCTGGGACACCGTACCGACAGATCAGATTATGTCGAACGAAACGTGCCACAACAGTCTTGGTTACCGTAGCATAGGATGCTGCCTCGACCCCCTTCGTAAAATAATCAATCGCCACTAGGATGAAGTGATGCCCATTAGATGCCGTAGGTTTAATCTCGCCGATCATGTCTATGCCCCACATTGCAAACGGCCAAGGCGCAGTCAGAACATTCAGAGGAACCGGAGGAACATGCACCTTGTCTGCGTAAATTTGGCACTTATGGCATGTCCGAGAATGTTGGTAGCAGTCAGCTTCCATGGTGGACCAGTAATACCCTGCCCGAAGGATCTTCTTAGCCATAGTGTGCCCACTGGAATGCGTACCAAAGGTCCCTTCATGTAGCTCTTCCATGATCCTTTCTGCTTCAGTCTTATCCACACAACGCAGTAAGGTTGAATCATGGTTTCACTTGTACAGGATGCCGTTGCTAAGGAAGAATTTGGCTGCGAACCTTCTCAGGAATTTCTTATCATTGATAGAGGCACCTTCTGAGTATTCCTGAGCTTCCAGATATCTTTTTACTTCATGGTACCAAGGCTTCTCAGTCACCAATTCAGCCTCGAGATCGCAACAGTATGCCGGCTCATCCAGTTTCCAGATGATGATCCGGGGAGCCTCATTATCCCATTTGACCTTGAACATAGAAGACATTGTAGCTAACGCGTCCGCCAACTGATTCTCTTCTCTTGGAAAGTGCTCAAAGGTTATCTCTGTGAAGTGAGGGATCAAGGTCAACACACATTCTCTGTAAGGAATAAGGTTCGGATGCTTCGTATCCCACTCTCCTTTGATCTGATTAATCACAAGAGCGGAATCTCCGAAGACACTCAGAAACTTAATCCTTAAGTCGATCGCAGCTTGAAGACCCATGATGCACGCCTCATACTCCGCCATGTTATTGGTACAGTTGAAACATAGCCGGGCAGTGAGCGGAGTATGAGTACCTTGCGGAGATATGATTATGGCGCCGATACCATTTCCCCAAAGCGTTGGAGGCTCCGTCAAAGTGCATAGACCATCGGGATCCTTCCTCAGGTCCTTCATCTGGTCCAGGTACTTCACAATCCGTTACTATCATGATGCTTTCATCCGGAAACTCGAAGTTCATTGACTGATAATCATCTACAGCTTGATGTGCCAAGTGGTCTGCCAAAACACTTCCCTTGATGGCTTTCTGGGTCGTGTACTGAATGTCGTATTCCGTTAGGATCATCTGCCATCTTGCAATTCTCCCAGACAGAGCAGGCTTTTCGAATATGTACTTTATAGGATCCATCTTTGAGATCAACAAAGTAGTGTGAGTCAGCATATACTGTCTCAGCCGGCGAGCAGCCCATACCAAAGCGCAGCAAGTTTTCTCAAGCAGTGAGTATCGGGTCTCACAGTCGGTAAACTTTTTGCTAAGGTAATAAATGGCGTGCTCTTTTCGGCCAGACTCGTCATGCTGCCCCAGCACACACCCCATTGAGTTGTCAAGCACTGTCAGATATAGTATCAGAGGTCTCCCTTCAACCGGTGGCATAAGGATAGATGGTTCTTGGAGATACTCTTTGATTCTGTCAAAAGCAGCCTGACATTCATCGTTCCAACGTACTACCTGATCTTTTTTCAGCAGCTTGAAGATTGGCTCACAGGTAGCAGTCAGATGTGAGATGAATCGAGCAATGTAATTCAGGCGTCCTAAAAAGCCTCTGACTTCCTTCTCTGTCTTAGGAACTGGCATCTCTTGAATAGCTTTGTGTTGTACCCCAAAATTTGCCCTCGTATTTTTCCCCAAGAAATCTCAGCTTTAAACATTTCCTGACTTCTCAAACTGGCTCAAGAATCGGACAAACGGACGTTTCTTGACAGACAAGCAAAACTAGGGTTTTTACTGATTTTCAGAGCTCTGAATTGTTTCATACAGTGGGCTTAGGGTTTGGTTGGTTTTTGGTTCATTTTTGATCGAGCGAGCGTGATTTGGCGTTTAATCGGGAATTAGGGTTTTATGGGCATATTCTCAGAAGAATTTAAATTCCACAGCACTTTGCGGTTTATTTCAAGATTCAGATTAAAATTCGCGTTATCTTGGTTTAATCAGTAAAAGAGACGGTGGTTTGAATTCAGTACGTTTTGATTGGGCCAGTCAGATACAAGATGCAGTTTTGAATTCACAGTGTTTATGTGTTTGATCAGTCTATCTGGGTTAATTGCTGCGTTGCTTTGGATGTTGGATAAGACAGGTCTATTGGATCAATGTTGTTTTATTTTAGTTATTTATTGTTCTGAAATTAAATGATTGAATTTATTTTTCAATTATTTTAATTCTAGGAATTTTAAATAAATAAATGAACAATAAAGAAAATGGAACCAATTGGATAATTTGGATTTTTATTGATATTTTAATTATTTACAAATTGTTGTTACAAACAAGAATTTACATTTAATTTAAATATTACATAGAATGAAAAACTATCCTATTTTCTAAAATATTCTTCGCGCTTCATTCCGCTCCGGTATTCCATTTTTCATCTGCAAAAAGAACAAGAAAAAAGTCAGAAAGCATTTAATTAGCAGAGACAGATAAAAATGCTCATCATTAGGGGCCACTGACTGGGATCAGTTGCCCTCTCTGCAAATCACGGGATTTCTCCCGGTTCACAGAGAGGGAAGATTATTTTATCTCATGAAATGCAAATGTCAAAAATGCAAAAGTCATGAATTTCAAAGCTGCATAGAAGTTCAAGATTCAAAATCCAAACTAAACTGAAAAGGTTCAATCCAAACTTTCAATCCAAAACAAAGTTTACTCAAAGAAAGATTTCAAAAGTACATTTGCTGTCACAAGCCTACAAGCTGTCATGGAAAGATTTTTGGAAAAGATATCAAAAGGCAAAGTCAGATCAAAATTGTCAAAAGGATAAAGATGCAAAATGTAAGATGCAAACTATCTTTTTCATCATTTCCCTAGTCAGCCCCTTCAGAAGCAAGTACAGTAAAATCATATAAAAATCCTAAGCTGTACTTTGAGAGAGAGAAAAGAGATTAAAGCAGGCAGGGGTTTAGGCTCAGTTCAGACAAGACAATGCAGTAGCAGGAAGAAAAGATATACAAAGTCAAAAGAAACATAGCAGTTCAGCAGCAAAATAGCAATTCAGAATAGGAAGAGGTAAGAAGCAAAACTGATAACCAAAGTCTATCAAACTTAAAACCTGTCCACAAAACTTGACAACTCTGCATAAAAGAAACATAGCAGTTCAGCAGCATAGGAGAATTTCAGAATAGAAAGGGTTCAGCTCAGTTCAGAGGGGCAAGATAGCAGTTCACAAAAATCAAAAAGCAAATATCAGTTCAGAAGCAACATAGCAGGTTAGAGGGGAGAGAAGAGAGATAAAACCAGTTCAGCATAACATACAAAAGGACCACTGTCCACAAAACTGAGTTAAAAAAAAAGATAGCAGTTCAGGACAGTTCAGAAAAATATGCAAACTAAACCACAACCTGCCTAAGAAAAAAGAGGAGCTCACTACTGTCCAGAACCATCAAACCATCATCCAAACACAAAAAACCTGATATACAAAACACCATGACCAAACCTTTATGCCAAACACAAAAAACCTGATATCCAAACTCAGAACTCAACCTTCAAAAAACACAAAACCTGATATCCAAACTTGCCTCACCATAACATACTGAACCAAGCCACAAAGCCAAGCATCAGTCATAAAACCATAACCTCACAGTACCAACAACCATACTCATCATCAAAAAATGCAAGCAAGCAAGGCAACAACAAGAAGCATAGTCAAGACAACGTAGGCAACTTAGACCCTCAGACCTTTGAGGTCATCACAGGGTGATACGAGAAAACATAGTCTCTCAAGAAGAAGAAGAAAGAAGCAATTTAAGGTGAACTCAGAAGCTTCATCAAAAGGCATCATATTTTAAACTCAGGCAACAATTCAAAAGCGTCAAAAGAGCCTCAGAAGCAAAGCTTCATCACAGGCAAGGCAGCAATGTCCTAAACCCTCAAACAATCATCACAGTGGAAGAAGAAGAGGTAAAGAAGCGAGGATTTAGGGTTTCTCAGTACGAATATCATCATCAAAATCTTAAATCATAAATAGCAAGGAACGAAGTTACCAAGAAGGCGTCCAAGCAAGCTCCATCACCGCCGTTCCGGCCTCCTGAAGCATCGCCCCTTTCTTCTCTCCTCCACCTCCAAATATCAGGTAGTATAATCCTCGCCCCCTATCTTTACTTCTTCACCTCAAAGAATGAAAAGAAAATACTTAAAAACTCAGATCAAACATGCAAATTTGTAAAAAGACAAAAGATAAGAATATGAGGCATTGTAATCAAACCTTAAAGTCAAGAGCGCCAAAACCGTGCCTTGGAGGGAAGAAAGATGTGGAGGGTGATGTTGGTGGCCGGAGAAAACGCTCAGGGAACTGCTAATCGAAGAAGACGAACACGGCGCCGTCGTAACCTCACAAACCCTCGTTTTCATTCTGAACCAAATGCCTAAACCCTAATTCTGTTTCAAACCATGGGCTTAATCTGACCCGTTTCCTAATTCACCTCTAAAGCCCAACGAAAATTACTTCTTTTTCTAACACTAACCTTATTTTATAACACACTAACTCTTTTCATTTTCATAAAAAAAAACTAATTTTGTTTTATAAGCAATACATACTTCTTTTTTTTTATATAAAACACTAACATTCTTTTTCTTTTTATAAAAAACAATATTTTTATTCTTTGAAAAAATACTAATTTAATTAAAATGTTTTTATCACAAGGTTAAGACATTTTTAGACAATATATTTTGTACATACATTTTAGAATATTCATTTTGTACATACAATTAATTTTGTACATATCATGTAAATTAAATTTGAAAATACTTTTTCTTAATCAAAATACTTTTTATACACAAATTAAAATTAAAAACATTCTTAATACATATTTGTATATATTATCTTTTTTTATACACAATTAAATTGAAAATACTTTTTTAATTGAAATACATATTTGTACATATTACACATTTTTTATACATAATTAAAATTGAAACTTTTTTAATTAACATTCTTTTGTACATAACAATTCAATACATTCACTTCTCTCTAATATTGAAATTCATAAACATTTTGGCTAAAATACTCTTTTTTAATTAAAACTCAAACACTTAATCAAAACCCTTCATTTGTACATAATTCAACATATAAATCAACATACATTTAAAAACATTTATCTAGGTCAAAACCCTAATACGCTCAACTTCACATTTCGCATTTGTACATATTTACATTTACACAATACATATACACTTGTACACTTACACAACACATTTCCCTATACACATGTTTATCTTACATTTATATTTGATATTCATTTGATCGCGACATTCGATTTGGTTGTAAATTATTGGGTACTATAAATCTCATCCCCTTGTACATTTATACCCCCACTCCCGGACATTATTTTGTAATAGCGTAGATTTACATTCCGCAATTTACAGCTTTTCAATTATACCATGGTTAGACCTAGGGTTTGTATGTACATAAAATCAAACGCTAGATAACCTAATACAAGACAAATGCATGTAATCAATACACAATCACACTTGCACCCTTTAGGGTAATCCCACATGTTGCCTTCCAAAATGGGCCATGCTTGCACGTCGAATGTCTTTGGCAAAACAAAATCAAATGATCATAAGTCCCTCGATGACGCTTTCGAAAGTTGCCTAAACGAAATGATCATAGTCCCTTCAAAACAAATTGCCAAAGACACTTGGCATCATTGCATTCATGGTCTATACGATAACCCGTGCCCGTCCCGAATAAACTTCCTAAACGCAAGATCGTCCACCAATTTCAATGGTGAAACGAAATTGTTAAAAGGGGTTAAAACATGACAAAAACCTTTGAGTACAATAGGGTAGACAAAACTCTTAGTTACTTGAGATCAAACTTGCAAAAACACTTGCCTTCTTTTCAAAAACCACAATCCACAACACTTTCAAACAAACTCTCAAAAACATTTGAAAACATCTTTTCGAAAAGATTCACACTTTTGTAAAACACTCAAACACGAGTCAAATACATTAGTTGCCTAAAACAAGGCATCTTTTTTCTAAAAACATTTTCAAAAAAGCACCCACACACATACCATTTTCAAAGCAATCGAAAAATAAAGGCAAATGATCTAAAAAACCAAGTAACTAAGAGCCCATGGATAACCATGGATGAAAAGGGTGCTAATACCTTCCCTTTTCATAATCTACCCCCCGAACCCACGAAATATCTCAAAAAGGTTTTTGCTGTGCTTTTTAACCTTTCCTTTAGGATAAAATAAAAAGTCGGTGGCGACTCTTGCTAACCGCACAAGTGCGAATACGAACGCAAAACACAAGTCAGTTCTCCCACCGTATCACACTTTGACCTTAGCAGGGTCCACTTGAATTCCCTTATCACTGACCACGAAGCCTAGCAACTTCCCAGATCTTACCCCGAAGGTGCACTTGTTCGGGTTCAACCTCAGCTTGTATAGTTTCAACCGGTCAAACAATTTTTTGCAGATGATCTAGGTGCTCTTCCTCAGTCTGGGACCTTGCGATCATGTCGTCAACATACACCTCTATCTCATGATGGATCATGTCATGAAATAAAGCAACCATGGCACGTTGGTAGGTTGCCCCAGCGTTCTTTAATCCAAAAGGCATGACCTTGTAACAGAAGGTGCCCCACTGAGTAACAAATGTAGTCTTTTCCATGTCTTCAGGTGCCATCTTGATCTGATTGTAACCTGAGAAACCATCCATGAAAGAGAACACCTTATGCTGAGCTGTATTATCAACAAGGACATCAATGTGAGGTAGGGGAAAGTCATCTTTGGGGCTGGCTCTGTTCAGATCCCTGTAGTCAACACACATTCTGACCTTACCGTCCTTCTTAGGTACTGGCACCACATTAGCAACCCACTGAGGGTAAGAAGTCACTGCAAGAAACCCAGCGTCAAACTGTTTCATAACCTCGGCTTTGATCTTCTCAGACATTTCTGGACGCATCCGACGGACCTTTTGCTTAATCGGAGGGCAGTCTTCCTTAGTTGGCAAGTGATGGACCACAATATCGGTATCCAACCCGGGCATGTCTTCGTAGGACCAGGCAAAGATCTTCATATAATCATGCAGCATTTTGGTTAACCGTTGCTTCACGCTGAGCTCTAGGTTGGCACCAATCTTTACCTCTTTCCTGTCTTCTTCAGTACCCAGGTTTATTGTTTCCACTGGTTCTTCGTGGGGTTGAATTTCCCTCTCTTCCTGAAGCAACAGTCTTGCAAGCTCACCAGGCACTTCGCAATCATCTTCACCTTCGTCTTAGGCTAAGTTGATCGGATTTTCGAAGTCATAACTGGCAGTAGCAGAGTTGTTATCAGTGAGATCCAGAGTGGATTGAAACCTGTATGAGTGAGTGTGTGTGTAAATACAGCTGTTTTGAAAAATATGTAAAGGAGCATAAGATTTGCAATGCGAGAAAACGTCCAAGATTTTCATTCATGATATATGAAATGACAGTTTATATGCCCTCACAAATGAAACCACGGTGCCTCGGGTAAGACACCGGGCCATAGAGTTTATTTAATTGTTTATTACAGAATAACGAAACAAAGAAATTTATTACTGCGTCACAAAGGTAACAGGAGTATGGTCTTTGGCAATCCAATTGTTCAACCCGCCTTCGGTCGTCGGGTAGATCCAGCTATTGAATTCCGCTTCATCCACTTCGTTGTCTTCCCCAACAGCATTCACTCCTTGATTTGTAATGATCACAGGAGGTCTTCTGATCTTCGCCTTCCGCATAGCTTTCTGACCTTCTGTAGTAAAGCCCAGCCCGAATTTATCAGTTTTCTGTGTGAAGTCTGGAAGCCTGCCCCAGCCCCATTTAGCATATTCACCCTTTTGAACCACAGCCCGGGCGTCCTTTAGGGAAGCCATCTTCAAAGGAACACTTTCTTCCGTTGCTGTTTCCGATGCTGCTGTAATTGGAAGCACCTCCTTGAAATGCTGAAAGGGGGTTTCAATAAACTCCCCGTCCATCTCAATGTATCTGAAGGAATTCAGGTGGCTCACCATATATTCCTCCTCTCCCTGCACAGTGACGATCTTCCCTCTGACGGGGTACTTCAGCTTCTGGTGCAAGGTAGAGGTCACTGCCCCAGCCTTATGTATCCAAGGTCGACCCAATAGACAAGAGTAAGATGGACGGATATCCATCACATAAAAAGTAGAGTCAAACACCTGAGAACCCACACGAATCGGAATGTCAACCTCTCCATGAACCATCCTTTTTGAACCGTCAAAGGCTCTGACGATGATATTGCTGGGTTTTAATTCCAGGCCTTCACAATCTAGACGGTCTAAAGCCTTCTTGGGTAGCACATTCAAGGACGAGCCAGTATCCACCAACACATGTGCCAAGGTAGTGCCCCTGCATTCGATAGAGACATGCAGAGCATCATTATGGTCTCTTCCCTTCGCGGTTAAGTCAGCATCTGAGAAACCCAAGCCATTGTCTGCTGTCAGATTTGCTACACAATCAGTGAACTGGACTACAGATGTCTCATGTGGCACATGGGCCGTCTTGAGGAACGAGATCAAGGCCTTAGCATGGGCCTCGGAGCACAGCAATAAAGAAAGCATGGAGATTTTGGAGGGCGTGTGCCCCAGCTGTTCCACAACATTAAAGTCACTCTTCTTTATAATTTTCAGAATCTCCTCCATCTCTTGTTGGGAGGCCTCAGCAGTTATAGGTACAGGTGCCTCCATCTGGGCAGGCTCAACTTCAACTCCTTTGCCCCGAGCATTGGATGACTCGGCAGCAGGAGAAACAATTGGATCAGCAGCAGGAACAGGTACACTTGTAGGAGTTATGAGAAGCGGTCTTCAAGCAGCAGGAGGTGCAATGTCAGGCGAGAAGAGCCTGCCACTGCGGGTAACCTTGGCTGGGCCAGTGATATCACAGATGCTGGCACCAGCGTTGAACTCTTGTTTAATCCCATTCACATACACATCTGCCCCATAATGCCAGGGGATAGCTTTATCAGATACATAGGGTAGGGGCCCCGGAACAGTGATAACCACAGGTGCAACGGTCATGATTTGAACGGGCTTCTTCGGGAGAGCCTTGATCGGATTGTTGAATATGGTAACCACAGAAACTTCTTCCACCGGAACCAACTGAACATCAGACTTCTTAAACAAAATCTCCTTGCTATCCATTAGGCTTTGGATGCCTATCTTCAGCAAGGGACAACCAGATAGGGACACAGCACAGAACAGGAAACCCTCGCTGCAACCCGGAAATAAACCGGCCAGCAATAGGTTCTTCTTGACAGTCTTCAGAGGAGTGGCTAGATCATCCACAGAAACGGCATAAACATCTTCGTCAACAGCATTTACCCCATGCTGAGGCATAGGAGCAGTAACTACATTTGGCCTCTCAGGCGCTTCAAACTGTATCTCCTCCGCGTCGATAAGGTCTTGCACCTTACTCCTTAACGCCCAACAGTCATCAGTAGAATACCCCGGGCTATCTGAATGGTAAGCACAACGAGCATTCGGGTTGTACTTAGGAGATGCAGTATTTGGGAACTTTGGCGCCTCTCTGACAGTCACTAAATTGGTTGAGAGCAACTATGGCAGGATCTGCGACAAGGTCATACTCAAGCGGGTGAACTCTCTCTGGGGTCTTTCAGCCCTTTGAGGATTAGTCGGCCGAGGAGCGGCAGCAGGCTTAGCAATCATTACCGCACTGACAGATTGGCGGCGCTCAGGTCTCTCTGATTTCCTGGAACCATACACGGCACTAGCCTCCTTCTTGAAGGGTTTCTTCTCAGAACTAGACGATGCACCCTTCGGAATCTTACCAGACTTTAACCCAGCCTCAATTCTCTCTTCAGTCAGAATCAGATCAGTGAACCCAGCAGAAGAATTCCCGATAAGATGGTTGAAAAACGGCCCAGATAGGGTTCCCAAGAACATGTCTACCAACTCCCGATCAGTCAATTGTGGCTGCACCCTTCCAGCCAGGTCTCTCCACTTCTGAGCGTACTCCTTAAAACCTTCACTTGAACCTAACGACATACCCTGGAGTTGGGTACGTGTAGGGGCAAGGTCGGCATTATATTGATACTGCTTATAGAAAGCAGTAGCCAACTCCTCCCAGTTACGAACCTTGGTCCCATCCAGCTGATAGAACCATTCGAGATGAGTCCCTGAAAGACTCTCCTGGAAGAAGTGGATCCACAAATTCTTGTCCGCAGAGTACGGTTGAATTTTACGAACATAGGACCTGAGATGTAGCTTGGGACAAGACGCCCCGTCATATTTAGAGAAAGATGGTGCTTTGAACTTCCGAGGAATAATCACACCAGTAGACAAACCCAGATCTCCGAAATCCAGCCCAGGTACCTGTTGAATCTCCATAGCATTCAACCTATCCTCCAGTTGCTTGTATCTGTCTTCTGCAGGAGGGTACTGCTCTTCATCAAAATCAGTCTCGTTGTCGGAGACTACCGGACTAGGAACCCTTGCTTCTGCCTGAGGAGTACTCTTGCCAACAGAAGAACCAGCCTCTTCCTGCTGCAGAGCATTGCCAAACCTTCGGCCCGAGTTGAACAGAACAGTTCTTCTCTTCTTCTTCTTCTCCTTCTTCAGGAGCATAGCCTTCAGCTCTTCTTGGCCTTGAGCCAGACCCTTGATTAATTCCTGAAATTGCGCATTCTGCGCCTGAAGAGCCTTGATGGATGTCTCAGTTGATGACGAGTCGGGATTCATGATGCTGAAATAAACAGCGAAGAACTGTAAGCAACCTGAAAAGAGGAAAAACCTGCTATGCACATGATGTATGAAATGCGTATGAATTATGTTTTCAAAGACAATCGAGAATCAACTTTGTAAACAAAAAGGAACACACTTCATTAGATTCAACTTTGAAACTGAAATTATTGAACAGGTTGCCCTTAGGCGTTACATGAAAGGAAATACTGAAAAGGAAATAAAATTGTAAAAGCACATCTGGAGCTCCTTATTGATCCCATGGTCTCCTCTTCTCAGTACGGATGTAGGCATTCAGAGCTCTCTCATTCTCCAACTGTTTTGTCAGCTTCTGGATCTTTGATTCCTGCTCGTTGAACTTTTCCCGGTAAGAATCCCGCTCTTCTCGTAGTTGCGACCAAGATCTCTTCAATGTCTCATAATCAGTAGGTATCTGAGGAGGAAGGACAGTTGGAGGAACACCATCTTTGTCAGGACACTCAAGAATGACGGGTCTGACAGCTTCATACGTCATACCTAACTTCTGAGTACGGATGCGAACCCATTTGTAGTAGGCTTCCATAGGTAAAGAGGTCTTTGGCCCTAACTCTTGTGGGTCACCTTTATGAACTTTGTCCCAAGCTTTGATGAACCTACGACGCAGCTCGTCACTATCCACCTGAAATTCAAAACTGATGTGAGGCACCAACATCTCATGGGGACCTGCTCTTCTTGCTCTTCCAAACTGACGGAGTGCTAGACATAGATTGTAAGAGATCCCTCCTTGGGTACCAATCAGAGGAACATTAGGGTATTCCCCGCATCGATCAATAATAGCTATCTCATCCAAACCTCTGCAAGTCCAAATGATGTCTTTATCGGTGAGAGACATTAACCTGTGAGCCCAACCTCTTCCTTCTTGATTCTTTAGTACGAACTTAGGGAGGTGCGAACTAAACCACCTCACCAACAAAGGGATACAACACCATAGGGTTCCTCGTCTTCGGGTAGTACGGGCATGGAGTTGTTGCAAGATGTCACCCAAGAGAGTGGGTACAGGATTCTGAGACATAAAGATCCTTATGGCAGTGACATTGATGAAGTTGTCAGGATTAGGAAACAGGACTAACCCATAGATTAGGAGAGCCAAGATGTCTTCATATGCCCTAAAGTCCAGGTCACTCCAGAAACTGTTAGCTTTACCAATCAGAAACTTGGCCAAGAAACCCTTAACTCCGCTTCTAGTTACCCAGTTGTCTGTTACCTCTTGATGGGTCAAAGGAAGAGCTGCAGCAACATCCTCAAGCCTGAGGGTCTTTTCCCAACCAGTAAAGGGAGTCTGATCCAAGATAGGGATACCAAGCAAATCCGAGAACTCTTCCAGGGTAGGGACCAGCTGGAAGTCTTGAAAGGTGAAGCACTGGTACAGAGGGTCATAGAACTGGGTCAGAACACTCATCAACTGTTGATCCCGCTTTGCAGTGACTAAACTGAGAAGAGAACCATGCCTCTGAATGAAGGAAGTGGTATTTGGAATTCTGCTAACCAACTCATCAAGCAACTCAGGTGAACGAACAAAGTTGAACCGGATAGTATTCCTTCGCACAGGCATCATGATGTCCTACAAAACAGAGCAAAGGTGAAACCCTCTTGTCTTTGAAATGGTCAGTCCTTATGCATGATGCATGCAATGCTCATGATGCTATGATGTTATGATAAAGCACACCACATATAGATACAAAGGCAAACATGGTAAGGCACACAAGTCACACAAGGCAAGCCCCTAAAGTTTAGGCCAGCATGAGGTCTAGGTACTACCCTCTTTCAGTTTGTTGGTTCATACCTGTCCTAATCAAAAGTAACTGGGTTCTTAGAGGATCCCAATATCATTGACTACCCTCAATCGGTCATAACTCCAGCATCGCAATCTTTTCTTGCGGCCAGAACCATCACGAGAGTTTAGCCTCAATGGGCGTAGCATACTGCTACAATTCTAAAGGCCAAGTTGTGTCAATTAAGGTTCTAAGGTTGTTGGTGCTTAATGACTCCTTAGAAGACCCATATTCTCCTCGTTGCGACACAAGGGATATCGGTACAGACCAAGGTGCCACACCAACGTAGCCACTGCTTCACCTGTGTCGGTCTACGCCAGACAGGTCCCTCACAGCTTATGCTACCTAAACAGGGTATCCCCAGATCCGGGTTAGGATCTATGTAACTCCGATGCAACCCACGATAGTAAAGCAAGTAAATCAATACAATTGAAAACACAGTTATGAACTAGCCCTAAGGTACACCTCACTTTAGAATATTCCCCAGCAGAGTCGCCAGTTCTGTGATCGGTGGATCTGGAACTGACTGTTTAACGCTGGTTCGCGAAATGTCGCGGAAGCAAGAGTCGCCACCGTCTTTTATTTTCTCCAAATGGAAAGGACAAAAGCACAGAAAAATTCCTTATAGAGATTGCTCTCGGTTCGGGAGGTAGATTATAGAAAGGGAAGGTGTTAGCACCCTTTCTATCCATGGTTATCCATGGGCTCTTAGATACTTGCTCATTTGTGTTTTCAAAAATGGTTTATTTGCTTTTCAATTGTGGGTTTTAAAAAAAGTTTCTTTGAAAATTCCAGTTCGACTCTTGTATCGGTCCTCAAGAGTGTTTGAAAAATTGCTTTCGAAAGCTTTTTGAAAAGGTGTCGGTGTGAAAAGTATTTTTGAATTGTTTTAAAATTTAGAGCAAGTATCTAGAGTCGTCTACCTACCCTAAGGAATTCGTCTGGGTAAATGTCCTTTAAAGTATTGCCATCCCACCATTGAGAGATAGGTAGCACTACCATTGGAGGTGTTCGGGTCAATTCGAGGTTCGGGACATGGTGATCACCAGAGCAATGGGAAGACACCTTAGAAGCTACCCTCATGCCAGGTTCCCGGATCATGAGGACTTACTAAGACATCCTCTACTCGACGATCACCTTTCGAGGCAAGGCAACAGTGAGGCGTACCCTAGGGGTGGTGTGTGATTTGTGTGTCGTTTTCATTTGCATTTATCTTGTCATGTCAAAGTGATCTATGCGTTTGTTTTTATTTTAGGCCATTCATTCTTGCATGCATTTTATTAACAGTTAAAAAGTGCGGAAATTAAAAGTTCCTAAACTATTACAAAGGCGCGGGTCCACATCGCTAAATTAAAATCCAGGACCCGATTTGACAGAAAATAAAGAAGTAAAATAAAGTGCGAGAAATTAAGTTTACAAGGCTTTGGGAGAGTTACATAAATATTTAAAAGAAGGAATAAATATGCGAGTTGAAATTTAAATCGAAACGAGGGCGTTGGACCCTTTTTGCAAAATTAAACTAATGAGGACTTAATTAAAATTAAAAGAAAGAAAGAACTTGTTTTTTGGTATTTTTTAGTATTTTAGGATTTAATGAAAAAAAATTAATTAAAATAAATACTAACCCTAATTCTAATGGCTTTTAATTTATTAAGAAACATTGAATTTTAACCTAAATTAACCCTAATTTTTATATATAAATTTAATTATGAAAATAAATAAAATAAATAATATTAAATATTTGATTACCATGAAAGAAAAATAGAAGGATGAAAATTAATTAAACCTAATTCTATGTTTTTTTAGATTTTATTATGAAAATATTAAATTAAACCCTAATTTAAAACTAAATAATTTACATGCAAATTTATTTACAAAATATTAACTAATTAAATATATTTAATTTTTGACCTTTTCTGATTTTTATGGTATTTTGTGATTTTATGAAAATAATAATTAAATTAACAGAATTAATAAAAAAATAATAATTGAAAATAAAGAAACAAAGAAAAATAAAAAAAATAATGAAAAGGGTTTGCAAACCTGGGGGTTCAGACCCCAAATAGGAGGTGAGGCCTTAGTAAATCTGGCCCATTTACCCTGGCCCTTTTGACCTTTTCCAGGCAGCGTGCTGGCGCGTTGACTGGGACTCACCGTGTATCTCAATTCTTGGCCTTTGATTGGATTCTGTTGGACGCGTGGCAAGCCTGATTTGGAGGTGTATGGTGCGTCTCAACCTGGAATCTGCATGTGAACGTAAATTGAAAAATAACATTGAGATAATGAAGACCTGGGGCTCGAACCCAGGTCATATACCTTACCAGTCACTATGCTTGCCAGTGGAGCCAGATGCGCGTGTTGTATATGTAATAACTGAAGAATAATATAATGAGAAAATACTGGTTAGTGGAAATCAGCGCGCGAAATTTAAACTAACCAATCAACCAATGCCACGATATCATCTTCTTCATGTTTGTTTTTCCTGAAAAATATAATAAAACATGGCAACGGTTTTTTAAGCGTTCTCCTAGGCCATCTATGGAAAAATAGCGAATAGCCTAGGAACGCTCATAAATTGAGCGCGAGCATAACTTCCTCTTCGTCCAGACACGCTGATTCCAATGGTGGTGGTTTCGCACTCTAATTTTTCCTCATTTAAAAAACCCCAATTTGGGAGCTTTCTGAACCCTAAATATTATCAATGGCGAAATCGTGTATAGCGCATAAAAATACAATTAAACATATGGGTTAGCTTCAGAATTGCATAAGGAGTATGAATCAATGAATAAAATGTCATGAGGATGCCTGCAAATCAAAACACGAATATGCATTTTTCATGAAATATTTTGAGTTCTGTATACCGATTCTTGAGGTTTTGATGAATGTTTTTGATTGGGAATCGTTCAGTGAAGCTTCAGCAAGCTAATGAAACAAAAATCGTGCCTTGAATCGCCCTAGAAGGAGGTTTTCAGTTTTGAGTTTCTTTGCAAAAATTTCAAGTTTGTCAATTGGTTTCTAGCGCAGCTCCTTGGTCTCCAGCATGAGGGTTTCGTTCTATGCTTATGTATGAATCAATTAGGTCAACAATTCTGATCAAAATCTCTTGCAATGATGGTTTATGAGATTTGATTTTCAAGCATTATTTTTCAAATATTTTCCATGTGTTTTTGTGCAAATCATGATCCAATCAATCCAAATCTTTCCATATTTGAATATGCACGAGTTATTGAGTAGATTTTATGCAAAAAAGGATTGTAAAACTTAGGTTAAATATTTTCCATATATTTAATTTGATTTAAATGAATTATTATAAATAAAAATTCAAATAAATAAATAAAAAATGAAGAAATACTTCCCTTTGGGCCAAGTGGTCGTGCATATGCTTGGGATAATGAATTGTGGAAGAAAAATGGGCCCATTAGCAATTTTAGGTCATTTGAACCAATGTTGACTTTTCAAAATATCCAAAAATTTCCCAACTTCCACAAGGCATAACTTGCTCAATTTTTAAGCTTTTCTCATGTTCTTGGACATTTTGGAAAGGTCTTTGAGTCCTCTAACCAATGCCTTTGGTCCCATGTCATTTTGATTTACCAATCTCAAGTTATGGCCTTTTACTTAAAGTCCCTTTTTGTTGACTTTTGAAAATGACCTATAATGTTGAAATTGATAACTTTTTGTGAGAGCATTTCTTGGACTTGAAGTATGAAGATGAGTTGTAGGAAATGTCTTTCTCTTCAAAATGAGCTTTGAATGGAATTTTTCTGATAATCCATGTGAAAGTTATGCCCTGGTCAATTTACAGTTGACTTTTTCAACTGTCCAAATAAGGAAACTTTTGCATCTTGATGATTTTTGAGCCAAGCTTTGAGAATCATGATCAAGCATTGATCAAATGATGTTTGTGGCTTCAAAATGAGATGTTGACCAAAAATTTGAACTTTTGACTGTCAAATGACCATTTGCCCCTACAGTTGACTGTAGTGCAATTAGGGTTTTGACTGTACAATTTTGTGCTGAATGTCTTGAAACTTGGTATGAGGATGCTTGACCATATTTATAGGCATGTGAGACTTGATTGGACCTTTAGAAACTTCATCCTCTTGATCAGAACACAAACCCTAATTTTGACTGCTTAAGAGGCCTTTATACTGTACAACCCTTGGGGAGATTTTGAAGCATGACTTGGCAATTCTTTGAAGAATATGGGAGGGCAAATTTTGGGGTACAACATAGTGAAAACTCTTAGCACGCGTCTTGAGAATAACTGGTCGATCTTGCAAGTTACCCTCAGTTTAGGACTCTCGAGGACCAGCGGTTGTTTACCATTTTCCACAGTAAACAAATTGGCACACCTGGTGGAAGCCAGTGCTAAGAATTGGTCTTAAGTATTTATAAGTGAATGCAACTTAGAAATGGGAAGTTAACCAAAGAGTATAATAAACCGTTATCTAGGAAGCAAATATCAAGAATGACAATTCCTGATAATCCAAATGTAGAATAAATATCGTCACGAACTTTAATCACTACCAATCCAGTAGTTTCTCAAGTAGCACTTTTTCCTCCAGTAGGGTCGACTGCTTCAATTTTCGTACAAATGTCTCATGCTCCACCGGGAAGCCCAAGACCAGTAATAACTATGACTACCATACCTAATGTGCCTCGTTTTGGTAATGTAGATCTGGCTTATGGAATGCCGTATTCCATGATGCCAGGATATCCGTCAACGTCGAATACATCAGTGGTGTCAGATAATGTTCAAAATTTGAACTCTCCTTTACAAGGATCTGTGCCAGGAGGAAATAATAGAGGCAACCAAAATAGGGTAGCGCCTTCTCAACCTTTAGTACCGCCTCTTACTAATACTTCAGTAGCAGTATTAAGGCAACAAATGGATGATAACAACCACGAGTTGGTTAATATGTTAACTAATCAGATGGGTAATGTATTTAATCCTATAGTAGAAGAGTCGGCTGAGACTAATAGGCAGTCTGCTGAAACAAATCGACAGGTGATTGCCCAATTAACGTGTTTGTGTAATTTTTTAGGTTCTCCCCCAGCGCCTATTCGACAGGCACCACCAGTTCAACTAGATGCCCCTAGTCAAATAAACATGGGGGCAATGCAGGACGAAACTGTCCATCAGGGGAAAATGCTAGTGCCTCCAAGGAATTTGATTGTCGATTCACCTAGGGTATTAGTACATCAACATCAAGAGGCTGGTCAAATTGTTGATCAAATTCGACAAGAGGACTTAGCCGTTGAAAATAATTTAACCACCATTGTCGAAAGAATTATGGATAGAAATGGTATGAATACCGCACTTCAGAGGCCAACATATTCCTCCCATTTTTCAGAATATATTTTACAGACTGAAAACCCTAGAGGATGGAAAATCCCTAAGTATACAAAATTTGGGGGAGAATATGGAGAGTCGACAGTAGAACATATTGCCAGATATTTAGCTGAATTTGGGAATATGTCAAATAATGAAAACTTAAGGGTAAATTACTTTCCTTCTTCCCTTACCAAGGCAGCTTTAACTTGGTTTACCACTTTACCCCCAAACTCGATTGACTCATGGACGAAGTTGGAGAAACTTTTCCATGAACAGTTTTATGAGGGTCATTCGAAAATTAGTTTGGTCGAATTATCAAACATTAAAAGAAGGTTTGTTGAAACCATTTATGATTATCTAAACAAATTTAGGTCATTAAAAGCAAGATGCTTTACTCAAGTGCTAGAACATGAGCTTGTTCAAATGGATGTTGGGGGTTTAGATTATTCCATTAGGAAGAAAATAGATCCAACCTTCATGAAAAGTATGTCACAGTTAGCTGATAGAGTTCAACATCTATAGCGGCTGCGACTAGAAAAGGTCAAACATACTAAGGCTAGTACTAGAAAATAAAAAGTAGCCTTCATAGATTATGATGACACAGATCCCATTTGTGAGGCCGACTATACCTCACCAACAGAGGCAGAAGTCGACTTGGATGAAATGAAGCCAGGGCAAGCCTATGAGTGTAAATCATTATTTCCTGCTAAAGGAAAGAATGCGGTCGTAAATAATCCAAAATTCCCAGCAAAAACTTATACGTTTGATGTCACTAAGTGTGAAGAAATTTTTGATTTACTGGTTAAAGATGGTCAAATTTTAGTACCCCCAGGTGCTAAATTACCACCATTAGAACAACGACAGAAAAGAGGTTTTTGTAAATTTCATAATTATCTTGGTCATAAAACCTCTCAATGTTACCTTTTCGGGGATCTTGTGCAAAAGTCGCTGCAAGAGGGTAGGCTGAAGTTTGCTGCAAGAAAGATGAAGATTGATATTGATCCTCTTAGGCAAGAGGAAGTGTTATTTTTCGACCCAGTTGGCATCAATATGGTAGAGATTACTGAATTTCCTGATGATAATATGGTCGAAGAGGGCACTGGAGAAAGTCCTGATGTCGGCCTAGCAGATGTGTACCCAAGGCCTGAGGAAGATTTGCTAGACTTCCTTTACCGCTGTAAGAATAAAGGTTCACAAGCTTGCTTGTGTCCTAGATGTGGCACTTTAACTGACAAAATAGCTTTTGAAAATTTCCAGAAGCTACAGTTAGAAAAGAACATAGGCAAGCCATATAATCAAAGGTTCCCTACACCAAGGGACCCAAGAAGAGCTATGGGAAACTCTCATGTTAAACCTAGGAGTTATATTCACTCACCAAAAGCTCCTAACGGGACCTAGATTAAACCCCAAGGGAGAAAGGACGCACCAATTGATGGGGCACCAAACAAAGGGAAGTCGGCTATTGACTACCAACATGAGTTCAAGTCAGAGAAGAAAAGCCACATTTCTGAAAACTACATAGGGAAGAATCCCATGACTCGAACCCAATGGAGACGCTTCCAGTGTCGAAAGAAAGTTGAGAGGCAAGCAGCTGCTGGCTGGATTGCTGCAAACAAAGGTGGAAGTCAGAGGCAGTACCAGGTGAAAGTCGACTCCTCTGTGAAAGAAAGAATCAAAGAATTCGTGAATCGACCAGCTGGCAAATGTTTTGAAGAAGCCATTGACGATTTTGATTCCGACTCTGAAGAGAGTTTGAATATCTTAGTCAATGTAGTATCAATTCTTCCAGCAGAATATGATTGCTTGACTAAAGTGGACGATTCAGCAGACACGAATGTTGAGGAGATGGCTTTACATAAGCCAACATGTTATTTTGTCATGAACAATGGTTCCATTGAGAACCAAGATGCTTTCTTTGAGAAACCGGATATGGCCATGAGGAGCCATTTAAAGCCTCTTTTAATAAGGGCTAAGGTCAAAGGGGTGTCTATCAACAAGGTGTTGTTAGACTGTGGTGCTACGATGAACATTATGCCACACCACTTATTGTGGAAAATTGGTAAATATGACACCGATGTTAGATCTCATAACGTGGTCTTATCAGACTACGAAGGAAGAACTAGAAACACCATGGGTGTGATCCAAGTGGACATTACTGTCGGCTCAGTTACCAGGCCGACTATTTTCATGGTGATTCAAGGCAAGGCAAGTTATAACCTCTTAGTAGGGAGAGAATGGCTACACGGAGTGGGGGATGTGCCATCCTCTATGCATCAGCGTTTGGTGATCTGAAGGGAAAATGGCATAGTCGAGAATATTTAAGCTGATCAAGGGTATTTTATGGCTGACATGAACAATGTCAAAAAGAAGCAGTTCAACAGGAAATTAGCTAATATTTCCCCATGTCAACCTCTTGAAGATGTATATGCCAACCTTGATGAAGCATTTGTTTCATTGAAGTTATATGAGACCCATGGTTTTATGTGGGATGTGGAACCTCTTGAGGATCCATACTGTACTAACCGGCCGACAGGCTGGGGAGACATCAGTGATGATGTCTGAGCTAGATGCTCTAAACAGGATTTCGGCATATATTACCGAAAGTAAAATAAATTTGGCACTGATAGCTGAAGAAAATATGGTTGTCGAAGCCAATAAACCACAAGTTCTAGATGAAGGAGCTACTTTGGCTATTGAGCCAAAGCTACCAGATATAATAGAGACGGTTGAAGAAAACATCGATATGCAGCGTTTGGACTGCATATATGACGAAGAACCCTTAGGCTTCGAAAGGATCCAATGGCACCAGAAAAGATACAACCACAAGACCCTTTAGAAGAAATAGATCTTGGAGAAAATGGGGATAAAAGACCAACTTATATCAGCGCCAACATCGACCCAAAGTTGAAATTTGAGGTAATATATTTATTAAAAGAATTTAAAGATTGTTTTGCTTGGGACTATAATGAAATGCCAAGTTTAAGCAGGGACTTGGTAGAACTAAAATCACCAATAAAAGCTGGAAAGAAACCAGCAAAGCAGACGCCCAGACATTTTGCTCCAGCCATAATGTCGAAAATCAAAGAGGAGGTAGAAAGACTCCTCAAAAGATTCATAAGAACCGCAAGGCATGTCGGCTGGTTGGCAAACATAGTGCCAGTAATTAAGAGAATTGGAAAATTAAGGGTATGCATAGATTTTAGAGATTTAAATGCTACCACCCTAAAAGATGAGTATGCTATGCCTGTGGCAGAGATGTTGGTCGACTCGGCTGCTGGTTCTGGATATCCAAGTATGCTTGATGGTTATTCTGGTTATAACCAAATTTTTATTGCAGACGGAGATATGTCGAAGATGGCGTTTCGCTTCCCTGGGGCACTGGGAACCTATGAATGGGTTGTCATGCCATTCAGTTTAAAAATGCTGGAGCGACATATCAAAGGGTAATGAATTCTATGTTTCATGATTTTATTGAAGATTTCATGCAAGTTTACATTGATGATACTGTAATAAAGTCAAATAGTAAACCAACTCATTTGTAACACCTTCGAAAGTCTTTCGAAAGGATGAGAAAACATGGAATAAAAATGAATCCATTAAAATGTGCTTTTTGTGTGCAGGCAGGTGATTTTCTTGGCTTTGTGGTGCATAAAAAAGGCATAGAAGTAAATCAAAGTAAGACCAAAGCCATTATGGACATCAAACCACCGTCGACCAAAAAGGAACTTCAGTCTTTGTTGGGCAAGATAAATTTCCTAAGGAGGTTCATATCCAACTTAAGTGGAAAAACCAAAGCACTTTCACCACTACTTCGACTAAAAAATGAAGATTTTGTTTGGCAAGAGGAGCATCAAGAGGATTTTGACAAAATCAAAGACTACTTAGTAAAGTCTCCAATATTGGCACCTTCTGTTAGACATAGGCCTATGAGGTTATATATTGCAGCCTCAGATGCGACTATAAGTAGTATGTTAGTCCAACAGGACGAAAAAGGTGTCGAGAGACCTGTGTATTATCTTAGTCGAATGCTAAATAATCCTGAGACTAGGTATAGTGATATAGAAGAACTATGCATTTGCTTGTATTTCTCTTGTATTAAACTAAAGCAATATATAAAGCCTATTGATGTGTATGTATCTTCTCATTTTGATATTATTAAGCACATGTTATCCAAACCAATTTTACATAGTCGAATTGGTAAATGGGCTTTAGCATTAACAGAGTATTCTCTGACTTACATGCCCTTAAAAGCAATGAAAGGACAAGTAGTGGCAGATTTTTTGGTCGACCATTAAATGGTTGGTATACCTCAAAATTATGTAGATTTAGTGCCATGGAAATTGTACTTTGATGGTTCTAGCCATAAGAATGGAGTTGGAATAGGAGGAATTATAATTTCTCCCAGTGGAATTCTAGCAGAGTTCAAGTATAAAATCGACGGTATATGCACAAATAATGAAGCAGAATACGAGTCTTTAATAATAGGACTTGAACTACTGCTAGATTTGGGGGCAAGGAACGTCGAAATTATGGGAGACTCTGAATTAATGATTAAACAAGTATGAAAAGAGTACAAATATGTTAAAGAAAATTTAATCATGTATTTTGTGATTACCACAAGATTATTAAAACAATTTGAGCAAGTAAGTATTCGACACATACCTCTAAGAGAGAACGAAAAGCCCAATGACCTAGCACAAGAAGCCTTAGGATACAAGAGAGATCAAAATGAAGAACTTACCCGAGTAAGAGAGAAAGTTCGAGCAACTTTGTTATCCCCTTCAGATTTGTCGATTGTAAAGTTAGGGGGTATAGATGCCGAAAATTTTCAAATTTTAACCATTGACAATGGACAAGAGAATGACTGGCGAAAGCCACTGGATAACTATTTGCGCATCCCCATGGGGTCGACAGATTGTAAGATCAAGTATCGTGCTCTCAGTTATGTTTTTATAGAGAATGAATTATTTAAGAAAACTGCTGAAGGAGTTTTGTTAAAATGCCTTGGAGAAAGTGAGGCATATGTGGCAGTGTCAAGTGTGCATAGTGGAGCATATGGTGCACATCAAGCAGGACACAAAATGAAATGGATTTTGGTGCGCTCAGACGTCTATTGGCCTTCAATGCTAAAAGATTGCATCAAATTTGCTAAAGGTTGCCGAGAATGCTAAATGCATGGAGGCATACGACATGTCCCCGCAAGTGAATTACATGCAGTTATAAAGCCCTGGCTATTTAGAGGATGGGCTTTAGATGTGATTGGAGAAATAAAACCAACATCATCAAAACAACAAAGATATATTTTAGTCGGTATTGATTACTTTACAAAATAGGTCGAGGGGCAGTAGCTTTAACTAACATCAGACCAAGAAACTGTTATTGATTTTATACAAAATCACATCATTTGTCGGTTTGGAATTCCATAAACGATTACGACCGACCAAAGATCAGTGTTTACTGGAACAAAAATGCAAGAATTTGCGCAAGAAGTTGGAATCAAATTGTTAACTTCTACTCCTTACTATGCTCAAGCAAATGGCCAAGTCGAAGCTGCCAATAAAGTGACAATTAGCCTAATTAAGAAGCATGTAGGAAAGAAGCCAAGGAATTGGCATAAAACACTGGATCAAACCTTATGGTCATGTAGAACTTCCCCTAAGGAAGCAACATAAACTACTCCATTTTGACTTGCATATGGGCATGATGCAATTTTACCAGTGGAGATACATGTTCAATCGATAAGAATCCAAAGACAACATGAAATACCATATGAGGATTACTGGAGTATGATGGCAGATGAGCTTGTTGACATAGATGAAGAAAGGATGTTGGCCCTTCTCGTTAATAAGACAGAAAGAAAGAGTTTCCAGAGCTTATAACAAAAAATTAAAGGATAAAGTATTTGTTGTCGATGATCTAGTATGGAAAGTGATATTACATATGGACAAAAATAATAGAGTCTTAGGGAAATGGTCCCCAAATTGGACCTTTTAAGGTGATACAAGTTTTTTCAAATAATGCCTATGAGCTTGAGGAGTTAGCCCCAGATCGACGGATCTTAAGGGTAAATGGAAAGTACTTAAAAAAGTATAAGCCCATTCTTCAAGAAATCAAAATCTCGACGAAATAAATATGCGTCGAGCCAACGAGCTGGTAAAATTTTGTTGAGACCAACAAATTCAAAACACACATAAAACATGGAAGATACATATAAAACAAACAAAGAAAGGATTCATTAAAATTTGGCTTAAAGCCATGAAGAAATTACAAGATTGTTGGTACAATGATTAAAAATGCTTAAATTTAGCTTGGAATGATTTCAGTTCACCATGTAGGTTGGTGGCCTGCTATTCAAAACCTTCTGCCTGAATCTTAAGTGTTTCAAGCCATGTTTCGAAAGAAGAAATCGCGCCACTTACAGCCATGGTGTCCACATCCATTTGCTCAGCTTTTTCTTGGGTTGGATTAATCACATTGTTAATCTCTTCCTCTTGCTTGGCGATTAATTCTAATTCCTTGTTGAGAGCAGAAATCTAGTCACGTATTTCAGCAGCTTTGTTTCGTTTGGGAATCAGTTCCTATTTCTTCTTTTCAATCATTGCTAACAAATCGTTAATTTCTTCAGTAACTTGCACCACCATATCCAACTTCTCTTTCACGAAAGCTTCCTTCGAGTCAACCGCTTCCTCATTTCCCGAATTCTTTCAACATTTTGGCGTAGAGGAATGAAAAGTTTCTCAAATGTCGTTATCATCAACCTGGCTGATTCAGACATATTGAGTTCCTTCATTTGAGTAAGAGCATCTGAGAGTTCTGGGCCAAGAGTTGGATCAGAATGGAGGAGATGAGGCAGATCAGGATTCAAAGCATGAGTCCGAATTTTAGTCATCATATTTTTGGCTCTAAATGCTTCAAGACTCATCTTGTCATTATATGCTTGAGATGGTTTGGAGTCAGAAGAAAGAGTGTGAGAACTCACAAAGCGACGCAACCTAGCAATTGCTTCTAGACCAGAAGGATTGACTCCCATGTGTTTTAGTTTAGTGGGTGAGTCGACCTTTGTTCTCCCAGAAGAAACGAGAGGCGCGCCTTGCATGCTTTCAAGACGGGGCAGGATTCGAGAGGTGGTGACATTTTTATTTGCTTTTGAACCATGTAGGGAATCTGAAGTGCTAGAATCAGAACAGTCGAACTATAACCCTTATGTTTTGCAGGACTAGTGACTGAGTCAGAGTCACTGAGAGTAGCTGGAATAGTTAGGTCGATAAACTCACCATCAACAATGTCAAGATTCTCATGATGGTGAGGGGAAGAAGCTTTTGACATAGGGGTATAGTCAGGTACACGTTGTTGTTTACCGGGGATGTTAACCTAAAGAAAGTAAGAAAAGGTATTAGACAAAACAAATTCAACAAACAAAAAATGAAAGAAACTAGAAAACAACCAGCTAATACATGTGTCGATGGATTAAGATCGACAAACTCGTCCTTAGCTGAAACACCAGTAAGGTCTCTCATCGGGATTTGAACTTCATCAACCCTAGGAGCACGAGTCGGAGTAACCAGAGTTGTGTCGACCACGATGGTGTCAGCACCTAAATCCGAGGTGGCTTCAGGATTTTCAACCAAGACATTGTTACGTCTCCTTCTTGTAATAAGAGGAATTTCGACATCAACTGGCTCCTCTATTTCATCAACAAGTTTCAAGCCAACCTTTGCTTCAGCATCCTCGGATACAGGTACCTTTGTCTTCTTTTTCTTTTTCGCCACCTCGCCTTTAGTAGAGGAATATTTTTTCCTCTTATGGCTTTTGGATTTGTGAGAGTGTTGAGAGGGATGAACATCAGGTGATGGCTAAGTATTAGAGAAAGATATAAGTCAAAGCAATTGTGTTAGTCGATAATGGAAGTTTTGAATAGACATAATATACCTTAGCTCTCTCAGAAGTATGCTTTTTGTCGTTCTTGGACCTTTTGGATTTTTCAGAGGGAGCAGCCAAATCCGATGAGCATTTTTTACTATGGAAAACAAGGAAAATATTAATACAAGTTTAGGGAGTAAACGACATAGAAACAAGAAATATATAAATACACCCATCGAAGAAGCATTCTTGAGTGAAGAAGAAATGGGTTCATCATCAGAGGGTGTGTGGTCAGGAATGATCTACAAAATTAAGTTAAGTCAGATATGCCAAATCAAGAATGATAGCTGGCAGAAAGTTGAAGTTTAAACCTGACGCGTTGAAGGTTTTTGTTTGCCGACAGGAACGACACCCGCCTGATCTATTGGTATATCTGTAAGACAAGTGTAAAACAATCAGATAAGCAACCAAAGTAAAATAGGCAGGGGTAAGCTTTCCATAAATCGTTACCAATTTGTGTAGTTGAAAGTACTCTAACATATCGGAGATCATAATGAAGATGCCCCAAATAGTTAGGTAGGTAATACTTCGTCGGTACCTGTGATACGGTGGGAGAACTGACTTGGGTTTTGCGTTTGTGTTCACAAATGTTTCGGTTTAGCAAGATTCGCCACCGACTTTTTATTTTATCCTAAGGAAAGGTCAAAAAGCACAGGAAAGACCTTTGAGATGTTTTCTTGGCTTCGGGGAGTAGATTATAGAAAGGGAACGTATTAGCACCCTTTCTATCCATGGTTATCCATGGGCTCTTAGTTACTTGCTTAGATCACTTGCTTTGATTTTTAATTGTTTGAAATGGTGCTTTTTAAATGTTTGAAATGGTGCTTTGTGTGTGATTTTTGAAGATGTTTTGAAAAGAGGCCATCGTTGTGGCAACCTTTGTAATGATTCTTGTTTGAATGTATACAAAGGTTTTTTTGTCTTTTGAAAAGTTTTCAATGTTTGAAAGTAGGTTTTTTGAAATTGTGTTGTGAAGTGTGTTTTGAAAATAGCAAGGATGTTTTTGCAAGCTTGATCAAGTAAATAAGAGCTATCTACCCTATTTTACTCAAAGATCTTTCTTATGTTTTTAACCCTTTTAACAGTGTTGTTTCACCATTGTATTTGGTGAACAACCTTGTGTTAGGATGTTAACGGGACAGGCGCGGGTCATTGTATAGACCATGATAGCAATGGTGTCAAGTATTTTTGGCAATTTTCTTGAGGGACTTGATCATTTTATTTAGGCAACTTAGATAGCGTCATCGAGGGACTATGATCTTTTTGTTTGGTTTTGTTTTGCCAAAGTACTCAACATGCAACCATGGCCCATTTTTGAAGGCAACAAGTGGATGAAACCCTAGGGGTGCAGGTGTGCATTGTGTTTGTTTTTTTCATGCATGTTTATCTTGGATTAGGTCAAGCTACTTGTTGGTTTTATTTTGCATACAAACCCTAGGTCTAGGCATGGTATAATTGAAAGCTTTTAAATGTGCGAGAATTTAAAAGCTAAGCTATTACAACATGATTATGGGGATGGGGGTACAAATTTGAAGTGGGGATATTTGACAAGGAAATAAATTCTAAGTTATTACAACCATATCGAATGTACAAGTCAATATTCAACATTTAAATAAACACAATTAAATAAATATTAAATAAAAATATATTATGCAAAAAAGATTGTTTATGTATGTGAAAATGGTATTTTTTAATGAAATATAAACAAATAAAAAAAGTCAAATTTTAATTATTTTGGTTATTTAGGGCAAAACCCTAATTTTCAAATAAATGACAATATTTATTAATTATATACAATATATATTAATTTATACAAAAAATAAAAGTATATTGTAAAAAAAAGTATTTTTAATGTCAAATATTAATAAAAATAAAGATGTATTATTTTTGTATTTTTTGTCCTAATTATCTAATAAATAAAGTATATAAGTATATATATATATATATATATATATATATATATATATATATATATATATATATATATATATATATATATATATATATATATATATATATATATATATATATATATATATATATATATATATATATATATATATATATATATATATATATATATATATATATATATATATATATATATATATATATATATATATATATATATATATATATATATATATATATATATATATATATATATATATATATATATATATATATATATATATATATATATATATATATATATATATATATATATATATATATATATATATATATATATATATATATATATATATATATATATATATATATATATATATATATATATATATATATATATATATATATATATTAAACATATTAAACATATAAAAATAAAATTAATTATTTACAAAAAAAAGTGTATATTCAAGAAAATATTTTCAAATGTAATAAAAATGATAAATAAGAAATAAGTATATTTTTCATATTATTTTTTAGGGTTTTTAATAAAAAGGATTTAGATTATTTACATATATATGTTTAATAAAATGAAATAAATATCAAATAAATATGAAAAAATATGAAAAATCATTTTTGGCATTTTTTTATGTTTGAACAAAAAATATAAAGTCAGAATAAAAATAAAAACATAAAAATGACAAATATTCAATCAAATGGGTCAGGGGGGTGTATTCAGCAAAATGGGGGTATCAAAAGCAAAGCCAGAACCAAGCCCAACCCACTGACTTCATCTTCTTCCTCTGAACTACAACACGCGCGCTTTGTACAGAAAATGCCATCTCCTGATTCTTTGATTTTTTGACAAAACTCATAACATAAAAATTGTAGAGCATCAAATAACGAATTCAACCATATAAAAAACTTGGATTAACTCTCAAAGACCAGAGAGAATTTCTCTGGCCCTAAAACCTGACCTAACTTTTTTCACATGTTCATGGATGAAATTCTCTCAGCACGATTAATGTAAATGAAAACTAAGCATATGTATGGCTTCAGGGCTATGAGTACAACATATTTCATTCACAAACCTAAGTCTAACCAATCCTAAATAGAGAGATAGAAGTCCATGAAATACCTGTTTCAGTTTGAATTGAGTAGGGCAATGCAGCAACCTTCAATGGTGTTTGAGCTTCTTTTGAGCTTGCCTGAAGTCCAAGGAAGCTTCTCCAATGCTTGGCTTGCTTTGAAACCACTTGAATCGTGTTGTAGAACTCCACCTGTAAAGCTTTGAAATGAAAATGGCAAAGTGTGTTAGAGGTGTTACAGCTTGCAATGGAGGTCTGGGATAGCTCAAGTAGATTGATTGGAAGGTGTTTGAAACTCTTTTGGACAAAACGCACGATAGGAATTGGTTATGGCTTGAAGTTTGCAGAACTTGTCCTGTTTTGCAGCAAAACAGGGATTCTGAGTATGAGAAGATTTCAGAGGTAGAAGGGCCATGCTTCAGGCTTGTTTTGATGTATGGAACTGGTTCACAAAGTTTGTTTTGGCTTGTGTTAACAGAAATGTCCAGTTGGTTGTGTTTTGCAAGTTTTCTTGTATATGAAGCAAAGATGTGTAAGTGTCTCTCACAGGCCTGTACTAGCCATCTTGTATGTTGCACACAATCCTCTAGGCCCCCTCTAATCCCTGGATTTGGTTTGCAGTCTTAGATCTTTGTTCAAGGCTCAATGCTTAGTTGTTTTGACATAAAGCAACTTTTGCAAAAATGGCAAAACACCTTTTACTACTTAAGGCTTAAACTTACATGTAATGTCCAAATGAACAAAATAATCCATCAAATCTATGGTTATGCATTAAATTAATGTGTGTAAACTAGTTTTGAGTCCTGCAAGCTAGCATTACACAAGCTGATTTGAAAATGCAAGTTTGTGTGAACATGCCTTGGCCATGGACAAAAGTGAGTTTTTGCCAACTTTGTGAATTCGATTCTCTCTAACCACAAGGGTGTTTGAGGAGTTCTTGGACAATTTGGAAAGCTTGTAACATGTAATACAATCCATATTTGTAATGAAACTTGAAACTCCAAGTGGAACTATGTGAAAAATGGCCAAGAAGATGGGTCAAAATCCTGCCTAGATTAGGGCAAATTTTCTCTAAGTTAAAAGTTTTAGGTACCCTTGTTCCAAAAATCATAACTTGAGATACAAGCTTCCTTTGAGAAAACTTTATGAATCAAAGTTGTAGGCTTTGTAATGGACTACAACTTTTATGTTTCAAGTTTTGTTTGAATCCATTTGTATCTTGGTGAAAAAATGGTACAAAGTTAGGAAAAAATAAGAAAATTTCATAACTTTGGAAAAATTCTAAGTTATGAAATTTTTTCATTTTAAACCCTAATTTGCATTTTTGGGTTTCTTGATGAACAAGTTTCATAATTTGACATGTCTTGATGAAAAATAACTCTCGGAAGTTGATTTTGACCAAAAAGTCAAAGTTTGACTTTTCAGTATACAGTCAAATTTTGATCAGTTGACTGAAAAATTC
The DNA here is from genome assembly GCA_948472305.1 of Vicia faba. NCBI lineage: Eukaryota > Viridiplantae > Streptophyta > Magnoliopsida > Fabales > Fabaceae > Vicia > Vicia faba. The sequence goes on along the minus strand of OX451738.1, from coordinate 63,909,731 downwards.
ATCTGCCAATCCTATGCATTTGAGATCTTTTGAACTTGTTGAATGGGTCAAGATAATGTAATTGAGTCCTTGTGTCCACATGTGAGCTTGGTTTGCCATTAGTTAGGTCAAACAGTCAAAAATTGCCTTTGTGCAGTCAAAACCCTAAAAATGACCATTTTGCCCTTTTGGTGATCTGATCAAATTTCTTGTGGAATTGTGATCCAAACTTGATCAAATGGTTCATATGAGTTCATAATGTTGACGTGGGTCAAATTTCATGAGGTTTGACTGTCAATTGGCCACAATTGACTTTTCCCCCAATACAGTTGATTTTTAGGTCAACTGTCCAATTGACTGGGCAAAGATTTGAATCATGACTTGAAACTTGGTATGGGCAAACTTGTGAACCTAACATGAAGTATGAAAGTCACTTTGGGCATTGTAGGTCAAAAAATCCCTGTGCAAACTCAAACCCTAATTTTGGTTATTAGTGCTAGGAGATGTCTTGAGAAGAGCAAACCCTAGCTTGATCTTGAACTCCAAGAGTCTTGTGATGAGAAAATGTTGGTGAAATGAGAGGGAAAATTTTGGGGTACAACAGTACCACTCTGTCTCCCTTTGTCTTCTAGGCATTTTGCATATCCGGTTTATAGCAATACCACCAATCAGGAATAGGTGGGCCAAAGGCCAAGTCCAATGGGATGGATGGCAAAGGAGGAAATTTGATGTTTCCAAAATGACGGGGATAAAGATATTTATCTTTCGCATAATTAGGGATTTTTAGTGTCGAGATTCTATCGGTTAGATTCTCCTTTAATTCGACAGCGGCCTCATAGATGGTCCGACGAAGATCATTAGGTCGATACACAATTTAGAAGTAATTACGGAAAGCTCGAATTTGTTTGATGTGAGTAATCTTACACTTGGTCGCTTTTGCCTGCAAATTTGAGAAAGTTGTAGTTAGTTCAGTCAGCTTAGCATTAGAATCACCAATGAATGTGACAAAATATGACTTCCACCAAGTTTTAAGTTCTTTGGTGCAGTAGAAAGACGGTTGGAAAGGAGTGAGAGTGAGTGTGGGTCTTCGTGCCCATAGATTCCCTATATCATCCTTGATCATTTAGAAGGGTTGGTCAGTTGTGATGTCTACCAGCAGCCCATGATAATTGAACAAAGACTTAGGAACAAGTTGACAGAGTCCAAATTGTCGAGCCACCAAGTTAGGCTGATAAGCGACCAAACCCGAGTTCACATCGACAATCACAGTAGATAAGAATTGGGGAGTCAAGTAACGCCTCCAGAGGATTAAAGAATTTTTCTTGTCCCCTTCTCTTGCAGGTGGAAAAGCCCTAATAAACCACTATGGGCCATCTTGTCTATCATAAAATGGGGCCATCGAGGGTGTGAAATCGACTCTTGTTAGCATAATGGTAAACAACAGTCTGAAGACTTCAGGATTTGGGGAGCCTTTGTCGATAGGAGTCAGAGGGAGAAGGCGTTGCCAAGCGATATGGCTTTGTGATGTAGGGAATGATACCTTTCTATTTCTAAAGGTCTTAATCTCCTCAGAGAAAGTGGCATTTAACCATAGCTGCAAGAGCCAAAAAGGACCATGGACTAAGACGTTCTTTTTCTTTGGATTATTAGGGTCAAAACGCTTTATTTAGTTAGCAACATCAGTCAAAGATGCATAGAGAGAGGCCAAAATCAGCTGGCCTAAAGCAACATTCTCACCCATATGCAACTGGGTAGCTTGATAAGAAAATTGTTTGGCCACCTGCACTGACCTGGAACAAAAAACCAAGCAAGATAGCCATAAGGTTAGAAACGCCGCATGCTCTTCATCAGTTACAGGACCAGAGGTTTGAGCATGATGGTCGATTAAATTATTATATGTTGGCTTTCAAGCTTCACCCACATCGAACCTTAGTGGCACGGGTTTAGCATCTCTATAGTTGAAAATCGTGCCAGATGGTTTCAGCCTTGTGATGGCAACAACGTCGAACAGGGTATGAGTGATCATACCATATTTAGTATGAAAGGTGTTGGTCGATCCCTTCCATAAATGTATGGCAGCTAGGAGCATGCCACTGGAATAAGGTTGACCACATCGAGAAAGTTCTAGCAGGGTATAAATACCCACCCTTTTCCATTGGTCTCCTTTGACAGTTTCTAAACGTGCCATCCAAGCACGAAATTTAGGGTAACGCAGAGGTGGAGCGGTTCTAAAGTTCTTGTCAATATATTTTAGCGATATAGGGTTTGGAGAAGAGATGATGGGTCTGGTAGTAGTACTATTAGGAAAAAATGTATCCTTATCATCTACATAGATTTCAGAGGGTGCATCAGCAAGAAGTGGTCCTAAAAAGGCTAAGGGTTTCTCCTCAAGAGAGAAAGGGATAAGTACCTGAGGTTGCCATATTTTGGCTTTCTCCTTAGCAAATGGAGGTTCCAGCACATAAGCTTTGTCGTCGACAAAGCAAAATTGAAGAGAGATTGTTGGAGAGGAAGTTTGAATTTTAACATTTGCCATTGTAAAAGGTTTGAAGGAGCATGAAGATGAAGAACAACAATGGTGTGTAGTTTCTGGGTTTTGTTTTTTAAAAATCAAGGGTTGAAGAAGTGAAGAAGAATAGAAAAAATGAGAAATAAGGGTACTTATAGACCCTGAGGAAAGAAGAAATAATGGGAAAAATATTTTGTGATTTCCCAAGTTCAAATCACTTCAGTTTGTGGGACGCGTGCCGCAGGATCAACGTGAGTTAGTGGGCCACGTCTCCCACTAAAAGTGCAATGATGAAAAACAATTAATGGTACATGTCTCAAGACTGAAGAACGTGATACACTACCATGATTACGTGACGTCACGAAAAAGACAGAACGGTAATGTTCATGTTGAGAAATGGAAACGATTTGGTTGAATGGTGAAACCGACGCTTCAGAGATGCCATTATCTCATATTAGTCAAAATTTGAAAATGGCATCTCTGGGGGGCATTTTGTTACCTTGGAAAATCTTAAGGTATTTAAGTACATGTGGTAAATGAAGATGTTCTCATAAGCTAAGATTCATCCTCCAAAATAAGGGTTTTTCTGGAAAACGAGAGGCAGTGTTTGAAAAGCTGGTTTTATTAAGTTAGAGTTAATGCCTGAGAGGAGTCACACTGAAACTGTCGAAATCGAACTATGTCGACTAGGAAGAAATAAAATAACATATGTCAGGAGGTTAAAATTGGTTTAGTCGACCAAAGGGTAAAAGACAAGGACTTGGTCGAAAATGGTTTTAGTCGACAAAAAAGGGTTTCTTGGACTTAGAGGAAGTGTGCTTATTCTTTGCCAGAAAGAAAGTTTCAAAGCAAGGCAGAAGCGGTGTACGTTCAAGAGGTTTAGAGGAATCGTAGGCGATTACCAGAAATCCACGACGTGTTCAAGCGCCAAATAGGTGGAACTTCAAAATCAAGAGCAGTTACCAGCAATCCACGATGTGTTTGAGCACCAAATAGGTGGAAACATCTAGTGAAGCAGTTACCTCAAGATGTTAATATTAGTCGTAGATTTTATCTAGGTAATTACATTGTAAACACTATAAATAGACAAATTTAGTATAGTTTACGGGTGTTCACTTGTACTCTCAAATCACTTATCAAACTCTGTCATTTTGAGCGTCAGGAAATCAAGAGTGAAGAGTGCTTGATGTACGTGAATCACCATTTTTATTTCAATGCAAATCCTTTATCCTTCAATTATATCTTTTGAGTACTTTATCTATTTTCTCTTTACTGTCAAGCAAGATCTATATGTTATCTTCTATTTCACATAAACAATTCGACACTATCTCTTGGTCACGAGTCACCAGTCAATTAGTTTAGTGAGTCTCGCTTTTGTATGAATATCTTCTGTCAGTCATGAGTCACCAGTCAGTCGATTAAATCATAGTTTGGAAAACCATTACGCCCGTTCCCCCAGTCAAAAGAAAACCATATCCCTTGACTAATATTTCGACAGAATAGGCGTGATAGTGAAAACTCTTAGCACGCGTCTTAAAATCAACTGCTCGATCTCGCAAGTTACCCTCAGTTTAGGACTCTGGGAGGACTAGCGATTGTTTACCATTTTCCACAGTAAACATCCAGACACACTAAAGTTCTGGGGTTTCTTGGAGCAAAGGAAAGCCTATAAGTTCTGATTGCTGAGAACATAGAAGTTCTAGTGTTACTGGAAGGTTAGAAGTTCTGGTTGTTGAGAGAGTGAGGTGATAATGCTGTTGGATGAGAATGTCTAGAAGTTCTGGTCCAAGAATATTGTTTGACAAATAATGGGATAAAAATGTAAAGAAATAAACATAAAAAGATGCTTCTGGGGTTAGAACTCAGGACCCTTAACAATAATGTCTTATGTGCATGCTTTCTACCACTGGGGTGGATGTACATCTGGTATTAGAAGCAAAAACATAAACATGTATCACAAAGTAAGTTCTGATGATGAACTTCATCCTCTTCTTCGTGCCAGCCAGAGTATCTGCAACTTAGTCATCTCTCAACAAAAATGGAAAATGCAAACATAACAGTTATGGCAAATTTCATCATGTTTTCAGAAATACAAAGCATTAAAACTGTAAACCAGAAGCAAGCATGAATTTTGCTAATCTTAATTTGGAGCCCTAATTTCCTCAAGAAGTTCTGATCTGAAATTCTCTCTACTTAAGCCATATAAATGAAATCTATAAATATGTACAGAATCAGAGCCATGATATCTACATTGTATCTTTGAAAATGCAATCCTAACAATGCTTAAGTAATGAGATAAAAATTAGAAGAAACTTACCTTGCAGTTGGAAATTGTTCTGTGAATTAGAGCCTGATTCAGATTGCTGTGATGTTCTGGTAATCTCCCTCAAGTTCTCATAAAGCTAAAGAAATCCCCTTAACTTGAGCTATGAATGGTTGGAAAGTTCTTGTGCTGTCAAGGTGCAGAGTTCTGACTTTTAAAATGGAGAATGGTGAACACTATTTTACTGTTTGAAAACAGAAGTTGGGAAAGCTTCTATGTGTATTCTAGAAACTGTATGTATGATTTGGTCAAGAAACACACAAGAAAAATTAGAGTTTGGATGCAAAAATCAGAAACTAGCAGGTTTCGTGTTTATGTTTGCAGTTTCAGGTTCTTGGGAATTTTCAGCAAGGTTTCAAGGCTTTTTCCAATCTTTTCCAATCCCCCCTACAGTTTGCAAACAAAGTTTAATTTATAGGCAAAGGATTTATAAGCATAGAGAAATCAGGAGTACAGCCATCCTGTGTTATGGCTCGTTGACTTGTTTTTTGAAGCATGTTTAGACAAGTATGGTTTCAAGGAAAAGTAGAGTGGTTAGCAGCTTTAACCAAGCCTAATCTGAATTTGTAGGCATGATTTATGGAGAAGTACACTCAGAAGCAAAGTGAAGCATGGACTTAAAATAAAATTTGTACAAAAGTTTACTTTTCAAGGACAGCGGTGGTACTTTAATGCCACACGTGGGAAGATCCTTTGGATAAAGACTCAAAAATGGGTGTGAGCATTAAATGATGATGAGATTTAACAAGCCAAAAACCCTGCAACATGAGATTATGCATCATAGCTTGAATCTGGATCAGAAGTTCAACATTATCGTAACTTGGATTAAGAACAAATGTCCAACTTCTGATCTTTGAATCTCCCTGCTCCAGCATGATCTGAAGGAGTTCTCATACTTTTCAGAAAGCTTGTAAAATTCTTTATAATCCCTCTTTGAATCATCTTTGTAAACTCTGATTGTTCCTACGTGAAAATTGGCCCTGAAGTTCTAACCAAATTCTGACTTGGAAATGCTCAGAATTTACTAAGTGTTTTAGTTTCATGGACGTGTCTTCAAAGATTTATAATTTGAAATCCCAACATTTCTAGGAGAAGTTCTGTTCTGTAATGTTTTAGATCTCATTGAGATCTACAACTCTTGTGTCAGAAGTTCATCCTGAATCATCTTGCATTATGATGAAAATCTGGCCAGAAGTTCTAAACTTATCATATTTTCTTAAGACTTAGAAAAATTTCTAAGTGTTTAGAACCTTGACTTTTCCAGAGTAATTTTGACTTTAGATTTTCTTGATGAACCAAATTCACATTCTAATATGTCTTGATGAAATGTGATTCTTGAAACTTGACTTCGATCCAAAAGTCAAAGTTTGACTTTTTAATGTGCATTTGACCATTTTACCCTTGTGCCAATCCAAACCTAAATTGATGTATCAATGTTGTAAACTTGAGTCATGAAAGATCTTGTAAGGAAATTCTTGAGAAATTAGAGGGAAAATTTTAGGGTACAACAGATGCCCCTGTTCAATCTTCTTAAACCTAAAGAGTTAGATTGGCGAGCCCGCCATTCGTGACTTGAAGGTGGAAGATGATTGAACACTAAAGTGCCTAGAAATTTGCACTCGATGATGTGGTGGTTGATTGTATAGGGAATGGGCTTAAAGATTCCATTTGGAGAAGTGATGTAAAGTTGTTGGAGATGGGCTTATACATGCCATCCAGCGTGGCTGAGGAAAGTAACAGGATAAATCTTTTGGTTGATTTATACTGAAATAATAGATGTCTTTTGCCTGTTTTTAATCTGGAAGAACTAAATCTAACCAGAAGAGGACTTCATTTTCCTGTTGTTAATCTGGAAGAACTAAATCTAACCATAAGATGTCTTCATTTTCCTGTTGTTAATCTGAATGAACTAAATCTAACCAGAAGAGGTCTTGGTTCACATATTATTAACTGGAAGAAATGAATCTATCCATAAGAGGTCTTTGATTCGCCTATTATTAACAGGAAGAAATAAATCTAACCAGAAGAGAACTTTGATTCTCCTGTTATTAACTGGAAGAAATGAATCTAACCAGAAGAGGTCTTTGGTCGCCTATTATTTAAAGGGAAGAAATAAATCTACCCAGAAGCGGTCTTTGGTCGCCTGTTGTTAACTGGAAGAAATAAATCAACCCAGAAGAGGTCTTTGGTCGCCTGTTATTAACTGGAAGAAATGAATCTAACCAGAAGAGGTCTTTGGTCGCCTCTTATTAACTGGAAGAAATAAATCTACCCAAAAGAGGTCTTTGGTCGCTTGTTATTAACTGGAAGAAATAAATCTACCCAGAAGAGGACTTTGGTCGCCTGTTATTAACTGGAAGAAATAAATCTACCCAGAAGAGGTCTTTGGTCGCCTGTTATTAACTGGAATAAATAAATCTACCCAGAAGAGGTCTTTGGTCGCCTGTTATTAACTGGAAGAAATAAATCTACCTAGAAGAGGTCTTTGGTCGCCTGTTATTAACTGCAAGAAATGAATCTAACCAGAAGAGGTCTTTGGTCGCCTGTTATTAATTGGAAGAAATAAATCTACCCATAAGAGGTCTTTGGTCGCCTATTATTAACTGGAAGAACTAAATCTAACCAGAAGAAGACTTTGATTCGCCTGTTATTAACTGGAAGAAATGAATCTAACCAGAAGAGGTCTTTGGTCGCCTGTTATTAACTGGAAAAAATAAATCTACCCAGAAGAGGTCTTTGGTCGCCTGTTATTAACTGGAAGAAATAAATCTAACCAGAAGAGGTCTTCATTTGCCTGTTGTTAATCTAGAAGAACTAAATCTAACCATAAGAGGTCTTTGGTCGCCTGTTATTAACTGGAAGAAATGAATCTAACCAGAAGAGGACTTTGAATCTTTAACTGAGAGAAGTATCAGAATAAATCTTTGGTCGATTTAATATGAGCCAGAAAAAGGACTGCTGAGAGAAGTATCAGAATAAATCTTTGGTCGATTTAGTCTGAGCCAGCAGAGGCCTGAAGGAAGCTTTTGTCATGTATATAGTCACCATGTCCTGTTTTGGGAATTGATCTACAATAAATTTGTTCACAGACAAATGTCTTGTTTCAGGTATTAATCTGTAAGTATGAAGCTTGATTATGATATATGATGAAGGAATCTAGGATGATTACTGCCTCAGCAGATAATGAAGGAATCTGGGACGATTACTAGTTCAAAAGGATGAAGAAATCCAAGCTTGATTTTATCTTGGAGAAGTTTACAGATTAATGACACTTTATTTGTTGACCTCTTCCTGAAAAGGTAAAGAATTAGTTGTATGCAATGTCATGATGGATGGAATGCATGGTGTAATTGTGTTTCTCGAAATAAATGAGATTATGCTGTATGCCTTTATCATGTAAAATATGATGCATGAAATGTTGTTGGAATTTAATTTTGTGTTGGAAAATAAATCCTTGACAATTGTTGGGGAGTTTTGGGAAGGTGAATCCCGGACGGCCATTGGGGATGAAGAGTACGCACACCTTTCCTGACCCCTCTTTTTTAAATTTTCCGCTGGGGATTCCTGTTTTTGTTGATTGAGGAGAACTCTGCTGGGGAAGTTGACTTTGCCTGAGAAGAAATCTCTGTGGAGGACGTTGATTTTGCTTGAGAAGAAAACTCTGTGGAGGACGTTGATTTTGCTTGAGAAGAAAACTCTTGTGGAGAGTGTTGATTCCTGCTTGGGGAAAAGAGTTTAGGAGTCTCAGTTGTTTGTTTCTCTATTGGGGAGTTATCTCTTGATGGAAGAGAAAGGAAATTTAGCTATTATCCGGTCGAAATCCAAGTTTGGCAGCAATTTGTTAAGGATAATGAAGTTGACTGTTATCTGGTCGTATTCCAGGTTTCGCAGCGACTTACTGGGGAAAAGTGAATTAACCATTATCTGGTCACATTCCAGGATTTGCAGAAAATCACTTGGGAGAGTGAAGCTAAACTGTTATCTGGTCGAATTACAGGTTTCACAACAAGTTACTAACATTAAACTGTTATCTGGTCGGATTCCGGGCTTTAAAGCAAGTTTCTAAGGTGGATGAAGTTAATTGTTATCTGGTCGAATTCCAGGCTTCCCAACAACTTACTGAAGTTAACTGTTATCTGGTCAGTTTCCAGGCTTCGCAGTAACTTACTGAATTTAATTGTTATCTGGTCAAATTCCAAGCTTTAAAACAAGTTTATGAGAGAATGAAGTTAATTGTTATCTGGTCAAATTCTAGGATTTGAAACAACTTACTGAAGTTAATTGTTATTTGGTTGGTTTCCAGGCTTCACAGTAACTTGCTCGAATGAATGAAGTTGAACTTATATCTGGTCGGGTCCAGACTTTCAGTAACTTGCTTGAAAGGATTTTAGAAGAGTGTATTGAGGAAGAGGGGTTGGGGTCCCTTGATTTGTAATAGTCTGAGAGGCAAATTCAAACTGGGGAATCTGTAGTTTTGGGAAAATAAACCTTGTTGTTAATCTGTTGGATAGGTATATTCTTTTGGCAGAAATCCTCGAGGATTCCTCTTGAGGCTAACTCAGCTGGGAAGAAGTTTTTAGAGATTGAAACTCTGGCTGGGAACCAACCTATGAAAAGGACTTTGTGGGATATTTGTCACTGCCCCAAGTAACAAGTGTTGTAGCATTTCTAGAAAAATATTTGCCTGATCGTATGTAACTTTTGTTGGAAATCACGTTTAGTGCCCCAAATGATTCAAATACAGACCTTCCCCTGGTTATTCAGCATTTCTTGAGATATTTCTTGGAGTCTTGCTTTGACTGCCCCAGACGGGTTGGACAATGGCACGTCATGCCCCTTTGCTTATAGGAGATCTGTTACTGGAAGTGTCTTCCCACTTGAATTGATTTTGTTCATTGAGAGAGTTTTTATTCACTGGATATTCGTCGTGTGAATTCTCCTGTTGTCAAACAATTGGCTATATGCAAACAACGATATTCAAAACAATGCAAAGTTTATGCTTGTCTTGAAGTTTTGAAAATGCGTTTTAGCAGATAAAAGAATTTTGCAAGTATGTGAATTCAAATTAGGATTTAGAGTGAGCCTTACAGGAGTAAGGATACCTTTTGTAACAATATGCTTTCGAACTAACCCATGCTTAAATTAGGACTTTGAAAGGTAGTATCGTGGTCTAGTTCATAGTTTAAGAAAGAAAGGATAAGGCTCAAAGTGTATTTTTTACCCGCCCGTTCTTCGTGATGTTCTTCAGTCCTAAACTCAGTTAATTATGCATTTGAACTCCAATGACGTTTTGGTGATGGTTCAGACAAGTTAAGTTTGTCGGAAGTCAGTCACTTCTGCAACATTTTCCATGTTGCTGAGGATTTATAGTGACCTCTTTTTGATTTATTATCCCTGATTTTTCCTGACTATTCTTGTTTTGAGTTTATAGTCAGCGGGATACCCAATTTCTCTTAAGTCTCCTTCATAGGTTTTGACTTAATGGGCTTTTTCTCTTGAGATATAATGATTGCCTATTTGGTAGTGAACCATCATTGTATTTTGATTCCAGAGGAATGTTTTTGATGTCACTCGTTGTATACGAGGTGAAAGTTTGCAATTGAACGCGCATTTGAATTAACTGAGAGACTATCCTGCCCCAGGTTTTGATTAAAGGTTTCAATTTGTGTAAAAAAAGGAAACTCCTACTTCTTTGGCTCAAAGGGGTTGACTAGGGATTACCCTCCTTATAACTCCAGTGTTTAGGAATTGAAAGAATGCTTGTACATCGTCAGCAGGGTCTATCCAAAATCATACTGTATGAGATTAAGGCACTATTTTCGTCATCCTCCCTCTAAAGGCTTGCAACTTTTAAAACAAGAGTTGAATATCATAAAGGGATTAAAAAGCATAGTTTAAATATAGTGAAGACAGATGGATGAGTTCAAGACAAACATATGCAATACATTAATGAAACAAAGTTTGACATTAATAGATAAGTGTTTGAAAAAGCAAAATAAATTACAATTGAAAATTCAAAATGAACAATAACCTCTTTGTCTAAACTTGTCACTTCTGGTGGTATGCCTTTGAGGGGCGGCAGAAGAATTCAGTCTGACCATCTTGTGTGAATTCTAGCACTCCTTCGTCGATCAAATCTTGAATCTTATTTTTCAAATCCCAACAACTATTCGTATCATGACCAGGGTTATTGGAATGGTATGCACATATTGCACCAGGATGATAGCTAGGAGCGGAGGTACTGGGATTCCGAGGAGGATACCTTAATGTGACCAAATTCAGCTCCAGCAAGTGTTACAAGACTTACAATATTGGTATGTCGAGTTTGGTAAACTTCCTATCAGATGTGACCCATTTACACCGATTACCTTGTCCTTGTTGACGAGGTGGTTGTTGGGCTCGTGACGTGGCAACAAATTGGAAAGGTCTACTCTCTATCAAACCGGCCTCTTGTCTCATGGGGGGCTGAGTAGTGACTTGATCCCCAATATCGATTGTTTGTTTCATACGGTTGCAACCGTCTTGATGAAGTTTGTTGAAAAGGATCCTTAGCTCTTCTTGTCCCCGAGCTAAGTTTTGGATGAGAGCCATCTGGCCCACCAATTGTTCCATCATCTGGACTTTCATTGTTGCCATTTCAGTTTATAGCCGTTCCAACCGGTCATCCTTGTTGTCCTCAGGATTTCCCATGATCATGCCCCTAGTGAGGAGCGTCTTCACCTCTTCTTGCCCCTTCGATAGGTTCAAGAACATCTCTTGAAGTTGAGCATTTTGAGTCTGAATGTCATTGATAGTCTGTTCTAGAGCCATCTCTACTGAAATAAACAGTAAGAAGATAAGGAGACATATATGGGAGAAACCTGTCATGATATGATGTATGGTATATAAATGCATGTTTTCAAGGATCTTGTGGGGTAAACATAAGAAGATGTTAGAAGTTGAATTTTGATCAACATCCTTGATTGGAGAAGTTCGTATTGGTGGATGTCCTTTCACGAGAATCAAGCTCACCATGTCAAGTGGGTCCTAGCACTTGACTCAAGTTAATGTGCTTTGGTCTTGACGACATTTGGTTAGAGGAAAATAAATTCTCTTGCCCCTCGATAGACGTCTGGTTCAATGTGACCCTGCATTATACGCCCTTGAGATCCTTGAAATGGTTATTGAAAATGCTATGGTATGATGTTATGATATTATGTACACACATGCAAAGTAAGCAAGTTGTTATGTACAAATAATCATATAAACAAAGCATACAAGTCCTTAGGTTTAGGCTTGTATGGAGTTTATAGGTAAGTACCTCTTGAAGTTTAGTTGACACAACCTGTCCTAGAAAGTAATTGTGTTCCAGGGGATCTCAATATCACTGATCTTTCTTCATCGGGCATTGTTTCAGCGCAAGCCTCTTTAGTGGCGACCGAAATATCCCGAAAGTCCGGTCTCAATGAGCATAGTATCGAGTATCAACCAACTTCGGACTGCACCAAAGCCGGCTACCTCACTACTTCCTAATGGCCAAGTTAGTCAAATAAAGGTTCTAAAGTCAGTTAGTGCTTCATGACACCATACAACGGCCCCGTATTCTCCTTGACTACTCAAGGGCTAACGGTACCAACAAATGTGTCATACTAATGTAGCTATTGCTTAGACCATGTCAGTATACCCCGCACAGTTTCCATAACTTATTGCTACTTACCTATAAAGTGTCCCAGATTCTGGTAGAGGATCAAACAAGCCCAAATAAGGAACCATAATATAAAGCAAACAAGTCAAACAAAGAAAGGCAAGTAAAGGTGATCTATCCCTAAGGTAACCCCACTTTTTTTATTTGTCCCCAGCAGAGTCTTCAGTTCTGTAATATGGTGGGAGAACTGACTTGCGAGTTTTGTGTTTGATCGTAATTATTGGGGATAGCAAGAGTTTCCATCGACTTTTATTTTATCCAATAAAGGTAAGGGTGAAAAGAATAAGAAATACCTTTGAGATTATTTTCTTGAGTTTGAGGGGTAGATTATGAAAAGGGAAGGTGTTAGCACCCTTTTCATCCATAGTTATCTATGGGCTCTTAGTTGCTTGCTAGATCACTTTCTTTTGTTTGAAAGTGTGCTTGTGATGTGGTTTTTGAAAGTATTTTGGAAAATGTGCCTTTGTAATGGTTATCGTCTCTATAAGAACACATACAAAGTGTTGTTTGGAAAATAATTCAAAGAAGTGTTTGTTTTTTGGAAGTCATTTTGAAAAGGTGTCTTTGTAATGATTCTCGTCTCTATAAGAACGCATACAAAGTGTTTGTCCTTTGAAAATGTTTCAAAATGAAAGTGTTGGTGTATAAATTTTTTTTTTTGAGCAAGCGAGCAACTAGGAGAATTCTACCTACTCAAAAGGTCTTTAGTATTCTTTTTCTCCTCCTTTAGATGTTTCTATCTTACCATTGTTTTGGTAAGAAGCCCTATCTTTGGATGTAAAGGGACGGACATGGGTCATCGTATATACATGATAGAAATGTTGTGAGATATCCTAGAATTTCTCTTGAGGGACTAAGATCATTTGTAAGGCAGCATTCGAAACGTCATCGAGGGACTATGATCTTATATTTTGATTGTTTTTGCTAAGACGTCTCACATGCATAACATGACCATTTTTAGGCAACAAGTGGAATTACCCTAGGGATGCACGTGTGAATAGTGTGTTTGATTTTCATGCATTTAGTCTTTGGTTAAGGGTTGTCTACTTGTTGTTTTTATCTTTTCATACAAATCTTAATTACTATCATTTATATGAAAGCGATAAATTGCGGAAGATAAATATCCTATGCTATTACAATCACTTGGGGATGGGGTGTACAAATTTACAAATGGGGATTGCAAGAAATTAAAGTCCTAATTATCTATTACAACCATATTGAAATAATTTACAAGAAATGTAAAATAGACTTGTTTTGTTTTTGTTAAGAGAAGAAATAAATTTGCTTAAGAAAATATTTTTAGTCTTTTTGTTTTAAAAGAAATAAAATAAAGCATGTGAATATAGAGTATTTTTTGGTGTTTTTGATTAATGAAAAATAAATTGATGATAAAAATAATAAGGGAATAAGATTAGAATCAGCGCGTTGCTGAAAGAGGAGAGAGCAAAAGTTTTGACTCAGGATGCGCTGCAAATCAGAAAGAAAATGTTAGCAGAAATGGGGAAGGTCAGAAGTTCTGGATCCGAACACACTAAAATTCTGGGGTTGCTGGGAGCAAAGGAGAGCCTAGAAGTTTTTATTGTTGAGAACATAGAAGTTCTAGTGTTACTGGAAGGTTAAAAGTTCTGGTTGTTGAGAGAGTGAGGTGACAATGTTGTTGGATAAGAATGTCTAGAAGTTCTAGTCCATGAATATTGTTTGTCAAATAATGGGATAAAAATGTCAAAAAATAAACATAAAAATATGCTTCTAGGGTTAGAATCCAGGACCCTTAACACTAATGTCTTATGTGCACTCTTTCTACCACTGGGGTGGCTGTACATCCGGTATTAGAAGAAAAAACATAAACATGTATCACAAAGTAAGTTCTGATGATGAGGTTCACCATCTTCTTCGTGCCAACCAGAGCATCTGCAACTTAGTCATCTCTCAACAAAAATGGAAAATGCAAACATAACAGTTATAGCAAATTTCATCATGTTTTCAGAAATACAAAGCATCAAAAATGTAAACCAGAAGCAAGCATGAATTTTGCTAATCCTAATTCTGAGCCCTAATTTCCTCAAGAAGTTCTGCTATGAAATTCTCTCTACTTAGGCCATATAAATGAAATCTATAAATATGTACAGAATCAGAGCCATGATGTCTACATTGTATCTTTGAAAATGCAAGCCTAACAATGCTTAAGTAATGAGATAAAAATCAGAAGAAACTTACCTTGCAGCTAGAAATTTTTCTGTAAATTAGAGCCTGGTTCAGATTGATGTGCTGTTCTAGTCAGCTTCCTCAAGTTTTCAGAAAGCTAAAGCAACCCCCTTAACTTGAGCTATGAATGGTTGGAAAGTTCTGGTGCTGTCAAGGTGCAGAGTTCTGACTTATGAAATGAAGAATGGTGAAGATTGTTTTACAGTTAGAAAACAGAAGTTGGGAAAGCTTCTATGTGTATTCTAGAAACTGTATGGATGATTTGGTCAAGAAACACACAAGAAAAATTAGAGTTTGGATGCAAAAATCAGAAACTAGTAGGTTTCGTGTTTATGTTTGCAGTTTCAGGTTCTTGGGAATTTTCAGCAAGGTTTCAAGGCTTTTTCCAATCTTTTCTAATCCCCCTTATAGTTTGCAAACGAAGTTTAATTTATAGGAAAAGGATTTAGAAGCTTAGAGAAATCAAGAGTACAGTCATCATGTGTTATGGCTCATTGACTTGTTTTTTGAAGCAAGTTTAGACAAGTATGGTTTCAAGGCAACGTAGAGTGGTTAGCAGCTTTAACCATGCCTAATCTGAGTTTGTAGGCATGATTTATGGAGAAGTACACTCAAGCAAAGTGAAGCATGGGCTTAAAATAAACTTTGTACAAAAGTTTACTTTTCAAGGACGGCAGTGGTACTTTTATGCCACACGTGGGAAGATCCTTTGGATAAAGACTCAAAAGTGGGTGTGAGTATTAAATGATGACGAGATTTAACAAGCCAGAAACCCTGCAACATGAGATTATGCATCCTAGCTTGAATCTGGATCAGAAGTTCAACATAATCATAACTTGGATTAAGAACAAATGTCTAACTTCTGATCTTTGAATCTCCCTGCTCCAGCATGATCTGAAGGATTTCTCAGACTTTTCAGAAATCTTGTAACATGCTTTGTAATCCCTCTTTGAATCATCTTTGTAAACTTTGATTGTTCATACGTGAAAATTGGCCCAGAAGTTCTAACCAAATTATAACTTGGAAATGCTTAAAATTTACTAAGTGTTTTAGTTTCATGGACATGTCTTCAAAGATTTATAACTTGAAATCCCAGCATTTCTTGGAGAAGTTCTGTTATGTAATGTTTTAGATCTCATTGAGATCTACAACTCTTGTTTCAGAAGTTCTTCCTGAATCATCTTGCATTATGATGAAAATCTGGCCAAAAGTTTTGAACTTATCATATTTTCTTAACACTTAGAAAAATTTCTAAGTGTTTAAAACCTTGACTTTTCCAGAGTAATTTTGAATTTTGATTTTCTTGGTGAACCAAATTCACATTCTAATATGTCTTGATGAAATGTGATTCTTGAAACTCGACTTCGATCCAAAAGTCTAATTTTGACTTTTTAGTGTGCATTTGACCATTTTGCCCTTGTGCCAATCCAAACCTAAATTGATGTATCAGTGCTGTAAACTTGAGTCATGGAAGATCTTGTGAGGAAATTCTTAAGAAATGAGAGGGAAAATTTTGGGGAACAACAGCTGCCCCTGTTCAATCTTCTTAAACCTGAAGAGTTAGATTGGCAATCCTGCCATTCGTGACTTGAAGGTGGAAGATGATTGAACACTAAAGTGCCTAGAAATTTGCACTTGATGATGTGGTGGTTGATTGTGTAGGGAATTTTCTTAAAGATTCCATTTGGATAAGTGATGGAAAGTTGTTGGAGATGGGCTTATAGATGCCATCCAGCGTGACTGAGGAAAGTAACAAGATAAATCTTTTGGTTGATTTATACTGAAATAGTAGATGTCTTTTGCCTATTTTTAATCTGAAAGAAATAAATCTAACCAGAAGAGTCTTTATTTGCCTGTTGTTAATCTGGAAGAACTAAATCTAACCAGAAGAGGTCTTCATTTTTCTGTTGTTAATCTGGAAGAACTAAATCTAACCAAAAGAGGTCTTGGTTCGCCTATTATTAACTGGAAGAAATGAATCTATCCAGAAGAGGTCTTTGATTCACCTATTATTAACTGGAAGAACTAAATCTAACCAGAAGAGGACTTTAATTTGCCTGTCATTAACTGGAAGAAATGAATCTAACCAGAAGAAGTCTTTGGTCGACTGTTATTAAATGAAAGAAATAAATCTACCCAAAAGAGGTCTTTAGTCGCCTGTTACTAACTGGAAGAAATAAATCTACCTAGAAGAGGTCTTTGGTCGCCTGTTATTAAATGGAAAAAATGAATCTAACCAGAAGAGGTATTTGGTCGCATGTTATTAAGTGGAAGAAATAAATCTACCCATAAGAGGTCTTTGGTCTCCTGTTATTAACTGGAAGAAATAAATCTACCCATAAGAGGTCTTTGGTCGCCTGTTATTATCTGGAAGAAATAAATCTACCAAGAAGAGGTCTTTGGTCACCTGTTATTAACTCGAAGAAATAAATCTACCCAGAAGAGGTCTTTGGCCTCCTGTTATTAACTGGAAGAAATAAATCTACCCAGAAGAGGTCTTTGGTCACCTGTTATTTACTGGAAGAAATGAATCTATCTAGAAGAGGTCTTTGGTCGCATGTTATTAACTGGAAGAAATAAATCTACCCAGAAGAGGTTTTTGGTCGCCTATTATTAACTGGAAGAACTAATGCTAACCAGAAGAGGACTTTGATTCGCCTGTTATTAACTGGAAGAAATGAATCTAACCAGAAGAGGTCTTTGGTCGCCTGTTATTAACTGGAAGAAATAAATCTACCCAGAAGAGGTCTTTGGTCGCCTGTTATTAACTGGAAGAAATAAATCTAACCATAAGAGGTCTTCATTTGCCTGTTGTTAATCTGGAAGAACTAAATCTAACCAGAAGAGGTCTTTGGTCGCCTGTTATTAACTGGAAGAAATGAATCTAACCAGAAAAGGACTTTGAATCATTAACTGAGAGAAGTATCAGAATAAATCTTTGGTCGATTTAATCTGAGCCAGAAAAAGGACTACTGAGAGAAGTATCAGAATATATCTTTGGTCAATTTAGTCTAAGCCAGCAGAGGTCTGAAGGAAGAGTTTGTCATGTAGATAGTCACCCTTTCCTATTTTGGGAATTGATCTACAATCAATTTGTTCACAGACAGATGTCCTTTTTCAGGTATTAATCTGTAAGTATGCAGCTTGATTGTGATATATGATGAAGGAATCCGGGATGATTACTGCCTCAGTAGATAATGAAGGAATCTGGGATGATTACTACTCCAAAAGGATGAAGAAATCCAAGCTTGATTTTATCTTGGAGAAGTTTACAGATTACAACATATTGGTTTTTCAACTTTTTGTCATCCGTCGTCGGGCGACGCTTCTAAATTGTCGGGCGACGCTAGGCGAGCTAAAGTGTGAAAAAATGCAGTTTTGGTCGTCGAGCGACACTTTTTGGTCGTCTGGCGATGCTGGATAGTTAGAAATGCGTATTTAGGGGTAAGAACACATTTTTTGGGGATGGTTTTGGATATTTTTGATCCCAACTCCATCAACCTTCATTTTTAGATAGGATTAGCTTAGAAAACAACATTGAAGCTTGCATACGGATGATCCAGGGTGGATTGCTCATCAATCGTCGCTGACAAACCGGTATATTTGTGGTTCATTTATCTTCCTCTTTGTGTATTCGTTATGTATTGAGTTTGTACATGTATTTACTTTGAACTTATGTATATTTGTCGCCCATGGCGTTATATTAAACTTGCTTTATAAATCTTTGTCAATTGTTGTCCTGGATTTTTGCTCTCTGCTAGAGATTTGAGTTGTTATAGACATATACTTCTTAGATTCTTATCTAGGATGATTATCTATTAGTTTCTGAACTCTAGAGATAGACTTTGAGTTGACATCTACTTGGGTATCAGAGCTTAATGCCTTTGTGTGGTTGTGCTATGCTGAGAGATCGTCAGTGCGATTACATAGTTGTCTTCTGTGTTGTTGAGGAGGTAGAGAGATCATTTCCTTGTTGATACAGTCAGTCTCTCAATTTGGGTTAGAAATGACTTAGGTTGTGAGTGATACGTCGTGACATTGATGATTATTGTTAGGTTGAATGTAACTGGTCGGTTAATTTAAGTTTGTGATGAGTAGATTATATGCACGCTTGATAAGTTCTTACTTAGTTTTTACTTTTGTTTACATTTATTTTCTGTTGATAACATTTTCTTTACAAACCCATTTATCCCCAAACTCATTAATGAGAGATTTATCGAACGACAATTCAATAACAAATCTCTGTGGACACGATAAATTCCCGGATAAATATTTCCAAAAATTTTGTTGCTTGCCACTATAACGCTTTCAACAAAATGGCGCCGTTGCCGGGGATTAGTTCTATTGTCTTTGCATTTCAATAATTCATTTGTTTTTTAGTTTTGTAATTAATGTATATGTTGTATAGAAATTGTATATTAACTTGTATATGATATTTATGCATATATATGTGTTTTCACGTATTGTTGTGAATTGTCTCGTTTTCGTAACGTTTGTTGTGTGATTGTTAGGACACTTTCTTTAGGTTTGCACGGTGTGACAATACCATGACATGATGAGAGGAGGTTACTAGCTTGCACAATAAAGGCGTTGAGCTTACGACGTAAAACAAGCATGTTTGTTTGTATTTGTTTATGTGTGTGGTGATTTGTGTTTTACCAAGTTGAAACAGGGAAATATTCTGAATTTCAAATCTTCACTGTTAAACTTGTTAATTCATTTTCACACGGTTTTCATATCGTTAATTGTATTTGTTTTGTTATGTCAATTTGTGTTTTCTGAAATCTTGTCGTGTTTAGCTTGAAGAGTTTTGTTCGTTGTATATATTGTAAATTTTTTTACATTAAAATTTTGTAGGAATATTATTTTTCTAATTCTTTTGTTGTTGTTTGTTATCAAATTTTGTTTCGGTAACTTGAAGAATTTTGAAGTGATTTTCCGAGTTTGATGGTATCAACTCGTGGATGTATGGTAATGATATTATTTTGAAATTGGTACACGCCAGATACTCGTTTATCACTTTCTATAACAAAACATGTTTAGGGAAATTTTCATTTGTATAATTACCATGTCATTCATTCTTTTGTATACTTGTTCATTTGTGAATCACTTTAGTTCTTACCATTTTTGAGAGGTAGCTTTCCACTGTTCACATATGCTGGAGGCCACAATTCTTGTTTTAACTGGATTTTTTTATGCTTAATCTTTTGTTTGTGTTGATTGTATGAAAGCTTAAGCATGATCAAGACTTTTTTTTGTTTCATTTTGAGCACAACTACCTTGGATAAATAAGTCAATTCACCTTGTGAGTGTGTGATCATTTGTAACACCTTTGAGCCTTTTGTCACTATCCATGTTGTATTTGCTAAATGCTTGTCTATGAGTGTTTAGTTTCTCTTTTTGTATGGATGTTGATTCGTTATTTTCTTGAACCCTCAACCATTGTTTTGATTTGAATTTTTACCTTGCCTTAGAAAGTAGGGAGTATTCACTTTAATGTATAATTGAATTCAAGTTAGAGAGAAAAATGATTGTGTATTTATTGGTTGATTGTTATGAGGTTGAAAAGAAAAGAAAAAAAAAGTGAAAAAGAAAAGATAGAAAAATAAAGAAAAAAATTGAAAAAGCTTTGAAAAACAAAAACAAAAAGAGTTCGAATAATGTTGTGTTAATAAGTGATGCGTGTTGGTGTGAAATTTGCGATGAAGAAGAATTGTGATTGGAATTATTTTGTTTAAAACTTTGTGAAAGTAATTACTCCCTTAGGTTTAGACAAGTTTTTGTTTCGATTAACTTTACGACTTATCACTTGTTTGTTAACCAAGCTATACTACAACCTTGAAAAGCCCTTGAGATTCTTGATTTTATATTTTTAATGTAAATTTTTGGATGAATGCATAATTTAGTCTATTGTTTGCAAGATTGTCAAATGAGTGAAAATACCCCATTTTTGTGTATTTTTTGTCTACCGATGATTGTGTTTGCTACGTGTGATTCATTTGTAGAATGTTTAGCATAATTTTTTTATTTACCATTTGTTTCATATTTATGTTATAGTCGTATTTTAGTGGTAAGTGTTTACTTTGTGTGTACTGTTTTTCATTTGAACCATTGTATTTGTTTTCTGTTTTCAAAACTTGTTGATTCGTGATTCTTTGATTATCGTCTTTTACTTATTTAATTTTATTTGACTTTGTTTGAGGATAAACAATATTTTAAGTTGAGGAGAGTTTGATGAGTTCTAAATTATTATGAATTTGAGTATGAATAATTAGCACTCATCGGCTTAATTTGTTTGTTTTTTGTCAATAAACCTCAACTTTAGTGTATATTTGGTATAGTTTACATTATAATGTATTTATTGCGTTATTATGTAAATACCACTGAGTTTAATTGATTTCATCTCATTTTTGTAGGTATTCAAGCTTTGATATTTAGGAATTGTTAGAAAGATCAATGAATATGCTTTCCAACGCTTCGAACCGAGCACGAATCAAAGTTATAGTTCAAAAGTTATGATCGAAACAGTGCAGAATGTTGTGCTGGTTTTTCAACTTTCTGTCATCTATCGCTGGGCGATGCTTTTTGATTGCCGGGCGACGCTAGGCGAGCTGAAGCATGGAAAAAATGCTGTTTTGGCCGCCGAGCAATGCTTTTTGGGCGTCGGGCGACGCTAGACAGTCAGAAATGCGTATTTAGGGGTAAAAACACATTTTTTGGGGATGGTTTTGGGCATTTTTTATCACAACTCCATCAACCTTTACTTTTGGATATGATTAGCTTAGAAAACAACATTGAAGCTTGCATACGGATGATCCGGGGTAGATTTCTCATCAATCAGCGCTGACAAATTGGTAGATTTCTGGTTCATTTCTCTTCCTCTTTGTATATTCTTTATGTTTAAAGTTTGTACATGTATTTACTCTGAACTTATGTATATTTGTCTCCCACGGCGTTATATTAAACTTGCTTTATAAATCTTTGTCGATTGTTGTCCTAGATTTTTTCTCTTTGCTAGGGATTTGAGTTGTTATAGACATATACTGTTTAGATTCTTATCTAAGATGATTATTTGTTAGTTTCTGAACTCTAGAGATAGATTTAGAGCTAACATCTACTTGAGTATCAGAGCTTAATGCCTCTATGTGGTTGTGTTGTATTGAGAGATTGTTAGTATGATTACATAGTTGTCTTCTGTGTTGTTGAGGAGGTAGAGAAATCATTTCCCTAGTGATCCAGTCGGTCTCTCAATTTAGGTTAGAAAGGATTTAGGTTGTGAGTGATACGTGGTGACATTGATGAGTATTGTTAGGTTGAATGTAACTGGTCGGTAGATTTAAGTCTGTGATGAGTAGATTATATGCATGCTTGATAAGTTCTTCCTTAGTTTTTACTTTTGTTTACATTTATTTTCTGTTGATAACATTTTCTTTACAAATCCATTTATCCGCAAACTCATTAACGAGAGATTTATCGAACGACAATTCAATAACCAATCTCTGTGGACACGATAAATTCCCGGATAAATGTTTTCAAAACTTTTGTTTCTTGCTGCTATAACGCTTTCAATATCTGCATGCATCAAAGTTTAATAAAAAAAGATTGGAAAAATTCAAAAATGCAAATAAAAATTACGATTAAACAAGCTCTGACATGTAAAAATATAATTGTAAACAACGCCGAAAAAGTAAAACGAGCACATCAACACGATCTACGCGCAACATAGATTCATAAAATAGTCAGTTAAAAATCAAAACTCTTAATATTTTGTTTGCTAATTTCTCGCACAATGTCAAATCGCTTTTATCGATCTATATTTAAAACTGAAATTTTATTCTGACAACCATGTAATGGTTCAAAAAGATGCATGAAGCGCTAAAAATCTATCAAAATGTCAATATTTTTAACAAATGCATGTATGAGTGTATGAAATGGTAAGCGGAAAAAGTGGAGTATGACAACTGCCCCTATTTAATTATCTTTTAGCCATATAGTATGAATGATCTTGGTCTTCTTGATATCAATGACGAAAGATAATTAAATATAATCTGACCTGAATTTTGCCCCTAGATTCAGATGAAATGATATGATGTGCTCTGAATGCTTGAATTCTACTGCTAGGGAAATGAAAACGGAAAGTAAACTCTTGGGGATTGAGATATTTTGTCAAGGAGTTCCAATGGAAAGACTTGCTGGGGAAAGACAAAGGCACCGAAATAACATCAACTAGTGTGTTGATTCAAAACTAAAAGACAAACACCATCAGCTAATATATTGATGCAAATAAGCAAGGATGACAAACATCGACTAATGTACCGATGAAGAGAAACAAAATTGTGTTAATGTTGTTGTTCTGTTTGTCATTAGATTCTCCCTGACTCGCAACCCGAACTCTATGATATCAATTTGTTGGAACAAAAGGATTTTCAAGAAAGATGAAGGAGAAGAAGAAGAGAGAGAAGAGATAAAACTATTATTAAAAATTGTTATTTTTGTTATGAGTGTGTTCTCAAATTACAACATACAATGCCCTTTATATATGCTACTAAATCCAGGCCAAAATGCATTTCCACGCACATATTAAATGTTGCATTCGACTCTGTCTCCTACTAGGTAGTTGTACACCTTCAACTACGCATTTCGACAAAACATGAATTACAACTAACAAATATAATGTTTGGCATTGGAGGGATTTTCGGCTTGAAAAATTATGTTTGAGACAACTCATTTAGAATTGATATTTGCCATACTTGGATCCTAATACAGATGAAATCAACTCTTTTTAATCGACTTTCTAGAAATCATCTAAATATTTATATTATCTTATTCAGAAACAGTCCATTGATTTCTCTTCACCAAATTTTTATCTAGAATAAATATTATTTTTATTCCCTTAGTTTTACCTTGATGTCTATTTTTGTCCTTAATTTTTTTTAAAAAAAACCGATTTAATCTCTTATTTCTTCAAAGTACATTACGTTAGTCCTTTTTGTTAGATCTATTAATCAAAATCAAAATAAAATAAAAAAACCAGAAAACTTTAGTGATGAAAACAATTAAACCTTAGTAATGGTTGAACAAGATCACTCTTCTTAGGAGAGAAGTTCGCAAGCCCTAGCACAGACTAGAAAAAATGTTTAACTCTACAAAATATATCAATACATTTATTTATTAGTTGGACTTCATTGCCAACTTGAACTCTTATACTCACAGTTACGTATGTGTTAATAAGGATTATTAATTATCACTTTGTCTAAAGACAAAAAAAAATATCAAACATATTTTATTTTATTTTTTGAAATGTTTTTTAAAATTAATATATTAAATAACTTTTAAAAATTAAAATTCAAAACTCATTCACACGAGTCATAACTAACTAATACAAAGCCATTAAGATTTGTGAAAATAATATTTAATTTAATTCATAAAAACTAATATTTAATAAGATTTGGTAAATCCATAAAATAAGGAGAAAAATAATGGAAACCAACCGATGCATCCATGGATTGTGAGAAAAAAGATTTGATAAAAAAGATTTATATTGCAAAATGTAACAGATATTTAATAAGATTTAGTAAATCAATAAAATAAGAAAAAGAAATGAATGAAAAGTAACAAACCGAGGCCTAACTATGTGGTGTGTGAATAAAAGATTTGATTCATGAAAACTAATCTTATAGTAAATATTAAATAAAATAAACTAGGTTATGTAGCCGTTGAATAAATAAATCTAGAGTTAACCAGTTTTACAGTTACATTTTAGAGTTAACATTTCTTTCCTTTTCTCTGCGTGGCTTTCAAGATCAACGCAAAGTTTCGTTCTTGTTCTCAGTTCAACCAACCACACAATGGCTCCCTTCAAGCTTCATCTTTCTTCATCTAATCACTCTTCCTCCACTACTACTGACGATGCTGATCATCTTACCCTCAAATGGAAACGCCCACAACAAGATTTGTCTTCATATCCCAATGAAACTAATGTTTGTCTCCACCTATCTCTAGGCTTTTGCAACTGCATACAAATTGCTGAACGAGAAAGTAATGTTGGAACAAGTTCTGATTCATCAACCAGCCGTGATGATCCATGGAAGATCAAGAAGGTGCTCACAGCAAGTGATCTTGGCAATAATAGCAGGCTTTTGTTGAACAAAGAATTGGCTAAAAAGTGGGTGGTTCCTTTTGTGGACAAAGCTGAAGCTGAAAATGATGGAGTGAAAGTTCCGGTGTTTGATGTTGACACTCAAACTCTCCGTTCTCTTGTGTTCAAGATATGGTCTTCGAACGGAAGTCATGTTTTCAATGATACATGGATCAAGGATTTTGTAAAAATAAGAAACTTAAAGGCCGGAGATGAAATCGGTCTTAAATGGGATCAAAACGAGAACAAATTTGATTTTTCTGTTCTTCGTAGGACTTGATACAAGCTGATATATTTTGTTAGGGTTTTTCATTATTTCTAAAACATCATAGAATTTTAAGTTTTAGGGTTTTTCATTATTTCTAAAACATCATAGAATTTTAAGTTTTAGGGTTTTTCATTATTTCTAAAACATCATAGAATTGTATCTTGATGTTATTATTTAGGGACTGAGTCATTATCTTTATGATTTGATGTATTGACAACAATGTTTACCCGAATGAATATATTATTGTTTTTGAAATTTGGATTCAGTTTTTCTGTATGTTTCATTATTGAATTTTTTATTATTGTCATATATGGTTTTCGTTTGTGTTCCAATTGATGAGAAAGAGAAAAATCGCCAGTGTAATGAGAAAACAGTTTATCAAATTGATAACTGTTTTAACTATTATTGAGATACACTCAAAATTGTGTGTTTGTGGATTTCAAGAATTTGTTCATCTCATTAACATAATACCTACGTACTTCAAAATAGTGACACTGTTTGTTTCCAATTCAACTTCATGTAGTAATAATTATCCAATTAATTTTAACCCGTGTTTACTGATTATTCACCAAGGGCTTGTTAGTTTTAAGAGTTTGTGTTTTGATTGCTATAAATTTTTCTGTATAAATCTTTGAAAACAAGGTGAGACTATTTTGTTATTAAAAGTGAAAACTGACAATGAATATGGAAAATATTTTCTCAAAGTAATGGAGTCTAAAGTTTTCTCCTATAGACAAAGATTTTTTCATTGATATATTATTACAAAAAGTGAAAGTGTCTTTGTTCCCATTACTTATTTTTATTCTTGCTAAGTTGAATTAACTACAATTTAATAACATCTACTATCATTTCCATTTCCATGTCTATATGGAAATTGTTGTTTGTTTGTGACTTCTCCACTGTTAAACTCGCATGGATATATGGTTACCCTCAGCAAAATAAAATAAAAAAGTTAACTTGATTTATGTTAAATAACCTCTATAATAATCCTAATAGTATGGATGATTGGATTATATGTGGAGATTTTAATATCATCAGTTATGCTAATGATAAAAAAGATGGTAATCAAATAGACTATACTTTAGCTAAGCTCTTTAATATATGTGTGAGACTAGACAAGTTTATAGTTCTGATAGTTGGATAGAAAATTACCAATATGATAACCATCGTCTACTTCGTTATGCTTCTGATCATAATCCCATTTTTTTTGGTGTTTGGTTTTAATAAGTATCGAAAGTGTAATTGTTTATGTCAAAAGTAACATGTTATTCGACACAAGGTGTGTCGAAATAATCTAAGTGTGTGTGTCAAATTATTTATCGAGTTGTGTATGTCGAAGTGTCGAAACAGGTTATTTCACACATCATAACAAACACATTATATATATATATATATATATATATATATATATATATATATATATATATATATATATATATATATATATATATATATATATATATATATATATATATATAAAAAGAACAAATATGTTCTCTAATAATATTTTTTATATGCAGGGAAATTCTGATGTAAGATGCATAGAAGATGAGCAAGTTTCCTTTTTGAAGCTTTGTTGTGACACATCATACTTAGAAGCAAATTTGTGTGACACGCATTAACGAAGAAGTTCTAATGTTACAACTTCTGAATGTACCAACGCTGCAAACAAAAACTCTGATATTCTGATACGTAAAGTTCTGGAAAGAACTAAAGAAGCTTTAATGGTAACATTCATCTTCTGATATGATCCCAACAAAACATGTTCTGAAGCGTTACAATTTATTCATTGCAAAAAGTAACGGCTAAATCAAGACAAAATCTCTACTTTTGAAAAGAACATTAACTACACTTTATCAACCTTCTAAAAGCATCTTCTCGTGTCTCTCATGCATCGCCTATATAAAAAAGACTTGAAGGAATAACCGAACACAATATTACCGCGCACTGAAAAAGAGAAATCTCATTACCTTTCTATCTTGTGCTTTTCAATTGTCTAATACATCACTGTAGTGATATTGTTTTATCTAGAAAACATATTTGTACACACTGTTAATTATATTATTGTGTAATACCTTGAGAAACCAAGTTGTGGTTTAAATTCAAGAAGACATTGCCAATAGTCATTGTATCTGTGTAATCAAGTTTGATTAGTGGATTAAGACCTCATTTAAGAGAGGCGAAATCACTTTGACGGGTGGACTGAAGTAATTTGAGTTCAAACGAACCAGGATAATCAACGTGTATATTGCTTTAAATTAAAAACCCTAATTCAAACTCCAATTTTCACAGTTTGTGGACAGAGAGAAACTTTACAGAAACTTTAATCTCTTTTCTTTTTTAATTTTCATTTCTTTTCATCGTTATTGTGTAGTGATAACAATCTTTTTCATCGAGATTGATAGAAATTCTCCATAGATTTTGGTGGATTCCAACATCTGATATCAGAGCTTCGGTTGAACGATCAAGGGAAGAAGAAGAGAATCACAATGGCCGTGAATTATGCGAATGAAAATTTTCCAGCAAGTCTTCAAATTCTGAAAGTTGATAACTATGGGAATTAGTGCAAACAGATGAGGATTATGTTGGATAAAAATATCCAGCGTCAACCTTAGGGATTCGAAGGGCTTAACATCCCCCCATGGGCGCCTACACAGGTGTGTTAGGTGGGCCAGGTAGGCCCCTTGTTAGATTCTCTATAAGGAAATAGAGTAGCACCTTGGCTACAAGCAATTGCTTTTACCTCAGTGGTAAGCGCTTGATCCTACAAGTTTCAGAATCTAACATATAAGATGCTGCCTCAGATTATCTTTGGACAAGGATTTTGTAAAAATAAGAAACTTAAAGGCTGGAGATGAAATCGGTTTTAAATGGGATCAAAACGAGAACAAATTTGATTTTTCAGTTCTTGATAGGTGTTGATAGCGGCTGATATTAGTTTGTTAATCTTCAAGTTTTAGGGTTTTTCATTATTTCTAAAACATCAAAGATCTGTATCTTGATGTTATTATTTAGGGACTGAGTCATTATCTTTATGATTTGATGTATTGACAACAATATTTAGTTTAATGAATGAGAGCAAATAAATTACTCTTTTTTGGTTTATCAAGGAATCCACAAAGAATGAATTCGATGTAATAACGACACTTAAGCACCGCATCTGCTTCTGTTAAATAAGAGGAGAAGTACTTGTCCTTTGATCGACAATAACAATAGTTTCTTTCGAAAATCAAACTCTTGATATGCATCTATTAAATATGGCTGTAACAATTAAGTTTAAGATCGCTCATATGAAATAAGTAAATTTATAATAATGTTGTTGGTCCCTATTGAATATGCTGTTACATGATGAAGTAAATACTCGCGCCAAGTCTGCATCAGCGTCAGATCAAAAGTTGCAGTTGTTAGAACATAGTTTAATTCTATATCCCTGTAAGAGTTTTGATGATAATAAATACATGATATATATATATATATATATATATATATATATATATATATATATATATATATATATATATATATATATATATATATATATATATATATATATATATATATATATATATATATATATATATATATATATATATATATATATATATATATATATATATATATATATATATATATATATATATATATATATATATATATATATATATATATATATATATATATATATATATATATATATATATATATATATATATATATATATATATATATATATATATATATATATATATATATATATATATAAAGAACAAATATGTTCTCTAATAATATTTTTTATATGCAGGGAAATTCTTATGTAAGATGCATAGAAAATGAGCAAGTTTCATTTTTAAAGCTCTGTTGTGACACATCATACTTAGAAGCAAATCCGTGTGACACGCTTTAACGAAGAATTCTAATGTTGTAACTTCTGAATGCACCAACGTTGCGAACAAAAACTCTGAAATTCTGATACGTAAAGTTCTTGAAAGAACTAAAGAAGCCTTAACGATAACATTCATATTCTGATATGATCCCAAGAAAGCATGTTCTGAAGAGTTACAATTTATTCATTGCAAAAAGTAACGGCTGAGTCAAGACAGGATCTCTACTTTTAGAAAGAACGTTAACTACACTTTATCAACCTTCCAAAAGCATCTTCTCATGTCTCTCATGCATCGCCTATATAAAAAAGACTTGAAGGAAGAATCGAACACAATATTACCGCGCATTGAAAAAGAGAAATCTCATTACCTTTCTATCTTGTGCTTTTCAATTGTGAAATACATCACTGTAGTGATATTTTTTTATCTAGAAAACATATTTGTACACACTGTTAATTATATTATTGTGTAATACCTTGAGAAAGTCGAGTTGTAGTTTAAACTCAAGAAGACATTAACAATAGTTATTGTATCTGTGTAATCAAGTTTGATTAGTGGATTAAGACCTTATTTAAGAGAAGAGAAATCACTTTGACTGATAGACTGAAGTAGTTTGAGTTCAAACGAACCAGGATAACCAACGTGTCCATTGTTTTAAGGATTAATACCTATTTTCACCCCTGACATATGCGGTGTATTTGAAAACCCCCCCTGCAAAAAAAAAGTTCCAATTGTTACCTTGACAAATTTTAAAAGTTTCAGTTTTTACCTTGAGGATGTCACATCACCTTTTATTATTATTTTAATGACATGACTTGATTAGTTGTCATTTTTAATTAATTTTTAATTCCATATGGCATTTATATTAATATTTTATTAATTGAGTGTTAATTCAAAGTTAAAAATTTTTTGTCCTTCAGCAAGAATCAAACCATGGACATACTGTTTGCAGTGAACGCTTCTTACCACTAAACTAATGCATTTTCTTTGTTACATATATGCATCAATAAATATTCATATCATTAACATATTAATTACAATTATCAATAAATTTTCTTAACTAGTTGGTTTAAATAATTTTTAAAAAAATGTTTTACATATTTTATCTTTTTACTGTAACTTTTTTTAAATTTTAAATTTTCAAGAATCACTTAAATTTAAAAAAATCACTTAAATTTAAAAAAATTAATTAAATTTTAAAAAATAAGTTAAATTTAAAAAAATCACTTAAATTTAAAAAAATCACTTAAATTTTCAAAAATCACTTAAATTTAAATCACTTAAATTTTCAAAAATCACTTAAATTTAAAAAATCACTTAAATTTAAAAAAATAAGTTAAATTTTAAAAAATCACTTAAATTTTCAAAAATCACTTAAATTTAAAAAAATCACTTAAATTTTCAAAAATCACTTAAATTTTCAAAAATCACATAAATTTTCAAAAATCACTTAAATTTAAATCACTTAAATTTAAAATCACTTAAATTTAAATCACTTAAATTTAAAATCACTTAAATTTAAATCACTTAAATTTAAAATCACTTAAATTTTCAAAAATCACTTAAGTGATTTTTGGAAATCACTTAGTTTTGAAAATTTAAGTGATTTTTGAAAATTTAAGTGATTTTTGAAAATTTAAGTGATTTTTGAAAATTTAAGTGATTTTTTTAAATTTAACTTATTTTTTTAAATTTAAGTGATTTTTTTAAATTTAAGTGATTTTTGAAAATTTAAGTGATTTTTGAAAATTTAAGTGATTTTTTTAAATTTAACTTATTTTTTTAAATTTAAGTGATTTTTTAAATTTAAGTGATTTTTGAAAATTTAAGTGATTTTTTTAAATTTAAGTGATTTTTGAAAATTTAAGTGATTTTTGAAAATTTAATTGATTTAAATTTAAGTGATTTTTGAAAATTTAAGTGATTTAAATTTAAGTGATTTTTGAAAATTTAAGTGATTTTTGAAAATTTAAGTGATTTAAATTTAAGTGATTTTTGAAAATTTAAGTGATTTTTTTAAATTTAAGTGATTTTTGAAAATTTAAGTGATTTTTTTAAATTTAACTTATTTTTTTAAATTTAAGTGATTTTTTTAAATTTAAGTGATTTTTCAAAATTTAAAATTTAAAAAAAGTTACAGTAAAAAGATAAAATATGTAAAACATTTTTTTAAAAATTATTTAAACCAACTAGTTAAGAAAATTTATTGATAATTGTAATTAATATGTTAATTATATGAATATTTATTGATGCATATATGTAATAAAGAAAATGCATTGGTCTAGTGGTAAGAAGCATTTATTGAAAACAGTATGTCCATGGTTCGATTCCTGCTGAAGGACAAAAAATACATCAATTATTGGAAAGACAGAATCGAAAGTTTCTTTCTAGCTCATGACGTTGATCTCTGGGATATGATGATTGATGGATACATACATCTAGTTGACGAAAGCGGTCAGAAGATCGACAGAAAAAGAATGACAAATCAACAAAAGAAAGATTTCAGAAATCACCACAAATCCAGAACTTTTCAGATAAAAGAAGAAAACTCTGATGGATCCTCATCGAAAGAAGATGAACTATCTCTTCTCTCTATAAGAGTCAGTCGGCTATGAAAGCACAGACAGAGGAAGTTTAGAACTCCCAGAAGAACAGGGAATCATTCTGAATCATCTTCTGGTGAAGCAACCGACTGAAAATCATCAAACAATAAAGTCACGATTTAACGTCTTTTATCCCACATGAAGGGATAGGTAAACATCGAGAAAACCTGAGAAGGGAGAATTAAGTTGTGCTCGCTTTGGCCTTACCCCAATGTCTACGTATCCTTTTTGAGGAATAAGAGTTACCGTAGTACTCTATGGTATTAACTCTTGTTGTCTATCTTATGGGTGTATCTAATCTATGCTGACTGCTTAATACTGAGGAAGAATGCATGCAAAAGAAATAAGAAAAACAATGTAGGGAAAATTAAGTTGTGCTCGCTTTGGCCTTACCCCAATGTCTACGTATCCTTTTTGAGGAATAAGAGTTACCGTAGTTCGGCTCACATGTTTTTTTTGTTTTGTGTTTTTTTATGAACGATGTTAATTCTGTCTTCTGCCGCAGCTCGAACTTTGGAGACTCACGCGTTGGAACAGAAGTAAATTAATCACATCCTTATTGAAAAAAGTTTTAAGTTACGCCCTCAAGGCAAGATGCCACATTTGATTGGTTTGTATTTTTTTTACCTTGAAAAGGGGTTTAAGTATGATTATCATGTTTTTATAATTTGCTAAGAAAATAAGATTTTAGTTTTAGATGCAAGGATACAAAAAGGGAAGAAAAGAGTCTACGGGAGACTAGTCTATTTCTAATCCTAATGTTATCATACAATGGTAGTCCTAATGTTTGGATTAACAAAATGTGAATTTCTACCTAATGTTAGTGTTGTACCCTAAAACTTTTCCTCTCTTTTCTCAAGACATTTCTCACAAGATCTTCAAATAGCTCAAGTTTGCACAAGTATTGACTAGGTCAAACCACCTCCTAAACACTAATGCCTCAAATTTAGGGTTTTGATTTTCACAAGTAAAAATGGACTTCTAATGCCTCAAGTTACTTTCATAGATCATTATATACCTCTAAGGATACTCATGTCAAGTTTCAAGCCTTGAATCATAATTTGGCTCAGTCAATTGATCAGATGACTGAAAAATCAGCTGCATTGGTTAAAAAGTCAATTGAGGTCAACATAAAGTCAAACTTCAAGATTGTTTACCAATATCAACAATTTGAAGTCATATTCATCAATTGATCAATTTTGGATCACAATTCCTCAAGAAAAGTGTGCAAATCATCAAAAAGGCAAAATAGTCAAAATTAGGGTTTTTGATTAGAATGACTGATTTTTGACTTTTGAGCTAATACATGACTTATTGGTTTGAAACATGATCTCAAGGATTCAAGTACTTCATTTTTACCTAATTGCATAACTCAATTCACCTCTCAAGGTCAAACAATTGATAGATGAAATTTGGCCAACTGATGAAAAGTCAACTGATACACCAAAAGTCAAACTTTGACTTTTTGATCAAAATTGAGTTTCAAAAGTCAAGATTCATCAATACATTCAAAAATATGAAGCTTGATCATCAAGAAATCAAGAAAGTCAAAAGTCAATTTGAAAAGTCAAACTTTTCAAGACGTATAAATTTTTCTAAGTGTTTTTGTACATGATAATTTCACTACTTCATGCCATCTTTTCACCAAGATCCAAGATGATTCAATGAAAACTTTCAACATGAAAGTTGTAGATCTTGATGAAATCTACAACTTTGTATTATAGGCCTCATATCCAAAATATGCTTAGATTTTAAGTTGTAGGCCCATGAAGTCATGCACTTTTTCTTAAACACTTAGTGAAATTTTGACCCAGTTTAGGCAGATTTTTGTCCCAACTACTTGGCCATTTTTAACATAGCTCTAATTTGATTTAGCAAGAATGAAAAATATGAAAGTTGTATAGTATATTTAAATATTTTCAAAATGTCAAATAACGTGAAGATATCCTTTTTGATCTAAGAGAATCGAAGAGAGGAAGTTGGGCATCCATTCTTGAATTACAAGGCATTTTTGTGATGAACACTTGAGCAAAACCCTAGCCTATGCTGCATAAATTCATTTTGCTGGATTCTAACTTGTGTTTCACTCTATAATTAATTGATTACATAACTGATAAAGCCATTGTCCAAGCATTTGACCCATTATCCAAGTTGTATTTCCATTAATCGCACAAAGTAACATTGGCATTCTAGTAAAGTGGCTTTAATCACAAAGTCAACTTGTCTTGAGAATTACACTTGTTCTTTCTGAACAAGCATCCTCTACACAATCAGATAAGCATGTTTAAAGTGCCTAACCACTTTAGATAGCCTTGTACCTTGCCTTGGAATAATGCTTGTCAAGCTTGCTTCAAAAATAAGTCAAATGGCCATAACATGTGAACTTTTGCTTCTGACCACCTTAAGCCTCCAAACCTTCTCCTATAAATTAAGACACTATTATGAAACTTAGGACACGAACTCAATAACCCTCAAAATCACTCAAACTCCCTAGAACTCATAATTGCACATAAAACCTCCATTGTTGGCATTTCTTACCAAAAACTTCAAACACTCAAACCACTCGTGTGTTTTCCCTCTAAATCATTCTCAAAGCTTCCATACATAAAAAATAACTCATCCATATCCCTGTTTCCCAACTATAACATCATTTTCCTCATTATCCAAACTCAAAAACAGAACTCTGCACATTGACTTCTCCAGCACGATTCAAACACTCTCAAAAGCTAAGCATTGGATTAGCTTCCTAGGGGTCCAAGAAAGCTAACCAGATAATTGCATCACCTTTAGTGATCTCAAACTCAAAACACAAATTCCATTTCAAGATGAGTTTTATGTCTTTTGAACTCTTCATATAGGCATAATTTGGTTTCCATTTCCAAAGATAAAATGTAGATATCATAGCCCTGAAACTAAACATACTCTTAGAATTCATTTATATTGACTGAGTGATGAGAATTTTAAGTTTGAAATTGCTAAAAAAATTAGGTCATATTTTGTACCATTTAAAATGCATGCTCATCTTTGATTTATAGCTTTAGTTATTTATATGACTGAACTCGTGATGAAATTTGGAGCAAGTTTCATGTTTACATTGTTGCAAATGGTTGAGAGATGAAGAAGTTACAGAATTAAAAAATGGTTCAAAGATGTGGTGTGAGGTTGAAGATGATAAACAATCATGAATCCAGTTTATTTTAAATTCAGCACAACTTGTTTCTATACCAGATGTACAGGCCACCCCAGTCGCAGTAAGCGCGTGAAAGGCTTACCTATGGAAGGTCTTGGGTTCGAGTCCCAGCGAGACCTTTTGTATTTTCCCATTTCACTTGTTTCATTTTTTGTTTGGACAGGCGCACATGGGCCTCATGCATTTGGGCTTTGATACATTTTTCTGACCATCACCCCCTGTTTACTTGTCACCATGCAGCCTAACTTTTTTTTTATTTCTTTTGTTTGTTATTAACAAAAATACACTTTGGGCCTTAACCAAACAAAAATTGTTTTTTTTTACTTTCTCACACCTATTTTCATTCTTAAACCCCCTGACTTAATTTTTATATTTTAATTTTATTTTATTTTATTATTTTTATTTTTATTATTATTTTACTAAAAAATACAAAAATATATTTTTTACTTAGACCAATCTTTTATTTCTATTTTATTTCCTTAAACATAAAACCCTAAAAAATGTTTTCTTAACAAATTTAATTCCTTTTCTTATTTAATTTAATTTAGACTTAGATTTATTTTGATTTTATTTTTAATTGAATTAACTTAGAATTTAGGAGTTTAATTAATTAATTTCTTTCCATTCATTTTAGTTTAACTAATTAGGTTAAAACCTTTCATAAAAAAATTGAAAAAAAAAACAATTTTCTTTTCTTGTATGTTATTGTTGTATCCCAAAATTTGCCCTCTCATGTTTTCCAAGATCTTTTCTTACATGGTTGGTTACAAACACTTGCCTAAAGAAAATGAATTTTTTTGAAGATAATCAAGTGTCTTTCGATTGGCATCTTGACAAGCTTCGATTGGGCATCTAAATCCTTCGATCAAGCTTTGTTTCAAAGTCTTCGATTAGGCATTTGGCACTCTTCGATGCAGGTCTGATTCACAAGCTTCAAGTGGGCGTTGGGTCCCCCTTCAATCACGTTCAAGTCACAAGGCTTCGACTGTGCATTGGCTACTTCAGGCTTGCCTTCGACTCACAAGGCTAACGACCTCTACAAGTTCCTTTCGATTCACAAGGCTAAATGCCTCTTAGAGTTCCCTTTGATTCACTAGGCCAAAAGCCCCTTCATGCTTGCTTTGGATTCACAAGGGCAAAGGTTCCTTCTATGATTACCTTTAATGCATAAGGCAAAGACTTCCTGTGTGCTTGATTTCAAGGCCAATACCCCTCAACACAGTTTTTGCACTATGAAAAACAATATGACCCCTTTGAAAGAGCGCTCCAAAAGTCCATTTGAAGGACACATATTGTTGGCCATTTGAAGGAGACACATAATTAATGAATGCAAGTTTGTTTTATGATGAGTCTTGGTCCTACATGTAGCCAGGCCCAAGTCTCTTGTGCAAAGGCATTCGAAAGAAGTGACTGTTGTACCCCAAAATTTGCCCTCCCATATTCTTCAAGAAGTTGCCAAGTCAAAGCCTCAAAATTCCCCAAGGATTGCACAGTGTAAGAGCCTCATAAGACAGTCAAACTAGGGTTTTGGTTCTGATCAAGAAAATGAAGTTTCCAAGGGCCCAATCAAGTCCCACATGCCTACAAATATGGTCAAGCATCCTCATACAAAGTTTCAAGACTTTCAGCACAAAATTGCACAGTCAAAACCCTAATTGCACTACAGTCAACTGTAGGGGCAAAATGGTCATTTGGCAGTCAAAAGTTCAAATTTTTGGTCAACATCTCATTTTGAAGCCACAAACATCATTTGATCAATGCTTGATCATGATTCTCAAAGCTTGACTCAAAAATCATCAAGATGCAAAAGTTTCCTTATTTGGACAGTTTAAAAAGTCAACTGTAAATTGACCAGGGCATAACTTTCACATGGATTATCAGAAAAATTCCATCCAAAGCTCATTTTGAAGAGAAAGACATTTCCTACAACTCATCTTCATACTTCAAGTCCAAGAAATGCTCTCACAAAAAGTTATCAATTTCAACATTATAGGTCATTTTCAAAAGTCAACAAAAAGGGACTTTAAGTCAAAGGCCATAACTTGAGATTGGTAAATCAAAATGACATGGGACCAAAGGCATTGGTTCGAGGACTCAAAGACCTTTCCAAAATGTCCAAGAACATGAGCAAAGCTTAAAAATTGAGCAAGTTATGCCTTGTGGAAGTTGGGAAATTTTTGGATATTTTGAAAAGTCAACTTTGCTTCAAATGACCTAAAATTGCTAATGGGCCCATTTTTATTCCACAATTCATCATCCAAGGCATGTGCACGACCACTTGGCCCAAAGGGAAGTTTTTCTCCATTTTTATTTATTTATTTGGATTTTTTATTATTAATAATTCATTTAAATTAATTAAATACATGGAAAATACAAAACTAATGAAATCAAATCTTTTTGTACATGTAATAGGCTCAAAAATTCGTGCATAATCAAATATGGAAAGATTTGAAGAGAATTGGTCATGATTGGTACAAAAAGCATGTGAAAAAGATTTGAAAATCATGTTTAAAAATCAAATATCATATTCATGAATGCAAGAGATTTGGATCAAGTTTTCTAACCCTAATCATTCCTACATATACAAGCAAGCAAGACCTAATGCTTTTGACCAAGAAACTGCGCAGCAACTCCATTACAAAACTTGAAATTTTTTGCCAAAAACTCAAAACTGAAAACGAGGTTTTAGGTGGATTCAGGCCAAAATAACCATTCTATTATCTCCCTGAGACATCAAGAAAGGTTTCTGGATCAAAACCATATCTTCTAGCCTCAAGAATTGGTAATACGAGGCAACCCTGTTCATCATATTTCTTATATTCGTGCATCAATTTATACACATCATGCTTGCATTTTTTTGAGTGATTTATACTAATGAGACCTTGCTGAAGCTAACCATGTAGTTTGATTTGATTTTCGTGCATCATACAAGAATCTACCATTATCAAATTCTAGGGTTTGCAGAACTGTGAATTGGGCGTTTTCAGATGGTGTAAAATTAGACTACCACGATGCCATGGCCATGATCAGCACACCTGGACGAAGAGGAATCCACCCTCGCGCTCAATTTATGAGCGTTCTTGGGATATTCGCTATTTTCCAAAAGCATGCCTAAGGGAACACTATGAAAACTGTGGCCTATGTGTTTATGTTTCAGGAACGAGGAAGAAGAAGACTAGGTGGCTACCAATGATTGGCCTGTTTAAATTTTCGCGCGGAAAACCAAGCATCAACGCGTTTTGCTTTATTATATTTGATTGTTATATTAATTTACAGATGGACAAAGTGGAGCAGTGGCGAAGCGTTTGGCTGGTAACACCTAGGACCTGGGT
This sequence comes from Vicia faba, assembly GCA_948472305.1. Lineage (NCBI taxonomy): Eukaryota > Viridiplantae > Streptophyta > Magnoliopsida > Fabales > Fabaceae > Vicia > Vicia faba. The sequence continues at coordinate 63,871,619 of OX451738.1, read as the reverse complement.
TCGAGCCCCAGGTCCACACTCCTTTCATTATATTTTTCCATTAAACGTGTTCTTGTGCAATGTCAATACAGGAAGTCCATCATGTGACCCACCATCCAGTTTGCCACGCGTTAAATCTCAGCAATCCAAGGGCACAGGTTTGAAGAGCACGGTGGACCCTGGTCAAAGGTCCCACACGTGGCATGGAAAAGTCAGCGAGGCCATGCTGATTTGGGCTCAAAGTTGATGGGCTTAACCTCCATATTAAGGGGCAGACCCCCTAGGTTTGCAAAATTTATATTTTTCTTTATTGTTTTTTTTATTATTATTTATACTTCCTTTTAATTATTGTTTATTAATTAATTTCATATTTTTATAATATATAAAAAAACATCAAAAAATCAGAAAAGCCAAGAAAAATAATAAATATTTTTATTTTAAGCACTTTTGTAAATAAATTGCATATAATTAAATTTAGTTATTAAATTAGGGTTAATTATAATATTTTCATAATAAAAATCTAAAAATATAGAATTAGGGTCTTAATTAAATTTTTATTCCTTTTTCTTTTTCTCCCATAATAATTAAATAATTAAATATCTATTTTTATAATTAAATTGCATGTAAAATAATTAGGTTTAATTTTAGGTTAAAATTCAATCTTTTCTTAATAAATTAAAAGCAGTTAGAATTAGGTTTAATTTTAGTTAATTCTTTTTCATTAAAACCAAAAAATACCAAAAACAATTCTTTTAATTTTAATTAATTCATCGTTTAATTTAATTTTGCAAAAAAGGTCCAACGCCCTCGTTTTTTAATTCTTATTCGCATATTTATTTTATTTCTTGTAAATATTAATGTAATTCTCCCAAAGCCTTGTAAACTCGGACATTTTATTTCTCGCACTTTATTTAATTTCTGTCAAATCGGGTCCTGGATTTTAATTTGGCGATGTGGACCCGCGCCTTTGTAATAGTTTAGGAACTTTACCTTTCTCGCATTTTTTTAACTGTTAATAATGACATGCAAGAATGAATGACTAAAATAAAAACAAGCGTAGAACACCCATGACATGACAAAAGACAAAAATATCTGAAAACGACACACAAATCGCATACACCACCCCTAGGGTACGCCTCACTGTTGCCTTGCCTCGAAAGGTGATCGTCGAGTAGAGGATGTCTTAGTAAGTCCTCATGATCCGGGAACCTGGCATGAGGGTAGCTTCTAAGGTATCTTCCTATTGCTCCGGTGATCACCATGTCCCGAACCCTCGAATTGACCCGAACACCTCCAATGGTGGTGCTACCTACCTCTCAATGGTGGGATGGCACTACTTTAAAGGACATCTACACAGACGAATTCCTTAGGGTAGGTAGACGACTCTAGATACTTGCTCTAAATTTCAAAACAAATTCAAAGATACTTTTCACAACGACACCTTTTCAAAAAGCTTTCGAAAGCATTTTTTCAAACACTCTTGAGGACCGATACAAGAGTCGAACTGGAATTTTCAAAGAAACTTTTTTAAAACCCATATTGAAAAGCAAACAAACCATTTTTGAAAACACAAATGAGCAAGTATCTAAGAGCCCATGGATAACCATGGATAGAAAGGGTGCTAACACCTTCCCTTTCTATAATCTACCTCCCGAACCGAGAGCAATCTCTATAAGGAATTTTTCTGTGCTTTTGTCCTTTCCATTTGGAGAAAATAAAAGACGATGGCGACTCTTGCTTCCGCGACATTTCGCGAACCAGCGTTAAACAGTCAGTTCCAGATCCACCGATCACAGTGACAAAGGAGGCTTCGATTGACAGAATGAAGTTCTCACTTGGGGCTATTTGAATCAAGCAGCAAAGGCAAATAGATGGGTCCAATCTAAAGCCATTCGAAGGATATGTAAATAATCCATTCGAAGGAACAATTTAAAGGCCCATTCGAAGGACATATAGTGTTGTCTGAAAGAAAGGGGTTTGGTCAAAGATTAGATCTAGTTGGCCAAAACTAAAGAGAAATATGCAAAGATGTTGGCTGGCCCAAAATCCCACATATTTCCAAACTTAAACTTCATGCACAAGTATTCATGCCAAAGGAAGCTTTGATTGGCCTGGAAAGAGTTTTTGTTTGGACTAGCTGAGTAGGGGCTCAATCGAAGAGGCCCCAATAATGAAACTTGAGCCATTAGAAGGAAGTAACTCAGAGTCAATCAAAGGGCAAGACTTGAGCCCTTCGAAGGAGACAATTCTGGGCCAATCAAAGAAGCTCTAATAAGGAGGTTTCTGAACACTTTGAATCAAAACTCTAGGTCAATCGAAGAGCAATGCTGGAGGGCATTTGAAGGAGCCAAATGTGTCCAGGTGCATCCCAAGGCTCAAAGAGGCATGGATATTTCAAAAATAGAAGTCTCTTAATGTGTCTGATTTTGGTATCATGGTCTTCAAAGCTTGGTTAGTGGTTGTCTCTTGCCATTTCCATGCACCCAATCTCTTATAAATACAAGATACTCACACCACCAGTCAGAAGAGGAGATACACACATACATTGGAGACACGCTGCCCTATAAACCATCCCAAAGCTATCAAAATCCTCATAAGTTTCCCCAATTGAAGGAATCTTCAGCAACACTCCATTCACTCCCTAAAGTCTGCAGGAAGTGTCCCCAAGCACTAGCCAAAAGCCACACATCAAGCTCACCAGTCCATGGTAAAATTCTAGGTCACAACCTTTCGATTACTATTTGGATGGTTTTTATATGTATGTTTGTGTTCTTATTGATCATTCATACAAATATAAGTGTGGAAGTACAGGGTGCCATTTTAAGGCTTCGAAGCATCCATGCTTCAAACTAGGTGATACAAAGGTCTTATGCCCAAATTTGGGTTTAGGAAATGATCATACGTAGGGTAGGGTCTTTGGATCTATTTCGATCCAGCATTTGATCAAACTTGCAGGTGTGTGTTCAGGAGAAGGACCTGGGTTCGACATCCAGGTTCGTATTTGTTTCTTTTTTCTAACGCTTGTACTGTAGATCAAGCCTGAGCAGACCAACGCGCACAGGATCGAAGGACCTGGGTTCGACACCCAGGTCCTGCATCTTTATTTTTCTAATGCTCGTCTTGCAGATATGAGTAGAAAAGCATTCCCCCCTGGGATCGAAAGACAATCACTACTCATTTGTTAACTAGTTAATTTAATTACTTTAACATTTTTCTTAAAATTAAAATTAAATAGACTTAGATTTTATTTTCTAAAAATAAATAAAAACAAACAAAATACTTCTTTTCCCTAGGATTTTTAGACATTTTTTCTTGATTTACGCGCATTTATTCATTTTTGCACTTTTCATATTATTGTAACTTCTCATAGGATGTAATAGAAATTAACTAGGACTATTTACCGATTTTCTTCATTTTTCCAAGTTTTTTTTAGACATGTAATTAATCCCCAAATCCATGTAATAGCGTAGGATTTATATTTCCGCACTTTTAATTCATGTACATATATTAACTGTTAGATGTATGACTAATAAGATTGTATGATAAGATTAACAATCAAACGCTAGCAAACCTAACACAAAAAACTAAAATAACTGAATATAGAACACATTGCACATATAAGCCTCTAGGGTAATCCACTTTGGCTGCCTTCGGAAAAAATAGTCATGTCCCTCGAAACGGGGACTCTTTAGCAAAGACCCATAAATCAAAAGATCATAGTCCCTCGATGACCCAACAGTTGCCTCTCGGTAAATGATCTAGTCCCTAAACAAAATTGCTAAAGCGTCTACACATGTTTCCTTTATGACTGTACGTCCCTTTGAATGTCCCTCATACATCTAACGATAAGGCTACCTACTCACTAATAGTAGGATAGTAGATACTACACTCATTGAGATCTGACTTCCAGGATATTTCGGTCGCCAATAAAGAGGCTTGTGCTGAAACAATACTCAGCGAAGAAAGATCAGTGATATTGAGATTCCCTAGAACCTGGTTACTATTTATAGGACAGGTTGAACCAACTATACTTCAAGAGGGTACTTACCTATGGAATCCATGCAAGCCTAAACCTAAGGATATTGTTTATGTGATTATATATATTTTGTTTGTACATAACATCATAACATAATAACATGGCATATCATACTAACTGTTTCAAGGACTTTTAAGACTTATCTTTGTGTCTGTTTTGTAGGACATAACTCCCATTCGCAAAAATACTATCTAAGTCAGCCTTTCAAGGGTACCTCCTCAACTCAAAGCGTTAACATCAAGGGTTCCTGAGAATTCTCCATTCACTAAAAGACATGGTCGACTCCTCAGTTTGTTCATCTTAAGCCCTGGTAAAGATATGGTGAAAGTTCTCTTCTAGTTCTTTGACCCGTTACATCATTGCTTTAAATTTCCTGACTACCAGTTGGTGCCTACTATTGAAGAGTTTTCTTAGTTATTGGGTGTGCCTATCCTCAATCAGTTACCCTTCAACGGTATGGAAACAGACCCAAAGCCTGAAGAAATTGCCCAAGCCCTGTATTTACAACGGTTCGACATCGTAGTGAATTGGGAAACAAGAAGCAGTATCAAAGGCGTTCTAGCCAAGTTCTTGTTTGAGAAAGCTCACAAATTTTGGGACACCCTGGACTTACAAGCCTTTGAAGAGGTATTGGCCCTTCTCATCTATGGGATGATATTGTTCCCTAATTCGTACCAACTCATAGACGTGAATGCGGTCAAAGTTTTCATGTCTCGTAACCCGGTTCCTACTTTGCTTGGAGACATTTTGCACTCTTTCCACACCCGCACTGTAAAGAGAAGAGGGAATCTTATGTGTTGTACTCCTCTGTTGGCTAGGTGGTTTATTTCTCACCTACCACGATCTATTGTAAATAATGAACAAGGCTTAAGATGGTCTAGCAGGCTGATGTCTGTCACACATTTGGATATTCACTAGTGTCCTTGATCTGTGGAAGACGTTACTGTAATACGGTGGCAGATCTGACTGTTATACTGGTTTGCGTTTTTTATTCGCAAATGTTGCGGTAATCAAGAGTCGCCACCGACTTTTATTTCATCCAACAAAGGAAAAAGAACAGAAAAAACCTTTTTTCGAGATATTTCTGAGTACGGGGGGTAGATTATAGAAAGGGAAGGTGTTAGCATCCTTTCTATCCGTGGTTTTCCACGGGCCCTTAGGTGCTTGCTCATTTTCTTAAATTTCTTGTGTGTGTTTGTTTTAAAAAGTTTTGTTTACTTCGTGATAACCCTTGTATCTGTCTTCAAGAGTGTGACGAAGTTGTTTTTGAAAACTGTTTTTGAAAAGTGTTTGTGTGAAAAGTTTTAGTTTTGAGCAAGTACTTAAGAGTTTTCTACCTACTCGAAAAAAGTCTGTTCATTTTCGTTTCCTTTAGACAACGCTATCCTACTATTGAGGAGTAGGTAGCTCCATCGTTGGATTTTTAAAGGGACGTTCAAAGGGACGAAATAGTCTCTAAAGGCAACAAGTAAGGATACCTTAGCATTTCGAAGGGACTATCGTCATAAGATCATTTTTTGTAGGTATCTCGAGGGACAAGTAGGGACTATGATCTTTATGACGACTTTGAACTACGGGTCATTGTTAAGGTATCCCTACGTTCGAGGGACACAACCATTATTTCTGAGGAAACCAAGTAGGGAAAACCCTAGGAGTGAGCACGTGCAAGTGTGTTTCTTCAATTAATTATCTTTTCACAATTAGGGTTATGTACCTTTTTAATCGTGCATTTATCTTTCGCATACAATCCTAATGTTCATACATCTAACAGTTTAATGGTTGCGGAAATTAAAAAATGCAAGAAATTAAAGTCCTAGCTATTACAAGGCATTTGGGCAGATACACAAATATTAGACTGAAAATAAAGATGCAGAAATTAACATCCTAATTAAACTATTACAAACTTGAAACAGTTACAATAATTCAAAAAATAAATAAATAAAACGCACGCGAAGAACAGAGACGGGAATGGAGAAAGGATATATTTTTTTTTATCAAAATATAATTAATCTCGCAAATTAACCTAATTTCAATTTACTTTTAATTAAAAAAAGTTTTCAAGTTTACCTAATTTTCTATTTAATTTTAATTACAAAAAAGAGGAATTTAAATTAACCTAATTAGGCTAATTAATTAATTGCAATTAAATATTCTATGAAAAAAACTAAACTAATTTTTTAGTGATTTTCTTATTTTTATGATTTATTTAAAAAATTATTTTTTTTTGTGAAAATAATTAAAACAAGAAATTAAGACAAACTAAATAAAGAAATTAGAAAAAAAGAATTAAAGGAATTGGGCCTAATGTCATGAGCAGACTGGGGGGGTGTGCTGCCAAATTTGTAATGGGCCCAGAATGATGACCCAAAGTCTAGCGTGTGATCCAATGACGTCATCTTCTAAGGATTCATGGTGGACCTGAGTATGTTGGGCATTGGATCTGGTTGGAGATGGATCTGATGATTGTGCATCTGAGGCGTATGATGGACTCTGGATGGTGAGGCACACCAGATCCTGTGAAAATAATGGAAAAATGCCAAAAGCTCACGTCTGGGATCGAACCCAGGACATGAGCTTCATACTTCCTTCCCCTGACCAACTGCGCTAGATGTTAACTCATACATATAATCAAATAAAAATAATATATATCAAACAAGCCATTAGATCCCAATCAGCAAAACATAAACGCGTCAACATTTCCAGAACCAATCATGTTATAAGGAAATTCCACGCCAGCAGTCAAGATGTCTTCGCCTAAGGAAGACGAGTCAACGACGTCGGAGCTGCACTCCGGTCGTCTTCTTCGGCTCAGTCAACGGCCAACCTGTAAATTTCAGGAGATTTAAAGCTCACAAAGAGACCTGTCCTATGTAAAATCACCTCCTGAGTTCAAATCTGAGCTTGGTTTTGAGGGATCATGGCTATATCCAGAGTTTCGAACACGTTTTCAGGTTGTGCCCTAAACATGGCATATGGTTATTTCTGCGTGCATGCTTTCCACTAACGATTCAAAACACTTAAGAACAATATTATAAACATATAACAATGCAAGAAATCAATGTATATTGCATGATTCAAAAGTTTGAAGCTTAAAAATATTACCAACTCGAGGGGTATTGGAAGGGGTGATCCTGGGTGTCTTGGCCTTCAAGAGTGGATGGAATGAGATACTGAGATCTCCAGGAGGCTGTTAAGATGCTTGGCAACAACTGAGATTGGTTGTATCGTGTCTTGGAGAAATTTCACCTTTCTTGAATTTGTTGAAACTTTGTTCTTTGTTTTTGAGGCAGCCTCTCGTATCCCTCTAGGTCTGGGATGGTTGTGTTTATGTATGGTAGCATATTAGGTCAACATAAGTGGAAAGAATCCAATGTTTTGATGATAAAATATCCTCCCTTCAATTATTTGATTTTGTTTATTTTTGGAACAAATCCACTCTTACTATCTCTCCGCGAATTCGCTTTGATTTGCCAGCTTTTGTTGATTGTCAATTGATGAGAAAAAGATTTGCAATAAATTCTTTTATTATTTTGATTATTTATTTGATTTAATTTGATTTTTAAATGATTAAAATCAAAATAAATTAAATAAATAAAGCCAATAACATGTGGAAGGGTTTCTGGGTCGTGGACCATATTGGAAGTGAGATGCAAGCATAAAAAGTTGGGCCCATTTGACAAAAGATGCAATTTTGGGCATTGTTGACTTTTGACCATTTTCAATAAATGGCTAACTTTGACAATGCATATCTCCTTAAACTTTGACCCTAAGAGGGTAATCTTGGACTTTTTAGAAAGCTTAGGATGTCCACTAAGCAACCTCTTTGGTTTCATTTCAATTGGATCTTCCATGTTCATGTAAGAAGATTTGACCCACAAGGTGTTTTTGTTGACTTTTTGGAATGACCTATAATGTCTGAATTCATATCTTTCCATGAGTGCACTTATTGAACTTGAGGGCTGAAGATGAGTTGTAGGGAATTGGATTCTCTTCAAAATGAGCCTTGGATGAGAAATTTCTAGTAAAGTATGAGGAAGTTATGCCTAGTCAAAGTATGGTTGACTTTTCCCGAGAAACCCTAATTTAGCAACTTTTGAGTTTTGATGAATTAGGAGCATTCCTTGGGGAATAATGATCAACCCTTGATCAAATGATGGATATAACTTCAAAATGTTGATGTTGACCAAAAATATTGAAGTTTAACTGTATGGGGTCCACAATTGACTTTTGACCTAATATAGTTGATTTTCAAGCATCTGAGTAGTTGAATGGGAAAACTTCTTGTGTAAGGAATGAAACTTGGCATGGATGGTCTTGAAAACATATTAGGACTATGGAGGGCATATGGGGCCTTTGGATCTCCCCCATATTGATGAAAATGCAAACCCTAGTTGGAGGTTCATTGCATTAGGAGAGAGTTTGTCTGGTCAACTCTTGGGTATCTTTGAGCAAGTTGAGGATCTCAATGAACATATGTTGAGTACAATGGGAGGGAAAATTTTGGGGTACAACAGCTGCCCCTGTTCAATCTTCTTAAATTTGAGGATGTAGATTGGCGGGTCTGCCTTTCATGATTTGAAGGTGGAAGATGATTGAACACTAGAGTGCCCAGAAATTTGCACTCGCATGAAGTAATACGGATAGGATGATATCAGGAATGGGCTTACTGATTCCATTTAGAAGTCAACAGAGAGTCGTCAGAGATGGGCTCGAAGATGCCATACAAAAAAGCTATCGATTGTATAAAAGATCCCTTTGCGAGAATTCCTGTACCTGCCGCCGAGGAGGACTTCACTGGAGAATGTTGATTTACGTCTGGGAAAATAGAGTATAGGAGCTTCGGTTATCCATTACTCTAGTGGGGAATTAATTCCTGGTTGAGGAGGTGGGAGTATACTGCATATCCAGTTAGGGTCCAGGCTGCAAAATGACTTACTGGGGAAATGTGAAATCGACCGTATCTGGTCGGGTCCAGGTGTGATACGGTGGCAGAACCGACTATTAATACTGGTTTGCATTTTTTGTTTGCAAATGTTGTGGTAAGAAAGAGTCACCATCGACCTTTATTTTATCCAACAAAGGAAAAGGAAAAAGAACAGAAAAAAACCTTTTTTCGAGATATTTGAGTATGGGGGGTAGATTATAGAAAGGGAAGGTGTTAGCACCCTTTCTGTCTGTGGTTTTCCATGGGCTCTTAGGTACTTTCTCATTTTTTAAATTTCTTGTGTGTTTTTGTTTTTGAAAATCTTTGTTTTACTTCGTGATAACCCTTGTATCGGTCCTCAAGAGTGTGACGAAGTTGTTTTGAAAACTGTTTTGAAAAGTGTTTGTGCGAGAAGTTTTTATTTTGAGCAAGTACTTAAGATTTCTACCTACTCAAAAAAAGGTTTGTTCGTTTTCGTTTCCTTTAGACAGCGCTATCCTACTATTTTAGAGTAGGTAGCTCCGTTGTTGGAATTTTAAAGGGACGTTCGGAGGGACGAAATAGTCTCTGAAGGCAACAAGTAAGGATACCTTAGCATTTCAAAGGGACTATCATCATAAGATCAACTTGTAGGCAACTCGAGGGACAATTAGGGACTATGATCTTTATGACGACTTTGAATCGTGGGTCCTTGCTAAGGTATCCCTACGTTCGAGGGACACAGCCATTATTTCCTAGGCAACCGAGCGGGGTAAACCCTAGGAATGAGCATGTGCAAGTGTGCTTGATTCAGTTATTTTTGTCTTTTTTATTAGGTGAACTAACGTTTTAATTTACAGTCTTATCATACATGCCTAATTACTAACAATTAATATATACAAAAATATAAAGTGCGAGAATTGTAAATCTACGCTATTACATGGCTTTGGGACATTTACATAATAGGTACAAAACAAAAAAAAAGTATTTTAAACCTAGCGTATTACATCCCATAATCAATTACAGTATATATAAAAAAATGCGAGAAATAAAATAACGCGCGCGAGACGAGATCAAACATCTAAGAAGAAAAACCTAAAAAAGTATTCTAAGCAAACAATAAAATCTTTTTTAATTATTTATTAATTTGTTAGAAAAAAAGATATAATCTAAAATCTAAACTTAAGTTAAGAAAATAAATTTGAAGCAAAGCTAACCTAATTCTAAATTCTTTTTATATTTTTATTAAGAAAAACAATTCAAATTAAAATGGACCTAAATCTAATTGGTTTTAAATTAATAAAATGAAATTAAAAATAATTAATTTTATAAAAAAACCTAAATCTATTATTTATTTTTTTGATTTTTTATCATTAAAAAAAGAATTTTTGAAAACTAATAAATAATAACTAAAGAAAAAAAATAAGAAAAGAAAAACAAAAATATAGAAAATGGGTTTGGCTGTCAAGAGAAAATGACGGGGGGGGGGGGGGGGGGGTATTTGTTGAAAACGATGGGCCCATTTAGGAGAAGCCCATCAACTGGCTTGATTCAGTGAGGATCAACCTCAAGAGCATATGTTGTGCTTGCACGTTTGAAGCCTCTTGATCTAGATTGATCAAGATCTGATGGCTATGATCTGGAGAGCACACACTAGGCTTGCGTAACTAGCATACACTGGATCTACAATCTATAATTGTTAGAAAAATAAAATGATGGACCTAGGATTCGAACCCAGGTCCCTTCCCTTCACAACACGCTATTCTACCAACTGAGCTGGATGGTCATTTGTTATATCAAATCATCCAATAATAATATATAAGAAAAACAATCAATATTATAGAAACAAAAAAATGGCGCGTTGATTCAAACCAGCCATTGGGTGGCTGCCACGCAGTTATCTTCCACCTCTGTCGGTCGTTTTAGATCACGGTACCTATAGCGACAGTTTTTTTATCTGTCACTAAAAAAACCTGCGTTCAAAACAATAACAAAACACATCATAAATTCACTTTGAGGCCGTAGCTGGATTGCTCTCACCCTCCTGAAAAGGACATGACCCCTTATTTAGACTAATTTTGGAGATTCAAACCGTAGCTATGGTAAATCGTTATACTTGCACTCAAATTGGAGATTCAAACCCTAGCTATGGTAAATCGTTATACTTGCACTCAAATTTCAATTCAACCATCTCAAAAGTTTGCAAACATAAGAGACATTAAAGATACATGATGAAAATGCATTTATATCATAAGAATTAGAGCAATCGAGATCAAGTAAAATATGCAAACCGTGATGTGGTTGAAGCACGTTCCAGCCTGCCTTAGGACCTGGTAATGGTTGAGAATGATCCAGGAAGCTTCCAAGAATGCGTTCGAGCCTTTGTTTGGGGCTGAAACTGACCGGAACTGGAAATTTGAATTTGACAATTGTATGATTTTTCTGCATAGTAACAAAGGTTCTTCAGGCTGTATGGGCGAGAGTTAGGCTTGCTAGCATGCTGTATATATAATGTGGAGTGAGGAGACACCATTAAAGGGACCGAATCATGGTCATAACTCAATGTTTCCCAACAAAAATCAAACATATTCAAGGCCTTCCAATTTTATCAAAACATGCCTTATCTTGCTTGAATGTACCTGGTCATTGTAGCACAAAATTATGGGCCTGAAGCTGAGCCAAAACACAAGCCCAATTGTCATGATCCACCATTTATTATTTTTATAAAATTTATTTTGTATTTTTGGGAATAAAATCAAAATAAATATGAATAAAATAGTTTTAAAAAACAAGGCAAGGTGGGAATGAAATTAGGGGTCCTCCATAAGTTTAGGAAGATGTTTGAACTTTAAAAAGTTAGGCCATTGACCCAAAAATTTAAATTTGCTCAATGCACCATTCTTGAAATTTCCAAAATTCTCCCAACTTGGGCAAGCCACAACTTGCTCAATTTTTATCTCATGATGATGATCTAGGACTTTTAAGAAAGCATAGGATGTCCCCTAAGCAACCTATTTGTTTTAATCTCAATTTAATCTTCCATGTTCATGTAAGAAGCTTTGACCCAAAAGGTGTTTTTGTTGACATTTTGAAATGACCTATAATGTCTGAATTCATATCTTTTAATGAGTGCATTTCTTGAACTTAAGGGATGAAGTTGAGTTTTAGGGAATTGGATTATCTTCAAAATGAGATTTGGATGAAAAATTTCTAATAAAGTATGAGAAAGTTATGCTTGGTCAAAGTTTGGTTCACTTTTCCTAAGAAACCCTAATTTAGCAATTTTTGAGTTTTTATGAATTAAGAGCATTCCTTGGGGAATCATAGCCAACCCTTGATCAAATGATGAATATAACTTCAAAATTTTGATATTGACCATTGAAGTTTGATTGTATGTGGGCCACAATTGACTTTTGACCTAATATAGTTGATTTTTAAGCATCTGAGCAGTTGACTGAGCAAACTTCTTGTGCAAGGCATGAAACTTGGCGTGGATGATCTTGAGAACATATTAGGACTATGGAGAGAATATGAGGCCTTTAGAGCTCACCTATCTTGATGAAAATGGAAACCCTAGTTGATAGTTCATTTCTTTAGGAGATAATTTGTCTGGTTAACTCTTGGGCATCCTTGAGCAAATTGAGGATCTCAATGATCATATGTTGAGTAAAAATGGGAGGAAAAATTTTGGGGTGAAAAACCAGGCCTTACAATGTTGTGAACTATTTTCTGGAGATAAGGGTGAAGGAACCTAGATAGTAGGGTTACTTCGAGATGAGATCCTGGATAGTAGGGCTATGAGATAGAACCTGGATAGTAGGGTTACTTCAAAATGAGATCCTGGATAGTAGGGCTATGATAAGGAACCTGGATAGTAGTGTTACTTCGAAATGAGAGCCTGGGTGGTAGGGCTATGATAAGGAACTCGGATAGTAGGGTTACTTCGAGATGAAGGCCTGGATAGTAGGTCCATGAGAAGGAACCTAGGTCGTAGGGTTACTTCGAGATGAAAGCCTGGGTATTAGGGCTATGAGAAGGAACTGGATAGTAGGGTTTCTTCGAGATGAAAGCCTGCATAGTAGGGCTATGAGAAGGAACCTGGATAGTAGGGTTACTTCGGGATGAGATCTTGGATAGTAGGGTTATGAGAAGGAACCTGGATAGTAGGGTTACTTCGGGATGAGAGCCTGGATAGTAGGGTTATGAGAAGGAACCTGCTATTAACTGGAAGAAATAAATCTACCCAGAAGAGGTCTTTGGTCGCCTGTTATTAACTGGAAGAAATGAATCTAACCAGAAGAGGTCTTTGGTCGCATGTTATTAACTGGAAGAAATAAATCTACCCAGAAGAGGTTTTTGGTCGCCTATTATTAACTGGAAGAACTAATGTTAACCAGAAGAGGACTTTAATTTGCCTGTTATTAACTGGAAGAAATGAATCTAACCAAAAGAGGTCTTTGGTCGCCTGTTATTAACTAGAAGAAATAAATCTACTCATAAGAGGTCTTTGGTCGCCTGTTATTAACTGGAAGAAATATATCTAACCAGAAGAGGTCTTCATTTTCCCGTTGTTAATCTGGAAGAACTAAATCTAACCAGAAGAGGTCTTTGGACGCCTGTTATTAACTGGAAGAAATAAATCTAACTAGAAGAGGACTTTGAATCTTTAACTGAGAGAAGTATAAGAATAAATCTTTGGTCGGTTTAATCTGATCCAGAAAAAGGACTACTGAGAGAAGTATCAGAATAAATCTTTGGTCAATTTAGTCTGAGCCAGCAGAGGTCTGAAGGAAGCGTTTGTCATGTAGATAGTCACCCTGTCCTATTTCGGGAATTGATCTATAATCAATTTGTTCACAGACAAATGTCTTGTTTCAGTTATTAATCAGTAAGTATGAAGCTTGATTGTAATATATGATGAAGGAATCCGGGATGATTACTGCCTCAGCAGATAATGAAGGAATCTGGGATGATTACTACTCCAAAAGGATGAAGAAATCCAAGCTTGATTTTGTCTTGGAGAAGTTTACAGATTACAACATACTGGTTTTTCAACTTTTTTTCATCCGTCGCCAGGCGACTCTTCTAAGTTGTCGGGCGACGCTAGGCGAGCTAAAGCATGAAAAAATGCAGTTTTGGTCGCCAAGCGACACTTTTTGGTCGTCGGGCGATGTTGGATAGTCAGAAATGCGTATTTAGGGGTAAAAAAAAAATTGGGGATGGTTTTGGATATTTTTGATCCCAACTCCATCAACCTTTATTTTTGGATAGGATTAGCTTAGAAAACAACATTGAAGCTTGCATACGGATGATCCGGGGTGGATTTCTCATCAACCGGCGCTGAAAAACCGGTAGATTTGTGGTTCATTTCTCTTCCTCTTTGTGTATTCTTTATGTGTTGAGTTTGTACATGTATTTACTTTGAAATTATGTATATTTGTCGCCCATGGTGTTATATTAAACTTGCTTTATAAATCTTTGTCGATTTTTGTCCTGGATTTTTGCTCTGTGCTAGGGATTTGAGTTGTTATAGACATATACTTCTTAGATTATTATCTAGGATTATTATCTATTAGTTTATGAACTCTAGAGATAGACTTTGAGCTGACATCTACTTGGGTATCAAATCTTAATGCCTCTATGTGGTTGTGTTGTATTGAGATATTGTTAGTACGATTACATAGTTGTCTTCTTTGTTGTTGAGGAGGTAGAGAGATCATTTCCTTGGTGATCTAGTCGGTCTCTCAATTTAGGTTAGAAAGGATTTAGGTTGTGAGTGATACGTGGTGACATTGATGAGTATTGTTAGGTTGAATGTAACTGGTCGGTAGATTTAAGTCTGTGATAAGTAGATTATATGCATGCTTGATAAGTTCTTCCTTAGTTTTTACTTTTGTTTACATTTATTTTCTGTTGATAACATTTTCTTTACAAATCCATTTATCCCCAAACTCATTAACGAGAGATTTTTCGAACGAAAATTCAATAACCAATCTCTGTGGACACAATAAATTCCCGAATAAATATTTCCAAAAATTGTGTTGCTTGCCACTATAATGCTTTCAACAAAATGGTGCCATTTCCGGGGATTAGTTCTATTGTCTTTGCATTGCAATAATTCTTTTGTTTTTGACTTTTGTAATTAATGTATATATTGTATAGAAATTGTATATTAACTTGTATATGATATTTATGCATATATGTGTTTTCACGTATTGTTGTGAATTTTCTCATTTTCGTAACGTTAGTTGTGTGATTGTTAGGACACTTTCAATAGGTTTGCACGGTGTGACAATACCATGGTATGATGAGAGGAGGTTACTAGCTCGCACAACAAAGGCGTCGAGCTTACGACGTAAAACAAGTATGTTTGTTTGTATTTGTTTATGTGTGTGGTGATTTGTGTTTTAACAAGTTGAAATAGGGAAATATTCTGAATTTCAAATCTTCACTGTTAAACTTGTTAATTCATTTTCACCCGGTTTTCATATCGTTAATTATATTTGTTTTGTTATGTCAATTTGTGTTTTCCGAAATCTTGTCGTGTTTAGCTTGAGGAGTTTTGTTCGTTGTATATATTGTAAATTTTTTACATTAAAATTTTGTAGGAATATTATTTTTCTAATTCTTTTGTTGCTGTTTGTTATCAAATTTTGTTCTGGTAACTTGAAGAATTTTGAAGTGATTTTCCGAGTTTGATGGTATCAACTCGTGGATGTATGGTATGATGTTATTTTGAAATTGGTACACGCCAGATACTCGTTTATCGCTTTCTATAACAAAACATGTTTAGGGAAATTTTCATTTGTATAATTACCATGCCATTCATTCTTCTGTATACTTGTTCATTTGTGAATCACTTTAGTTCTTACCCTTTTGTGAGGTAGCTTTCCATTGGTCACATATGCTGGAGGCCACAATTCTTGTTTTAACTGGATTTTGTTATGCTTAATCTTTTGTTTGTGTTGATTGTATGAAAGCTTAAACTTGATCAAGACATTTTTTGTTTCATTTTGAGCACAACTACCTTGGATAAATAAGTCAATTCACCTTGTGAGTGTGTGATCATTTGTAACACCTTTGAATCTTTTGTCACTATCCATGTTGTATTTGCTAAATGCTTGTCTATGAGTGTTTAGTTTCTCTTTTTGTATGGATGTTGATTCGTTATTTTCTTGAACCCTCAACCATTGTTTTGATTTGAATTTTTACCTTGCATTAGAAAGCAGGGAGTATTCACTTTAATGTATGATTGAATTCAAGTTGGGGAGAAAAATGATTGTGTATTTATTGGTTGATTGCTATGAGGTTGAAAAGAAAAGAAAAAAATGTGAAAAAGAAAAGATAGAAAAAGAAATAAAAAAATTTGAAAAAGCTTTGAAAAACAAAAACAAAAAGAGTTCGAATAATGTTATGTTAATAAGTGATGTGTGTTGGTGTGAAATTTGTGATGAAGAAGAATTGTGATTGGAATTATTTTGTTTGAAACTTTGTGGAAGTAATTACTCCCTTAGGTTTAGACAAGTTTTTGTTTTGATTAACTTTAGGACTTATCACTTGTTTGTTAGCCAAGCCATATTACAACCTTGAAAAGCCCTTGAGATTCTTGCTTTTATATTTTTAATGTAAATTTTTGGATGAATGCATAATTTAGTCTATCATTTGCAAGATTGTCGGATGAGTGAACATACCCCATTTTTGTGTGTTTTTTGTCTACCGATGATTGTGTTTGTTAGGTGTGATTCATTTGTGAACTAGTATTTTTTTTAGAATGTTTAGCATAATTTTTGTATTTACCATTTGTTTCATGTTTATGTTATAGTCGTAGTTTAGTGGTAAGTGTATACTTTGTGTGTACTGTTTTTCATTTGAACCATTGTATTTGTTTTTTGTTTTCAAAACCTCTTGATTCGTGATTCTTTGATTATCGTCTTTTACTTATTTAATCTAATTTGACTTTGTTTGAGGATAAACAATGTTTTAAGTTGGGGAGAGTTTGATGAGTGCTAAATTATTATGAATTTGAGTGTGAATAATTAGTACTCATCGGCTTAATTTGTTTGCTTTTTATCAATAAACCTCAACTTTAGTGTATATTCGATATAGTTTACATTATAATGTATTTATTGCGTTATTATGTAAATATCATTGAGTTTAATTGATTTTATCTCATTTTTTAGGTATTCAAGCTTTGATATTTATGAATTATTAGAAAGAGCAATGAATAAGCTTTTCAACGCTTCGAACCGAGCACGAATCAGAGTTATAGTTCAAAAGTTATGATCGAAACAATGCAGAATGTTGTGCTGGTTTTTCAACTTTCTGTCATCTGTCGCTGGGCGATGCTTTTTGGTCGTCGGGCGACGCTAGGCGAGCTGAAGCATGGAAAAAATGCTGTTTTGGCCGCCGAGCGATGCTTTTTGGGCGTCGGGCGACGCTAGACAGTCCGAAATGCATATTTAGGGGTAAAAACACATTTTTTGGGGATGGTTTTGGATATTTTTGATCCCAACTCCATCAACCTTCACTTTTGGATAGGATTAGCTTAGAAAACAACATTTAAGCTTGCATACGGATGATCCGAGGTGGATTTCTCATCAATCCGCGTTGACAAACCGGTAGATTTCTGGTTCATTTCTCTTCCTCTTTGTATATTCTTTATGTTTTGAGTTTGTACATGTATTTACTCTGAACTTATGTATATTTGTCTTCCATGGCGTTATATTAAACTTGCTTTATAAATTTTTGTAGATTCTTGTCCTAAATTTTTGCTCTGTGCTAGGGATTTGAGTTGTTATAGACATATACTGCTTAGATTCTTATCTAAGATGATTATCTGTTAGTTTCTAAACTCTAGAGATAGATTTAGAGCTAACATCTACTTGGGTATCAGAGCTTAATGCCTCTATGTTGTTGTGTTGTATTGAGGGATTGTTAGTACGATTACATAGTTGTCTTCTATGTTGTTGAGGAGGTAGAAAGATCATTTCCTTGGTGATCTAGTCGGTCTCTCAATTTAGGTTAGAAAGGATTTAGGTTGTGAGTGATACGTGGTGACATTGATGAGTATTGTTAGGTTGAATGTAATTGGTCGGTTGATTTAAGTCTGTGATGAGTAGATTATATGCATGCTTGATAAGTTCTTCCTTAGTTTTTACTTTTGTTTATATTTATTTTCTGTTGATAACATTTTCTTTACAAATCCATTTATCCCCAAACTCATTAACGAGAGATTTGTCGAACGACAATTCAATAACCAATCTCTGTGGACACGATAAATTCCCGGGTAAATATTTCCAAAAATTTTGTTTCTTGCTGCTATAACGCTTTTAACATCTGCATGCCTCAAAGTTTAATAAAAAAAGATTGGAAAAATTCAAAAATGCAAATAAAAATTACGGTTAAACAAGCTCTGACATGTAAAAATATAATTGTAAACAGCGCCGAAAAAGTAAAACGAGCACATCAACACGATCTACGCGCAACATAGATTCATAAAATAGTCAGTTAAAAATCAAAACTCTAAATATTTTGTTTGCTAATTTCTTGCACAATGTCAAATCACTTTTTCGGTCTACATTTAAAATTGAAATTTTATTCTGACAACCATGTAATGGTTCAAAAAGATGCATGAAGCGCTAAAAATGCATGAAGTACATTGAACTCGGTCTTTTTTAATTTAAAATGAACTGAAAATCTATCAAAATGTCAATATTTTTAACAAATGCATGTATGAGTGTATGAAATGGTAAGCGAAAAAAATAGAGTATGACAACTGTCCCTATTTAATTATCTTTTAGCCAGATAGTATGAATGATCTTAGTCTTCTTGATATAATGACATAAGGTAATTAAATATAATCTGACCTGAATTTTGCCCCTAGATTCAGATGAAATGATATGATGTGCTCTGAATGCTTGGATTCTACTGCTAGGGAAATGAAAACGGAAAGTAAACTCTTGGGGGTTGAGATATTTTGTCAAGGAGTTCCAATGGAAAGACTTGCTGGGGAAAGGCAAAGGCACCGAAATAACATTAACTAGTGTGTTGATTCAAAACTAAAATACAAACACCATCAGCTAATATATTGATGCAAATAAGCAAGGATGACAAACATCGACTAATGTACCGATGAAGAGAAACAAAATTGTGTTAATGTTGTTGTTCTGTTTGCCATTAGATTCTCCCTGAATCGCAACCCGAACTTTATGATATCAATTTGTTGGAACAAAAGGATTTTCAAGAAAGATGAAGGAGAAGAAGAAGAGAGAGAAGAGATAAAACTATTATTGAAAATTGTTATTTCTGTTATGAGTGTGTTCTCAAATTACAACATACAATGCCCTTTATATATGCTACTAAATCCAGGCCAAATGCATTTCCACGTACATATTAAATGTTACATTCGACTCTGTCTCCTACTAGGTAGTTGTACACCTTCAACTACGCATTTCGACAAAACATGAATTACAACTAACAAATATAATGTTTGGCATTGGAGGGATTTTCGGCTTGAAAAATTATGTTTGAGACGACTCATTTAGAATTGATATTTGCCATACTTGGATCCTAATACATATGAAATTAACTCTTTTTAATCGACTTTCTAGAAATTATCTAAACATTTATATTATCTTATTCAGAAACAGTCCATTGATTTCTCTTACTTCACCAAATTTTTATCTAGAATAAATATTATTTTTATTCCCTTAGTTTTACCTTGATGTCTATTTTTGTCCTTAAATTTAAAAAAAAAAATCGATTTAATCTCTTATTTCTTCAAACTACATTATATTAGTCCTTTTTTATTAGATTTATTAATCAAAATCAAAATAAAAAAAAAACAAGAAAACTTTAGTGATGAAAACAATTAAAACTTTAATTTTTTATTTAATATTACAAAAAAAACGAAATAGACCGAAATGAGTAAAAATTGAATATTTTTTAAATTAGAAAAATAAAACAAACACATTTAAATGATATGTTGATGAGTGCTAAATTATTATGAATTTGAGTGTGAATAATTAGCACTCATCGGCTTAATTTGTTTGCTTTTTATCAATAAACCTCAACTTTAGTGTATATTCGGGATATTTTATGTTATAGTGTATTTATTGCGTTATTATGTAAATATCATTGAGTTTAATTGATTTTATATCATTTTTGTAGGTATTCAAGCTTTGATATTTAGGCATTGTTAGAAAAAGCATTGAATAAGCTTTCCAACGCTTCGAACCAGGCGCGAATCGAAGTTAAGGTTCAAAAGTTATGCCCGAAACAATGCAGAATGTTGTACTTGTTTTTCAACTTTCTGTCATCCGTCGCCGGGCGACGCTAGGCGAGCTAAAGTATGAAAAAACATTGTTTTGGTCGCGGGCGACACTTTTGGGTCGTCGGACGATGCTGGATAGTCAGAAATGCGTATTAAGGGGTAAAAACACAATTTTTGGGGATGGTCTTGGGTATTTTTGATCCCAACTCCATCAACCTTCATTTTTGGATAGGAATAGCTTAGAAAATAACATTGAAGCTTGCATACGGATGATCCAGGGTGGGTTGGTCATCAATTGGCGCTGACAAACTGGTAGATTTATGGTTCTTTTCTCTCCCTCTTTGTATATTCTTTATGTGTTGAGTGTGTACACGTATTTACTTTGAGCTTATGTATATTTGTCGCCCATGGCATTATATTAAACTTTCTTTATAAATTTTTATCGATTGTTGTCCTGGATTTTTGCTCTGTGCTAGGGATTTGAGTTGTTATAGACATATAGTGCTTAGATTCTTATCTAGGATGATTATCTGTTAGTTTCTGAACTCTAGAGATAGACTTTGAGCTGACATCTACTTGGGTATCAGAGCTTAATGCCTTTGTATGGTTATGCTATACTGAGAGATCGTAAGTGCAATTACATAGTTGTCTTCTGTGTTGTTGAGGAGGTAGAGAGATCATTTCCTTGGTGATACAACCAGTCTCTCAATTTGGGTTAGAAATGACTTAGGTTATGAGTGATATGTGGTGACATTGATGAGTATTGTTAGGTTGAATGTAACTGGTCGGTAAATTTAAGTCTGTGATGAGTAGATTATATGCATGCTTGATAAGTTCTTCCTTAGTTTTTACTTTTGTTTACATTTATTTTCTGTTGATAACATTTTCTTTACAAACTCATTTATCCCCAAAGTCATTAACGAGAGATTTATCAAACGATAATTCAATAACCAATCTATGTGGACACGATAAATTCCCAGATAAATATTTCCAAAACTTTTGTTGCTTACCACTATAACGCTTTCAACAAAATGGCGCCATTTCCAGGGATTGGTTCTATTGTCTTTGTGTTGCGATAATTCTTTTGTTTTTGAGTTTTGTAATTAATGTATATGTTGTATAGAAATTATATATTAACTTGTATATGATATTTGTGCATATATGTGTTTTCATGTATTGTTGTGAATTGTCTCGTTTTCATAACGTTTGTTGTGTGATTGTTAGGACACTTTCTTTAGGTTTGCATGGTGTGACAATACCATGGCATGATGAGAGGAGGTTAATAGCTCGCACAATAAAGACGTCGAGCTTACGACGTAAAACAAGCATGTTTGTTTGTATTTGTTTATGTGTGTGGTGATTTGTGTTTTAACAAGTTGAAACAAGGAAATATTCTAAATTTCAAATCTTCACTTTTAAACTTGTTAATTCATTTTCACTCGGTTTTTATATCGTTAATTGTATTTGTTTTGTTATGTCAATTTTTGTTTTCCGAAAGCTTTTCGTGTTTAGCTTGAGGAGTTTTGTTCGTTGTATATATTGTACATTTTTTACATTAAAATTTTGTAGGAATATTATTTTTCTAATTCTTTTGTTGTTGTTTGTTATCAAAATTTTCTCTGGTAACTTGAAGAATTTTGAGGTGATTTTCCGAGTTTGATCATTTCAACTCGCGGGTGTATGGTAATGATATTATTTTGAAGTTGGTACACGCCAGGTACTCGTTTATCGCTTTCTATAATATAACATGTTTATGGAAATTTTCATTTGCATAATTACCATGCCATTCATTATTTTGTATACTTTTTCATTTGTGAATCACTTTAGTTCCTACCCTTTTTGTGAGGTAGCTTTCCATTGTTCATATATGCTGGAGGCCACAATTCTTGTTTTAACTGGATTTTATTATGCTTAATCTTTTGTTTGTGTTGATTGTATGAAAGCTTAAACATGATCAAGACATTTTTTTTGTTTCATTTTGAGCACAACTACCTTGGATAAATAAGTCAATTCACCTTGTGAGTGTGTGATCATTTGTAACCCCTTTGAGCCTTTTGTCACTATCCATGTTGTATTTGCTAAATGCTTGTCTATGAGTGTTTAGTTTCCCTTTTTGCATGGATGTTGATTCGTTATTTTCTTGAACTCTCAACCATTGTTTTGATTTGAATTTTTACCTTGTCTTAGAAAGTAGGGAGTATTCACTTTAATGTATGGTTGAATTCAAGTTGGGGAGAAAAATGATTGTGTATTTATTGGTTGATTGCTATGAGGTTGAAAAGAAAAAGAAAAAAAAAGAAAAAAAAGTAAAAAAGAAAATATAGAAAAAGAAATAAAAAAAATGAAAAAGCTTTGAAAAAGAAAAACAAAAAGAGTTCGAATAATGTTGTGTTAATAAGTGATGTGTGTTGGTGTGAAATTTGTGATGAAGAAGAATTGTGATTGGAATTATTTTGTTTGAAACTTTGTGGAAGTAATTACTCTCTTAGGTTTAGACAAGTTTTTGTTTCGATTAGCTTTATGACTTATCACTTGTTTGTTAACCAAACCATATTACAACCTTGAAAAGCCCTTGAGATTCTTGCTTTTATATTTTTAATGTAAATTTTTGGATGAATGCATAATTTAGTCTATTGTTTTCAAGATTGTTGGAAGAGTGAAAATACCCCATTTCTGTGTGTTTTTCGTCTACCGATGATTGTGTTTGCTAGGTGTGATTCATTTGCGAACTAGTATTTTTTTAGAATGTTTGGCATGATTTTTATATTTAGTATTTGTTTCATGTTTATGTTATAGTTGTAGTTTAGTGGTAAGTGTTTACTTTGTGTGTACTGTTTTTCATTTGAACCATTGTATTTGTTTTCTGTTTTCAAAACTTATTGATTCGTGATTCTTTGATTATCGTCTTTTACTTCTTTAAGTTTATTTGACTTTGTTTGAGGATAAACAATGTTTTAAGTTGGGGAGAGTTTGATGAATGCTAAATTATTATGAATTTGAGTGTGAATAATTAGCATTCATCGACTTAATTTGTTTGCTTTTTGTCAATAAACCTCAATTTTAGTGTATATTCAGTATAGTTTACGTTATAATATATTTATTGCGTTATTATGTAAATATCATTGAGTTTAATTGATTTTATCTCATTTTTGTAGGTATTCAAGTTTTTATATTTAGGCATTGTTAGAAAGAGCATTGAATAAGCTTTCCAACGCTTCGAACCAAGCACGAATCAGAGTTACAGTCAAAAGTTATGGCCGAAACAGTGCAAAATGTTGTGCTGGTTTTTCAACTTTCTGTCTGCCGTTGGGAGACACTTTTTGGTCGCCGGGTGACGCTAGGCGAGCTGAAGCGTGGAAAAATGTTGTTTTGGTCGCCGAACGACGCTTTTTGATCATCGGGCGATGCTGGACAGTCATAGATGTGTATTTAGGGGTAAAAACACATTTTTTGGGGATGGTTTTGGGTATTTTTTATCCCAACTCCATCAACCTTCATATTTCGATAGGATTAACTTAGAAAAAAACATTGAAGCTTGCATATGGATGATCCGGGGTGGATTGCTCATCAATCGACACTGACAAACCGGTAAATTTGTGGTTCATTTCTCTTCCTCTTTGTATATTCTTTATGTGTTGAGTTTGTATATGTATTTACTCTGAACTTATGTATATTTGTCGCCCAAGACATTATATTAAACTTGCTTCATAAATCTTTGTCGATTATTGTCCTAGATTTTTGCTCTGTGCTAGAGATTTGAGTTGTTATAGACATATACTGCTTAGATTCTTATCTAAGATGATTATCTGTTAGTTTCTAAATTCTAGAGATAGATTTAGAGCTAACATCTACTTGGGTATCAGAGCTTAATGCCTCTGTGTGGTTGGGTTGTACTGAGGATCGTTAGTGCGATTACATAGTTGTCTTATGTGTTGTTGAGGAGGTAGAGAGATCATTTTCTTGGTGATCCATTCAGTCTCTCAATTTGGGTTAGAAATGATTTAGGTTGTGAGTGATACGTGGTGATATTGATGAGTATTGTTAGGTTGAATGTAATTGGTAGGTAGATTTAAGTCTGTGATGAGTAGATTATATGCACGCTTGATAAGTTCTTACCTAGTTTTTATTTTTGTTTACATTTATTTTCTGTTGATAACATTTTCTTTACAAATCCATTTATCCTCAAACTCATTAACGAGAGATTTTTCGAACGACAATTCAATAACCAATCTCTGTGGACACGATAAATTCTCGGATAAATATTTCCAAAACTTTTGTTGCTTGCTGCTATAACGCTTTCAACATCTGCATGCACCAAAGTTTAATAAAAAAGATTGGAAAAATTCAAAAATGCAAATAAAAATTACGGTTAAACAAGCTCTGGCATGTAAAAATATGATTGTAAACTGCGCCGAAAAAGTAAAACTAGCACATCAACACGATCTACGCGCAAAATAGATTCATAAAATAGTCAGTTAAAAATCAAAACTCTAAATATTTTGTTTGCTAATTTCTCGCACAATGTCAAATCGCTTTTATCGGTCTATATTTAAAACTGAAATTTTATTCTGATAACCATGTAATGGTTCAAAAAGATGCATGGAGCGCTAAAAATGCATGAAGTACATTGAACTCGGTCTTTTTTAATTTAAAATGAACTGAAAATCTATCAAAATGTCAATATTTTTAACAAATGCATGTATGAGTGTATGAAATGGTAAGCGGAAACAGTGGAGTATGACAACTGCCCTTATTTAATTATCTTTTAGCCATATAGTATGAATGATCTTGGTCTTCTTGATATCAATGACAAAAGGTAATTAAATATAATCTGACCTGAATTTTCCCCCTAGATTCAGATGAAATGATATGATGTGCTCTGAATGCTTGGATTCTACCGCTAGGGAAATGAAAACGGAAAGTAAACTCTTGGGGATTGAGATATTTTGTCAAGGAGTTCCAATGGAAAGACTTGTTGGGGAAAGACAAAGGCACCGAAATAACATCAACTAGTGTGTTGATTCAAAACTAAAAGACAAACACCATCAACTAATATATTGATGCAAATAAGCAAGGATGACAAACATCGACTAATGTATCGATGAAGAGAAACAAAATTGTGTTAATGTTATTGTTATGTTTGTCATTAGATTCTCCCTGACTCGCAACCCGAACTCTATGATATCAATTTGTTGGAACAAAAGGATTTCCAAAAAAGATGAAGGAGAAGAAGAAGAGAGAGAAGAGATAAAACTATTATTGAAAATTATTATTTTTGTTATGAGTGTGTTCTCAAATTACAACATACAATGCCCTTTATATATGCTACTAAATCCAGGCCAAAATGCATTTCCACGCACATATTAAATGTTGCATTCGACTCTGTCTCCTACTAGGTAGTTGTACACCTTCAACTACGCATTTCGACAAAACATGAATTACAACTAACAAATATAATGTTTGGCATTGGAGGGATTTTCGGCTTGAAAAATTATATTTGAGACAACTCATTTAGAATTGATATTTGCCATACTTGGATCCTAATACAAATGAAATCAACTCTTTTTAATCGACTTTCTAGAAATCATCTAAACATTTATATTATCTTATTCAGAAACAATCCATTGATTTCTCTTACTTCACCAAATTTTTATCTAGAATAAATATTATTTTTATTCCCTTAGTTTTACCTTGATGTCTATTTTTGTCCTTAAATTTTTTTAAAAAAACCGATTTAATCTCTTATTTCTTCAAACTACATTACGTTAGTCTTTTTTGTTAGATCTATTAATCAAAATCAAAATAAAAAAAACAAGAAAACTTTAGTGATGAAAACAATTAAACCTTAGTAATGGTTGAACAAGATCACTCTTCTTAGGAGAGAAGTTCGCAAGCCCTAGCACAGACTAGAAAAAATGTTTAACTCTACAAAATATATCAGTACATTTATTTATTAGTTGGACTTCATTGTCAGCTTGAACTCTTATACTCACAGTTAATGATTATTAATTATCATTTTGTCTAAAGACAAAAAAAAATATCAAACATATTTTATTTTATTTTTTGAAATGTTTTTTAAAATTAATATATTAAATAACTTTTAAAAATTAAAATTCAAAACTCATTCACACGAGTCATAACTAACTAATACAAAGCCATTAAGATTTGTGAAAATAATATTTAATTTAATTCATAAAAACTAATATTTAATAAGATTTGGTAAATCCATAAAATAAGGAGAAAAATAATGGAAACCAACCGATGCATCCATGGATTGTGAGAAAAAAGATTTGATAAAAAAGATTTATATTGCAAAATGTAACAGATATTTAATAAGATTTAGTAAATCAATAAAATAAGAAAAAGAAATGAATGAAAAGTAACAAACCGAGGCCTAACTATGTGGTGTGTGAATAAAAGATTTGATTCATGAAAACTAATCTTATAGTAAATATTAAATAAAATAAACTAGGTTATGTAGCCGTTGAATAAATAAATCTAGAGTTAACCAGTTTTACAGTTACATTTTAGAGTTAACATTTCTTTCCTTTTCTCTGCGTGGCTTTCAAGATCAACGCAAAGTTTCGTTCTTGTTCTCAGTTCAACCAACCACACAATGGCTCCCTTCAAGCTTCATCTTTCTTCATCTAATCACTCTTCCTCCACTACTACTGACGATGCTGATCATCTTACCCTCAAATGGAAACGCCCACAACAAGATTTGTCTTCATATCCCAATGAAACTAATGTTTGTCTCCACCTATCTCTAGGCTTTTGCAACTGCATACAAATTGCTGAACGAGAAAGTAATGTTGGAACAAGTTCTGATTCATCAACCAGCCGTGATGATCCATGGAAGATCAAGAAGGTGCTCACAGCAAGTGATCTTGGCAATAATAGCAGGCTTTTGTTGAACAAAGAATTGGCTAAAAAGTGGGTGGTTCCTTTTGTGGACAAAGCTGAAGCTGAAAATGATGGAGTGAAAGTTCCGGTGTTTGATGTTGACACTCAAACTCTCCGTTCTCTTGTGTTCAAGATATGGTCTTCGAACGGAAGTCATGTTTTCAATGATACATGGATCAAGGATTTTGTAAAAATAAGAAACTTAAAGGCCGGAGATGAAATCGGTCTTAAATGGGATCAAAACGAGAACAAATTTGATTTTTCTGTTCTTCGTAGGGCTTGATACAAGCTGATATATTTTGTTAGTCTTTAAGTTTTAGGGTTTTTCATTATTTCTAAAACATCATAGAATTTTAAGTTTTAGGGTTTTTCATTATTTCTAAAACATCATAGAATTTTAAGTTTTAGGGTTTTTCATTATTTCTAAAACATCATAGAATTGTATCTTGATGTTATTATTTAGGGACTGAGTCATTATCTTTATGATTTGATGTATTGACAACAATATTTAGTTTAATGAATGAAAGCAAATAAATTACTCTTTTCTGGTTTATCAAGGAATCCACAAAGAATGAATTCGATGTAATAACCACACTTCAGCACCGCGTCTGCTTCTGTTAAATAAGAGGAGAAGTAGTTGTCCTTGTATGGACAATAACAATAGTTTCTTTAGAAAATCAAACTCTTGATATGCATCTATTAAATATGGCTATAACAATTAAGTTTAAGATTGCTCATATGAAATAAGTAAATTTATAATAATGTTGTTGGTCCCTATTGAATATGCTGTTACATGATGAAGTAAATACTAGCACCAAATCTGCATCAGCGTCAAATCAAAAGTTACAGTTATTAGAACATAGATTTGTTCTAAAAGTGAAAGTGTTTACCGATTATTCACCAAGGGCTTGTTAGTTTTAAGAGTTTGTGTTTTGATTGCTATAAATTTTTCTGTATAAATCTTTGAAAACAAGGTGAGACTATTTTGTTATTAAAAGTGAAAACTGACAATGAATATGGAAAATATTTTCTCAAAGTAATGGAGTCTAAAGTTTTCTCCTATAGACAAAGATTTTTTCATTGATATATTATTACAAAAAGTGAAAGTGTCTTTGTTCCCATTACTTATTTTTATTCTTGCTAAGTTGAATTAACTACAATTTAATAACATCTACTATCATTTCCATTTCCATGTCTATATGGAAATTGTTGTTTGTTTGTGACTTCTCCACTGTTAAACTCGCATGGATATATGGTTACCCTCAGCAAAATAAAATAAAAAAGTTAACTTGATTTATGTTAAATAACCTCTATAATAATCCTAATAGTATGGATGATTGGATTATATGTGGAGATTTTAATATCATCAGTTATGCTAATGATAAAAAAGATGGTAATCAAATAGACTATACTTTAGCTAAGCTCTTTAATATATGTGTGAGACTAGACAAGTTTATAGTTCTGATAGTTGGATAGAAAATTACCAATATGATAACCATCGTCTACTTCGTGATTCATCTTCTTCTTCTCTCATGCTCTGAACCCTCTTGCCCAAAGGCCATCAGCTGTTCACTTTCCTTCTCCCTCCAGCAAGACGTTAGGGGGCGACAGATTCGGTAAGTTCGTTTTCGTATTCGTGGTATTCGTTACAATGCATGTGTTGATTTTTAGTTTTGATTTGATTTTTACTCCATTCTCTTCACATGATTATTGAGGTATTATGAAGAAAAACAAAGAGGGTAAAAGAAAGAGCTACCTGGAGAAGGAGGAGGGAAGGTGAGGAAAGCTAGGAGGCCGGGACGGTGAGGAGACGGTGACGGCGTGGTATCGCTTCTGATTACTGGTATTCTGTATTTATCTTCTTCCCTTCTTCCCTTTACTTTGCTTATGTTGCTTCTTGGATTGGCCCATGATGAATGTTGATGCCTTTAGTATTGGACATGGTTGATATTGTTTGATGTTTGTTGCCTCGAGCTAGTGTTGGAACGTAGTTTTGACTGGCTTCTGCTTCTTCTCTTTCTGACTTCTGTATGCTTTTTCTTTTTGGCCAATGATGAACGTATTGAGGCCTTACTGTATGCTTGGGTTTGGAAATTGGTTTAGGCCCTATGCAGGTTTATGCAATTTTATGGTTCTTTAGGCCATGGTGAAGGATGGTTTGGGAAAATGGTTTTAGTTATATGCAGATTTATGCAGGTTACTGGTTTGTATGGTTTTAGGCCATGTTTGATAATGCAGTACCAGGTTTTGGGAATGCAGTAGCAGGTTTTACTGGTTTTGGGTATGTTTATTGGTTTGGACAATAGGCATTTGAACTGGTATACTGTTGTTTAAGCCATGGTTTTTTGGATAGGTAACAAGTTTTGTGGTTTAGGCAATGTTTGGAAATGGTTATGGTATTGGTTTGATGGCTCAATCAGGTTGGTGATTTTCTATGGCTTAAGCAGGTTCTTGAGGTTTAATGGTGGGTGGTGGTATGTGACTTTGAGAAAATTTGTATATCTTGACAATTTTTCTTTTTTGTTTTTGAAGGCTTGGGGATTAATTGTATCTCTTTGAAGTGATTTTCTTATGTTATAACAGTTTTGGCCTTCAGGTTTACGTTGAAGGCTTTGGTATATTTTTAATATATTTGCCTCTGCATCATACTGTTTCATCCAGTTTGTTTGTATTCTACTCTTGTGCTTCTTATTTTTACTGAGTTACTGCTGTAGCTTTGTCTTGTAATTCCTTCTGCCTAAACCAAAACCTGCAAAACCATTTTTCTTTCTCTCTTCTCTCTCTCAAGTACATTGATGCATAAAATGATATGTACTGTTTTTTCTGAAATTGCAACAGTGCTGGAACATGATGAAAATGGAATATATTACTTGCATATTTGTTTTGAATTGCACACTTCTTTGACTTGCAAAGGCACAGCATGAAGCCTATTTGTTTTGGCTTCTTCTATGTGCATGGCATGTTATGTTTACGTTGCATTTGTTTGTCTTGCATATGCTGTTTTGAAATTATGCATGGACTTTTTGTATGCTGTGTATATTTTTTAAAATATGCATTGGACTTTGAAAAATGCAATTAATTTTTAATTATGCAGTTTTGAAAAATAAAATGAATTTGTGCATGTTTCAAAATTGTGCATTCATTTATGAAAATAAAAATTCCTCCCTTTTTTGTGAACCGGGAGAAATCTCGTGATTTGCAAAAAAGGGTAAACTGATTCCAGCCGTTGCTTTTAATGATGAACACTAAATAATTTTCTGCTTTTAATTATTTGTTCAATTCTAATTTTTTTTCTTTTAATTGTTTTTGCAGGTAAAATCAAACGAGCAGACAAAAAGCATTGGATAGAAGATTTAGAATTAGAAAACATTAGAATAGTTTTTTATTTCATTTTAACTTTGTAAAAAAATTATTATTGTAAATTCGTTGTAAATAAATACAGTATTTACACAATAATTGTACAATTAGAATAAAATGAATAAAGTTCCAATATTTGCCAATTAATTCCTTCTTTCTCTCTAATTATTTATTTTATCGTTTATAATTCTTTAAATTGTATAATAATTGAAAATAAATTTCAATTACTTAAATTCAGAATAATAAACAAACAAATAAATAAATATCATTGATCGATTAATAGTTTCAATTATTTAATTCATTATTCATAATTTTCTAAATTATAATAATTAAAATAGAATTTCAATTATTTAACTTAGAATGATAACTAATTAAATAATCATTATTGACCAATTAATGAACTTTTTTCAAATATTTATTATATTATTCATAAATCTTTCAATTATGTAATAACTGAAAATAAATTCCAATTATTTAAATTTAAGATAGTGAATAATAAATAAACACTGTCTGAACGATTAATATGCCTCTCCTTTAATATTTATTTTATTATCTATAAATCTTTAAATTATATAACAATTGAAAACAAATTCCAATTATTTAAATTTAAGATAATAAATAATTAATAAACATTGTTTTAGCATGAATCAATTAATAAATTTAGTGTTCAGAAATAAATAGCTCTCGACTCGAAAAAGTTGTGAATTTTTAAAATCAATAGATCAAAACACTTGTAATGTAATGATGCAGATGGGAGATGGTATCTTAGGTCAAAATTTGGGGTACAACAGCTGCCCCTATTTAAGTTTCTTCTATCCGGAGATATGAAGATTGAAATCTTCGTTTCGACGAGATTGAAGGTACTTAAATACATAATTACGCAAATTTTGTCCTAAGATGTCGTCATTATGTTTGATATGAATGCAGTGATTGAATTCACAGAGAAAGATATTGTATGAAACAAGACAATGTTGGAGGAATCGAACACCAACAAAACACAGAGACATGGATTATACATTACTGGGGAAACAAGCTATCGACTTCAAACGACAGACTCTTGACAGCGAATAAAATCGAGGGAATACAACTTATGACCCTAACAAAGAAAGCATCTTGCGTAGGCCATAAAACAGATTATTGACCCAAAACAGTGAGTTTGCAACCCAAAGTCGAAGATAGATGAAAAGCAAACAATCTTGCTGATGATGGATTATCGACTTCCGAAGGTAATGATTCATGACAAGCTTCTCTGCGAGATTTCCGGGGATATACTCATTAATGCTGATATAATAATATTGTAGATACGCAAGTTGTTCAAATAAAGAAACTGCCACTTGCTATCGTCCAAAGAAAATACCAATAACATACAAGCTGCTCAAATAAAGAGGCTGCCACTTGCTGTCGTCCAAAGAAAATACCGATAACATACAAGCTGCTCAAATAAAGAGGCTGCCACTTGCTGTCGTCCAAAGAAAATACCGATAACATACAAGCTGCTCAAATAAAGAGGCTGCCACTTGCTGTTTTCCACAAGATAAAATGACGTACAAGTTGCTCGTGAGGAGCTGCCGCTTGTCGTTTTCCAAAAATAATAATAACGCATAAGTTGCTCATGAAGAGATGCCGCTTGTCGTGTTCCACAAGATAATAACGCACAAGTTGCTCGTGAAGAGCTGCCGCTTGTCGTTTCCCGAAAATAATAATAACGCACAAGTTGCTCGTGAAGAGCTGCCGCTTGTCGTGTTCCACAAGACAATAATGCACAAGTTGCTCGTGAAGAGCTGCCGCTTGTTGTTTCCCGAAAATAATAATAACGCACAAGTTGCTTGTGAAGAGCTGCCGCTTGTCGTTTTCCAAGAATAACTCAGAAGGAACTTGCGATGACACTGGCAGAGAAATAAATCTTCGTCAAAGAGAATCATGAATCAATCCTTCCCGAGGAGATCACATACTCAAATGTGCAAAATAAATGCACCATCTGTCTAGGTCGCAATTTCACTGGGGAAAATCATGAGATAGCCTATGCCAGAGGCAACAACTTCAACCAAGAATAAACTAGAGAGAAAACAGTCAAACACGATTCCACCCAATGAGAAAGTAACTCGATTGGGGAATTCATCCTATCCAGAAATGGACAAGGCAAACTAAATCAAAAGTCATCCACGAGGATTAGCTCAGTTGGGGAATTTAGAAAGGAAGCGCATTTTCTGCCTAAGCTAGCCTCCTACCTGGAAAGAACGTGTACACTGTTTGAATAAATAAAGTATACAACCCAAAATCAACGACAAATGTGAACATGCGTGCATGATATAAGTGTGAATGAATAAATGAATGTTGTGCTGACAAAACGAACAGAAGGAATATCCTGAAGACGATAAGATGTCACAAAAAGATATATACTCGGTCAATCTTGAAAAAGACGGAAAATAACTGGAACCACACCGCCACGTCGGAGCGTAACACGCTACAAGGCTCAAATCTTATGAGGAGAAAAGTATCCAAATCCAATCTTCTAACACCCATAGACCACTGGCATGAGACGAAGCGTACCGCACTTCAAAATCTCCCAAACAAAGGTAGCCAAAACAACACTTAACTGGAACAACTAGGGAGTCACCAAACTTAGCACCACCAGAACCAAGAGTGTACACAACCAACACTTCATGACGATTTTGAAAGGAAACATGCTCAACATGCAAGGATAAACTACTATACTGTTTTGCATTTCATGGCTTGACCATCTTCGGAACGACTGTTAATATTCCTTTCGTTATTCACGACACATTTTAAAAATAAGAATATTTTAAATACTTTGTTTCAAATATTGCCGTAAAAATTAAAATTTTGCCCACAAAAGGTAAATGCTCAAATTTCATTAATAAGATGACGAGTCTCCCATTCTCCTTTGATTTGATTAATTACCAATGCTGAATCTCCGTAAATATCAAGAATTTTAATCCTTAGATCCACTGCTTCTTCGAGACCCATAATACATGCCTCATATTCCGCCATGTTGTTCGTGCAGTCAAACTTCAGTCTCGCCGTGAACGGGATATGAGTACCTCAGGGAGTGACGATGATTGCCCCAATTCCATTTCCATAGGAATTCACAGCTCCGTCAAATATTAAACCCCAACGGGATTCAGGATCAGGTCCTTCTTCAGGTAACGGCTCTTCACAATCTTTAGCTTTCAAGTACATAACATCTTCATCTGGGAAATCAAACTTGATGGGTTGATAATCGTCAATTGGTTGGTGAGCCAAATGATCGGCTAAAATACTTCCTTTGATTGCTTTCTGAGTGTGATACTCAATGTCATATTCAGACAACAACATCTGCCAACGGGCTACTCTTCCAGATAAGGCGGGCTTCTCAAAGATATACTTGATCGGATCCATTTTGGAGATCAACCAAGTGGTGTGGTTAATCATATACTGGCGCAGACGGCGAGCAGCCCAAGCTAAAGCACAACAGGTTTTCTCAAGCAATGAGTATCGAGACTCACAGTCTGTGAATTTCTTACTCAGATAGTATACGGCATGTTCCTTTCTTCCAGTCTCATCTTGTTGACCAAGCACACATCCCATGGAATCTTCCAATATAGTCAGGTACATAATCAAAGGTCTTCCTTCCACCGGAGGGATCAAAATGGGAGGTTCAAGTAAATATTCTTTGATGCTGTCAAAAGCTCTCTGACAATCTTCTGTCCACACACATCCTTGGTTCTTTCGGAGAAGCTTGAAAATCGGCCCACAGGTAGCAGTCATATGAGATATAAACCTAGAAATGTAGTTCAATCTCCCAAGGAATCCTCTTACTTGTTTTTCCGTCTTGGGAGCGGGCATCTCCCGAATGGCTTTGACTTTATCAGGATCTACTTCAATACCTTTCTGACTGACAATGAAACCCAGAAGTCTTCCAGAACGAACACCAAAAGTGCACTTGTTGGGATTCAGACGGAGTTTATACTTTCTCAACCGCTGGAATAACTTCAACAAATGTTCCAAATGATCCTCCTCAGTCTGCGATTTGGCAATCATGTCATCCACATACACTTCGATCTCCTTATGCATCATGTCATGGAACAAAGTAGTCATGGCCCTTTGGTATGTTGCGCCCGCATTCCTCAAACCAAACGGCATAACCCGATAACAGAAAGTTCCCCAAGGTGTAATGAAAGCGGTCTTCTCCATATCTTCCGGTGCCATCTTGATTTGGTTGTAACCAGAGAAACCATCCATGAAAGAAAAGACTTTGAACTTGGCGGTACTGTCGACCAATACGTCAATGTGAGGTAATGGGAAGTCGTCCTTCGGACTAGCTCTATTCAGATCTCTGTAGTCTACACACATCCGAACCTTGCCATCTTTCTTTGCAACAGGCACTATGTTGGCTAACCACTGAGGATAGACCAATGTAACAAGGAAACCTGCATTAATCTGCTTCTGAACCTCCTCTTTGATCTTGTCAGCCATGTCGGGACGAGTCCTTCTCAACTTCTGCTTGATCGGCGGACATTCAGGTCTCAACGGTAAACGATGCTCCACAATATCATTGTCCAAACCTGGCATATCTTGGTAGGACCAAGCAAACACATCAACATACTCTTTGAGAAGCTCCAACATCTTCTCCTTAACTTCCGGGATAAGCAGTGCTCCGACTTTGACTTCCTTTCTATCCTCTTCATCACCCAAGTTGACCAACTCTAAAGGTTCTTCAAATGGTTGAATGACCTTCTCATCATGCTCAAGCAAACGGGAAATCTCAACAGGAATCTCTTCATCATCCTCTTCTTCGGCTCTGAACACAGGGAATTCAAAGTTGGGAGAGGGCATAGGATCATTGTTTTCGATGGTTAAGTCATGGATTAATCTGCACATATGATTATGCTTTATTTTAGAAATAGATTTGTGCAAATAAAACAAAAGGTTATTAATTAATTTTCATTACTATTTCCCCGAAAAAGTGAAAAATAAAACAGTAGTGGACAAAATAACATTTTTATTCATTAAAGGGAAATATTTGAAACAAGGAGCCCAGACATTTCTCTTTCGCCTTGGGCAGAGCAAAAGGAATTATTTTTCATAGCCCGACATAAAATACTTTTCGCCTTGGGCAGAGCGAATTTTTTTCAAAGAAAAACAAACAAAACATTACTCGGAAATGTGCATAACAATAGGAACATCAACAGCTATCCAGTTTTGGCAAGCCAATCCAGGCGTCACAAAAACGGGCAAATCTTCCTCGGAATCATCTTCTATGATAGCATCAACCTCAGGATGTATAAAACCTGCACTTCGGAAAACCTCTTGAATCGGACGAACAACCACCTCCTTCTTGACTCTTGCAGACACTGGATGAAAACCCAGACCTTCCCCAGACTTGTTCTCGGGTAACGTCAACACCTGGCCCCATCCTTCGGCCGAACCACTTTCCACCACTCGCCGCGCATCCTCAAAAGAAGAGATGGATGCCCCTTGCTTCTTCACTGTACTCTTAGCAACAGAAAGACCTTGGAACTGGGTTCCAACATCCTCGTCCACATCAATAAAAGAGAATGATGATAAATGGCTTACCACCATAGCTTGCTCTCCCCCAATCATCACTAGCTTCCCATGCCTTACAAACTTTAGTCTCTGATGGAGCGTAGAGATGACTGCCCCGGCATCATGGATCCAGGGACGACCCAATAAGCAACTGTAGGCAGCACGAATATCCATCACTTGGAAAGTGATTTGAAAAGTGTGGGGACCAATTACTATAGGAAGATCCACTTCACC
The DNA here is from genome assembly GCA_948472305.1 of Vicia faba. Classification (NCBI taxonomy): domain Eukaryota; kingdom Viridiplantae; phylum Streptophyta; class Magnoliopsida; order Fabales; family Fabaceae; genus Vicia; species Vicia faba. The sequence continues at coordinate 63,835,388 of OX451738.1, read as the reverse complement.
AATGACTGTCTTCCTAGAACCATCAAACGCTTTAACAATTACTCCGCTAGGTCTCATAGGAGCACCCGGATATGAAAGCCGAGATAATGTAGTCTTGGGCATCACATTCAACGACGAACCTGTATCCACCAACACACTTGATAAGGTATCATTTATGTAACTTACTAAGATATGCAAAGCCATATTTTGGTTCCTCCCTTCCTCTGGGAGCTCTTCATCACTGAAACCAAGATTGTTACACGAAGTAATATTCCCCACAATTCCATCAAATTGGTCAACCGTCACATCATGATCCACGAACGCCTGGTCCAAGACCTTCATCAAAGCTTCTCTATGGGCACCAGAATCTCTCAGTAAAGCAAGCAAAGAAATCTTGGAAGGTGTTTGCAAAAGTTGGTCCACAATCTTATATTCACTTCTCTTGATAAGCTTCAGGATCTCATCATCCTCAGGGTGAGGGATAGGTTCACTGGATCGGCCTATCTCGACCCTGGGTTCAACATTTCTCACGGGAACTTCCGCCGGTATGGGTCTCCTGACTTGAACTTCTGGTCTCTTCAAAGGTACTGCTGCAAAAACACGTCCACTTCTCGTAACTCTACTCACATCAGCAATGTTAACAAACGACGGTCTTGTTGGTATAGGGACTTCTACCCCATTCTCAATCATTGTGGAATTATACTTATACGGTACAGCCTTATCTGAGTTGTAAGGCACAGGACCAGGTGGGTAAATAATCAAAGGATCAACAGGTGCAGTCTGACTGTCGTAAGCAATCTCTACTGATTCAGGCAAATTGAATTGTGGTATGATAACATTCACTTCATCCTCCGGATTTCTGTCATACGTAATAGTGATAACTCTCTGATCTAGCAACTTTTGAATATCCTCCTTCACAATAGGACAATCATCCTCTCTTGAACAAAACTCACAAACATCATAATCATGCTGGTGCCTAACAAAGGCAAGTTTTCTCAAACTCTGATGTAACCTGATCAATGACTCTCTTATGTGTTCAACTTGAAAAACTCGAAACTTCCCCGGACAACCTTCCACCATATTCACTGAAGCTGCCCCATGTCGAGGCAAAGGATTATCTCTAACATTTGGATTAACATCCTTGAAAGACAAGATACCATTCTTAATCAATCTCTGCACGTCCGCCTTCAAAGCAAAACAATTCTCAAGGTTGTGCCCCGGCGACCCTTGATGATACTCACAAAACTGATCTGCCTTGTACCACGGAGAAGTGCTATTTGGTGCGACAGGAGGAGGCTTTGTAGTTATGAGATTCTTTCTGATAAGAGCAGGGAACAATTCAGTATACGTCATAGGAATTGCATCGAACTGCGGTTTTCTAGGTGAACGGTTCTGATTGTTGAATGGATAAGCTTGTTGTCGAGGCTGCTGCTGAAATGGCCGTTGTTGAGTTGGTGGGGTTTGATGAGCTGGGGTCATCAAAGCTGGGCGGACAGCCGGAGTGACTGCCGCAACGTGAGAGTAACCTCTCCTTGGTCTACCTGGGAACAAAGCGCTGACATCCTGCTCTTTTCTTTTCGGGAAAACACTTCCAAACTTCTTAGCACTGCTAGACGGACTTCCTTCTTTAACCAAACGCCCTTCACGAATCCCTTCCTCTAACCGCATGCCCATGCTCACCATTTCGGTGAAGTCACTGGGTGCGTTGGCGATCATTCTTTCATAGTAAAAGGAACCTAAAGTCTTCAAAAATATCCTCGTCATCTCTTTCTCCTCAAGAGGTGGATAGATTTGAGCAACAATTTCACGCCACCTCTGGGCGTACTCCTTAAAAGATTCTCGGTCTCTTTGCGACATCGCCCGGAGTTGATCCCTGTCTGGTGCCATGTCAACGTTGTACTTATACTGGTGAACGAAAGCTTCGCTAAGATCGTTGAAGTTGCGGATCCGAATACTGTCTAAACCCATATACCACTTCAGAGCAGCACCCGTCAAACTATCTTGAAAATAATGAATCAACAAGTCATGATCATCGGAATACGTAGACATCTTTCTCACGTACATTGTCAAATGACTTCTAGGACACGAATCACCCTTATATCTCTCAAAGTCTGGCACTTTGAATTTTGCTGGAATCTTGACATTCGGAACTAAACAAAGGTCATGCGTATTCTTCCCAAACAAATCCTTCCCCTTTAACGCTCTAAGCTCTTTCTGCATTTCCTGGAACTGATCCTGAAACTCTTCCATTCTATCAAAAAGACCCAAACTTTCAGCAGGCTCGGCAGGGTAAGTAGGTTCATTCAAGTATGGCCCAGAGTGGACCACAGGAGCAACGGTTGTCATAATCGGTTGCGGAAAAGGTGTCACAGACGGAATTACTGGCGGCATAGCAGTTGTCTCTGGTTGAGGAAGAGACAAAGCAGGTTGAAATAAAGGTTGTACGGCAGGCTGATACCCCTCTGGCACAAAGTTGTAAGGCATTCCCCACGGAAAACCCTTCGGCATCTGATGTTGAAGCGGGGAGTTGATTTAAGCCACGGAGGTAGGAATGGTGACAATCTCGGAAACCACTGGAGTTGAAGTCTGAATCTCGGCAGCTGTAGTCGATGGCTGATTCTGAACAGCCACCAAACTTTCCACTAACGCAGTTAACTTTTCCATCTCGACACAAAGTGTAGCAACTTCCCCACGAAGCTCATGGTTTTCCTGTTCCAGATCTTCCATTTTCCTCTGACGATTGGCTCGAGTGTCGTATTGGTGAGACAGTTTGACAACCTTGGGAGTGGAAAAAGAACAAGGATAAGACTCTAGAAAACATGTGAAGTGAAATGTTGAATGATGCATGATGTGCGATGCAAATGATGATTCATTTTAAAAGTTTTCAAGGAACTTTAATAATTTTGCATACATCAATGGTAAAGGAATTTGGAATAACAAAAACTCAATCCATTAACCGAAAGCGATAACTTACAACTTACAATTTTGGCATATCTAAACAGTAAATTACAACTTTGGGATAACAACCCAATAATAAAAGCAGTAAATTACAACTTCGAAACATGGAATCCATAATAAGGCGATAAATTACAATTTTAAAACATGAAGTCTAAAATAAAGCAATAAATTACAACTCTGGAGCATGAAGCCCAAAATAAAGCAATAAATCACAAATTCGGAGCATGAAGCCCTTTTACATAGTTTTACAAAATGACATCAGTAAAATAAAACGAAAAGCTAAAGATCACTCAGAATCCTCAGATGAAGGACCAAACACCAACTGTAACCGGAGCTTCTTGATCTTCTCTTCATAAAAGTCTTCCATCTCTTTCTTCTCAGCTACCAGTCGATCAATGACTTCTTTCTGCGGATTAGGCACGAGAGCAACGCTTACCGAACCTTCCTTCTTTCTCTTCTTTTCACTAGCATACTTCTTCAGCAAAGCATCCTTTTGACGAAGCTTCTCATCATGATCAATGAACCAGCCGTCTTGAATAAAGAGTAAATCCTCCTTTTCCTTTAACTGTCGAGTCAGGACTCGATTCTCATATTCAGACATATGATACTTTTCTTTCCAAGCATCCCTCTCGGACTTCATCCTAGCCAGATTTCCTTGGTATTCTCCTATATTCGCGATAGGGATAACAACAGATGATGGTGCAATGGTGGGGAATAAAGGTTTCTCAAGTTTATAGGGCATCTTGAGAGCACAAGCCCTAGCACGGACCCACTGTAGGTAAGGCTCCAAAGAAACGGCACCTCTATGTCCTAACATATCTCTCCCTTTCCTATGGATGTGGCGCCAAGCTCCTTCGATCTCCCTCTTAGCTGCCTGATGATCTTGTCCTTCCTGAAGAAAGAAATCACTCACATGCATGTTGTTTGGTTTATCTCTCATCGGGTACCCAAACTGACGGCGCGCGAGAACAGGGTTATAGTTGATTCCACCTTTCGTACCGAGAAGAGGCACGTTAGGAAAAGCACCACATCTATCGATGATCTTCACTTCGTGGTAAGCTCGATTATACCAATCAATGTCGAAATGAGTGAGAGCCATAATCTTTGGCGCCCAATGCGGTTCCTTCTCGAGATCCCAGAAAACATCAGACCCAGGTAGATGCGAAACATACCACTGATACAGCAACGGTGCACAACAAATAATCATTCCTCCTTGATAAGAGTTTCGAAGATGGATGGAGTAGTAGGTACTCCTAGCAGCGTAGGGACCGGATTTCCAATCAAGAAAATTCTGATGGCGTTGATATCCACAAACTTATCAACGTTAGGGAACAAGAATAGACCATAGGCGAGTAAAGCAAACACGTCTTCAAAGGCAACATTATCTTTTATCTCAGCAAAATGACAAGCTTTCCTCAACAAAAACTGCGCAGACAAGCCCCGGATTCCCCCTTTTGTAGTCATGTTCTCCTCTATCTCTGACTTCTTCAAGTGGGTGATGGTTTCTATCTCGTGAGATTTGGGCTCCTCTTCTAATCCAGAAAAAGGAACACGGTCGGTGATCGGCAAACCAAGTATGTAGGAGTACTCCTCTAAAGTGGGCATCAACTGGTAATCCGGGAAGGTGAAACATCGGTACAAAGGATCATAGAATTGAACCAACGTGTTGAGGATGCCTTCCTTCATCTTGCGCTTCATGAGAGGTACAATGGACCCATACTTCTTCTGAAAATCCGTCGGACTCTCGATCTTCGGAATCAAACTCTTCAGTTCTTCAATCTCGGGCTCCTTAAAACTAAAGCTTCGAGTGTTTCTCCTTCCAAATTCCATAATAACCTGAGATGTCTGCAAAAATCATTCCGAAGTTCCTTGAAAAACAAGTTTTTTACAAAGATGTTGATGAATGCATGGATGAATGATAATGCAACAGTCACACACAGGCTTGCAAACATGGGGTTCAAAGGTTCAACGTTTCAGCATGGAGTCGAGGGTAAAGCCCACCCAAAGGTATGTACTAACGGTTCAATCGCACCTGTAAGACAAGGTTCTAAGAGTTCCCAGAGTCTACATTCCTCCTTCGGATATTACCAACGTCTTGATTACTCAATAATTAGCAATATTCTCAAGAGAAACTCGTCCGAGCGTAGCATCGCGTAACAACTACTTCCGAATTACTCTGTTATAGTCTTCGCGCTACACCTAAAAAGGCCAAGATGGGTTAGGGTTCTACAGTTCTCAACTTCTCGGGCTCCTAGGTCGAAAATAATAATGTCTTCCCGATTACTCGGTAAACAAATATTAAGTTCAAGAGGGCCTTCCATTGAGTGGGGGATCTCATGCCTCCTTCTTCGGGATTACTCCCTCAAAGTTAACATGACTATACCGCCCGTCCTATTCCTTAAGTGTTACTTAATCCGGGTATAGGATTCGTCCTTTGCAAAAAACCCAAACACCCCAATGTAAACACATAATCAAGCAAATCAAATAATAGTAAAACAGATAAAACAAAATAGGCTTAACCCACTTAGGGATGGACCAGTAAGAGGTCAATCTGTCCCCAGCAGAGTCGCCAATTCTGTAGCGATAAAAAATGTAGAGGGGTAAATCGGAGATCGAATTATGGATTAATTCGCCTCACAAAAAGCAAGAGTCGCCACCGCGCTTTATTATTTCCAAAGGAAAAGGGAAAAGAGCGAAATAAAACCCTAGATATGCAATGTAAAATAATACTTTTTTAAAAGTAATAAAAATACAAGGCGTTTTTTGAAAAGAGGTATATGGTTCGGGGGTTGGTTATACAAGGGGAAGGTATTAGCACCCAATGCATCTATAGTACTCTATAGGAACCTTTTGAAATATCTGTTTATTAAAATTGATCGTTTGAAAAAAATCGTTTTGGCCGAAATAGGGTACAGACGGGTTTTTTGACGATGCGACGACCTAACGTCGAAGTTTTGGCTCAAAAGGGTATAAGTTTTGAAAAGATTGAATACTTGAAGGAAAATTATCCTAAGTTTTAATGAAATGCAAATATTCGCGCGATTAGACTTGAGGACATGAAGTCAACAAATTTATCGTTTTTCCTTTGGATTTAAACGTAAACGGAATAAACAAATAAATATGAAATAAATAAACAGAAAAATTATGCGGATAATGATTAAATAACAATAGTTAAATGATAGAATAAATGATGCGAATAATGCATTTTTAGATTTTTGTTTAAGATTAATAACGCAAGAGAATTAATTAAAGAAAGTAAAATATTTTTTAAGTTTTATTTATATGTTTTTTTTGGACAAAAGCAAATGAGAATTAATTTAGTAAAAATAAAAAGTTTTTAATTCTTAAATGTTCTTTTTTATTATTTAGTTTTCTATTATTAATAAAAGTATTTATTTTTTAGAGCTATTAAATAATTAAGCTAAGTTAAGACTTAAGAGTTATTAATTAAGGAAAACAAAAATATTTTAAGCTTTCTATTTTTATACATGTTTTTGAAAAGTTTTTACTTTTAATATGTTTTTTTTAATATTTTTATAAGAATGTTATTTTTAAGAATTAATAAATAAATCTAAACTAAGTTAAAACTTAAAAGTCACTAACTTAAATCTAATTAAAAAAGAATATTAAAATTACTAAATTGAACTTAAGGTTGAACTTAATAAAAATGGTCAAATTATAAAATATTTTAATTAAAATATACTTCTTATTAATTAAGTCTAATCAATATTAATAAAGAAAAAAAACTCTAAAAATGGCTTTAAACAAAACAAGATAAATAACATAAAAAGGTACCAAGAAAATAAAAGGGTGAGTTGATAATATATGGGCCCAAAGATGTCAAGAGAACCTAAACAAAACTAACACGGGGGGGGGGGGGGGGGGGGGGGGGGGGGCGCAAAGAGGTTTTCGCTGGGCTTGGGCAGTTAGGCAGGTCCATGCGTTTTAATTTGTTTTAGGGTAAACACCTTGTATTAGTTGGATGAAAGGGGATTAGGGTTAAGGCGTACAGAGGCGCCGTTTTGCTTGTTCTTGCGTTCTTCTTCGCGTGATTCGTCTTCTTCTTCTCTCATGCTCTGAACCCTCTTGCCCAAAGGCCATCAGCTGTTCACTTTCCTTCTCCCTCCAGCAAGACGTTAGGGGGCGACAGATTCGGTAAGTTCGTTTTCGTATTCGTGGTATTCGTTACAATGCATGTGTTGATTTTTAGTTTTGATTTGATTTTTACTCCATTCTCTTCACATGATTATTGAGGTATTATGAAGAAAAACAAAGAGGGTAAAAGAAAGAGCTACCTGGAGAAGGAGGAGGGAAGGTGAGGAAAGCTAGGAGGCCGGGACGGCGAGGAGACGGTGACGGCGTGGTATCGCTTCTGATTACTGGTATTCTGTATTTATCTTCTTCCCTTCTTCCCTTTACTTTGCTTATGTTGCTTCTTGGATTGGCCCATGATGAATGTTGATGCCTTTAGTATTGGACATGGTTGATATTGTTTGATGTTTGTTGCCTCGAGCTAGTGTTGGAACGTAGTTTTGACTGGCTTCTGCTTCTTCTCTTTCTGACTTCTGTATGCTTTTTCTTTTTGGCCAATGATGAACGTATTGAGGCCTTACTGTATGCTTGGGTTTGGAAATTGGTTTAGGCCCTATGCAGGTTTATGCAATTTTATGGTTCTTTAGGCCATGGTGAAGGATGGTTTGGGAAAATGGTTTTAGTTATATGCAGATTTATGCAGGTTACTGGTTTGTATGGTTTTAGGCCATGTTTGATAATGCAAGTACCAGGTTTTGGGAATGCAGTAGCAGGTTTTACTGGTTTTGGGTATGTTTATTGGTTTGGACAGTAGGCATTTGAACTGGTATACTGTTGTTTAAGCCATGGTTTTTTGGATAGGTAACGAGTTTTGTGGTTTAGGCAATGTTTGGAAATGGTTATGGTATTGGTTTGATGGCTCAATCAGGTTGGTGATTTTCTATGGCTTAAGCAGGTTCTTGAGGTTTAATGGTGGGTGGTGGTATGTGACTTTGAGAAAATTTGTATATCTTGACAATTTTTCTTTTTTGTTTTTGAAGGCTTGGGGATTAATTGTATCTCTTTGAAGTGATTTTCTTATGTTATAACAGTTTTGGCCTTCAGGTTTACGTTGAAGGCTTTGGTATATTTTTAATATATTTGCCTCTGCATCATACTGTTTCATCCAGTTTGTTTGTATTCTACTCTTGTGCTTCTTATTTTTACTGAGTTACTGCTGTAGCTTTGTCTTGTAATTCCTTCTGCCTAAACCAAAACCTGCAAAACCATTTTTCTTTCTCTCTTCTCTCTCTCAAGTACATTGATGCATAAAATGATATGTACTGTTTTTTCTGAAATTGCAACAGTGCTGGAACATGATGAAAATGGAATATATTACATGCATATTTATTTTGAATTGCACACTTCTTTGACTTGCAAAGGCACAACATGGAGCCTATTTGTTTTGGCTTCTTCTATGTGCATGGCATGTTATATATGTTTACGTTGCATTTGTTTGTCTTGCATATGCTGTTTTGAAATTATGCATGGACTTTTTGTATGCTGTGTATATTTTTTGAAATATGCATTGGACTTTGAAAAATGCAATTAATTTTTAATTATGCAGTTTTGAAAAATAAAATGAATTTGTGCATGTTTCAAAATTGTGCATTCATTTATGAAAATAAAAATTCCTCCCTTTTTTGTGAACCGGGAGAAATCCCGTGATTTGCAAAAAAGGGTAAACTAATTCCAGCCGTTGCTTTTAATGATGAACACTAAATAATTTTCTGCTTTTAATTATTTGTTCAATTCTAATTTTTTTTCTTTTAATTGTTTTTGCAGGTAAAATCAAACGAGCAGACAAAAAGCATTGGATATAAGATTTAGAATTAGAAAACATTAGAATAGTTTTTTATTTCATTTTAACTTTGTAAAAAAATTATTATTGTAAATTCGTTGTAAATAAATACAGTATTTACACAATAATTGTACAATTAGAATAAAATGAATAAAGTTCCAATATTTGCCAATTAATTCCTTCTTTCTCTCTAATTATTTATTTTATCGTTTATAATTCTTTAAATTGTATAATAATTGAAAATAAATTTCAATTACTTAAATTCAGAATAATAAACAAACAAATAAATAAATATCATTGATCAATTAATAGTTTCAATTATTTAATTCATTATTCATAATTTTCTAAATTATAATAATTAAAAATAGAATTTCAATTATTTAACTTAGAATGATAACTAATTAAATAATCATTATTGACCAATTAATGAACTTTTTTCAAATATTTATTATATTATTCATAAATCTTTAAATTATGTAATAACTGAAAATAAATTCCAATTATTTAAATTTAAGATAGTGAATAATAAATAAACATTGTCTGAACGATTAATATGCCTCTCCTTTAATATTTATTTTATTATCTATAAATCTTTAAATTATATAACAATTGAAAACAAATTCCAATTATTTAAATTTAAGATGATAAATAATTAATAAACATTGTTTTAGCATGAATCAATTAATAAATTTAGTGTTCAGAAATAAATAGCTCTCGACTCGAAAAAGTTGTGAATTTTTAAAATCAATAGATCAAAACACTTGTAATGTAATGATGCAGATGGGAGATGGTATCTTAGGTCAAAATTTGGGGTACAACAACAATAACAATAGTTTCTTTCGAAAATCAAACTCTTGATATGCATCTATTAAATATGGCTGTAACAATTAAGTTTAAGATCGCTCATATGAAATAAGTAAATTTATAATAATGTTGTTGGTCCCTATTGAATATGTTGTTACATGATGAAGTAAATACTAGCGCCAAGTCTGCATCAGCGTCAGATCAAAAGTTGCAGTTGTTAGAACATAGTTTAATTCTATATCTCTGTAAGAGTTTTGATATATATATATATATATATATATATATATATATATATATATATATATATATATATATATATATATATATATATATATATATATATATATATATATATATATATATATATATATATATATAACAAATATGTTCTATATAATATTTTTTATATGTAGGGAAATTCTTATGTAAAATGTATAGAAGATGAGCAAATTTCATTTTTAAAGCTTTGTTGTGACACATCATACTTATAAGCAAATCCGTGTGACACGCTTTAACGAAGAAGTTCTAATATTACAACTTCTGAATGCATCAACGTTGCGAACAAAAAATTTGATATTCTGATACGTAAAGTTCTGGAAAGAACTAAAGAAGCCTCAACTGTAACATTCATCTTCTGATATGATCCCAAGAAAGCACGTTCTGAAGCGTTACAATTTATTCATTGCAAAAAGTAACGGCTGAATCAAGACATGATCTCTACTTTTGGAAAGAAGATTAACTACACTTTATCAACCTTCCAAAAGCATCTTCTCAAGTCTCTCATGCATCGCCTATATAAAAAAGACTTGAAGGAAGAATCAAACATAATATTACTGCGCACTGAAAAAGAGAAATCTCATTACCTTTCTATCTCGTGCTTTTCAATTGTGTAATATATCATTGTAGTGATATTATTTTATCTAGAAAATATATTTGTACACACTGTTAATTATATTATTGTGTAATACCTTGAGAAAGTCGAGTTGTGGTTTAAACTCAAGAAGACATTGATAATAGTCATTGTATCTGTGTAATTGAGTTTGATTAGTGGATTAAGACCTAATTTAAGAGAGGCGAAATCACTTTAACAGATGGACTGGAGTAGTTTGAGTTCAAATGAACCAGGATAACCAACATGTCTATTGCTTTAATTTAAAAACTCCAATTCAAACCCCCATTTCTTGTGTTTTTCCATTCTTCAATTGGTATCAGAGCGCCTGGTTCTGGGTGCAAACACTTAACTATGTTAGAAAAAGATCCAAGCAAGAAAAATATTATGGTGGGACCAAGACAGATCATCAACAATGATAATCATGATGAGAAAGACATAATCAATAACAAACCTCCAATCTTTGATGGTGAGAACTTCGATTACTGGAAAGACAGAATCGAAAGTTTCTTTCTAGCTCATGACATTGATCTCTGGGATATGGTGATTGATGGGTACATATATCTAGTTGACGAAAGCGGTCAGAATATCGACAGAAAAAGAATGACAAATCAACATAAGAAGGATTTCAGAAATCACCACAAAGCCAGAAGATAAAAAGTCAATGATCATCTCCAAAAGATAAAAATTGAGCAAGTTATGGCTTGCACACGTTGGGCAATTTTTGAGAAAGTGCATGAAGTGCAAATTGAGAAATATTGAACTTGTGGACTAATGGGCCTAGGTTTTAAGGTTTGAACGTGTTTACAACATGATTAAGAACCCCTAAACCGATCAATGCATTATTTTAATTTTTATTTCATTTATTTTTTATTTTATTCATTTAAACTCAAATTAAATCAAATAAAATGCAAGATTAATGCACAAGGCATGTAAGACTTAAGATTTGAATTTTTTGGGGTCCAAATAGCTCATAGCAAGCTGTCAAAATCGTGACAACCAAGCAAATATCATTAAGACAAGATTTTCACAAGTTTGGAAAGTTTTTCAAATGAATTTTGGAAACAAATCATGCAATTGATGCCATGAGATTTCTTCCATTATTTTTTACTTAAATTCCTCCTCTATATAAACACAACACCCTCATACACTAGAGAGCACAAAATTGGTTGCCCAAGAACACTCTCTAAAAACCTCAAATTTTATCAAAACTAGGGCAAAGTCAAAACCAAAGATCCAGCCACTTTCAGTCTAAGCCATCAATTACAAATCATTCCTGAGGTATCTAAGGGTAAGAATAGGTCGAAATTCATGGCCATTGATGCTTGAAACAAGCATACTCATCTTCTCCGATTTTCTTTTCTTTCAAACATTCATATAATTAATTTCATGCATTGCTAATGTTTATTAACTGCCCAAATGAGTTCCTGTTGTTACATAGAACAGGCTTGAATCACAAACAATAGCTTGGCTTGGTGGATGAGGCGCCTGACTGTGACCCAAGGGGCATGGGTTCAACACCCATCCCATGCATTTTTCACTTTTTTGACTATTTTCTTTTCTAACCCTTTTCATTTATTTATTTTTCACTTAATTTATTTTCTATCATTAATTTAATTAACATATAAAATCACAAAAAAAATCATTAAATATTAGTTTTAGGATTTTAATTAATTAAAATATTTTTTGACATTAAATATTTTTAATTATTAATTCACAATTTTATTATTTTCCAAACAAAAAATACCAAAAAAATATATTTTCTAACATTTAGAATCTTAGGTTTTACTTATTTTCTCAATATTTTTATAATTTTTATTTCTATTCATTTGCTATTTATATTTATTAGACAAATTGTATAGGTCGCATAATAATTGTAATAGCCGTAGTTTAAATTCTCGCAGTTTCATTATTTATGTAACTACACCAAAGCCCTGTAATAGCGTAGGAACTTTATTTCTCGCCTTTATATTTCTTGTAAACTTGTATATATTTAACTGTTAGTAATTAGGCATGTATGGCAAGATCTAAAAAGAAATAGTAGAAAACCCTAATTTCAAGATAAATATAACTGAGTTGAACACACTTCTCACACTTGCACCTCTAGGGTAACCTCTCTCGTTGCCTCAGAAAACCATGGTCATGTCCCTCGAACATAGGGATACCCTTAGCAAAGTCCCTCAGTTAAAGTCATCATAAAGATCATAGTCCCTCAATGTCCCTCGAGTTACCTACGGGAAATGATCTTGTCCCTAGATGTTACCTGCAAATATATGATGATAGTCCATTCGAACTGCTAAGGTATCCCTATATGTTTCCTTCTATGAACATAACGGTGACCCTACGCTTGTCCCTCAAACATCCAACGATAGGGCTACCTACTCACTAATAGTAGGATAGCATTGTCTAAAGGAAAAGAGGAAAAGAACAAACCTTTTCGAGTAGGTAGATAGTTCTTAGATGCTTGCTCAAATAAAACAATTTTCCACACATACACTCTTTTCTAAAAAATATTTTCAAAGACACTTTGTATACATTCTCTACGACACGAGAAACATTACAAAGTTTTCCACACAAACGCATTTTCAAAAATACTTTTCAAAAACACACAAAGCACAAGGTATTTTCAAAACATGAGCTAAGCATCTAAGAGCCCGTAGAAAACTACGAATGGAAAGGGTCATAACACCTTCCCTTTCCATAATCTACCCCCCTTACTCAGAAAATTCTCGAAAAAGTCATTTTCTGTTCTTTTCACCCTTTCCTTAATTTGGATAAAAGAAAATTCGGTGGCGACTCTTGCTTACCGCAACATTTGCGAACACAAACGTAAAACGAGTATAAATAGTCGGTTCTGCCACCGTATCACAGAAACTGCGACTCTGCTGGGGACTTAATTAAAAAGTGGGGTTACCTTAGAGATAGTTTATTTCTAAATTGCTTGGTGTGCTTTGTATGCTTTATCTTTTGGGTATTGTTTGGGTTGTTACTATACATCCTATACCCGGATCTAAGGCACCTTTTAGGTAAGTATCAATAGATCATGGAGACTGTACAGGGTATATCGACACGGTTGAATCGATAGCTACGTTGATGTGACACTTTGGTTGGTACCGGAAGCCCTCGAGTAGTCAAGGAAAATACGGGGCCGCTGTGTGGTCTCATGGAGTATCAACTGACCTTAAAACCTTTAATTGAACAACTCGGCCATTAGGAAGTAATGAGATATCTGTCTTTGGTGTAGTCCTAAGTCGGTTGATACTCGATACTACACTCATTGAGATTTGACTCCCGAGCTTTGTTTGGTGGCAAGTCAGTTGTCCCATAGAACCCGATTATTATTACTAGGACAGGTTGAGCCAACTAAATTTTAAGAGGGTACTTACCTACAGACCCCAGGCAAGCCTAAACCTAAGGATGCTTGTGTTATTTGTTTGCTTTCAACTTGAGCTACTTGCAGGGTTTTTATCTAACAACATGATCTCCTTGCATTTTTTGTTTGCAAATGTTGTGGTAAGAAAGAGTCGCCATCGACCTTTATTTTATCCAACAAAGGAAAAGGAAAAAGAACAGAAAAAAACCTTTTTTCGAGATATTTCTGAGTATGGGGGGTAGATTATAGAAAGGGAAGGTGTTAGCACCCTTTCTATCTGTGGTTTTCCATGGGCTCTTAGGTACTTTCTCATTTTTTAAATTGCTTGTGTGTTTTTGTTTTTGAGAATCTTTGTTTTACTTCGTGATAACCCTTGTATCGGTCCTCAAGAGTGTGACGAAGTTGTTTTGAAAACTGTTTTGAAAAGTGTTTGTGCGAGAAGTTTTTATTTTGAGCAAGTACTTAAGATTTCTACCTACTCAAAAAAAGGTTTGTTCGTTTTCGTTTCCTTTAGACAGCGATATGCTACTATTTTAGAGTAGGTAGCTCCGTCGTTGGAATTTTAAAGGGACGTTCGGAGGGACGAAATGGTCTCTGAAGGCAACAAGTAAGGATACCTTAGCATTTCAAAGGGACTATCGTCATAAGATCAATTCGTAGGCAACTCGAGGGACAATTAGGGACTATGATCTTTATGACGACTTTGAATCGTGGGTCCTTGGTATCCCTATGTTCGAGGGACACAACCATTATTTCCTAGGCAACCGAGCGGGGTAAACCCTAGGAATGAGCATGTGCAAGTGTGCTTGATTCAGTTATTTTTGTCTTTTTTATTAGGTGAACTAATGTTTTAATTTACAGTCTTATCATACATGCCTAATTACTAACAATTAATATATACAAAAATATAAAGTGCGAGAATTGTAAATCTACGCTATTACATGGCTTTGGGACATTTACATAATAGGTACAAAACAAAAAAAAATATTTTAAACCTAGCGTATTACATCCCATAATCAATTACAGTATATATAAAAAAATGCGAGAAATAAAATAACGCGCGCGAGACGAGATCAAACATCTAAGAAGAAAAACCTAAAAAAGTATTCTAAGCAAACAATAAAATCTTTTTTAATTATTTATTAATTTGTTAGAAAAAAAGAAATAATCTAAAATCTAAACTTAAGTTAAGAAAATAAATTTGAAGCAAAGTTAACCTAATTCTAAATTCTTTTTATATTTTTATTAAGAAAAACAATTCAAATTAAAATGGACCTAAATCTAATTGGTTTTAAATTAATAAAATGAAATTAAAAATAATTAATTTTATAAAAAAACCTAAATCTATTATTTATTTTATTGATTTTTTATCATTAAAAAAAGAATTTTTGAAAACTAATAAATAATAACTAAAGAAAAAAAATAAGAAAAGAAAAACAAAAATATAGAAAATGGGCTTGGCTGTCAAGAGAAAATGAGGGGGGGGGGGGATTTGCTGAAAACGATGGGCCCATTTAGGAGAAGCCCATCAGCTGGCTTGATTCAGTGAGGATCAACCTCAAGAGCATATGGTGTGCTTGCATGTTTGAAGCCTCTTGATCTAGATTGATCAAGATCTGATGGCTATGATCTAGAGAGCACACACTAGGCTTGCGTAACTAGCATACACTGGATCTACAATCTATAATTGTTAGAAAAATAAAATGATGGACCTGGGATTCGAACCCAGGTCCCTTCCCTTCACAACACGCTCTTCTACCAACTGAGCTGGATGGTCATTTGTTATATCAAATCATCCAATAATAATATATAAGAAAAACAATCAATATTATAGAAACAACAAAATGGTGCGTTGATTCAAACCAGCCATTGGGAGGCTGCCACGCAGTTATCTTCCACCTCTGTCGGTCGTTTTAGATCATGGTACCTATAGCGACAGTTTTTTATCTGTCACTAAAAAAACCTGCGTTCAAAACAATAACAAAACACATCATAAATTCACTTTGAGGCCATAGCTGGATTGCTCTCACCCTCCTGAAAAGGACATGACCCCTTATTTAGACTAATTTTGGAGATTCAAACCGTAGCTATGGTAAATCGTTATACTTGCACTCAAATTGGAGATTCAAACCCTAGTTATGGTAAATCGTTATACTTGCACTCAAATTTCAATTCAACCATCTCAAAAGTTTGCAAACATAAGAGACATTAAAGATACATGATGAAAATGCATTTATATCATAAGAATTAGAGCACTCGAGATCAAGTAAAATATGCAAACCGTGATGTGGTTGAAGCACGTTCCAGCCTGCCTTAGGACCTGGTAATGGTTGAGAATGATCCAGGAAGCTTCCAAGAATGCGTTCGAGCCTTTGTTTGGGGCTGAAACAGACCGGAACTGGAAATTTGAATTTGACAATTGTATGATTTTTCTGCAAAGTAACAAAGGTTCTTCAGGCTGTATGGGCGAGAGTTAGGCTTGCTAGCATGCTGTATATATAGTGTGGAGTGAGGAGACACCATTAAAGGGACAGAATCATGGTCATAACTCAATGTTTCCCAACAAAAATCAAACATATTCAAGGCCTTCCAATTTTATCAAAACATGCCTTATCTTGCTTGAATGTACCTGGTCATTGTAGCACAAAATTATGGGCCTGAAGCTGAGCCAAAACACAAGCCCAATTGTCATGATCCACCATTTATTATTTTATAAAATTTATTTTGTATTTTTGGGAATAAAATCAAAATAAATATGAATAAAATAGTTTTAAAAAATAAGGCAAGGTGGGAATGAAATCAGGGGTCCTCCATAAGTTTAGGAAGATGTTTGAACTTTAAAAAGTTAGGCCATTGACCCAAAAATTTAAATTTGCTCAATGCACCATTCTTGAAATTTCCAAAATTCTCCCAACTTGGGCAAGCCATAACTTGCTCAATTTGTATCTCATGATGATGATCTAGGACTTTTTAGAAAGCATAGGATGTCCCCTAAGCAACCTATTTGGTTTAATCTCAATTTAATCTTCCATGTTCATGTAAGAAGCTTTGACCCAAAAGGTGTTTTTGTTGACATTTTGAAATGACCTATAATGTCTGAATTCATATCTTTTAATGAGTGCATTTCTTGAACTTGAGGGATGAAGATGAGTTGTAGGGAATTGGATTATCTTCAAAATGAGATTTGGATGAAAAATTTCTAATAAAGTATGAGAAAGTTATGCTTGGTCAAAGTTTGGTTCACTTTTCATAAGAAACCCTAATTTAGCAATTTTTGAGTTTTTATGAATTAAGAGCATTCCTTGGGGAATCATAGTCAACCCTTGATCAAATGATAGATATAACTTCAAAATTTTGATATTGACCATTGAAGTTTGATTGTATGTGGGCCACAATTGACTTTTGACCTAATATAGTTGATTTTTAAGCATCTGAGCAGTTGATTGAGCAAACTTCTTGTGCAAGGCATGAAACTTGGCATGGATGATCTTGAGAACATATTAGGACTATGGAGAGAATATGAGGCCTTTAGAGCTCACCTATCTTGATGAAAATGGAAACCCTAGTTGATAGTTCATTTCTTTAGGAGATAATTTGTCTGGTTAACTCCTGGGCATCCTTGAGCAAATTGAGGATCTCAATGATCATATGTTGAGTAAAAATGGGAGGGAAAATTTTGGGGTGAAACACCAGGCCTTACAATGTTGTGAACTATTTTCTGGAGATAAGGGTGAAGGAACCTAGATAGTAGGGTTACTTCGAGATGAGATCCTGGATAGTAGGGCTATGAGATAGAACCTGGATAGTAGGGTTACTTCAAAATGAGATCCTGGATAGTAGGGCTATGATAAGGAACCTGGATAGTAGTGTTACTTAGAAATGAGAGCCTGGGTGGTAGGGCTATGATAAGGAACTCGGATAGTAGGGTTACTACGAGATGAAGGCCTGGATAGTAGGTCCATGAGAAGGAACCTAGGTCGTAGGGTTACTTCGAGATGAAAGCCTGGGTATTAGGGCTATGAGAAGGAACTGGATAGTAGGGTTTCTTCGAGATGAAAGCCTGCATAATAGGGCTATGAGAAGGAACCTGGATAGTAGGGTTACTTCGGGATGAGATCCTGGATAGTAGGGTTATGAGAAGGAACCTGGATAGTAGGGTTACTTCGGGATGAGAGCCTGGATAGTAGGGCTATGAGAAGGAACCTGCTATTAACTGGAAGAAATAAATCTACCCAGAAGAGGTCTTTGGTCGCCTGTTATTAACTGGAAGAAATGAATCTAACCAGAAGAGGTCTTTGGTCGCATGTTATTAACTAGAAGAAATAAATCTATCCAGAAGAGGTTTTTGGTCGCCTATTATTAACTGGAAGAACTAATGTTAACCAGAAGAGGACTTTAATTCGCCTGTTATTAACTGGAAGAAATGAATCTAACCAAAAGAGGTCTTTGGTCGCCTGCTATTAACTAGAAGAAATAAATCTACTCAGAAGAGGTCTTTGGTCGCCTGTTATTAACTGGAAGAAATATATCTAACCATAAGAGGTCTTCATTTTCCCGTTGTTAATCTGGAAGAACTAAATCTAACCAGAAGAGGTATTTGGTCGCCTGTTATTAACTGGAAGAAATAAATCTAACTAGAAGAGGACTTTGAATCTTTAACTGAGAGAAGTATAAGAATAAATCTTTGGTCGATTTAATCTGATCCAGAAAAAGGACTACTGAGAGAAGTATTAGAATAAATCTTTGGTCAATTTAGTCTGAGCCAGCAGAGGTTTGAAGGAAGCGTTTGTCATGTAGATAGTCACCCTGTCCTATTTCGGAAATTGATCTATAATCAATTTGTTCACAGACAAATGTCTTGTTTCAGGTATTAATCTGTAAGTATGAAGCTTGATTGTGATATATGATGAAGGAATCCGGGATGATTACTGCCTCAGCAGATAATGAAGGAATCTGGGATGATTACTACTCCAAAAGGATGAAGAAATCCAAGCTTGATTTTGTCTTGGAGAAGTTTACAGATTACAACATACTGGTTTTTCAACTTTTTTTCATCCGTCGCCGGGCGACTCTTCTAAGTTGTCGGGCGACGCTAGGCGAGCTAAAGCATGAAAAAATGCATTTTTGGTCGCCAAGCGACACTTTTTGGTCGTCGGGCGATGTTGGATAGTCAGAAATGCGTATTTAGGGGTAAAAAAAATTTTGGGGATGGTTTTGGATATTTTTTATCCCAACTCCATCAACCCTTATTTTTGGATAGGATTAGCTTAGAAAACAATATTAAAGCTTGCATACGGATGATCCAGGGTGGATTTCTCATCAATCGGCGCTGACAAACCGGTAGATTTGTGGTTCATTTCTCTTCCTCTTTGTGTATTCTTTATGTGTTGAGTTTGTACATGTATTTACTTTGAAATTATGTATATTTGTCGCCCATGGTGTTATATTAAACTTGCTTTATAAATCTTTGTCAATTTTTGTCCTGGATTTTTGCTCTGTGCTAGGGATTTGAGTTGTTATAGACATATACTTCTTAGATTCTTATATAGGATTATTATCTATTAGTTTATGAACTCTAGAGATAGACTTTGAGCTGACATCTACTTGGGTATCAGAACTTAATGCCTCTATGTGGTTGTGTTGTATTGAGATATTGTTAGTACGATTACATAGTTGTCTTCTGTGTTGTTGAGGAGGTAGAGAGATCATTTCTTTGGTGATCTAGTCGGTCTCTCAATTTAGGTTAGAAAGGATTTAGGTTGTGAGTGATACGTGGTGACATTGATGAGTATTGTTAGGTTGAATGTAACTGGTCGATAGATTTAAGTCTGTGATAAGTAGATTATATGCATGCTTGATAAGTTCTTCCTTAGTTTTTACTTTTGTTTACATTTATTTTCTGTTGATAACATTTTCTTTACAAATCCATTTATCCCCAAACTCATTAACGAGAGATTTGTCGAACGAAAATTCAATAACCAATCTCTGTGGACACGATAAATTCCCGAATAAATATTTCCAAAAATTTTGTTGCTTGCCACTATAACGCTTTCAACAAAATGGTGCCATTTCCGGGGATTAGTTCTATTGCCTTTGCATTGCAATAATTCTTTTGTTTTTGAGTTTTGTAATTAATGTATATATTGTATAGAAATTGTATATTAACTTGTATATGATATTTATGCATATATGTGTTTTCACGTATTGTTGTGAATTTTCTCATTTTCGTAACGTTAGTTGTGTGATTGTTAGGACACTTTCAATAGGTTTGCACGGTGTGACAATACCATGGTATGATGAGAGGAGGTTACTAGCTCGCACAATAAAGGCGTCGAGCTTACGACATAAAACAAGTATGTTTGTTTGTATTTGTTTATGTGTGTGGTGATTTGTGTTTTAACAAGTTGAGACAGGGAAATATTCTGAATTTCAAATCTTCACTGTTAAACTTGTTAATTCATTTTCACCCGGTTTTCATATCGTTAATTATATTTGTTTTGTTATGTCAATTTGTGTTTTCCGAAATCTTGTCGTGTTTAGCTTGAGGAGTTTTGTTCGTTGTATATATTGTAAATTTTTTACATTAAAATTTTGTAGGAATATTATTTTTCTAATTCTTTTGTTTCTGTTTGTTATCAAATTTTGTTCCGGTAACTTGAAGAATTTTGAAGTGATTTTCCGAGTTTGATGGTATCAACTCGTGGATGTATGGTATGATGTTATTTTGAAATTGGTACACGCCAGATACTCGTTTATCGCTTTCTATAACAAAACATGTTTAAGGAAATTTTCATTTGTATAATTACCATGCCATTCATTCTTCTGTATACTTGTTCATTTGTGAATCACTTTAGTTCTTACCCTTTTGTGAGGTAGCTTTCCATTGGTCACATATGCTGGAGGCCACAATTCTTGTTTTAAATGGATTTTGTTATGCTTAATCTTTTATTTGTGTTGATTGTATGAAAGCTTAAACTTGATCAAGACATTTTTTTGTTTTATTTTGAGCACAACTACCTTGGATAAATAAGTCAATTCACCTTGTGAGTGTGTGATCATTTGTAACACCTTTGAGCCTTTTGTCACTATCCATGTTGTATTTGCTAAATGCTTGTCTATGAGTGTTTAGTTTCTCTTTTTGTATGGATGTTGATTCGTTATTTTCTTGAACCCTCAACCATTGTTTTGATTTGAATTTTTACCTTGCCTTAAAAAGTAGGGAGTATTCACTTTAATGTATGATTGAATTCAAGTTGGGGAGAAAAATGATTGTGTATTTATTGGTTGATTGCTATGAGGTTGAAAAGAAAAGAAAAAAATGTGAAAAAGAAAAGATAGAAAAAGAAATAAAAAAATTTGAAAAAGCTTTGAAAAACAAAAACAAAAAGAGTTCGAATAATGTTATGTTAATAAGTGACGTGTGTTGGTGTGAAATTTGTGATGAAGAAGAATTGTGATTGGAATTATTTTGTTTGAAACTTTGTGGAAGTAATTACTCCCTTAGGTTTAGACAAGTTTTTGTTTCGATTAACTTTAGGACTTATCACTTGTTTGTTAACCAAGTCATATTACAACCTTGAAAAGCCCTTGAGATTCTTGCTTTTATATTTTTAATGTAAATTTTTGGATGAATGCATAATTTAGTCTATCATTTGCAAGATTGTCGGATGAGTGAACATACCCCATTTTTGTGTGTTTTTTGTCTACCTATGATTGTGTTTGTTAGGTGTGATTCATTTGTGAACTAGTATTTTTTTTAGAATGTTTAGCATAATTTTTGTATTTACCATTTGTTTCATGTTTATGTTATAGTCGTAGTTTAGTGGTAAGTGTATACTTTGTGTGTACTGTTTTTCATTTGAACCATTGTATTTGTTTTTTGTTTTCAAAACCTGTTGATTCGTGATTCTTTGATTATCGTCTTTTACTTATTTAATTTTATTTGACTTTGTTTGAGGATAAACAATGTTTTAAGTTGGGGAGAGTTTGATGAGTGCTAAATTATTATGAATTTGAGTGTGAATAATTAGCACTCATCGGTTTAATTTGTTTGCTTTTTATCAATAAACCTCAACTTTAGTGTATATTCGGTATAGTTTACATTATAATGTATTTATTGCGTTATTATATAAATATCATTGAGTTTAATTGATTTTATCTCATTTTTTAGGTATTCAAGCTTTGATATTTAGGAATTATTAGAAAGAGCAATGAATAAGCTTTTCAACGCTTCGAACCGAGCACGAATCAGAGTTATAGTTCAAAAGTTATGATCGAAACAGTGCAGAATGTTGTGCTGGTTTTTCAACTTTCTGTCATCTGTCGTTGGGCGATGCTTTTTGGTCGCCGGGTGACGCTAGGCGAGCTGAAGCATGTAAAAAATGTTGTTTTGGCCGCCGAGCGATGCTTTTTGGGCGTCGGGCGACGCTAGACAGTCCGAAATGCGTATTTAGGGGTAAAAACACATTTTTTGGGGATGGTTTTGGATATTTTTGATCCCAACTCCATCAACCTTCACTTTTGGATAGGATTAGCTTAGAAAACAACATTTAAGCTTGCATACGGATGATCCGAGGTGGATTTCTCATCAATCCGCGTTGACAAATCGGTAGATTTCTGGTTCATTTCTCTTCCTCTTTGTATATTCTTTATGTTTTGAGTTTGTACATGTATTTACTCTGAACTTATGTATATTTGTCTTCCATGGCGTTATATTAAACTTGCTTTATAAATTTTTGTAGATTCTTGTCCTAAATTTTTGCTCTTTGCTAGGGATTTGAGTTGTTATAGACATATACTGCTTAGATTCTTATCTAAGATGATTATCTGTTAGTTTCTGAACTCTAGAGATAGATTTAGAGCTAACATCTACTTGGGTATCAGAGCTTAATGCATCTATGTTGTTGTGTTGTATTGAGAGATTGTTAGTACGATTACATAGTTGTCTTCTGTGTTGTTGAGGAGGTAGAGAGATCATTTCCCTGGTGATCCAGTCGGTCTCTCAATTTAGGTTTGAAAGGATTTAGGTTGTGAGTGATACGTGGTGACATTGATGAGTATTGTTAGGTTGAATGTAACTGGTCGGTAGATTTAAGTCTGTGATGAGTAGATTATATGCATGCTTGATAAGTTCTTCCTTAGTTTTTACTTTTGTTTACATTTATTTTCTGTTGATAACATTTTCTTTACAAATCCATTTATCCCCAAACTCATTAACGAGAGATTTGTCGAACGACAATTCAATAACCAATCTCTGTGGACACGATAAATTCCCGGATAAATATTTTCAAAACTTTTGCTTCTTGCTGCTATAACGCTTTCAACATCTGCATGCATCAAAGTTTAATAAAAAAAGATTGGAAAAATTCAAAAATGCAAATAAAAATTACGGTTAAACAAGCTCTGACATGTAAAAATATAATTGTAAACAACGTCGAAAAAGTAAAACGAGCACATCAACACGATCTACGCGCAACATAGATTCATAAAATAGTCAGTTAAAAATCAAAACTCTAAATATTTTGTTTGCTAATTTCTCGCACAATGTCAAATCACTTTTATTGGTCCATATTTAAAACTGAAATTTTATTCTGACAACCATGTAATGGTTCAAAAAGATGCATGAAGCGCTAAAAATGCATGAAGTACATTGAACTCGGTCTTTTTTAATTTAAAATGAACTGAAAATCTATCAAAATGTCAATATTTTTAACAAATGCATGTATGAGTGTATGAAATGGTAAGCGGAAAAAATGGACTATGACAACTTCCCCTATTTAATTATCTTTTAGCCAGATAGTATGAATGATCTTGGTCTTCTTGATATCAATGACAGAAGGTAATTAAATATAATCTGACCTGAATTTTGCCCCTAGATTCAGATGAAATGATATGATGTGCTCTGAATGCTTGGATTCTACCGCTAGGGAAATGAAAACGGAAAGTAAACTCTTCGGGATTGAGATATTTTGTCAAGGAGTTCCAATGGAAAGACTTGCTAGGGAAAGGCAAAGGCACCGAAATAACATCAACTAGTGTGTTGATTCAAAACTAAAAGACAAACACCATCAACTAATAATATATTGATGCAAATAAGCAAGGATGACAAACATCGACTAATGAACCGATGAAGAGAAACAAAATTGTGTTAATATTGTTGTTCTGTTTGCCATTAGATTCTCCCTGACTCGCAACCCGAACTCTATGATATCAATTTGTTAGAACAAAAGAATTTTCAAGAAAGATGAAGGAGGAGAAGAAGAGAGAGAAGAGATAAAACTATTATTGAAAATTGTTATTTCTGTTATGAGTGTGTTCTCAAATTACAACATACAATGCCCTTTATATATGCTACTAAATCCAGGCCAAAATGCATTTCCACGCACATATTAAATGTTGCATTCGACTCTCTCCTACTAGGTAGTTGTACACCTTCAACTACGCATTTCGACAAAACATGAATTACAACTAACAAATATAATGTTTGACATTGGAGGGATTTTCGACTTGAAAAATTATGTTTGAGACAACTCATTTAGAATTGATATTTGCCATACTTGGATCCTAATACAAATGAAATCAACTCTTTTCAATCGACTTTCTAGAAATTATCTAAACATTTATATTATCTTATTCAGAAACAATCCATTGATTTCTCTTACTTTACCAAATTTTTATCTAGAATAAATATTATTTTTATTCCCTTAGTTTTACCTTGATGTCTATTTTTGTCCTTAAGTTTAAAAAAAAACCGATTTAATCTCTTATTTCTTCAAAGTACATTTTAGTCCTTTTTGTTAGATCTATTAATCAAATTCAAAATTAAAAAAAAAAACAAGAAAACTTTAGTGATGAAAACAATTAAACCTTAGTAATGGTTGAACAAGATCACTCTTCTTAGGAGAGAAGTTCGCAAGCCCTAGCACAGACTAGAAAAAATGTTTAACTCTACAAAATATATCAGTACATTTATTTATTAGTTGGACTTCATTGTCAACTTGAACTCTTATACTCACAGTTAATGATTATTAATTATCATTTTGTCTAAAGACAAAAAAAAATATCAAACATATTTTATTTTATTTTTTGAAATGTTTTTTAAAATTAATATATTAAATAACTTTTAAAAATTAAAATTCAAAACTCATTCACACGAGTCATAACTAACTAATACAAAGCCATTAAGATTTGTGAAAATAATATTTAATTTAATTCATAAAAACTAATATTTAATAAGATTTGGTAAATCCATAAAATAAGGAGAAAAATAATGGAAACCAACCGATGCATCCATGGATTGTGAGAAAAAAGATTTGATAAAAAAGATTTATATTGCAAAATGTAACAGATATTTAATAAGATTTAGTAAATCAATAAAATAAGAAAAAGAAATGAATGAAAAGTAACAAACCGAGGCCTAACTATGTGGTGTGTGAATAAAAGATTTGATTCATGAAAACTAATCTTATAGTAAATATTAAATAAAATAAACTAGGTTATGTAGCCGTTGAATAAATAAATCTAGAGTTAACCAGTTTTACAGTTACATTTTAGAGTTAACATTTCTTTCCTTTTCTCTGCGTGGCTTTCAAGATCAACGCAAAGTTTCGTTCTTGTTCTCAGTTCAACCAACCACACAATGGCTCCCTTCAAGCTTCATCTTTCTTCATCTAATCACTCTTCCTCCACTACTACTGACGATGCTGATCATCTTACCCTCAAATGGAAACGCCCACAACAAGATTTGTCTTCATATCCCAATGAAACTAATGTTTGTCTCCACCTATCTCTAGGCTTTTGCAACTGCATACAAATTGCTGAACGAGAAAGTAATGTTGGAACAAGTTCTGATTCATCAACCAGCCGTGATGATCCATGGAAGATCAAGAAGGTGCTCACAGCAAGTGATCTTGGCAATAATAGCAGGCTTTTGTTGAACAAAGAATTGGCTAAAAAGTGGGTGGTTCCTTTTGTGGACAAAGCTGAAGCTGAAAATGATGGAGTGAAAGTTCCGGTGTTTGATGTTGACACTCAAACTCTCCGTTCTCTTGTGTTCAAGATATGGTCTTCGAACGGAAGTCATGTTTTCAATGATACATGGATCAAGGATTTTGTAAAAATAAGAAACTTAAAGGCCGGAGATGAAATCGGTCTTAAATGGGATCAAAACGAGAACAAATTTGATTTTTCTGTTCTTCGTAGGGCTTGATACAAGCTGATATATTTTGTTAGGGTTTTTCATTATTTCTAAAACATCATAGAATTTTAAGTTTTAGGGTTTTTCATTATTTCTAAAACATCATAGAATTTTAAGTTTTAGGGTTTTTCATTATTTCTAAAACATCATAGAATTGTATCTTGATGTTATTATTTAGGGACTGAGTCATTATCTTTATGATTTGATGTATTGACAACAATGTTTACCCGAATGAATATATTATTGTTTTTGAAATTTGGATTCAGTTTTTCTGTATGTTTCATTATTGAATTTTTTATTATTGTCATGTATGGTTTTCGTTTGTGTTCCAATTGATGAGAAAGAGAAAAATCGCCAGTGTAATGAGAAAACAGTTTATCAAATTGATAACTGTTTTAACTATTATTGAGATACACTCAAAATTGTGTGTTTGTGGATTTCAAGAATTTGTTCATCTCATTAACATAATACCTACGTACTTCAAAATAGTGACAGTGTTTGTTTCCAATTCAACTTCATGTAGTAATAATTATCCAATTAATTTTAACCCGTGTTTACTGATTATTCACCAAGGGCTTGTTAGTTTTAAGAGTTTGTGTTTTGATTGCTATAAATTTTTCTGTATAAATCTTTGAAAACAAGGTGAGACTATTTTGTTATTAAAAGTGAAAACTGACAATGAATATGGAAAATATTTTCTCAAAGTAATGGAGTCTAAAGTTTTCTCCTATAGACAAAGATTTTTTCATTGATATATTATTACAAAAAGTGAAAGTGTCTTTGTTCCCATTACTTATTTTTATTCTTGCTAAGTTGAATTAACTACAATTTAATAACATCTACTATCATTTCCATGTCTATATGGAAATTGTTGTTTGTTTGTGACTTCTCCACTGATGGTGGAGACAAAGCTGGATGGGGTTTTATTTCTGCTATGGAAAAAGGTTGTTAATTTGTATATTACTGATAGAAATAATATGTTCATTGATTGTTATTTTGATTCTCATGAGATTAGAAACACTATTAAACTCGCATGGATATATGGTTACCCTCAGCAAAATAAAATAAAAAAGTTAACTTGATTTATGTTAAATAACCTCTATAATAATCCTAATAGTATGGATGATTGGATTATATGTGGAGATTTTAATATCATCAGTTATGCTAATGATAAAAAAGATGGTAATCAAATAGACTATACTTTAGCTAAGCTCTTTAATATATGTGTGAGACTAGACAAGTTTATAGTTCTGATAGTTGGATAGAAAATTACCAATATGATAACCATCGTCTACTTCGTTATGCTTCTGATCATAATCCCATTTTTTTTGGTGTTTGGTTTTAATAAGTATCGAAAGTGTAATTGTTTATGTCAAAAGTAACATGTTATTCGACACAAGGTGTGTCGAAATAATCTAAGTGTGTGTGTCAAATTATTTATCGAGTTGTGTATGTCGAAGTGTCGAAACAGGTTATTTCACACATGATAACAAACACATTTTATATATATATATATATATATATATATAAAGAACAAATATGTTCTCTAATAATATTTTTTATATGCAGGGAAATTCTGATGTAAGATGCATAGAAGATGAGAAAATTTTCTTTTTGAAGCTCTGTTGTGACACATCATATTTAGAAGCAAATCTGTGTGACACGTTTTAACGAAGAAGTTCTAATGTTACAACTTCTGAATGCACCAACGTTGCGAACAAAAACTCTGATATTCTGATACGTAAAGTTCTGGAAAGAACTAAAGAAGCCTTAACGGTAACATTCATCTTCTAATATGATCCCAAGAAAACATGTTCTGAAGCATTACAATTTATTCATTGCAAAAAGTAACGGCTAAATCAAGATAAAATCTCTACTTTTGGAAAGAACAATAACTACACTTTATCAACCTTCCAAAAGCATCTTCTCATGTCTCTCATGCATCGCCTATATAAAAAAGACTTGAAGGAATAACCGAACACAATATTACCGCGCACTGAAAAAGAGAAATCTCATTACCTTTCTATCTTGTGCTTTTCAATTGTGTAATACACTGTAGTGATATTGTTTTATCTAGAAAACATATTTGTACACACTGTTAATTATATTATTGTGTAATACCTTGAGAAATCGAGTTGTGGTTTAAATTCAAGAAGACATTGACAATAGTCATTGTATCTGTGTAATCAAGTATGATTAGTGGATTAAGACCTCATTTAAGAGAGGCGAAATCACTTTGACGGATGGGCTGGAGTAGTTTGAGTTCAAACGAACCAGGATAATCAACGTGTCTATTGTTTTAAATTAAAAACCCTAATTCAAACTCTCATTTCTTGTATTTTTCCATTCTTCAATTGGTATCAGAGCGCCTGGTTCAGGGTGCAAACACTTAACCGTGTCAGAAAAAGATCCAAGCAAAAAAAAACACTATGGTGCGACCAAGTCAGATCATCAGTAATGATAATCATGATGAGAAAGACAGAATCAACGACAAACCTCTAACCTTTGATGGTGAGAACTTCAATTACTGGAAAGACATAATCGAAAGTTTCTTTGTAGCTCATAACGCTGATCTTTGGGATATGGTGATTGATAGATACATACATCCAGTTGACGAAAGCGGTCAGAAGATCGACAAAAAAGAATGACAAATCAACAAAAGAAATATTTCAGAAATCACCACAAAGCCAGAATAATCCTCTTAAATGTTATCTCGTACGGCGAATATGAGAAGAACACAAACAAAGAATTAGCTAAAAAAATGTTTGACTCCTTGAGAATGACGCATGAAGGCAACACGCAAGTCAAGGAAACCAAAGCTCTGTCTCTCATTCAGAAGTATGAGGCCTTCAAAATGGAAGAAGATGAAACAGTTAAAATAATGTTCTCAGGGTTTTAAATTCTAGTTGATGGACTAAAAGTTCTGGACAAAGGGTATTCAACAGCAGATCATGTAAAGAAAGTCATCAGAAGCTTATCCAATAAATGGAGACCCATGGTCACAGCCTTAAAACTAGCCAAAGATCTGAACAAAATATCTCTTGATGAACTGATAAGTTCCTTGAGAAGTCATGAGATAGAACTAGAAGAAGATGAGCCCCAGAAGCAAGATAAGTCTCTCGCTCTCAAATCTAATAAAAAGTATGAACCTAAAGTTTTTTCAGATAAAAGAAGAAAACTCTGATGGATCCTCGTCGGAAGAAGACGGACTATCTCTTCTGTCTATAAGAGTCAATCAGCTATGGAAGCACAGGCAAAGGAAGTTTAGAACTCCTAGAAGAACAGTGAATCATTCTGAATCATCTTCTGGTGAAGCAACCGACTGAAAATCATCAAACAATGAAGTTACCATCGAACGTCTTTTATCCCACATGAAGGGATAAGTAAACATCGAGAAAACATTGAGAAGGGAGAAGTCACGGTCTTGCGACTGAGAGATTGGGTAAATGAGTTTGTTATACGAGGGGAAGGTATTAGCACCTCACACGCCCGTAGTACTTTATGGTATTCACTCTTGTTGACTATCTTATGGGTGTATCTAATCTATGCTTACTGCTTAATACTGAGGAAGAATGCATGCAAAAGAAAGAAGAAAAATAATGGGGAAAATAAAGTTGTGCTCGCTTGGGCCTTACCCCAATGCCTACGTATCCTTTTTGAGGAATCAGAGTTACCGTAGTTCGACTCACATGTTTTTGTTTATTTTGTGTTTTTTATGAACAATGTTAATTCCTTCTTCTGCCGCAGCTCGAACTTTGGAGACTCACTCGTTGGCACAGAAGTAAATTAATCACGTCCTTACTGAAAAAAGTTTTAAGTTACGCCCTCAAGGCAAGATGCCGCATTTGATTGGTTTGTATTTTTTTACCTTGAAAAGGGGTTTAAGTATGATTATCATGTTTTTATAATTTTCTAAGAAAATAAGATTTTAGTTTTAGATGCAAGGATGCAAAAAGGGAAGAAAAGAGTCTACGGGAGACTAGCCTATTTCTAATCCTAATGTTATCATACAATGGTAGTCCTAATGTTTGGATTAACAAAAGGGGAATTTCTACCTAATGTTAGTGTTTTACCCCAAAATTTTCTCTCTCTTTTCTCAAGACATTTCTCACAAGATCTTCAAATAGGTCAAGTTTGCACAAGTATCGACTAGGTCAAACAACCTCCTAAACACTGATGCCTCAAATTAGGGTTTTTATTTTCACAAGGAAAATGGACTTATAATGCCTCAAGTGACTGTCATGGATCATTATAGAACTCTAAGGATACTCATGTCAATTATCAAGCCTTGAATCATAATTTGGCTCAGTCAATTGATCAGATGACTGAAAAATCAATTGCATTGGTTAAAAAGTCAATTGAGGTCAACATGCAGTAAAACTTAAATATTTTTTACCAATATCAACAATTTGAAGTCATATTCATCAATTGATCAAGTTTGGATCACAATTCCTCAAGAAAAGTGTGCAAATCATCAAAAAGGCAAAATAGTCAAAATTAGGGTTTTTGATTAGAATGACTGATTTTTGACTTTTGAGGTAATACATGACTTATTGGTTTGAAACATGATCTCAAGGATTCAAGTACTTAATTTTGACCTAATTTTATAACTCAATTAACTTCTCAAGGTCAAATAATTGATAGATGAAATTTGGCCAACTGATGAAAAGTCAACTGATACACCAAAAGTCAAACTTTGACTTTTTGGTCAAAATTGAGTTTCAAAAGTCAAGATTCATCAATGCATTCAAAAATATGAATTTTGATCATCAAGAAATCAAGAAAGTCAAAAGTCAATTTGAAAAGTCAAACTTTTCAAGACGTATAAATTTTTCTAAGTGTTTTTGTATATGATAATTTCACTACTTCATGCCATCTTTTCACCAAGATCCAAGATGATTTAATGAAAACTTTCAACATGAAAGTTGTATATCTTGATGAAATATACAACTTTGTATTAGAGGGCTCATATCCAAAAAATGCTTAGATTTTAAGTTGTAGG
Organism: Vicia faba; assembly: GCA_948472305.1. Taxonomy (NCBI): domain Eukaryota; kingdom Viridiplantae; phylum Streptophyta; class Magnoliopsida; order Fabales; family Fabaceae; genus Vicia; species Vicia faba. Next base: position 63,804,315 of record OX451738.1, on the reverse strand, counting down.
CCCATGAAGTCATACACTTTTTCTTAAACACTTAGTGAAATTTTGGCCTAGTTTAGGCAGATTTTTGTCCCAACTTCTTGGCCATTTTTAACATAGATCCAATTTGATTTAGCAAGAATGGAAAATATTAAAGTTGTATAGGGTTTTTCAAGCTTTTCAAAATGTCAAAGAACTTGAATATATCCTTTTTTATCTAAGAGAATCGAAGAGAGGAAGTTGGGCATCCATTCTTGAATTACAAGGCATTTTTGTGATGAACACTTGAGCAAAACCCTAGCCTATGCCGCATAAATTCACTTTGTAGGATTCTAACTTGTGTTTCACTCTATAATTAATTGATTACACAACTGATAAATCCATTTTCCAAGCATTTGAACCATTATCCAAGTTGTATTTTCATTAATGGCACAAAGTAACATTGACATTCTAGTAAAGTGACTTTAATCACAAAGTCAACTTGTCTTGAGAATTGCACTTGTTCTTTATGAACAAGCATCCTCTACACAATCATATAAGCATGTTTAAAGTGCCTAACCACTTTAGATAGCCTTGTACATTGCCTTGAAACAATGCTTGTCAGGCTTGCTTCAAAAATAAGTCAAATGGCCATAACATGTGAACTTTTGCTTCTGACCACCTCAAGCCTCCAAACCTTATCCTATAAATTAAGAAACTATTATGCAACTTAGGACATGAACTCAATAGCCCTCAAACTCACTCAAACTCCCTAGAACTCAGAATTTCACACAAAACCTCCATTGTTAGCATTTCTGACCAAAAACTTCAAACACTCAAATCACTCGTGCGTTTTCCCTCTAAATCATTCTCAAAGTTTCCATACATCAAATATAACTCATCCATATCCCTGTTTCCCAACTATAACATCATTTTCCTCATTTCCAAACTCAAAAACAGAACTCTGCACATTGACTTCTCCAGCACGATTCAAGCACTCTCAACTCAAGCTAAGCATTGGATTAGCTTCCTAGAGGTCCAAGAAAGCTAACCAGATCATTGCAGCACCTTGAAGTGATCTCAAACTTAAAACATAAATTCCATTTTCAAGATGAGTTTTCTGACTTTTGAACTCTTCATATAGGCATCATTTGGTTTCCATTTTCAAAGATAAAATATAGATATCATAGCCTTGAAACTAACCATACTCTTAAAATTCATTTATATTGACTGAGTGATGAGAATTTTAAGTTTGAAATTGCTAAAAAAATTAGGTCATATTTGGTACCATTTAAAATTCATGCTCATCTTTGATTTATAACTTTAGTTATTTATATGACTGAACTCGTGATGAAATTTGGAGCAAGTTTCATGTTTACATTTTTGCAAATGGTTGAGAGATGAAGAAGTTACAGAATTCAAAAATGGTTCAAATATGTGGCGCGAGGTTGAAGATGATATACAGTCATGAATCCAGTTTATTTTAAATTTAGCGCAACTTGTTTCTATACCAGATGTACAGGCCACCCCAGTGGCAGTAAGCGCGCGCGTAAGGCTTACCTATGGAAGGTCCTGGGTTCGAGTCCAAGCGAGACCTTTTGTATTTTTCCCATTTTTCACTTGTTTCATTTTTTGTTTGGACAGGCGCGCATGGGCCTCATGCTTTTGGGCTTTGATACATTTTTCTGACCATCACCCCATGTTTACTTGTCACCATGCAGCCTAACTTTTTTTTATTTCTTTTGTTTGTTATTAACAAAAATAAACTTTGGGCCTTAACCAAACAAAAATTGTTTTTTTACTTTCTCACACCTATTTTCATTCTTAAACCCCCTGACTTAATTTTTATATTTTAATTTTATTTTATTTTCTTTTCTTTTATTAATTTTATTTTTATTATTATTTTACTAAAAAAATACAAAAATATATTTTTTACTTAGACCAATCTTTTATTTCTATTTTATTTCCTTAAACATAAAACCCTAAAAAATATTTTCTTAACAAATTTAATTCCTTTTCTTATTTAATTTAATTTAGACTTAGATTTATTTTGATTTTCTTTTTAATTGAATTAACTTAGAATTTAGGAGTTTAATTAATTAATTTCTTTCCATTCATTTTAGTTTATCTAATTAGGTTAAAACCTTTCACAAAAAACATGGGGAAAAAAACAATTTTCTTTTCTTGTATGTTATTGTTGTATCTCAAAATTTTCCCTCTCATGTTTCCCAAGATCTTTTCTTACATGGTTGGTTACAAACACTTGCCTAAAGAAAATGAATTTTTTTGAAGATAATCAAATGTCTTTCGATTGGCATCTTGACAAGCTTTGACTGGGAATCTAAATCCTTCGATCAAGCTTTGTTTCAAAGTCTTCGATTAGGAATTTGGCACTCTTCGATGTAGGTCTGATTCACAAGCTTCAAGTGGGCGTTGGGTCCCCCTTCGATCACGTTCAAGTCACAAGGCTTCGACTGTGCATTGGCAACTTCAGGCTTGCCTTCGACTCACAAGGCTAACGGCCTCTACAAGTTCCTTTCTATTCACAAGGCTAAAGGCCTCTTCAAGTTCCCTTTGATTCACTAGGCCAAAAGCCCCTTCATGCTTGCTTTGGATTCACAAGGGCAAAGGTTCCTTCTATGATTGCCTTTAATGCCTAAGGCAAAGACTTCCTTTGTACTTGCTTTCAAGGCCAATACCCCTCAACACAGTTTTTGCACTATGAAAAAAAAATGACCCCTTTGAAAGAGCGCTCCAAAAGTCCATTCGAATGACACATATTGCTGGCCATTTGAAGGAGACACATAATTAATGAATGCAAGTTTTTCCTATGATAAGTCTTGATCCTACATGTAGCCAGGCCCGGGTCTCTTGTACAAAGGCATTCAAAAGAAGTGATAAAGGAGGCTTCGATTTACATAATGAAGTTCTCACTTGGGGTTATTTGAATCAAGCAGCAAAGGCAAATAGATGGGTCTAATCTAAAGCCATTCGAAGGATATGTAAATAATCCATTCGAAGGAACAATTCAAAGGACCATTCGAAGGACACATAGTGTTGTCTGAAAGAAAGGGGTTTGCTCAAAGATTAGATCTAGTTGGCCAAAATGAAAGAGAAATATGCAAAGATGCTGGCTGGCCCAAAATCCCACATATTGCCATACTCAAACTTCTTGCACAAGCATTCATGCCAAAGGAAGCTTTGATTGGCCTGGAAAGAGTTTTTGTTTGGGCTAGCTGAGTAGGGGCTCAATCGAAGAGGCCCCAATAATGAAACTTGAGCCATTCGAAGGAAGTAACTCAGAGTCAATCAAAGGGCAAGACTTGAGCCCTTCGAAGGAGACAATTCTGGGCCAATCGAAGAAGCTCTAATAAGGAGGTTTCTGAAAACTTTGAATCAAATCTCTAGGCCAATCGAAGAGCAATGCTGGAGGGCATTTGAAGGAGCCAAATGTGTCCAGGTTCATCCCAAGGCTCAAAGAGGCATGGATATTTCAAAAATGGAAGTCTCTTAATGTGTCTGATTTTGGTCTCATGGTCTTCAAAGCTTGGTTAATAGATGTCTCTTGTCATTTCCATGCACCCCATCTACTATAAATACAAGATACTCACACCACCGAACAGAAGAGGAGATACACACATACATTAGAGACACGCTGCCCTATAAACCATCCCAAAGCTATCAAAATCCTCATAAGTGTCCCCAATCGAAGGAATCTTCAGCAACGCTCCATTCACTCCCTAAAGTCTGCAGGAAGTGTCCCCAAGCACTAGCCAAAAGCCACGCATCAAGCTCACCAGTCCTTGGTAAAATTCTGGGTCACAACCTTTCGATTACTATTTGGATGTTTTTTATATGTATGTTTGTGTTCTTATTGATCATTCATATAAATATAAGTGTGGAAGTACAGGGTGTCATTTTAAGGCTTCGAAGCAGCCATGCTTCAAACTAGGTGATACTAAGGTCTTATGCTAGTTTTAACCCCAGATTTGGGTTTAGGAAACGATCATACGTAGGGTAGGGTCTTTGGATCTGTTTCGATCCAGCATTTGATCAAACTTGCAGGTGTGTGTTCAGGAGAAGGACCTGGGTTTGACACCCAGGTTTGTATTTGTTTCTTTTTTATAACGCTTGTACTGTAGATCAAGCCTGAGCAGACCAACGCGCACAGGATCGAAGGACCTGGGTTCGAAACCCAGGTCCTGCATCTTTATTTTTCTAATGCTCGTCTTGCAGATATGATTCGAAAAGCAGTCCCCCCCCCCCTGGGATCGAAAGACAATCACTACTTATTGGATCGAAAACTGCCTCATCCACTGGATCGAAAGCTGCCTCTTCATGATCAAAAACTACCTTTTTCCTCTGGATCGAAAGACTTGTTTCTATTGCATTTTTACTTTTTGTGTTACTTATTCCTTTCTTAATTTCTATTTTTAAAAATAAACAAAAAAATTACAAAGATTAGGTCTAGTCTTTTTTTCGATTAAAATTATTTTTGTTAACTAGTTAATTTAATTACTTTAACATTTTTCTTAAAATTAAAATTAAATAGACTTAGACTTTATTTTATAAAAATAAATAAAAACAAACAAAATACTTCTTTTCCCTAGGATTTTTAGACGTTTTTTCTCAATTTGCGCACATTTATTCATTTTTTCACTTTTCATATTACTATAACTGCTCATGGGATGTAATAGAAATTAACTAGGACTATTTACCGCTTTTCTTCATTTTTCCAAGTTTTTTTTGGACATGTAATTAATCCCCAAAGCCATGTAATAGCGTAGGATTTATATTTCCGCACTTTTAATTCTTGTACATATATTAACTGTTAGATGTATGACTAATATGATTGTATGATAAGATTAACAATCAAACGCTAGCAAACCTAACACAAAAACTAAAATAACTGAATATAGCACACATTGCACATATACGCCTCTAGGGTAATCAACTTTGGTTGCCTTCGGAAAAAACAGTCATGTCCCTCAAAACGGGGACGTTTTAGCAAAGACCCGTAAATCAAAAGATCATAGTCCCTCGATGACCCTACAGTTGCCTCTCGGTAAATGATCTAGTCCCTAAACAAAATTGCTAAAGCATCTCCACATGTTTCCTTTATGAATGTACGTCCCTTCGAATATCCCTCATACATCGAACGATAGGGCTACCTACTCACTAATAGTAGGATAGTAGATACTACATTCATTGAGATCTGACTTCCAGGATATTTTGATCGCCAATAAAGAGGATTACGCTGAAACAATACTCGGCGAAGAAAGACCAGTGATATTGAGATTCCCTAGAACCTGGTTACTATTTGTAGAACAGGTTGAACCAACTATACTTCAAGAGGGTACTTACCTATGGAATCCATGCAAGCCTAAACCTAAGGATATTGTTTGTGTGATTGTATATATTTTGTTTGTACATAACATCGTAACATAATAACATGGAATATCATACTAACTGCTTCAAGGACTTTTAGGACTTATCTTTGTGTCCGTTTTGTAGGACATGACTCCCATTCGCAGAAATACTATCCAATTCAGCCTTGTAAGGGTGCCTCCTCAACTCAAAGTGTTAGCATCAAGGGTTCCTGAGAATTATCCATTCACTAAAAGACATGGTCGACTCCTCAGTTTGTTCACCTTAAGCCCTGATAAAGATATGGTGAAAGTTCTCTTCCAATTCTTTGACCCGTTACATCACAGCTTTACATTTCTCGACTACCAGTTTGTGCCTACCATGGAAGAGTTTTCTCAGTTATTGGGCGTGCCTATCCTCAATCAGTTACCCTTCAACGGTATGGAAAGAGACCCAAATCCTGAAGAAATTGCTCAAGCCCTGTATTTACAACGGTCTGACATCGTAGTAAATTAGGAAACAAGAAGCGGTATCAAAGGGTTTCTAGCCAAGTTCTTGTTTGAGAAAGCTCACAAATTTTGGGACACCCTGGACTTACAAGCCTTTGAAGAGGTATTGACCCTTTTCATCTATGGGATGATACTGTTCCCTAATCCGGACCAACTCATAGACGTGAATGCGGTCAAAGTTTTCATGTCTCGTAACCCGGTTCCTACTTTGCTTGGAGACATTTTGCACTCTTTTCACACTCGCACTGTAACGAGAAGAGGGACCCTTATGTGTTGTACTCCTCTGTTGGCTAGGTGGTTTATTTCTAACCTACCCCGATCTGTTGTGAATAATGAACAAGGCTTAAGATGGTCTACCAGGCTGATGTATCTCACATTCGGATATTCACTGGTGTCCTTGATCTGTGGAAGACGTTACTGTAATACGGTGGCAGAACCGACTGTTATACTGGTTTGCGTTTTTTGTTTGCAAATGTTGCGGTAAGCAAGAGTCACCACTGACTTTTATTTCATCCAACAAAGGAAAAGGAAAAAGAACAGAAAAACCTTTTTTCGAGATATTTATGAGTACGGGGGGTAGATTATAGAAAGGGAAGGTGTTAGCACCCTTTCTATCCGTGGTTTTCCACGGGCTCTTAGGTACTTGCTCATTTTTTTAAATTTCTTGTGTGTGTTTGTTTTGAAAAGTTTTGCTTACTTTGTGATAACCCTTGTATCTGTCTTCAAGAGTGTGACGAAGTTGTTTTTGAAAACTGTTTTGGAAAAGTGTTTGTGTGAAAAGTTTTAGTTTTGAGCAAGTACTTAAGAGTTTTCTACATACTCGAAAAAAGTATGTTCATTTTCGTTTCCATTAGACAGCTCTATCCTACTATTGAGGAGTAGGTAGCTCCGTCGTTGGATTTTTAAAGGAACGTTCGAATGGACAAAATGGTCTCTAAAGGCAACAAGTAAGGATACCTTAGCATTTCGAAGGGACTATCGATATAAGATCATTTTTCATAGGTATCTCGAGGGACAAGTAGGGACTATGATCTTTATGACGACTTTGAACTAAGGGTCATTGCTAAGGTATCCCTACGTTCGAGGGACACGACCATTATTTATGAGGCAACCAAGTAGGAAAAACCCTAGGAATGAGCATGTGCAAGTGTGTTTTTTCAATTAATTATCTTTGCACAATTAGGATTATCTACCTTTTTAATCGTGGATTTATCTTTCGCATACAATCCTAATATCCATACATCTAACAGTTTAATGGTTGTGGAAATTAAAAAATGCGAGAAATTAAATTCCTAGCTATTACAAGGCTTTTGGGCAGATACACAAATATTAGACTGAAAATAAAGATGCGGAAATTAACATCCTAATTAAACTATTACAAACTTGAAACAGTTACAATAATTCGAAAAATAAATAAAACGCGCACGAAGAACGGAGACGGGAATGGAGAAAGGATATTTTTTTATTTTTTATCAAAATATAATTAATCTCGCAAATTAACCTAATTTCTATTAATTTTTAATTAAAAAAAAGTTTTCAAGTTTACCTAATTTTCTATTGAATTTTAATTTTCTATGGAAAAATGAAAAGTGAACGGATCAAGGACCAAATTGTGCCTAAGGTGTAAAGTTGTGTATGATGAAAAAGCGGCTGAAAGATATGAAGCAGCGGTAAAAGAGGCTCTCAAAGAAGAGAAACCCCCGATACCAAGATTTGTGTTCAACAAAGATGGAATCCCTCAACCTAACAAAGATTATAGGAGGCTATTTCAACAACCTCGACAGAAAACCTTTCCTCCTCCGTCAAATATCCCACAAGAAAAATGGGTGGAACCGGTAAGTCAAAAACGAGGGAAAAGGCCAAAGTGGAGAGTGGTAGTCCAAAAATCTAAGGCTCAAGAGAAAAGGTTGGAGTCCAAGGGATATCAAGTGTCTCCTAACTATAATAGGAAGAACCCGATGACCAGAACGCAATGGAAGTAATATTAGAGAAATAAGAAAGTTGCGAGAGAAGCCTCAACATCACACATGAAGCCTATCGAGATTCCTAAGAACGTAGAAACTGTAAAGTCTGTCGAAAGTATGAAGCATGTGTGAGCTATGAAATCTGTCAAAACTCCAGTTTAGAAAAGAAGTTACCCAAAATAGAGGTTGAGTGAAAAAGAAAAGATCATGGTGAATCAGCTATTGGCAATGAGAATAACACCTTTAGGAAATAAGGAAGTGGTGGAAACACAAAGTGCAGAGTACAATCCCATGACTGAAGATGAAAAGGAGGAAGAATATGAGCCTCTTTCTAAATATGAGGAAGATGATTATGATCCTCTTAAAGATGATATGGTTGACGATGATTATGGAGAGAATTTCATCATTAACTGAGGCATTGTTTCGCTATTACCTGTGGAGTACCATAGAGTGTCAGAAGCATATGAGAATGAGGAAGATTATGTGCCAGATGAAGTGGTTGATGAAAATACATTATGCTACTATGTCATGAATAGTGGTGTGGTGGTGGAGCAAAAATCGGTATTCAAGAAACCAGGTCCAGACATGTTACATCACCTCAAGCCTCTATTCATAAAGGCAAAAGTAAATGGTGTGCCGGTGAATGAAGTATTTGTCAATAGGGGGAACTGTGAACCTGATGCCCTATGCCTTGTTCAAGAAAATGGGAAAGTGTGGTACTGATCTTCAACCATATAACATGGTTTTATCCATTATGAAGGAAAAACCAGTAGCATACTAGGAGTTTTTCAGGTCGAATTAGTTATCGGTACAACCACCAGGTCGACACTCTTCATGGTAATAAATTCCAAAGTTAATTTTAATCTATTGTTGGGACGTGAATGGATCCACGGGATAGGGGAAATGCCATCAACGCTGCACCAAAGGATATCTATTTGAAGAAAAGATGGCGTTGTCGAGAATATAGATCCTGATCAGAGTTATTACAAAATCAATGAGAGTAAACATGGAAAGAATTATTTCGAGCAATACTTGGCAAATATGGCGCCTTGTGAGGATGCGGTTCACGCTCCTGAAGAAAACACAAATCATTTTCTAAGTTTCGATCCGGATCATGGATTCATCTAGGACATTGAATAAGAGATGGTGCCCAGGGAGTCAAATCCACCTACAGGGTGGCGTGTGGTTGAAGGAGATGACTAGTGAGTCAAAAATTCTGGCTCGAATTTCAGCCTATATCGCTGAAAATAAAATAAAATTGGCTCTAGAGGCTGAAAGGTTGCAAAAAAATTCTATCGAGGCTAAAGTAAAAAATCTAGAAGGGCATTGTGGCCAAGCATCAGCTTCAGAAAGCTGAAGGCTATATTACATCTACGACAATGAGCCTTTGGGGTTTGAAAAATACTCATTGAATTCATTACAGAAAATGCAAGCCCATGATCCTTTAGAAGAAGTAGATTTGGGAGATGGCGTGATGAAGAGACCAAAATACATCAGTAAAAAAGTTGGGTCGAAAATGAAGATTCAGTTGGTCAAACTACTGAAAGAATATAGAGATTTCTTTGCTTAGGACTATGGTGAAATGCTCGGACTGAGTCGAAGCATAGTGGAGCATCGTCTGCCTATTCAACAAGGGAAAAGGCAGGTAAAGCAACATCCTCGGAGATTCTCCCAGAGATCACGTTGAAAATCAAACAAAAGATTGAAAGACTACTCAAAATAAAGTTAATTTGAACTACAAGGTATGTCGAATGGTTAGCAAATATTGTTCCTGTTATTATGAAAAATGGAAATCTTAGAGTTTGCATAGATTTTAGGTGAAATCTCGAAAGACTTAAGCTCTAAAGGTTTGACTAATTTTGGTAAAAAAGGATGTTGAACAAGATGTCTCATTATGATCATCTGACATCTTGTCTAGTATAACTGGATGCTTGGATTCTGTGAGTGGGTTACAAATATGGATCTTTTTAAAAATATTTGGTAACCATGTGATGTGTTTAAGTTGAAGAACTCAGAATTGTTGAACTAACATGTTTCATCATCAGAGAGACATGTCGAATGAAGATGTCCTATGAAGAGCCATTTGACATCGCGCCTATGACCAACTAGACAGTTGGATTTAATTAATATATTTCATGAGCAGAATATTCTGGAATATTATGCTATCCTATGTGGCGCTCAGTTTGAAAATTGAAGAAGATTCAAACTGATTTCAAGGAGAATTATGAATTTCTAATTATGGAGATAAATTATGAAGGTTATGGTTGAAGCCATATCTTCATGGAGAAGTTTCTGCTGATTTTCTGCAACAGATCAGCTGCTGTTCTGAAGCCCAAATCCAGTTCCTTGAAGATTATAAAATAAAGACTTAGTTCTAGGGTAAATCAACTAACCCAAGTAAAAAGTTAGAAGTTAAATATGGGTTTAGGGTTTTGAAAGTCGTGTACTTTCTTGGGTTGTAAGTCGCCCTTTATATCGATTTGATACATTGTGGTAGACATAGTTTTATGCAGATTCAGAAGCCTTTAGGTAATAAGTCTTGTATTGTTCTTCGATTAAGCTTTGAAGCAAATCCAAGTATGTTTGTTAGTCAAGAGTCTTGACTTATCTAGTTGTAATTGATAGAAATATCACTGAGGAGATTTAGGAAGTGAGATGTTGATTTCTCATATTTAGGGAGAACCTAGGTAGAAGTTTTATTGGGTAGGGATTAGGTGAGAATTTGTAAACATGAAAAGTATTTGACTAAGATAGCAGAAAAAAGCTCTAGCCCTGAACGCTCAAAGAGCAGCTGAAAAGAAAACAACTAAAAAGAATACTGCAGAAAGAGAAGCTGCCAGAAAGGATCAATCTAAGATAAAAGAATTCTCCTGCAGAAACTTTGGCCCATTTCCCAAGCTTTTAAAATCTATGAAGGAGATGCAGAAGGAACACGCTTTTGTTAAAGAGTTTATTGCAAACCAAATGGAGTTTAACAACTTGATTAAGGAGTTTATTAGGAAGTCTGATCAAAATAACCAAGACAATCTTTTATCCTAAACCTTTGTCATGCATGTTAAGATAGGTTGATTAGTTCAAACCCCTCATCATAGTTATCCTTCCTTGTATCATGATAACTGCTTGTATGTCATATGTTATCTTCTGAAATAGGGATATATGTATCTAACCTTCATACCTTTTAGAATAGCTCTATGTGAAATCTTCTTTAGAAAGGTACTCATTTTGGTTACTCGAATAACTAGTCCTGCAAATGGCCTGGTGATGAAAAAGTGTGAAGTCTTTGAGGGGTGAATGATGTTTGCTTAGTGTTTAAGTTTCCTTGTGTCTGTTTTCTCTAAGTTTGTTTACCCTATTTGTCTGTACATTCCGTTTCAACTAATGAATTATGTTTCCTTTGTTGATTATCTTATCTGTTTAAATTTTCTCTACCTTTATTACCTTTCTATTCTTTCAATTTAATATGTGTGATTTAAGTTCTCTTTGCATATCTGCTCTAATTATTATCTAGTCTCTCTATCACATATTTCCTTCATTTGGTATTTCAATACTTTTCCCTGTTTAATCAATAAAATTATTTTGTTGCATGATTGCATTGGATACACGTGTGATAAATTAATATTTCCATAAAAGTCTTACCAAACAAGTTCTTTTGAGTATCTAATGTTTAAAGACATAACTTAACTTAACTGTTATCCAAACAATTCTCTGGCTTGAAATTTTTTTCTTCAAAGATCATTTCTCTGTTCCTTATCACCTTTTTGATTTCTGACAAAGGGGGAGAAAGTAAAATGATATTTTGATAACACATAACAAACATGTATAATGTTGTTGCTACTAATTGTTTGTTTGATGTTTCAATCTGGGAACTCTAAACAAGTTCACCAAGTATTCAAAGACAGGTTGAAGAAGAAGATCTTGATGCTAAGGCTGAAAACCTTATGGATGAAGTCAACTCCGATTTTATATCTAAGACGTTGTACATCGTGTGAATATATGAATATTTAAAGAGATGTACCAAACACAATTCAGAAGTTATAAACTTACTGAAAGTGAGGTAATCTTGATTGATATCATAGTATTCAGAAGTTGTTAACTTTCTGAAAGTATGAAATTTAGACTCAAAGCTCAAAAGTTGTGCTCTCCTGAAAGGAAGACAAGTCAAAATTCTGATGCATGCTCTCATACGGAGATGTCACTCAGAGCTTATGCTCTGATACGTGTGCTTTAGCAACGTATGCTCTATTAAGAAGTTATGAACTATCTGAATGTTTGATACAGTGAAGAATATCAGATCAAACGCTGACGCTTAAGAAATATAGTGTTTTGGTTGTGACATCAGAATCATGGTCCAAAAGTGTTGATATATAATGCGTGGAATTATTCAATCAGGCTCAAATCAAGTTTTGATTCTTCATCAAGTGATGATAGAAACCAGGTTCTGAGATGAAGATCGTGCGTTCTAGTCAGCTTTAATGAGTTGTTGTAGGGAAGTGTTACTTATCTATTCTTATGCTCTGATACTCAAAATTTATTTTGTGAGTCTTGGGCTCTGAGGGAGACTCTGAACAATCTTTAATGAAATTTTGGGTTTAACAGATTCAAGGGGAGCTGTGAGCTTAACTCTGAATTTGTTGATTACGATGATTACCCTATATAAATTGTTTTATCAAAATACATGGTTTTGTCATCATCAAAAAGGGGGAGATTGTAAGAATAAGAAGTGTTTCCTACATCTGGCCTTGAGATTTCACGTGTTATCTTAGAGAACAATTGTATACACTAATAGTTTAATCTAGTGTGTAGTTGTTGCTATAATATTCTGACTCTGGTACAAGGCGTGTGACGTCATCAGCTCCTGAACATATACTCTGGAAGAAAACATGTGGTTACATGTTTCCGTAAAGTCAAGATTCTTAACTGATCTTCTGCAACGTGTCTTAGGAACGTTAGTACAAGAAGTTTTGATCGTGGCTTTATGGTTTAACTTTAGAAGCCTTCTAAAGCTTTACTTATGTGTTACAAGTTCTGAAGATTATGAAGACAAGGTTCTGCTGAACAAGTTTTGATGATCTGAAGAAAAGGAATTTCTTACAACCAAGTGTTGAAGACTCTGAAGAACAATTTTATATGTGATAAGTTCTGAAAACTCCAAGACTTAGGTTATAAGGCTCGTAAGAAAGATTCTTCTACAACAAGCTTCAACGTTAAACATTCAAATATCTGAAGATAAGAAGAAAGCTCAAATGGTTAACGTGTGATGTTGTGCAAAAGGTACATAAAGTGTATGTGACATCTACCCTCTAGGGTGGCATAAGGACAATCCTTTATATTGTATTCTCAACCACTTTCATTGTGACTGTTGGGAACAAACGGCTGGATTTACAACTATCTTTCTTTACTTAACGGATCTCTATTTACAAGCTTAGAAGAAAAATATTATTCAGAGGAAAAGGTGGAAAGCTATCATTGAACAGTGACAGGATACAAAAATACTATTTTATACTGTCTAAACTCTTACACCTCATTCTATCTGTTGAGAACTAACTGTTGGTGTAGGAAAAGTTTGTTCTATCTTCACAACGTCTCTCTCTGTCAAGGGCTTTAAAAGAAGATCAAAGCTTTAAAGATAAATTGATGGTTAGTTGACAACAAAGGTAATTGGCTGAATAATCTTGATGAAGTTATTGATGAATTCATTATATATTATAAGCAATTACTAGGAGAAAAGATAGAAAATAGGAGCCAAGTTAAAAAAAGAGGTGATTGATGAAGGCAAAGTCCTCACTCATGAGCAGCAGAAGTGGCTAACCAGACCCTATCAGGCCAAAGCTGTCAAAGAAGCTATTAACAGCATACCTGGTACCAAGGCTCCTGGCTCGGATGGCTATGGGAGTTATTTCTTCCAAGACAATTGGGAGATAGTTGGGGAAGAGGTAAGCCAAGCTATTATTTCTTTTCTGAATTCTGGCAGACTTCTTAAGGAAATCAACACAACCACTTTAACTCTTATACCCAAGAAGATTTTCCCTGATATACAGTAGGAGATTTTTGCCCAATTACCTGTTGTAATGTGTTGTACAAGGAAGCTACTAAGATGATATGCTCAAGACTGGGGGAGATTCTTCCTACAATAATATCTGACAACCAATGAGGGTTTGTTAAGGGGAGACTCATAGCTCACAACATTATGATTTGCCAGGATCTGGTAAGACATTATGGTAGGAAGAGTGGGAAACCTAGTAGCATGATCAAGCTGGATTTAAAAAAAGACTATGATATAATAGACTGGGATTTTATTGAATAAATGTTATAGAATTTTAACTTCCCAAAAAGCTTCAGAGTTGGTTATGCAATGTGTGAGGACTCTAAATTTTTCCCTGTAAAGCAATGGTTCTATGCATGGTTTTTTCAGCTCCAATAGAGGATTGAGGCAAGGGGATCCAATGTCCCCTATCCTCTTTGTTATTGGTATGGAATACCTTTCAAGAATCATGAAGAAAATAGGAAGTCTACAGTCTTTCAAATATCATGATAGATGTGATGGCATCAAGCTGAACCATCTCAGTTTTGCTGATGATGTCTTGCTATTTTGCAATGGTGACTACGAATCTACTCTTATTATGCTGCAGGCGCTCATACTTTTTTCTAATACCTCAGGATTGTGGCCAAATAAAGATAAAACTAAGATTTTACTACAGCAAAATGAATGAGCAAGATGTTCAAAGAATTTCTGAAGCTTCAGGCTTTAAGAGAAGCATGATGCCCTTTAAGTACTTAGGTTTTCCTATCAACCCAAAGAAAATCTCTGCAGAAGACTGTCAGACTCTTGTGGATAAAATGACTTCTAGAATTAGAACTTGGAGCTCAAGGAACCTATCCTTTGCAGGAAGAACTACTCTTATAAATTTAGTTCTGCTTACCGTTCACACCTACTGGTGCCAACTCTGCATCCTGCCTAACAAAGTCATCTCTGAGATCACTTTTGTCTGCAAAGCATACCTTTGGATAGGTAAAGCCATGAGCAACAGTCCTGGGAACATTGCTTGGAATAGCCTTTGTCAACCCAAGAGCAAAGGAGGTATGGGATCCAAAAATAGCCAAATTTGGAATGAAGCTGCAATTGGAAGGCACGTGTGGGCTATTGCTACTAATAAAGAGAACCTATGGGTGAAGTGGGTTCATCATGTATACATAGGAAATAACAACTGGTGGGACTATGAGGTTAATCATCAAAGTAGTTGGTATTGGAGGAAAATAGTGGAAGTTAAGGACAAACTGAAGGAGAAAATCAATCTGAATAACTTCATCCCTAAAAGTTATAGCATAAATGAAATAGCTGAAAAGCTAGATGTGCAGCAGATAAAGAAATTTTGGACAAGAATTGTCTGGGATAGAGCAAGCGTCCCCAAGCACAGTTTCATGGGATAGATGGCAGTGCAAGAAAGGCTGAAAACTAGAGACAAATTAAAGAAAATAGGAATAATTGATATAGAGACTTGTTTACTTTGTGGAGACCATCAATTAAGAGTTGGTTGCATTGGAATCTGGAAGCCACAAATCAGCGGGATATCATTAAGTGGATTGGTAGGATCAAAGTGAGTAAGTTCAAGAAAAGAGTGTATGCTGCTACTTTGAAAGGAATGAGGTCCTATGGCAACAAGCTCTCAAGTCTCCAAATCGGTGTGTAGAAAATATTCAACAGGAGGTCATAAATAGGATAGTTCATTTAGAAACTAAGAAAATTAGTCCCAATGATAATACTTGGTATAGAGAAATTGTAAATTTTTAGACTTTGGGCTTTTGTGGCTTTGTATAGATATTGTTTTGATATAATAAATTTGCTGAATATATCCAAAAAAAAATTGTTGGTTAGCGGTTTAACCGTTGTCATTGGCCAACAAGCTTCATCCTGTGGAAGGAAAGCAGTGGACTCTGAAGATGTTAAAGCTGCAATGCTATACATACTGAAGACCACTAAAAAACGAGAGAAAAGAAAGAATAAGAAGACTACAAGATGTTAGATCTCAGAAGAAGCAAGGAATTGTTGCTCGTAGCTTGCTCAACAATAAGATGAAGAAGAACAATATAAGTTAATACTCAACTTTTGATCATATACATCTTTATAGAACATTGTAATGAACACTAGAGTTATTGCTCGGATAGTGTTTGTGTTCATATCTCTTCATGTAAATTGTTTTAACACTTGAGTTGTTGCTCGTAGAAATGTTAAACAATATGTGCTTAAATGTTTTGTGTAATCTGTTTAGAAGAAGCAACCATGTAAACACAAAATCCACCAACTGTTGTTGATTAGTTCCTTGAGAGACTGGGTGAAGACCTGATCTCAAGAAGACAATAGTTGCTGGTCATTGTAGAAAATCCTAATAGGAGATTTTGTGGGATCGGATTCTATTGGATCAATGATTGTTATATTCGATTGGATCACTAAACATATCATTGGAAGGTTCCTTGAATTCAAGTCTAAAAGGCTCTATAAATACCATAACATGGTAGTGGAGCAGAAGTAACTTCCTTCAATTCAAGTCTAAAAGGCTCTATAAATACCATAAACGAAAGTTGAGGAGGATATTCTGAATAGGAAAATACCCCAAATACAAAGTTTCTCACCTCGCGTGAGTTTGCTCTCACCACACTTAAATACCTTCAAAACAGAGTCTCTCACCACAATGAGTTTGCCCCAAGCCACCGAAAAACCTTAGAGCCTCTAGTCACCCCTATCTACATAGGGGTGTCATGCATCTATACTTCTTAGCAACTAAGTATGTCATTTAGGAAAATGTTTCTTTAAAAGTTTAAGTACATTTAAGAAACCAAACAATCCAAAGACTCGAAGAAAAAAGCTTCAGTTTCTTGTGCTTAAAATCAAGATGGAAAGAAAGTGTTGAAGGAAAACAAATGCAAATGAAGCATAAAATCTAACATATGTTTTTGTTCACCAACAACTCAAAAAGGTTCATTCAGGTGTAGACTCCACCGTATAAGTGCAGCAAAGAAATCAGCAACTGAAAAAACCAATGTGAGATGCTCAAAGTTTACACATCTTGAATTTAAACCTCATCTGTCAAGGTTTGGATCACATAAAAGGTTGGAATCTTCTTAAGAAATTAGCTTATTTGAATTTCCATGACATTGACACTTTGTTTATAGTTAATGGTGGTAGCTTTAATAGGTTCTGCTTTTGCATATAATTTTAACTTTTTAGTCTTTTTGTGAAAACAGTTTATTTGAATTGAACTTGCACAGCAATTTACTTAAAATCTTTATGAGTTTTGGGTGAATTTAATTGGATGGTGAAAGTTTCTATCTATTTTGATTTCTTCTTTTTGCTTTTAGTATGAAGTGAAGAGCTATGAACTAAATAAAAATTACTTTCAATATGACTAATCAATTATTTATATTTAATATTCTCTCCTAATAAATTGAATTACTTCAAAAAATGCTTCTATAGGCACATGTTTTGAACATATGAAAAATGTACTCCCATTTAGATTTTGTCATTTTATTAAAGAAGTTACTATAAGCTTTTTAAAATTAGTTCCATAATATTTCTTCTTCCCTTTTTTGTTAACCGATTTTCTTCCTTGTTTGTTTCAGAATTGGTTAATATAGCCTATAATGTTATATAAGTTTGAAATTGACATATTTTATAAAAAAAAATATTTTTAACTTAATATTACTATTTTTGGATAACTATATCTTCAAACTTATACTACGGTCACTATCAATTTAATATTATTCTTTTTCTATTATTGGTCATGATGAATTCCCCAATGTATAAAAATAATATCTTAATAAAAAAATACAATTATATTTTGTGTTTATAGTTTTACTTTGTGTAAATTATTGAAATAGTATAGTTAACTAGTCAAACATTTAATCACGTTTTTGTATTTTTTTAATGGAAACTTCACATCTCAGTTTTTTATCACATAATTTAATCATGGAGAGACACAAAATTTTGGTATGTCAAAAAATCTTCTGAAATTTAATTCTGTTTAGTTTCCTTCCCTTCATTCAAATCTTCATAGATTTCAATTTATATTATTTTGAAATATAAAATTTTTTATTGGTTATTTAATTTCAACTTATAAATAATTGTGATGTTATATAAATTTTTTTAATACTACCTAACGATTAAACTCAGTTTGACTGTTAATATTTTATTCTTTTCGATAAGTAAATTTGGATTGTAAAGGAGCACTGAGGTTATTCCACCAAAAAAAAAAAAAACATGTTATAACACAAGTTTGGATATACAGCAAAGGAGCTTTGTTCCAATGATAAACACTAGAACATCATTTGGATTTTATGCCTAAAATGTGTTAGAATTAATTTAGATTTAATTAGATATTAGTTTAGATTTAAGAATATTTTTTAGATTGTTTATATCTTTGTTAGAAGATATAAATCTTAGATCTTCTTATATCTTTGTAGAAGATATATTTTAGATTTAATTTGTGTGTATAAATAGTCTAATGGAGTAGGTTATTGTAATTCATTGTAAATCCTTATTTTGAAGCTATCAGTAAATATTCCTTTTGTCTTTTATCTTCCTTGTGCTCCAACAATTGGTATCTAGAGCTCCTGTTTAGAAACTCTGGAATTTGGGAAACATTGATTTTTCATTGAGTTTCTACGTAAATTGCACAAGGTAAAAGATGAACGGAAACAACCATATTCATTCCAAGCTTCCAGTATTTGATGGCAAAAACTAGAATCGTTGAAAGATCCAGATACGCGTGTTATTCGGCTCTCAAGATGTGTTAGAACTTGTTACTGATGGCTATAATCTGTTAGAAGTAGATACAACAAAGGACCAGAAGATAGCACAGAAGGTGATGAGGAAGAAAGATCGGAAAGCGTTGTTCTACATCCATCAATGTGTGGATGTGAATGTGTTTGAGAAGATTGTTGATTCTGAAACAACAAAGGTTGTGTGGGACACACTGGTCAGATGTTACGGTGGTGACGCATCAGTGAAGAAGGTGAAGCTTCAGTCTCTTAGAAAGCAATATGAGAATCTCAACATGAAGGACAACGAGAAGGTTTCTGAATACATCTCTAGAGTGATTCTGATCACTAATGAGATGAAAGTTTGTGGAGAAACTCTGACTGAACAAGTAATTATTGAGAAGATCTTGAGATCTTTAACTTCTCAGTTTGATTACATTGTTGTAGCAATTGAACATTCCAAAGATCTGAGCACCATGAGAGTTGAAGAGTTGCAAAGTAGTCTAGAGGCGCATGAGTTGCGTATGACTGCAAGAACTTCTGAGAGGGAAGTAGAGCAGCAGGCTCTGAAAGTAACTTCTAGTAAGAAGCATCAGAAGCAGACTTGGTTAGAAGCCAGGAAGAAAACTAATGGTGGTCAAAAGTCAGAAGCTTCAAACTCTGATAGGCAGAAGAATGTCCAGAAGGGAAAGGAGAAGTCTGACAAGAAGAATGTTCAGTGTTACTGTTGTAAGAACTTTGGTCACTATGCCAGAGATTGTTGGTCCAACAAAGAAAGGAAGTCAGAAGAAGCAAATATAGCAAGAGGAGACTCTGATGATAAACATGTGTTATTGTTGGCTTCTGAACCTGGTGATCTGAATTCATCAGAATGGTGGTATATGGACACAGGGTGTTCAAACCATCTTACTGGAAATAAGAAGTGGTTGGTTGACTTTGACTCTGGGAAGAGTACAAAGATCAGATGTGCTGATGATAAATACCTCAATGCAGAAAGTATGGGAAATGTCAGAATCATTCTAAACAATGGGAAAGCAGCAGTGATTCAGAATGTTTGGTATGTACCTGGCATGAAAAGCAATCTGATGAGTGTGGGACAACTGGTTGAGAAAGGTTTTTCAGTTACCATGAAGGACAATCTTCTGAAGCTGTATGACTGCAATCAGAAGTTGATTATGGAGTCATAACAGGAAAGGAACAGAACATTCAAGGTGAATGTTAGAACTGCAGACTCTGAATGTCTTAGTACAACAAGTGTTGTCAAGGAGAGTGAGTTGTGGTATAAAAGATTTGGTCATCTGAATTTCAGAAGTTTAGGGCATCTGAAATCAAAGAATCTGGTACATGGAATTCCTACAATCAAGAAGCCTGAAAAGTCATGCAAGGTGTGCATGGAAGGGAAGCAACCAAGATTACCCTTTGCATCAGAAGTAGCTCCAACAGCAAAACATGTCTTGGGAATAGTACATTTTGATGTGTGCGGTCCGTTTCCAGTAGCATCGACTGGAGGGAATAAATATTTTGTGTCATTTGTTGATGAGTTCACCAGAATGACATGGGTATCTCTCATAAAGTTCAAACACGAGGTGTTTGCTAAACTCAAAAAGTTTAGACTGAAGGCTGAGAATCAGAGTGGCCAGACTCTGAAAATTCTTAGAATTGATGGTGGTGGTGAGTATAACTCCACAGAATTTAGAAGTTTATGTGAGGAGAATGGAATTGATCATGAGGTTACTGCTCCATATACTCCTCAACATAATGGTCTTGCTGAAAGAAGAAATCGTACTTTGCTAGATATGGTGAGAAGCATGCTGAAAGAGAAGAAGCTTCCTCATACTCTGTGGGGAGAAGCTGTTGCAACTGCATGTTATGTGCTCAACAGATGTCCAACAAATAAATTAAAGGAAATAGTTCCTATTCAGAAGTGGACTGGAGATAAGAAAAGTGTTAGTCATCTGAAGGTATTTGGTTCTGTATGTTACAAACATGTCCCAAAAGACAGAAGCTGGATGATAGAAGTAAAGTGATGTTGCTGGTAGGGTATCACAATACAAGTTCGTACAAACTTTATTATCCAGAAACTAACAAAGTTGAGTTCAGCAGAGACGTCATTGTAGAGGAATCAGAAGTTTGGAATTGGGAAAAGTCTCGTCCTGACTCTGATGACAGAACTTCTGAAGAAAGGTCAGAAATACATGTTTCTAAATCTAGTAAAGACTCTGACTATGAAGAAGATACAGAAGGAGAAGATGATTCTGACTCTGACTCCGATGGTGATCTAGACTCTGAAGACAGTCAAGGTTCTGGAGAAAGTCCAATTTATGAAGCAAGTGCTTCTGAAAGGGAAAGTTCTGGAGAAAGTCTAATTGCTGAAGCAAGTGCTTCTGAAGGGGAAAGTTCTGGTGTCCAAAGTTCTGAAGGTCCAGTTCAGAGGTAACAAAGAGTCAAAAGCATCCCAAGAAGATTTACAGAGTTTGACATGTTGCTAGACACTGAAGTAAACTCCGAAGGAGAAGTTATTCAGTGTGCAATGTTAGTAGACTCTGAACCCGTGAGTACGAAAGAGGCTCTTAAGCACCAAGTTTGGTTACAGACCATGAAAGAAGAACTTGATGCTATAGAGAGAAACAAGACTTGGAAACTGATATAACTTCCAAAAGGCAAGAAAGCCATCAACGTCAGATGGGTTTTCAAGCAGAAGCTAAAGCCAGATGGATCAATTGGCAAACACAAAGTGAGATTAGTAGCAAGAGGCTTCCTACAGAAGCCTGGGCTGGATTACTTTGAAGTGTTTGCACCTGTAGCGAGACATGAAACAATCAGATTAGTGATTGCAATAGCTGCTAACAGGAATTGGCCTCTGATGCATTTAGATGTAAAATCTGCATTTCTGAATGGTCTATTACAAGAAGAGATGTACGTTTCACAACCTCCTAGATTTGAGAAAAGGAATCAAGAAGGGATGGTGTTCAGATTACACAAAGCATTGTATGGATTGAAGCAAGCGCCCAGAGCTTGGAACTTGAAAATTGATTCATTTTTCAAGGAACAAGGGTTTCAGAAGTGTGAGATGGAGTATGGTGTTTATGTTCAGCACACTTCAGAAGGTAATATGATTCTGGTATGTTTGTATGTTGATGACATATTACTCACAGGAAGTTCTGAACAAGAGATAACTGAGTTCAAGAAAGTTCTGATGAATGCGTTTGAAATGACAGATCTTGGAAAAATGAGTTTCTTTCTAGGGATGAAATTTATATACTCTGAGAAAGGAATCTTTTTACATCAGATGGAGTATGAACTAGAGCTTCTGAAGAGATTTGAGCTAGAAAATTGCAAGGTTGCTATCACACCTGCTGATACGAATCAGAAGTTGGATTCTGATTCTGATGGAGAGGATGTGGATGCTACAACCTTCAAACAGATGGTTGGTTCTCTAAGATATTTGTGTAATACCAGACCTGATATTTGCTATGCAGTTGGAATGGTTATCAGATTTATGAGCAAATCAAAGTGGTCCCATTACCAAGCTGCAATTAGGATTCTGATGTATGTGAAGGGAACTCTGAAATATGGAGTGTTATTTTTGTCTGGAAGAAAGATCGAATCAGAACTTCTGAGCTATTTTGATTCTGATTAGTGCGGAGATAGAGTTGACAGAAGAAGTACTTTTAAATACTTATTCAAATTTATAGGAGGTCATATTTCTTGGTGTTCTAAGAAGCAGCCTGTTGTTGCTCTGTCAACCTGTAAAGCTGAATATATTGCAGGTGCTCTGACTGCATGTCAAGCTGTGTGGATTATGAACTTGCTGAAAGATCTAAAGATTGAGGTAAATAAACCTCTGAAGCTGATGATTGATAACAAGTCTGCAGTCAATCTTGCCAAGAATCCAGTGTTGCATGGGAGAAACAAGCATATTGAGACCAAGTATCATTTTCTGAGGAATCAAGTTCAGAATGGAATAATAGAGGTTGTGCACTGTAGCACTCAGAAGCAGCTGGCATATGTTCTGACAAAGGCTATCAAAATTGATCAATTTCTTGGTTTAAGGGATGGAATTGGTGTTGTCAGTTTTTGGTAAATATAAATTAAGGGATGATGTTAGAATTAATTTAGATTTAATTAGATATTAGTTTATATTTAGGAATATTTTTTAGATTGTTTATATCTTTGTTAGAAGATATAAATCTTAGATCTTCTTATATCTTTGTAGAAGATATATTTTAGATTTAATTTGTGTGTATAAATAGCCTAGTGGAGTAGATTATTGTAATTCATTGTAAATCCTTATTTTGAAGCTATCAATAAATATTCCTTTTGCCTTTTATCTTCCTTGTGCTCCAACAAAATGTGATATGCCAAGCAACAATCTTAACATTGTGAACCACATCACCTATATTTGTTAGGTCTCTTTTAAACAAAATATTATTTCTATGACATCAGAACTCCAATACACGACAAACCATAAAATTAAATACTAGTTAACACATAACCTATCTTTGAATATTCTATAAAATTCCCGTTTAAGGAATTCAACTTAAAGTCTTGCATAAGAGACTAAGAGTCTCATCAGACATGCTTCACTAAATGTCTCGTCTGATATAATAAGAGTCTCATCAGACAGATTTGTATAAAGTCTCGTCTTAGGGATTAAACTTAAAATTCTTGTTTGATAAGCTCAATTTAAAGTCTCGTCAGAGGGACTCAATTTAAAGTGTCGTCTGAGGGACTCAACCTAAAGTCTCGTCTAAAGAGTCTCGGTAGATAGGTTCGTCTGAGCACACTACCTACAAGCTAAGCTCCCCCGAAGCAACATTAACTAAACTTTTCACCCTTTACCAAGCCCTCGTGATTAAGGGAATGTGTAATGACATACTTTTTGCCCCAAAAAAGATAACTTACGCAAAAGTGAGGAAGATCAACACAAGGATGAAGGACGAGTTACCGAGCAAATCCACCGATTGCCCAAAATGGGTTATAAGGCCGTCTAAATCTGTGATAACCTGTCTAATTAGGCTTAGTCCACCCTGACTCTTTCCCACTTGTCTAGTAGACATGGTAGATTATGTGTCATTACAATGGACTAGCATAATGGGTCAAAAGAGGAATAACTCCTTCTTCCCCATGATATAGTAGCGGAGCGGAAGTAACTTCCTTCAATTCAAATCTAAAAGACTATAAATACCCTAAACTAAGGTTGAGGAGGATATTCTGAATACATAAAAAATACTCCAAATACAAAGTCTACCACTTCGCATGAGTTTGTTCTCACCACATTGAAATACCTTCAAAAACAGAATCTCTCACCATAGTAAATTTGTCCCAAACCACTGAAAAACCTTAGAACCTCTAGCCACCCTATCTACATAAAAGTGTCACACATCTATACTTCTTAGTAACAAAATATGTCATTTGAATATCTAATATTGTTCATATTGGCCTGGAAAATATTTCTTTAAAAGTTTAAATATATTTAAGATTTAAATATTACGACTCCCAAATATATATGGATTTGATTCTTATAACTAATACATTAATAAACTCAATATATGGTAGTGGAATTTTAAGCGTAATAGATGGGTACTCATAATATGATCAAATCTTAAATTAAAAAATATTCATCAAAAACATCATTGTGGGCCCATGGTGATTAAGAACCGAGTTGAGATCCGGAATGGAGAGTGCAATTACTTACTCAACTCCAATCTAAGTGCCTTTTGGTTTTTATTGAAAATTTGGTTGGAGGTTTGTTTAAGTGTCTTTATAGTTTATTCCCTTTTGGTTCTTAAAAAAAAAAGAAAATAAAAACCAATCAATCACTCTCAACTCAGCACCCGCACACTTCCATGGCTTCTCTACCGCTTCAAGACAGAGTTGCAATCGTCACCGGCTCGTCTCGGGGAATCGGACGAGAGATCGCACTCCACCTAGCTTCACTCGGCGCCAGAGTCATCATCAACTACACTTCCAGCTCCAACCAAGCCGACTCAGTCGCCGCGGAGATCAACGCCAACAACCAAGCCACTCCACGAGCCATCACCGTCCGCGCGGACGTATCAGATCCAGACGGAGTGAAGTCCCTCTTCGACACCGCTGAGAGGGGGTTCCACTCACCGGTTCACATCCTGGTTAACTCCGCCGGCGTCCTCGACGCGGAGTATCCTACCATAGCAAACACCAGCGTTGAAAGCTTCGACCGCATCATGAACGTAAACGCAAAAGGAGCGTTTCTCTGTGCAAAGGAGGCGGCGAACAGATTGAAGCGCGGCGGAGGAGGGAGAATCATACTGCTAACTTCGTCGTTGGTGGCGGCGTTGAAGCCTGGCTTCGGCGCGTATACGTCGTCTAAGGCGGCTGTAGAGGCGATGACGAAGATTCTGGCGAAGGAGCTGAAGGGGACGGGGATTACTGCGAACTGTGTAGCTCCGGGGCCTGTTGCGACGGAGATGTTTTTCGAGGGGAAGACGGACGAGATGGTGAAGAAAACTGAGGAAGAGAGTCCGTTTGGTAGAATCGGGGAGGTGAAAGAAATTTCTCCAGTTGTTGGATTTTTGGCTACTGATTCTGCTGAATGGGTCAATGGTCAAATTATTCGTGTCAATGGTGGTTATGTTTAGGGTTACCAATATCTCTACCGAGACTCTTTATTTATGTGCCATGAATTGAGTAATAAAATATCTTTTTACATCCTTTATTTCACTTTCTGCATATGTCATCTTATCTCTCGATAAACTTTCAAGTTCAAGTTATGAGAGTCTCATCACTTGATATCTTGTACACACAGTAACTCGTCATATTAGTGATAAAAAGATGGATTTCCCACTTGCGTGCGTGTCAAGATGAGATTTCCTACTATAACTATACCAGTGCAAGATGAGATTTCTCTATACACGTATACATATCGGCACAAGCCACGTAATAAACAGGTTTCCTGTATAGACGTGCAACGTCTCGTTGTGCTTCCTTTCTTTTGGTGTCAGATCGGCATCTGAGAAGCGTATGCCATTATCCGTTGTCAAGCTGACCACACAGTTTTAAAATTGTTCAGCAGACGTCTCTTGAGGCACATGAGCTGTTTTTAGGAACTTCACCAGGACTTTGGCATGAGCCTCAGAACACAGTAGTAATGTCAGCATGGAGATCTTGGAGGAGGTTTGCCCCAACTGTTCAACTACATTGTAGTCGCTCTTCTTGATAATTTTTAAGATCTCCTCCATTTCTTTCTTAGATGTCTCGGGGACAGACAATGGCTGGGCCTTCGTCCGGACAAGCTCGACCAAAATGCTTTTTCCTCGAGTTTCAGCGGCAGGAGTGTTGGTAGGAATGACAACAGGGGTTGTAACGTCTTTGTCAATAGGAGCACTTACAGAGATGATTATGGGTATGGAAGTAACTTTTGGAGCAGCCACAGGGATGATCATGGGTCCAGAAACTGCGTTTGGGGAGCAATTTCTGAAGAAAAGATCTTACCGCTTCGGATAATTTTACTAGTTTCGACAATATTGCTGACATCAGAATCTTCTTCTTGTTTGATGCCATGGTAGTAAATATCTCCTCCGTAATTCCACGATACAGTTTTGTCTGATTCATATGGGACTGGCTCAGGCATTGTGATTATTAGAGGAGCTGCTTTCGAAACCGATGTAATTCTAACGGGTCTTTTGGTGGAGACCCTGGAAGAATTGGCGGAAATGGTAATGATTGAAACATCTTTAACAGGAATAGGTGAAACAGGAGTACTTTCGAACAAAATCTCTTTGTTGTCTATCAAGCGTTGAATGCCTGTTTTCAACAAAGGACAATCAGTTGGTGAGGATAAGCAGAGATGGCAGTCTTCATTACAACCCGGGAATACACCGGCTTTCAACAAGTTTATCTTAATGGTTGGAAGTGGCGTCACGAGTTTATCAATTGTGGTAACAAACAAATCTTCTTCAATAGCATTGGTATTGTGACCATGTCTGGGCATAGGAGCAGAAATGACATTTGGCTTCTCGGGCGCGTCAAACTCAATTTCTTTTGCTTCAATGAGGTCTTGTATTTTGTTCTTTAAGGCCCAACAGTTATTAGTATCGTGACCAGGACTTTCCGAGTGATATGCGCAACGGGCATTGGGGTGATAATAAGGAGATGTTGTATTGGGGTTTTTCAGAGCTTCTTTCAAGGTTGCCAAGTTGGATCTCAGAAGATGCGATAATACTTGAGATGGAGTCATGTCAATTCTGGTGAATTGCCTGACTGGCCTCTCCATCCTTGGGTGATTATTTCTTTGTTGATTAGGCATAGGCTTTGGAATCATGATAGCCCCTACCATTGGTTGGCGTTCAGCTCTCCCTCGGTTTCTTTGTGGATGTACATCATCTACCTCTTTCTTCCCAACAAAAGGCTTCCTTACAGCTGTAGAAAAGGATGAATCCTTCTGAATCTTTCCACTTTTTATACCGGCTTCCACCCTCTCTCCGGTTAATATTAGTTCAGTAAAGCCTGCAGATAAACTTCCGATCAGATGGTTGAAAAAGGGACCAGTCAAAGTGCCTAAGAACATGTCCACCAATTCCCTTTCAGACAGAGGGGGTTGAACTCTTCCAGCCAAATCTCTCCATTTTTGGGCGTAATCCTTGAAACCATCATCGGAAGCCATGGCCATACTCTGGAGTTGAGTACGGGTAGGCGCCAAATCGGCATTGTATTGATATTGCTTGTAGAAAGTTGCGGCAAGATCTTCCCAATTGTGGACTTCGGCTCTTTCTAGTTGGTAAAACCAGTCGAGTTGTGTTCCAGACAGACTGTCCTAGAAAAAGTGCACCCATAAGTCTTTTTTGGCAGTGTGGGGTTGGATTTTTCTTACATATGACCGGGGGTGCATTTTTGGGCATGACACTCCATAACGCAGGCACTTTGAATTTCAGAGGAATCATAATCCCCGACACTAGTCCCAATTCCTCAAAGTCTAAGCCTGACAACTTTTATACTTCCATCGCGCTCAATCGCTCTTCAAGATGTATGTACTTGTCATCCGCTGGAGGGTACTGTTCCTCAGAGTAGTCTTCCTCTTCTTCTGATTCTGACGGATCACTGTTTCCTTACCTTTCCCTTCCTGATTGTCCTTTCCTTCGAAGGTGGTTACAAAGTTTAAAGTCCTTCTCGTCTGCTCATGAAATCTTCTCCCCATGTTCAAGACTCCATTTCCCTTCTTTGTTTTCTTTTTCCTCTCTTCAACTAGCAAAGTCTTCAATTCTTCTTGACCCTTTGCTAGGGTTACGAGCAACTGTTGAAACTGCGTGTTCTGAGTCTGGAGATCTTTCATTGCCTGTTCGAGATCCATCTTACTGAAATAAACAGTAGAGAGATGAGGAAACTTCGTTGTAAAAGACATGTTTTGTTATGATGAATGATATGTGCATATGCAATGTTTTCATGGATTTCGAAGATTCAAGTTTGTTTTAGACAAAAAGGAACACACGTTATATTAATAAGGTAAAGTTTTAGTACATCAATGCCCCTTGGACAAAATAGTACAAAACTCTAAGATAAAAAAGTAGTGTGCATCCTCTTTGGTGCAATGTAGGCATTTAGAGTCCGCTCCTCATGAAGTAGTCTAGTGAGCTCCAAAACCTTTTTCCCGCTTGCGTAGAATTGGGCTTCGAAAGTATCTCGCTCTCCTTTGAGTTGGATCCAATCCCTTTGTAGGTCTTCAAGAGATGTGGGCATGTCATGATGTAGGATAGTGTATGGAACATCCCCCTCCTTAACAGGCTCAACGATTATCGGGAGAATAAAGGGGTAAGGCATCATAAGACTTTGAGCACGGGTTCGTACCCACTTGAGGTAAGGCTCAGGAGGGATGGAATTCTTATGCCCCAAAGTCTTGCTATCCACCTTATTTAGCATCCTCCAAGCTCGGATAAATCTCCAGCGAAGACCTTGATCGTCGTTGTCGTAGTCGAATACCAAACCTTGAATCAGCATCTCGTGCGGGCCATCCCTTCGGGCGTAACCAAATTGTCTTAAGGATAAGAAAGGGTTATAGGTGATGCCTCCCCTAATTCCAAGTAGTGGGACATTAAGGAATTCTCCAAAACGGTCAATAATGATAACATTCTCTTTGAATCGGGAGCACCAATGAATGTGCGAATGTTTGAGCGTCATTAACCTTTGTGACCACCTTGAACCTTGCTCATTCTTTAAGATTGATTGGGGAAGATGAGAAATAAACCATTTTGCCAAGAGAGGAGCGCAACACATAAGGACACCTCTTTTCCTCATTGTGCGAGTGTGAAAAGAGTGTAGGATATCCCCTAGCAATGTAGGCACCGGATTGCGCGACATGAAGATTTTGACGGTGTTCACATCTATGAGTTGGTCAGGGTTTGGAAACAAAACCATCCCATAGATGAGGAGAGACACAATTTCCTCGAAGGCTTGCAAGTCTAGGGAATTCCAATAACTTTGGGCTTTCTCAAACAAGAACTTTGCTAAGAAGCCTTCGACACCACTCCTGGTTTCCCAATGAGTTGTGACATCAGACGAGTGCAAGTGCAGAACTTGAGCAATCTCTTCTGGATTTGGGTCTCTTTCCGTACCGTTGAAAGGTAGTTGATTGAGAATGGGAATTCTCAAGAGTTGGGAGAATTCTTCCAAAGTAGGCACAAACTGGTAGTCGGGTGTATAGATTTTTTTTGTTTTATCCCTAATTTTTGCCCGAACCTTTTGGTTCGCCGGGATGCCCTTGTTTTGCCTAGGTATGTCAACCTAGCGGATCTCTTATGCATAGTATCTTTTGACTATGTCTGCGTTCGCAGGGTGTGGCAGGTCGTCGCCATCCATGGTGGTCAAGATCATTGCCCCATCAGAGAAGATGTTTTTTTATTACAAATGGTCCTTCATAGGTAGGAGTCCATTTGCCCCTGGGATCACTTTGTGGCAAGATGATACGTTTGATCACTAGATCCCCAACTTGATATACTTGGCGTCTGACTTTCTTGTTGAAAGTCTTGATCATTCGTTTTTGATACATTTGACCATGACAAACAGCAGTAAGTCTCTTTTCGTCAATCAGATTTAATTGATCAAGTCGAGTCTGAATCCAACCGTCTTCGTTTAAGCCTGCATCTTTCATAATCCTCAGAGAGGGGATCTGAACTTCAATAGGCAAGACAACCTCCATGCCGTAAACCAAAGAAAAGGGTGTTTCCCCGGTTGATGTACGAGTTGTGGTACGATACCTGTGGAGAGCGAATGGTAACATCTCATGCCAGTCTTTGTATGTGACTGTCATTTTCTGTATGATCCTTTTAATGTTTTTATTTGCAGCTTCGACATCACCATTCATCTTTGGCCGATAGGGAGAAGAATTGTGATGCTGGATCTTGAATTGCTTGCATAATGCGGTGATCATATTGTTGTTGATATTTGTACCATTGTCAGCGATAATCCTTTCAGGGATATCATATCGACAAACAAGGTTTTGCTTGATGAAGAGGGAAACAACATTCTTGGTGACGGAAGCGAAGGAAGCTGCCTCCACCCATTTTGTAAAATAGTCAACGACCACTAGGATGAAGCGATGTCCGTTGGAGGTTGTCGGCTTGATTTCTCCAATCATATAAATTCCCCATATAGCAAAGGGCCGAGGAGCCGTCAAGACGTTCAGAGGAACCGGAGGTATGTGTACCTTGTCAGCATAAATTTGACATTTATGGCAGGTTCGAGAGTGTTGATAGCAATCTTCTTCCATGGTAGACCAGTAATAGCCTGCTCGTAGGATCTTCTTTGCCATCGTATGCCCACTAGAATGGGTACCAAAAGTACCTTCATGTAATTCAGCCATGATCCTTTCAGCTTCAACCTTATCCATGCACCGGATTAACATATAGTCATGATTGCATTTGTACAGGATGCCATTACTAAGGAAGAATTTAGCAGAGAATCTCCTTAAGAACTTCTTATCGTTGATTGAAGCTCCTTCTGGATATTCTTGGGCCTCGAGATACCTCTTGACTTCGTGAAACCAAGGCTGGTCCACTACTTCTTCAGTATTAATCTCGTGACAGTGTGTTGGTTCATCCATTCGTTCGATGGTGATCTGGGGAGCCTCGTTATCCCAATTAAGTTTAAACATAGATGACATTGTGGCTAGAGCGTCTGCTAGCTGATTTTCTTCTCGCGGGAAATGCTCGAAGGTAATCTTCTCAAAATGTGGTAGAAATATCAAAACATGTTATTTGTAAGGGATATGGTTAGGGTGCTTAGTGTCCCATTCCCCATTGATCTGGATGATAACCAAAGCTGAATCTCTGAATACATCCAAGGATTTAATCCCCAAGTCTATGGCAGCTTTGAGACCAAAGATGCACGCTTCGTATTCCGCCATGTTGTTCGTACAAATGAAGCAGAGTCTGGCAGTAAAAGGAGTATGACACCTTTTTGGAGATATGAGTACAACACCGATACCATTGCCGAGTGCATTAGAGGCCCCGTCAAAGAACAAGGTCCATCGGGATCCTTGTTCAGGTCCGTCATATGGCCTGAATTCTTCACAGTTGTCTAACGTCATGATGTATTCATCCTGGAACTCAAACTTCATGGGCTGATAGTCTTCTACAGCCTGGTGAGCAAGGTGGTCCGCTAATACACTACCTTTTATAGCTTTTTGAGTAGTATATTGTATGTTGTATTCTATTAGGATCATCTGCCATCTAGTTATTCTCCCAGAAAGGGCAGGATTTTCGAAGATGTACTTTATCAGATCCATTTTAGATATCAATAAGGTAGTATGAGTCAGCATATACTATCTTAGTCGGCGAGCAGCCCATGCCAGAGCACAGCAAATGACGTCAAGAAACATTCCTCTGGAATCAAAAGACAGTGATGGTTCCCTATCACATAGGCAGTCATTATCTCTCAAAAAGAAAAGCTCACTAAGTCAAAACCTACAAAGGAGACTTAAGAAAACTGGGGCATCCCGCTGACTGTAATCTCAAAACAGGAACAGTCAGGCAAAAATTAGGGATAACAAATCAAAAGAAAGAGGTCACTACAAATCCTTAACAACATGAAAAAATGTTGCAAAAATGACCGCCTTCCAACAAACTTAACTTGTTTGAACCATCACCAAAACGTCATCCCAGACTCAATTGGAGTTCAAACATACAATTAACTGAGCTTAGGACTGAAGAACATCACGAAGAATGGGTGGGTACAAATACATTTGAGCCTTTATCCTTTGTTTCTTAAACTGTGAACCAAGCCACGTTACAACCCTTCAAAAGTCCTAATTGAAGCATGGGTTAGTTCGAAAGCATATTGTTACAAAAGGTATCCTGACTCCTGTAAGGCTTTACTCAAAATCCAAAGTTGAATTACAAACTTCTTTACTTGCTGAAAACGCATTTTTCAAAACTTCAAGACAAGCATAAACTTTGCATTACTTGAATATCACTGTTTACATATGGCTATTTGTTTGACAGTAGAGAAATTCACACAACGAATATCTGATGAACGAAAGCTCTCTTAGTGAACAAAATCAATTCAAGAAGGATGACACTTCCATTGACAAATATCCTATCAACAAGGGGGCATGACATGTCACTATCCAGCATACTTGGGGCAGTCCAGTCAAGGTTCTAAGAAATCTCCCAAGAATTGCAGAGCAACCAGGGGCAAGTCTCCATTTCCATCACTTGGGGCATTGAACGTCAATCTCAGCAAAGAGTTACGTACAATCAAACATTTTTGGCAGTACCACAAACACTCGCTACTAGGGGAAGTGACAAATCTCCCCAAAATCTTTCTCATAGGATGATTCCCCAACAAGAGTTTAATCTCTGAAAACCTTCCCCCAGCTGGGAAAACTTCAAGAATCCTCGAGGACTTCCCCAACGAGTTCATCACCTCTCTAGCAGACTGACAACATGGTTTATTTCCCCAACAAACTACAGATTCCCCAACTTGAGTTTGCCTCTCCGACTACTACAAATCAAAGGACCACAACTCCTCTTCCCCAGTAGACTACTCTACAATCCCCAACAAGTTATTGTGAAACCTGGACCCGACCAGATATCAGTTCAAC
Source organism: Vicia faba (assembly GCA_948472305.1). Lineage (NCBI taxonomy): Eukaryota > Viridiplantae > Streptophyta > Magnoliopsida > Fabales > Fabaceae > Vicia > Vicia faba. The sequence continues at coordinate 63,771,694 of OX451738.1, read as the reverse complement.
TTCGATTCCCCAGTAAATCAACGGACAACCAAGACTCCTGAATTCTTTTCCCAAGCAGGAATAAAAAATCTCCCCACAGATTTTTCAATATCCCCCAGCGGAGTTCTCCTCAAACAACAAAACATGAACCCCCGGTGGAAACATTCTAGGCAAAGTTTAAAGACACACGTACTCTTCAATAGCAGTCCGGGATTTAACAAACTCCCTGACATTTGTCAAGGATTTATTTTACCAGACAAAAATACATTCTTTAACATTTCACATTTCATACCTCCTATTTACATACATGATAAAGTGCATACGACACAATCTCATTTATTTTGAGAACATCATGACATCATGCATTTCATGCATCATGACATTGCATACAACTAACGTTTTACCTTTTCAGGAAAAGGTCAATCAAAAGATGGCTACCATCAACCTTTTCAAGTTCCAGATTAATACCTGTAGCAAGCCAGGAAAACTATCCGTGGACGACTGATTGTAGATTAATACCTGTAACAAGCCAGGAAAACTATCTACATGAAGATATTGAAGATTAATATCTGTAGCAATCCAGGAAAACTATCTTTCTTTCTCAGGTCAAAGATTAATACCTGAAACCAAACAGGACAACTATCTCGTCGACCAACCTTTTCAAGTTCCAGATTAATACCTGTAGCAAGCCAGGAAAACTATCTGTGGACGACTGATTCTAGATTAATACCCGTAACAAGCCAAGAAAACTATCTACATGAAGAGATTGAAGATTAATACTTGTAGCAAGCCAGGAAAACTATCTTTCTTTCTCAGGTCAAAGATTAATACCTGAAACCAGACAAGACAAATATCTACTTGACCAGCTCAAACAATTCAACCTCCTGATACAGTTCAGATATGCTCCAGATATGGATGCCATCCTGATACTCATTCAGATTCACCTTTTGATACAGTTCGAATACGCTTCAGGCACGGAAACCATTCTGATACTCATTCAAATTCAGCTTTCAGATACAGTTCAGATATGCTCCATATACGGATACCATCCTGATACTCATTCAGATTCAGCTTTCAGATACAGTTCAGATACGCTCCAGGCACGGAAGCCATTCTGATACTCATTCAGATTCAGATTTCAGATACAGTTCAGATACGCTCCAGATACGGATGTCGTCCTGATACTCATTCAGATTCATATTTCAGATACAGTCTAGATACGCACCAGATACGGATGCCATCCTGATACTCATTCAGATTCAACTTCTAGATACAGTTCAAATACGCTCCAGATACGGATGTCATCCTGATACTCATTCAGATACACTCCAGACATGGACGCAATTATGATACTCAACTTACAAATTACAATTCAACAAGCATTCTTGGATGGCATCTACAAGCCCGTCTCCAACAAGATTCTATCACCTCTCCAAATGACATCTTTAAGCCCATTCCTCCTAGCATCGCATCGCCGAGTGCAAATTTCTGGGCACTCTAGTGTCCAATCATCTCCCACCTTCGAGTCACGAATGGCAAAACTCGCCAATCTAACTCTTCGAGTTTAAGAAGATTGAACAGGGGCAGCTGTTGTATCCCAAAATTTGTCCTCTCATTTGTCAAGTATTTGCTCACAAGATATTCTAAGACGTCAAGTTTGCAGCACTGATACATCAATTTAGGCTTGAAATTGGCACAAGGGCAAAATGGTCAATTGCATACTGGAAAGTCAAACTTTGACTTTTTGGTCAACATTACAACCCAAAGATCAAATTTCATCAAGACATTCAAAAATATCAAGCTTGATCATTAAGAAATCAAGAGAATCAAAAATCCAACTTTGCAAGACTTTGAGATTTTTCTAAGTATTTTTTATACTTGGTTAATTTCATTTGCTTCATGGCATTTTACTACAACTCCAAATAATTCAAGATGATGCAAGTAATTCAAGTTATTACAAAGTGACATTTTGCAAAATTACAAATTCTAAAACTATGTCTTGATTAAAACCTTGTCATAATATTTTTGCCTTTGACATAATGTGCACAAGACTAAATTTGTGACATGCTACAAACTATGTTGTACAAAGTTGAAGAAAATATGATATATCACATTGCTACAACATCCTATGCTGCTCTGCAAGAAAGCTTATGATATGCTGCCTCCCAAGTATACATGCTGCCAATACAGTCCAAAACTGATCTATGCAGTCTGCCCAAACCTGCGCCACAACAGCCCCAAAATTGCACCAAAATGGCAAAGGAAAATTATGTGAAGAAAGTATCAAAGCAGTAGGCAAAAACAATTCAAACAACTTATTTTTTTCCCCTAAACCACATTCAAGGGGTCTACAAAAGAGGATTGTCTCATAAGACAAGGAGGGGGGGATTTTGAAGAGAGTTAAAAAAAATTCTAGAAAGAAGATAGAGAGTTTTGTTGAGCAGAAAAACAATATTCTGTGCAACTTTGACTCATTTCCAAAACCAAAATTGCTCTTGTTCAAAACAGAAACCCAACCCATTGCTCCACCATACAAACTCTTCCTAAAATAATGTCCAAACATAACCAAAAAAAAATAGTCCATGTAGTGCTGTTCATCCCTATCCTCAAAACACCAAAAACATTACAATACAGTCCAGCTTAGTTTCAACAGTCCAGAGTAGCTTTCTGGAGATTCATTGAGGTCCTCATCACATTTGGAAAAACATTCAGATTTAAAACAGACAGTGCAGTCCAGAGGTAAGTCTTCTTGACTTGATATCTCTCCATACATCATAAATGATTTGTTTGTTTTGAAGACAAGATGTAGTACTTTAATATCTTTTTGAACTAGTCATATGCACCTTGTTTAGGCTTATTCAATCATTTGTTGTTCATGTTTATCCATCATATTCCATAAGTTAACCTATACATTCAGTAAAATAATGTTTAAGGCAGGAAAATGCAGCATGTATCGACACATATCATCATGTATCGACCCATCCTAGTAAAAAAACAGGGTATGAGTCGACACATAACCCCCATGGTCGATTGCTAATGCCCTTAGCGGGTGAAGGACTTAAACTATAGTGTTGTTTTAGCTTTGCAGCATTCTAGGGTCGAAGTAGTGGTTCTCCATTTAATTATTCGAGGTAATACTCAAGGAGGATAAGTGATCACATAAGAAGCTTTTTCCAAAGAGAGATCTTCTACATTCTCTTCTTTCAAAGTGGGACTCTCATAGAGTAGCTTTAGGTAATGTCCATTGAAATTGAAATTTTTATTAGTGCCTTCGCCTTTTATTTCAGGATCAAAAAATATTCTTCTAAAAGTAAAAGTGTCAAATGGGCACATGAACATGATCTCATCTTTCACAACATCAAGGATCAAAAGGTTATGGGGTTATCTCACTGCTTTTGCTACATCTTCAAGTGAGATCTTATGCATACACATAGACGAACTAATATCATAAATATCATCTAAGGTCCATCCAATTCCTTTCTTATGCTTCTTGAAAACCTGCAAAAATTTACTTTCTTGATCAAAATAAAGTTTAGAAGAAATTATAACCGGGAGTTTTTCATTCATCTCTAGATAAGCATAATTAAGATTTTCAGCTCTCAGGAAGGTAGTTATTTAATGGATGGTTTTTTTCGGTCAGCCGGAGTATCGAGAGTTTCTTCCACATGAACAAATTCATTTGCAACTTCATCTACAGTAAGAATATCAACTTGCAAGGCAGCCTCAATTTCAGCACAAACAAACAAATTTTAGTATTAGTACAAACATGATAAGAGTAAACATCATCAAAATCAGATAATGATGGAAAATCAGCTGCAAATATATCAGTACTAGTATCATCAACAGTCTCAGAAAGCAACTCTATTGTAAAAATAGAATTCTCTTCCAAGGGTTGTTGGTTAGATCCTTGAGCTTGTTGCGTGATATTCATCAAAGAGGCAAGCTGTTCAATCTATGTTTGCAAAGTCTGGAGAGTAGAATTTATTTGTTGTTCAAATTGGAGATTATTTGCAGTAATTTGTTTGACAATATCCTCTAGTAAGGCCCAGAAGGTACAGAGCACACAACCTGGAATTCGTTCATATGCTTATGCGGATCCTCACCTGCAAAATCATTAAACTTTGACAACAAATGTATTAAATCAGATTTCAACTCAAAAGGTGCATCAGCTGTAGGATAGTCAATATGTAAATAATTATAGTTCACATCAGGGACAACTAACTGCCTCGAAGTTCTTTGTTCATCCATGTTATCAATAAACACATAAATACCAATTACGTCTCAAACAGGCAGAAACAAATAGAAAGAAGGAAAACGATTAAAATAAATTCAAAAAAGAATACAAAAACACCAAATTTAATCTAATGAATCAAAATAAGAATTTTGAGATTATTTTTTTGAATTTTTTCAACACTATGAAAACAGTAAAAAAATTATTTAAAAATAGAAAAAAGAGGAATTTGCGATTTTGAGTGCGGAAATCTTTTAGAATTCTATTCTAAAGGAGTACTGTTCGTCGATTTTTTTTCTGAACTTCTGGAAAAAATTTGGAGCAAATCGAAATAGTAGCTTTTAAACTTACCTGTTAGGTTGGAACACTTACCACTGTACTGCAACCTGTATTACAATCCTGAAAACCAACAAACACAACAAAAAAACAAAAACTAGCAATAATACTAAACCTATGACTCTAATATCGGTTAATAACAACAAGAATCTCCGGCAACAGCGCCAATTTGATCTGGTGTCGCGCACGGATCAAAAACGAGTTATTTTAAAAAATATAGTTTAGCGACAGTGACTCGAGTATCGTATCACGAGGATTCTTGTAATGTTATTAACCAACATAAACGATTATGGGGGATTTAATTCAGGATCAATTTTTAAAGAGCTGAGCAAATAAGTGATTATAAAAATAAGTTGATCTACTGTTTTCAGGTTCCTGCTAATCATTAGATTTTACTTTACCAATTTCCTAAGCGGCTTCGACCTCTATTCGATTTCAATACCAATTGACAAGCGCAATAGATATAAAAAAGATTGAATTTCCATTTCGAATTAAGCAAACGGATTAATACAATCGTGAATTAAGCAAACACGATATAGAACGCGATTTAACGATTAAGCGACGTAAAATGATTAAAGATTAGGAATACAATCATACAAATTTAATCAAGACATTCTATGAAATAACAGATTAAGCAAATGCAATTTCATAAAATAGAATTGAAAGAGAAACGAAATTGAATTGATAAGTTAAAAACCTCAAAGCATCAGAACGCGATTATAGTAGATCAACTCTGAATGATTAGTTCTTCATTCAAGCGTACAAGTCAAAGTTTCCATCAGGAAAAGTGAATTATATTTCTTTTCTAGTACGGCTCAAAACCTTATAAACAAAATAGGGTTTTTCACAACTAACTCAAACTGGGCCGGAAACATAAACCAGACCCATAAAATGACCCGGAACAAATTGTTTTCTAACGTCTAAAACTTCAACGAATTACTGGAAATTATGCACTTCGAATCAGCTTTCGACTCCAAAATAAAAGTTGTATATCTTTCTCTCAGCTTTCCAATGATTATTAGAACGTGACGATCTGATTCCCGAAGCTCCAGTTATGATTTTTTTATTGAAAGTTGCTAATGCTGAAAATAAAATACGAAAATCAATTAAAGGTAAAAATAAACTAAATTATAAAAACATCATAAAATAGAAAAATAAACAAAACAAATCATAGAAATACATAAGTACAAACATAAGAGAATGTGCATCAAAATACACTGATCAAGGAACCTTATCGGAAAACTATTAACAGTATAAAAGTATAGTACGTGTAGTAGGAATAAGTTGACAGTAGGAGTTAATTGTGAAATAGTGACAGAAAGCTATTAGCAATAAAACAACAGTAGATAATTAATTAGTAACACTAACAGTAGTGAAAATTGTTGTTGTTGTTGTTGAAATGTCTCTAATTTTGAGCAGATAAGTTGTAGGTTTGTGGCCAAAGTTGAATTATGTTGAGTTGATGTAAAATCATTATTGATGTTATAGGCTTATGGCCAACGTGGATTTATGTTGAGTTGATGTTGAATTGTTGTTAATGTTATAGACTTATGGCCAACGTTGATTTATGTTGAGTTGTTGTTTGTTGTTGTTGCTATATTCATGATGTGTCGCATACATCGTATATCAAGTTGAAGCTGATGCTCGTTAAGTTGGCCTGGATTGGCAAAATATTAAGTTGAAGGCTTATGCCTTGTTGATGCCTCTATTTATTGGCAGATTATTATGTTGGGAGTTTTGCTCTGTTGGTACCACATGCATGTGCATAAAAATCAAGTCGCAGTTCATGTTGCATCCTGAATTGTTGTATGGAAGAATTAGTTGTGTTGAATGTTGTTAAAAAGCTGTGAAGTGGTGATTGTTGTATGAACTGATTCTAATATATTATTCATCAAACATTCTATTATATTGTTTGATATTCCACCCCTTCTGTTTTAATGTTACCCCTATGTTGGTAACGTGCAGGTAATCCAAAATAAAGGTTGTTTACCTTCAGTAATTCGAGTCGGTGTCGTCGCTCTGATATGTAACACTCATGGGATGAACGTTTGTTGCTTTATTGTTGATTTTACTTCCGTTGTTGAATTTTAAGTTGATTTCATTAAGTATTTTGTTGTTTCTAAAGTTGTTTTCAGTTGGACAAAGATGTTATGTCATTTGAGTTGAAAATTGTGATTCCGCTGCTTAAGTAATAAAATTGTTTCGTTTTAAAGACTAAAATTATTATTATTTGTTCATCCGATGATTTAACTGTTATGTATCTATTTTCTATGTGATTAAATACTGTTGTTATAAGTTGAAAGTGTAGCATCCTATTTATATGTCAAAATTTTATAACTCTGATTTTTATTAATATTCGCCGAATAAAAATGGGGTGTTACAGACCACACTAGGGTCTATGTCACACATCTCGTCTGGTGACACCGCAATGAGATCGATGTTAGCCTCGAGGCATTCAACGAGTCCTCTCTTCATCGTGGTTAGGAAAATAGCTCATATATAAACCAATCATGATGGATTCTTATCAAGTTATACCACTTTAAAGTATCCATCTGAGATCGGCCTCAAGTCTTTGCTTTAGTCCCCCGTGGTAAGCTGAGTTAGTCACTTGGTTGAATTTTGTCTTCGCATAAGTCAATGTCAATTATGTGAATGGTGAATGTATAAGTCTTCTTCCTTTTTCTTTTCGGGAGTGAGAGTGCTCGCTTGAGGGTTCTCCGATATCATTTTGTGTATCAGGCGAGCTCAATATAAATCAGCTAGAATGACGACAAGTTTGTCAAACTCATTGTGGTATTTCATCTTCAGATAGACAGAATGATATCTAGCATTGCGAGGAAAGATCTTCGTAAAACACAATGGTAGACGCTTCCATAAAGAACTATTAAGAAATACTCCCTCCGTCCTAAAATATAAGAAAAAAATACATTTTGGTGTCCCAAAATATAAGAGAAAATATTAACTTTCATTCTTTTCAAGTTAAAATTAAATGCAAATAGCATTTAATTTACCTCCTCTCTCATCTTTTCTATAACCATCAACCAATTAAAATTGTTTTTACATCTTCCTATGCATTTTTTTCAATAAAAACTACTAGTCAAATAATTATGTTTTTATTTTTTCTTAATAAGTGTGATTTTATTTTATTCTCTTATATTTTGAAATATGAGTACACATCAACCTCTCGTGATTCTAACTGTTGGATCAGAGATCACCATCGTCTTTCAAGCAAGATCATTGTAGTTAATTAGTGGCTTCGAAATTAGAAGGATCTAATCTTAAAAATTCCTGAGAATCAAAAGTTTGACTTACACAAATTGTGTCATTATCCCGTACTGAAACCTAAGATAGTAGATATGAAGGAGTGAGCTTGAATGGATCGGCTGCAAGTGCTTTCTAATATGGTAACATGAGATAGACCTACAAAATTAACACTTAACACTCGAGTCACGGAGTTGTAGGAATTATGATATCCCTTTTTTAAATGTCGGACTTCAATTCTCCGCAAAAGATTATTTTACCAACTTCATGTGGTTGTAACATGCTGGTTGAAAGAGTTTCCAAGTAATAGAAGAACGCGCATATAGATTGACCGGTATCCTAAAAAAATCAAGCTTATTCAAATCAAAGACAAATGGAAGAACTCATTAAATCACTAGAGGCGTGACTTGGACCCTTTAGACACATATGTTGCCTATTAACAGGTACTCCACATCATATAAAAAATTACTAGAGCAACAAAAAATATCAATGTTTTGCTAGCTGCTATTGAAGTTATATATTAAGTAAAAGAACAAGTGATTGGTAACTCCCACATAAATCTGAATGAGATTTATTAAACCGATTCATTATGTGACAAAATTGATACCATACCATGCTCATTGAGATAGCAAATATCTAATTAGATAAGGTACTGAATTGATCTATCTCCTTACTTAAAGTTCAGGCATGCCCCTTCCTGTTTTAGCATCGTATGTCTTCTCATAAACATGCTCCATTGGAGTATCTTTGGGACCAGCTGTCAAATATTAATTAACAAACAGGTTAAGTATAACAGACAAGAGTTTCTGAAAAATGCTTAAATCTATCTTTCATAACTAACAAAGCATGCATTTCCTACTAAGTTTACACGCTTAAAAGTTAAAACAGCAGAGGAAGTTCACATCAATTAATTCTGCACTGAACCGAGATTTTGACTCAGTAATACACAACTTTGATCCATCAATGCAAATTACATAATTCAATACATTGGTGTTATACAAGAAAGCACAATACTTCAAGAGAATACATGTGTTGGAAGGGTCAATGAATTGCTAGCTGCATTTTCCAATTTTGTATGACCCAATACATAAGATAACACCAGAATAGTTAAATAAATCACAGCATTTTATCGTCTCCAATTATTCATGGCATAAACTTTTTGAAGTATCAATTTTCCATCTCAAGTTAAGATTTGGTTTTATATTAATTTCATACTAATATTATGTGGCAAAATTTTCACAGTATCCCCGTGTTTGAGTTATATTGTATGCATGTCTCATTGTATTGGTGCTACATTTAACAAATGTAGATCTCTACTCGAGTTTCTACATATGCAGAGCATGCCCATAATACTTTTTTCAAGACAGAAAAATATATATATATTTCCTAGAAGCAAGGTTTGAGAGACAATGGAAAGGAACTCAATTAATCTTACACCTTGTATAATCAACACTCTGACATGAAAAAATACTAAAAGAATCTGATGACTACGTGCTTTTCAAACAACAGCTCCTCATATAAGTTGAAATTAGTTTCTAGTTTCTACCTGCATATCAATTTTTTAGAAGCTCCATCACTCAACTTCTCCTTAGAAGTCAGAAATCTTACAATACAAGGACTTTCTACTAAGTGAAAAATCATAAACTTATTTTAATTGAGTCTCATATATTGTGTAACTAACTACCAATTATAATTATGCATTCCAACAAAAGGAGTAACTTTAGAAAATGTCTATAAGGAGCAAGCATGACAACAAGCAGATGGTTAACTATGTATGTCTATTATCCGTTATAAAAAAACAAGTACAGCTACAAACACCAGCCAGAAATGAGCAAAGGTGCATCTTAGAATCATTAGAATTAAATGCGATAAATAAACTATAACTATAGTTTAGTTTGCTCAATTAGTCATACACTCATGAAACCAGTAAGATACTTGTACACGCCTTTCACATATCAATCCAACACGCCTTTCACATGTCAATCCAACACGCCTTTCTCAACAAGTTTAACAAGAAAAAATGGTAAGATTTTCAGAAACTTACCGACGGAAGGTCTTGGTGTAGTTCTAATCTTTAAGATGTCGGGGCGAGGAATAATGGAGCCGGAAGCTCCAAATCCCCTGGACACTCTGACTTTGGTACCATCTTCAAGATACTTAGTTCCAACCTTGCAAGGCTTCCTGCATAAGTAAAGGTTGCCTTGATGAATGTTATGGAATCCTCTGAATGTTATGAATTGGTAAAGAAATGGGCATACCCTGTGAGTGGATCAAGAAGTTGCACATTGGAAGCATGAAGTGGGGCTTCAACCGTGAAGATACCCCCTTCATGACCTTGGCCTTGCTTGATATGCTTCTTTACCTGTAAAGACAAGTGGGAAATCAATCAAGGAAATGAACAGCATAACAAGTGGGATGATGATGATGATGATGATCTCTAACCAGATTTTTGCCTTCAACAATAACGCGATTCTGAGAGCGAACAACACGCTTAATAACCCCAGTCTGGCCTTTATCTTTGCCCCTTATAATCATAACCTGTTACAAAATGAGAGCATAACTTGTAATCATAAGCTGTTACAAAATGAGAGCATAACTTATAATCATAAGCTGTTAAAAAATAAAAGAAAGAGTTAGGGTTTGGCTAACATTATCCCCTCTGACAACTTTCCAATGCCTAATGAGTTTCTCAGCTGCTTTCCAACCCATTTCACGATAACCCTACTCTCTACAAACTCAACAAAAAAAACTGTTAAACAACTGAGGTAGTATGTATAAATGATGCATTGAAAGACGAAGGTTAATCGCGGCCGCTGATGCCAAGTGCGGCGCGCATCGTGCCTATAACAAGAACAGCAGGGCGCATCAAGCTGCCGTGGCGGAGTAGAAGGAGGAGGGATGGCGAACAATAAATCAATAATCAGGATACCAACCACCAACCGCCGTGCTTCAATTACAATGTCGGTTGCAGAGTTTGCTAGGTTGAACGAAACTCACACTTTACAAAGTCACATGATCTAATAAAATAATAATCCGTCCTATATTATTTGTCTTAATTTTATTTGTCTTATAAAATTTTATAAAATTATATTGTTAATCTAAAGTGATAAGTATTTTGAGACAATTTTTTTTAAATGTGATAATTATTTGGGAACGGAAGAAAGAGTATATTTATAATATAAGAAAACGTATTCTACTTTCTTTAGTCTCTGTTTCAGATTTTCATATTTGTTTTCTTAGATCCTTGATCCACTTTTAATGGTGGTTACGAAATTGAAATTTCTCTTCAATTCTTTCTTTGTTCATCGACAGTTTCATAATTAAAGTGTGTCACGGTTTCACAAATGCTTTGTGATCTGGAATGAGCTTACACTTGCCCTTCGAACGGGAAGCCCAAAGACAACCCAAGTTAGGGACTGTTGGGCAATTTCCCATATGACCGTTGGAGGACATGGCCCACGATCCCGTGACAGACATCCCAAACTGCCCTCCGGAAATCACGGGTCCAACCCTATTCTCACGGAGCTGTTGACCAGGGGAGAGCCCAGTTACTGGACTCCATACACACGTAAGGCCTGGCAGTTTCTGTTATTGGGCCTCCACGTGGTCCAAGAGTGGGAACCTTGGCCCAGTGTTGGGGGCTATAAATACCCTCTCTCTCAAGAGGGTCAGGTATTCAGTTCATATCTCTAAACTCATACTTGCTTGCTCATCCTGCTTCTTACTTTGCCATCAGAGTGTCTTGTAGGTACCCCTCATCTTTTTCAACTTCTGCCCGAGCCAGCTGTGACGGTCCATTTCTGATCCGGTAAGATCAGTGGCGCCGTTTGTGGAAATCTTACTTCCCCGTCTTCTATTCACTTGAGACCAAAGCTAAACAATCCCCGACTGTCATGGCTGACCAGACTCCAAACAACGTGAACGTCTGTGTCATCGACGTTAACAACAACATCATCGATGACAATGCCGGCCTCGACAATGCCGGTACCGCCGGCCATAACAGAGCCCCCAACGTCAACATGCTCGAGCCTTCTGAATACAGAGACGGAGCGACTGCTTTGTCATCATCTTTGCCTTGCCGACATGAAGACGGTCGGCCACCTCCCCAGAACTACCTACATGTCCAGTTCCACGAGGTCCCCGTCCCCGCAGGGGCAGACGCCACGACCAGGGCACTGTTCGCGAAAATCAATCAAACCAACTACCTAATCTCCGCCCAGGAGAAAAGACTGAGGGCGCTCGAGGATGATCAGAGGGCCCCAAGAAGACACAGGAGACCTCAATCTCCTCATCCTCGACAAGCAGAGGAACATCCCCAATCTCCCTCGCGGAGACATAATCAGGACATCTCTCGAAGCCCGTCACCCCGACAACTCGGGCGATAACCCCCCTTAGAGAGGGAACAGATCGTTCATGCGGGAAGGCGCGATTACGGCCCCTCGCATCAAGAACGAAGACCCCCTGAGGACAGGAATGGGGGAAACCACCAATGGTCATACCGCCTGAGGACCGCTCCGCACGAACAAGGCCACTGTGATCGCCACTACATCAGATCTCTGTCTCGCTCGCCCGAACGGAGTGACGAGGATGACCCCCGCGGTCCCTTGTCACAAGCTATCATGGAGGCGCCCATTCCCCCGGGAATGGAGAAGCCTCCTCACCTGAAGGAATATGATGGCATTGCCGACCCGGTCGACCATATAGACGGGTTTGAGGCCATGCTGCACTATCACAACATCGGGGGACCGATCAAATGTCGGTTGTTCCTCACGACTCTGAGGAAAGGTGCGATGGACTGGTACAAAGGTCTCGCCCTGGGGTCGATTACCTCTTGGCGAAATCTGAAGAACCAATTCATCAGTTCATTCACTATTTCACGATGACATTCGAAGACCGAAGCAGCCCTCGAGGCCATCGTCTAGAGACACGATGAGACCCTGAGGGAGTTTATCGACCAGTTCAACTGGGAGGCCATCCAGGTCCCCTGCACGGACCACATAAAAAGATACCTGCTCAAGAGGGGACTCCTTCCGGGCACTGAATTCATAGGTTATAGGCATCGAACCACCCCGGACATTCGATGCCCTCCTCGAGAAGGCCAGAGCTTATATGGACTACAAGGAAAGAGAAGCGGCCAACCGAGCCCGGGAACCTAGGAGTCGCGGATCTACCAATAATAAATGATAAGACACCACCCTCCTCGACGAACTGGCGAGAATAGAAGGGACGACAAACCCCGAGACGCCCGGGAACAAAGGGGACCCTAGGGGAGGTTCACTGAATACACTCCGCTAACGGCTTCCCACGAGCGCATCTTAGCGGAGTGTGTAAATACAGACTTTAAGGACGACGGCATCAAGCGTCCTCGCCCCGCTCCTGCTAAACTCGGGGCAGACTGAAGCAAGTACTGCCAGTATCACTGGAGCCACGGGCACTTGACCGAAGATTGTGTCCACCTTAAGGACACCATCGAGACCCTCATAAAGGGGGAAGACTCGCGCAATATCAGCGAGACGACGCCCCACACCGAGATGGCCGTGAGACGAGGGAAGTAGAAGAGGATGCCCGACCATCTGACGAGTTAGTTCCCATCCAAACCGTGTTCTCCGTCACGAGACCTGAGGACTTCTACGTCCCCAGACATCTGCAAGAGCCTATGTCTACCCACAACAGGTGGGAAAACTTTCCATCTACCATGGTCATCAATGGTGGAGCGTTTAGTGATTTTACCATAAATTTAGCAAAGAGAAAGCTGGATGAACTGGTCGACGCGGCTCCCCCGCAAACGGTACCTTCAAAAGGGTGAAAGCAGATCAGAGCCAATCACCTTTTACCTCGAGGAGCTCCCCAGAGGGCCCCTCAATTTAGCCATCCCTCTTCTGATAAGAGCGAGAATGGCCAACTTTGACGTCCATTGTGTCTTGGTCGACGAGGGAACTTCCACCGATGTGATGTACAACAAGCTATTCAGAATCCTGCAGCTCGATGACTCTCATCTTTCACCATACGTGGGATCAGACCTGCAGGGCTTTAATGGCTCGACCTCGAAGTTGTGGGGGTACGTTGAGCTTATGGTCACCTTCGGCGAGGATACCACTACCAGGCAGGTCAAGGCCAAGGGACACATCACAGTCGACACCGGGATACCGCCCTCCAAGAAAGCTACAACTACGCGATCAGAGCCTCAACAGTCAGAGTCGCTGCCTGCCAGAGTAGAGGAACATAGGGCCCCTCCAAAGGTCGACTCAATCTCGCTGGACACTCGCTTCGACCAGGACGAACCCTCCAATGGCGAGCACGCGCCCCTCCGACCAATTCCGGATGGGGACTTCGAGCTCGTCCATCTCTGTGAAGACCCAAATAGATGGGTGAATATTTGAACTAGACTCCGCGACTTGGCAAGAAAGCAGATCAAGGCCTGCTTGAGGGAAAACACGGATTTGTTCGCATGGAGTGCTGCAAAGATTCCCGATCTCGACCCTGAGGTCACCTGTCATTAACTCGCCATTGATCCAACCGCTAGGGCAGTAGTACAACGTAGGCGTAGGCAGTCTCTCGAGAAAGCGGATGCTGCTGAAAAAGCTGTAAAAGACCTCCTAAAGGAAAATTTTATTTATGAAGCCCGGTATTCAACCTGGCTGTCAGATGTTGTACTTGTTAAGAAAAATAATGGAAAATGGCGAATATGCATTGACTACCGATCTTAACCGGGCATTCCCCAAAGATGCATTTCCTTTACTTAATATTGATATGTTGGTCGACAACTCGGCCAGATATAAAGTTTTATCGTTTATGGATGCTGTTGTACCCCAAAATTTGCCCTCCCATATTTCTCAAGGCATTGCAAGAATAATCTCCAAATGACTCTAGGTTGCTCAAGAGTTGGACAGTCAAGCTATCTCCTAAGGAAATCAACCTCAAATTAGGGGTTTGTGTTGCATCAAGGTCCTTGCATCCAAATGACCTCAATTGCTCCCTAATTTCCTAATATATTCTCAAGTTCATCCATGTCAAATTTCAAGCCTTACAGAAGAAGTTTGGTCAGTCAATTGCTCAAAGGGTCCCAAAATCGACTGTGCTAGGGCAAAAGTCAACTGTGGCCTACAAATAGTCAAACTTCAAGATTTTTTGTCAACATTCTCATTTTGAAGGATATTTCATCATTTGATCAAGGGTTTATCATGATTCATCAAGGATTGCTCAAAATTCATCAAGACTCAAAAGTTGCTAAATTAGGGTTTTGTAGGAAAAGTCAACTTAACTTTGACCAAGCATAACTTTCTCATACTTTATGAGAAATGACCAATCTAAAGCTAATTTTAAAGAGGATGAAATTTCCTACAATCCATCTTCACACCCCAAGATCAAGAAATGCACTCACAAAAAGTTACAAATTTGGACATTATAGGTCATTTTTGAAAGTCAACAAAAACACCTATTTTTACAAAGCTTATAACTTGAGCATGGAATATCAAAATGAGATGCAACCAAAAGGGTTGGTTATATGACATCTCAAGGTTTCTAAAAAGTCCAAGAAAACCTCCAAAGGTTCAAAATTGAAGAAGTTATGCATTGTTGAAGTTGGGCATTTTTGCAAAATTGCCAAAAGTCAACTATCCCCAAAACTTCAAATTTTGTCAAATGGGCCCACATTTTTCCACTTGATTTGATCTTGTCACACTACACACGTGTCCTACTTTCAGTCTTGTGTCCATTTATTATTTTTTGTATTTTATTTGATTTTTATTGAATTAATTCATTTTAAATCAATTTAAATCCAAATAAAATCCAAATATTGATAATTTAGGATCTTTTTGATTAATACAGGTCTTAATTGTCATCGTGAACATGATCAATTTAGAATCAAGCCATGTCATGAACAAAAAGGTGGTTTTGGGACAAATTTGGAAGCTTTTTCATGGAGGATCAAATCAAATCCTAAATCATCAATGCATAAGGATTCAAAGCCCAAAACTTGACCTAATTCATTCCATATTACTTATACAAACCAAAGGCACGAGAATTAGAATCTAGAGGCTGCATAAACATCAAAACCAAACTTGAAAAAAACTTGAAAAAGCTTGAAACTGAAATCACCCTTAGAGTCTGATTCAAGGCCAAAACTCAACGTGATTCTCTTGCTGGATATCCACTGAGTGAGAAGCAATCAAAAGCAAGGCCATTCACCTCCTGAATCGCGCTATAAGTCTCCTGAAAAACGCCCATGTACTCGAAATTGCATACTCATATTCCTGCGTTTTCTTGGCAAAATCGTTACACAATCATGCTTATCGTTCCATTTAGAAGCTTTTTGCATTATTGAATTGCATTTTCATGGCCTGTAACCCCCTAGCCGATTCTAGGGTTCTTATTTCTTGTTTTGGGGCATTTTAATTGCAGGCAAAATTGATGCTAATAATGGACATGGACGTAATCAGTGGAAGAAGACGAGTACAACCATGTACTTGGAATTGATTTTCGTGGCCTAGAACTAGTTTTAGGAGACGCCTATGGATTTTCCTGCGGATAAAAATCCGCAGGTAAATAACCAGGTTTTCAATGAGGAAGACGATGACACGTCCCCTCCCATTGGATGATTCAAATATTCGCGCTTCTTTTTATTTTTTCTGGCATATTATTGTGTTTGTCCATATAATTATTGATTCCCACTATGTTAACAATTAAGACGCGCTGGCTGAGTGGTAAAGTTGTTGCTCATTGACACACAGGACCTGGGTTCGAATCCCAGGTCCCCAATATCTTTGTTGCTATTTTCTTTCAGGTTATCCAGTGCCTTGCCCAACGCGTGATGTACCATATGCCCTCATACAAACAGTTGCTAGATGGCCCCAGGCCAGATCTGGTGGCCAGGATTGAAAGTCCACCATATGCTCTAGTCAACGCGCTCACGTGGAATCAGAAAAAAGTCATGCAGGCCAATGTTAATGGGCCACCAAAAACTACTAATCTCACCCCTGATTTGGGCCCAAACCCCCTTTGAGTATTTCTAATTCTTTTTTTATTTCATTTATTTATATTGTTTTATTAATTATTTTTATTATCACTAACCAATTAGAATTTTTCCTCATAAAATCAAAAACTAAAATATATTTTATTTGTTAAAATTAATTTCATTATTTTATTTTTTTTGTAAATAAATTAATTCAATTAATTTAGTTTTAATTAGGTATAACTTTTAATATTTTTGCAATAATTAAAATTAATGTAGAATATTAGGTTTTATTAACTTTGACCAAATTTATTTTATTTCTTTAAATATCCAAAAATCCAAAAATATCACTTTTATTAATTAATTAATTTATTTAATTATTAACTTAGATCTAATTTCCTTTTAATTCAAAAATAACAAAAAATGTTTTCTTTCAAAAAAGGGTCAAAACCCTAAAAACTTGCATTCGATTTAATTTTCCGCACGCGATCCATTTTACCATATTGATGTAATTGTTTCCCGGAATGTAATAGCTTTAATTAGGACTTTAATTATTTTATCACTTTATTTATTTTCCGCACTTTAAATTCAAGGGTTGCTTTTGGCGATGTAAATACCCGACGCCTTGTAATAGTTTAGATTTAAATTTCCGCAATTTAATTTCCACAACTTATAAACTGTTAGATGTTTGATAATAGGGAATGCATGACAAGATCGAATGTATGAGCTTAAAATCAACATAGATAACCATTGACATGTACAAAGATAAAATTAACCGAAACAACACACTCGCGCATGCGCACTCTTAGGGTACACCTCACTTGGTTGCCTTCGAACGTGGTCATTGAGTATAGGAAGTTTTAGAGGTCGTACTTTTGTCCAAAGATCATAGTTGCCTCGAAACGGTTGCCTCGGAAAAATGATCTAAGACATTAGGGTTACCGCTAAGGCATTCTAACATTGCTTTAGTGACCACACGTCCCTTAATCGAATTGACCCTTAAAACTCCAACGACGATGTTACCTTCTGATCAATAGTGGGATAGCATTGTCTAAAGGATATTAGCACATATTGATTCCTTTTTAGAGTAGGTAGATGGTTCTTAAGTACTTGCCTTTTCAAAACAAAACAAATTTTCACACTTACACTCCTTTTCAAAACAAAAACTCTTTCGATCCCACAAACACAAAGAAAAGAAAATTTTGAAAACACTTTGAGCAAGTACCTAAGAGCCCGTGGATAACCACAGATAGAAAGGGTGCTAACACCTTCCCTTTCTATAATCTACCCCCCGGACCCGAGAAACATCTTGAAAAAGGAATTTTTATGTGCTTTTTTCCTTTCCTTATTGGATAAAATAAAAGACGGTGGCGACTCTTGCTTACCGCGACATTTTGCGAAAACAAACGCAAAACGCGAACCAGCATTCCAAAAACAGTCAGTTCTCCCCCACCGTATCACAGAACTGGCGACTCTGCTAGGTATATCTTATAAGTGAGGCGTACCTTATAATTAGATCATTGTGTTTTCAATTGTTTGCTTTGTATGCTTTATATTTGTGGGCTTGTATTAGAGTTTCTATAGATCCTAACCCGGATCTGGGGATACCCTTTAGGTAAGTAGCAATAAACTGTGAGGGAACTGTACGGCGTAGACCGATACGGTTGAAGCAGTAGCTAAGTTGGTGTGACACTTTAGATTGTACTGATATCCCTTGTGTTGGAACGAGGAGAATATGGGTCATCTAAGGGGTCATTAAGCACCAACTGACCTTAGAACCTTTAAATTGACCAACTTGGCCATATAACAGTAGCAGTATGCTACACTCATTGAGACTAAACTCTCGCGATGATTCCGGCCGCAAGAAAAGGTTGCTAAACTGGAATTATGACCGATCGAGGGTAGTCAGTGATATTGAGATCCTCTAGAACTCGGTTACTATTTTTAGGACATGTTTAAACCAACTGAACTGAAAGAGGGTAGTACCTAAGCTCCTTGCCAGCCTGAAATCTAAGGGTTCTCTGTGTGACTTGTGTGCCTTTACCATGATTGTTGTGGATACTTGTGGTGTGCCTTTTATCATGACATCATGACATCATAACATTGCATACATCTTGCATTGGACAAACCTACTTCAAAGACAGGAGGGATTCATCTTTGTTCTGTTTTGTAGGTCATCATGATGCCCATGCGTAGGAATACCATCCGGATCAACTTTGTCCAGGTTCCCACCGTGCTTAAGGAATTGATTGCAAAGATGCCTGATACTACTTCCTTCCTCAGGAGACATGGTTATCTTATCAGTTTGGTCACTTCCAAATTGGACGAGCAGATGATGAGTGTCCTGGTCCAATTCTATGATCTGATGTACTATTTCTTTACCTTCCAGGACTACCAGCTGGTTCCCACCTTAGAAGAGTTCTTTGATCTGCTCGGTATCTCTATTCTGGAGCGGACCCCGTTTACTGGTTGGGAGAAGATTCTTAGGCCCGAAGAGATTGCTGCAGCACTTCATTTGACCAAGGAAGAGGTAATGACTAATTGGGAGACTAGAAGTGGAGCAAAGGGCTTTTTGACTAAGTTCTTGGTTGGTAAGGCTAACTATTTTTGGGATAGTCTAAACTTCAAGGAATTCGGGGATATTCTGGCTCTTTTGATATATGGCTTAGTATTATTTCCGAACTCTGACTCCTTTGTTGACGTGAATGCGGTAAAAATCTTCATCTCTCGCAATCCTGCACCCACTCTCTTGGGTGACATTCTTCATCAGCTCTATGCTCGTACTGCCCGAAAGCGGGGAACCTTGATGTGCTGTGCTCCGTTATTGGCGAGGTGGTTTATTTCACACCTCCCCAAATCAGTGCTGAAGAATAAAGAAGGCATGGGCTGGGCTTATAGGGTTATGTCTCTTTCTCATAATGACATTATCTGGACTCTCAAGGGTATGGATGAGGAGGCTATCATTGATTGATGTGGGGAGTATCCCAATGTCCCATTGATAGGAACCCATGGAGGAATTTCTTACAACCCGTGCTTGGCCTTACGTCAGTTTGGGAGAGCCAGAAGAGAAGGACCTCATGAGTTGTTAATGCCTAGTATCATCTTTGATTTTCAAGGGAATAGCGATGATCAACGTCGCAGATTCATAAGGGCTTGGGATAGAGTTCACCGATCTGATCCACACAAGTTGGGCCCAAAGACTTCACTTCCAATGGAGCCATATCTCATATGGGTCTGTATCCATGCCCAGAAGCTGGGTATGTGTGATCGGTGGATCTGGAACTGACTGTTTAAAGCTGGTTCGCGAAAATGTCGCGGAAGCAAGAGTCGCCACCGTCTTTTATTTTCTCCAAATGGAAAGGACAAAAGCACAGAAAAATTCCTTAAAGAGATTGCTCTCGGTTCGGGAGGTAGGTTATAGAAAGGGAAGGTGTTAGCACCCTTTCTATCCATGTTATCCATGGGCTCTTAGATACTTGCTCAATGTGTTTTCAAAAATGTTTGCTTGCTTTTCAATTGTGGGTTTTAAAAAGTTTCTTTGAAAAATTTCAGTTCGACTCGTACGTCAGAGTGTTTGAAAAATTTGCTTTGAAAGCTTTTAAAAAGTGTTGGTGTGAAAAGTCTTTGAATTTTTGTTTTGAAGAGAGCAAGTATCCATGAGTCGTCTACCTACCCTAAGGAATTCGTCTGTGTAAATGTCCTTTAAAGTAGTGCCATCCCACCATTGAGAGGTAGGTAGCACCACTGTTGGAGGTGTTCGGGTCAATTCGAGTTTGTAGGAACATGGTGATCACCAGAGCAATGGGAAGACACCTTAGAAGCTACCCTCATGCCAGGTTCCCGGATCATGAGGACTTACTAAGACGTCCTCTACTCGACGATCACCTTTCGAAAGGCAACAGTGAGGCGTACCCTAGGGGTGGTGTGTGCGAATTGTGCGTCATGTTTCAGTTATTTATCTTGTCATGTTTATTTGTGTTCTACGCTTGATTTTAATTAAGACATTCATTCTTGCATGCTTTTTAACAGTTATATATTTGCGGGAAAATAAATCTAAACTATTACAAATGGCGCGGGTCCACATCGCCAAAATTAAACCGGACCCGATTTGGACTGAAAAATAAATAAAGCGAATAAAAGTGCAAGAAATAAAATTATTACAAGGCTTTGGGACATGTACATAATTATAATAAGCGACAAAGTAAAATGCGCGAAACAAAATAATTAAAGCGACGGGCGTTGGACCCTTTTGCAAAATATCAAATTAATGAGGAATTAAAATGAAAGTTAAAAATTAAATGTTTTTTGGTATTTTTGTGTTTTTTAAGATTTAAAAGAAAAAGAACTTTTTAGAATGAAATTTGAAATGCAAATCCTAATTCTAATGTTTTTTAGTTATTGTGAAAATGTTATATTAATCTAAATTAAACCCTAATTTTTACTTATGTACATTTAATTATAAAATAAAATAAATAAATAAATAATATTGTGATAAAAAAAAGGAAAATTTAAAAGGTATAAAAAGTCATTAAACCTAATGCTATATTTTTGGATTTTTAGTTATTAAGAAAGTAGTAAAATCTAACCTAAATGCAACCCTAATTAGTTTACAAGTTTAATTATGAAAATTACTAATATTATGGCAAAAAACAAGGAAAGTTAAAAGGAATAAAAAAAGTCATTAACCTAATGCTATATTTTTGGATTTTTTTTATGGAAGAAAGAATTAAAGTTAAAACCTATTTTACTAAATTTATTTACATGTTAATTATTTACAAGAAAATAAATAAAATAAATATTTTATTTTATGTTTTTATCCTTTTTCTGATTTTTTTGTGATGTTTTTATATTTTTGTGGAAATAAATTAATTATGTTAAAACAAATAAAATAAATAAAATAGCAAAAATAAAATAAGAAGAAAAATAGAAGAAATGCAAACCAGGGTGGGGGTGTAGTCCCAAATGTGAGGTTCAGGCCTAGCAATTCAGGCCCAGTAAGCTGGAAATTTGTTGACCTTTCTGGATCCTATGTGATGCGCTTGACCAGGTGCAGCGTGTCCCTTGAATCTATGCCTTTGGTTTGATCGTTTAGGACGCGTGTAGGTTTGATCATTGAGGATGCGTGGTATGCCTACGTTACTGAAGCGCATAGGAATTGCTTTTGAAAAATGATATGGAAATTTGTAAGACCTGGGGCTCGAACCCAAGTCATGTATCATTCCAAACAACGCCTCTTGCCACTGAACCATCGCTTAATCATTTAACATATAATAACATATAAATAACAAAAAGAAAAATTGGTTAGTGGCCACTAAAAACAAAAAAAGCGCGCGCTGATTCGAATGAACCAACCAGTGTTTGACACGGTATCGTCTTCTCCACTATCCTGAAACTTCAAACGCATAGGCAACGGTTTCTGAGCGTGGCTTAAAGCTGGTTTCAGGAAAATAGCGATTAGGTCCCTAACGCTCATAAATTGAGCGCGAGGGTTCCATTGCTTTCGTCCTCAAGCATTGAGTCCATTGATGGTCATCTGGAGCTCTAATTTTTCCTTATTATGAAAGCCCTAAATTGAAAGACCTGCAAACCCTAGAAACTGGCCATGGCAGAATCTTATACATAGCACAATAACCAAATTAAATGTGATGGTTAGCTTTAAAACATTACAAAGAACAAGAATCCATGATTAGAATGTCATGATAATGCCTGGAATTGAAAATACGATTATGTTTTTTTATGGAAAAAGATGGACTTCTGTATACCGATTCCACGCGTATTGATGGTTGTTCTTGATTGGTACACGTTCAGAATTAGTCAAGGAAGCTATTGGAATAAGACTTAGGGCTTCAATCCTCCCCCCAAGGTTGATTTCAGATTTGAGTTTTTATGGAAAAATTTCCATGTTCCAATGGCTCTTGAGGCGCAGCTTAGAGTGTCCAAGGCTTAGGGTTTGACTCAGTGCTTATTAGTGAAGAGAATTAGCTTACTAGCTGGCCTTGATTTATGCTCATGAGAGAACAAGTCCTAGGGTTTTCACCATTAACCAATTTTTCCTTCTTTTAAGCCAAGACCAAGACTTAGTGTGCAATTTAACCCTAGCATAAGTTTGTGAGCTGGCACATGATACATGGAAGCTATCCCAATTCAAATGACACTATTTCATTGACTTTTGAATTTTATTTGAATTTTTAAAGATTTAAAATGAATTAAATTATCAAAAATTAAATAAAATAGAAAAATCAATATTTGGTCTTGAAATTAATCATGGGACACGTGTGTGGCATGACAAGGCTGAATCAAGTGGAAGAAAGTGGGCCCTTTTGTCAAAAATTGGAGTTTCAAGGATAGTTGACTTTTGCCATTTCACAAAAATTTTCCAACTTCTACAAGGCATAACTTGCTCAATTTTTAAGCTTTTCACATGTTCTTGGACATTTTGGAAAGGTCTTTGAGTCCTCTAACCAATGCCTTTGGTCCCATGTCATTTTGATTTACCAATCTCAAGTTATGGTCTTTGACTTAAAGTCCCTTTTTGTTGACTTTTGAAAATGACCTATAATGTTGAAATTGATAACTTTTTGTGAGAGCATTTCTTGGACTTGAAGTATGAAGATGAGTTGTAGGAAATGTCTTTCTCTTCAAAATGAGCTTTGGATGGAATTTTTCTGATAATCCATGTGAAAGTTATGCCCTGGTCAATTTCAGTTGACTTTTTCAGCTGTCCAAATATAGCAACTTTTGCATCTTTGATGATTTCTGAGCCAAATTTTGAGAGTCATGATCAAGCATTGATCAAATGATGTTTGTGGCTTCAAAATGATATGTTGACCAAAAATTTGAACTTTTGACTGTCAAATGACCATTTTGCCCCTACAGTTGACTGTAGTGCAATTTAGGGTTTTGACTGTGCAATTTTGAGCTGAATGCCTTGAAACTTGATATGAGGATGCTTGACCATGTTTGTAAGCATATGAGACTTGATTGAACCTTTGAACACTTCATTTTCTTGATCAGAACCCAAACCCTAGTTTTGACTGTATGGGAGACTGTTGCACTGCACAACCCTTGGGGAATTTTGTAGCTTGGCTTGGCAATTTCTCGAGGAATATGGGAGGGCAAATTTTGGGGTATAACAGTTGCCCCTGTTCAATCTTCTTAGACCTGAGGATGCAGATTGGCTGACGTGCCTTTCGTAATCCGAGGGTAAAAGATGATTGGACACTAGAGTGCCCAGAAATTTGCGCTCACATAGTGGCAGTGTGGTGGGAATGGGCTTATAGATGCCATTTAGAGATTGATCGCGTAAGAGATTCCTTAGCGAGAACCTGCATACCTGCAAAAGAAAAAAATGAGTACCTGACACGTTGCAGAAGCTGATTTTAGATGCTTGGTATAGATGTGTCCTGACTGGTTACAGGAGCTGAGTCTGGAGCTTCAAACGCTGATGAATGAACCAGGGATGGTTACTGCCTCAGCATGGATGGTAAGAGAACCTTGGGCGATTTTAACTTCAACAACGCTCGTTGAGAAAAATCTTGGGTGTCTTCTACTGGAATAAGAATCAGGGAGATCTTAGGGTCGATCTGACTGAACCAGAGGAGGCCTTTGACTGGATAAGCATCAGGAAAATCTTAGGGTCGATTTAACTGAACCGGTCTAGGTCTTGAAATATCTTCAACTGGATAAGCATCAGGGAGATCTTAGGGTCGATCTGACTGAACCAGAGAAGGCCTTTGACTGGATAAGCATCAGGAAAATCTTAGGGTCGATTTAACTGAACCGGTCTAGGTCTTGAAATGTCTTCAACTGGATAAGCATCAGGGAGATCTTAGGGTCGATCTGACTGAACCAGAGAAGGCCTTTGACTGGATAAGCATCAGGAAAATCTTGGGACGATTTAACTGAACCGGTCTAGGTCTTGAAATGTAGCTTGAGAACTTAACTGGATCTTTCCTGAAAGGTAAAAGTCAGTCATATGCAATGCATGATATGGATCAAGCAATGATGTTCTCAACATAAATGAGATTTGTAAGATATGATGTGTACATGCATGCTATAATGATGTATGTGATGTTTCATGTATATTTTTGTCTAGGAAAGTGAATCCTTGACGGGTGCCGGGAAGTCGTATCCTGGGCTGATGTCGAAGAATAGATTTTGCTTCCGCTGGGGATGATAACTGCAAGGATACCGGTAGGAGAAGATGACTCCGTTGCGGAATAAACTTGGCGAATGGAAGATTCTGCGGGGAGAAAAGATATTCTAGCGATCATGCTGGGAAGCAATACTCTGTGGGGATAGAGATGCTTTGCTGAGTGTTGATAGCAGTAATTTGCTGAGGATGTCTTTGTTGTTGGAAGTGTTAATGGACTTCACTGGGGATAGGAAAGAACTATGTTGACGATGACCTTTCTGTGGCTTTTGGCTGAGGATAACCCAGTTATATCCTGTTAAGGAAATAACTCTTTGAATAAAGCCGGACGACGCGTTCGTGCTCTGCGAGGGGATAAGCTTCCAGAATCTACTGGGGATAAGCTTACTGCTTGGAGAGATGAATTCCAATTTTCCTGGGGAAACTGGATTGGACTCTTCTGGGGAGTTTTGGAATGTAATTTTATAAGTTGAAAGGGGGAACCTATGTAGGGTTGCATGCTGATAAGTTTGTGTAAAACTGTATCTGAAATGGAGAAGGAACCTGGGTAGGGTTACTTTGATGATGAGTTCGTGTAGAACTTCGTTTTTTTGGAAAGGGAGAACCTGTGTAGGGTTTCTGGGTGACGAGTCCATGTAAAACTGCACCTTGAAGAGAGGGAACCGATGTAGGGTTGCTTGGTGAGGTAAGTTCATGTAAAACTTCTTGATGAACCGGGGTGAGGTTATCTTGAGCTAAATCCATGTAAGACTTCTGGGGGGAACCAGGGTTAGGTTGCCGCAGGATAAGTTCGTGTAAAACTTCTTGACGAACCGAGGTAAGGTCATCTTGAGATAGGTCCATGTGAGACTCTTGGAGGAACCGGGGTTAGGTTACGGCAGGATAAGTTTGTGTAAAACTTCTTGATGAACCGGGGTTAGGTCATCTTGAGATAGGTCCATGTGAGACTCTTGGAGGAACCGGGGTTAGGTTACGGCAGGATAAGTTTGTGTAAAACTTCTTGATGAACCGGGGTTAGGTCATCTTGAGATAGGTCCATGTGAGACTCTTGGAGGAACCGGGGTTAGGTTACGGCAGGATAAGTTTGTGTAAAACTTCTTGATGAACCGAGGTTAGGTCATCTTGAGATAGGTCCATGTAAGACTTCTGGAGGAACCGGGGTTAGGTCACTTCGGGATAAGTTCGTGTAAAACTTCTTGACGAACCGGGGTAAGGTTACTTGTGATAAATCCATGTAAGATTTCTGGAGGAACCGGGGTAAGGTTACTTGGATAAGTTTGTGTAAAAACTTCTGGAGGAACCGGGGTAAGGTTATTTGGTTGAGTTTGTGTAAAAATCTCTGGAGGAACCGGGGTAAGGTTACTTGGATAAGTTTGTGTAAAAACTTCTGGAGGAACCGGGGTAAGGTTGCTTCGGGATAAGTTTGTGTAAAACTTCTTGATGAACCGGGGTTAGGTCATCTTATGGAGGAGGAGTCTGTGTATGACTTTGTCTGAAGGTTGAGCAAAAACCGGTGTTGGGTTGCATGATTTTGATTAAGTGGATAATTGTCCTGTTTGGTCTCGGACGTTAGCCCACGATCTGGAATTTGTAAAGGTAGATGGTAATCATTTTTATGTTGATCTGTCCTTTGTAATTTGGTTGACAGAGCAATTGGATCGCCTGGATAGCTCATTATTGCCCCTGCTTCGGAGGTGAGGGAAGAGGATACCTGTGCGGGTGATCGACAAATCTTCGGGTAGGCAAGTGACGAGATACCGGAACATAGTCGTACGCTTCGATCCCTAACTTTTGCCTGGACCGCCCTTTCGGGTTTTCGACTTGCCGGGTGTACATGTTTTTCGTTTCATCCCTTCATTTTGCCCGAACCCTTTTAGTTCGCCGGGAAACCCTTATTTTTGCCTAGGTATGTCAACCTAGCGGGTCTTTGATTATGCGCAGTATTTTTTCGACTATGTCCACGCTCTCAGAATGTAGGGAGTTGCCCCTGTTGGAAGTATTTTGCCATGCCCCAGATAATGAGCAATGTGCCCCTTGATTGGAGGTTCTTCTGTTCACAAGGTGTTCATCGTGCGAATTTCCCTGCTTGTTCAAACAAGTAGTCATATGCAAACAAGGTTATTTTAAGAATGCAAAAGTCTATGTCTGTCTTGAATTTTGAAAATGCATTTTTTGTAATACAGTGCGATGTCAACTCAATATTTTACAGCAAACCTTCAGGAGTCAGGATACCTTCGTAACAGTATGCTTTCGAACTAACCCATGCTTCAGCTAGGACTTTTAAGAGTTATATCGTGGCCTGGTTCACGGTTTAAGAAACAAAGGATAAAGGCTCAAATTATTTGTACCCACCCGCTCTTCGTGATGTTCTCCAAACCTAAACTCAGTTGATCGTGCGTTAGACCTTGTTTGAGTCTTTGCTCTGATTTTCCGGTGATGATTCGGATATTGAACGTTTATTTGAATAGGCAATCATCCCCTTTTTTGCTGAGGGTTTGTGAGACCTCTTTTTTTTTTTTGATTTAGTTATCCCTTTCTTTTTTTTTGCCTGAACTGTTTCCTTTTTGGGATTACAGTCAGCGGGATGCCCCAGTTTGGTAAGTCTTCTTTATTGGTTTTGACTTTTTGGGCTTTTCATTCATGAATTTTTTTTTTGATAATGACTGCCTGTCCTTATGATTGTTCGGAACCATCACTGTCTTTTGTTTTTGAAAAACTCATTTAGTGACATTCATTGTGCACTTGGATCGACTGAGAGAACTACCCTGCCCCAGGTTATGATTAAGGGTTTTGATTTTCGAAAATACAAACTCCTACTTCTTTGGCTCTGATGTGTTGACGAGGGATTATCATCCTTATAACTCCAGTGTTTAGGAATTGAAACAATGCCTGTACCTCATCAGCGGGGTCTGTTCAAAAGCATACTGTAAATTGTGGTATTGTTTTCGTCATCCTCCCTCAAGAGGTTTAGAATTTTCAATTAAGAATTGACCATCGCAAAAAATATGAAAGCAGCAGTTTTAAGCATAGTAAACATAATTAATTCAAGACAGACATGTGTAATGCATTCATGAAATAAAAGAGTTTAACACAATAATTGTTTATCTGAACAAGAAAAGGAAAAATACAACTTGAAATCAAATGAACAAAAATTTAGCCATGCTTTGGCAATGGAGCGGTGATCACGTTGGGAGTCTCCGCAGGCTCGAACTCGATCTCTTTGGCATCGATCATGTTCTGAATTTTGTACTTCAGTGCCCAACAGTCCTCAGTATCGTGCCCCGGGCTATCAGAATGATAGGCACACCTTGCTTCTGGATTGTAGCTAGGAGAGGAGGTCTTAGGATTGGCAGGAGGGTTGATTACTGCAATCAGGTTCATCTTCACCATATGCTGCAATGCTTGTGACCAAGGCATGTTAATGTTGGTGAATTGCCTTTTAGGCCCTTCCGGCCTTTGCTGGTTTTCCCTTTGTGGTTGACGGCGTGGTGCAGAACCAGAGATCATGACTGCCCCTGCATGTTGATCACGACGACTCTTTTGACTGTATACAACATTGGATTCCTTCTTTCCCGTGTAAGGTTTTTTATGAATATCAGAAGGTGTGGCCTCTTGAATCTTCCCCGACTTGATACCAGCTTCAATTCTTTCGCCAGTCAGGATGAGGTCGGTAAATCCAGCAGATGAGTTACCAATGAGGTGATTGAAGAATGGCCCGGATAGGGTCCCCAAGAACATATCAACGAGTTCCCGGTCAGTTAACGGAGGTTGCACCCTTCCAGCAAGGTCTCTCCATCTTTGTGCGTACTCCTTGAAACCTTCACTTGACCCCAACGACATACCCTGGAGTTGGGTACGTGTGGGAGCAAGGTCGGCATTATACTGGTACTGCTTATAGAAATCAGTCGCCAACTCCTCCCAGTTACGAACTTTGGTCCCATCCAGTTGATAGAACCATTCGAGGTGAGTCCCTGAAAGACTTTCCTGGAAGAAGTGGATCCACAAGTTCTTGTCTGCTGAGTATGGTTGGATTTTCCGAACATAAGACCTGAGATGCAACTTGGGACAAGACGCCCCGTCATACTTGGTAAAGGATGGTGCCTTGAACTTCCGAGGAATAATCACACCAGTTGACAAACCCAGATCTCCAAAATCCAGCCCAGGTACCTGTTGGATCTCCATAGCATTCAGCCTATCCTCCAACTGTTTGTACTTGTCCTCAGCCGGAGGGTACTGTTCGTCGTTGAAATCTGTCTCGCTGTCGGAGACCACTGGACTAGGCACCTCTCTCTCATGGTGACTGTTTTCCCTCACAGATGGGGTTGTCCCCTCAGTTTCCTCCTGCGGTGTATTCCCAGATCTGCGTCTAGGGCTGAACAGAACAATCCTCTTCTTCTTCTTGTCCTTCTTCAAAAACAAAGCCTTCAGATCTTGTTGACCCTGAGCCAAGCCTTTGATCAGCTCCTGAAATTGGGCGTTCTGCGCCTGAAATTGGGCGTTCTGCGCCTGAAGAGCCTTGATAGATGCCTCGGTTGATGATTCAGGATTCATGACGAGACTGCTGAAATAAACAGCGAAGAAGGTAAGCAACCTGCAGAGGAAGGGTACCTGTTATGTAATGATATGTATGATATGCATGCAATGATTTCAAGGACCTCGTGGGGTAAACAGAGAAACTTGTTAGAGTTGGAAACTGGCAACTTGATTGAAAGTACTTCATGTTGTTGAGAGTCCTTCGTCACGGGTCAAAGGCTCACCATATCCAGTGGGTCATAGCCCCTGACTTTAGTCATCATGTCTGGTTTTGATTTCCAAACAACCTTGGTTAGGGAACCTTCTTCAGGAGTCAGAGCTCACCATATCAAGTGGGTCATAGCCTCTGACAACATGGCTAGAGGAAAATAAATCCTCTTTGCCCCTTGCTAGATGTTTGATTTATATGACCTGTATCACAAGCCCTTGAGATCCTTGAAATGGGTTAGGAGGTATGCAATGGTATGATGTCATGATATGCATGGGGTAATGTGAGTAACCCTGTTATGAGTCCCAATTAAGGACTATAAACAGACCCTGCAAGAAATTCAGTATACTTTGTTATGAGTCCCAATTAAGGACTATAAACAAAACCTGCAAGAAATTTGGTAAACCTTGTCATGAGTCCTAGTTAAGGACTATAAACAAAACCTGTAAGTAGTTCATGTGTCAGCTAACAAGCATGCAAGTAGGCAAGTACAAAGGCACACAAGTCACACAAGAGAAACCCTTAGGGTTTAGGCCAGCATGGGGGCTGGGTAGTACCCTCTTGAAGTTGGTGGGCTCAACCTGTCCTAATCAAAGTAACCGGGTTCTAAGGTTCCCAATATCACGGGATTGCTTTCATTGTTCATCGTTTCGATTTAGCCACTGAACTGGCGACCGAAATATTCCAGGAAAGCAACCCTCAATTGAGTGTAGTATCGAGTATCAACCAACCTCGGACTGCACCAAAGTCAGTTATCTCACTACCCTAAAGAGGCCAAGATAGTTCAATTAAGGTTCCTAAGGTCTGTTGATGCTTCACGACACCACGCGGAGGCCCCGTACTCTCCTTGACTGAACTCAAGGGTTACCGGTACACACCAAAGTGCCACATCAACGTAGCAGACTGTTTCAACCATGTCGGTATACCCCGCACAGTTCCCTCACAGCCTTGTTGCTACTTTCTAAAAGGGTATCCCCCAGATCCGGGTTAGGATCTATAGAACTCCCAAGACAGTCCCACAATTTAAAGCAAACAAAGCAATACAATTGAAAACACAGTTATGAACTAACCCTAAGGTACACCTCACTTTAAGTTTGTAAATCCCCAGCAGAGTCGCCAGTTCTGTGATCGGTGGATCTGGAACTGACTGTTTAAAGCTGGTTCGCGAAAATGTCGCGGAAGCAAGAGTCGCCACCGTCTTTTATTTTCTCCAAATGGAAAGGACAAAAGCACAGAAAAATTCCTTAAAGAGATTGCTCTCGGTTCGGGAGGTAGGTTATAGAAAGGGAAGGTGTTAGCACCCTTTCTATCCATGTTATCCATGGGCTCTTAGATACTTGCTCAATGTGTTTTCAAAAATGTTTGCTTGCTTTTCAATTGTGGGTTTTAAAAAGTTTCTTTGAAAAATTTCAGTTCGACTCGTACGTCAGAGTGTTTGAAAAATTTGCTTTGAAAGCTTTTAAAAAGTGTTGGTGTGAAAAGTCTTTGAATTTTTGTTTTGAAGAGAGCAAGTATCCATGAGTCGTCTACCTACCCTAAGGAATTCGTCTGTGTAAATGTCCTTTAAAGTAGTGCCATCCCACCATTGAGAGGTAGGTAGCACCACCGTTGGAGGTGTTCGGGTCAATTCGAGTTTGTAGGAACATGGTGATCACCAGAGCAATGGGAAGACACCTTAGAAGCTACCCTCATGCCAGGTTCCCGGATCATGAGGACTTACTAAGACGTCCTCTACTCGACGATCACCTTTCGAAAGGCAACAGTGAGGCGTACCCTAGGGGTGGTGTGTGCGAATTGTGCGTCATGTTTCAGTTATTTATCTTGTCATGTTTATTTGTGTTCTACGCTTGATTTTAATTAAGACATTCATTCTTGCATGCTTTTTAACAGTTATATATTTGCGGGAAAATAAATCTAAACTATTACAAATGGCGCGGGTCCACATCGCCAAAATTAAACCGGACCCGATTTGGACTGAAAAATAAATAAAGCGAATAAAAGTGCAAGAAATAAAATTATTACAAGGCTTTGGGACATGTACATAATTATAATAAGCGACAAAGTAAAATGCGCGAAACAAAATAATTAAAGCGACGGGCGTTGGACCCTTTTGCAAAATATCAAATTAATGAGGAATTAAAATGAAAGTTAAAAATTAAATGTTTTTTTGGTATTTTTGTGTTTTTTAAGATTTAAAAGAAAAAGAACTTTTTAGAATGAAATTTGAAATGCAAATCCTAATTCTAATGTTTTTTAGTTATTGTGAAAATGTTATATTAATCTAAATTAAACCCTAATTTTTACTTATGTACATTTAATTATAAAATAAAATAAATAAATAAATAATATTGTGATAAAAAAAAGGAAAATTTAAAAGGTATAAAAAGTCATTAAACCTAATGCTATATTTTTGGATTTTTAGTTATTAAGAAAGTAGTAAAATCTAACCTAAATGCAACCCTAATTAGTTTACAAGTTTAATTATGAAAATTACTAATATTATGGCAAAAAACAAGGAAAGTTAAAAGGAATAAAAAAAGTCATTAACCTAATGCTATATTTTTGGATTTTTTTTATGGAAGAAAGAATTAAAGTTAAAACCTATTTTACTAAATTTATTTACATGTTAATTATTTACAAGAAAATAAATAAAATAAATATTTTATTTTATGTTTTTATCCTTTTTCTGATTTTTTTGTGATGTTTTTATATTTTTGTGGAAATAAATTAATTATGTTAAAACAAATAAAATAAATAAAATAGCAAAAATAAAATAAGAAGAAAAATAGAAGAAATGCAAACCAGGGTGGGGGTGTAGTCCCAAATGTGAGGTTCAGGCCTAGCAATTCAGGCCCAGTAAGCTGGAAATTTGTTGACCTTTCTGGATCCTATGTGATGCGCTTGACCAGGTGCAGCGTGTCCCTTGAATCTATGCCTTTGGTTTGATCGTTTAGGACGCGTGTAGGTTTGATCATTGAGGATGCGTGGTATGCCTACGTTACTGAAGCGCATAGGAATTGCTTTTGAAAAATGATATGGAAATTTGTAAGACCTGGGGCTCGAACCCAGGTCATGTATCATTCCAAACAACGCCTCTTGCCACTGAACCATCGCTTAATCATTTAACATATAATAACATATAAATAACAAAAAGAAAAATTGGTTAGTGGCCACTAAAAACAAAAAAAGCGCGCGCTGATTCGAATGAACCAACCAGTGTTTGACACGGTATCGTCTTCTCCACTATCCTGAAACTTCAAACGCATAGGCAACGGTTTCTGAGCGTGGCTTAAAGCTGGTTTCAGGAAAATAGCGATTAGGTCCCTAACGCTCATAAATTGAGCGCGAGGGTTCCATTGCTTTCGTCCTCAAGCATTGAGTCCATTGATGGTCATCTGGAGCTCTAATTTTTCCTTATTATGAAAGCCCTAAATTGAAAGACCTGCAAACCCTAGAAACTGGCCATGGCAGAATCTTATACATAGCACAATAACCAAATTAAATGTGATGGTTAGCTTTAAAACATTACAAAGAACAAGAATCCATGATTAGAATGTCATGATAATGCCTGGAATTGAAAATACGATTATGCTTTTTTATGGAAAAAGATGGACTTCTGTATACCGATTCCACGCGTATTGATGGTTGTTCTTGATTGGTACACGTTCAGAATTAGTCAAGGAAGCTATTGGAATAAGACTTAGGGCTTCAATCCTCCCCCCAAGGTTGATTTCAGATTTGAGTTTTTATGGAAAAATTTCCATGTTCCAATGGCTCTTGAGGCGCAGCTTAGAGTGTCCAAGGCTTAGGGTTTGACTCAGTGCTTATTAGTGAAGAGAATTAGCTTACTAGCTGGCCTTGATTTATGCTCATGAGAGAACAAGTCCTAGGGTTTTCACCATTAACCAATTTTTCCTTCTTTTAAGCCAAGACCAAGACTTAGTGTGCAATTTAACCCTAGCATAAGTTTGTGAGCTGGCACATGATACATGGAAGCTATCCCAATTCAAATGACACTATTTCATTGACTTTTGAATTTTATTTGAATTTTTAAAGATTTAAAATGAATTAAATTATCAAAAATTAAATAAAATAGAAAAATCAATATTTGGTCTTGAAATTAATCATGGGACACGTGTGTGGCATGACAAGGCTGAATCAAGTGGAAGAAAGTGGGCCCTTTTGTCAAAAATTGGAGTTTCAAGGATAGTTGACTTTTGCCATTTCACAAATATTTCCCAACTTCTACAAGGCATAACTTGCTCAATTTTTAAGCTTTTCACATGTTCTTGGACATTTTGGAAAGGTCTTTGAGTCCTCTAACCAATGCCTTTGGTCCCATGTCATTTTGATTTACCAATCTCAAGTTATGGTCTTTGACTTAAAGTCCCTTTTTGTTGACTTTTGAAAATGACCTATAATGTTGAAATTGATAACTTTTTGTGAGAGCATTTCTTGGACTTGAAGTATGAAGATGAGTTGTAGGAAATGTCTTTCTCTTCAAAATGAGCTTTGGATGGAATTTTTCTGATAATCCATGTGAAAGTTATGCCCTGGTCAATTTCAGTTGACTTTTTCAGCTGTCCAAATATAGCAACTTTTGCATCTTTGATGATTTCTGAGCCAAATTTTGAGAGTCATGATCAAGCATTGATCAAATGATGTTTGTGGCTTCAAAATGATATGTTGACCAAAAATTTGAACTTTTGACTGTCAAATGACCATTTTGCCCCTACAGTTGACTGTAGTGCAATTTAGGGTTTTGACTGTGCAATTTTGAGCTGAATGCCTTGAAACTTGATATGAGGATGCTTGACCATGTTTGTAAGCATATGAGACTTGATTGAACCTTTGAACACTTCATTTTCTTGATCAGAACCCAAACCCTAGTTTTGACTGTATGGGAGACTGTTGCACTGCACAACCCTTGGGGAATTTTGTAGCTTGGCTTGGCAATTTCTCGAGGAATATGGGAGGGCAAATTTTGGGGTATAACAGTATGCCATATGAAATCGTCTGGCATATCATTGTTGAAGTTGCTAATGAAGAGGGGGTTCTTCCTACCATCCTCCATCCTTACATGCCCACTGACATTGGGGCACTGAAAAGGTCTTGGATGCAGCTGAGAGAGGAACGAGATGCTTACCGAGAAAAGTTCAACGAGCAAGAACAAAAGATCCAGAGGTTGACTAGGCAGTTGGAGAACGAGCGGATTCTCAATGACTATGTCTGCACCGACAAGAAGAGACCATGGGAGCATTGATTGGCCTTTGATCATTTCCTTTCCAGTTTTTATTTACTTTTCAGTATTTCATTTCTTATAACGCCCTGAGGGCATCAGTTGAACAATTTGAATTCCAAGTTTACTTAATAAAAGTGTGTTTCCTTTTTGGTTTACAAATTTGAATCTCTCGATTGTCTTTGAAATCATAATCATACGCATTTCATCCCATGCACTTCATAAACAGGTACCCATTACAGGTCTCTTATCTTCTTCGCTGTTTATTTCAGCACTCATCATGTCTGCTGAACCTTCAACTGAGCAAGCCATCAAGGCCCTCCAGGCCCAGAATGCCCAATTCCAAGAGTTGTTCATGAATCTAGCTAAGGGTCAGCAAGACCTGAAGACCCTGATTCTGAAAGAGAAGAAGAAAAAGAAGAAGAAGAAGAAGAAGAAGAAGAAGAAGAGGAGAATCCTGTTTATCACAGGGCACAGGTTTGGAAACAGGCTACAAAATGAAGTTGATCTGACCACCTCATTTGGAGGGAAAGATAGTCAAGAGGAAAGGAGGGCTCCTAGCCCTGTGGTCTCCGACAATGAGACGGACTTCGATGAAGAACAATATCCTCCTGCTGAGGATAGATACAAGCAACTGGAAGACCGGTTGAGTGCTATGGAAGTTCAGAAAGTGCCTAGTCTGGACTTTGGTGATCTAGGTCTATCATATGGGGTGGTGATTCCCCACAAATTCAAGGCACCAGCTTTTGCTAAGTATGACGGAGTTTCTTGTCCGAAGCTGCACCTCTGGTCATATGTGAGGAAGATTCAGCCGTACACCGCTGATAAGAACCTATGGATCCATTTCTTTCAAGACAGTCTCTAAGGGACTCAGCTTGAGTGGTTCTACCAGTTGGACGGAGCCAGTATTCGCAGTTGGGAAGATTTGGCTACTGCTTTCTACAGGCAGTACCAGTACAACTCCGACCTCGCTCCCACGCGTACCCAACTCCAGGGTATATCAATGGGAACGGGTGAAGGATTCAAAGATTATGCTCAGAAATGGAGAGACCTCGTCGGAAGAGTACAACCACCCTTGGCTGATCGGGAGGGCCATCCCTCCGTGCATATCCAAATTGCCTCAAAGCTAGGCAAGGGTTGTAGGTGATACCTCCTCTGATTCTAAGTAAAGGAACATTGGGAAACTCTCCACAATGATCGACGATGATGACATTTTCTCTGGACCGAGAACACCAATGTACATCAGAGTGAGTAAGAGTCATCAACCGTTGGGACCACCTTGAGCCTTGGTCATTCTTCAAGACAGATTGTGGAAGGTGCGAAATAAACCACCTTGCAAGGAGAGGAGTACAGCACATGAGAACACCCCTCTTTCTCATTGTTCGTGTGTAAAATGAGTGAAGAATGTCCCCAAGCAATGTTGGTATTGGATTTTTGGACAAGAAGATTTTGACGGCGTTGACATCTACCAATTGGTCAGAATTTGGGAACAAGACCAATCCATAGATAAGGAGTGCCACAATTTCTTCAAAGGCTTGAAGGTCCAATGAATTCCAACATTCTTGTGCTTTCTCAAACAAGAATTTTGCTAAGAATCCTTTGACGCCGCTTCTGGTTTCCCAATGCCTCTTGATGTCGGATGGTTGTAGATGTAATGCTCGAGCAACATCTTCCGACTTTGGTTCCTTTTCCGTACCGTTGAAGGGTAGTTGATTAAGGATAGGAATTCTCAGGAGTTGAGAAAACTCCTCCAAAGTGGGCACCAACTGGTAATCAGGGAAAGTAAAACAGTGGTGAAGGGGGTCAAAGAACTGGAATAGCACTTTCATCATGTCTTCTTCAATGTTGGTGTTGACTAAGCTGAGCAGTCTACCATGTCTTTCACTGAAGGATGAGTTTTTCGGAATTCTTGAGGTGAGCTCCTTGAGTTGAGGAGAGATTCTCACAAGGTTGACTTGGATGGTTTTTCTGCGAGGAATTTCCATGACCTACAAAACAAGAACAAAGATGAAGATCCAAACCCTTGAAATGGTTAGTGAATGCATATGATGCTTTATGATGTTTATGATGTATGCACAAAACATATGTACAAGCAATTCACACCAAACCCTTGTTTCAGGCTTGCATGGGGTTCCATAGGTAAGTACCCTCTTGAGTGTACTTGGCTTAAAAACCTGTCCTATAAATAGTAACCGGGTTCTAAGGAGCTCAATATCATTGGATTGCTTTCATTGTTCATTGTTTTGGTTTAGCCACTTAACTAGCGACCAAAATATTCCAAGAAAACAACCCTCAATGAGTGTAGTATCGAGTATCTACCAACTTCGGACTGCACCAAAGTCGGTCATCTCACTACCCCTAATAAAAGGCCAAGATGGTCAAGTAAGGTTCTAGGTCATTAGTGCTTAGTGACATCACTCAGCGGCCCCGTACTCTCCTTGATTGAACTCAAGGGTTACTGGTACTCACAAATATGTCGCACTAATATAGCTATTGCTTCGACTGTGTCGGTATACCCCGCACAGTTTCCACAACGTATTGCTATCTATGAATGTTTCCCAAAATCCGGGTGTAGGATTGCAAACCCAAACAAGAGAGCCAAAAATATAAAGCAATCAAATCAAACAATTAGTCATGCAAGAGGGTGATCTAAACCCTAAGGTTACTCCACTTTTGAAATTATCCCCAGCAGAGTCGCCAGTTCTGTGGTACGGTGGGAGAACTGACTGTGGTTTTGCGTTTGTTTTCGCAAATGTTTCGGTTGAGCAAGAGTCGCCACCGACTTTTTATTTTATCCTAAGGAAAGGTTCAAAAAGCATAGCAAAAACCTTTGAGATTTTTCTTGGGTTCGGGGAGTAGATTATAGAAAGGGAAGGTATTAGCACCCTTTCTATCCATGGTTATCCATGGGCTCTTAGGTACTTGCTTAGATCAACTTGCCTTGATTTTCAATTGTTCGAAATGGTGCTTTATGTGTGGTTTTTGAAAAGGTTTTGAAAAAGATGCCTTGTATAGGCTACCCTTGTAACAATTATTTACTCGAATGTTTTACAAAAGGTGTTTGTCTTTTTGAAAAGATGTTTCAAGGTTTTTTTGAAAAGTTTGTTTTGAAAGTGTTTTGTGAAGTGTGGTTTGAAAAATAGGCAAGTGTTTTTGTTTTGCAAGTTGACAAGTACTTAAGAGCGATCTACCCTAAAGTTCTCAAAGATTTTTGTTATGTTTTAACTCTTTTAACAATTTTGTTCCACCATTGAATTTGGTGGACAATCTTGTATTAGGATGTGAAAGGGACGGGCGCGGGTCATCGTTTAGACCATAATTGCAATAGTGCTAAGTATCTTTGGGCAATTTTTCTTTGAAAGGGACTTTGATCATTTTAGGCAACTTTTTGAAAGCGTCATCGAGGGACTATGATCAATTGATTGTTATTGCTTTGCCCAAAGAGACCTAACATGCAATATGGCCTAATTTTGAAAGGCAACAAGTGGATGTAACCCTAGGGGTGTTAGTGTGCAAGTGTGTTTTATTGCATACAAGAGTTTTTTTCTTTGAATTAGGTTTTTCTATTTCATTGATTTTATCTTGCCATACATGTCCTAATTACTAGTAATAAGGAGCGGAAATATAAAATCCTACGCTATTACAACAATTAGGGGAGGGGGATACACATTTGTACATGGGGGGTTCAACGAGAAAAATAGACAAAAAAGAAAATATCAAAAAACAAGATATAGAGAGAGAGAGAGAGAGGGAGCCTGCGCGCTGCTGGGAGGTCATCAAAAGTTCTGACTCAGATCCGCTGCCAGATGATCAACCTCTTGGTTAAACTGTATGAGTCAGAACTTCTGACTCTGGCACCTGCAAAACAGAACCTTGTTAGTGGGGAAATCAGAAGTTCTGATTCCCCTGCGCTGCAAGACAGAAGTTTGTTAGTGGAGAAACCAGAAGTTCTGATTCTGCTGAAAAAGCAATAACTCTCAGAGGTTCTAATATCATTGACAGCAAAACAGGCTTCAGATGTGCTAACGTCAAAGTCAGCACTTGGCTTTTCCCTGTACTAACCATAACATCTGCAATTCTGTTGTTACTCCATAAAACAGGAAACATATTTGGAACAGATCCAGCAAATACAAAAATGTTTCAGAGGTCAGAACCACCAAGGTCACAGGCAAGTCCTATACTGGCTCAGAATGTTCTGAGGTATGAAAATCCTCAGAACATAAACAGCAACAACATGATATTTACATTATGTTTACTTGAGTATGCACAGCTGATGATGCTTAACAGCGTGATGAGGGTTAGCAGGTGCTTACCTGACTGTTGGAAAAGTTGGTGGGTGAAAGTTAGCTTTTGACTCTGGTGGTGTTCTGGACAGATTTTCTTTGAAAGGGCTGGTAAAGGCGTATACGTATGTAGGGTCAGAAGTTTGGAAAGGGTGTTTTTGGTTCACAGAGAAAACTGGATATTTGATGAAGTTTGAAGGTGAGAAACTCAAAGTTATGAAACAAAACTGGAGATTTTGGCAGAGTTTCAGAACGCTATGTTGCTAAGAGTTCTGTTTCTCACTTAGCAATTTCTGTTTCTTTTCTTGAACTCCTTTTGCAGTGGTGAAGACTCTCTATTTATAGGCAAAGTTCTTGTGGATGCCTTGAACATTAAAGCGCCAACAGAGTTTGAATTTGTTCTTTGACAGAAATTCCTGGGAAGTTGTGATAACAGATAGCTTTCAGCCTAGGCTGCAGTAGTAGGCGTAGATTGCGGAGAAGTGACCTCTGAAGTGGGCGGTGGCGCGTAGACCCATGCCAGAATCTGCACAAAAGCGTTTTCCAAGCCACACGTGAATGTTCAGGAGTGGTTGGAAGCATTAATGGGCATTAAATGGTGATAAGACCTATCAACATCAATATTCTGGTAATGGAAACCAACGTTGAATCAGCAGCGTAAACCATGCTCTGGCCTTGGCTTCCTGTTGTCTTAGTAAGCTCTGGAGATTCTCCTGGTTTTCTAGTATGTTCCTTGGATTTACTTCTGGACCTCCTGGGCTTAGAGATTCTGTATCAGTGTAACACCCACTCTTCTGATCTTTCATCTTCTGATTTCAACCTGTTCTGAAGGAGCCTTCAGACTTCCCTGCTTCTCTTGCATTCCTTTAGCAAATTCTGACTGAGCTTGTGTAACTGCTGAAGGGGCATGTTCTGTTTGAGGCTTACATACTGAACCACGTTTACAACTTCTGATTGAACTGATGTAGCTGCTGAAAAGCCAACTTCTGACCACGCTGAGCCAAGCTTGCAACTTCTGACCGTTTTTATCTGGAATGGGTCCAGAAGTTCTGAAGCGCTGATTTTTCTTAAACACTCATTTTAGAGAAACATTCTAAGTACTTAGAATTTGATTTTTCTCAAGATAAAAGCGTTGTTTTTTGGAGTTCGTGAGATCATCTTGCTCTTGTAAGTGGCTTGCTTGGTCAAAAGGATAACTGAGGACTTGGATTTGTTTCAGAGGGACCTTGAAAATCCAAGATGGTTTCCTAAAGAAAGGGAGGGAAAATTTTGGGGTACAACAGTTTCCCTTGTTCAATCTTCTTGAACCTGAAGAGTTAGATTGGCAATCTTGCCTTTCGTGACTCGAAGGTAAAAGAAGATTGGACACTAGAGTGCCCTTAAATTTGCACTCGTCAAAGCAATGGATGCGGAAATGGGCTTAAATATGCCATTTGGAGATGGGCTTAAAGATGCCATCAGATGCCATTTGGAGATGGGCTTAAAGATGCCATTTAGAAGGGTGACAGAATCTCGTCGGGGATGGGCTTAAAGATGCCATCTGGAATGAAGATCAGAAAGGTGTCCATGTTTTGAACCATCTCTGGACTGGGGCTTGAATAAGCAATAGATTGACATCCGTTGTTGGGAAGAATCCGTAAACTGTTCTCAAAAGTTGCATCTGAACAAGCGATAGATTAACATCCGTTGTTGGGAAGAATCCATAAACTGTTTTCAGAAGTCTTGAGGTTGAATAAGCAATAGAGCAGCATCCGTTGTTGGGAAGCGTCCGTAAACTGTTTTCAAAGGTTGCATCTGAACAAGTTGGTAGATTAGCATCCGTTGTTGGGAAGAATCCATAAACTGTTTTCAGAAGTCTTGAGGTTGAATAAGCAATAGAGCAGCATCCGTTGTTGGGAAGCGTCCGTAAACTGTTTTCAAAGGTTGCATCTAAACAAGTTGGTAGATTAGCATCCGTTGTTGGGAAGAATCCATAAACTGTTTTCAGAAGTCTTGAGGTTGAATAAGCAATAGAGCAGCATCCGTTGTTGGGAAGCGTCCGTAAACTGTTTTCAAAGGTTGCATCTGAACAAGTTGGTAGATTAGCATTCGTTGTTGGGAAGAATCCATAAACTGTTTTCAGAAGTCTTGAAGAGGAACCGGTGTAGGGCTTCCTGAGGATGAGCTCGCGTAGAACTGCATCTGGATAAATCTGGGATAAGCATTAGAATGTTGCCATGTCTGGGTCAGATCTGAAATATTCCTGGAAAGAATTTCGGGAGATAATGATTTTTGTCTGTCGAATGTAAGCTGGAGGGCTGTCTTGCAAAGGATAGATGAATCCGAGATGGCTGAAGATAAAAGTATCTTGAATGCTGCCGGGAAGAATAATTCCTTGGCTGTTGCTGGGGAAGAGAGTTCCTGATGACTTCTACTGGGGAGCTTCGATCCAATAGACTCACGTTGGGGATGCAAGACTGAGAATCTTCAGTTTGGTGGGAAGCATTTCTGGCGACTTCACTGGGGAACTCAAAATTTGCCCTCCCAAAACTCCGTGGGGAGAAGGTTCATTAGTCTGGCTCCGCTGGGGATTGATAATTTTGAAGCCTTAGCTCAGCTGGGGATACTGAAACTTAAACTCTGAGGGGAATTGAATTCCGGAGGATTCTCTGGCTGGGGATTGTATTGGTAAGTTATGCTGGGGAATTTTGATGAACTCCGCTGGGGATAGGAATAAATTTGGCGAGTTCGATCTTCCGTGGCACTAAGCTGAGGATAACCCAGTTATAAGCCCTTGTGAGGAACAATTTTGAATAAAACTCGGGTGAGACGTCCGTACTCTGCAGGGGATAAGCCTCCAAAATCTACTGGGGATAAGCTTCAAGCCTTGCTGGGGATATGGATTCCAAATCTCCTGGGGGCTTCCTTTGAAAGGGTATCAGGATATCCAACTGTATCTTCAACCTATCAGTAATCCTCTTTCTTGATTCATAAGAAAATGATCATGTTCAAATGCATATGCCTATTTAACAAAACATTGGACGTTTCTCAAAATAAAACAGATAGTGCAAGAGAAAAAGTGAAAGGAAAAGACACAAATCTCTGGGAAAAGTATTTGTATTGACTTTCTATGAGTATATTTGTACAAAGGAGACAATCATCCTAGTAAGAGGATTTTGTCGTAAATATTGAAAGATTTTATACAAAATGAAGGATGGCTATGTGAAATAATTCCATGGGATTCCATTCCGCTATAGCTTTCACAACTCTGAATATCTGTCCATTCAATGCTTCGTTTGCCGATGACTGGATTGATCAGAAGCCTGGAACTGGTTGATGAAGAGATTGTCTTTGAAGTGATCCGACGAGACATAGTCATACGCTTTAATTCCCTAACTTTTGCCTGAATCGCCCTTTCGGGTTTTCGATCCACCGGGAAACCCCTTTTTGCCCAAGCCGCCCTTTCGGGTTTTTGACTTGCCGGGTGTACAGATTTTTTGTTTTGTTTTTATCCCTAATTTTTGCCTGAACCGCCCTTTCGGGTTTTCGGTTCACTGGGATGCCCATTTTTGCCCAAGCCGCCCTTTCGGGTTTTCGACTTGCCGGGTTATTTTATGCGTAGTATCTTTTGACTATGTCTGCGTTCGCAGGGTGCGGCAAATCGTCGCCGTCCATGGTGGTCAGAATCATTGCACCACCAGAAAATATGCTCTTGATCACAAATGGTCCTTCATATGTAGGAGTCCATTTGCCCCTGGGATCGCTTTGCGGCAAGATAATCCGCTTGATTACGAGATCTCTGGCTTGATACACTTGACGTCTGACTTTCTTATTGAAGGCCTTGATCATCCGTTTTTGATACGCTTGACCATGGCATATAGCAGCGAGTCGCTTTTTGTCGATCAGATTGAGTTGATAAAGTCGGGTCTGCATCCAATCATCTTCATTCAAACCTGCATCCTTCATAATCCTTAGAGAAGGAATCTGGACTTCCATAGGCAAAACAGCTTCCATGCCATAAACCAAAGAAAATGGGGTTGCCCCAGTTGAAGTACGTGTCATCGTACGGTATCCATGCAGAGCAAACGGTAACATCTCATGCCAATCTTTGTAAGTGACCGTCATTTTCTGAATGATCTTCTTAATGTTTTTGTTTGCAGCTTCAACAACACCGTTCATCTCCGGCCGATAGGGAGATGAATTGTGATGATAAATCTTGAACTGTTCGCACAATGCGGTGATCATCGTGATATTTAGATTTGTACCGTTGTCTGTGATGATCCTGTCCGGAACACCATACCGACATATGAGATTTTGCTTGATAAAGCGGGCAACCACATTTTTAGTAACAGAGGCGAAGGAAGCTGCTTCGACCCATTTGGTGAAATAATCAATGGCAACCAGGATAAAGCGATGTCCGTTGGAAGCCGTGGGCTTGATCTCTCCAATCATATCAATGCCCCACATTGCAAAGGGCCACGGAGCAGTCAGAACATTGAGGGGAACCGGAGGGATATGAACTTTATCAGCATAAACTTGGCATTTGTGGCAAGTACGGGAATGTTGATGGCAGTCAGCTTCCATGGTAGACCAGTAATAGCCTGCCCTTAGGATCTTCTTAGCCATTGTATGCCCACTCAAGTGAGTGCCAAATGTGCCGCTGTGTATATCAGTCATGATCAACTCTGCTTCAGCTTTGTCTACGCATCGGAGTAATACACAATCATGGCTTTGTTTGTAAAGGATGTCGTTGCTCAGGAAGAATTTAGCAGCGAATTTCCTTAAGAACTTCTTGTCGTTTACGGAAGCTCCTTCGGGATAATCTCTAGTCTCGAGATACCTTTTGATTTCATAGAACCAGGGTTGTTCCACTACTTCTTCGGTATTAATCTCATGACAATGCGCAGGTTCATCCATTCGCTTGATGGTGATTCGGGGAGCCTCGTTATCCCAGTTGAGTTTAAACATGGAGGACATTGTGGCTAGAGCAT
The DNA here is from genome assembly GCA_948472305.1 of Vicia faba. Classification (NCBI taxonomy): domain Eukaryota; kingdom Viridiplantae; phylum Streptophyta; class Magnoliopsida; order Fabales; family Fabaceae; genus Vicia; species Vicia faba. The sequence goes on along the minus strand of OX451738.1, from coordinate 63,727,552 downwards.
CTGCTAGCTGATTCTCTTCTCGCGGGAAATGCTCGAAGGTAATTTGCTCGAAATGAGGCAACAACGTCAAGACATGTTCTTTGTATGGGATAAGATTAGGATGCTTGGTATCCCACTCTCCTTTGATTTGACTGATAACCAAAGCTGAGTCCCCAAATACGATCAAAGATTTGATCCCCAAGTCTATAGCAGCCTTGAGACCAAAGATACAAGCTTCGTATTCAGCCATGTTGTTTGTGCAGCTAAAGCAAAGTCGGGCCGTAAAAGGTGTATGACAACCTTCCGGAGAAATGAGTACCACGCCGATACCGTTTCCAAGTGCATTTGAAGCACCATCGAAGTACAGGGTCCATCGGGATCCCTTTTCGGGTCCGTCATACGGTCCGTCACCTTCAATGTTGTCCAAATTCATGATGTCCTCGTCTGGGAAGTCAAATCTCATGGGTTGATAGTCTTCGATAGCTTGATGAGCCAGATGGTCAGCTAGTACACTCCCTCTTATAGCTTTTTGGGTGGTGTACTGAATGTCATACTCAGTTAGGATCATTTTCCATCTGGCTATCCTTCCAGATAAAGCGGGATTTTCGAAGATATACTTGATAGGATCCATTTTGGAAATCAACAAGGTAGTATGAGTCAACATATACTGTCTTAGTCGGCGAGCAGCCCATAGCAAAGCGCAGCAAGTTTTCTCGAGCAGTGAGTAGCGAGTCTCACAGTCGGTAAACTTTTTGCTAAGGTAATAAATGGCATACTCTTTTCGACCAGACTCGTCATGCTGGCCCAAAACACACCCCATTGAGTTATTCAAAACGGTCAAATACATGATTAGTGGTCTTCCTTCGACGGGTGGTATCAGAATAGGAGGTTCTAGCAAATACTCCTTGATTTTATCAAAAGCAGCTTGGCAATCGTCGTTCCATTTGACTACTTGATCTTTCTTCAAGAGTTTGAAAATGGGCTTGCAGATAGAAGTCAGATGAGAGATGAATCTGGCAATATAATTCAAGCGCCCCAAGAATCCTCTAACCTCCTTTTCGGTACGGGGAACAGGCATCTCTTGTATTGCTTTTACTTTTGCTGGATCGACTTCAATGCCTTTGTTGCTTACAATGAATCCCAGAAGTTTACCAGACCTAATTCCAAAAGTGCACTTGCTTGGATTCAGCCTGAGTTTGTATTCTTTCAACCTGGCAAACAACTTTTCTAGATGTTCAAGGTGCTCTTCCTCTGTTTGTGATCGAGCTATCATATCTTCTACGTAAACTTCAATCTCATGATGTATCATATCATGAAATAAAGCTACCATGGCGCGTTGATAAGTTGCCCCCGCGTTCTTCAGCCCGAACGGCATCACCTTGTAACAGAAAGTGCCCCATTGTGTGACAAAAGTTGTTTTTTCCATGTCCTCGGGGGCCATTTTGATTTGATTGTAGCCCGAGAATCCATCCATGAAGGAAAACACTTTATGCTGAGCTGTATTGTCGATCAAAATGTCGATGTGTGGCAGCGGAAAATCATCCTTGGGGCTGGCCCTATTCAAATCCCGGTAGTCCACACACATCCTGACTTTGCCATCTTTCTTAGGTACCGGCACGATGTTAGCGACCCATTGAGGATAGGACGTAACAGCCAGAAAGCCAGCGTCGAATTGCTTCATTACTTCTGCCTTGATCTTTTCAGACATGTCAGGCCTCATTCGGCGGACTTTTTGCTTGATCGGTGGACAATCCTCTCTTGTGGGGAGACGGTGAACCACGATGTCTGTGTCTAAACCCGGCATGTCTTCATAAGACCAAACGAAGATTTCAACATACTCATTCAACAACTGTACCAGGCGCTCCTTGACTCTTGATTCCAGATTGGCACCCACTTGCACCTCCTTCCGGTCTTCCTCGGTTCCCAAATTGACAGTTTCCAATGACTCTTCGTGAGGTAAGATGGCTTTTTCCTCTTGTTGTAGAAGTCTGGCTAGTTCCCCTGGTACTTCACAACCTTCGTCATCTTCATACTCGGCTTGATTGACCAGATCTTCAGAGTTATTGAAAGATACAGCAGAATAGTCACCCATGGAATCTGGAGTGGATGGGTACCTGCATTGGTGAGTGTGGGTGTGTGTAAGGGATAGCCATCCTTAAACAAAAATGCAAAAGGAAAGAAAATGAACACAAGCAGTTTATCAAATGAAAAACGTCCAATGAATCATTAAACATGGCATATGGATATGAAAAATAATCAAAACCCTTACAAATGGACCTACATGCCCCGGGCAAGGCATGAGGTGAAAAGATAGTGTACGGATTGTTTGAAAGTAAATATTACAGACCAAATAGGAAATGTTTAACAGATAAATTACTGATGAATAAAAGTGATGGGGACAAAGTCTTTTGCCTCCCAGTTGCTCAATCCTCCTTTGACAGTTGGGTAAATCCATTCTTCGATGTTGCTCTCTTTGTCTTCATCTTCCAAGGCGTTGATTCCGTAGGGAGAAATTTTGACTGGCGCTCTTTCAATCTTCGAACGGCGCATAACTTTCTGGCCAGCGGCTGTGAACCCTAATCCAAATTTGTCTGTCTTATGTGGAATATCAGGCAACTGCCCCATGCTGAATTCTTTCCTTCCTTTATTGCGGCCCTTACGTCTTCCAGATATGCCATCCTGGCCATCTGCCTCGGTGTCTCAGCTGCCAACTTTGCTACTGCTATTCTAGGAAGGACTCCTTCGAAATGCTGAAAAGGTGTTTCAATGAACTTCCCTTCTACCTCCACGTACCGGAAAGAATTCAAGTGGCTAATCATGTACTCCTCTTCACCATGGACAGTAATGATCTTTCCCTTGACAGGATACTTCAACATCTGATGTAAGGAGGAAGTGACTGCCCCAGCATGGTGTATCCAAGGTCTACCCAGCAAGCAAGAGTATGACGGACGGATGTCCATCACATAGAAAGTAGATTTAAACACCTCAGTGCCTATTTTGATGGGAATTTCAACCTCTCCATGGACCATTCTCTTCGAACCATCGAAAGCTCTGACAACAATATCACTTGGCTTTAATTCCAACCCTTCACAATCTAGTCGGTCCAAGGCCTTCTTAGGCAATACATTCAGCGACGAACCAGTATCGACCAAGACATGTGCGAGAGTGGTTCCTCGACACTCGACTGAAATGTGCAAAGCATCATTGTGGTTTCTACCTTTAGGAGTTAAGTCAGCATCAGAGAAACCTAATCCATTGTCCGCAGTCAGGCTAGCCACGCAATATTGAAATTGATCTGCTGAGGTCTCCTGGGGCACATGGGTTGCCTTCAGGAATTTTATCAGGGCTTTAGCGTGCGCTTCTGAGCAAAGTAGCAGTGCCAGCATGGAGATCTTTGAGGGGGTTTTCCCCAGCTGTTCTACCACATCGTAATCACTCCTTTTGATTATCCTCAAAATCTCATCCATTTCCTTCTTGGAGGTCTCCGGGATGACCAAGGGTTGAGCCCTCGTCCTGACGAGCTCATCTTGGATTCCCTTACCTTTATCAGCAGTGGTAGGAGGGACAGTACTAGGAACAACAACGTCTTCAACCAAAGGAGTTCTAGCAGAAAGTTTTATTGGTGCAGGGATGACTTGGTCAGCTGATGAGGGTCCAAAGATTGCTCTTGGAGGGGCAATCTCTGGAGAAAATATTCTCCCGCTCCTGGTGATTTTGCTAGTGCCCGCAATGTTACTAATGCTGGCTTCTTCATCATCCGAACCTTCTTCAGTTATTTCAATTTGTTTGATACCATGGTAGTAAACGTCACCGCCATAGTTCCATGGTATGGACTTCTCAGAAACATAGGGGACAGGCCCTGGCATTGTTATCTTCAAAGGAATAAATTTCGTAGCTGGTGTAATCTTAACAGGCTTTTTGACGGACTTGGAAAGATTGGCGTGAATGGTTATGATTGAGACATCTTCAATATGAGTTGGGACAGCAGAAACTTTTTCAAACAAAATTTGTCGACTATCCATAAGGCCTTGGATGCCTTTCTTCAGTAACGGACAATCAAACGACAGAGAGTAACAACAATAGCAGTCTTCTTTACATCCCGGGAAGATCCCGGCCCTTAACAGATTCAACTTAATGGTTAGCAATGGAGTAGTCAGATCATTGACATCAGCAACATACAAATCTTCTTCAATGGCGTTGACATTTCGGCCGTGCTTCGGCATGGATGCAGATATCACATTAGGCTTCTCCGGAGCGTCAAACTCCACTTCCTTCGCCTCTATCAGGTCTTGGATTTTGTGATCGGTGGATCTGGAACTGACTGTTTAACGCTGGTTCGCGAAATGTCGCGGAAGCAAGAGTCGCCACCGTCTTTTATTTTCTCCAAATGGAAAGGACAAAAGCACAGAAAAATTCCTTAAAGAGATTGCTCTCGGTTCGGGAGGTAGATTATAGAAAGGGAAGGTGTTAGCACCCTTTCTATCCATGGTTATCCATGGGCTCTTAGATACTTGCTCACTTGTGTTTTCAAAATGTTTGCTTTTCAATTGTGAGTGGGTTTGAAAAAGTTTCTTTAAAAATTTCAGTTCGACTCTTGTATCAGTCCTCAAGAGTGTTTGAAAAATTGCTTTCGAAAGCTTTTTGAAAAGGTGTTGGTGTGAAAAGTATTTTTTGAATTTGTTTGAGATTTAGAGCAAGTATCTAGAGTCGTCTACCTACCCTAAGGAATTCGTCTGTGTAAATGTCCTTTAAAGTAGTGCCATCCCACCATTGAGAGGTAGGTAGCACCACCGTTGGAGGTGTTCGGGTCAATTCGAGGTTCGGGACATGGTGATCACCAGAGCAATAGGAAGACACCCTAGAAGCTACCCTCATGCCAGGTTCCCGGATCATGAGGACTTACTAAGACATCCTCTACTCGACGATCACCTTTCGAGGCAAGGCAACAGTGAGGTGTACCCTAGGGGTGGTGTGTGATTTGTGTGTCATGTTCATTTATTTTTGTCTTTTGTCATGTTAAAGGTGATCTAGCGTTTGTTTTTATTTTTGTCCATACATTCTTTCATGCCTTGATTAACGGTTAAAAATTGCGAGAAGGTAAAAATTCTAAGCTATTACAAAAGGCGCGGGTCCACATCGCCAAAATTTCTTGAACCCGATTTGACAGAAAATAAAGAAAGAAATAAAAAGTGCGAGAAATAATTTACAAGGCCTTAGGAGAGATACATAAATATTAAATGAAATAAAATAAATATGCGAATTAAATAAGAATTAAAATGAGGGCGTTGGACCCTTTTTTGCAAAATTAAATTAAACGAGGGAATTAATTAATTAAGAGAGAAAAGAAATTGTTTTTGGTATTTTTGGTATTTTAATGAAAAAGAATTAATTAAAATAAATGCTAACCCTAATTCTAGTTGTTTTTAATTTATTAAAAAGAAGATTAAATTTTAACCTAAAATTAACCCTAATTAATTTACATGCAATTTAATTACAAAAATAAATATTTAATATTTTAATTATTATGAAAGAAAAATAAAAAAGGAATAAAAATTATCATAAACCCTAATTCTAACAATTTTAAATTAATTAAGAAAATATTATAATTAATCCTAATTTAATAACTAAATTTAATTATATGCAACTTATTTACAAAAGTACTAAAATAAAATAATTTATTATTTTTTCTTGTCTTTTCTGATTTTTTTTTAATTGTTTTGTGTTTTATGAAAAAAATAATTAAATTGATAGAATTAATTAAAAGAAAATAATAATAAAAAAAAAACAAAGAAAGTAAAATAATTTGGCAAACCTAGGGGGGTTGTTGTCCCCAAAGTGGAGGTCTCTCCTTAGCAATTTGGGCCCATTAACCTTGGCCTGTAAGACTTTTGCGCTGGCATGGATCTTTGTTGACTGAGTGCATCATGTTCTTCATATTGTGGCCATTGATTGAATATCCTGGGACGCGTGGACGTTGGATTTTGAAGGTGCATGATACGCTTCAGCATTGAAACTGCATGGGAATATTGATTGAAAAATAACATGGAAATAATGAGGACCTGGGGCTCGAACCCAGGTCATGAACGTTACCACCCACTACGCTTGCCAACCGTTCCAAATGCATTTTCTGTATATCAAACAACAAACAAATATTATAATACAAGATAATGCGTTAATGCTGCCTGGGCGTGAAATTTCAAACGCTCCAATCATGGAAGGCCACCTAAGCGTCTTCCTCGTTGGTTTGTTTTTTTCCTGAAACAAGAACACTTTAGCAACGGTTTTCAAACGTTGCTATAGACGCTATATTAGAAAATAGCGAATAGCCCCTGGGGCTTCATAAATTGAGCGCGATGATGCCATTGTTTTCGTCCAAACCCCCTGAATCCATTCATGGCATCGTGGTGGTCTAATTTTGCTGTATTCAAAAACCCCCAATTTGAAGGTTGAAGAACCCTAAAAAACAACCATGGTAGATTCGCGTACGATGCCCTAAACTTCAATCAAGTTATGTGGTTAGCTTCAGAATAAAGTAATTAGTACAAATATACAAACAAAATGCTATATAAATGCCTAAATATGGAAACACGATTTTGAGAAAAAAATGAAGAAAGCTTGACTTCTGTATACCAATTCTGGATGTTGGGAGGATTGATTTTGATTGGAAAACGTTCTATGATCCTCAAGGAAGCTAATGGAATCACTATTTGGTCTTGAATCGTCCTCTAACCTAGTTTTCAGATTTGGAATTTTTGCCAAAAAATTGAGTTGTCAATGGAGTTTCTGCGCAGCTTTTTGGTCAATGGCATTAGGGTTGTGATCAGGCTTATGTATGGACTGAATTAGGTCAAAAAACTTGATCAAAATCCTTTGCATTCATGGTTTGGAAGATTTGATTTTTCAAGATCTTTTTTCAATATTTTCCATGCTATTTTGTACCAATCATGACCAATTCTCTTCAATTCTTTCCATATTTGATTATGCACGAATTTTTGAACCTATTACATGTACAAAAAGATTTGATAAATTAGGTTTAGTATTTTCCATGTATTTAATTAATTTAAATGAATTATTAATAATAAAAATTCAAATAAATGAATAAAAAATGAAGAAAAACTTCCCTTTGGGCCAAATGGTCGTGTGCATGTCTTGGATGATGAATTGTGGAAGAAAAATAGGCCCATTAGCAATTTTAGGTCATTTGAAGCAATGTTGACTTTTCAAAATATCCAAAAATTTCCCAACTTCCACAAGGCATAACTTGCTCAATTTTTAAGCTTTGCTCATGTTCTTGGACATTTTGGAAAGCTCTTTGAGTCCTCTAACCAATGCCTCTGGTCCCATGTCATTCTGATTTACCAATCTCAAGTTATGGCCTTTGACTTAAAGTCCCTTTTTGTTGACTTTTGAAAATGACCTATAATGTTGAAATTGATAACTTTTTGTGAGAGCATTTCTTGGACTTGAAGTATGAAGAGGAGTTGTAGGAAATGTATTTCTCTTAAAAATGAGCTTTGTATGGAATTTTTCTGATAATCCATGTGAAAATTATGCCCTGGTCAATTTACAGTTGACTTTTTCAGCTGTCCAAATAAGGAAACTTTTGCATCTTGATGATTTTTGAGCCAAGCTTTGAGAATCATGATCAAGCATTGATCAAATGATGTTTGTGGCTTCAAAATGATATGTTGACCAAAATTTGAACTTTTGACTGTCAAATGACCATTTTGCCCCTATAGTTGACTGTAGTGCAATTAGGGTTTTTGACTGTGCCATTTTGTGCTGAAAGTCTTGAAACTTGCTATGAGGATGCTTGACCATATTTGTAGGCATGTGGGACTTGATTGGACCCTTGGAAACTTCATTTTCTTGATCAGAACCAAAACCCTAATTTTGACTATTAAGGAGGCTCTTACACTGTGCAACCCTTGGGGAATTTTGAAGCTTGACTTTGGCAATTTCTTGAAGAATATGGGAGGGCAAATTTTGGGGTACAACAGTTGCCCCTGTTCAATCTTCTTAGACCTGAGGATGCAGATTGGCTGACGTGCCTTTCGTAATCCGAGGGTAGAAGATGATTGAACACTAGAGTGCCCAGAAATTTGCGCTCACATAGTAGCAATGTGATGATGGGAATGGGCTTATAGATGCCATTTGGAGATTGATGGATGGTGGATGGGCTTATAGATGCCATCTGGATGTTGATCGCCTAAGAGATTCCTTAGCGAGAACCTGCGTACCTGCAAAAGAAAAAAAAAGATTACCTGACATGTTGCAGGAGCTGGTTTTCAGATGCTTGGTATAGATATGTCCTGACTGGTTACAGGAGCTGAATCTGGAGCTTCAAAAGGCGATGAATGAACCAGGGATAGTTACTACCTCAACAGGAACGGTGAGAGAACCTTGGATGACCTTAACTTCAACAGTAAATATTGAGAGAATCTTGGTGGGAATTACCATCTTCGCAGTATCGGGAAGAGAACCATAGGAAATTATAATCTCAAAAACGGACGTTTGAGAAAAACTTGGAATGGAATTATCATCTCCGCAGTATCGGGTAGAGAACCATAGGAAATTATAATCTCAAAAGCGGACGTTTGAGAAAAACCTGGGATGGAATTATCGTCTCCGCAACATTGGGGAGAGAACCATAGGAAATTATAATCTCAAAAGCGGACGTTTGAGAAAAACCTGGAATGGAATTATCGTCTCCGCAACATCGGGAAGAGAACCAGAGGAAATTATAATCTCAAAAGCGGACGTTTGAGAAAAACCTGAAATGGAATTATCGTCTCCGCAACATCGGGGAGAGAACCATAGGAAATTATAATCTCAAAAGCGGGCGTTTGAGAAAAACCTGAAATGGAATTATCGTCTCCGCAACATCGGGAAGAGAACCATAGGAAATTATAATCTCAAAAGCGGACGTTTGAGAAAAACCTGAAATGGAATTATCGTCTCCGCAACATCGGGGAGAGAACCATAGGAAATTATAATCTCAAAAGCGGACGTTTGAGAAAAACCTGAAATGGAATTATCGTCTCCGCAGCATCGGGGAGAGAACCATAGGAAATTATAATCTCAAAAGCGGACGTTTAAGAAAAACCTGAAATGGAATTATCGTCTCCGCAGCATTGGGGAGAGAACCATAGGAAATTATAATCTCAAAAGCGGACATTTGAGAAAAACCTGAAATGGAATTATCGTCTCCGCAACATCGGGGAGAGAACCATAGGAAATTATAATCTCAAAAGCGGACGTTTGAGAAAAACCTTTGATAACTTCTACTGAGTCTTCATCAGAAAAATCTGTTTGGGGTTGATTTAGCTGGACTAGAGAAGGCCTTGGACTGGATAAGAAATCTTTGGAGTCGATTAACTGAACCGGTCTAGGTCTTGAAAGATGATTGAGAATTTAGCTGAATCTTTCCTGAAAGGTAAAGGTCAGTCATATGCAATGCATGATATGGACCAAGCAATGATGTTCTCAACATAAATGAGATTCGTAAGATATGATGCGTCTATGCATGCTATAATGATGCATGTGATGTTTAGGAATGTATGCTTTCGTCTAGGAAAGTGAATCCTTGACGGGTGCCGGGAGGTCACTCCTGGGCTGATGTTGGAGAATAGATTTCGCTTCCGCTGGGGATGATAATTGCAAGAATACCGGTAGGAGAAGATAACTTCGTTGGGGAATAAACTTGGCGAATGGAATAACTCTGCGGGGGGAAAAGTACCCTAGCGATCTTGCTGGGAAGCAACACTCTGTGGGGAGAGAGATACTTTGCTGAGTTGTTGATAATAACTTGCTGGGGATATCTTTGCTGTATTGGAAGTGTGAATAGACTTCGCTGGGGGTAAGAAGACTGTGTCGACGACGACCTTTCCGTGGCTTTTGGCTGAGGATAACCCAGTTATATCCTGTTAAGGAAATAACTCTTTGAATAAAGTCGGACGACACGTTCGTGCTCTGCGAGGGATAAGCTTCCAGAATCTACTGGGGATAAGCTTACTGCTTGGGGAGATGGGTTCCAATTTTCCTGGGGAACTAGATTAGACTCTCCTGGGGAAGTTTTGAACTGCGGGGGAAGTGACTTCATTGAATGTTTGTATGCCGCCGGGGAACAATCTTTAGACCAAGACTGCCGGGGATGCTTGTTAAGAATATATGCTGCTGGGGAATGTTGATATCTGCTGGAGGATACTCAACTTCCTTAAGATTTGATAATATAGCTTGGAGAGAGTGTATTGACTGCTTACTCTCTGGGGAATTAGGATATCTGGTTATGTTCTTTAGCTGAACCTACCTTGGTACCTTTGGAGGACAGAACAATTTGATTGCTCAGACAACTCTTTATTGCCCTTGTTTCTGAGGTATGAGAGGAAGACCTGTGAGGTGCTGATGGTTGTTGATGGACAAACCTTCTTCTGGTAGGCAGGTGATAAGATGACATGACGTAGTCGTACGCTTATATCCCTAACTTTTGCCTGGACCACCCTTTCGGGTTTTCAGTCCACCGGGATACCCATTTTTGCCCAAGCCGCCTTTTCAGGTTTTCGACTTGCCGGGTGTACATATTTTTTCATTTCATCCCTTATTTTTGCCCGAACCCTTTTGGTTCGCCAGGAAGCCCTTATTTTTGCCTAGGTATGTCAACCTAGCGGGTCTTTGATTTTGCGTAGTATCTTTTCGACTATGTCCACGCTCTCAGAATGTAGGGAGTTGCCCCTGTTAACAGTGTTTTGTCATGCCACCAGAAGGTATTTGATCAGGCAAGATTTGGCGTTGGAATGCCCCAAGTGACTCAGGTGGAGACTTGCCCCAGGCTATTCGGCCTTTGAGAGATTCTCTGAATCTTGATTGGACTGCCCCAGATAATGGACCATGGTCATGTCTGCCCCTTGATTGGAGGTACTTCTGTTCATTAGGCATTCGTCGTGCGAACTTCTATGCTGTTCAAACAAAAAGTCATATGCAAACAAAGTTATGTTAAAAAATGCAAAGCCTATGTCTGTCTTGAAGATTTTGAAGATGCATTCTTTTTTCATAAAACAAATGAATGTTTGTAAAACGTGATGTCAACTCCTTCTTTATAGTAAGCCTTAAGGAGTCAGGATACCTTTTGTAACAGTATGCTTTCTAACTAACCCATGCTTCAGCTAGGACTTTTAAGGGTTATAACGTGGTCTGGTTCACGGTTTAAGAAACAAAGGATAAAGGCTCAAATTATTTGTACCCACCCGCTCTTCGTGATGTTCTTCAATCCTAAACTCAGCTGATCGTGCGTTAGACCTTATTTGAGTTTTTGTCCTGATGTTCCAATGATGGTTCAGATATTGATGATTTATTCTGAATAGGCAGTCATTTTTGTTTTTGCTGAGGGTTTGTAAGACCTCTTTCTTTCCTGATTTTTTTTGTTATCCCTTTCTTTTTTTTGCCTGAACTGTTTCCTTTTTTGGAATCACAGTCAGCGGGATGCCCCAGTTTTGTAAGTCTCCTTCATGGGTTTTGACTTAATGGGTTTTTTATTTTTTAAGATAATGACTGCCTTTCTTTATTGATTATTCGGAACCATCACTGTCTTTCTTCGTTTTGTAAGGACTTCTTTGGTGCCATTTGTTATGCACTTGGATCAACTGAGAGAACTACCCTGCCCCAGGTTATGATTAAGGGTTTTAGATTTCGAAAATAAAAAACTCCTACTTCTTTGGCTCAGAGGGGTTGACGAGGGATTATCATCCTTATAACTCCAGTGTTTAGGGATTGAAACAATGCCTGTACCTCATCAGCGGGGTCTGTTCAAAAGCATACTGTAGATTATGGTATCGTTTTCGTCATCCTCCCTCAAGAGGCTTAGAATTTTAGATCAAGAGTTGACATCAGAAAAAATATGAAAATAGTTTGCATTTAGTGAATACGAATATATTGTTTCAGAACAGACATATGCGATGCATTAAATGAAATAACCAAGTTTGACATGAGTAAATGTTTGAACAAAAGAGAATTGCAACTTGAACATTCGAATGAACAAAAATTTCTCAATCCTAGCCATGTTTTGGCAAAGGAGCAGTGATCACGTGGGGAGTCTTGGGTACTTTAAACTGAATCTCTCCAGTGTCGATCATGTCTTGGATCTTATTTTTCAAGCTCCAACAATCATCTGTAGTATGCCCCGGGCTGTCAGAGTGATAAGCGCAGCGGGCGTTGGGGTTATACTTCGGTGACGTTGTATTTTGGTTCTTCGGAGCTTCTTTTAGAGTTACCAGCTTGGTCTCCAGCAACTGTGGCAATATCTGGGATAAGGTCATGCTGAGCCGAGTGAACTGCCTTCTCTTGCTCTTTTGTCGGTTGTGATGTTGAATTTGTGACACTATAGCCATTTGAGGAGCTCTCCCCTTACCTCCTTGTCTCAAAGGTGGTCGAACGATGGCTGGCTTTTTGCCCTTAGACTTTTGCCCCAGTTGGTTACCCTGAAGCGGTTGGTTGACTAGAAACCAGAGCTCATCTTGTCTTTGAGCTAACCCTTGAATGGAAGTCACCTGCCCCAGCATCTGGACCTTCAATGCATCCACCTCATCTTGTAGGTGTTTCAGCCTTTCATCCTCAGCACTGTTCCTGACAAAGGTCTCCATGAGAAGTGTCCTTAGCTCTTCCTGCCCCTTGGATAGATTCAGGAGGATTTTCCCGAACCTGGTCTCTTGAGCCAGAAAGTCCTGGTTATCTTGTTGGGAAGTCATTGCTGAAATAAACAGCGGAGATGGTAAGTGACCTGCAACAAGGAAAATTGTTATGCAATGATGTGTATGACATGCATGCAATGTTTTCAAGGACCTCGCGGGATAAACAAGAAAATTTGTCAGAATTTGAATCTGGTAGCTTGAGTGAAGGAACTTCATGTTGTTGAGAATCCTTCTTCAAGGGTCAAAAGCTCACCATTCTAGTGGGTCATAGCCCCTGACTTTAGTCATCATGTCTAGTTTTGATTTCCAAACAACTTTGGTTAAGGGAACCTTCTTCAAGAGTCAGAGCTCACCATATCAAGTGGGTCATAGCCCCTGACAACTCTGTCTAGAGGAAAATAAATCCTCTTTGCCCCTTGCTGGGATAGTTGATTCACCATGACCTGCATCACAAGCCCTTGAGATCCTTGAAATAGGTTAGGATGTATGCAATGGTATGATGCTATGCTATGCATGGGGTAGTATGGATAAACCCTATTATGAGCCCTTATTAAGGACCGCAAACCAAAACCTGCAAGAAGCTCAAGTAAAACCTGTCATGAGTCCCAGTTAAGGACTAAAACAAACCCTGCAAGAAACTTAGTACACCCTGTTATGAGTCCCAATTAAGGACTATAAACGAAACCTGCAAGAAACTCGGTAGACCTTGTTATGAGTCCTAATTAAGGACTACAAACAAAACCTGCAAGAAGCTCAAGTGTCAGACAACAAGCATGCAAATAGTCAAGTACGAAGGCACACAAGTCACACAAGAGAAACCCTTAGAGTTTAGGCCAGCGTGGGGTCTGGGTATTACCCTCTTGAAGTTGGTGGGCTCAACCTGTCCTATTAGAAGTAACCGGGTTCTAAGGATCCCAATATCACTGGATTGCTTTCATTGTTCATCGTTTCGATTTAGCCACTGAACTGGCGACCGAAATATTCCAGGAAAGCAACCCTCAATTGAGTGTAGTATCGAGTATCAACCAACCTCGGACTGCACCAAAGTCAGTTATCTCACTACCCTAAAGAGGCCAAGATAGTTCAATTAAGGTTCCTAAGGTCTGTTGATGCTTCACGACACCACGCGGAGGCCCCGTACTCTCCTTGACTGAACTCAAGGGTTACCGGTACACACCAAAGTGCCACATCAACGTAGCAGACTGTTTCAACCATGTCGGTATACCCCGCACAGTTCCCTCACAGCCTTGTTGCTACTTTCTAAGAAGGTATCCCCCAGATCCGGGTTAGGATCTATAGAACTCCCAAGCAACCCACAATTTAAAGCACACAAGGAAAGCAATTGAAAACACAGTGATCTTAGTCCTAAGGTACACCTCACTTTAAGTTAATTCCCCAGCAGAGTCGCCAGTTCTGTGATCGGTGGATCTGGAACTGACTGTTTAACGCTGGTTCGCGAAAAGTCGCGGAAGCAAGAGTCGCCACCGTCTTTTATTTTCTCCAAATGGAAAGGACAAAAGCACAGAAAAATTCCTTAAAGAGATTGCTCTCGGTTCGGGAGGTAGATTATAGAAAGGGAAGGTGTTAGCACCCTTTCTATACATGGTTATCCATGGGCTCTTAGATACTTGCTCACTTGTGTTTTCAAAATGTTTGCTTTTCAATTGTGAGTGGGTTTGAAAAAGTTTCTTTGAAAATTTCAGTTCGACTCTTGTATCAGTCCTCAAGAGTGTTTGAAAAATTGCTTTCGAAAGCTTTTTGAAAAGGTGTTGGTGTGAAAAGTATTTTTTGAATTTGTTTGAGATTTAGAGCAAGTATCTAGAGTCGTCTACCTACCCTAAGGAATTCGTCTGTGTAAATGTCCTTTAAAGTAGTGCCATCCCACCATTGAGAGGTAGGTAGCACCACCGTTGGAGGTGTTCGGGTCAATTCGAGGTTCGGGACATGGTGATCACCAGAGCAATAGGAAGACACCCTAGAAGCTACCCTCATGCCAGGTTCCCGGATCATGAGGACTTACTAAGACATCCTCTACTCGACGATCACCTTTCGAGGCAAGGCAACAGTGAGGTGTACCCTAGGGGTGGTGTGTGATTTGTGTGTCATGTTCATTTATTTTTGTCTTTTGTCATGTTAAAGGTGATCTAGCGTTTGTTTTTATTTTTGTCCATACATTCTTTCATGCCTTGATTAACGGTTAAAAATTGCGAGAAGGTAAAAATTCTAAGCTATTACAAAAGGCGCGGGTCCACATCGCCAAAATTTCTTGAACCCGATTTGACAGAAAATAAAGAAAGAAATAAAAAGTGCGAGAAATAATTTACAAGGCCTTAGGAGAGATACATAAATATTAAATGAAATAAAATAAATATGCGAATTAAATAAGAATTAAAATGAGGGCGTTGGACCCTTTTTTGCAAAATTAAATTAAACGAGGGAATTAATTAATTAAGAGAGAAAAGAAATTGTTTTTGGTATTTTTGGTATTTTAATGAAAAAGAATTAATTAAAATAAATGCTAACCCTAATTCTAGTTGTTTTTAATTTATTAAAAAGAAGATTAAATTTTAACCTAAAATTAACCCTAATTAATTTACATGCAATTTAATTACAAAAATAAATATTTAATATTTTAATTATTATGAAAGAAAAATAAAAAAGGAATAAAAATTATCATAAACCCTAATTCTAACAATTTTAAATTAATTAAGAAAATATTATAATTAATCCTAATTTAATAACTAAATTTAATTATATGCAACTTATTTACAAAAGTACTAAAATAAAATAATTTATTATTTTTTCTTGTCTTTTCTGATTTTTTTTTAATTGTTTTGTGTTTTTATGAAAAAAATAATTAAATTGATAGAATTAATTAAAAGAAAATAATAATAAAAAAAAACAAAGAAAGTAAAATAATTTGGCAAACCTAGGGGGGTTGCTGTCCCCAAAGTGGAGGTCTCTCCTTAGCAATTTGGGCCCATTAACCTTGGCCTGTAAGACTTTTGCGCTGGCATGGATCTTTGTTGACTGAGTGCATCATGTTCTTCATATTGTGGCCATTGATTGAATATCCTGGGACGCGTGGACGTTGGATTTTGAAGGTGCATGATACGCTTCAGCATTGAAACTGCATGGGAATATTGATTGAAAAATAACATGGAAATAATGAGGACCTGGGGCTCGAACCCAGGTCATGAACGTTACCACCCACTACGCTTGCCAACCGTTCCAAATGCATTTTCTGTATATCAAACAACAAACAAATCTTATAATACAAGATAATGCGTTAATGCTGCCTGGGCGTGAAATTTCAAACGCTCCAATCATGGAAGGCCACCTAAGCGTCTTCCTCGTTGGTTTGTTTTTTTCCTGAAACAAGAACACTTTAGCAACGGTTTTCAAACGTTGCTATAGACGCTATATTAGAAAATAGCGAATAGCCCCTGGGGCTTCATAAATTGAGCGTGATGATGCCATTGTTTTCGTCCAAACCCCCTGAATCCATTCATGGCATCGTGGTGGTCTAATTTTGCTGTATTCAAAAACCCCCAATTTGAAGGTTGAAGAACCCTAAAAAACAACCATGGTAGATTCGCGTACGATGCCCAAAACTTCAATCAAGTTATGTGGTTAGCTTCAGAATAAAGTAATTAGTACAAATATACAAACAAAATGCTATATAAATGCCTAAATATGGAAACACGATTTTTGAAAAAAAAATGAAGAAAGCTTGACTTCTGTATACCAATTCTGGATGTTGGGAGGATTGATTTTGATTGGAAAACGTTCTATGATCCTCAAGGAAGCTAATGGAATCACTATTTGGTCTTGAATCGTCCTCTAACCTAGTTTTCAGATTTGGAATTTTTACCAAAAAATTGAGTTTTGTCAATGGAGTTTCTGCGCAGCTTTTTGGTCAATGGCATTAGGGTTGTGATCAGGCTTATGTATGGACTGAATTAGGTCAAAAAACTTGATCAAAATCCTTTGCATTCATGGTTTGGAAGATTTGATTTTTCAAGATCTTTTTTCAATATTTTCCATGCTATTTTGTACCAATCATGACCAATTCTCTTCAATTCTTTCCATATTTGATTATGCACGAATTTTTGAACCTATTACATGTACAAAAAGATTTGATAAATTAGGTTTACTATTTTCCATGTATTTAATTAATTTAAATGAATTATTAATAATAAAAATTCAAATAAATGAATAAAAAATGAAGAAAAACTTCCCTTTGGGCCAAATGGTCGTGTGCATGTCTTGGATGATGAATTGTGGAAGAAAAATAGGCCCATTAGCAATTTTAGGTCATTTGAAGCAATGTTGACTTTTCAAAATATCCAAAAATTTCCCAACTTCCACAAGGCATAACTTGCTCAATTTTTAAGCTTTGCTCATGTTCTTGGACATTTTGGAAAGGTCTTTGAGTCCTCTAACCAATGCCTTTGGTCCCATGTCATTTTGATTTACCAATCTCAAGTTATGGCCTTTGACTTAAAGTCCCTTTTTGTTGACTTTTGAAAATGACCTATAATGTTGAAATTGATAACTTTTTGTGAGAGCATTTCTTGGACTTGAAGTATGAAGAGGAGTTGTAGGAAATGTCTTTCTCTTAAAAATGAGCTTTGGATGGAATTTTTCTGATAATCCATGTGAAAATTATGCCCTGGTCAATTTACAGTTGACTTTTTCAACTGTCCAAATAAGGAAACTTTTGCATCTTGATGATTTTTGAGCCAAGCTTTGAGAATCATGATCAAGAATTGATCAAATGATGTTTGTGGCTTCAAAATGATATGTTGACCAAAATTTGAACTTTTGACTGTCAAATGACCATTTTGCCCCTACAGTTGACTGTAGTGCAATTAGGGTTTTTGACTGTGTCATTTTGTGCTGAAAGTCTTGAAACTTACTATGAGGATGCTTGACCATATTTGTAGGCATGTGGGACTTGATTGGACCCTTGGAAACTTAATTTTCTTGATCAGAACCAAAACCCTAATTTTGACTGTTAAGGAGGCTCTTACACTGTGCAACCCTTGGGGAATTTTGAAGCTTGACTTTGGCAATTTCTTGAAGAATATGGGAGGACAAATTTTGGGGTACAACAGATTTTATGCTTGAGTGCCCAACAATCATTGGTGTCGTGTCCAACACTGTCTGAATGGTAGGCGCATTTAGCATTAGCATGATAATGCGGAGAGGACGTATTCACATTCTTTGGTGCCTCCTTGATGGTGGCGAGATTCAACTTCAATAGATGGGGAAGCACTTGCGCTGGAGTCATATTAATGCGGGTGAACTGCCGTTGTGGCCGTTCCACCCGTTGTTGATTTGGTCTGGACTGGTTGTAGCGAGGTTGCTCGCTTGGAGTATTTTGAATCATTACGGCCCCCAGAGTTGGCCGGCGTTCCGTCTTCCCTGCTCTTCTCTGAGAATATACCACAGCTGTCTCCTTCTTAAAAGGCTTCTTCTCAAAACTTGTAGCAACACCCTTTTGAATCTTTCCTGACTTGATACCAGCTTCTATTCTTTCGCCTGTTAAGATCAAATCGGTAAACCCCGCGGAAGAGTTACCAATTAGATGATTGAAAAATGGCCCAGATAGGGTCCCTAAAAACATATCAACGAGCTCACGATCGGTTAAAGGAGGCTGCACCCTGCCAGCCAAATCCCTCCATTTTTGTGCATATTCTCTGAATCCTTCGCCTGTTCCCAATGACATACCCTGAAGTTGGGTACGAGTAGGGGCAAGGTCAGAATTGTACTGATATTGTTTGTAAAAAGCGGTGGCCAAGTCTTCCCAATTGCGGACGCTGGTTCCCTCTAGCTGATAAAACCACTCCAATTGAGCTCCAGAAAGGCTGTCTTGAAAGAAATGAATCCAAAGATTTTTATCTGCCGTATAAGGTTGAATCTTTCTCACGTAGGATCTGAGATGCATTTTTGGACAAGACAGCCCATCATACCTCACAAACACTGGCACTTTGAATTTTGGGGGAATCACAATCCCGGCAACCAAACCCAAGTCTTCAAAATCCAAACCCGGTACTCTTTGTAATTCCATGGCGGCCAATCTGTCTTCTAGCCCTTTGTATTTGTCATCAGCTGGAGGATATTGCTGATCAGAGTAATCTTCATCCTCTTCGACCTCCTCTTCTTCCGCATCAGACTCGGAAGGTACCGCAACTCCACCTCCTTTGCTGGTTCCTTCATCAGAGATAAGAGGAAATTCCAGCACTCTCCGAGCTTCTCCGTCAAATCTTCTCCCCAAAGTAGCCACCCCGAGTCTCTTTTTCTTCTTTTTCACTGGGTCTTTGTTCCCCAATTGAGTCTTGATATCCTCCTGACCCTTAGCCAAGGTCATCAGGAGTTGCTGAAACTGTGCATTTTGAGCTTGTAGGTCTTTGATTGTTTGCTCGAGATCCATCCTACTGAAATAAACAGCAGACAGATAAGGAAACCTGGAGTGAGACCTGCTTATGCACATGATGAATGGTATGCTTATGTATGCAATGCATTCAAGGATTTAGGACATTCAAAATTGTTTCAGACAAAGAAGAACGCACATCATATTAATAAGAAGAAATTTGTTAGTACATAAATGCCCCATGGGCCAAATATTACAAAAACTTCTTAAGGTAAAAAGACATTGTGCATCCTCTTTGGCGCAATGTAGGTGTTGAGGGCCTCTTGCTCATGGAGTCGGCGGGTAAGCTCTAGAACCTTCTTCTCACTAGCGTAGAAGCTAGCTTAAAAAGTATTCCGTTCTTCCTTGAGCTGAATCCAACTTTTCTGCATTTCCTCCCACGATGTAGGCATGTCAGGATGTAGGATGGTGTAGGGAACCTCTCCTTCACTGACGGGCTCTTTAATCACAGGGAGTACATGAGGATAAGGCATCATCAGACTTTGGGCTCGGGCTCGTACCCACTTGAGATAAGGCTCGAGGGGGATGGAGTTCTTGTGTCCCAGAGTCTGGCTATCAACGTTGTTGGGTCTTCCCCAAGCTCTGATGAATCTTTGGCGAAGTCCTTGCGCATCGTTGTCGAAGTCAAAAACTAGGTCAGGAATCAACATGTCATGAGGGCCATCCCTCCGTGCATATCCAAATTGCCTCAAAGCTAGGCAAGGGTTGTAGGTGATACCTCCTCTGATTCCAAGTAAAGGAACATTGGGAAACTCTCTACAACGATCGACGATGATGACATTTTCTCTGGACCGAGAACACCAATGTACATCAGAGTGAGTAAGAGTCATCAACCGTTGGGACCACCTTGAGCCTTGGTCATTCTTCAAGACAGATTGTGGAAGGTGCGAAATAAACCACCTTGCAAGGAGAGGAGTACAGCACATGAGAACACCCCTCTTTCTCATTGTTCGTGTGTAAAATGAGTGAAGAATGTCCCCAAGCAATGTTGGTATTGGATTTCTGGACAAGAAGATTTTGACGGCGTTGACATCTACCAATTGGTCAGAATTTGGGAACAAGACCAATCCATAGATAAGGAGTGCCACAATTTCTTCAAAGGCTTGAAGGTCCAATGAATTCCAACATTCTTGTGCTTTCTCAAACAAGAATTTTGCTAAGAATCCTTTGACGCCGCTTCTGGTTTCCCAATGCCCCTTGATGTCGGATGGTTGTAGATGTAATGCTCGAGAAACATCTTCCGGCTTTGGTTCCTTTTCCGTACCGTTGAAGGGTAGTTGATTAAGGATAGGAATTCTCAGGAGTTGAGAAAACTCCTCCAAAGTGGGAACCAACTGGTAATCAGGGAAAGTAAAACAGTGGTGAAGGGGGTCAAAGAACTGGAATAGCACTTTCATCATGTCTTCTTCAATGTTGGTGTTGACTAAGCTGAGCAGTCTACCATGTCTTTCACTGAAGGATGAGTTTTTCGGAATTCTTGAGGTGAGCTCCTTGAGTTGAGGAGAGATTCTCACAAGGTTGACTTGGATGGTTTTTCTGCGAGGAATTTCCATGACCTACAAAACAAGAACAAAGATGAAGATCCAAACCCTTGAAATGGTTAGTGAATGCATATGATGCTTTATGATGTTTATGATGTATGCACAAAACATATGTACAAGCAATTCACACCAAACCCTTGTTTCAGGCTTGCATGGGGTTCCATAGGTAAGTACCCTCTTGAGTGTAGTTGGCTTAAAAACTTGTCCTATAAATAGTAACCGGGTTCTAAGGAGCTCAATATCATTGGATTGCTTTCATTGTTCATTGTTTTGGTTTAGCCACTTAACTAGCGACCAAAATATTCCAAGAAAACAACCCTCAATGAGTGTAGTATCGAGTATCTACCAACTTCGGACTGCACCAAAGTCGGTCATCTCACTACCCCTAATAAAAGGCCAAGATGGTCAAGTAAGGTTATAGGTCATTAGTGCTTAGTGACATCACTCAGCGGCCCCGTACTCTCCTTGATTGAACTCAAGGGTTACCGGTACTCACAAATATGTCGCACTAATATAGCTATTGCTTCGACCGTGTCGGTATACCCCGCACAGTTTCCATAACGTATTGCTATCTATGAATGTTTCCCAAAATCCGGGTGTAGGATTGCAAACCCAAACAAGAGAGCCAAAAATATAAAGCAATCAAATCAAACAATTAGTCATGCAAGAGGGTGATCTAAACCCTAAGGTTACTCCACTTTTGAAATTATCCCCAGCAGAGTCGCCAGTTCTGTGGTACGGTGGGAGAACTGACTATGGTTTTGCGTTTGTTTTCGCAAATGTTTCGGTTGAGCAAGAGTCGCCACCGACTTTTTATTTTATCCTAAGGAAAGGTTCAAAAAGCACAGCAAAAACCTTTGAGATTTTTCTTGGGTTCGGGGAGTAGATTATAGAAAGGGAAGGTATTAGCACCCTTTCTATCCATGGTTATCCATGGGCTCTTAGGTACTTGCTTAGATCAACTTGCCTTGGTTTTCAATTGTTCGAAATGGTGCTTTATGTGTGGTTTTTGAAAAGGTTTTGAAAAAGATGCCTTGTATAGGCTACCCTTGTAACAATTCTTTACTCGAATGTTTTACAAAAGGTGTTTGTCTTTTTGAAAAGATGTTTCAAGGTTTTTTTGAAAAGTTTGTTTTGAAAGTGTTTTGTGAAGTGTGGTTTGAAAAATAGGCAAGTGTTTTTGTTTTGCAAGTTGACAAGTACTTAAGAGCGATCTACCCTAAAGTTCTCAAAGATTTTTGTTATGTTTTAACTCTTTTAACAATTTTGTTCCACCATTGAATTTGGTGGACAATCTTGTATTAGGATGTGAAAGGGACGGGCGGGGGTCATCGTTTAGACCATAATTGCAATAGTGCTAAGTATCTTTGGGCAATTTTTCTTTGAAAGGGACTTTGATCATTTTAGGCAACTTTTCGAAAGCGTCATCGAGGGACTATGATCAATTGATTGTTATTGCTTTGCCCAAAGAGACCTAACATGCAATATGGCCTAATTTTGAAAGGCAACAAGTGGATGTAACCCTAGGGGTGTTAGTGTGCAAGTGTGTTTTATTGCATACAAGAGTTTTTTTCTTCTTTGAATTAGGTTTTTCTATTTCATTGATTTTATCTTGCCATACATGTCCTAATTACTAGTAATAAGGAGCGGAAATATAAAATCCTACGCTATTACAACAATTAGGGGAGGGGGATACACATTTGTACATGGGGGGTTCAACGAGAAAAATAGACAAAAAAGAAAATAGCAAAAAACAAGATATATATAGAGAGAGAGAGAGAGGGAGCCTGCGCGCTGTTGGGAGGTCATCAGAAGTTCTGACTCAGATCCGCTGCCAGATGATCAACCTCTTGGTTAAACTGTATGAGTCAGAACTTCTGACTCTAGCACCTGCAAAACAGAACCTTGTTAGTGGGGAAATCAGAAGTTCTGATTCCCCTGCGCTGCAAGACAGAAGTTTGTTAGTGGAGAAACCAGAAGTTCTGATTCTGCTGAAAAAGCAATAACTCTCAGAGGTTCTGATATCATTGACAGCAAAACAGGCTTCAGATGTGCTAACGTCAAAGTCAGCACTTGGCTTTTCCCTGTACTAACCAGAACATCTGCAATTCTGTTGTTACTCCACAAAACAGGAAACATATTTGGAACAGATCCAGCAAATACAAAAATGTTTCAGAGGTCAGAACCACCAAGGTCACAGGCAAGTCCTATACTGGCTCAGAATGTTCTGAGGTATGAAAATCCTCAGAACATAAACAGCAACAACATGATATTTACATTATGTTTATTTGAGTATGCACAGCTAATGATGCTTAACAGCGTGATGAGGGTCAGCAGGTGCTTACCTGACTGTTGGAAAAGTTGGTGGGTGAAAGTTAGCTTTTGACTCTGGTGGTGTTCTGGACAGATTTTCTTTGAAAGGGCTGGTAAAGGCGTATACGTATGTAGGGTCAGAAGTTTGGAAAGGGTGTTTTTGGTTCACAGAGAAAACTGGATATTTGATGAAGTTTGAAGGTGAGAAACTCAAAGTTATGAAACAAAACTGGAGATTTTGGCAGAGTTTCAGAACGCTATGTTGCTAAGAGTTCTGTTTCTCACTTAGCAATTTCTGTTTCTTTTCTTGAACGCCTTTTGCAGTGGTGAAGACTCTCTATTTATAGGCAAAGTTCTTGTGGATGCCTTGAACATTAAAGCGCCAACAGAGTTTGAATTTGTTCTTTGACAGAAATTCCTGGGAAGTTGTGATAACAGATAGCTTTCAGCCTAGGCTGCAGCAGCAGGCGTAGATTGGGGAGAAGTGACCTCTGAAGTGGGCGGTGGCGCGTAGACCCATGCCAGAATCTGCACAAAAGCGTTTTCCAAGCCACACGTGAATGTTCAGGAGTGGTTGGAAGCATTAATGGGCATTAAATGGTGATAAGACCTATCAACATCAATATTCTGGTAATGGAAACCAACGTTGAATCAGCAGCGTAAACCATGCTCTGGCCTTGGCTTCCTGTTGTCTTAGTAAGCTCTGGAGATTCTCCTGGTTTTCTGGTATGTTCCTTGGATTTACTTCTGGACCTCCTGGGCTTAGAGATTCTGTATCAGTGTAACACCCACTCTTCTGATCTTTCATCTTCTGATTTCAACCTGTTCTGAAGGAGCCTTCAGACTTCCCTGCTTCTCTTGCATTCCTTTAGCAAATTCTGACTGAGCTTGTGTAACTGCTGAAGGGGCATGTTCTGTTTGAGGCTTACATACTGAACCACGTTTACAACTTCTGATTGAACTGATGTAGCTGCTGAAAAGCCAACTTCTGACCACGTTGAGCCAAGCTTGCAACTTCTGACCGTTTTTATCTGGAATGGGTCCAGAAGTTCTGAACCGCTGATTTTTCTTAAACACTCATTTTAGAGAAACATTCTAAGTACTTAGAATTTGATTTTTCTCAAGATAAAAGCGTTGTTTTTTGGAGTTCGTGAGATCATCTTGCTCTTGTAAGTGGCTTGCTTGGTCAAAAGGATAACTCAGGACTTGGATTTGTTTCAGAGGGACCTTGAAAATCCAATATGGTTTCCTGAAGAAAGGGAGGGCAAATTTTGGGGTACAACATACACACACTCACATATAGAGGTCTACATCCACTATGGATTTCACTGGTAACGACTCTGCTACTGCCAATTATGACTTCGAAAATCCGATCAACTTAGCCAAAGACGAAGGTGAAGATGATTGCAAAGTGCCTAGTGAACTTGCAAGATTGCTACTCCAAGAAGAGATGGCCATACAGCCACATGAAGAGCCGGTGGAATCAGTGAATTTGGGTACTGAGATAGACAAGAAGGAGGTCAAGATTGGTGCCAATCTGGAAGCTAGTGTGAAGCAACAGTTGATTCAGATGCTGCATGACTATGTTGAGATCTTTGTCTGGTCTTACGAAGATATGCCTAGTTTGGATACTGATATTGTGGTTCATCGCCTGCCTACCAAGGAAGATTGTCCTCCCGTGAAACAGAAGGTCCGCCGAATGCGCCCAGAGATGTCTGAGAAAATCAAGGCTGGAGTGATGAAACAATTTGACGCCGGTTTTCTAGCAGTTACTTCTTACCCTCACTGGGTGGCCAACGTGGTTCCTGTGCCAAAAAAGGATGGTAAGGTTCGAATGTGTGTTGATTATAGGGATCTAAACAGGGCGAGCCCAAAGGATGGCTTCCCTCTACCTCATATTGACGTTCTGGTTGACAACACTGCTCAGCACAAAGTTTTCTCCTTCATGGATGGTTTCTCCGGTTATAATCAGATTAAGATGGCTCCCGAAGATATGGAGAAGACAACTTTTGTTACTCAGTGGGGTACCTTTTGCTACAAGGTCATGCCTTTTGGACTGAAGAACGCTGGGGCAACGTATCAGCGTGCCATGGTTGCTTTGTTTCATGACATGATCCATCATGAGATAGAAGTATACGTTGGTGATATGATTACGAGGTCCCAAACTAAGGAAGAACACCTTGACCACCTTCAGAAGCTGCTTGACAGGTTGAAGTTGTACAAGCTGAGGTTAAACCTGAACAAGTGCACCTTCGGGGTGAGATCGGGCAATCTGTTGGGTTTCGTTGTAAGCGACAAAGGTATTCAAGTGGATCCTGCAAAGGTGAAGGCCATACAGGAGATGCCAACTCCCAGAACAGAGAAAGAAGCCAGAGGTTTTCTGGGACGTTTGAACTATATTGCCCGATTTATCTCGCACCTGACTACTACTTGTGAGCCAATCTTTAAGCTACTGAATAAAGATCAAGTAGTACGTTGGAACGATGAATGCCATGCTGCTTTCGAAAGGATCAAAGAGTATCTCCAAGAGCCACCTATTCTGATGCCGCCAGTTGAAGAGAGACCTTTGATCTTATACTTGACAGTGCTCGACAACTTAATGGGGTGTGTGTTGGGTCAACATGACGAGTCTGGCCAAAAAGAGCATGTTATTTACTACCTTAGCAAAAAGTTTACTGACTGCGAGACCCGATACTCACTGCTCGAGAAAACTTGTTGTGCTTTGGCATGGGCTGCTCGCCGGCTGAGACAGTATATGTTGACTCACACTACTCTGTTGATATCAAAGATGGATCCAATCAAGTATATCTTCGAAAAGCCCGCCTTGTCCGGAAGAATCGCAAGATGGCAAATGATCTTGACTGAGTATGACATCCAATATACGACCCAAAAGGAAATCAAGGGAAGTGTGTTGGCAGACCATTTGGCACATCAGGCAGTGGATGATTACCAGTCTATAAACTTTGAATTTTCGGACGAGAATATCATGTTGGTAACTGATTGTGAGACACCTGGACCGGATGAAGGACTTGAGGAGGGATCCCGATGGTCTATGTACTTTGATGGAGCTTCGAACGCTTTGGGTAATGGCATTGGCACCATGATCATATCTCCTAAAGGCTCTCATACTCTGTTTACCGGCCGACTATGTTTCAACTGCACCAACAATATGGCGGAGTATGAAGCGTGCATCATGGGTCTTCTAGCAGCAATTGACCTAAGGATTAAGTTTCTAAGTGTCTTCGGAGATTCCGCTCTCGTGATCAGTCAAATCAAAGGCAAGTGGGATACGAAACACCCAAATCTTATTACTTACAAGGAGTATGTGTTGACTTTTCTTCCCCACTTCGAAGAGATAACCTTTGAACAGTTCCCTAGAGAGGAGAATCAGTTGGCAGACGCACTAGCTACGATATCTTCTATGTTCAAGGTCAATTGGGACAACGAAGCTCCCCGGATTATCATTGAAAGACTGGACGAACCTGCACATTATTGTGATATTGAGACTGAAGAGGTAACAGAAAATCCCTGGTTTCATGAGGTGAAGAGGTATCTGGAAGCTTAGGGGTACCCCGAGGGTGCATCTGTTAATGACAAGAAGTTTCTGAGGAGGTTTGCGGCGAAGTTCTTCATCAGCAATGGCATTCTTTATAAGCGTAACCATGATTCAACCTTACTGCGTTGTGTGGATAAGAATGAAGCAGAAAGGATCATGACGGAATTACATGAAGGTACTTTCAGAACTCATTCCAATGGACACACCATGGCAAAGAAGATCCTACGGGCAGGATATTATTGGTCCACGATGGAAGCCGACTGTTATCAGCATTCTCGGACATGTCACAAATGCCAAGTCTATGCTGATAAGGTGCACATACCTCCAGTCCCTCTGAACGTCTTGATGGCACCTTGGCCTTTTGCAATGTGGGGCATTGATATGATCGGCGAGATCATACCTACGACATCCAACGGGCATCATTTCATCCTGGTAGCTATCGATTATTTTACGAAGTGGGTTGAAGCAGCTTCCTTTGCTACCATAACCAAGAACGTCGTGGCACGATTCATTCGGCACAATCTGATCTGTCAATATGGTGTACCAGAGAGGATCATTACGGATAATGGTACCAATCTCAACAACAAGATGATCACTGAGCTCTGCGAGCAATTCAAGATATAGCATCACAACTCTTCTCCCTACCGGCCGAATATGAATGGGGCTGTAGAAGCAGCTAATAAGAACATTAAGAAGATTGTGTAGAAGATGACAGTGACATACAAAGACTGGCACGAGATGTTACCATTTTCTCTCCATGGGTACCGTACCTCGGCACGAACGTCAACATGGGAAACACCCTACTCCTTGGTATATGGCATGGAGGCAGTCTTGCCCATTGAAGTTCAGATACCCTCTCTTCGAATCATGAAGGATGCAGGTTTGAGTGAAGATGATTGGATTCAGACCCGGCTTGATCAGCTAAACCTAATCGACAAAAAGAGACTTACTGTTATTTGTCATGGTCAGACGTACCAAAAACGAATGATCAAGGAGTTTAACAAGAAAGTCATACGACAAGAGTATCAAGTTGGGGATCTGGTAATCAAGCGCATTATCCTACCTCAAGGTGATCCCAGGGGCAAATGGACCCCTACTTACGAAGGGCCATTTGTGGTTAAGAATATTTTCTCAAGAGGAGCTATGATTCTAACCACCATGGATGGTGACGACCTTCCTCACCCTATCAATGCAGACATAGTGAAAAGATACTACGCATAATCAAAGACCCGCTAGGTTGACTGGCCTAGGCAAAAATAAGGGCTTCCTGGCGAACCAAAAGGGTTCGGGAAAAAATAAGGGATGAAAATGAAAAATATGTACACCCGGCAAGTCGAAAACCTGAAAAGGAGGCTTGGGCAAAAATGGGTATCCCGGTGGACTGAAAACCCGAAAGGGAGGTCCAGGCAAAAATTAGGGATCAAAGCGTAACACTATGTCTCATTGGATCACCATTGCATCCAGACGTCGGTATCAACTATCAAGCTCGGACGACACTAATCAATTTGATCTACCTTCAACCAGTAGCAAAGTGATGAGATGCTCGAGGACATAAAGGCAATAGCAGAGTTGGAACCCAGTGGGATTATTCACATAGCTATTTTGTTTAGTTTTTCACAAATCGTGTAAATTCTATTGTTCGACGGTGTTCTCTTACTAGGACGCCAACCTCTTGTACAAAAACACCTATTTACATGCCAAACTTCAAAATCAATACAATTCATTTTCAAAGAAATTTCAAATTGTTTTTCCATTATCTGTTTTGTTTTGCAAAGAACGTCCAATGTTCATTTTTGATATATGCATTTGACATTAATTGCCGCTCATAAATATTTACATGCAAAACAAAGATGAATTATTAGAAATAGGAGAAACAGGGGCAATAAGAATTGTCCGAACTGTACAGTTGCTCTGTCCACCAGGTACAAAGGTAAATTCAGCTGAAGAATATGTGTGATACGGTGGGAGAACTGACTTGAGGTTTGCGTTTGTATTCGCAAATGTTGCGGTTAGCAAGAGTCGCCACCGACTTTTTATTTTATCCTAAGGAAAGGTTAAAAAGCACAGCAAAAAAACCTTTTGAGATGTTTTCTTGGGTTCGGGGAGTAGATTATAGAAAGGGAAGGTATTAGCACCCTTTCTATCCATGGTTATCCATGGGCTCTTAGTTACTTGCTTAGATCACTTGCCTTTTGTTTTCAATTGTTTTAAATGGTGCTTGAGTGTGTGGGTTTTGAAAATGTTTTGAAAAGATGCCAATGTGGTGGCAACCTTTGCAATGATCCATGTGGGGATGTATACAAAGATGTATGTCTTTTGAAAAGGTTTTCATTTTTTGAAAGTTGTTTTGAAAGTGTAGTGAAGTGTGGTTTGAAAAATAGGCAAGTGTTTTGTTTTTGCAAGTTGGTTCAAGTAACTAAGAGGTTATCTACTCCTAAATTTCTCGAAAGATTATTGCTATACTTTAACCCTTTTAACAAGTTTGCACCACCATTGTATTTGGTGGGCAACCTTGTGTTAGGATGTGAAAAGGGACAGGCGCGGGTCATCGTTTAGACCATAGTTGTAACGACGTTAAATGTCTTTGGGCAATTTCTCTAAGGGACTTGATCATTTGTTTTGTTTGTTTTGAAAAGTTTTATCGAGGGACTATGATCATTCAAACTGTTTGCTTTGCCCAAAGATGTTCAACATACAATATGGCCCATTTATTTGAAGGCAACAAGTGGAATACCCTAGGGGGTGCAAGTGTGATTTGTGTGTCCATTTTCATGCTTGTTTGTCTTGTATTAGGTCAAACTAATTTTTATCGTTTTTTCGCATACAAACCCTAACTCTAGCATGTTATTATTTAGAAAGCAATAAAGTGCGAAATTAAAATTACTAAGCTATTACACAACCAAATATGGGAAGGGGGGTACAAATGTTCAAATGGGGATATTGACAAGTAATTTAAACCTAAAATTATTACATCAATTTTGAATATTTGCATAGTAAATAAATTGCATAATTTAAATGGAAATTAAATAAATATGTAAAATGCAAAAAGAAAGTTTTTATGTATGAGAAAAGTATGGTTTATGTAAAATAAAAATAAGAAAATAAAAAGGTATTATTTTGAGTATTTTCAACTTTTAGGGCAAAAACCCTAATTTTAAAGAAGATGTATTATTATCTAATTTAATACAAGTATTTATTTATTATTTACAAAAATAAAAATAAATGAAGTATATTATAAAAAAAAAGTATTTTTTATATCAAATATTAATAAGATGAAAAATTCAAATATTTTTATATTTTAACTTAAATATATTAATAAACATATATATATATATATATATTAAGTTCTTAAATATGCATTATATACAAAAATAATATATATTTAATATTTTAATAAAATAAATAAAAAAAGTATTTTTTTATGTGAAATATTTCAGAAGGTAAATAAAAATAAAAATGTATATGAATGCATTTACACTATTTTTTTTATATTTATTCTAAATAAAAATATGTATATATTTATGTATAAATGGAAAGAAAATCAAATAAAACCCAAATAAAATCAAGAATGATGAGAAAAATATTTTCAAAATTTTAATATGCTGAGAAAAAATAAACAAGTCAAATAAAAAAAGAAAAAGTCAAAAAGAAATAAAAATAAGGCAAATGGGCTTGGGGGGTGAGAAAATGGAAATAGGGTGCAAAAAGAAGAAACCACACAGGCCCAGCCCATGTGGCTTCATCTTCAACCTTCGTTCAACAACATTCAAAAAAACGCGCGCCCTGTACTCCAGCTGCTAACTCCTGATTCCTGGCTTTTTAACAAAAACTCATAACATGAAAAATGCTCAGCATGAAGAGACGATTCCAACCATGTATAGAACTTAATCTAACTCTCTAAGATGAGAGAGAATTTCTCTCCCCCTCTTTTCTGACCTAACTTTTCATCAATGTTCAGACATGAAATTCTCTAAGCACACGAAACATAAATGAAATCTAATCATATGAGCATGTTCAGGGCTATGATTGTGACATATTTTCTTCAAAAACCTAAAGCTAACAATGCCTAACAAGAGAGATAGAACTCCATGAATATACCTGTTCAGTTGGAATCGAGCTGGGCAATGGAGGATGTTTCAGAATGAAATGAGGACTTGTACAGCTTCCTTGAAGTGTAAGGAAGCTTTTCCAATTCCTACTTTGCCTTGAAACTTCCTGAATCGAGCTAATGAACTCCAACTGCAAAACAGAAAATTAAAAATGGTGAAGTGGCTTGGAGGTGTTACAGGTCAGGTTTCAGATCATGGTCAGCTTGCATAGGTTGTGAGGAAGATAGAGGAACAGGTTTGGGCAAGAATGCTTGAAGGAAATGGGAGTTGGCACTCAAACTGCAGAGCTTGCTCTGTTTGTGCAGTTTTGAGGTGATTTTGAGATGGAGGGTGCTTGAGAGGTTCAGGACTCGTGCCAAAGCTTGGATATGGTCTATGGAATATGTTTGATAACTTTGTTCTTCTGTTTCTAAGCTGAGATGAGAGTTGTGATAAGTTATGCAATGTTACTTGAAAATGAAGCAAGCAAAGGTCACTTTTGTTTTTAGGTGAGTAGGGGCCTCTAATCCTGCTGCATAATCCTCTCTTGATCAGAGCAACTTGTCCATAATCTTGTGTCAAGAGGATTTTGCTTGTACTTGCTTGGATTTCAATTTGACATAAAGCTAGCTTTTTACAAAAATGGATAAAGCACTTTATCTAGTTTAGGATTAATCCAATATGCAATGTTAGAACACAAAGAACATGGTCTTAACTCATTGAATATGCATTAAATTATTGAGTATGGATTGGTTCAAGGACCTGTAATCAAGCATAAAGCAAGCTGAGTTCAAATTTGCAAAGTTATGAACATGTTTTGATGAAGAACAAAAGTGAATTTTTGCCAACTTGTGAAATTCGAATCTCTCAAGTTATGAGGTTGTTTGATGAGTTCTTGGACATTTTGGAAAGCTTGGAATGTGTACTACAATCCATCTTTGAAATGCAATTTGAAATTCCAAGTGGAAGGGTATGAAAAGTGGCCTTGAAGTAGGGTAGAAAACCTTGTCAAAATAGGTCAAATTTCACTAAGTTAAAAGATGGTTTAGTGCCCTTATTCAAAAAATCATAACTTGAGATACAAGCTTCAAATGAGAAAACTTTGTGAATCAAAGTTGTAGATTTTGCAACAAGCTACAACTTTCATGTTTTGACTTTTGTTTGAATCCCAATGGATCATGGTGAAAAGATGGGGCAAAGTTGGGAAAAAATTAGGGTTTTTCATAACTTAGAAAAATTCTAAGTTATGAAAAATTCCATTTTCAAACCCTAATTTGCATTTTGTGATTTCTTGGTGAACAAGTTTCATGATTTGTAGTGTTTTGATGAAAAATGAACCTTGACTCTTGATTTTGACCAAAAAGTCAAAGTTTGACTTTTCAGTATACAGTCAAAATTGATCAATTGACTGGGAAATTCAACTGTCAATCTTGTGTACTTGGGATCTTTTGAGCTTGATGAACATGTCAAGATAATTCCATGGGGTCCTTGAGTCCATATGTGAGCTTGGTTTGCCATTGGCTAGGTCAAACAGTCAAAAATTGCCCTTGTGCAGTCAAAACCTTAAAAATGACCATTTTGCCCTTTTGATGATCTGATCAAATTTCTTGTGGAATTGTGATCCAAACTTGATCAAATGGTTCATATGAGTTCATAATGTTGATGTGGATCAAATTTCATGAGGTTTGACTGTCAATTGGCCACAGTTGACTTTTTCCCCAATACAGCTGATTTCTAGGTCAACTGTCCAATTGACTGGGTAAAACTTGGAATCAAGACTTGAAACTTGGTATAGGTAAACTTGGGAGTCCAACATGAAGCATGAAAGTCATCTTAGGCATTTTAGGTCAAAACATCTTTAGGCAAACACAAACCCTAATTTGAGTCCACAGTGCAAGGAGAAGTCTTGAGTAGGGGAAACCCTAATTGGATCTTGATCTCCAAAGGTCTTGTGATGAGAAAATGTTGAGGAAATGGGAGGGCAAATTTTGGGGTACAACAGTTGCCCCTGTTCAATCTTCTTGGACCTGAAGAGTTAGATTGGCAAGTTTGCCTTTCGTGACTCGAGGGTAAAAGGAGATTGGACACTAGAGTGCCCGGAAATTTGCACTCGCATGCTGGAGTCTCATCAATGTGGTGTCGGGAATGGGCTTATAGATGCCATTTGGAGAGATGGTGGATAGGGAGATGGGCTTTGTAGATGCCATCTGGAAAAGTGACAGAACTTTGTCGGGAATGGGCTTACAGATGCCATTTGGAAGTGTTGATCGCATAAGAGGTTCCTTAGCGAGAACTTGTGTGTTTTAAGAAAGACAGATGTTTTCCTGGCTTGTTACAGGTGTTTGATCTTCAGTCTCCTTATGCAGATATGCCCTGGCTGGATACAGGTATCGAATCTACGATCGGTTGCTCACAGATGTGCCCTGGCTGGATACAGGAGTCGAATCTGGAAATAGTCGTCAATAGATATGCCCTGGCTGGATACAGGAGTCGAATCTTTGAACTCTGCAGACGTGCCCTGGCTAGATACAGGAATCGAGTCTGGAAATGTGGTCAACAGATATGCCCTGGCTGGATACAGGAATCGAGTCTGGAA
Source organism: Vicia faba (assembly GCA_948472305.1). NCBI lineage: Eukaryota > Viridiplantae > Streptophyta > Magnoliopsida > Fabales > Fabaceae > Vicia > Vicia faba. The sequence continues at coordinate 63,694,357 of OX451738.1, read as the reverse complement.
ATGTGGTCAACAGATATGCCCTGGCTGGATACAGGAATCGAGTCTGGAAATGTTGTAGTTGATAGATGTGCCCTGGCTGGATACAGGAGTCGAATCTTTGAACTCTGCAGACGTGCCCTGGCTAGATACAGGAATCGAGTCTGGAATTGTGACAGTTGAAAGTAGTCTTTTTTGAGATTGTCTTTTTCCTGAAAAGGCAAAGACGTAAGCTGTATGCAATGTCATGATGTATGATATGCATGATGTCATGATGTTCAACATTTGATATTGTATGTGTCTCATCATGTATGTAAGCAAGATGTACGGAAATGTGAAATGTTTATGAGTGTAATTTCATCTTAGGAAAATAAATCCTTGACGAATGACCGGGAAGCTGTTCTGCGGAAGAGATGCTTGACCAAAGCTCTGATGAGAGGCCTGCTGAGGACTTTAACAATGGATTCCGCTGAGGATAATGATGATAAACTCCGCTGGGGAACCCCAAAGATAAACTCTGCTTGGGAAAACCAAAGGTAGATTTCGCTGGGGATTGAAGGAACTTTCGCCGAGAACGGTCTTCCGTGGCTTTTAGCTGAGGATAACCCAGTTATAAGTCCTTGTGAGGAAATAACTCTAAATAAAACTTGGGCGAGACGCTCGTACTTCGCCGGGGATAAGCTCGCAGAATCTACTGGGGATGAGCTTTTAAGACCTGCCGGGGAACGTTGTGCCTTTTTCAGGATCGACGGGGAATCGACTCCTGCTTGGGGAAAGTGCTGCTGAATTTTGCTTTACTCTGCGGGGAGTTGAGATGATTTGGTCACATTTTTCAGTTGAACCTACCTTGGTGCTTTGGCGGACAAAACAACTAGACCGCATTAGACAACCCCGCATTGCCCCTGTCTTCGATGTCACTTGTAATTAATCTCTTTTCATATGCAAACATTTATGAATCAGCAATTTTAATGTCAAATGCATATATCAAAAAAATGAACATTGGACGTTCTTCACAAGACAAAACAATAAAAGAAAAAACAATGGCAATTTGTATGGACAAGTGAATTTTCATTGATTTAAACTTTGCCTGTGAATAGGCGTTTTTTGTACAAGAGACTGACATCCTAGTAAGAGGACATCGCCAAACAACATAGAGTTTACAATTTGAAAAACAAAACAGCTATGTGAACAATCCCACTGGGTTCCAACTCTGCTATTGCCTTTATGTCTCCGAACGTCTCATCGCTTTGCTGCCTGATCGAAGATGAAGCTGATTGGTCGATGCCGTAATCTGAGCCAGATAGTTGATGCCGAATTCCGGGTGCGAAGTGATCCAATGAGACATAGTGTTACGCTTTTATCCCTAACTTTTGCCTGGACCGCCCTTTCGGGTTTTCAGTCCACCGGGATACCCTTTTTTGCCCAAGCCGCCCTTTCAGGTTTTCGACTTGCCGGGTGTACAGATTTTTATTTATTTCATCCCTTATTTTTGCCCGAACCCTTTTGGTTCGCCGGGAAGCCCTTATTTTTGCCTAGGTATGTCAACCTAGCGGGTCTTTTATTTATGCGTAGTATTTTTTCACTATGTCCGCATTGGCGGGGTGAGGAAGGTCGTCACCGTCCATGGTGGTTAGGATCATGGCTCCTCCTGAGAACACACGCTTAACCACAAATGGCCCTTCGTAAGTAGGGGTCCATTTGCCCCGGGGATCACTTTGAGGAAGGATGATGCGTTTGATTACCAGGTCCCCAACTTGATACTCTTGCGGTCTGACTTTTTTGTTAAATGCCCTGATCATCCGTTTCTGATACGTTTGACCATGACAGATAGCAGTGAGCCTCTTTTCGTCAATTAGATTTAATTGATCAAGTCGAGTTTGGATCCAATCATCTTCATTTAAGTCTGCATCCTTCATTATCCGGAGAGAGGGTATCTGGATTTCGATCGGCAAGACTGCCTCCATGCCATAGACTAGGGAGAAGGGAGTTGCCCCGGTTGACGTCCTTGCTGAGGTGCGGTACCCATGAAGAGCGAACGGTAACATCTCGTGCCAATCTTTATAGGTCACTGTCATCTTCTGCACAATTTTCTTGATATTTTTATTGGCTGCCTCTACAGCCCCATTCATCTTCGGCCGATAGGGGGAAGAATTGTGGTGCTGTATCTTGAATTGTTCACAGAGTTCAGTGATCATTTTGTTATTGAGATTGGTACCGTTGTCCGTAATGATCCTTTCCGGGACACCGTACCGACATATCAGATTATGCCGGATGAAACGCGCCACGACGCTCTTGGTTACCGTGGCATATGAAGCTGCCTCGACCCATTTCGTGAAGTAATCGATTGCCACCAAGATGAAGCGGTGTCCATTGGATGCCGTCGGTCGGATTTCACCGATCATATCGATGCCCCACATTGCGAAAGGCCAAGGTGCCGTTAGGACATTCAAAGGAACCGGAGGGATATGCACCTTGTCAGCATAGATCTGGCACTTATGACAAGTCCGGGAGTGTTGGTAACAATCGGCTTCCATTGTGGACCAGAAATATCCTGCCCGAAGGATTTTCTTAGCCATGGTGTGTCCACTGGAGTGGGTCCCAAACGTACCTTCGTGCAGTTCCATCATGATTTTCTCTGCTTCAACCTTATCCACACAACGTAACAGAGTTGAATCATGATTCCGTTTGTAGAGAATGCCGTTGCTGAGGAAGAATTTTGCAGCAAACCTCCTCATGAACTTCTTATCATTGACAGATGCGCCCTCAGGGTATTCCTGAGCTTCCAAGTACCTCTTCACCTCGTGATACCAGGGTTTTTCAGTTACCTTCTCAGTCTCGAGCTCACAGCAGTATGCCGGTTCATCCAACTTCCAGATTAGGATTTGGGGAGCCTCATTGTCCCATTTAACTTTAAACATTGAAGACATCGTGGCTAGTGCGTCCGCTAGCTGATTTTCCTCTCTGGGGAAATGTTCAAAAGTTATCTCTTCAAAGTGGGGGAGCAGGGTCGATACATACTCCTTGTAAGGAATGAGATTCGGGTGTTTCGTATCCCACTCGCCTTTGATCTGATTGATCACGAGAGCGGAATCTCCGAAGACACTTAGAAACTTGATCCTCAGGTCGATTGCAGCTTGTAAACCCATGATGCATGCCTCATATTCTGCCATGTTGTTGGTGCAGCTGAAACATAATCGGGCGGTGAGTGGAGTATGGGTCCCCTTGGGAGATATGATTACAGCACCGACGCCGTTACCCAAAGCATTGGAGGCTCCGTCAAAATGCATAGACCATCGGGATCCTTCCTCAGGTCCTTCATCCGGTCCAGGTACTTCACAGTCAGTTACCACCATGATGTCTTCGTCCGGAAAATCAAAGTTCAATGATTGATAATCGTCCACGGGTTGGTGTGCCAAATGATCAGCCAGTACACTCCCCTTAATTGCTTTCTGAGTTGTATACTGGATGTCATATTCTGTTAAGATCATTTGCCATCTCGCTATCCTCCCAGACAGAGCGGGCTTTTCAAATATGTACTTGATGGGATCCATCTTTGAAATCAATAAAGTAGTGTGAGTCAGCATATACTGTCTCAGCCGGCGAGCAGCCCATACAAGAGCGCAGCAAGTTTTCTCAAGCAGTGAGTAACGAGACTCACAGTCGGTAAACTTTTTGCTCAAGTAATAAATAGCGTGTTCTTTTCGGCCAGACTCGTCATGCTGCCCCAGCACACACCCCATTGAATTATCAAGCACTGTCAAGTATAGTATCAGAGGTCTTCCTTCCACTGGTGGCATAAGAATGGGTGGCTCTTGGAGGTATTCCTTTATTCTTTCAAAGGCGGCCTGACATTCATCATTCCAGCGTACCACTTGATCTTTCTTCAGTAATTTGAAGATTGGCTCACAAGTAGCAGTCAGATGTGAGATGAATCGGGCAATGTAATTCAATCGTCCTAGGAAACCTCTGACTTCTTTCTCTGTTTTTGGGGTCGGCATCTCTTGAATAGCTTTAACCTTGGCAGGGTCCACCTGGATACCTTTATCACTTACAATGAAACCTAGCAATTTTCCGGACCTCACCCCGAAGGTGCATTTGTTGGGATTCAATCTCAACTTGTACAACTTGAGTCGGTCAAACAACTTCCTCAGATGATCAAGGTGCTCCTCCTCAGTTTGAGACCTTGCAATCATGTCATCAACGTATACTTCAATCTCATGATGGATCATATCATGAAATAAAGCAACCATGGCACGCTGATAGGTTGCCCCAGCATTTTTTAATCCGAATGGCATGACCTTATAACAGAAGGTGCCCCACTGGGTCACAAAGGTAGTCTTTTCCATATCTTCTGGAGCCATCTTGATCTGATTATACCCTGAAAAACCATCCATGAAGGAGAACACCTTGTGTTGAGCTGTATTGTCAACAAGGACATCAATGTGAGGTAGGGGGAAGTCATCCTTGGGGCTGGCCCTGTTCAGATCCCTGTAGTCAACACACATTCTGACCTTGCCGTCCTTCTTCGGCACTGGCACAACATTGGCAACCCACTGAGGGTAAGAAGTTACTGCAAGGAAACCCGCATCAAACTGTTTCATCACCTCAGCTTTAATCTTCTCAGACATCTCTGGACGCATTCGTCGAACTTTTTGCTTTACTGGAGGGCAATCTTCCTTGGTTGGCAAATGGTGAACTACAATGTCGGCATCCAAACCAGGCATATCTTCATAAGACCAGGCAAAGATCTCCATGTAGTCTTGTAGCATCTGGATCAATCGTTGCTTCACGCTGAGCTCTAGATTGGCACCAATTTTGACCTCTTTCCTATCTGTCTCAGTACCCAGGTTAATTGTCTCCACAGGCTCTTCATGTGGTTGAATAGCCCTCTCTTCCTGTAGTAGCAGTCTTGCGAGTTCACCAGGCACTTCGCAATCATCTTCACCTTCGTCTTCGGCCGAGTTGATCGGATTTTCGAAGTCATAACTGGCGGTAGCAGAGCTGTTGCCAGTGAGATCCAGAGTGGATTGAAACCTGTATAAGTGAGTGTGTGTAAATATAGCTGTTTTGCAATATATATAACACAGAAAGAAAAGGAGCACAAGATTTGAAATGCAACAAACGTCCAATGTTTTGATTGATGATATATGAAAATGTCATACAAAAAGCCCTCACAAATGGAGCTACGATGCCCCGGGCAGGACATCGAGCCAACAGAGTTTTAACATATTGTTTGTTACAAATTTGGAAATCAAAAGAAATCAATTACTGCGTGACAAATGTGATAGGGGTAAAGTCCTTTGCTGTCCAGTTGTTTGGTCCGTCGCCGGCAGTTGGGTAGATCCAATTATTAAACTCAGCTTCCTCCACATCCTCCTCAATAGCATTCACCCTTGAGCTGGAAATAAACACCGGAGCCTTTCCAATCTTCTCTTTGCGCACCGCCTTCTGAGCCTCTGCAGTAAAGCCTAGCCCAAACTTGTCGTTCTTCTGAGTGAAGTCAGGAAGCTGACCCCAGTGTGCACCATTGCCTTTCTGAACCACAGCCCGGGCATCCCTTAGGGAAACCATCTTCAAGGAATCATTCTCTTCGGCCATTGTCTCCGCAGCTGCTGAAATTGGATGTACCTCCTCGAAATGTTGGAAGGGAGTTTCAATAAATTCTCCGTCCATCTCGATGTACCTGAAGGAATTCAAATGGCTCACCATATACTCCTCTTCTCCTTGCACAGTGACAATTTTCCCCCTGACGGGATACTTCAGCTTTTGGTGTAAGGTGGAGGTCACTGCCCCAGCTTTGTGGATCCAAGGTCTACCCAACAGACAGGAGTACGATGGACGTATATCCATCACGTAAAAGGTAGAGTCAAACACTTGAGAGCCCACACGAATAGGGATGTTAACCTCTCCATGAACCATCCTCTTGGAACCGTCAAAGGCTCTGACGATGATATTGCTGGGTTTCAACTCCAAGCCCTCATAATCCAGACGATCCAAAGCCTTTTTCGGAAGAACATTCAAGGAAGAACCAGTGTCCACCAATACATGTGCCAGAGTAGTGCCCCTGCATTCAATAGAGACATGCAGGGCATCATTATGGTTTCTCCCTTTTGCGGTCAGGTCAGCATCTGAAAAGCCCAAGCCGTTGTCCGCCGTCAAATTGGCTATGCAGTCAGTGAACTGGACTGCAGACGTCTCTTGCGGCACATGGGCCGTCTTGAGAAATGAGATTAATGCCTTTGCGTGAGCCTCGGAACATAGCAATAGGGAGAGCAGGGAGATCTTGGAGGGTGTATGCCCCAATTGTTCGACAACATTAAAATCACTTTTCTTTATTATCTTCAGAATCTCCTCCATTTCTTGTCGGGAGGCCTCAGCATTCACGGGTATTGGTGCCTCCATCCGGGCAGGCTCTTCTTCAATCCCTTTGCCCCGAGCATTTGATGACTCGGCAGCAGGGGACACAATTTGATCAGCAACAGGACTTGGTAAACTTGCAGGTTTTATGAGGAGGGGTTTTCGAATAGCGGGAGGCGCAATGTCAGGCGAGAAGAGCCTGCCACTGCGGGTGACTTTAGCTGGACCGGTGATGTCGCAAATACTGGCACTAGCATCAAATTCTTGCTTGATTCCATTTACATATACGTCTGCCCCATAATGCCAGGGGACAGCCTTATCAGACACGTAGGAGAGGGGTCCTGGAACAGTAATGATCACAGGCGCAACTGTCAAGATTTGAATAGGCTTCTTTGGGGGAGCCTTGATTGGATTTTTGAAGATGGTAATCACGGAAACTTCTTTTATTGGAACCAATTGAACAGCAGTCTTTTTGAATAAAATCTCCTTGCTATCCATTAGGCCTTGGATGCCTAACCTTAGCAAGGGACAATCGGATAGGGAAATAGCACAGAATGGGCAACCTTCGCCGCAACCCGGAAATAAACCGGCCCGCAGTAGGTTCTTCTTAACAGTCTTCAAAGGGGTAACAACTTCATCTATCGAAACAGCATACACTTCTTCCTCAATGGCACTTACCCTATGCTGGGGCATAGGAGCCGTTACAACATTCGGTCTTTCCGGCGCTTCAAACTGAATTTCTTTTGCGTCAATTAGATCTTGCACTTTGTTTCTCAAGGCCCAACAATCATCAGTAGTGTGCCCGGGACTATCAGAATGATAAGCGCACCGGGCATTCGGGTTGTATTTGGGGGACGCAGTGTTGACGACCTTAGGAGCTTCTTTGAGGGTCACCAGGTTGGTGGATAACAGTTGGGGTAAAATTTGAGATAATGTCATACTCAATCGGGTATACTGCCTCTTGGGCCTTTCACTTCTTTGCTGATTGTACTGCTGAGGAGCAGCAACAGGTTTAGAGATGACCAAAGCATTAACGGCTTGGCGACTTTCGGGCTTGACTTGTCTTCTAGGGCCATAGACGGCGCTTGCTTCTTTCTTAAATGGCCTCTTCTCAGCACTTGTAGAGGCAGCTTTCTGTATCTTGCCTGACCTGATACCAGCCTCAATTCTTTCTCCTGTTAATATCAGATCTGTGAACCCAGCGGAGGAGTTACCAACCAAATGATTAAAAAACGGACCAGATAACGTTCCCAGAAACATATCAACCAGTTCTCGATCAGTTAATGGAGGCTGCACCCTGCCAGCCAAATCTCTCCATTTTTGAGCGTACTCTTTGAATCCTTCACCCGTCCCTAGAGACATACCCTGAAGTTGGGTACGCGTAGGAGCGAGATCAGAATTATATTGGTATTGTCTGTAGAAAGCAGTCGCCAAATCCTCCCAGTGCCGGATGCTAGCTCCGTCTAATTGGTAGAACCATTCAAGCTGAGACCCCGAGAGGCTGTCTTGGAAGAAGTGAATCCAGAGGTTTTTATCCGCCGTGTAAGGTTGGATTTTCCTTACATACGACCTCAGATGCAACTTTGGGCAGGAGACCCCATCATACTTGGCGAAGGCAGGCGCCTTAAACTTGTGTGGAATTACTACTCCAGAAGATAATCCCAAATCCCCGAAATCCAGTCCCGGCACGTTCTGAATTTCCATAGCGCTCAAACGGTCCTCCAATTGTTTATATCTGTCAGCAGCAGGTGGGTATTGTTCCTCGTTATAGTCCGTCTCGTTGTCGGAGACTGCGGGACTAGGAGCTTCTCCCCCTTGGGGACTGTTTTTCTCTGCGGAAGAAGTGGTCGGATCAGCTTCATTGTGGAGTGTGTTCCCAAATCTGCGTCCGGTGTTGAACATTGTCGTCCTCTTTTTCTTCTTCTTCTTCAAGAGTAGAGTCTTCAACTCTTGCTGTCCCTGGGCTAGGCTTAAGACCATTTCTTGAAACTGTGCACTTTGGGCCTGGAGGGCCTTGATTGCTTGTTCACTGGATGACTCCGAATTCATGATGACTGTTCACATAAACAGCGAAGAAAATTAAGCAACCTGTGAAATAGGGTACCTGCTATGCATATGGTGTAATGGAATGCGTATGTTTTATGTTTTCAAAGACAAATAAGATTCAACTTTGTAGACAAAAAAGGGAAACACACTTCATTAGATTAAAATTTTTCAATTGTTCAACAATTCGCCCTTAGGCATTACAGGAATGAAAAATACGGAAAAGGAAATAAAACTACAAAAGGGAATAATCAAAGCTCATCAATGCTCCCATGGCCTTCTCCTCTCAGTGCTGATGTAGTTGTTCAGGACACGTTCTTCCTCCAATTGCTTAGTCAGCCTTTGGACCTTCCTTTCCTGCTCGTTGAACTTCTCCCGATAGAAATCCCGTTCTTCCTTTAGCTGTGCCCAAGATCTCTTCATGGTGTCAAAATCAGTAGGTATCTGAGGAGGGAGGACAGTTGAAGGAACCCCATCTTCATCGGGAGTCTCAAGGATGATTGGTCTGACGGCTTCGTATGGCATACCTAGCCTCTGAGCACGGATGCGGACCCATTTGCAATAGGGCTCCAATGGTAAAGAAGTTTTTGGTCCTAGCTCAAGTGGGTCAGCTTTGTGGATTCTGTCCCAAGCTCTAATGAATCCCTGTCGTAGTTTGTCACTGCCTGCCTGAAACTCAAAATGGAAGTGAGGAACCAGCATTTCATGGGGCCCATCTCCTCTGGCTCTTCCGAACTGACGGAGAGCTAAACACGGATTGTAAGAGATTCCTCCTTGGATACCAATCAACGGGACATTAGGGTATTCTCCGCAACGGTCGATAACAGCTACCTCATCCAAGCCTCTGAGAGTCCAAGTGATATCCTTATCTGTGAGAGACATTAACCTTCGAGCCCAACCTTTTCCTTCTTCATTCTTCAGCACGGACTTAGGAAGGTGCGAAATAAACCACCTTACCAGCAAAGGAGCACAACACCACGGAGTTCCCCGTTTTCGAGCAGTACGAGCATGGAGTTGTTGTAGAATGTCACCCAAGAGAGTGGGTACCGGATTTCGAGACATGAAGATTCTTATGACATGGATACTGATGAAAGTGTCAGGGTTGGGAAACAATACCAGACCATAGATCAAAAGAGCCAGAACATCTTCATATGCTTTGAAGTCCAAGTCATTCCAGAAATCATTAGCCTTGCCAACCAGAAATTTGACCAAAAAGCCCTTGATCCCATTTCTAGTTTCCCAGTTGGACAATACCTCTTCTTTGGTCAAGGGGAGAATTGCAGCAATCTCTTCAGGCCTAGGAGTCTTTTCCAAACCAGTGAAAGGAGTTTGTTCCAAAACAGGAATCCCAAGCAAGTAAGAGAACTCTTCCAGGGTAGGAACCAGCTGGAAGTCTTGAAAGGTGAAACAATGATGCAGAGGGTCATAAAACTGGGTCAGAACACTTATCAGTTGTTGGTCCCATTTTGCAGTGATCAAGCCAAGGAGGGAACCATGTCTGTTGATGAAGGAGGTAGTGTTTGGAATTCTTTCAACCAGATCTTTGAGTAAAACTGGTGGTTGAACAAAGTTGAGCCGGACAGTATTTCTACGCACGGGCATCATGATGTCCTACAAAACAGAGCAAAGATGAAACCTTTTTGTCTTTGAAATGGGTTAGCTTTGCATGCAATGGTATGATGGTATGATGCTATGATGAAGCACATCACAAGTATTCACATAGGCAGATAAAGCACACAAGTCACACAAGACACCCTTAGGTTTCAGGCCAGCATGAGTTTCAGGTATTACCCTCTTTTGGTTTTGTTGGTTAAAACCTGTCCTATCAAAAGTAACCGGGTTCTAGAGGATCTCAAATCATTGGCTACCCTCAATCGGTCATAACTCCAGCATCGCAATCTTTTCTCGCGGCCAGAACCATCTCGAGAGTTTAGCCTCAATGAGTGTAGCATACTGCTACTGTCCTAATAGCCAAGTTGGTCAATTTAGGGTTCTAAGGTTGGTTGGTGTTTAATGACCCCTTAGAAGACCTATATTCTCCCCATTACAACACAAGGGATATAGGTACAGACTAAGATGCCACACCAACGTAGCCACTGCTTCACCCATGTCGGTCTACGCCGGACAGGTCCCTCACAGATTATGCTACCTAAAAAGGGTATTTCCCAGATCCGGGTTAGGATCTATGAAACTCCAATGCAAAGCCCACAAACATAAAAGCAAACAAAGCAAACAATTGAAAACACAGGTGATCTAAAACCCTAAGGTTACTCCACTTTTAAGTACATGTCCCCAGCAGAGTCGCCAGTTCTGTGATACGGTGGGAGAACTGACTTGAGGTTTGCGTTTGTATTCGCAAATGTTGCGGTTAGCAAGAGTCGCCACCGACTTTTTATTTTATCCTAAGGAAAGGTTAAAAAGCACAGCAAAAAAACCTTTTGAGATGTTTTCTTGGGTTCGGGGAGTAGATTATAGAAAGGGAAGGTATTAGCACCCTTTCTATCCATGGTTATCCATGGGCTCTTAGTTACTTGCTTAGATCACTTGCCTTTTGTTTTCAATTGTTTTAAATGGTGCTTGAGTGTGTGGGTTTTGAAAATGTTTTGAAAAGATGCCAATGTGGTGGCAACCTTTGCAATGATCCATGTGGGGATGTATACAAAGATGTATGTCTTTTGAAAAGGTTTTCATTTTTTGAAAGTTGTTTTGAAAGTGTAGTGAAGTGTGGTTTGAAAAATAGGCAAGTGTTTTGTTTTTGCAAGTTGGTTCAAGTAACTAAGAGGTTATCTACTCCTAAATTTCTCGAAAGATTATTGCTATACTTTAACCCTTTTAACAAGTTTGCACCACCATTGTATTTGGTGGGCAACCTTGTGTTAGGATGTGAAAAGGGACAGGCGCGGGTCATCGTTTAGACCATAGTTGTAACGACGTTAAATGTCTTTGGGCAATTTCTCTAAGGGACTTGATCATTTGTTTTGTTTGTTTTGAAAAGTTTTATCGAGGGACTATGATCATTCAAACTGTTTGCTTTGCCCAAAGATGTTCAACATACAATATGGCCCATTTATTTGAAGGCAACAAGTGGAATACCCTAGGGGGTGCAAGTGTGATTTGTGTGTCCATTTTCATGCTTGTTTGTCTTGTATTAGGTCAAACTAATTTTTATCGTTTTTTCGCATACAAACCCTAACTCTAGCATGTTATTATTTAGAAAGCAATAAAGTGCGAAATTAAAATTACTAAGCTATTACACAACCAAATATGGGAAGGGGGGTACAAATGTTCAAATGGGGATATTGACAAGTAATTTAAACCTAAAATTATTACATCAATTTTGAATATTTGCATAGTAAATAAATTGCATAATTTAAATGGAAATTAAATAAATATGTAAAATGCAAAAAGAAAGTTTTTATGTATGAGAAAAGTATGGTTTATGTAAAATAAAAATAAGAAAATAAAAAGGTATTATTTTGAGTATTTTCAACTTTTAGGGCAAAAACCCTAATTTTAAAGAAGATGTATTATTATCTAATTTAATACAAGTATTTATTTATTATTTACAAAAATAAAAATAAATGAAGTATATTATAAAAAAAAAGTATTTTTTATATCAAATATTAATAAGATGAAAAATTCAAATATTTTTATATTTTAACTTAAATATATTAATAAACATATATATATATATATATTAAGTTCTTAAATATGCATTATATACAAAAATAATATATATTTAATATTTTAATAAAATAAATAAAAAAAGTATTTTTTTATGTGAAATATTTCAGAAGGTAAATAAAAATAAAAATGTATATGAATGCATTTACACTATTTTTTTTATATTTATTCTAAATAAAAATATGTATATATTTATGTATAAATGGAAAGAAAATCAAATAAAACCCAAATAAAATCAAGAATGATGAGAAAAATATTTTCAAAATTTTAATATGCTGAGAAAAAATAAACAAGTCAAATAAAAAAAGAAAAAGTCAAAAAGAAATAAAAATAAGGCAAATGGGCTTGGGGGGTGAGAAAATGGAAATAGGGTGCAAAAAGAAGAAACCACACAGGCCCAGCCCATGTGGCTTCATCTTCAACCTTCGTTCAACAACATTCAAAAAAACGCGCGCCCTGTACTCCAGCTGCTAACTCCTGATTCCTGGCTTTTTAACAAAAACTCATAACATGAAAAATGCTCAGCATGAAGAGACGATTCCAACCATGTATAGAACTTAATCTAACTCTCTAAGATGAGAGAGAATTTCTCTCCCCCTCTTTTCTGACCTAACTTTTCATCAATGTTCAGACATGAAATTCTCTAAGCACACGAAACATAAATGAAATCTAATCATATGAGCATGTTCAGGGCTATGATTGTGACATATTTTCTTCAAAAACCTAAAGCTAACAATGCCTAACAAGAGAGATAGAACTCCATGAATATACCTGTTCAGTTGGAATCGAGCTGGGCAATGGAGGATGTTTCAGAATGAAATGAGGACTTGTACAGCTTCCTTGAAGTGTAAGGAAGCTTTTCCAATTCCTACTTTGCCTTGAAACTTCCTGAATCGAGCTAATGAACTCCAACTGCAAAACAGAAAATTAAAAATGGTGAAGTGGCTTGGAGGTGTTACAGGTCAGGTTTCAGATCATGGTCAGCTTGCATAGGTTGTGAGGAAGATAGAGGAACAGGTTTGGGCAAGAATGCTTGAAGGAAATGGGAGTTGGCACTCAAACTGCAGAGCTTGCTCTGTTTGTGCAGTTTTGAGGTGATTTTGAGATGGAGGGTGCTTGAGAGGTTCAGGACTCGTGCCAAAGCTTGGATATGGTCTATGGAATATGTTTGATAACTTTGTTCTTCTGTTTCTAAGCTGAGATGAGAGTTGTGATAAGTTATGCAATGTTACTTGAAAATGAAGCAAGCAAAGGTCACTTTTGTTTTTAGGTGAGTAGGGGCCTCTAATCCTGCTGCATAATCCTCTCTTGATCAGAGCAACTTGTCCATAATCTTGTGTCAAGAGGATTTTGCTTGTACTTGCTTGGATTTCAATTTGACATAAAGCTAGCTTTTTACAAAAATGGATAAAGCACTTTATCTAGTTTAGGATTAATCCAATATGCAATGTTAGAACACAAAGAACATGGTCTTAACTCATTGAATATGCATTAAATTATTGAGTATGGATTGGTTCAAGGACCTGTAATCAAGCATAAAGCAAGCTGAGTTCAAATTTGCAAAGTTATGAACATGTTTTGATGAAGAACAAAAGTGAATTTTTGCCAACTTGTGAAATTCGAATCTCTCAAGTTATGAGGTTGTTTGATGAGTTCTTGGACATTTTGGAAAGCTTGGAATGTGTACTACAATCCATCTTTGAAATGCAATTTGAAATTCCAAGTGGAAGGGTATGAAAAGTGGCCTTGAAGTAGGGTAGAAAACCTTGTCAAAATAGGTCAAATTTCACTAAGTTAAAAGATGGTTTAGTGCCCTTATTCAAAAAATCATAACTTGAGATACAAGCTTCAAATGAGAAAACTTTGTGAATCAAAGTTGTAGATTTTGCAACAAGCTACAACTTTCATGTTTTGACTTTTGTTTGAATCCCAATGGATCATGGTGAAAAGATGGGGCAAAGTTGGGAAAAAATTAGGGTTTTTCATAACTTAGAAAAATTCTAAGTTATGAAAAATTCCATTTTCAAACCCTAATTTGCATTTTGTGATTTCTTGGTGAACAAGTTTCATGATTTGTAGTGTTTTGATGAAAAATGAACCTTGACTCTTGATTTTGACCAAAAAGTCAAAGTTTGACTTTTCAGTATACAGTCAAAATTGATCAATTGACTGGGAAATTCAACTGTCAATCTTGTGTACTTGGGATCTTTTGAGCTTGATGAACATGTCAAGATAATTCCATGGGGTCCTTGAGTCCATATGTGAGCTTGGTTTGCCATTGGCTAGGTCAAACAGTCAAAAATTGCCCTTGTGCAGTCAAAACCTTAAAAATGACCATTTTGCCCTTTTGATGATCTGATCAAATTTCTTGTGGAATTGTGATCCAAACTTGATCAAATGGTTCATATGAGTTCATAATGTTGATGTGGATCAAATTTCATGAGGTTTGACTGTCAATTGGCCACAGTTGACTTTTTCCCCAATACAGCTGATTTCTAGGTCAACTGTCCAATTGACTGGGTAAAACTTGGAATCAAGACTTGAAACTTGGTATAGGTAAACTTGGGAGTCCAACATGAAGCATGAAAGTCATCTTAGGCATTTTAGGTCAAAACATCTTTAGGCAAACACAAACCCTAATTTGAGTCCACAGTGCAAGGAGAAGTCTTGAGTAGGGGAAACCCTAATTGGATCTTGATCTCCAAAGGTCTTGTGATGAGAAAATGTTGAGGAAATGGGAGGGCAAATTTTGGGGTACAACAATATGGCTAAGATACTTTCACTCCCCGCAGAGTAAGACAGTAATGATAGCTCCCCCAGCTGATACTTGCAACCATGAACAAATCAGTAATGCTCTACCCAAGCAGAGTTGATTTACCATCAACACTGAAAAGGCCTGATATCCTTGACAGTCTTAATATTCCCTGGCAGAATATAAGAATGCTCCCCGGCAGAATACAAGATACCCCCAATGGAGTCAATATTTCCCTAGCACGGTCTGAAAAAGCTTCCCCAACGGAGTTGAAGCATCATCCCCAGTAGACTCTTGAAGTTTATCCCCAGTGGAGTACAAAATAAATCTCCCCAGCCGAGCTCAGAGGGTTATCCCCACAAAAGCCTAACAAGGTTATCCCCAACAAGTTACAACTGAAAGATCATCCCCAGCGAAGTTCTTTCCTTTCACAAACAGGAATTCAATCCTCAACAGATTCAAAATCACCAGCAACGGTAATCCATCCCCAGTGGAGCTTATCAGTGGAATCCTCAGCAGAGCATCTCTACCCCACAGAGTAATCTCCTCATCAGTTTATTCCCCAACGAAGTTCTCCTCTCCTGCAGGTTTATCATCTTCGCTCATCATCCCCAGCGGAAACGAAGAATTTAACTCTATTCTCCAGCAGCTATCCGGGATTTATTTTCCCCAGCTAAAGCATTACATTTCCATACATCATGATACATGCATAAATGCATCATACCATACAATCTCATTCATTTTGAGAACACCATTGCTTGATCCATATCATGCATTGCATATGACTGACCTTGACCTTTCAGGAAAGATGCAGTTAAATCCTCAACTATGTGGAAGACCTTCTCTGGTCCAGTTAAATCGATTCCTAAAGATTTTTCTGATGCAATTGAAGTTAATCCAAGACCTTCTCTGGTCCAGTTGAATCGATTCCTAAAGATTTTTCTGATGCAGTTGAAGTTATTCCAAGACCTTGTCTGGTCTAGTTAAATCGATTCCTAAAGATTTTTCTGATGCCGATCCAGCCAAAGGCCTTCTCTGGTCCAGTAAAGTCGATTCCTAAAGATTTTCCTGATGCCGATCCAGTTGAAGTTATTCCAAGACCTTGCCTGGTCCAGTTAAATCGATTCCTAAATATTTTTCTGATGTCGATCCAGTCAAAGGCCTTCTCTGGTCCAGTAAAGTCGATTCCTAAAGATTTTTCTGATGCCGATCCAGTTGAAGATTTCCAAGACCTTGTCTGGTCCAGTTAAATCGATTCCTAAAGATTTTTCTGATGCCGATCCAGTCAAAGACCTCCTCTGGTCCAGTTAAATCGATTCCTAAAGATTTTTCTGATGCCAATCTAGTCAAAGAAGATAAGACCTCCTCTGGTCCAGTTAAATCGATTTCTAAAGATTTTCCTGATGCCAATTCAATCAAAGAAGACAAGGCCTTCTCTGGTCCAGTAAAGTCGATTCCTAAATATTTTCCTGATGTTGATCCAGTTGAAGTTATTTCAAGACCTTGCCTGGTCCAGTTAAATCGATTCGTAAAGATTTTCTGATGCTGATCCAGTCAAAGGCCTTCTCCGATCCAGTAAAGTCGATTCCTAAAGATTTTCCTGATGCCGATCCAGTTGAAGTTATTCTAAGACCTTGCCTGGTCCAGTTAAATTGATTCCTAAAGATTTTTCTGATGTCGATCCAGTCAAAGGCCTTCTCTGGTCCAGTAAAGTTGATTCCTAAAGATTTTCCTAACGCCGATCCAGTTGAAGTTATTCCAAGACCTTGTTTGGTCCAGTTAAATCGATTCCTAAAGATTTTTCTGATGACGATCCAGTCAAAGGCCTTCTTTGGTCCAGTAAAGTCGATTCCTAAAGATTTTTCTGATGCCAATCCAGTTGAAGTTATTCCAAGACCTTGCCTGGTCTAGTTAAATCGATTCCTAAAGATTTTTCTGATGTCGATCCAGCCAAAGGCGCCAAGACCTTCTCTGGTCCAGTTAAATCGATTCCTAAAGATTTTCCTGATCCAGTCAGAGTTACTCCAAAACCTTCTCTGGTCCAGTCAAATTGATTCCTAAAGATTTTTCTGATGCCGATCCAGTTAAAGTTAATACAAGACCTCCTCTGGTTCAGTCAGATCACCGATAAGATCTCCCTGATTCGTATTCCAGTCGAAGTTCAGAGTCATACCACCTACCAACAGTCTCCAAATGGCATTTGTAAGCCCATTCCCGATATCACAATGCTGATACTACATCATGCGAGTGCAAATTTATGGGCACTCTAGTGTTCAATCATCTTCCACCTTCGGATCACGAAAGGCCCGAAAGCCAATCTATATCCTCAGGTTTAAGAAAATTGAACAGGGGAAGCTGTTGTACCCCAAAATTTGCCCTCCCATATTTCTCAAGGCATTGCAAGAATAATCTCCAAATGACTCAAGGTTGCTCAAGAGTTGGACATTCAAGCTATCTTCTAATGCAGTCAACTTCAAATTAGGGGTTTGTGTTGCATCAAGGTCCTTGCATACAAATGACCTCAAGTGCTCCCCAATGTCCTAATATGTTATCAAGTTCATCCATGTCAAATTTCAAGCCTTGCAGAAGAAGTTTGGTCAGTCAATTGCTCAAAGGGTCCCAAAATCGATTGTGCTAGGGCAAAAGTCAATTGTGGCCTACAAATAGTCAAACTTCAAGATTTTTTGTCAACATTCTCATTTTGAAGGATATTTCATCATTTGATCAAGGGTTTATCATGATTCATCAAGGATTGCTCAAAATTCATCAAGACTCAAAAGTTGCTAAATTAGGGTTTTGTAGGAAAAGTCAGCTCAACTTTGACCAAGCATAACTTTCTCATACTTTATGAGAAATGACCCATCCAAAGCTAATTTTGAATAGGATGAAATTTCCTACAATCCATCTTCACACCCCAATATCAAGAAATGCACTCACAAAAAGTTACAAATTTGGACATTATAGGTCATTTTTGAAAGTCAACAAAAACACCTATTTTGCCAAAGCTTATAACTTGAGAATGGAATATCAAAATGAGATGATACCAAAAGGTTTGGTTATAGGAAATCTTAAGGTTTCTAAAAAGTCCAAGAACACCTCCAAAAGTTCAAAATTGAAGAAGTTATGCATTGTTGAAGTTGGGCATTTTTGCAAAATTGCCAAAAGTCAACTATCCCCAAAACATCAACTTTTGTCAAATGGGCCCACTTTTTTCCACTTGATTTGATCTTGTCACACTACACACATGTCCTACTTTCAGTCTTGTGTCCATTTATTATTTTTTTTATTTTATTTGATTTTTATTGAATTAATTCATTTTAAATCAATTTAAATCCAAATATTGATAATTTTGGATCTTTTTGATTGATACAGGTCTTAATTGTCATCATGAACATGATCAATTTCGAATCAAGCCATATCATGAACAAAAAGGTGGTTTTTGGACAAATTTGGAAGCTTTTTCATGGAGGATCAAATCAAATCCTAAATCATCAATGCATAAGGATTCAAAGCCCAAAACTTGACCTAATTCATTCCATATTACTTATACAAACCAAAGGCACGGGAATTAGAACCTAGAGGCTGCATAAACATCAAAACCAAACTTGAAAAAAACTTGAAAAAGCTTGAAACTGAAATCACCCTTAGAGTCTGATTCAAGGCCAAAACTCAACGTGATTCTCTTGCTGGATATCCACTGAGTGAGAAGCAATCAAAAGCAAGGCCATTCACCTTCTGAATCGCGCTGTAAGTCTCCTGAAAAACGCCCCTGTACTCGAAATCGCATACTCATATTTCTGCGTTTTCTTGGTAAAATCGTTACACAATCATGCTTATCGTTCCATTTAGAAGCTTTTTGCATTATTGAATTGCATTTTCATGGCCTGTAACCCCCTAGCCGATTCTAGGGTTCTTGTTTCTTGTTTTTGGGCATTTTAATTGCAGGCAATATTGATGCTAATAATGGACATGGACGTAATCAGTGGAAGAAGACGAGTACAACCATGTACTTGGAATTGATTTTCGTGGCCTAAAACTAGTTTTAGGAGACGCCTATGGATTTAGATGCGGATAAAAATCCGCAGGTAAATAACCAGGTTTCAATAAGAAAGACGATGACACGTCCCCCTCCCATTGGATGATTCAAATATTCGCGCTTCTTTTTATTTTTTTGGCATATTATTGTGTTTGTCCATATAATTATTGATTCCCACTATGTTAACAATTAAGACGCGCTGGCTGAGTGGTAAAGTTGTTGCTCATTGACACATAGGACCTGGGTTTGAATCTCAGGTCCCCAATATCTTTGTTGCTATTTTCTTTCAGGTTATCCAGTGCCTTGCCCAACGCGTGATGTACCATATGCCCTCGTACGAACAGTTGCCAGATGGCCCCAACCCAGATCTGGTGGCCAGGATTGAAAGTCCACCATATGCTCTAGTCAACGCGCTCACGTGGAATCAGAAAAAAGTCATGCAGGCCAATGTTAATGGGCCACCAAAAACTACTAATCTCACCCCTGATTTGGGCCCAAACCCCCTTTGAGTATTTCTAATTCTTTTTTTATTTCATTTATTTATATTGTTTTATTAATTATTTTTATTATCACTAACCAATTAGAATTTTTCCTCATAAAATCAAAAACCAAAATATATTTTATTTATTAAAATTAATTTCAGTATATTATTTTTTTTGTAAATAAATTAATTCAATTAATTTAGTTTTAATTAGGTATAACTTTTAATATTTTTGCAATAATTAAAATTAATGTAGAATATTAGGTTTTATTAACTTTGACCAAATTAATTTTATTTCTTTAAATATCCAAAAATCCAAAAATATCACTTTTATTAATTAATTAATTAATTAAATTATTAACTTAGATCTAATTTCCTTTTAATTCAAAAATAACAAAAAATGTTTTCTTTCAAAAAAGGGTCAAAACCCTAAAAAACTTGCATTCGATTTAATTTTCCGCACGCGATCCATTTTACCATATTGATGTAATTGTTTCCCGGAATGTAATAGCTTTAATTAGGACTTTAATTATTTTATCGCTTTATTTATTTTCCGCACTTTAAATTTAAGGGTTGCTTTTGGCGATGTAAATACCCGACGCTTTGTAATAGTTTAGATTTAAATTTCCGCAATTTAATTTCCGCAACTTATAAACTGTTAGATGTTTGATAATAGGGAATGCATGACAAGATTGAATGTATGAGCTTAAAATCAACATAGATAACCATTGACATGTACAAAGATAAAATTAACCGAAACAACACACTCGCACATGCGCACTCTTAGGGTACACCTCACTTGGTTGCCTTCGAATGTGGTCATTGAGTATAGAAAGTTTTAGAGGTCGTCCTTTTGTCCAAAGATCATAGTTGCCTCGAAACGGTTGCCTCAGAAAAATGATCTAAGATATTAGAGTTACCGCTAAGGCATTCTAACATTGCTTTAGTGACCACACGTCCCTTAATCGAATTGACCCTTAAAACTCCAATGATGATGCTACCTTCTCATAAATAGTGGGATAACATTGTCTAAAGGATATTAGCATAGATTGATTCCTTTTTCGAGTAGGTAGATGATTCTTAAGTACTTGCCTTTTCAAAACAAAACAAATTTTCACACTTACACTCCTTTTTAAAACAAAAACTCTTTTCGATCCCACAAACACAAAGAAAAGCAAATTTTGAAAACACTTTGAGCAAGTACCTAAGAGCCCGTGTGTGATCGGTGGATCTGGAACTGACTGTTTTAAAGCTGGTTTCGCGAAATGTCGCGGTAAGCAAGAGTCGCCACCGTCTTTTATTTTCTCCAAATGGAAAGGACAAAAGCACAGAAAAATTCCTTAAAGAGATTGCTCTCGGTTCGGGAGGTAGATTATAGAAAGGGAAGGTGTTAGCACCCTTTCTATCCATGGTTATCCACGGGCTCTTAGATACTTGCTCATTTGTGTTTTCAAAATGTTTGTTTGCTTTTCAAGTGTGAGTGGGTTTTGAAAAAAAGTTTCGTTTGAAAAATTTCTAAGTAACTCTTGTATCTGTTCTCAAGAGTGTATGAAAAATTTATTTGAAAACTTTTAGAAAGTGTAAGTGTGAAAAGTATTTTGTTTGTTTTTGAAAAGAGCAAGTATCTATGAGAATCTACCTACCCTAAGGAATTCGTCTGTGTAAATGTCTTTAAAGTAGTGCCATCCCACCATTGAGAGGTAGGTAGCACCACCGTTGGAGGTGTTCGGGTCAATTCGAGTTTGTAGGGACATGGTGATCACCAGAGCAATGGGAAGACACCTTAGAAGCTACCCTCATGCCAGGTTCCCGGATCATGAGGACTTACTAAGACATCCTCTACTCGACGACCACCTTTCGAGGGGCAAGGCAACAGTGAAGCGTACCCTAGGGGTGGTGTGTGAATTGTGTATCATTTTCAGTTTATTGTTTGTCTTGTTCATGCATTGGTGATCTATGTTTCGATTTTTATTTTTTGGGCATTCATTCTTTCATGTTATTGTTTAACAGTTAAAAGTGCAAAAATTTAAAGTGCGGAAAAAAAAGGTAAAAGTCCTACGCTATTACAAAGGCGCGGGTCTACAACGCCAAATTAATCCAGACCCGATTTAAAATAAATTGCAGAAAATAAATGTCTAATAGCTATTACATGGCTTTGGTACAATTACATTATATTTACATCAAAAATAAATAAAACGCGCGAAAAAGAAAATAATCAAATGCGAGGGCGTTGAACCCTTTAAAGGAATTAAAATAATTAAGTTAAAATAATTAAGTTAAATAAAAGAAATGACTTATTTTTATGTTTTTTTGATTTATGACATTAAAGAAAATTTAAACTAATTAAAAGTCAAGTAATTAATTCTAATTTTAATTGTTTTTAATTTATTAAAGAAAATGCATTAAAGTTAAAACCTAAAACTAATTAATTATAAAACTTATTTACAAAATTAATGGTTGATGACAAAATATTTAATTAATTAAAAAAAGGAAAAAGTATTAAAGACCTATTTTTGTTATTTTTTGGTTTATTATGAAAAAAGAATTAAATTACCTAAAATTAAATCTAAATTAATTACATGCGAATTTATTTATGAAAATTAATACTAAAATAAAATTATTATTTATTTTTATCTTTCCTGATTTTTTTGGTATTTTTATATTTTGAAAATATTAAATTAAAGCATTTAAACAAAATTAATCAAAAACAAAGAAAAGAGAAGAATAAAAAAGAGTTAAAAAAGAAAGCAAACTAGAGGGGTGCAACCCAAGCAATTCTGGCCCAATAACATGATTCGTTTGACTTTTCCAGGCATGGTGCTGGAGCGTTGACCTGGACTACCATGTGCCTTGGATCTTGGCCTTTGATCTGATCACCCTGACTTTGTGAATGGTTTGATTTTGAGTGTGCATCGTGGGCTTCAGTATGGAACCTGTATGGGAAAATCAACTGAAAAATAATATTGAGGAAAGGTAGGGACCTGGGATCGAACCCAGGTCCTGGACATCATTAGTCACGCGTTACACCAACCAGGCCACTTGCTTTCTTTGTATATTAATTAACAAATAATAAACATAAAACAAACCAACGCGTTCTCTTCCTTTGGCGCGAATTTTCAAACGAAGCAATCAAACCCTTACACATCAGCGTCTTCTTCGCTAGCTTATTTTTCCTGAAATAAAAAAGACATAGGCAACGGTTTTGAAACGTTGCTGTAAGCACTATACAAGAAAATAACGAATAGGCCAAGAGGCCTCATAAATTAGGCGCGACACATGGTTCCTCTCCGTCTGAGTGTGCCTGATGCAATGGTACTAGTCACGTGTCCTAATTTTGCAGGGATAGGAAACGCCCAATTTGAGAACCTGAAAACCCTAAGCATCTCTAATGGCAAATCCTTATATAAGACATGAGAACAAAATTAAACCATATAGGTAGCATCAGAATTGCATGAATAATGTAAATCACATATCAAAAAGTACAAAAAACGCGTGAATGGAGATGCAAGAGTTTGAATATTTTTCGGTACAGGGCATGTTCATGTTACCAGTTCCTTAAGCTTTGAGGGACGTTTTTGATTGGGAGACGTTCTATGTTGCTCGAGGAAGCTAATGAGATAGCAATTGTGGCCTGAAACCTCCTGCAAGTTGGTTTTCAGATTTGAAATTTTCTTGTAAAAGTGTGAGTTTTTGTTTTGAGTTCTGGCGCAGCTTGTTGTGTCCAATGGCCTCTGATCACTTGTATATCTCTTATGCAATGTGTATCAATGAAAATTATGGCCAATAAAGCCTTGCTTTGATGATTTGGATTTTCACATAAACCACCATAACCAACTTTCCATTTTTGATTCAAATTTGAATTTTTGCCTTGTTTGAGCCTTAGCACGAAAAATGGTAGGCACATAATGATGCTTCAAGGTTAATCAAAGCAAAATATCCCTTTAAATTAATTTTTTTGAATTTCTTTTGATTTTAAAAGATTTAAAACTAATTAAATCCAATAAAATCAATAAAAATGAAAAATTAATAAAAAAATCTGAAATAAAAGATGGGACACGTGGGAAGCATGGCCAAGTCAATTCAAGTGGAAAAAGTGGGCCCCTTTTGTCAAAAATGAGATTTCAAGGATAAATGATTTTGGCCATTTCACAAAAATTTCCCAACTTCTCCAATGCATAACTTGCTCAATTTTTAAGCTTTGCTCATGTTCTTGGACATTTTAGAAAAGTCTTGAAGTCCTCTAAACAATGTCTTTGGTCCCATGTAATTTTGATTTACCAATATCAAGTTATGGCCTTTGACTTAAAGTCCCTTTTTGTTGACTTTTGAAAATGACCTATAATGTTGAAATTGATAACTTTTTGTGAGAGCATTTCTTGGACTTGAAGTATGAAGATGAGTTGTAGGAAATGTCTTTCTCTTCAAAATGAGCTTTGGATGGGATTTTTCTGATAATCCATGTGAAAGTTATGCCTTGGTCAATTTCAGTTGACTTTTTCAGCTGTCCAAATAAGGAAACTTTTGCATCTTTGATGATTTCTGAGCCAAATTTTGAGAATCATGATCAAGCATTGATCAAATGATGTTTGTGGCTTCAAAATGATATGTTGACCAAAAATTTGAACTTTTGACTGTCAAATGACCATTTTGCCCCTACAGTTGACTGTAGTGCAATTAGGGTTTTTGACTGTGCAATTTTGAGCTGAATGCCTTGAAACTTGATATGAGGATACTTGACCATATTTGTAGGCATGTGAGACTTGATTGGGCCTTTGGAAATTTCATTTTCTTGACCAAAACACAAACCCTAATTTTGACTGTATAGGGGATCTTTGACTGTGCAACCCTTGGGGAATTTTGAAGCATGGCTTGGCAATTTCTTGAAAAATATGGGAGGGCAAATTTTGGGGTACAACAGTTGCCCCTGTTCAATCTTCTTAGACCTGAGGATGCAGATTGGCTGACGTGCCTTTCGTAATCCGAGGGTAGAAGATGATTGGACACTAGAGTGCCCAGAAATTTGCGCTCACATGTTAGCAGTGATGGGGGAATGGGCTTATAGATGCCATTTGGAGATTGCTGGATAGGATGATGGGCTTATAGATGCCATATGGATGTTGATCACGTAGGAGATTCCTTAGCGAGAACCTACATACCTGCAAAAAAACAAATGAGTACCTGACACGTTGCAGGAGCTGATTTTTAGATGCTTGGTATAGATGTGTCCTGTCTGGTTGCAGGAGCTGAGTCTGGAGCTTCAAACGGCGATGAACGAACCAGGGATGGTTAGTGCCTTAGCATGAATGGTAAGGGAGTCTTAGGCGATTTTAACTGGGATAAGAATCGGGGAGATCTTAGGGTCGATCTGACTGAACCAGAGAAGGCCTTTGACTGGATAAGCATCAGGGAAATCTTAGGGTCGATTTAACTGAACCGGACAAGGTCTTGGAATATCTTCAACTGGATAAGCATCAGGGAGATCTTAGGGTTGATCTGACTGAACCAGAGAAGGCCTTTGACTGGATAAGCATCAGGAAAATCTTAGGGTCGATTTAACTGAACCGGACAAGGTCTTGAAATATCTTCAACTGGATAAGCATCAGGGAGATCTTAGGGTCGATCTGACTGAACCAAGAGAAGGCCTTTGACTGGATAAGCATCAGGAAAATCTTAGGGTCGATTTAACTGAACCGGACAAGGTCTTGAAATATCTTCAACTGGATAAGAATCAGGGAGATCTTAGGGTCGATCTGACTGAACCAGAGAAGGCCTTTGACTGGATAAGCATCAGGAAAATCTTAGGGTCGATTTAACTGAACCAAGCAAGGTCTTGAAATCTTCAACTGGATAAGAATCAGGGAGATCTTAGGGTCGATCTGACTGAACCAGAGAAGGCCTTTGACTGGATAAGCATCAGGAAAATCTTAGGGTCGATTTAACTGAACTGGTCTAGGTCTTGAAATATCTTCAACTGGATAAGAATCAGGGAGATCTTAGGGTCGATCTGACTGAACCAGAGAAGGCCTTTGACTGGATAAGCATCAGGAAAATCTTAGGGTCGATTTAACTGAACCAAGCAAGGTCTTGAAATCTTCAACTGGATAAGAATCAGGGAGATCTTAGGGTCGATCTGACTGAACCAGAGAAGGCCTTTGACTGGATAAGCATCAGGAAAATCTTAGGGTCGATTTAACTGAACCAAGCAAGGTCTTGAAATCTTCAACTGGATAAGAATCAGGGAGATCTTAGGGTCGATCTGACTGAACCAGAGAAGGCCTTTGACTGGATAAGCATCAGGAAAATCTTAGGGTCGATTTAACTGAACCGGTCTAGGTCTTGAAATATCTTCAACTGGATAAGCATCAGGGAGATCTTAGGGTCGATCTGACTGAACCAGAGAAGGCCTTTGACTGGATAAGCATCAGGAAAATCTTAGGGTCGATTTAACTGAACCGGACAAGGTCTTGAAATATCTTCAACTGGATAAGCATCAGGGAGATCTTAGGGTCGATCTGACTGAACCAGAGAAGGCCTTTGACTGGATAAGCATCAGGAAAATCTTAGGGTCGATCTAACTGAACCGGTCTAGGTCTTGAAATATCTTCAACTGGATAAGCATCAGGGAGATCTTAGGGTCGATCTGACTGAACCAGAGAAGGCCTTTGACTGGATAAGCATCAGGAAAATCTTAGGGTCGACTTAACTGAACCGGACAAGGTCTTGAAATATCTTCAACTGGATAAGCATCAGGGAGATCTTAGGGTCGATCTGACTGAACCAGAGAAGGCCTTTGACTGGATAAGCATCAGGAAAATCTTAGGGTCGATCTAACTGAACCGGTCTAGGTCTTGAAATATCTTCAACTGGATAAGCATCAGGGAGATCTTAGGGTCGATCTGACTGAACCAGAGAAGGCCTTTGACTGGATAAGCATCAGGAAAATCTTAGGGTCGATCTAACTGAACCGGTCTAGGTCTTGAAATATCTTCAACTGGATAAGCATCAGGGAGATCTTAGGGTCGATCTGACTGAACCAGAGAAGGCCTTTGACTGGATAAGCATCAGGAAAATCTTAGGGTCGATCTAACTGAACCGGTCTAGGTCTTGAAATATCTTCAACTGGATAAGAATCAGGGAGATCTTAGGGTCGATCTGACTGAACCAGAGAAGGCCTTTGACTGGATAAGCATCAGGAAAATCTTAGGGTCGATCTAACTGAACCGGTCTAGGTCTTGAAATGTAGCTTGAGAACTTTAACTGGATCTTTCCTGAAATGTAAAGGTCAGCCATATGCAATGCATGATATGGATCAAGTAATGATGTTCTCAATATATATGAGATTCGTATGATATGATGCGTTTATGCATGCTATAATGATGTTTTATGTATGTTTTTGTCTAGGAAAGTGAATCCTTGACGGGTGCCGGGAAGTCGTATCCTGGGCTGATGTTGAAAAATAGATTTTGCTTCCGCTGGGGATGATAGTTGCAAGAATACCGGTAGGAGAAAATAACTCCGTCGGGGAATAAACTTGGCAAATGGAAGATTCTGCGGGGAGAGAAATACTCTAGCGACCATGCTGGGGAGTGATACTCTGTGGGGAGAGGGATGCTTTTGCTGAATTGTTGATAATAGCTTGCTGGGGATAAGAAGACTCCGTCGAGGACGCTCTTTCCATGGCTTTTGGCTGAGGATAACCCAGTTATATCCTGTTAAGGAAATAACTCTTTTAAATAAAGCCGGACGACGCGTTCGTGCTCTGCGAGGGGATAAGCTTCCAGAATTTATTGGGGATAAGCTTACTGCTTGGGGATATGAATTCCAATTTTCCTGGGGGAACTGGATTGGACTCTCTTGGGGAAGTTTTGAGATGTATCGGGGGAAGTGACACCACTGAATGTTTGATATACCGCCGGGGAACAATCTTTAGGTCAAGACTTCCGGGGATGCTTGTATGTTGCTGCTGGGGAAGTATTGAGATCTACTGGAGGATACTCAACTTCCTTTAAGATTTGATAGTAGCTTTGCTTGAGGAGAGTGCATTGACTTGTTGGCTCACTCTCTGGGGAATTAATATGCCTAGTTATGTTCTTTAGCTGAACCTACCTTGGTACCTTGGATGATAGAACAATCAGATTGCTTTAGACAACTCCTTATTGCCCCTGTTTCTGAGGTGGGAGAGGAAGACCTGTGAGGTGCTGATAGTTGTTGATGGACAGCCCTTCTTCTGGTAGACAGGTGACAGGATGACAGGACATAGTCGTACGCTTTGATCCCTAACTTTTGCCTGGACCGCCCTTTCGGGTTTTCAGTCCACCGGGATACCCATTTTTGCCCAAGCCGCCTTTTCAGGTTTTCGACTTGCCGGGTGTACAGATTTTTTCATTTTATCCCTTATTTTTGCCCGAACCCTTTTGGTTCGCCGGGGAGCCCTTATTTTTGCCTAGGTATGTCAACCTGGCGGGTCTTTGATTATGCGTAGTATTTTTTCGACTGTGTCCCTGTTCTCAGAATGTAGGGAGTTGCCCCTGCTAGAAGTGTTTTGTCATGCCACCAGAAGGTGCTTGATCAAGCAAGATTCGTTGTTGAGATGCCCCGAGCGGCTCAGGCAGAGATTTGCCCCAGGCTATTTTTGCCTTTGAGAGATTCTCTGAATCTTGATTGGATTGCCCCAGATGATGGACCATGATCATGCCATGCCCCTTGATTGGAAGTGCTTCTGTTCATTAGGCATTCATCGTGCGAATTTCTATGCTGTTCAAACAAAAAGTCATATGCAAACAAAGTTATGTTAAAAATGCAAAGCTCATGTCTGTCTTGAAGATTTTAAAAATGCATTCTTTTTCGTAAAACAAGTGAATGTTTGTAAAACGTGATGTCAACTCCGTATTTACCATAAGCCTTAAGGAGTCAGGATACCTTTTCGTAACAGTATGCTTTCGAACTAACCCATGCTTCAGCTAGGACTTTTAAGGGTTATAACGTGGCCCGGTTCATGGTTCAAGAAACAAAGGATAAAGGCTCAAATTATTTGTACCCACCCGCTCTTCGTGATGTTCTTCAAACCTAAGCTCAGTTGATCGTGCGTTAGACCTTGTTTGAGTCTTTGCTCTGGTTTTCCGGTGATGATTCGGATATTGATGATTTATTTTGAATGGGCAGTCATTTCTTTTTTGTTGAGGGTTTGTAGGACCTCTTTCTTTTTGATTTCGTTATCCCTATTTTTTTGCCTGAACTGTTTCCTTTTTGGAATTACAGTCAGCGGGATGCCCCAGTTTCATAAGTCCCTTTTTATAGGTTTTGACTTCTTGGGCTTTTCGTTTATGATTTTTTTGATAATGACTGCCTGTCCTTTTGATTGTTCTGAACCATCACTGTCTTTCTTTTTTCGTAAGGATCTCTTTGGTGCCATTCGTTATGCACTTGGATCAATTGAGAGATTACCCTGCCCCAGGTTATGATTAAGGGTTTTAAATTTCGAAAAGAAAAACTCCTACTTCTTTGGCTCAAAGGGGTTGACGAGGGATTATCATCCTTATAACTCCAGTGTTTAGGGATTGAAACAATGCCTGTACCTCATAAGCGGGGTCTGTTCAAAAGCATACTGTACATTGTGGTATCGTTTTCGTCATCCTCCCTCAAGAGGCTTAGAATTGTTAACCGAGCATTGAACATCACAAAAATATGAAAACAGTTTTAAGCATAATAAATGCGAATATATTGCTTCAAAACAGACATATGGGATGCATTAATGACATAACAACATTTAACAATGAACAAATGTTTGAACAATCAAAAGAAAATTACAACTTGAGCATTCGAATGAACAAAAGTCTTCTAATCTCAGGGCTTGTCATTTCAAATTGTGAACCTCGCAGGGATAGTAGAAGAATTCGACCTGACCATCTAGGGTGAATTCCACAGCTCCTTCATCAATCAGGCTTTGGATTTTGTACCTCAACTTCCAACAGTCATCAGTATCATGCCCCGGGCTGTTAGAATGGTATGCGCACCTGGCCCCAGGATTATAGTTGGGTGAAGAAGTCTTAGGATTAGGGTGAGGTCCTATCAACGTCACCAGATTCAACTTCAACAGGTGTTGCAAAGCTTGGGACAGCGACGTGTTGAGCTCGGTGAATTGCCTTTGGGGCTTGTCTGGTTGAAGTTGGTGAGGTTGATACTGAATTGGGGATACTGAAGCCATATGAGGAGTTTTCTCCTTGCCTCTTTGTCTCAAAGATGGTCGAACGATGACTGGCTTTTTACCCTTAGACGTTTGCCCCAGTTGGTTATTCTGAAGCAGTTGGTTGACGAGAAACCGGAGCTCATCTTGTCTTTGAGCTAAGCCTTGAATGGCATTCCTCTGCCCCAACATCTGGACTTTCATTGCATCCATCTCAGCTTGCAGGTGTTTCAGCCTCTCATCCTCAGCACTGTTCCTGACGAAGGTCCCCATGAGAAGTGTCCTTAACTCCTCCTGCCCCTTGGATAGATTCAGGAGAATTTCCCCAAACCGAGTCTCTTGAGCAAGAAGGTCCTGGTTATCTGGTTGGAAGGCCATTGCTGAAATAAACAGCGAGAAAGGTAAGTGACCTGCAACAAAGATACCTGTTATGTAATGATGTATATGACATGCATGCAATGTTTTCAAGGGCCTCGCGGGGTAAACAAGAAAATTGGTTAGCATCTGGATCCAGTAGCTTGATTGAAAGAACTTCATATTTGTTGAGAGTCTTTCTTCCAAGGGTCAAAGGCTCACCATATCAAGTGGGTCATAGCCTCTGACTTTAGTCATCATGTCTGGTTTTGATTTCCAAACGACCTTGGCTAGGGGAACCTTCTCCAGGGGTCAAAGCTCACCATATCAAGTGGGTCATAGCCCCTGACAACTTTGGCTAGAGGAAAATAAATCCTCTTTGCCCCTTGCTAGATGTTTGATTCATCATGACCTGCATCACAGACCCTTGAGATCCTTGAAATGGGTTAGTCCTTATGCAGGATGTATGCAATGGTATGATGTTATGCTATGCCTGGGGGTAATGTAAGTAACCCTGTTATGAGTCCCAATTAAGGACTGCAAACCAAAACCTGTAAGAAACTTAGTACACTCTTGTTATGAGTCCCGATTAAGGACTATAAACAAAACCTGCAAGTAGTTCATGTGTCAGCTAACAAGCATGCAAGTAGGCAAGTACAAAGGCACACAAGTCACACAAGAGAAACCCTTAGAGTTTAGGCCAGCATGGGGTCTGGGTATTACCCTCTTGAAGTTGGTGGGATCAAACCTGTCCTATCAAAGTAACCGGGTTCTAAGGATCTCGATATCATTGGATTGCTTTCATTGTTCATCGTTTCGATTTAGCCACTGACTGGCGATCAAAATATCCCAAGAAAACAACCCTCAATTGAGTGTAGTATCGAGTATCAACCGACTTCGGAGTACACCAAAGTAGTCATCTCACTACCCTAAAGAGGCCAAGATGGTTCAATTAAGGTTCCTAAGGTCTGTTGATGCTTCATGACACCACATGGAGGCCCCGTACTCTCCTTGATTGACTCAAGGGTTACCGGTACACACCAAAGTGCCACATCAACGTAGCAGACTGCTTCAACCATGTCGGTATACCCCGCACAGTTCCCTCACAGCCTTGTTGCTACTTTCTAAGAAGGTATCCCCAGATCCGGGTTAGGATCTATAGAACTCCCAAGCAACCCACAATAATAAAGCAAGCAAGGAAAGCAATTGAAAACACAGTGATCTTAGTCCTAAGGTACACCTCACTTTAAGTTTAGTCCCCAGCAGAGTCGCCAGTTCTGTGATCGGTGGATCTGGAACTGACTGTTTTAAAGCTGGTTTCGCGAAATGTCGCGGTAAGCAAGAGTCGCCACCGTCTTTTATTTTCTCCAAATGGAAAGGACAAAAGCACAGAAAAATTCCTTAAAGAGATTGCTCTCGGTTCGGGAGGTAGATTATAGAAAGGGAAGGTGTTAGCACCCTTTCTATCCATGGTTATCCACGGGCTCTTAGATACTTGCTCATTTGTGTTTTCAAAATGTTTGTTTGCTTTTCAAGTGTGAGTGGGTTTTGAAAAAAAGTTTCGTTTGAAAAATTTCTAAGTAACTCTTGTATCTGTCCTCAAGAGTGTATGAAAAATTTATTTGAAAACTTTTAGAAAGTGTAAGTGTGAAAAGTATTTTGTTTGTTTTTGAAAAGAGCAAGTATCTATGAGAATCTACCTACCCTAAGGAATTCGTCTGTGTAAATGTCTTTAAAGTAGTGCCATCCCACCATTGAGAGGTAGGTAGCACCACCGTTGGAGGTGTTCGGGTCAATTCGAGTTTGTAGGGACATGGTGATCACCAGAGCAATGGGAAGACACCTTAGAAGCTACCCTCATGCCAGGTTCCCGGATCATGAGGACTTACTAAGACATCCTCTACTCGACGACCACCTTTCGAGGGGCAAGGCAACAGTGAAGCGTACCCTAGGGGTGGTGTGTGAATTGTGTATCATTTTCAGTTTATTGTTTGTCTTGTTCATGCATTGGTGATCTATGTTTCGATTTTTATTTTTTGGGCATTCATTCTTTCATGTTATTGTTTAACAGTTAAAAGTGCAAAAATTTAAAGTGCGGAAAAAAAAAGGTAAAAGTCCTACGCTATTACAAAGGCGCGGGTCTACAACGCCAAATTAATCCAGACCCGATTTAAAATAAATTGCAGAAAATAAATGTCTAATAGCTATTACATGGCTTTGGTACAATTACATTATATTTACATCAAAAATAAATAAAACGCGCGAAAAAGAAAATAATCAAATGCGAGGGCGTTGAACCCTTTAAAGGAATTAAAATAATTAAGTTAAAATAATTAAGTTAAATAAAAGAAATGACTTATTTTTATGTTTTTTTTATTTATGACATTAAAGAAAATTTAAACTAATTAAAAGTCAAGTAATTAATTCTAATTTTAATTGTTTTTAATTTATTAAAGAAAATGCATTAAAGTTAAAACCTAAAACTAATTAATTATAAAACTTATTTACAAAATTAATGGTTGATGACAAAATATTTAATTAATTAAAAAAAGGAAAAAGTATTAAAGACCTATTTTTGTTATTTTTTGGTTTATTATGAAAAAAGAATTAAATTACCTAAAATTAAATCTAAATTAATTACATGCGAATTTATTTATGAAAATTAATACTAAAATAAAATTATTATTTATTTTTATCTTTCCTGATTTTTTTGGTATTTTTATATTTTGAAAATATTAAATTAAAGCATTTAAACAAAATTAATCAAAAACAAAGAAAAGAGAAGAATAAAAAAGAGTTAAAAAAGAAAGCAAACTAGAGGGGTGCAACCCAAGCAATTCTGGCCCAATAACATGATTCGTTTGACTTTTCCAGGCATGGTGCTGGAGCGTTGACCTGGACTACCATGTGCCTTGGATCTTGGCCTTTGATCTGATCACCCTGACTTTGTGAATGGTTTGATTTTGAGTGTGCATCGTGGGCTTCAGTATGGAACCTGTATGGGAAAATCAACTGAAAAATAATATTGAGGAAAGGTAGGGACCTGGGATCGAACCCAGGTCCTGGACATCATTAGTCACGCGTTACACCAACCAGGCCACTTGCTTTCTTTGTATATTAATTAACAAATAATAAACATAAAACAAACCAACGCGTTCTCTTCCTTTGGCGCGAATTTTCAAACGAAGCAATCAAACCCTTACACATCAGCGTCTTCTTCGCTAGCTTATTTTTCCTGAAATAAAAAAGACATAGGCAACGGTTTTGAAACGTTGCTGTAAGCACTATACAAGAAAATAACGAATAGGCCAAGAGGCCTCATAAATTAGGCGCGACACATGGTTCCTCTCCGTCTGAGTGTGCCTGATGCAATGGTACTAGTCACGTGTCCTAATTTTGCAGGGATAGGAAACGCCCAATTTGAGAACCTGAAAACCCTAAGCATCTCTAATGGCAAATCCTTATATAAGACATGAGAACAAAATTAAACCATATAGGTAGCATCAGAATTGCATGAATAATGTAAATCACATATCAAAAAGTACAAAAAACGCGTGAATGGAGATGCAAGAGTTTGAATATTTTTCGGTACAGGGCATGTTCATGTTACCAGTTCCTTAAGCTTTGAGGGACGTTTTTGATTGGGAGACGTTCTATGTTGCTCGAGGAAGCTAATGAGATAGCAATTGTGGCCTGAAACCTCCTGCAAGTTGGTTTTCAGATTTGAAATTTTCTTGTAAAAGTGTGAGTTTTTGTTTTGAGTTCTGGCGCAGCTTGTTGTGTCCAATGGCCTCTGATCACTTGTATATCTCTTATGCAATGTGTATCAATGAAAATTATGGCCAATAAAGCCTTGCTTTGATGATTTGGATTTTCACATAAACCACCATAACCAACTTTCCATTTTTGATTCAAATTTGAATTTTTGCCTTGTTTGAGCCTTAGCACGAAAAATGGTAGGCACATAATGATGCTTCAAGGTTAATCAAAGCAAAATATCCCTTTAAATTAATTTTTTTGAATTTCTTTTGATTTTAAAAGATTTAAAACTAATTAAATCCAATAAAATCAATAAAAATGAAAAATTAATAAAAAAATCTGAAATAAAAGATGGGACACGTGGGAAGCATGGCCAAGTCAATTCAAGTGGAAAAAGTGGGCCCCTTTTGTCAAAAATGAGATTTCAAGGATAAATGATTTTGGCCATTTCACAAAAATTTCCCAACTTCTCCAATGCATAACTTGCTCAATTTTTAAGTTTTGCTCATGTTCTTGGACATTTTAGAAAAGTCTTGAAGTCCTCTAAACAATGTCTTTGGTCCCATGTCATTTTGATTTACCAATATCAAGTTATGGCCTTTGACTTAAAGTCCCTTTTTGTTGACTTTTGAAAATGACCTATAATGTTGAAATTGATAACTTTTTGTGAGAGCATTTCTTGGACTTGAAGTATGAAGATGAGTTGTAGGAAATGTATTTCTCTTCAAAATGAGCTTTGGATGGGATTTTTCTGATAATCCATGTGAAAGTTATGCCTTGGTCAATTTCAGTTGACTTTTTCAGCTGTCCAAATAAGGAAACTTTTGCATCTTTGATGATTTCTGAGCCAAATTTTGAGAATCATGATCAAGCATTGATCAAATGATGTTTGTGGCTTCAAAATGATATGTTGACCAAAAATTTGAACTTTTGACTGTCAAATGACCATTTTGCCCCTACAGTTGACTGTAGTGCAATTAGGGTTTTTGACTGTGCAATTTTGAGCTGAATGCCTTGAAACTTGATATGAGGATACTTGACCATATTTGTAGGCATGTGAGACTTGATTGGGCCTTTGGAAATTTCATTTTCTTGACCAAAACACAAACCCTAATTTTGACTGTATAGGGGATCTTTGACTGTGCAACCCTTGGGGAATTTTGAAGCATGGCTTGGCAATTTCTTGAAAAATATGGGAGGGAAAATTTTGGGGTACAACAGTTGCCCCTGTTCAATCTTCTTAGACCTGAGGATGCAGATTGGCTGACGTGCCTTTCGTAATCCGAGGGTAGAAGATGATTGGACACTAGAGTGCCCAGAAATTTGCGCTCACATGTTAGCAGTGATGGGGGAATGGGCTTATAGATGCCATTTGGAGATTGCTGGATAGGATGATGGGCTTATAGATGCCATATGGATGTTGATCACGTAGGAGATTCCTTAGCGAGAACCTGCATACCTGCAAAAAAACAAATGAGTACCTGACAAGTTGTAGGAGCTGATTTTTAGATGCTTGGTATAGATGTGTCCTGTCTGGTTGCAGGAGCTGAGTCTGGAGCTTCAAACGGCGATGAACGAACCAGGGATGGTTAGTGCCTTAGCATGAATGGTAAGGGAGTCTTAGGCGATTTTAACTGGGATAAGAATCGGGGAGATCTTAGGGTCGATCTGACTGAACCAGAGAAGGCCTTTGACTGGATAAGCATCAGGGAAATCTTAGGGTCGATTTAACTGAACCGGACAAGGTCTTGGAATATCTTCAACTGGATAAGCATCAGGGAGATCTTAGGGTTGATCTGACTGAACCAGAGAAGGCCTTTGACTGGATAAGCATCAGGAAAATCTTAGGGTCGATTTAACTGAACCGGACAAGGTCTTGAAATATCTTCAACTGGATAAGCATCAGGGAGATCTTAGGGTCGATCTGACTGAACCAAGAGAAGGCCTTTGACTGGATAAGCATCAGGAAAATCTTAGGGTCGATTTAACTGAAC
This sequence comes from Vicia faba, assembly GCA_948472305.1. Classification (NCBI taxonomy): domain Eukaryota; kingdom Viridiplantae; phylum Streptophyta; class Magnoliopsida; order Fabales; family Fabaceae; genus Vicia; species Vicia faba. The sequence goes on along the minus strand of OX451738.1, from coordinate 63,658,738 downwards.
CGGACAAGGTCTTGAAATATCTTCAACTGGATAAGAATCAGAGAGATCTTAGGGTCGATCTGACTGAACCAGAGAAGGCCTTTGACTGGATAAGCATCAGGAAAATCTTAGGGTCGATTTAACTGAACCAAGCAAGGTCTTGAAATCTTCAACTGGATAAGAATCAGGGAGATCTTAGGGTCGATCTGACTGAACCAGAGAAGGCCTTTGACTGGATAAGCATCAGGAAAATCTTAGGGTCGATTTAACTGAACTGGTCTAGGTCTTGAAATATCTTCAACTGGATAAGAATCAGGGAGATCTTAGGGTCGATCTGACTGAACCAGAGAAGGCCTTTGACTGGATAAGCATCAGGAAAATCTTAGGGTCGATTTAACTGAACCAAGCAAGGTCTTGAAATCTTCAACTGGATAAGAATCAGGGAGATCTTAGGGTCGATCTGACTGAACCAGAGAAGGCCTTTGACTGGATAAGCATCAGGAAAATCTTAGGGTCGATTTAACTGAACCAAGCAAGGTCTTGAAATCTTCAACTGGATAAGAATCAGGGAGATCTTAGGGTCGATCTGACTGAACCAGAGAAGGCCTTTGACTGGATAAGCATCAGGAAAATCTTAGGGTCGATTTAACTGAACCGGTCTAGGTCTTGAAATATCTTCAACTGGATAAGCATCAGGGAGATCTTAGGGTCGATCTGACTGAACCAGAGAAGGCCTTTGACTGGATAAGCATCAGGAAAATCTTAGGGTCGATTTAACTGAACCGGACAAGGTCTTGAAATATCTTCAACTGGATAAGCATCAGGGAGATCTTAGGGTCGATCTGACTGAACCAGAGAAGGCCTTTGACTGGATAAGCATCAGGAAAATCTTAGGGTCGATCTAACTGAACCGGTCTAGGTCTTGAAATATCTTCAACTGGATAAGCATCAGGGAGATCTTAGGGTCGATCTGACTGAACCAGAGAAGGCCTTTGACTGGATAAGCATCAGGAAAATCTTAGGGTCGACTTAACTGAACCGGACAAGGTCTTGAAATATCTTCAACTGGATAAGCATCAGGGAGATCTTAGGGTCGATCTGACTGAACCAGAGAAGGCCTTTGACTGGATAAGCATCAGGAAAATCTTAGGGTCGATCTAACTGAACCGGTCTAGGTCTTGAAATATCTTCAACTGGATAAGCATCAGGGAGATCTTAGGGTCGATCTGACTGAACCAGAGAAGGCCTTTGACTGGATAAGCATCAGGAAAATCTTAGGGTCGATCTAACTGAACCGGTCTAGGTCTTGAAATATCTTCAACTGGATAAGCATCAGGGAGATCTTAGGGTCGATCTGACTGAACCAGAGAAGGCCTTTGACTGGATAAGCATCAGGAAAATCTTAGGGTCGATCTAACTGAACCGGTCTAGGTCTTGAAATATCTTCAACTGGATAAGAATCAGGGAGATCTTAGGGTCGATCTGACTGAACCAGAGAAGGCCTTTGACTGGATAAGCATCAGGAAAATCTTAGGGTCGATCTAACTGAACCGGTCTAGGTCTTGAAATGTAGCTTGAGAACTTTAACTGGATCTTTCCTGAAATGTAAAGGTCAGCCATATGCAATGCATGATATGGATCAAGCAATGATGTTCTCAATATATATGAGATTCGTATGATATGATGCGTTTATGCATGCTATAATGATGTTTTATGTATGTTTTTGTCTAGGAAAGTGAATCCTTGACGGGTGCCGGGAAGTCGTATCCTGGGCTGATGTTGAAAAATAGATTTTGCTTCCGCTGGGGATGATAGTTGCAAGAATACCGGTAGGAGAAAATAACTCCGTCGGGGAATAAACTTGGCAAATGGAAGATTCTGCGGGGAGAGAAATACTCTAGCGACCATGCTGGGGAGTGATACTCTGTGGGGAGAGGGATGCTTTTGCTGAATTGTTGATAATAGCTTGCTGGGGATAAGAAGACTCCGTCGAGGACGCTCTTTCCATGGCTTTTGGCTGAGGATAACCCAGTTATATCCTGTTAAGGAAATAACTCTTTTAAATAAAGCCGGACGACGCGTTCGTGCTCTGCGAGGGGATAAGCTTCCAGAATTTACTGGGGATAAGCTTACTGCTTGGGGATATGAATTCCAATTTTCCTGGGGGAACTGGATTGGACTCTCTTGGGGAAGTTTTGAGATGTATCGGGGGAAGTGACACCACTGAATGTTTGATATACCGCCGGGGAACAATCTTTAGGTCAAGACTGCCGGGGATGCTTGTATGTTGCTGCTGGGGAAGTATTGAGATCTACTGGAGGATACTCAACTTCCTTTAAGATTTGATAGTAGCTTTGCTTGAGGAGAGTGCATTGACTTGTTGGCTCACTCTCTGGGGAATTAATATGCCTAGTTATGTTCTTTAGCTGAACCTACCTTGGTACCTTGGATGATAGAACAATCAGATTGCTTTAGACAACTCCTTATTGCCCCTGTTTCTGAGGTGGGAGAGGAAGACCTGTGAGGTGCTGATAGTTGTTGATGGACAGCCCTTCTTCTGGTAGACAGGTGACAGGATGACAAGACATAGTCGTACGCTTTGATCCCTAACTTTTGCCTGGACCGCCCTTTCGGGTTTTCAGTCCACCGGGATACCCATTTTTGCCCAAGCCGCCTTTTCAGGTTTTCGACTTGCCGGGTGTACAGATTTTTTCATTTTATCCCTTATTTTTGCCCGAACCCTTTTGGTTCGCCGGGGAGCCCTTATTTTTGCCTAGGTATGTCAACCTGGCGGGTCTTTGATTATGCGTAGTATTTTTTCGACTGTGTCCCTGTTCTCAGAATGTAGGGAGTTGCCCTGCTAGAAGTGTTTTGTCATGCCACCAGAAGGTGCTTGATCAAGCAAGATTCGTTGTTGAGATGCCCCGAGCGGCTCAGGCAGAGATTTGCCCCAGGCTATTTTTGCCTTTGAGAGATTCTCTGAATCTTGATTGGATTGCCCCAGATGATGGACCATGATCATGCCATGCCCCTTGATTGGAAGTGCTTCTGTTCATTAGGCATTCATCGTGCGAATTTCTATGCTGTTCAAACAAAAAGTCATATGCAAACAAAGTTATGTTAAAAATGTAAAGCTCATGTCTGTCTTGAAGATTTTAAAAATGCATTCTTTTTCGTAAAACAAGTGAATGTTTGTAAAACGTGATGTCAACTCCGTATTTACCATAAGCCTTAAGGAGTCAGGATACCTTTTCGTAACAGTATGCTTTCGAACTAACCCATGCTTCAGCTAGGACTTTTAAGGGTTATAACGTGGCCCGGTTCATGGTTCAAGAAACAAAGGATAAAGGCTCAAATTATTTGTACCCACCCGCTCTTCGTGATGTTCTTCAAACCTAAGCTCAGTTGATCGTGCGTTAGACCTTGTTTGAGTCTTTGCTCTGGTTTTCCGGTGATGATTCGGATATTGATGATTTATTTTGAATGGGCAGTCATTTCTTTTTTGTTGAGGGTTTGTAGGACCTCTTTCTTTTTGATTTCGTTATCCCTATTTTTTTGCCTGAACTGTTTCCTTTTTGGAATTACAGTCAGCGGGATGCCCCAGTTTCATAAGTCCCTTTTTATAGGTTTTGACTTCTTGGGCTTTTCGTTTATGATTTTTTTGATAATGACTGCCTGTCCTTTTGATTGTTCTGAACCATCACTGTCTTTCTTTTTTCGTAAGGATCTCTTTGGTGCCATTCGTTATGCACTTGGATCAATTGAGAGATTACCCTGCCCCAGGTTATGATTAAGGGTTTTAAATTTCGAAAAGAAAAACTCCTACTTCTTTGGCTCAAAGGGGTTGACGAGGGATTATCATCCTTATAACTCCAGTGTTTAGGGATTGAAACAATGCCTGTACCTCATAAGCGGGGTCTGTTCAAAAGCATACTGTACATTGTGGTATCGTTTTCGTCATCCTCCCTCAAGAGGCTTAGAATTGTTAACCGAGCATTGAACATCACAAAAATATGAAAACAGTTTTAAGCATAATAAATGCGAATATATTGCTTCAAAACAGACATATGGGATGCATTAATGACATAACAACATTTAACAATGAACAAATGTTTGAACAATCAAAAGAAAATTACAACTTGAGCATTCGAATGAACAAAAGTCTTCTAATCTCAGGGCTTGTCATTTCAAATTGTGAACCTCGCAGGGATAGTAGAAGAATTCGACCTGACCATCTGGGGTGAATTCCACAGCTCCTTCATCAATCAGGCTTTGGATTTTGTACCTCAACTTCCAACAGTCATCAGTATCATGCCCCGGGCTGTTAGAATGGTATGCGCACCTGGCCCCAGGATTATAGTTGGGTGAAGAAGTCTTAGGATTAGGGTGAGGTCCTATCAACGTCACCAGATTCAACTTCAACAGGTGTTGCAAAGCTTGGGACAGCGACGTGTTGAGCTCGGTGAATTGCCTTTGGGGCTTGTCTGGTTGAAGTTGGTGAGGTTGATACTGAATTGGGGATACTGAAGCCATATGAGGAGTTTTCTCCTTGCCTCTTTGTCTCAAAGATGGTCGAACGATGACTGGCTTTTTACCCTTAGACGTTTGCCCCAGTTGGTTATTCTGAAGCAGTTGGTTGACGAGAAACCGGAGCTCATCTTGTCTTTGAGCTAAGCCTTGAATGGCATTCCTCTGCCCCAACATCTGGACTTTCATTGCATCCATCTCAGCTTGCAGGTGTTTCAGCCTCTCATCCTCAGCACTGTTCCTGACGAAGGTCCCCATGAGAAGTGTCCTTAACTCCTCCTGCCCCTTGGATAGATTCAGGAGAATTTCCCCAAACCGAGTCTCTTGAGCAAGAAGGTCCTGGTTATCTGGTTGGAAGGCCATTGCTGAAATAAACAGCGAGAAAGGTAAGTGACCTGCAACAAAGATACCTGTTATGTAATGATGTATATGACATGCATGCAATGTTTTCAAGGGCCTCGCGGGGTAAACAAGAAAATTGGTTAGCATCTGGATCCAGTAGCTTGATTGAAAGAACTTCATATTTGTTGAGAGTCTTTCTTCCAAGGGTCAAAGGCTCACCATATCAAGTGGGTCATAGCCTCTGACTTTAGTCATCATGTCTGGTTTTGATTTCCAAACGACCTTGGCTAGGGGAACCTTCTCCAGGGGTCAAAGCTCACCATATCAAGTGGGTCATAGCCCCTGACAACTTTGGCTAGAGGAAAATAAATCCTCTTTGCCCCTTGCTAGATGTTTGATTCATCATGACCTGCATCACAGACCCTTGAGATCCTTGAAATGGGTTAGTCCTTATGCAGGATGTATGCAATGGTATGATGTTATGCTATGCCTGGGGGTAATGTAAGTAACCCTGTTATGAGTCCCAATTAAGGACTGCAAACCAAAACCTGTAAGAAACTTAGTACACTCTTGTTATGAGTCCCGATTAAGGACTATAAACAAAACCTGCAAGTAGTTCATGTGTCAGCTAACAAGCATGCAAGTAGGCAAGTACAAAGGCACACAAGTCACACAAGAGAAACCCTTAGAGTTTAGGCCAGCATGGGGTCTGGGTATTACCCTCTTGAAGTTGGTGGGATCAAACCTGTCCTATCAAAGTAACCGGGTTCTAAGGATCTCGATATCATTGGATTGCTTTCATTGTTCATCGTTTCGATTTAGCCACTGACTGGCGATCAAAATATCCCAAGAAAACAACCCTCAATTGAGTGTAGTATCGAGTATCAACCGACTTCGGAGTACACCAAAGTAGTCATCTCACTACCCTAAAGAGGCCAAGATGGTTCAATTAAGGTTCCTAAGGTCTGTTGATGCTTCATGACACCACATGGAGGCCCCGTACTCTCCTTGATTGACTCAAGGGTTACCGGTACACACCAAAGTGCCACATCAACGTAGCAGACTGCTTCAACCATGTCGGTATACCCCGCACAGTTCCCTCACAGCCTTGTTGCTACTTTCTAAGAAGGTATCCCCAGATCCGGGTTAGGATCTATAGAACTCCCAAGCAACCCACAATAATAAAGCAAGCAAGGAAAGCAATTGAAAACACAGTGATCTTAGTCCTAAGGTACACCTCACTTTAAGTTTAGTCCCCAGCAGAGTCGCCAGTTCTGTGATCGGTGGATCTGGAACTGACTGTTTTAAAGCTGGTTTCGCGAAATGTCGCGGTAAGCAAGAGTCGCCACCGTCTTTTATTTTCTCCAAATGGAAAGGACAAAAGCACAGAAAAATTCCTTAAAGAGATTGCTCTCGGTTCGGGAGGTAGATTATAGAAAGGGAAGGTGTTAGCACCCTTTCTATCCATGGTTATCCACGGGCTCTTAGATACTTGCTCATTTGTGTTTTCAAAATGTTTGTTTGCTTTTCAAGTGTGAGTGGGTTTTGAAAAAAAGTTTCGTTTGAAAAATTTCTAAGTAACTCTTGTATCTGTCCTCAAGAGTGTATGAAAAATTTATTTGAAAACTTTTAGAAAGTGTAAGTGTGAAAAGTATTTTGTTTGTTTTTGAAAAGAGCAAGTATCTATGAGAATCTACCTACCCTAAGGAATTCGTCTGTGTAAATGTCTTTAAAGTAGTGCCATCCCACCATTGAGAGGTAGGTAGCACCACCGTTGGAGGTGTTCGGGTCAATTCGAGTTTGTAGGGACATGGTGATCACCAGAGCAATGGGAAGACACCTTAGAAGCTACCCTCATGCCAGGTTCCCGGATCATGAGGACTTACTAAGACATCCTCTACTCGACGACCACCTTTCGAGGGGCAAGGCAACAGTGAAGCGTACCCTAGGGGTGGTGTGTGAATTGTGTATCATTTTCAGTTTATTGTTTGTCTTGTTCATGCATTGGTGATCTATGTTTCGATTTTTATTTTTTGGGCATTCATTCTTTCATGTTATTGTTTAACAGTTAAAAGTGCAAAAATTTAAAGTGCGGAAAAAAAAAGGTAAAAGTCCTACGCTATTACAAAGGCGCGGGTCTACAACGCCAAATTAATCCAGACCCGATTTAAAATAAATTGCAGAAAATAAATGTCTAATAGCTATTACATGGCTTTGGTACAATTACATTATATTTACATCAAAAATAAATAAAACGCGCGAAAAAGAAAATAATCAAATGCGAGGGCGTTGAACCCTTTAAAGGAATTAAAATAATTAAGTTAAAATAATTAAGTTAAATAAAAGAAATGACTTATTTTTATGTTTTTTTTTATTTATGACATTAAAGAAAATTTAAACTAATTAAAAGTCAAGTAATTAATTCTAATTTTAATTGTTTTTAATTTATTAAAGAAAATGCATTAAAGTTAAAACCTAAAACTAATTAATTATAAAACTTATTTACAAAATTAATGGTTGATGACAAAATATTTAATTAATTAAAAAAAGGAAAAAGTATTAAAGACCTATTTTTGTTATTTTTTGGTTTATTATGAAAAAAGAATTAAATTACCTAAAATTAAATCTAAATTAATTACATGCGAATTTATTTATGAAAATTAATACTAAAATAAAATTATTATTTATTTTTATCTTTCCTGATTTTTTTGGTATTTTTATATTTTGAAAATATTAAATTAAAGCATTTAAACAAAATTAATCAAAAACAAAGAAAAGAGAAGAATAAAAAAGAGTTAAAAAAGAAAGCAAACTAGAGGGGTGCAACCCAAGCAATTCTGGCCCAATAACATGATTCGTTTGACTTTTCCAGGCATGGTGCTGGAGCGTTGACCTGGACTACCATGTGCCTTGGATCTTGGCCTTTGATCTGATCACCCTGACTTTGTGAATGGTTTGATTTTGAGTGTGCATCGTGGGCTTCAGTATGGAACCTGTATGGGAAAATCAACTGAAAAATAATATTGAGGAAAGGTAGGGACCTGGGATCGAACCCAGGTCCTGGACATCATTAGTCACGCGTTACACCAACCAGGCCACTTGCTTTCTTTGTATATTAATTAACAAATAATAAACATAAAACAAACCAACGCGTTCTCTTCCTTTGGCGCGAATTTTCAAACGAAGCAATCAAACCCTTACACATCAGCGTCTTCTTCGCTAGCTTATTTTTCCTGAAATAAAAAAGACATAGGCAACGGTTTTGAAACGTTGCTGTAAGCACTATACAAGAAAATAACGAATAGGCCAAGAGGCCTCATAAATTAGGCGCGACACATGGTTCCTCTCCGTCTGAGTGTGCCTGATGCAATGGTACTAGTCACGTGTCCTAATTTTGCAGGGATAGGAAACGCCCAATTTGAGAACCTGAAAACCCTAAGCATCTCTAATGGCAAATCCTTATATAAGACATGAGAACAAAATTAAACCATATAGGTAGCATCAGAATTGCATGAATAATGTAAATCACATATCAAAAAGTACAAAAAACGCGTGAATGGAGATGCAAGAGTTTGAATATTTTTCGGTACAGGGCATGTTCATGTTACCAGTTCCTTAAGCTTTGAGGGACGTTTTTGATTGGGAGACGTTCTATGTTGCTCGAGGAAGCTAATGAGATAGCAATTGTGGCCTGAAACCTCCTGCAAGTTGGTTTTCAGATTTGAAATTTTCTTGTAAAAGTGTGAGTTTTTGTTTTGAGTTCTGGCGCAGCTTGTTGTGTCCAATGGCCTCTGATCACTTGTATATCTCTTATGCAATGTGTATCAATGAAAATTATGGCCAATAAAGCCTTGCTTTGATGATTTGGATTTTCACATAAACCACCATAACCAACTTTCCATTTTTGATTCAAATTTGAATTTTTGCCTTGTTTGAGCCTTAGCACGAAAAATGGTAGGCACATAATGATGCTTCAAGGTTAATCAAAGCAAAATATCCCTTTAAATTAATTTTTTTGAATTTCTTTTGATTTTAAAAGATTTAAAACTAATTAAATCCAATAAAATCAATAAAAATGAAAAATTAATAAAAAAATCTGAAATAAAAGATGGGACACGTGGGAAGCATGGCCAAGTCAATTCAAGTGGAAAAAGTGGGCCCCTTTTGTCAAAAATGAGATTTCAAGGATAAATGATTTTGGCCATTTCACAAAAATTTCCCAACTTCTCCAATGCATAACTTGCTCAATTTTTAAGCTTTGCTCATGTTCTTGGACATTTTAGAAAGGTCTTGAAGTCCTCTAAACAATGTCTTTGGTCCCATGTCATTTTGATTTACCAATATCAAGTTATGGCCTTTGACTTAAAGTCCCTTTTTGTTGACTTTTGAAAATGACCTATAATGTTGAAATTGATAACTTTTTGTGAGAGCATTTCTTGGACTTGAAGTATGAAGATGAGTTGTAGGAAATGTCTTTCTCTTAAAAATGAGCTTTGGATGGGATTTTTATGATAATCCATGTGAAAGTTATGCCTTGGTCAATTTCAGTTGACTTTTTCAGCTGTCCAAATAAGGAAACTTTTGCATCTTTGATGATTTCTGAGCCAAATTTTGAGAATCATGATCAAGCATTGATCAAATGATTTTTGTGGCTTCAAAATGATATGTTGACCAAAAATTTGAACTTTTGACTGTCAAATGACCATTTTGCCCCTACAGTTGACTGTAGTGCAATTAGGGTTTTTGACTGTGCAATTTTGAGCTGAATGCCTTGAAACTTGATATGAGGATACTTGACCATATTTGTAGGCATGTGAGACTTGATTGGGCCTTTGGAAATTTCATTTTCTTGACCAAAACACAAACCCTAATTTTGACTGTATAGGGGATCTTTGACTGTGCAACCCTTGGGGAATTTTGAAGCATGGCTTGGCAATTTCTTGAAAAATATGGGAGGGCAAATTTTGGGGTACAACACCGTGGATAACCACGGATAGAAAGGGTGCTAACACCTTCCCTTTCTATAATCTACCCCCCGGACCCGAGAAACATCTCGAAAAAGGATTTTTTTTCTGTGCTTTTTTCATTTCCTTGTTGGATAAAATAAAAGACGGTGGCGACTCTTGCTTACCACGACATTTTGCGAAAACAAACGCAAAACGCGAACCAACATTAAAAAAATAGTCAGTTCTCTCCCACCGTATCACAGATGCCTATTAGGGCTACAACCAAATCCCAATGGCAATAGGCGACAAACAATGCATTGCTTTCATGACCATCTCGGGCAACTATTACTACAACGTAATGCCATTCGGTCTGAAAAATGCAGGAGCAACGTATCAGTGGATGATGAACAAAATCTTCCGCAACCAAATCGGAGATATGCTCGAGGTATACATGGGCGACATGGTCTTCAAGTCCCGAGTAGACACCGACCATGCCGCCCATCTCAGGGAAGTCTTTGCTCAAGAAAGACAATGTAGAATGAGGTTTAACCCCGAGAAATGCACGTTCGGGTTCAAGGCGGGCAAGTTCCTCAGCTTCTACCTAACGGGATAAGGAATCGAGGACAACCCCGACAAGTGCTGAGATTTCTCTGACTTCCCTACACCCATGTTGAAAAAATACATACAAGTCTTGAATGGCACGCTCGCCTCACTCTCCCGTTTCGTTGCAAAATCCGCTCAACACGCCTTGCCTTTCTTCAAACTCCTTCGCAAGGAAGCGGCTTTCGAGTGGACCGAGGAATGCGAATAGGCCCTTCTACATCTCAAACAGAGCCTCTTGCAGCCTTCTGTGCTATCACGACCCGTCAACGGAGAGACCTTATTTCTATACCTGTCTGTTTCCGTCGAAGTCGTCAGTGCGACCCTCATTCGAGAGACCCACGACGGAAAAAAGCCTATTTATTTCACGAGCAGAGCGCTCCAGGGGCCCGAGGTTAGGTACCAACTGTCATACCCCAAATTGTGACCTAAGATATCACCTCCCATCTGTATCATTATATTGCAAGTGTTCAAAAGCGATTTGACCTATTTTTTTATCAATTTTCAAAGCAGATTTTAAAAATTCACAACTTCTTCAAATTTTGACATTTTTGAGCGGTTGTTTTTGCACATGATTTTCTTTGACATCATCTACAACTTTTCTTTACAAATAAAGGGAAAATTATGCATTAAAAATCCATGAAAAATTGTTGACGTTAAAAGTCGTTTTGTGAATTTGGTGAAATTTGAGTTCGACTGTGTTTTATTCATGATTTCTTTTCCATTAAAAAAAATTCGCAAAAGACACACTTAACATGTGTTATTATTTTTATTTATTTATTTAAATTTTTTTTATTTCTTTATTCAAAATATATAAAAAAAAAATATGATCTTTTATTAGTTTTATTTAAATTTATACGTCTGTATCATTTTATTTCAAAAAATATATAGTTAGTATCTTTTTCTTTTATTTTTACATTCTAATACTTTTTAGTCATTATAATTTTAGTTTCTTTTTTTTAATCTTGATTTAGTTCTAATTTTAATTCAATTTTGAAGTTGAATTATTATTAAAATTAAATTCAACTTTAATATCAATTACTTTTATTTTTATATTACTAATAATTTTCATTTTTTTTCTTCTTCTATATTTTTTAGTTTAAATATTTATTTGTTACTAACAATTTTTATTTTGTATTTTTAATTTATTTGTTTAGTTGTTACTAATATTAGTATTATTGTTATTATTATGCTTTTTTTTTGTCTCCTTGTGAAAAATGTCCTAAACATGCTTCAAAAACTAGTCCAAATCCACAAATCTGCCCTGCTCTAAAGCCAGTCCAAAATAGCCAAATACAACACTCTAAAAATCTGTTGTTGCTGCTCCAATGCCTGCTGAAAGATGCCAAAACAGAAAAACCTGCATCATAACAGTCCAGAGATTACACAAAATTGGAATAAATACAAACTGTGTTTGATAAAACAAAATAACAGAATTATGGCTTTGGTTTGGTCTGATCCATGTTTCAATTCATTTTCCCTCTAATTTTTTCATCCTCCTCCTCTATATAACAGTGGTGTAGGAACAACAAAAGAGAAATAATATCAACAGAAAAAAAAGAAAGAAACAAGACAGTAGAAAAGAAAATACATACAAGAACAAAGAGGGAAAATTTTGAACTCACCTTGTTTCAAAGAGCTCCATCGGAGAGGCTCCGATAGGTAAATGTTTCTGCAATCCTTCTGCATATAATTCAATATTCATCTCTTCATTTGATCATCCTCAAAAATTATTGGTGTTCCATAACTTGTATTTTTTTTATCACTGTGAATGAGAAAAAAAAGAAAAAGAGTTGCATTTTAATTGAAAAATAAAATAAATACACCGACGAACCAACCTATCACCAATTCCTTCCATTCTCTTTCCGTTTTCATCGCCATCACAGATACATCAAATTGAAATCAAATGGTCATTTTCTCTCTAAAACCCTTAGTCACCATCTTTGTCGTTTCACTCACTCTCCTTGTCGTTTTCACATTGCTCTCGCCTCGTTACCCCTTTTCCCAAATTGGATTTCTGGAGAACCCTCGCTAGGGGAAGTAGACATATGGAGTGTTCGGAGACTCATGGAATGGAGACCTTGCAAATGGTGGCTACAAGGACATCAAACAGACATTGCTTTTCTGTCAGAATCGTAGGCAAGTTGCAAGTTGGGTGTCATCGACGAAGCTTCCGGCCTTGAGAAAGCTAGCAGTTCGCAACTCCGTTCTTGACGACTCATTGGATCAGTTGAATGATTCAATGTCGGTGGTAATCGTCGATGAGAAGATTCTCTCGCCGGTAAAGGTTCGTGACGTTGAGGCTTGGATCACCGTTGCATTAACAGATCGCGATGCATGTTTAGACACTGTTGGTGAGTTTTCTCGTTTTAGGGCTAGTGGTTGTTAGAGGAAGAAGAAGGAAAGTAGGGTGAGAGAGGGAACATGGAGGAACGTGGAGAGAAAGGAATCATTGTTGATGGTGATTTGTTTGAGAGAGGAGATGAAAAGATGGAATAAAGAAAACACAGTAGGGAACCGTGAGAGAGATGGATTTCTTTTCTATTGTAATTATTGAGTTTTTTTTTTGGAATTAAACAGTAATAATTGGAATCACCTTTTTAATTTTTTTTCTTTTTTCTCTTCCCTGTCTGCGGCGCCCCTTCCACATGCTGGGTTTACAAAACTCTTCATATCCTTTCTCAAACCGGGCTGGTGTTGGGCCCATTTTCTTTGACCCAATCCATTATCATTATTAGTATTTTGTTTTAATTAAATCATAGTAATAACAATTAAAAAATATAGTTCACTTGGCAAGGTTGGTATGCTATAACCTAAGAGACCTGAGTTCAACACCTTGTCAAGACATTTTTTATTTTGTTTTTGTTAACTCTTTAACCTTATTTCAAAAAAATAATAATAATATTAGTAAATCTTATAACTAATTTAGTTTAATATTAATTTAGAATTATTTAATTAATTTAGATTTATTTTATAACTTTAAAATATTTTTATTTTAGTAACTTTAGAATTTTATTTGTTTTAGTTTTATTTTAGTAACTTTAGAATTTTATTTCATTTAGATTTGATTTAGTAAATTTTAGAATTTTATTTGTTTTAGTTTAGTTTAATAACTTTAGAATTTTATTTGATTTTATTTAGTTAACTTTAGAATTTTAGTTGTTTAGTTTTAGTTTAGTGACTTTATAATTTATTTGATTTAGAATTAGTTTAATAAGTTTATAATTTTTATTTGATTTAGAATTAGTTTAATAAGGTTATAATTTTTATTTGATTTAGAATTAGTTTAATAAATTTATAATTTTTATTTGATTTAGAATTAGTTTAATAAGTTTATAATTTTTATTTGATTTAGAATTAGTTTAATAAGTTTATAATTTGTTTGATTTAGAATTAGTTTAATATTTTTAGAATTTTATTTGATTTAGACTTAGTTTAATAATTTTGGAACTTTTTTTTTGTTTTAGACTAGCAACCTTGGAATTTTAATTTAGTTTAGATCTAATTTAGTAATTTTAGAACTATTTTTACAACTTTAGAATTTGTAGTTAGTTTAGAATTATTTTAGTAAGTAATCTTAAATTTTTTAATTTAGTTCAAATAACTTCTTTAGGTAATTAGTTACACTCTCTTTTATTTGTATTTAAATATCTTTGTAATTTCAAAACCCATCCCTTTTGAGTCGAAACATCGACATTAGGTCGTTGTGTCTTTGAAATCTCATTCCCACTCATTTTGACCAAACAAATCAAAAATCCAAAAGCACTCTTTAATCATTACTTGAATATATCTTAAAACTCGCAAAACACTTAACAAATCAAAACTCCCCCCAAGGGCATGTTATCCCCGTTCTACCGCGATACCGGCCATGCCTATTGCTAGAATGCATGCGTTAATGTCGCCCACTAAAAAACACAAACAAACCAACTTTTTTTCTAGAGGAACTACGGTGTTCTGATTCCTTCATTGGATACGTAGGCAAAGGGTCGCAAAACTCTCACGAACGCAATAATAAAAAACCATCCATTTCCCTTTAAGCAAGCGTAGTTGTAGATAAATACACCCTTTAAGACAAACAAACAAAATGGATCCCGTTGAGTATAACGGATGCGAGGGGTGCTAATACCTTCCCCTCGCATAACCGACTCCCTTACCCTTTCTCTTGGTCGCAAGACCATCTTATCCATTCCCTTGTAGTTTTATCGATATTTCCCCTTCCTCCGGGATAAATAAAGTTCGGTGGCGGCTCTATGTTTTCTACCGGTGGTTTCATCAACAGATTGAGAAGATGGATTTGGCCCTCGTCAACACAGCGAGAAGGCTCATACACTATTTCCTCGCACACACGATCATTGTACAAACATACCAGCCCGTGAAACAGCTCTTAGGTCGACCAGACATGGCGGGCCGAATGTTGAAATGGTCCTTGGAACTTTCAGAATTTGATGTCCAGTACGAGAGCAGGAAGGCCCTGAAAGCCCAAGCCCTGGCCGATTTCTTCGCGGAGATGACCTCTCATAACCCCCCCGCTGGGAAGGAGCACAAATGGACCATCTTTGTCGATGGAGCCTCCAGCTCGACCGGAAGCGGAGCGAGAATCCTCCTCAAGAATGAGGAGGGCGTAGTGATCGAACATCGCTCACCCTCTCCTTTCCAACCTCGAACAATCAGGAAGAATATGAGGCATTGCTCGTGGGTCTAAGACTGGCCGAGGGTTTAGGCGCCCGAGAAATACAAATTTTCACCGACTCCCAACTTGTCGTGTCTCAAGTTCAAAGGGGATACCAGGCTAAGAACAACAGTCTCATCTAATATTTAAACTTGGTCAGAGAACATATGAAAAAGTTCGACCGGGAAGAAATTTTGCATGTACTGTAGTTGTTTAGGTATTGGCTTGCATTTTTGGTAAAATCCAAGTGTATGTGTGAATGTCATGACTGATGTCATAACATTCTAGTTTAGTTTGTACTGATTCATTAGGTACCTTTGCAGAAAAATATTATCATTCAGGAACTGATGTTTATAAGTGTGTATCTGAGCATTTTGCAAAATGATCACATTTTGCTAAATCAGTAGACAGGTTTTCTCAGATGTCATAACAGATGTCAAGACATCCTGTTCTGAACTAACAGGTTTGCAGGTTGGATAAGTCTGAGTTTTTTCAGGAAAATAACTCAGTCTTTTCAGAACAGAATCCTGCGTTTTCTGAGGGGTAACCTAGCTCAACCCTAACCTGGTTAATAAAGTCCTGTGACCTGGTCTTGAGGTCAAACGGAATTAACCCTAGGTTTTTGTGGAAACCCTAACTGAAGTTGCAGCTGCTATATATTCAACAGAGCTGCTGTTTTGCAAGGAATCCCTTTTTGATCAGAAGATCATTTGTAATCTGTATAGGTTTGATTATTGTACTCCAAGCAATTATCATTGTGATAAGTGACTTGGAATAGGTTTTTAATTGTAAGAGTTGTGTAGCACTCAAAGCTTTGAAGCAAGAGTGTTTGAATGTTCCTTGACTAAAGCTGTGAAGCAGAGTCAAGTTAGTTGTGTGCATCACTCAAAGCTGTGAAGCAAGAGTGATTGTGTTGCTTGATTAAAAAGCTGTGAAGCTTAATCAAGTGTTTGTTTTTGAAGAGTGTCTTCATCAAATCATTAGTCAAATTGTTTTATGTATCACTGCTGTGATTGAGGGGGAGTGAGTAGGAACTCAGGTTTAAGTTGTACTTAGATTGAAATTGCATTGGGTAGGTTTTAAGTGAAGGAGATAAACTGGTCGGTTTATTCCTGAATTAACATCTCTTATAGTGGATTTCCTCCCTGGCTTGGTAGCCCCCAGAGTAGGTGTTGTTGCACACTGAACTGGGTAAACAATTGACTGTGTTCTTTATTGTTTTTGTATTTACTGTCATATAGTAAGTCAGATACGGTGTCATAACATTGAACGTGACATTGAGTATCTGCAGCCAGAATTTCATGTACCACGCGAACAAAACACACGGGTCGACATACTTTCGAAGCTCGCGATCACAAAGAAGAAAGACGAAAGCAAATCCTTCATACAAGAATCTCTATTTCGCCCGAGCATCGAAAAATCCACGACTTTACCCGAAGTAAGTGCCATCGGGGACAGCTCGTGCTGGATGACCCCGGTATTCAATTTCCTAACGAAGATAGAACTCCCCCTAGACCAAAGGGAGACGGCCGCGACCAAACGACGAGCATGCTCATATGTGGTGCTCGAGCACAAACTGTATCGTCGGGGATTTTCCATCCCACTCTTGAAGTGCGATGAAGAGTCCATGGTTCACGAGATACTACGAGAAATTCACGAAGGGATTAACGACCAACACATGGGCGGGAAGTCCCTAGCACGAAAGGCATTGCGAGCGGGGTACTACTGGTCGACAATGCAACAAGACACCAAAGAGCACGTCAAGAAATGTGACAAGTGCCAAAGGCACGCCGACATGCATCTCTCCCTGCCGCACGAGCTGAACACATTATTATCCCCATGGCCATTTGCCTGGTGGGAAATGAACATCCTCGGACCATTCGTACAAGGTACATACCAAAACAAATTCCTCGTCGTGGCCGTAGATTATTTCACGAAGTGGATAGAGGCCGAAGCCCTCGCGAAAATCACCTCGCACAATATTCTGCGTTTTTACAAACGAAGCATGCTCACTCGGTTTGGAATCCCGCAGGTGCTCGTCACAGACAACGGTACCCAGTTCACCGACCAAGGCTTTCAAAGCTTTGTTGCCAAACTCGGCACCAAACAGAATTTTACCTCAGTCGAACACCCCCAGACTAATGGGAAAGCTGAGGCCGCAAATAGGGTTATCTTGCGAGGACTGAAACGCAGGTTAGGCGAAGCCAAGAGGGGATGGGTCGAAGAATTACACATCGTCTTATGGGCTTATCGAACAACGCCCCACTCGACTACCGACGAGACACCATTCCGACTGACTTACGGCACCGAGGCAGTCATCCCAGTAGAAATCATGGAGCCATCTAGGTGAACTGAAATTCCCCTCGACGAGGAGATGAATGACGAGGCCCTAAGAGATGAGCCCGACCTCGTTGAAGAAATCCGATCAGGAGCAGCCCTGCGCGAGGCCACTCTGAAATAGCAGGTAGCCCTACGCCACAACAACAAAGTTATAAAACGCGAATTTCAGGTCGGCAACCTAGTCTTGCGGAGAAACCAGAAGGATTCCCGCGAAGGGAAGTTGACCGCAAACTGGGAGCTACGGGAACCAGAGCATATTATCTCGAGCAATTAAATGGAGAACTACTACCTCGACCCTGGAATGTTGCAAAGCTAAAACAATACTATAACTAAAGCCCCTTACCTACTGAGGACTTCTGTCGTCGAATATTCACCTTCAGTCAACGAAAGGAAAAGCTCAACCACGTAGGCGAGTCGAGGTACGGACCCGACCTACCAACCAACGAAGGCATAATGTTGCTCACTTTGACGAACAACAGACGTGCCCGACAGGGACACCTCGATCGAGCTCCGCTGTCAAAGTACCCCAACATGGCAGAACACCCATCTCGCGATGGGCAGTTCACGCCACGAGCATAGGATCCCGACCACAATCATACGCCCACCCCGCAGATCCCTATTCCGCGCCCTCGACACATTTCGAAGTGTATCGAACCGACATTAGGGTCGAACAAGTACCTCCACACGAACACAGACTTCGTGAAAAATTCATAATGACCACGATAATGGTCGGGCATATACATCAAATATTGTTATTCAAATAGACAGTTTAAACAAAGAAATTATAATATGCCAGCTGTGATCGGTGGATCTGGAACTGACTGTTTAACGCTGGTTCGCGAAATGTCGCGGAAGCAAGAGTCGCCACCGTCTTTTATTTTCTCCAAATGGAAAGGACAAAAGCACAGAAAAATTCCTTTAAAGAGATTGCTCTCGGTTCGGGAGGTAGGTTATAGAAAGGGAAGGTATTAGCACCCTTTCTATCCATGGTTATCCATGGGCTCTTAGATACTTGCTCAATGTGTTTTCAAAAATGTTTGCTTGCTTTTCAACTGTGGGTTTTAAAAATATTCTTTGAAAAGTTTCAATTCAACTCGTACGTCAGAGTGTTTGAAAAATTTGCTTTTGAAAGCTTTTGAAAATGTGTTGGTGAAAAGATGTTTTGATTTGTTTGAAATTAGAGCAAGTATCCTTGAGAACCTACCTACCCTAAGGAATTCGTCTGTGTAAATGTCCTTTAAAGTAGTGCCATCCCACCATTGAGAGGTAGGTAGCACCACCGTTGGAGGTGTTCGGGTCAATTCGAGTTCGGGACATGGTGATCACCAGAGCAATGGGAGGACACCTTAGAAGCTACCCTCATGCCAGGTTCCCGGATCATGAGGACTTACTAAGACGTCCTCTACTCGACGATCACCTTTCGAAAGGCAACAGTGAGGCGTACCCTAGAGGTGGTGTGTGCGGTCCGTGTGTCATGTTTCAATTATTTCGTCTTGTCATGTTTGTTGTGATCTACGCTTGATTTTATTTTTAAGTCCATACATTCTTTCATGCATATTTATTAACAGTTGTATATTTGCGAGAAAATAAATCTAAACTATTACAAATGGCGCGGGTCCACATCGCCAAAATAAACTGAACCCGATTTGACTGAAAGTAAAAAAGCAATAAAATAAAAATGCGAGAAATAAATTTACAAGGCTTTGGGGCATATACATAATTATTTAAACGATATACAATAAATGTGCGAAATAAAGGAATTAAAACAAAACTAGGGCGTTGGACCCTTTTGCAAACAATTAACATTAATCAAGGAATCTAAAATTAAAATTAAATGAAAAATGGTATTTTTGTGTTTTTTAGATTTAAAAGAAAAAAGAAAAAATTAATTAAAATTAAAATGCTAAACCCTAGTTCTAATGTTTTTTAAGTTTATTATGAAAATATTGACTTTTATCCTAATTTAATTCTAAATTAATTTATGTACATTTTTTAATTTATGAAAATAAATAAATAACATTATTATTCTGAAATAAAAGGAAAATTAAAAAAGAATATAAAAAGTTATTAAACCTAAATTCTAGTTTTTTTGGATTTTTATTAAAAGGAATTAAAGTTGGAAACCTAATTAAAACTAAATATTTACATGTGATTATTTATACAAAAAAAAAAACAATATTTAAAATAAAATAATTATTAAATTTTTTGACCTTTCTGATTTTTGTGATGTTTTTGTATTTTTGTAAAAAATAACTATTGAATTAAAACAACAAAACAAAATAAAATAATTTAGTGAAATCTGGCCCAATAAGCAATGGAATTTGTTGACTTTCCTAAGCCACGTGCATGCCTGCTGACCTGTCCCCATGGTATTCCCCAGTACACAACCCTTGATCTGATTCCACTAAGTGCTTGGCTGGCCTGATATGGTGGGTACACGGTAGTCTGCAACGTCATATCCACACCTGAACATATATTGAAAAAGAATATTGAAGTAAAGTAGACCTGGGAATCGAACCCAGGTCTTATGCATTACTCACGCGCTCGCTTGCCATCTGTGCCATTTAATCCATTCGTTATATAATAAACAAGTAAATCATATAAAACAAAAGCAACGCGCTAGTGACTGAAGCGCGCGAACTTTGAATGGACGAATCGCTGGTTGACACCACATCGTCGTCCTCACCCCCTGCAAAACAACACTCAAAGGCAACGCTTTCTTACGCGTTTCATTAGACAACTTTTGAAAAAATAGCGATTAGCTTATTTCCAAATATAAATTAGGCGCGAGTGTATGGATCTTTTCGTCCAGATGCGTTGAGTGTGATGGTGTTGCTCTGAAATTCTAATTTTACCTGGGGTAGAAAACCCCAATTTGGCAGACCTGTAACCCTAAATTTTGGTCATGGTGAAATCCCATACACGATGCAAAAATCAAATTGAATATAAGGGTTAGCTTGGAAACATCACATGGAACAAGAATATACGATTGAAATGCAATGAAGATGCTTAGAATTGAGAATACGATTTCAAAAAATTTTCTGTACAGTTTGAGTTGTAGCTACCGTTTCTTCGCGTTTTGATTGAGGTTAAGGGTTGGGATGTGTTCAGTGATGCCTCAGGATGCTAATGGAAAAAGAATTAAGGCTTGAAAATCCTCCCAACCTTGATTTCAGTTTTGTGTTTTTATGGAAAATTTTCAATTTGCCAAAGCTTGTTTGGGCGCAGCTTATGATGTCCTCAGCTTAGGGTTTGACTTAGTGATTATAATGGAATGGAATTGGCTTGCTAACTGACCTAGATTCATGCTTATGGAAGAACAAGTCTTAGGGTTTTTACCATGAACCAAGTTTCCTTCTTTTTAGCCAAGACCTAGACCTAGTGTGCAAATTAACCCTAGCCTGAGTTCTTGAGTTGGCCCATGATACATGGAAATTGTTCAAGTTCACATGACACTATTCCATTGGTTTTTGAATTTTATTTGAATTTTCAAAGATTTAAAATGAATTAAATTATTAAAAATTAAATAAAATAGAAAAATCAATATTTGGTCTTGAAATTAATCATGGGACACGTGTGTGGCATGACAAGGATGAATCAAGTGGAAGAAATGGGGCCCTTTTGTCAAAAATTGGATTTTCAAGGATAGTTGACTTTTGCCATTTCACAAAAATTTCCCAACTTCTACAAGGCATAACTTGCTCAATTTTTAAGCTTTTCACATGTTCTTGGACATTTTGGAAAGGTCTTTGAGTCCTTTAACCAATGCCTTTGGTCCCATGTCATTTTGATTTACCAATCTCAAGTTATGGCCTTTGACTTAAAGTCCCTTTTTGTTGACTTTTGAAAATGACCTATAATGTTGAAATTGATAACTTTTTGTGAGAGCATTTCTTGGACTTGAAGTATGAAGATGAGTTGTAGGAAATGTCTTTCTCTTCAAAATGAGCTTTGGATGGAATTTTTCTGATAATCCATGTGAAAGTTATGCCCTGGTCAATTTCAGTTGACTTTTTCAGCTGTCCAAATATAGCAACTTTTGCATCTTTGATGATTTCTGAGCCAAATTTTGAGAATCATGATCAAGCATTGATCAAATGATGTTTGTGGCTTCAAAATGATATGTTGACCAAAAATTTGAACTTTTGACTGCCAAATGACCATTTTGCCCCTACAGTTGACTGTAGTGCAATTTAGGGTTTTGACTGTGCAATTTTGAGCTGAATGCCTTGAAACTTGATATGAGGATGCTTGACCATGTTTGTAAGCATATGAGACTTGATTGAGCCTTTGAACACTTCCTTTTCTTGATCAGAACACAAACCCTAGTTTTGACTGTATAGGAGACAGTTGACCTGCACAACCCTTGGGGAATTTTGTGACTTGGCTTGGCAATTTCTTGAGGAATATGGGAGGGCAAATTTTGGGGTATAACACCAGCCACAAGGGCCGACGTTGTTCAAAAGTACAGTTTAGGCACGACAACCTCAAAACTAAAAAGAATGATAACGGGCATGCAGGCCCTAAAATAACAACGGACACGCATGCCCTGAACAATAAATACAATCAAACTTCATCCTCCCCATCGCTGCTGTCAGGGGGATAAAGGATCTTCCCGTCAACGACTTGGTTAAATGGGCCCGCCCCCTCGACCACTATCTCAACCCCCGGGTTCAAGATTTTCAACTGCTCGACGGAAGTGTTGAAGCCGTAGCCAAGGGTATCAACCACGTCATGTCCGAGCACGCGGATGTGAGCAATCAAATCCGCCCTGGTCGCCATGTTCTTCTCGGTTTCGGTTTCATCCTCGACCGACGCGGTGTTCCCCTCTAATTCTAAATTACGAGCGACCAGACGCTCGTTCTCCTTAGTGGCCGCCTCCAGCTGAGGCCTCAGCTCATTTAAATCCTTGAGAAGCTGAACTTGGGCCTCGAACCTTGAATCGTGGTTGAGGATGTCACACTTTAAATTCTCATTTGTGGCCTTCAGCTAGTGGATTTTGGCGTAGGTCGTGTCAAGGGAGGCTTGAGCACTCGAGGACTCATTGTTGAGCGAAAGGGCCGTCTTAATCAACCTCATCACAGCAGCCACATCCTCAGCCAAGTGCTTCCGGCGAATATCCTTGTCTTCAGTCAAGATTTCCTCTCTCTCCTCCTCGCGCACGCCGAGGGAGTTCTCCTTGCTGAAGAGATCGCGGTTTAGATAGCAAGGAGGCAATACGAAAACCCCCGCAGGCGTTTTATCACCCTCGGGCGTTACGCCCGCAGTGTTATCTGCACGCTTCCTCTTAGCCACGGACTCGTTGACGGGAATCTGGGCTGGATCAGCAGAAGAAGCAGGATTTTTTGATGAGGAAGGGGAACCACTGGCCCGACTGGCAGACTTGGCTTGTTCCTGAAGCTGGGCGACTCTGTTTCGTGGCCCAAAAGTGGATGCATTCTTGGGCCTCAACTTCAACAGACGCTCGTAAAGAGATGCCATTCGACCTGTAATAAAAAAGAATCGTTAGTCGAGTTGGAAAAATCAAAAACAGCGCGAGCACGTCCCCGTATAAAGGTGAAAAAATTAACGGCTACGCCTCTTACCCAAAAGCCTCATGGCTTCCCCATTCGAGGAGCACTCGAGCAAGGCCTTCGTGTTGATCAACCTATTGACTAAGATATACTCCCCATCATCGTCGAACAACAGGTTGCTGTTCACGTCCACACACTTCGCAGGGGAGAAACCTTTAACATAAGCCGACAAATTTTTGTACGAAAGCTAGTCTTGGGCGTCTAAGTCCTCGGGTTTCACTGCATAGTATTCAGGCCTCTGTTCATAATGCTTCCACTGCCATTCGAACAAGAATCTGGCCATAAGTCGGTTAACTGGCCGCCCATCCTCCACCTCTTCCACACGGATGTAGAGAGAATCTATATCCGCCCCCATCAGGGGCTTCACGATGAAGTACCCCTCTTTAAAATTTCGAACGGACTCCAGATAAGGCCGGAAGAGTTTCCCGAACTGCTTGAAGGATACCCACACCTGTCCCCCTCGGACAAATTGTCTTTGGAGGTGAAAGATGCAGAATAAAAGGGGTAGTGTGGCGCCTATTCTCATGTACTAGCATACAAGCTCAAACGCCCACATAAACGCTAGCGCATTCGGATGGAGTTGGGAAGGCGCCAACTGAAGCCATTGGAAAACCCTGACCTGGAAATTATTGAAGGGCAGACGCATCCCTGCCTCTTTGAAAGCAAATTCGTACATGGTGAACCGTTTTCCCAGATATGTCGAGCATATCCTTCGGTCCCCATGGGAGATTTGGAGCATCCAATTGGCGGGGGCCCCTTCTGCGCGTTCCTCCGGGCAATTGAACGCATTCGTCGTGTCTTGGGAAAAGCACGATTGTTTCTCCCGAGGCTCCGGAGCGACCCAAGCCAAAGGGTCCTCGTCAGTATAGGGCTCGTCTTCTTGATGGGAGGCCGAAATATCTTCCCTGACTGAATGCGCCATTATACCTGAAAAGCAGGGGAAATTAGTGAATTCGACATTATCAAATCCACCCTTCCATCGCATATCAAGTGAAAGGGCGACGAACTCGACCCAAGCCCTCGACACGCTAAAGCGTCCCATTACATTACGAGGACATGTTATCGTCTTCATTAAATTCATACTCATTAGCTCTCTTGATTCCATTTTCATCAGGTCTTATAACTTGACGTGGTGGTAATAGGAAATCATGATCCTCGCTGTCGTCTTCTTCTAATTCTCCCACCTTATCTTTGCTGCTTTTTTATTTGGATAAACCACAAGTTTAATTGCTCTTCGGTTGTTGGGAATGAGAGTTTAAGTAAGTTTTTCTTAGAAATTTGTTTCATTCAAGTCTTCTTCCAATTAGTTTTGTTAGATTATTTTCCTTTCATGTAATTCCATTTTAGTTTACTATTTTGGAAAATTTGTTCTTACTTTTTATAAGGCTGTTAAGAGTGATCTTACATTGTTGTTTCATTTCTTACAATGTTCCTACTGATCTATAGGTTTCGGGTTTTGAAAATAGTTATTCATGTAGTAGACTTATAGATCGCAGATGGTGGGATGGAAAGGCGCTGTTTCCGTTGTTGCTGGTGATGGGAATGGTAATCTTGAGTATATTGACATGGTTGATGCTTCTGTTATTGTTGGATCTAACAAAAAGATTGCTTGATAATAATAGGAGTTTCATGGAAAAGAAACTCAACAAACTTAAAAGAGAGGTGGAGTTATTCAGACCTCAAGAAGTGGTTAGCAAATATCGTGAATATACAGACGACGAAGAAGAAGATTACTTATGATAATTAGATCTTTCATATGTGGTATGTATGTATGTATGTTTTTTGTTTCCACCATTTCACTGTTAAAATATGAAAACAACTATCATATATATAATAAACCATTTTTCTCTTTATTGTCTCAGAGCGTTATTATATAACTTCCCGGGCTCAAACATTTACGTGAAGAATATCCATGACACGGTAAGTGATAAAGGACTGCGGGATCATTTTTGTGCATGCATCATTTTTCTGCTAAAGTTATGCAAGATTACCAAGGGATAAGCAAAGGATATGGTTTTGTTTACTTTTCCACTCCTGAGGAAGCAAATAAAGTTGTGAATACTTTTCATGGTAAGTAACTTAAGTTGTCGACGGGGTGTACTCAAACACTTTTAACCATATAATCCAAATGATTAAAGAACTGATTTGACATGCACTTATAATAACATTTTTCTTTTTTTTGAATAATAATGCTTTTCACCTGTTCGATAAAAGTCATGTTAATAATGCCAATAATGCAAAGAAAGCCAAATTATACTCATGAAATTCCTTACAGTTTCTGAAAATCTGAACAGTTAGAGGTGTTGTGTTTGTTGGAATTGAAATTGTGGAACGACGACGTATGAAATTGTTAAAAGAAGCTTGCATAACTGATGAAGGATTATTTTTATCTTTCCTAAACCGTCTACTTAATATACTTAGCTGGAGTATGACAAAATGTTCAGTTTTTGTACGAGAAATGCAAGAAAAGTACCAGGTATGGTTTTTTTTTTGGTCATTTCCTTCATTGAATTTGGTTCTTGGTTATCTCTCTGTCTTCTTATTTGGGTAGAGTTAAGTTAGAGTTTTGTAGTTATATTTGTAATAGTACATATGCTACATGGAGTCTGGGGTTTAAGTTTTATGTACTCATTCTTGAAGTTTATCAAATTATTTATTCTAACTTGTATTGGAAGACATCTTGTGTCGATACAATTGAATTTGTTTTTGTTAACATAATGATTCCTGGTCAAATTTATAGTTTACTCTTACTTTTGTATGTGTACTTTTTTTTATTTACAATTTCATCATGAAAAATCAAGTTTCAGCGCTTTAATTGGCTTAAGAAGTGTTTGTTTTGCAGGTTTTTAATTTACGAGTTCATGAACAACGATTCATTGGATCAGTGGATCTTCCATTCTATTAGAGAGCGACATAGATTGCTCGGAAGGATAAGACTGTCATTTCTGTAAGTGAATTGGTTTTGTCAAATATAGTCATATTTTGCATTGCAAGAAACTTGACAGTAAAACTCTTAGCATACAAGCTTTATTATTATTTATTGGATCACTTTATAGGTTTCCACTTTCTAATGGAGGTTCTCTAATCATCGAACAAATGGAGGTATTAGTTTCTATTGTTGTAAACAGAGGACACTGAATACTTGGTCATGAAATCTCCAAGCATAAATCTATTATAGATGTCAATCTTGCAGTTGTAAGATAACTAATTTAGATATTGCAATTCTTATTATAATATGTGTCACTTAGGAGTCAATTTGAGATGGTAATCTTGCTCTTTTAGGATCAAGGTGGCAGAAATATCACTATTTTGAAATTATTGATATCGTGACCAGTTGTTCCAATGATGAAGGTGAATTTTGAATGCTTTAATAATTTAATGATTTTGTTGTCTCCTAAAAAACTTTATGGTTGTGTTACATTGAGGTTCAATGGCATGAAACTTTCCAATGCTTAACGTGTATCTATTTTCCAAAACACTCCCTTTCAACAAATCCATGAGCTTTTTCTTTTTTGCAATTGGATTTCCTGGCAGTGGTTTGCTTAGTGTTGGACCGTGTTAATTTGACAATCCATTTTGAATTCATGAGTAATGTGATGATATGTTGTGTTGCAAGAATCTATAATGTCTAAACATCTTGCAAAGTCTGACAGACCAAGGTATACTTGGTGTTCTCTAAATATAAAAACTGCCTAATATGTATCGTTGCAGTGAATTTATTTACTTTTTGAGTTTTATAGGGAATCGGCACCGACTGAGGTAGGAATTATGTTTATGTTTGTCTATTTCAAGGTTTGGGTTGTGTGATACGGTGGGAGAACTGACTTGAGGTTTTGCGTTTGTGTTCGCAAATGTTTCGGTTTAGAAAGAGTCGCCACCGACTTTTATTTTATCCAAAAGGAAAGGTAAAAAAGCACAGGAAAGACCTTTGAGATGTTTTCTTGAGTTCGGGGGTAGATTATGAAAAGGGAATGTGCTAGCACCCTTTTCATCCATGGTTTTCCATGGGCTCTTAGTTACTTGTTTAGATCACTTGCTTTGCTTTTGCAATTGTTTGAAATGGTGTTTTGTGTGGTTTTAAAAGTATTTTGAAAAGATGTCATCGTTTAGGCAATCTTTGTAATGATTCTCGTTCGTAAGAATGTATACAAAGATGTTTGTCTTTTGAAAAATGTTTTAATGTTTTGAAAGATGTTTGGAAATGTGTGTGTTTTTTTTTTTGAAATTAGCAAGGATTGTTTGCATATTGACCAAGTAACTAGAAGCTTATCTACCTACTCAGAAGTCTTTCTTGTACATTTTTCATTCCTTTGATGTTGTTGACCTACCATTGATTTGGTAGGCAAACCTATATTTGGATGTTAAACGGGACGGGCGTGGGTCATCGTATGACTATGATAGCAATGATGCCAAGTATCTTAGCAAGTTTTGGAGGGACCAAGATCATTTGTATAGACAACCTTTTTGATAGCGTCATCGAGGGGCTATGATCTTTTGTTTTGTTTTGTTTTGCCAAGATACCTAGGCAACAAAGTGGATGAAACCCTATGGGTGCTTGTGTGCAATGTGTTGTCATTTTTCATGCATTTTTGTCTTGCATTAGGTCATGCTATTTTTTTGATTTTTGTCTTTATCATACAAACCCTAATTTTACTAAACATGTATATAATGCGATAAATTACGTAAAGTAAATCTAAGCTATTACAACAATATTATGGGAGGGGGATACAAGTTTTGAATGGGGGATATTGCTCAAAATAAAACCCTAAAAATTATTACAACCCAATTGAATTATTGTACAATAAATAAATAAAACATACAATTATTTAAATGTGCAAATAAAATGTATTTATGCAAAATGTTTTGTATTTGTTTTTATGTATGAGAAAAATGATTTATTAAACCCTAAAAAAGAGGAAAAATAATATGGTTATTTTTTGAAAAGGGGAAACCCTAGTTTTTGATTTAAAGAAAAAATATTGTTTTCTAATATTATTTTTGTACATTTTTTTATACAAGTAAATATTAATTAATATTATTAAAAAATATTAAAAATTAAAATATGTATGGAAATAATATATTATGTATATGAATAATAAAAAATAAAAATGTATAATATTTATTTAAATATATTTACAAGTTTTATTTAAGAAAATAAAGTATATTATTACTAATAAACTATTTTTTATGCCAAAAAATAAAAATAAAAATAAAAAAATGCAAAAAATAAAGAAAATATTTTTCATGATTTTTTATGGTTCAGAAAAAAAATAAAGCAATAAATATAAAAATGAAAAGAAAATATGAAAAATAAATAAAATAAGCAAAGGGGTGCAGATAGGAATATGGGGGATGTGAAAAACAGGCCCAAGGTGCCAGGCCCAGAACACCATCTTCATCCCTGTCTTTGGCTTTGCGCGCGCATCCCGTGTACAAACCTGTAACTCTCACATACGTGCACAAAATCAAAAACCCATAACACAAAACATGTAGCTCATGATCTCACGATTCTAGTGATATAAAAAACATAATCTAACTCTCAAGGATCATAGAGAATTTAATCACCCCTAATTTCTGACCTAGTTTTTTCATGAACTTCAAGCTTCAAATTCTCACTACTCAGATAATATAAATGGAAAGTATGCATATGTACAACTTCAGTAAGTTAAGGACTACATTTTTGCTTCACAAATCATGACCTAAGGATGCCTAAATAAGGAGATAGAACTTTGAAAAATACCTTGTTCAGCTGAGTTTGGATATGGCAATGTGGGGACTTTGAGTGAAGCCTGAAGATCGTGTGAGCTTCCTTGAAGTTCCCTCAAGCTTTTCCAATGCCCAGCTTGCCTTGAGGATGCTTGAAACTCCTTGTAGAAGTCAACCTGCAACCTTCAAAAGTGAAAATGGTGATGGCTGAAACAGGGCACATAGTTGCAGTGCAATGGCTTGGATAGTTTGGATGTGATGTAGGGAAGATGTTTGAAGTGTTAAAGTGAGAAACCCACGAGCCAATATTGATTTGGCAAGAGTTCTGCAGAAGATGCCCTATTTGAACAGAAAAATGTGATTTTGGTGTTTTAGAGTGTTTGGGATGTTAGGAGATCGTGTATTGGCTTGCAACAAGTTTCTAAAGTTGTTTGAAATGAAGCCAAGCCCTCTCTTTATCAGATGGGCAAGTTATCTTGACTTTTGCCAATTTGCTTGCTTTTGAAGAAAGTTGACATGACAATGTCAAAGGCCTGTACAGGCTAGCTTGTGGACTGCAGAGGGTTGGTATACTTTGCCTGATGTTTGTCGATCTTGCTTGCAACAAAAGATCAGGTCCATGGCTCAAGAATTGTAAAGTTGCAAAAAGCATGCTTTATCAAAGTAGTATTGTGAACTTTATGCCATTTATGGATTAATTTATTGTGCAATGCTTCAAAAGTAAAAACAAAGCCATTATCCATTGAGTTTACATTTAATTATAGAGTGTAGAAGGGATTAGGACCTGTAATACAAGGTACAAGCATGCTAGGATCTGATTTACAACTTGTAACATTGTAAACACGGCTTGAACAAAAGTGACAAATTGCCATTTTCTCTTCTTCGATTCTCCCTAACCACAAATGATCTTGGAGAGTTCTTGGACATTTTGGAAAGCTTGCAACATTATATACAATCCATCTTTGAAATGCAACTTGAGATACCTCTTGGAACTAGGTGAAAAGTTGCCATGAAGTTAGGTCAAAAATCTGCCTAAACTAGGGCAAAATTTCACTAAGTTAAAAAGTTTATGGACCCCTATTCACAAAATCATAACTTGAGATCCAAGCATCTTTTGGGAAAACTTTGTGAAGAAAAGTTGTAGATTTCATGTAGGAATACAACTTTAATGTTGGAAGTTTTCTTTGAATCCAATTTTATCATGGTGAAAAAGTTGTGGAAAGTTGGGAAACAATAAGAAAATTTCCATACTTAGAAATTTTCTAAGTTATGACAAATTTTCAAATTAAAACCCTAATTTGCAAAATTGATTTTCTTGATCAACAAGTTTCATATTTTGACATATCTTGATGAATTATGACCCTTGGCACTTGATTTTGACCAAAAAGTCAAAGTTTGACTTTTCAGTGTACAATTGATTTTTGATCAGTTGACTGGAAAATTCATCTGTCAATCCCATGCATTTGAGATCTTTTGAACTATGTGATTAGGTCAAGATGATGTTATTGAGTCCTTGAAATCATGCTTGAACCCAATTGGTCATTGGCTAGGTTAAAAATCAGAAATTGTCCTTTCTCAGTCAAAACCCTAATTTTGACCATTTTGCCCTTTTGATGATCTGATCAAATTTCTTGAGGAGTTGTGGTCCAAACTTGATCAAATGGTACATAAGAGCCTATAATGTTGTTGGGGATCAAAAATTATGAAGTTTGACTGTAAATTGACCATGGTTGACTTTTTCCCCAATACAGCTGATTTTTAGGTCAAATGTCCAATTGACTGAGCAAAAATGTGGTTCAAGGCTTGAAACTTGTCATGAGCAATCTTAAGGGTCCAAGATGATGTATGAAAGTCATATGAAGCATTGATGGTCCAAAAATCCTTGTGCAAACTCAAATCCTAATTTCAAGTCATCAGTGCAAGATGAGGTCTTGAGCTGAGCAAACCCTAATCTTGTCTTGAGTCCAAAGAGTATTGTGAGGAAAATCTTGATAAATGAGAGGGAAAATTTTGGGATACAACAGGTTGGCACTCAGTTATGTCAATGGTAATGGGAGAAATGGCTCACTTGTATCAACATCTGTGCGCTTCAAGCACTCATGGAAGGTGTATAAGTTCGAACTCTTGCAAATGTTGTCTCTGAGGCTGACATTTTAGTTACCACCACTGGTAACAAAGACATTATCATGGTTAGTGACATGGATAAATTGAAGAACAATGTCATAATCTGCAATATTGCTACTGGTTTTTCTGTTGGCAGACAGTTTCTGTCACTAATGAAAATATTGCGTGATTAGTAACTTCTGTCAGTTACATGAGAAATTGATAGATAACTTTCATATCTTTCAAAATATATTATCATTGTTGTGAAAGAGAAATAGAAAATTACTATGGCAGAGATGTTGATTAAGAGTGCCACACAAATGAGAATTCTCATCTAAATTGCATTATACAATTTATTTGTAGGAGATATACAAACTGTTAAGTTGTTTTCCTAGAAAGAAGGAATGCTATCATAAAAACTTGGTAACAATTATTTAGATAAGTTGCAAGCTACTGTGTTTAAGATTAGGCAACAAGAGAAAACTTGCTGATGTGGTATGGAATTTATTAACCGCAACGTTTTACTATGATATTGTAAATAAGTATTAGAATTGAATGCGTACATTAATTATGATATATAAATTTATCTCACGTTAGAGCGACATGATTTTCAATTAGAGTTGGGTTTTGTGTTAGTGTTACTGGAGGTTTGGGGGTGCATTTGTTCCTAGGCAAACACAATGAAAAAAATTGATGATGCAAATGAACTTATCTGTTCATGGATACAAAATAAGATCTCAATGTCCATTATGTTAATCAATTTGCACTGTAGTTTAACTAATTTCGCATTATAAATATTTCCGTGTCTACTTTTAAAAAGTATTATAACAAAGTTAGATAATAATGAGAAACAATTTAATAAATATAAAATTAGTTTTGCACTAAAAATAATTCATTTTATTGATTTATACTCATCGTACAAACTAACAATACAAAATAAAATTTTTACAAACTAAATTATTCTTTTATTTAAATTGTTTTTAATTATCAATAATATCATAATATTTGATTATTTTTTCTTTTTAAATGAACTTTGTTTAGCTCAATAAATTAGATGCGAACACACGTGTATCATACTAGTTATCTATAATATAAAAAAACACATTCTATCCGAAAATTCTATTTTGTCATTTTGTTCCAAAATCGCAACACATGGCTTGATGAGAGTTAAGCATATGAGAAAAGTCACTCATGCTTTTTTCATAATTCGCCATGTGGATGTCTCACCTCAATTGTTTTTTCTAGTTGTTCCTCATTTATTCTTTCCACCTCCAATCTTCCACTGTAATCTTACCTAACTTCATCAGCGGTTATGCAATTGAACGGTTTTAGAAATGTTTCACTCTCCTCATTCCACAATCAAAAATGGTTTCATCACCCATTAATCTTCTATAGTAGTTTCAAATGCGATTCCTTCTTTCTCTCTTCCTCTTCTTCACAGGTTTCCAACTTTTTCTCCTTTTCTCTCTCTGCATTTCATATCTTTCTGCCGTTCAAATCTCTTATGTATCTCCTCTCTAAACCTAATTGCCTTTCCATCAAAACCGCGAGATTGCATTTGAGAAGGCGGATCTGAAGTGTAAATCGGCGGTGACTTTGTGGTTCTGGAAAAGGGAACCAGAAACAACAATAATGTGTGAATCAGTTTCGGTGGTGCGGTGGTATGACTGAGTGAGACGCGGTGGTTTCCGACGCAGGTAAACTATGAATTTATCAGTTTCTTACCCTTATGTTATTCTTATCCTTGATGTTGTTGTTGTTTCATATTGATTAAGGAATTCAGTTATCAAAAGTTCCTTTGATGAGAACTTTTTTCTTGATATTAGAATAGTCATTGTAAACCAAAACATGTGCTCATGGTTTTGCTGATTTGTGCAGTAAGCAGACCCTGTTATAGAGAGGCTGGATCCGAAGCACTGCATTAGCTAGAGACTATCAAGGCCTGCTACTGAGTATTCCCCGTTGAGTATTCTACTACATCGAATGTTAGGATAAGGAAATAATGAGATTCACGAACCTAATCAAATCTCTCATGGTGTTCATCGAATGTGAAACGTGCTCGACCAAATCGAAACGAAAAGAGGATCACAACATCGATACGGACAATAAAAGATAAGTTTTCTCCTTTTCATTTCTAGAAGAAAAAAAATTACTCCTCGGTTTCATACATTAGTGAAACCACTTTTTTATTTGTGCATGCATGAGCATGCTTCATGTATATATGTGCAAATTTTATTTCTACTTCCCTCACTATGGCATAATAAACTATCTTATTGGTTTACTTTCTTAATTTTTTATTTTCCTTGCTTTTCAGATAGAGGCTCTTGAGGTCGCTGGATTTACTGGAGTGATGTTGGGCATCAATTACCAACCAGAGGTAAAAAGGGTCCACACCTATTTTTAAACATTGTTTTAATCTATACTTTATGAGATTTCTGTGTGGCTCAAGTTTCAGTGTTTTGACTTTGGTAATACTTTCAACTTCATATTATGTTAGTTGTAAATATTATTGTTTCGACGCCCGGAGCTTTGCCAAGGCATTTCGTTCGCGATAGTTTATTTTGGTTACTTGATTATCTTAATAAATTCAGTTGCATGCTATTGAAAAACCTTAATAAATAGTATATGTTTCACAATGTAGACAAGCTATCATCGCCACTCCTCCTTGCTACATTTGCTGTTGTTACTGCTGGCATTGTAGCTGCTGAGTTCGTGTCGATTTCAAGTTTGGTGGAAGTCAAAATGCAGCAGTTGGAGGTCATGTTTCTTTGGGCGTTGCTGGTGCTGCTGTTGCATACGCTCTCAACGCACTTGCTTCCCAAGTTTCCGCCTTGAAGGCCTTCTGAAAGTGGTTGCAACTTGCAAGACTTGCATGAGCTTCAAGTTTTTCACGTGGATGCGAGGGACGAAACTGGAGGTCATGTTTCTCAGGTTGGTTTTGAAGCCATTTCATAGGGTTGTAGAAAATTAGAATTTTTTTTTTCTGTCAGACGATGACGAACACAATTGTGGTTGCAATGTCGAAGAACTGTCCAAATCTTATGGTGTTTTTTCTTTGTATAATTAGGGTGTATCATCCTTGATGCTGTGACACAAGAACCCATGGATGAGGGTTTTGGTGCTACTGTTATAAACTGTAAGAAGCTCACCCGACTTATTGTATCTAGTATGCTGACTGATCGCATTTAAATACATTGGAAGATATGGGAAATTAATCAAGACACTATCAGTTGCCTTTGTCGGAGACACCGACACATGCCTCAAGTATGTACTCGAAGGGTGCCTAATTTGTAGAAACTTAAAATTAGGGACAGTCCATTCGGGGGTGGAGCTTTGCGATCGGGTTTGCATCATTGTTATAACATGAGGTTCCTTTGGTTGTCTTCCTGTAAATTGAAAGATCAAGCTTGCCAAGATGTTGCACGAGCATTGCCTCACATGGTTTTGGAAGTTATCAACAATGACGAAGATGTAGTCGAGGATATTGGAATATTGTACATGTATTATGCATGCTGCCTCTGCCACTATTATTTCTAAACGTGAGGTGTCAATATGCGATAGGTCTTTTGATAGTTCTACCACTCAGAATGTCAAACATGACGATTCAATTGGTAATAACACCCTTGCTTCAAATTCAAGCATTAGTTGTTCTCTTAATAGACTTACTAAGGAGAACACCTATACTGGGAACGTTGAAGGAGAGACTGTTGACAAACTTTCTAAAAGTTGCAATAGTTCAGGTTCTCAGTGTTCATTGCCAAATGAAAGGAAATTATTGTCTTCTGAATTAAATACTTGCGACATAGAATGTGAAGCTACAACACCGCCAATACCTGCATTGGAGAATGATAGTTTCTACAACAATGACAATACATGTTCTTTGAACATAACAAGTGCTTCCAAAGTTGATGTAAAGACATGTTGCTAGCGAGTATGTAATGTGGTTATGTTACTGTGTCTCATGCTTAACGCTAGGTATGGATTTAGAATATGAGGTGGAGAAAGTTGAAGCTTTTGTAAAACAACCAGACTGTTTTGTTTTTAGCTGGTGCGAGCGTTTTCATTGCTAAGTGACTTCATATATGGAAGATTGTTTTACAATCCAACAATAAAGCTAAAAAAATAATAATGTTATGAATTTTTATTTTACGTTGCTGCTATGTATAAGAGGATTGGCTTTAAATTATCTAAATGTAATTCTAAATTATATCCCTTTAATCCTGCTTTATATCGACGTCGGTTTCGGCTTTATGTCGCAACATTTGCTGGTTCCTAAACGTATCACATGTCGTGCATTCCAAGGATGATGAATCCACTCGGTAGACATTCTTGCTAACTTGGGTAGCCCTTTGCCTTACATATTCTTCTTCTGGATCAAATTTTGCTCCTAAAATCTGTCCTACCAACGAGACAAGTTTATCTACTGGCATAAACGCTTTTGTGACTGTATGAGATAGCTTTTGGAAAAAGCCTATGATATGTGTCTTTGGCTAAGTTCCTATGGACTATAATCTATTTGATTATCTAAAATGGTAGTAGTTCAATGTACTTAATATTTTGAGTATATCGTAGACTTTGTCTCTCTATGAATCCTTGGGTTATGGACCTGATGATTTGGAAGAATGTGTTGCTGTTCTACATGACTTGTATTTGTCAAGAAGGGTTGCATCCTTGAAAGTTGTTCGAGACAAGTACAAGCAGAACAAGGTGATTCTTTTTACTTTTAATATATCCTTTGTTGTAGTAAATTCATATCATTACAAAGTGATTGATTTGAAATCATTATTTGCAACAGTTCAACAGTTCACAACTTACACCAACGCATGATGCATATACAAATTCATATGACCAGAGTGCAAACACTGATGCTAGAAAGACAAGTGGCAATAACTCCGCAACATTAGGCATGCCGGACATAGAAATCAAATCTTCAGGTATTTTTTATTTTTGAAAGAAAGTAATTTATAATTGAATTTCTAGGCTTCTGTTCTGCCGATTAAGTGAATATTTGGGATTCTTTTAAGTGAATATTTGGGATTCTTTTTTGCAGGGGATGGAAGTCAAAAAATGGATTTTAGAGATACATATTTTGAAAACAAGACTTCCTTTCCTACTGGGAGACAAAATTGGAACATGGAATTCAAGGATGCTGCAGAATCTGTTGATCATGCAACCATGGCTGGAAAGCAGCTGTAGAATTTTCAAATAGAGAAAATATAAATAGGAAATATTCAAGTGGATTGCATAAATCTCCCAGCAGGGTGTCAAGAGCTGAAGCACCAAAAGACTATACTTTTCAAGATGACAAATATCTTTCTTCCGGTTCTGTTAATAGTACCATGCCTAAAAGCAGTTCTGGGATGCACAACGAACAGTTCAATGCTGGAGAACAAGATAATCTGGTTGGAATGCCCAATGAACATTACATGAATAGTAATCAGAATATGGTGAAACATGCCCAAACAGCTTCAACTATAGGTGGTGTTGTTGATGATGATAAACCATTTACCCATGGTTCTCAAATGGCTGATACATATTACCAAAATAAATTATTTAAGCAAGAGAGAATCGACTTATATGCGACAAGTATAAAAAGGCAACCAAGTAGTGTTGTTGAAGATTTTAGGACAGAACATCATTTTGATGATGATACTCATACTGAAAACAACGACTTTGTACATGCATAGGCAAATATACAACTTGGAAATTCTTCCTCTTCTCATCTCTTTATTCCAAGTGATGATCACAATGATAATTTGAACTCAGATGACTGGACGATAGGGAAGAAGGCTGCACAAGACCTTTTTAGTACTGAAGTAAACTCATAGACAACCACCACTAAACTAAGTTCTTTTAATGATACTTCTGTTGTATTTGATGATTCAGAATCTGTCAACGATGTTATAAATTTGATGTTGATAAAAAATACAATGGCAGTGGATCTGGGTTGCATTTGGATTCAACCTTGAAGATTCACTTAACAACAATATTTTATAATAGAAACAATATAAATAGTATTAAAAATTTCTTTTCTTTTTTGTCTAAAAGCCGTTTTTAAATAATTAGTATTAATTGTCTATTCAATTATAACATATTAAATATATAATTATTTCGTTTGCAAATTAAATATATCTTAGCTGTATATTTTAATTAAAAATTATATGTATTTTCACTTTATACTCAAGTGAAATAGTATAAATGATATAAATAAGAAAGATATGTTTTTGTTACTATTTCAATTTTACATTATTTTTTTAATTAAAACTATTCCATTTTATTGATTTATACTCATTGCACAAATTAACAATGTAAAATAGAATTTTTACAAATTCAATTATTCTTTTATTTAAATTATTTTTTATTATAGATAATATTATAACATTTAATTATTTTTTATTTCTAAATGAACTTTGTTTAATCAATGAGAGTGTCAGACCAATACCTTTACGAACGCACGAGTATCATACTAGTTTAATAATAAAAGCTTAGCTTAACTCATGTTTTAGTCATTAAGTTAATGTTTAGCTTTATTTTCTTATCTATAAAAAGTTTATAGATTAATCTTTCAAATGATTTCAATCACAATTACAATTTCAACAATTTCAAGGTAGAAAAGAAAGTATTGAACATCTTCAGAAACTATTGAATCTCACTTTCAGATGATATGTATGTTTTTAAGTATGTAGAGATATTTTTTTAAGTGCAAACTTATTATAGGATGGGATGAGTGTTTTTTAAAAATCTATTATGGAGAACAAATACTAGTTGCCATTGGAAGAGATCTAAATAATTAAATGTTGCCAATAATATTTGCTATTGTGGTGGGTGAAACTAAGAGTTCATGAATATGGTTTCTAGAATTGTTGATAGTTGACTTGAGGTGTTGGATTATGCAAGACCTACACATTTATAAGTAATCAACAAAAGATATGTTTTGATTACTTTTATGTTTGAAGTATTCGTTACTTTTATAGTAATTTTTTCTGTTTTATTGATATCTCTATTTTAATTTAATTATAGGGACACCTGCCAACACTTAAAGAGTTACTTCTCGGGGCTGACCAAAGATTACATGTCTCGAATTAAAGGAACTAATATGGAAGGATGCAATTTCAAGTCACAAAAACAAATCATTGGATTGTTAGGTAAATGTTCAATTATAAAGCTTCGTAATTTATGTATTAATTTACAATTGGATTGTGACTTAATTTATGATTTCAACATGTTATACAGGTGCTCGACTGGACATGACTATGAGGTTAGGCATATATCATAAAATGGAGAAAAGTACACAGTTAATATATCAAGAAATGAATGCTCTTGTAGAAGATGGATGCTAACAGGATTGTTATATTATCATGTAATTTCATGCATGAAGGATCAGCAAATAGAAAAAAGACTTCAAAAGCGACCAAAAATAGTTTTAAGCCAACCATAATTGTGTTAATAATTTCTCTTTCAAGTACTTATTATAGTAGTGTATATGAACACCTTATGTAATGCCATTTATGTTTCTTTGGTACTACATGTTAATGACAACATATGTGTCAGTTTGGTGTAAGAATCTATTTGAGTATGACACTTTATTTTGTAGTATATGTTTATTTTGATGTAAAAATCTTGGTTTAACATTCTGGTTTAATGTCATAACTATTATATTGATTTCTTGTTTAATAAAATTCTTGTCAAATGTCTTGAAATTATGATATTAAATCAGTAAATGAATGTTTGATATATAACATGTGTTGTAAAATAGTTTCCCATTAATTCTTTAACTTTATTCAGTTTATCAGTTTAGTACCTTAACTTTATTCAGTGTATTAGTGTAATCACTTATCATACGTTAAAAGGTTTCATTATAGTCTCAATGATAGTGTTTTATATATATGTTTTTATATTAGAGTTTTATGTCATGCTTTATACCAGAAAAAACTCAAATCACATAATAAATTCAATTGATGGAATAAACTCAAACAATTCATAAAACTAACTTATCTTACACATAGATTTGCAAAGGAACAAAAATCAAAGAATAAACTAAGGCTATTTGAAATATAGTGTTAAAATTACAAGATTCAACCCTAAACTCAAAATCTCAATAATCAATGACATTTTTAACCATCCTCTTGTGTAGACCACCTAATCCTTCAATTTCAAAATTTTCTACTTCTACCTTTCAATCTTCAAATCCTTTTTATCAAAATTTTTATCATCTAACCACTTGAAAAAACTACAACCTTTTTTATGGGATTTCTATAATTCCTAGAACCCCATATCTTTTTCCCATAGTTAACACTGTTCATATCACTCACAGTATGAATAACACATTCATTTTGACAAAAATATTCTCTGTTCTTGTTTCTACGAATTACATATCCAAATGTACTCGAGTTTTGGTTGTTAGACATTGAAGCACTGTTTGAAGTCTTTGACATTGAAAAGTAACACAAAATACAAACAAAAGAAAGATGAAGTTGATGTAGAAAAAATGGAGGATTAACACAGAACAAGAAAAAGAAGAAAGATGAAGATGAAGAACAAGCCTTAGAGAAATAAAAAAAGAATGAAAGTGAAAGAATGAATCTGAAAAAACATCAATAGAAATCCTACTTTATAATACAAACGTTGAGTCAGATTTGTACTTTGAACCTTGTTGTAAAGCCATGTCAGCAAAACTTAACGATTTTTGACAAAAAAGACCAAATCGACTAACAAAAGTGTTTTTAAGGGACTAAAGTGTAACATTTTTTAGATAAGAGACTGAAGCGAAATATTAAATTAAATTAAAGGGATTGGTGACTAATTATGCCTAAAAGTTTAATTGTTCCTCGTAAGAGTATAATTTCATAAATAATTATAATAAATAATTATAAGTACAATAATAAATTAAATAGTTTAACTATCTTAGGAAATGTTTAACGAAGGAATATCCGCGGTGCGGTTTGAGCTGTTTTGACGTTAAAAGACATAAGAGATGAGAGATTAGAGAACAATCACTACAAAAATATATGTCTCCAGCGACATATATTAGCGACGTGCTTATCACGTGGATAGTAGCGACGTGATAACCACGTCGCTAATATATTTTAATGACATTTAATGCAAATTGGTGAACGTTTTTCAGGGGGAAATTTGAATTTTTGTAGCGACGTGATAGCCACGTCGCTATATTTTTTTGGGGGGGGGGGGGGGGGGGGAAATTTCGCTGATGACAGAGTTGCAGTGTTGGAGAGAGAATAATATTTATGTTTAGTTTGTAGCGACGTGATTATCACGTGGCAACGTTGCGACGTGACAGTCACGTCGCTACTAGAAGTTACATGTTCAAAATTTTGATTTACAGTAGCGTGCTTTCTTCTTCCTTTCCTTGCTCCTCTCTAAAACATTACAGCAACTTCCTCACAAACCCAAAATTGTTCCTCTCAAACCCAATTTCGCGAATCAATTTTCTTCCATTCCAATTTGTTGAAGAAATCTAAGGTATTCATATTTTGATAAATGTTTATTTCGTTTGTTCGTTATTTTTTATACTGGAATGAAATATTAAAAATGGTATTTGTTCGTTTGTTCATTATTATTTGTAGAGAAATTTGAAGAACACCAAGAACTATCCAAGAAGACGCAAATTTATTGAAGAAATTATATAGAGGTATTTATGCATTTTTTTTTTAGATTTTATATGTATTATATAGATTAGATTTGTATATGTATTTTGTGGTTAGGAAGTATATATGTATATTGTTAGTAGTATATATGTACTGATAATAAAAAATTTTAGAAAACATAAAATTAAAAAAAAAAAATTTTATAGATGTATATATATATATATATATATATATATATATATATATATATATATATATATATATATATATATATATATATATATATATATATATATATATATATATATATATATATATATATATGTTAACAAATATATTTGTTCAGATTGCATATTTTTTAATAACATATTTAATATATTTTTTAAAAAATTTTAGAAAACATAAATTTAATAACATATTTAATAACATATTTTTTATAGATGTATATTATATTTATTATAATAGTTTTATTTTTTTATTTATATGTTAAAGATATGAAATAAGAATTTATAAAAAACATAATTAAAAAAAGAATATATATATTATATTATTATTTTAATATTATTGTTATATATATAATAAAAAGTATATATGTTACATTATTTGTTTTCTAATATTATTGTTGTATATATAATAAAAAGTAAATATGTGGATGCTTTTGTGAACGTGGATGCTTTTGTTATAATATGTTATTGTGAACGTGGATGCTTTTGGTGTGAACGTGACATATGATGAACCTGAAGATTTTGACGGGGAAGAGTTGCCGAATGAGGAAGCGCAAAGATTTTATCAATTATTGAACGAGATGAATACGCCGTTGTTTGAGGGGTCGTCAGACTCGAAGCTATCAATGTGTGTGAGATTATTGGCCGCCAAGTCAAATTGGAATGTTTCTGATCAATGTCTGGAACATTTTGCAAAAATGATGTTGGACTCCACCGCTACGAAAGACAATTTGCCTACAAGTTATTATGATGCAAAGAAGTGGGTGTCGAAGTTGGGTTTAAAAGTAAGAAAGATTGACTGTTGCATTAACGGTTGCATGTTGTTTTATGACAATGAGTTTGGTACTCAAGATGGATCGTTAGAGGAGTGTAAGTTTTGTAATAGTCCAAGATATCAAGTTCGCAGTAGAGCCGTTAACAGCAAGCAAAAGCGTGTAGCAGTAAAATCCATGTTTTATCTTCCTATAATACCAAGGTTAAAAAGAATGTTTGCTTCAATGCACAGTGCAAGTCAAATGACATGGCATCATACAAACCAAACAAGTTCTGGCACTATGCGACATCCATCTGATGGTGAGGCATGGAAGCACTTTGATCGGACACATCCAGATTTTGCTGCAGAACCTAGAAATGTCAGGCTTGGATTATGCTCTGATGGATTTGCCCCATACGTGCAAGCGTCAGGAAGTGCGTATTCTTGTTGGCCAGTTATTGTAACACCTTACAACCTCCCTCCTGAGATGTGCATGACAAAACCATACATGTTTTTGACGTGTGTTATTCCAGGCCCGCACAGTCCAAAAGCCGGAATTGATGTGTACTTACAACCTTTAATTGATGATTTGAAGAAGATGTGGATTGGAGAATGGACTTATGATATATCCCGTAAACAGAACTTCACATTACGAGCTGCCTTGATGTGGACCGTTAATGACTTTCCAGCATATGGCATGTTGTCTGGTTGGGGTACGCATGGAAAAATGGGTTGTCCGTATTGCATGGGATACACCAAAGCATTTACGTTGGATAAAGGTGGGAAAAGCTCATGGTTTGACTGTCACCGCAGATTCCTACCAGCAAATCATCCGTATAGAAGAAACAAGACAAATTTTAAAAAAGATGTACGAGAGAAAGATTTGCCTCCGCCTCGATTGCCACCAGGGGTTATATGGAACCAAGTATGTGAACTACCAAAATTTACAGATACTGGGAAAGCATGCCGAATTGAAGGATACGGCGTCACCCACAATTGGACAAAAAGAAGTATATTTTGGGATCTTCCGTATTGGAAAGATAATTTGTTGCGCCATAATCTTGATGTTATGCATATTGAGAAGAATTTTTTTGATAATGTATTTAACACAGTGATGGATGTGACAGGAAAAACAAAAGATAATGAGAAGGCCAGACAAGACATGGGAATTTGGTGTAATCGAAGAGAGTTGGAGTTGAAGCCTCAACCGAATGGAAAATTATTAAAACCCAAGGCTTGTTTCAGTCTGACTTCCCAAGAAGCTAAAGCGGTTTGTCGATGGTTAAAAGAATTGAGAATGCCCGATGGGTATTCATCAAATTTAGCAAGGTGTGCTGACCCTAACACTGGAAAATTACATGGTATGAAAAGTCATGATTGTCACATTTTTATGGAACAGTTGCTACCAATTGCATTTGGATCGCTACCCAAACATGTTCTTGACCCACTAACTGAAATTAGTCAATTTTTTAGAGATATTTGTGCGTCAGCTTTAAAAGTGGAAGACATCATTAAGTTGGACCAAAACATTGCACTCATTCTTTATAAGTTGGAATAAGTATTTCCGCCTGGTTTCTTTGACTCCATGGAACATTTACCTGTGAATCTTGCATATGAAGCTTATCTTGGTGGACCTGTTCAATATAGGTGGATGTATCCGTTTGAAAGGTTCATGGGTGATTCAAAGAGATCGGTAAAAAATAAAGCTAGAGTAGAAGGATCTATATGTGCACATTACTTGCATCGGGAAACATCACATTTTTGCAGTCACTATTTCAATCACTTGATGTTAACTCCTAGAATCATACGGAATCCTGTAAATGTCAATCAGAGGAGTCAATTCACCTTATCAGTCTTTGCGCTACCAGGTCGACCTTCTGGAGAGAAGGGTGTGCATTGGTTGACCCAAAAAGAAATGCAATCTGCACATGTCCATGTCTTGATCAACTGCGTTGAAGTTAAACCATATCTTGAGTGAGTTTACCAAAACTTTTTAAACTTATGGTGTGTGTATACCAAACTTATTAAACTTATTGTGTGTTTTTTGTAGGGAATTTAACAATGCCTATTTTCATAGTACCGGGGTACAGTCAACATCAGGTGTCATTCATGCTCAATTTCCCTCATGGTTCAAGCAAACATTGTCTAGCGTTCCTGCACTAACTCCAGAAATACTCCATTTGAGAAACTTGGCAGAAGGCCCTATCCAAAGCGCAAATGATTGGCACACATACTTCGTGAACGGATATAA
This sequence comes from Vicia faba, assembly GCA_948472305.1. Taxonomy (NCBI): domain Eukaryota; kingdom Viridiplantae; phylum Streptophyta; class Magnoliopsida; order Fabales; family Fabaceae; genus Vicia; species Vicia faba. Next base: position 63,615,119 of record OX451738.1, on the reverse strand, counting down.
ATTTCACACTGAGGCATGGACCGAAGGGAAAAAAACCATAAATAGTGGTGTTTTTGTAAAAGGAGTTACAGATGGCGGTGAAGACGACTTCTATGGATTTGTTAAACATATATACGAGTTGGTATACAATTACTTGGACACGGAAAATAAAGTTGTCTTGTTTTATTGTGAATGGTATGATCCAACTAGAGGCACAAAGATAGACAAGTCATATGGTTCTGTCGAGATTCAAATGAACCGGAGATACAAAGAATATGACCCTTTCATAATGTCACATATTGTTAGGCAAGTTTATTATGTTCCTTATCCTTCATTTGTAATACGTAAAAGAGGATGGTGTGTTGTAATAAAAACAAAACCGCTAGGTCATATTGAAACTGGAGATCTAGTGGAAGATGTTGCCTACCAAGTTGATGACGTTGAACAGATTAATGATGTGGTTGTAGCTGAAGACATTACAACTTTGTCCGATACAACTGTTGAGGGACTTCAAGTTGATGCGTCTATATTGTTGGTTGATAATAATGTGGATGAAGATAATGATGAAGAGTTTGAATCCGAGGACAATATTACATCGGATGATGAACATGATATGGATAACGAGCATGAAGATTTAGATTAATTAATCACTTAATGTAATATTAATGAATATCTATTGAACATGTATATATTGAATTTGTCAATGAATATATATTTATGTCAATGACTTTATTATCTTTGTTTATGAAAATATATATAACTAGGTAAAATGCCACCGAAGAATAAGGATACCGGTAAGAAGTCTCAGCGTCCGAGGGTAGTAACATGTGAGTCTCCTCACTCAGCCATGTGCCCACCCCCTCAGAGTCAGGTTGATCATATGTCCCTGGCCAGTACTCAGGGTTTTGTCCCATTACTCTCCTCTCATACATTCCCGTCTGGGGTACCTGCATCTTTTGTGCCACCTGGAGGCCCCGGTTTCCTTTTCCCACAGACTCAGATGCCGTCTTCCTTCCAGCATGCGGGAGGATCTAGTTTCCCTTTCCCACCGACCCAGATGCCATCATCCTTCCAGCAGGCGGGAGGATCTAGTGTTCCTTTCCCACAGACTCAGATGCCATCTTCCTTCCAGCATGCGGGAGGATCTAGTTTCCCTTTCCCACCGACCCAGGTGCCTTCATCTTTCCAGCAGACTGGTGTCCCCTCATCATTCCAGCAGACGGGGGAGGACCCAGTTTTCCATTTATACAGACTGGCGTGCCTTCATCATTCCAGCAGACAGGGGGACCCACACAGATGTATTCATCCTTCCAGCAGGCGGGAGGGTCCAGCACCCCACACTCCACACACATTGGAGGACCCAGCAGTCCACGTCCGGCACAGGCTGCAGGATCCCGCGCCCCACGTCCTAGACGGACCGGAGGGTCACGCACCCCTCATCCCACACAGGCTGCAGGATCCAGCACCCCACGTCCTACACAGGCTGACGGTGATGCAGATGTCGTAGCTGATGATATAGATGGAGCTGATATTCGTGAGAGATCAAATGATCCGAGTGAGATTCATGTCATTGACGGGAGGTTTTGGATTTGGCCCGAAGGAAGCAAGTAAGTTTCTTATATAAACTTTTATTTAAGTACATATTCATTTTAATATTTTGTATAAATTTATAATTAATATTGTTTATTCAAAATCTTGTTGTTTAGTTTCGCGCCGAGTCGGACGGCTGCCAAGGTTATTAATTATATAATCCAGTAGATGTATAAATCCTCTTGGAAGAACTTTGGCGAGGTTACAAATAAAGAAGAATGGTTTAAAAAATTTAAGGTATTGTTATTTATTTAAGTTGTAAATTTATTATATTTTTTTAGTATTGTTATTTAAGTCACATTTTAATGATAATTGCTTAACTTTTTATTTTAATGTCATACAACATTGCAGGAAAAATGTGTGTGGGATCCGTTGAATGAGAAAATTATGGAAAAAATCTATTATAGCAGAACTTCTAGAAGATTTTCTGATATAATGCGGCGGGTTAGGGAGAATTATGAGCTGCATGGTATCCGTCCTAACTGGATAGGCGTAGAGGTTTTTGGCGAACTTCGTACATATTGGGGTTCGCCAGAATTCAAGGCCAAATCCGAAAATTTTAAGAAGATGAGGGCATCCGAAAAGGGGGGATGTGTCAATACTGTTGGAAGTATTAGCACTGCAGAGCATGTCCGACGGATGGTAAATATTACTAATTTTTTAAGTTATATATATTTTTATTCATAATATTTTTTACTAATTATTTTTAACTTTATTGTTTAGAATAAGGAGATGGGGAGACCACCATTGATCATTGAGTTGATTACGAGGACTCGGACAAAGAAATCGGGAGGTTTTGTCGACGACCGCACCCATAAAGCTTTTGTAAGTAATTAAACTTATGTTTTTTTTTTAAGTTAATAACAAAAATAGTGACGTTATTTCCACGTGGCAATCTATAAGTTGTGGCGTGATTATCATGTGGCAACTGATAAATGGCCAGGTGACTGATTTTCATGTGGCAACTGATACATTGCCACGGGAAACTCACGTGACAATTCATAAGTTGATTTGTGAAAATCACGTGACAAATTTTTAATATATTTGAATTTAGTATAATTTAATATATAAATGTTTTAATTTTTTTTTTAATTGTATTATTTAATGTATGTGTAGGATGATTATCAGACATTGCTAGCACGTTTTCTGGAACACAATCCGCAATATAGGCCAGCAGAGGGGGAGCCGCTTAATGGGGATGTTGATTTCTATATTTGGAATGAGGTTGTTAATGGAAAAGGGCCTAATGGTTGCTTTTTTTGCGGGAGGAAATTTGGCCGCCGGCTTGAGAGTTGGTGATCGTAATCTGTTTCAAAGACTTAGAGATGGAGAAGGGGGGTCACGTCAACCCAATCTGACTCAGGTTCAACTTGAAACAGTACGACAATTGGCGGCCAGTGAAGTGAGACGCGAAATGGAGGCCCAAATGACGACAATGAGGCAAGAGCAGGAGCGTCAGTTAGAGATCATGCGGAAGCGGCAATCTGATATGGAGGAGCAGATGAGACAGTTTATGCAAGGCGGTCGAAATCAAAATGTTCCTGATCATACACAGCCGGATGATGACGGACTTGATGACTTTGATCTTGATAATTTTCCGGGTGAAGATGCCCCGTGAAAACATTTTTTTTATTTCGTTTTTATATTTGCATTTATGTAAGATATTTATTTTTATCATTTTAAATTATTAAATTATATAACATTTAATTATATGAATTTATTTTATAAAATTCTATTATTCGAAATATAAAATAAAATACTATTATTCTAATAATTTTAATATATAAATTTTATTATATAAATTTTATTATATAAATTTTATTATATAAATTTTATTATTTAAATTTTATTACATTAATGAATTAATATAAAAAATAATTATTAACAATTTAAAAAAAAATAAAAACGTCCCCTGTAGCGACGTGAGAATCATGTCACAAATTAGTGACATGAATCTCACGTCGTTAATAAAGCTGCTATTAACAAATATGTAGCGACGTGAATACCACGTCACAACTTTGTGACGTGGGAATCACGTCGCTACTTGCTTGCCACTGACTCCCCAGCGACATAAGTCACCACGTCGCTAATTTTGTTTTGCCACGTGATTTTGATGTTTGCCACGTGATTTTCACGTGGCAAATAAGCTTCTTTTTTGTAGTGAATATGTGAGATATACTTTATAAAGAAGATGAGAAAACATGTGATACTATTAGGAGAGATTTGATAAGGTTGAAATTGAAATCTTAAGTGTGATAAAGAAAAGAATGTTCATAATTGTAAGGCTAAGGATAATAAATTTGGGTTTGGATTGGATGTGGGTTAATGAAGTTCAGATTGTAACATAATGCGATTTGGTTTGGTTCCGTTGGCAAAGTTCAAATCGCAAATTAAATTGAACTATATGGTTTTGTTAAAAAATTACTCAAACACATTCGAACCAAATACGTTTTTTTTGTAGTTTTTGGTTTGGTTTAGCTCGGTTAATGGTTTTCTATTTGGTCGGTTTTGTTTTTAACACTCTTAGTTTTATGTGGAAATTCAAAACTACACTTATGCACCGCATGGATATTGAAATTCAAATGTATTTATTATACAACAAATCACTTAATCAAAGAGATATTTCATTTTTGCCAAAAATATATTTGGATCCTAATCTTGTATATACTCTATTGGAATTTGGATAATGAATCTCCAGACAAACTCATAGACAATGTTTGTGTTTATTTCATGACAATGGGGTGAATCCAGATTGCAAAATTCGAACAAACCCAACGATAGTATTTACACCTCTTGATAGTAACTTAGAAAAAAATTATCACTAAACCATACATTATAAGTCATACGTTATAAGTCATACATTATAAGTAATTTATAAATCATTACAATAATAAACCATACAAATTAGTCATTCATGAATACGTCAAAAAAAATTTCATTTATAAATCATTCCCACTATAAAACACACACATTGGTCATAACATTAAACTATACAATATATATAACATCATAAATATACATCTAGAATAATAATTATGATATTAACTTTGGTACAACATACGCAATATACAAGTCTGGAACAAGACCGGATAATTTTTTTACAAATACTATACGTGTAACTTATGCATTATTTGTTAAACAGAGATCTTCATCAAAACTGAAATATGCATTGTCGGGTTTCCAGTGCAGAGTCCTCAGTTGTGAATCTCATCCAAGTACCTACTCATCTGAAGAAAAAAATATACTAACTAAGCCATTGAATCTTTCACTACCCTTCTATCTAGTTCAAGGTACAGCTGCACAATCCATCAGGTAACTCATATAACCTAAATCGAATACTAAGATAGACACTTATCTTTTAAAGAATCTATGGGTATGATAATAACCATATACTCATTGTTAATTCACATCTATTTTGGGTCGGATCCCTATTCACATTATGAGATCGACGATCCAGTACTCATGAACTTGACTTGATTATAGGATACCCACCGTATCCACCAATTAGGGTAGGGGCACCTAGCATATTCCATATACTAGCTTAATTGTGAACCTATACCATACCCTAAAACTGACTCACAATAATAAAACAATATCATTTGACGATATTATGTGACTACCTCACCCTACAATTGAATCATATGGTAACATTCATATGCACATGATCATAATACCAAGGTAATTCCATACCATCCCAAGGATGAATCAACATATATGACATTGGTAATCTCAAAATACCCATTGTATTACTCGATCGAGGTTTTGGGGATAAATAGCATCCTTTAGTTAAGTATCAGGATGAATCACACATCCTCTAATAAGTCGCCAAGAATAATCATACATCCTAACTAAATCATGAGGTAAATCGCATATGCACATGACTGAATTACCAAGTAATCGTATACCTTCCCATGGATAAATCAACATATCCATCACTAAGAACCTCAGAATATCCACCATATTCCTAGTTAGAGATCATTGGGATATAACTCATGTATCCTTTAGTTAGTCACCAAGGTAAAGTCACACATCCCTCAATGGAATGCCGAAATAATTCACATGTTCTAGTTTATAATCCAACAGTCACTGGAGTCATCTCTATGCATTCACTTTAATATATTGGATGTCTCCTAGATTTGCATCTCATTACATCATATATATTATAAGAAGGTAACTTGTCATAAAGGGCTTCTTAAACCTAAATTACTTTCATTCTCTATAGGACTTAACTTAAGCTTAAGCCTGATGTATTTTAAGTGTAGAACCACATTTCCAAGGGGCATGGTCATTAACCAATGTAAAGTAGGGTTGCATAAGGCTTTTAAGTGTCATTGGTTCATAAAATATCATCCCAGCATGATGTAATTGATTACATGTAGATGGTAATCGATTACAGACCTTCACTGTGTGAAAATATGTATTTCTTCTGTTGGGTAACCGATTACCTACTAGTGGTAATCAATTACCTGCCCCTGATACAACTTTAAAAGACAACTTCCTAATAGGTAATTAATTACCTACTTATGGTAATCTATTACTAATCCGTTCTTTTTGAAAAATACCTCCTTTTCTGCCATGAAATCCAAATTTTGATGATTTCTTCACACAAAAACCATCCCTACAATCCATACCAATTTGAGGATGATGAAACACACAAAACATAAAATGATTCTAGCATATACCAAACTCCAACTCTCAAATCCCTATAATCATCACCAATCATGCTCAAGAGTTTAGATGACCCATAATTATTTTCAGTGAGAAACCTTAATTCCTCTAATTCCTCATGGCATGAATACAATTCACATAACTTACCTAAAAAGCAGCAACAAGGTCCTTCCAGTTACGGACGTTAGCTCCTTCCAGGTGATAGAACCATTCAAGTTGAGTCCTTGATAGACTATCTTGAAAGAAATGAACCCAGAGGTTCCTATCGGCAGTATACGGTTAAATCTTTCTGACATACGAGTGAAGGTGTAACTTCGGACAAGATACCCCATCGTATTTAGCAAAGACAAGAGCTTTAAACTTGTGTGGGATCACCACCCCAGATGCCAAACCCAAATCTCCGAAGTCCAGACCAGGGACTTTCTGGATCTCCATTGCGCTTAACCGGTCTTCGAGTTACTTATACCTGCCCTAAGCTGGAGGATACTGGTCTTCATCAAAGTCAGTGTCATTGTCAGAAACCACAGGATTAGGACCCTTCCTTTCTTCTTGATTCTCTCCCCCTCCAGATGAATGGGATAAATCAACTTCCTGTCTCAACCTGTTCCCAAATCTTTGACCCATATTCAGGAGTACCACCTTCTTCTTCTTCTTCTTCTTGTCCTTCAAGATAAGAGTCTTCAAATCTTGTTGACTCTTGGCCAAGTTCAAGAACATTTTTTGGAACTGAGCATTCTGAGCTTGAAGAGCCTTAATGGCTTGATCAGTAGATGTTTCAAAAGACATATTATGCTGAAATAAACAATGAAGAAGATAAGAAACCTGTAAGGGTACCTGTAATGAGGTGCATGGGAATGGAATGCGTATGAAATGATTTCAAAGACTTTAGGGAGATTCAAATTTGTAAACCAAAACAAAACACACTTTTATTAGATCAAAACTTGAAACAATGTTTAACAAATTCCTTTAAGGCGTTACAAAAGAAATGCTGAAAAGCAAATCTAAACTAGAAACAATAAAAATCATCAGAATTCCCATGGTCGTTTTCCTTTCGTGCTGACATAATCGTTAATTGTCCTCTCAGTCTCTAGCTGCCTTGTAAGCTTCAAGATCTTCCGTTCCTGCTCATGATACTTCTCTCTGTAGGTATCCCATTATTCCCTTAGCTGGATCCAAAATCTCTTCAATGCCCCCAGATCAGTAGGCATATGAGGATGGAGGATTGTATAAGGAACCCCTTCTTCATCAGTATGCTGCACAATCACCAGCAAGACAGCTTCGCAGGGCATTCCCATCTTTTTAGCACGGGCTCGAACCCATTGGAGATACGGTTGCATCGGGAGAGAAGTCTTCATTCCTAGCTCATGTGGATCAGACTTGTTCACCCTGTCCCATGCTCGTATAAATCTGCGGCGATGTCCCTCAACATCCCCCTTGAAGTCAAAGACAATGTCTAGAAGCAGCAACTCATGAGGACCGTCCCTTCGAGCTCGTCCAAACTGTCATAAGGCCAAACAAGGATTATAGGTTATTCCTCCTCTAATTCCCATCAATGGAACATTGGGGTATTCCCCACACCGATCAATGACAGCTACCTTTTCCATATCTTTAGTACTCCAAAGGATGTCTGTATGAGCAATGGACATGATTCTGTAAGCCCAACCCATACCTTCCTCGTTCTTCAATACAGATTTGGGGAGGTGAGAAATAAACCACCTCGCCAGCAGCGGTGTACAACACATGAGAGTTCCCCTTCTCCGAACGGTACGGGTATAAAGAACATGCAGGATATCACCCAAGAGAGTAGGCACTGGGTTATGGGACATGAAGATCTTGACTGCGTTCACATTGACAAAAGAATCTGAATTTGGGAACAGAACCAGGCAATAGATGAAAAGATCCATGATGTCTTCAAATGCTTGAAAGTCCAAACTATCCCAGAACTGTTGAGCTTGATCAATCAAAAACTTAGCCAAGAAACCCTTCTCCCCACTCCGAGTCTCCCAGTTAGATACTACGTCAGCCATTGTCAGATGGAGGGCTGAAGCAATATCCTCTGGTCTAGGAGCTATCTCCAAACCTTTAAAGGGTGTCTGCTCTAGGATAGATATGCCAAGTAAATCAAAAAACTCCTCCAAAGTAGGGACCAACTGATAGTCCGGGAAGGTGAAACAGTGATGCAGCGGATCAAAGAACTGGAACAAGACGCTCATCATTTGCTCATCTAACTTGGAAGTGACCAGGTTGAGGAGATGATCATGTCTTCTAACAAAGGAAGAAGTATCAGGAACCTTTGAAACCAACTCTCTAAGCTGAGCAGGTATCTGCACGAAGCTGATCTGAATGGTATTTCTGCGCATAGAAGCCATGATCTGCAAAACACAACAAAGATGAATCCCCTCGGTCTTTGAAATGGTTAGTCTAATGAAATATGCATGTGATGTCATGATGCATGATGTCATGATAAAAACACACCACAGGTATCACAGATAGCAAACATGGTAAGGGCAAACAAGTCACACAATAGCCCTTAAATTTCAGGCTGACATAGAGCTTAGGTACTACCCTCTTGCAGTTTAGTTGGTTCAACCTGTCCTAGTAATAGTAACCGGGTTCTAGAGGTTCTCAATATCACTGACCATCCTCGATCGGTCATAATTCCAGTTTAGCAATCTTTTCTTGCGACCGAAATTATCGCGAGAGTATGGTCTCAATGAGTGTAGCATACTGCTACTTTTCTATGGCCAAGTTGGTCAATTATAGGTTCTAAGGTCAGTTGATGCTTAATGACCCATTAGCAGCCCCATACTCTCCTTGTTCCTCCACAAGGGATATCAGTACCAACTATTGTGTCACACCAACGTAGCTACTGCTTCAACCATATCGGTCTACGTTATACAGTTCCCTCACAATCTATTACTACTTACCTAAAAGGTGTCCACAGATCCAGGTTAGGATCTATAGTAACTCTGATACAAATCCCACAAAGATAAATCATACAGATCAAACAATTGAAAACAATGTGATGAACTATTCCTAAGGTACACCCCACTTATTAACTCCCCAGCAGAGTCGCCAGTTATGTGATGCGGTGGCCAAAACCGGGACTGTTTTAGGAATGCTGGTTTGCATTTTGCGTTTGTGTTTGCAAAATGTCGCGGTAAGCTAGAGTCGCCACCGTCTTTTATTTTATCCAACAAGTAAAGGAAAAAAGCACAAAAAAATTCCTTTTTCGAGATATTTCTGAGTACGGGGGGTAGATTATAGAAAGGGAAGATATTATCACCCTTTCTATCCGTAGTTATCTACGGGCTCTTAGGTACTTGCTCATCATTTTCAAAATTGTTTTCTTTGTGTTTGTGTGATTTGAAAAGCTTTTGTTTTGACTTTGATTTAACTCTTGCTTCTGTCTTCAAGAGTGTAATGAAGTGTTTTTGAAAACTTTGTTTGTAAAGGAGTGTAACTGTGAAATTTTTTATTTGGATTGAGCAAGTACTTAAGAACTAATCTACCTACTCGAAAAAAAATTGTTCTATGCTTGTTTCCTTTAGACAATGCTATCCCACTATTAGTGAGTAGGTAGCACCGTCGTTGGAGTTTTTAGGGTCAATTCGAAAGGGACGTTCGGTCACTGAAGCAATGTTAGGACGTCTTAGTAACGACCCTAATGTCTTAGATCAATTATCCGAGGTAACAATATCCGAGGCAACCATTCCGAGGCAACTTTGATCTTTGGACAAAAGGACGACCACTAAAGCATCCTATACTCAATGACCGTTTACCGAAGGCAACCAAGTGGGAGTGTACACTAGGAGTGCGCATGTGCGAGTGATTCAATTTCAGATTATTTATCTTTGCACATGTTTAGGGTTATATAACTGTTTTAAATTTAAGCACACATTCTTGTCATGCATCTTATATCATACATCTAACAGTTCAATATTTGCGGAATTTAAAATGCGGAATTTAAACTACGCTATTACAAGGCTTCGGGTATTTACATAGCAAAAAACAAACCCTTGAAAAGTAAAGCGGTAAATAAAAATAAAGTCCTAATTAAACTATTACAAACTGTAGGCAGTTACATCAATAGGATAAATAATAGAAATAAAACGCGCGAGAAAAATTAGAACGAATGTGAATTAGGGTTTTGACCCTTCTATCCTTAATTAAAAGAGAAAATGTTTTTTTTTTGTTGTTTTTAATTATTTTTTTAAAGAAAAGAAATAGGTTTTAAAATTAAATGTACAAGTTAATTAGCTAATTTAAATTAATTAATGAAAATAATAAAATGACTTATTTTTGGTTTTTTTGTTGGTTATTTTAGGAAAAAATAAAATGTAATTAAGTTAGTAATAAAACCTATTTATTCTAATTATTTTTAATTATGTACAAAAAGAAATTAAAGTTATCTAAATTAGTCAAACCTAATTAAATTAATTAATTAATTAAAAAATACCTAAATCTAATTGGTGAAAAATAATATTTTTTGATTTTTTTTATAAAAGAAAATAATTATTTGTGTTAGTAAATAAATAAAATAAATTAAATGAAATAAATAAAAAAACATAGAGAAAGAAATTTGGGCCTGAGTTTAGCAGCTTTGGGGGGTGTGAGAAGCGTTTTCTGGGCCCAACAATCTGGAGCCCACGTTGACTTGCAAGATCCAATGCTACGCGTCTGACTTGGCCTTTGGTGTTCCCTCATGGATGGCCATCAGATTTGGCCATCTGGCCACTTGGCAACCTGGATCATGAGGACGTATGGTGGGTCCTGGCTTTGTATGCACATGAGATTACCTGAAAGAAATTAAGAAAAATGCATTTGGTGGAGGCAGGGGTCGAACCCCGGACCTCAAGCTTCCAACGCCTTAAAGCTTGCCTGGCTACCACTGAGCCAATTGTTCTTGTTGTAATAATAATGCAAAATAATAAACAAATATTAAAAAGGCTCTTTGTATCAATTCCACGCGCGAAATTCAAATGGCCAAATCAGATGAAGCCACGTCTTCGTCTTCCTCCATGCACCGTTGCTAAAGGTTTGGGAACCTATACCTACGGACAACGTCCGTCGCTACAGACCTGTGCATTCTTAAAATCAACTATGAGCAAAATAAATAAAAACTAGGGCCATCAATTGATTCGTCTGGACCTCCTGAGTGTAATGGTGGCCCTTTCATGGTCTAATTTAGCCTGCACAAAAAACTCCCAAATCGAAGCTGTAAACCCTAGCCATGGTGAAATCCACCACAAGCCATATAAATGCAATTAATCAATACAGGAAGCTTGCAAATGTTCTATGGATCAATAATATATGATTAATTCATGCTAACAATGCCTAAATCGTGCTAACCGAATTCAAGAAACAAGCAAGGCCGTGATGGACTTACAATGCGATACAGGGCTTGAAAATGCTTGGTCTGGATTGCTTTGGCTTGCTGAGAGTCCCAGGAATCGATTGAGATAACTGTAATGCCTTGAGGATGCCTGGAACACTGAATTCGATCTTGCACTTTTTCTTGATTTTTTCAAATTCTGTTCTCCTTGCTGCGCCTGTTTCTAACCCTCTTTTTGAGTTTGCACGCCCTCTATATGTATCAAGGAAGGGATTAGGGTTGATAACTGCTCTCAATCTTCCTCCATCAATGATTTAGATCTTTGATTTGATTCACTTTGAAACCTTTCCAAAATTGGCCTAAACTCAATCTTTTTGTTCACCCTAATGCCTTGCACGAGTTTGAATACTTGCTAGCTGTAATTGAAACTTGAAACAAGCACAAAATCTCTTGCTTTCAATATTTTGGATTTTATATGATTTGTTTTGATTTAAATTGAAATAATTCAAATAAAAATCAAAATAAATAATAAAAACATGATAGGGACAAGTGGCAAGGGCTAGAGATCATGGACTATGTTGCCAACTCAAAACAAGTGAAAAAGATTGGGCCCATTTGGTAAATTTTGAAGTTTTGGGCATGGTTGACTTTTGGCAATTTTGCAAAAAGGGTCAACTTCAACAATGCATAACTTCCTCAATTTTGACTCTTTGGAGGTGTTATTGGACTTTTTAGAAATCTTGAGATGTCCTCTAAGCAACCCTTTTTGTCTCCTCTAAATTTGATATTCCATTCTCAAGTATGAAGCTTTTACAAAAAATGTGTTTTTGTTGACTTTTCAAAATGACCTATAATGTCAAAATTCATAACTTCTTGTGAGTGCATATTTTGAACTTTGGAGATGAATATGGATTGTAGATAATTTCATCCCCTTCAAAATGAGATTTGTATGGGTCATTTCTCATAAATTATGAGAAAGTTATGCTTGGTCAAAGTTAAGTTGACTTTTCCTACAAAACCCTAATTTAGCAACTTTTGAGACTTGATAAATTATGAGCAATCCTTGATGAATCATGATCAACCCTTTATCAAATGATGAAATATCCTTCAAAATGATAATGTTGACAAAAAATCTTGAAGTTTGACTGTATGTGAGTCACAGTTGACTTTTGTCCTAACACAGTCGATTTTCAGGCCTTTGAGCAATTGACTGAGTAAATTTCCTCTGCAAGGATTGAAACTTGACATGGATGATCTTGATAACATATTAAGACATTGGTTAGCATTTGGGATCACTTGGACTCAAGTATCTTGATGCAATATGAAGCCCTAATTTGAGGTAGACTGCCTTATGAGAGAGCTTGTCTGGCCAACCCTTGGACTACCTTGAGCAACTTGGGGATCTTTCTTGAAATGTTTTGAGAAATATGGGAGGACAAATTTTGGGGTACAATAGGTAACAACAGGGCTTCATCCCTCTTCACTAATTGCCAATTAATAGAGTCATAAGGCATAAGCCTTCTTCACAAATCCGCCAATACAGGCCTTCACAATTTCCGTCAATACAGGCCTTCACAAATGCAAATGTATGAATGTACAACACATACAACAATATCATTAAACACTTCATGAGGCATATGCCTATATCACTAATATTACCAATTAATAGAGGTAAATCTTCGTCATAACCATTCCTACAACTTCACAAAAATATTCGCAACGTCATAACATCAACGTACATCACAAAGGAAAACACAAACATGATAGTCGTTTCCAAAACACTCCCATAAGTCTCTATGTATTAATTCTTCATTATTTAATTATTCTCTTAATATTCACTTCTAAATAACTAATTGGCAATATATCTTTTCTTCTGCTATTTAATCAATCCTCTAAAATAGTTACTACAACTTTACTAATTATTTCCAACTCTGTCTTATTACTACAAACTGTCAAAATTATATTATAACTACTAGCTTAAGATCACTGGCATGAGGGCTACTTCTATTAATATTTTTCTGCTATAACATACTGTTGTACCCCAAAATTTGCCCTCCCATATTCCTCAAGATTTCTCAAAGGTTGCACAGTCAAATCACCTCCTAAGGCAGTCAAGTCAAAATTAGGGTTTTGTGTTGCATCAAGGTCCTTACATCCAAATGACCTCAAGTGCTCCTTAATGTCCTAACTTATGCTCAAATTCAGGTTCGGCTCAAGAGTCAATTCTTTAAAGAAGGTATCCGACTGTGTGAGTTTTCTCAAAGAAATATGGTGAAAAAAGTGTGCTGAAAGTGCAGTTTTTATGCGCTAGAAAATTCATAACTTGAAGATCGTGGCTCGTTTTGAACCCGTTCCGGTGGCCAAAATTCCATCTTGACGTCATCTATATTTTCATCTCTCACGGCTGGGAGCCAATTTCAATCAGAAAGTCTTCAAAAATGGGATTTATCAAGTATTTTCGTACAGAAAATTTGTGACAGAAGTTTATTTGCGTCATGTTCAGAAAATCATAACTTGGTCGATTTTCATCGTATCGAGTGGGTTCCGGCGCCAAAATTTCACAAATTGAGTTGGCTACATTTTCGCAGAAGGTATTGAGTTCAAACGGTATTCAAAAGGCCTTCGTTTTTGCTCAGAGCGTATGACACGCCGAAAATCCTGAATGCTGAATATTATTTCATCTGGGCCGAAACTTCGAAAATTCATAACTCGGTCAATTTTTATCGGATTGGGCTCATATTTTTACACAAGGTCACTGACTCAGAGATCTACAACTTTTCTTCAAAAGTCGAGACCAAATTATACACCGATCAATACCAGTTTTTTATTGAAGAACGTGTCAGAGTCGACACTGGAGCCCAAAATAAGTTTGTTTGAGCTGAAACTTCAAAAATTCATAACTAATTCACCGTTTATCTGATTGAGCCGATTTTCGGACAGGAGTTAGTTCTCGATATCGGCTACATTTTTTTTTCACATTTCAACTTCAAAAATTGCACTTAAATCCCTGCGACTTAGCCTGGAAAGTGACGAACTCAAGTAAACATTGGAGGCCCAATTGCACATTCAAAGCCCACTTTCTTCCACTTGATTCAGCCTTGTCATACCACACACATGTCCCATGATTAATTTCAAGATCAAACATTTATTTTTCTATTTTATTTAATTTTTATTGATTTAATTCATTTTAAATCCATAATAGTTCAAATAAAATCTAAAAATCAATGGAATGGTATCTTTTGGATTTGAATAGTTTTCATGCATCATGGGCCAGCTCACAAACTCATGCTAGGGCTATGTTGTACACAAAGTCTTGGTTTTTGCTTAAAAAAAGGAAAGTTTGTTAAGGATGGAAAACCTAAACCTAATTCTCTCATGTGCATGGATCAAGGCCCAGCTGATGACCTAATTCTATTCCTTTACATGTGCTGAGTCTAACCCTAATGCTAAAAAAGTGCAAAAGAGGCTACAAAGCCATAACCAAAATTCAAAAAAGAGAAGAAAAAAAATGGAAAACTGAAATCAACATTCAAGCACAATTCAAAGCCTCAGAGTGATTCAAACACATTGCTGATATTCCCAGGAACCTATTGCAATCCAAAACAAGCCTCAAAGCTCAAGAACACGGCTAAACAGAATCACGGTTTGCTTCTTCTTTTTCAGAATCGAAACTCGAGTTTTATGCATCATTAACATGTTATGATTATTGCTTTGCATTGCTAACATCATTCTGAAGCTAATGGTACAACTTAATTATTAATATTATTAACTAATAAATTAATATTTTTAATAAAATTCAGAGAAGAAAAAATGTAAATACTTTTATTAATTATTATTATAATTTACTAATTATTATTTTTGTAAATGAAATGTAAATTAATTTAATTAGTTAAATTAGATTAACTTTAACCTTTTTATAATAAATAAAATAAATTTAGAATTAGGTTTCATTAACTTTTAATTTTAATTCCTTTTTCTTGTTACTTTCATTAAAAACACAAAAAAAACATTTTCTTGTAAATAATTAAGTAATTAATTAGTATTAGGTTTAATTTTAATTAATTGCAAAAAAGGATAAACCACAATTTCTTTATTTCTCAAAAAGGGTCAAAAACCCTAGGACGTCCTGATTCTATTTCTTTTCGCGCATTATTTATTTTTGATTATTTATGTAATTGTTTCCAAGGATGTAATAATTAGGATTTACCGCTTTATTTACTTTCTCGCATTTTTCCAAAACGGGTTTTTGTTTTTGGCGATGTATAGACCCGCGCCTTGTAATAGCGTAGATTCAAATTTCCGCAATTTATTTTCCGCACTCTTAACTGTTAATATACATGAAAGAATGAATGCCAAATAAAATCAATCCGTAGCTCACAAATGCATAATTAAAGATAAACATAACATGAAAAACAACACACATGCACATGCCACTCCTAGGGTACGCCTCACTGGTTGCCTCGAACGTGGTCGTCAAGTATAGGGTGTTTTAGAGGTCGCCCTCCTGTCTAAAGATCCAGTTGCCTCGAAACGGTTGCCCCGGATAAAAAAAGGATCTAGGACATTAGGGTTACTTCTAAGGTGTCATACTATTGCTTCGGTGACCACACTGTCCCTAATAATCGAATTGACCCAAACACCTCCAACGACGGTGCTACCTACCTCTCAATAGTGGGATAGCACTGTTTAAAGGACTCTTACACAACCTAATTCCTTAGAGTATGTAGATCTCATGGGTACTTGC
This sequence comes from Vicia faba, assembly GCA_948472305.1. Taxonomy (NCBI): domain Eukaryota; kingdom Viridiplantae; phylum Streptophyta; class Magnoliopsida; order Fabales; family Fabaceae; genus Vicia; species Vicia faba. The sequence goes on along the minus strand of OX451738.1, from coordinate 63,598,803 downwards.
TCTCTTTCAAACAAACAAAACAACTTTTCACATTGACACTTTCAAAAGTTTTCAAACAAATTTTTCATACACTCTTGAGGACAGATACAAGAGTTACTTAGAAATTTTTCAAACGAAACTTTTTCAAAACCCACACACACTTGAAAAGCAAACAATTTTTGAAAACATAAGAGCAAGTACCTAAGAGCCCATGGATAACCATGGATAGAAAGGGTGCTAACACCTTCCCTTTCTATAAATCTACCTCCCGAACCGAGAAACATTCTCAAAGAAGGAATTTTGCTGTGCTTTTGTCCTTTCCATGTTGGAGAACATAAAAGACGGTGGCGACTCTTGCTTACCGCAACATTTCGCGAACCAGCTTAAAAAACAGTCAGTTCTATTTCCACCGATCACACATACTACTGATAAGAATGGTTCAATTTATTTCCTAAATGCTTTGCTTTTGTATCAATGAATTATATACTGATACCATAAAAATTTATATAACATATTGCTACAGAAAGAAACAAGCGCCTTTTCACCTAACAGACAGTGCCGAATGGCACTCTTGTTCCTTCTCAATGCCTAGTGTCGAACAACACCCTTCTCTCTCTCTCAAGGCTGTTGACCGGCAACCTCTACCCACACACCTTGCCGATCGTCACTCTCCATCCCCACCTTGCCGAACGACATCCAACAACAACGCGATCGACATGCCCTGAAATTCTGGCTGCAGATACTCAATGTCACGTTCAATGTTATGACACCGTATCTGACTTACTATATGACAGTAAATACAAAAACAATAAAGAATACAGTCAATTGTTTACCCAGTTCAGTGTGCAACAACACCTACTCTGGGGGCTACCAAGCCAGGGAGGAAATCCACTATAAGAGATGTTAATTCAGGAATAAACCAACCAGTTTATCTCCTTCACTTAAGACCTACCCAATGCAATTTCAATCTAAGTACAACTTAAACCTGAGTTCCTACTCACTCCCCCTCAATCACAACAGTGATACATAAAACAATTTGACTAATGAATTGATGAAGACACTCTTCAAAAACATACACTTGATTAAGCTTCACAGCTTTTTAATCAAGCAACACAACCACTCTTGCTTCACAGCTTTGAGTGATACACACAACTAACTTGACTTTGCTTCACAGCTTTAGTCAAGAAACATTCAAACACTCTTGCTTCAAAGCTTTGAGTGCTACACAACCCTTACAATTAAAAACCTATTCAAAGTCACTTATCACAATGATAATTGCTTGAAGTACAATAATTAAACCTATATAGTTTACAAATGATCTTTTGACCAAAAAGGGATTACTTGCAAAACAGCAGCTCTGTTGAATATATAGCAGCTGCAACTTCAGTTAGGGTTTCCACAAAAACCTAGGGTTAATTCCGTTTGACCTTAAGACTAGGTCACAGGACTTTATTAACCAGGTTAGGGTTGAGCTAGGTTAACCCAAAGAAAACGCAGGATTCTGTTCTGGAAAGACTGAGTTATTTTCCTGAAAAAACTCAGAATTAACCAACCTGCATACTTGTTAGTTCAGAACAGCATGTCTTAACATCTGTTATGACATCTGAAAAACCTGTATACTGATTTAGGAAAATGTGATCATTTTGCAAAATGCTCAGATACACACTTATAAACATCAGTACCTGAATGACAATATTTTTCTGCAAAGGTACCTAATGAATCAGTACAAACTAAACTAGAATGTTATGACATCAGTCATGACATTCACACATACACTTGGGTTTTACCAAAAATGCAAGCCAATACCTAAACAACTACAAACTCCCCCTTTGGCAGATTTTTGGCTAAAGACCCTAAGCAATCAGAGATAGATAACAGCAGAAAGAAATGTCTGCAGAAAAATAGAATGTCTAATTGAGCAAGTACTAATTAAGTATGTACCAAAATATTCTCCCCCTCTTTAGCCACAAATGGGCCAAAGATACATGTTCATAAAGATTATACAGTTATCCAAAATAATAATAAGAGCAACAGCAACAGAAAAAAAAAAACTGAACACACTTCCAAACTCCACCAGGTACCAGCACCAACCAGCAACACCACCAAACAGCAACCAACCTTCAAGTACTGTCATCAGACTCAGAGGATTCGGGCTTCTTTCTTTTCTTGTGAGCAATGTCAGCATTCTTCTCTTTGTCTGATGTCTCAACATCCTTAGAGACATCTGGATTTGTTTCAGCATTTGAACTTTCTTGATTCAAAGGAACAGAAATTCCAGGAACTGAGTGGTTCTCGTTCAGAATTCTTGAAACAATTTTTGCTATTGCTTGATTAACATAGGCTGACCCTTCCCTATTTGCAATTTCAGGGGGAACTGAAGAAGAAGGATGAGATGGATTACCAGAGGCAGAAGCTTGAGACTTTCCTGCATGTCTTGTTCTCAACTCTTTGACCTTGGTGGGGTTAGTTCCCACTTTTCTACGAGAAGAGATCTCCAGAACTTCAGAGTCTAGACAGGAAGAGATTGTCCTAGAATCTTGATCAGAGGAAGAGGTTGAAATAGTCGTATTGGATGATGATGGTGTTTGAGACATTTTGACAGTCTTAGAGGACCAACAACAACTGAAGAGAAAATTCTGATTGAGAGACTGGGTTTTGATGAGGAGACGAGAGGGGAAGGAAGAAAAGGAGTGTCTATTCAACTTCTTAAAAGAATTGAAGGAAATGGGAAAATATAATTTTAACCCAATCAGAACAAGCATAACTCCTTTAATCCTTGTTTTAAGCAAAATTAATTGCTACAATTCCTCATGTTGGCAAATACCCAACTTACCCCTCAAGTTTTCAAATTGATTTGCATCCAGAGCCTTGGTAAAAATGTCAGCCAGCTGTAGCTCAGTGGCAACATGTTCCAATTTGATTGTCTTCTCTTCTACAAGGTCTCTGATAAAGTGATGTCGTATGTCAATATGTTTGGTCCTACTATGCTGAATGGGATTCTTGGAAATGTTGATTGTACTCAGATTGTCACAGTACAATGTCATAACATCTTGTGTGACATTATAATCAGTGAGCATCTGTTTCATCCAGATCATTTGAGAGCAGCTACTACCAGCTGCAATGTATTCAGCTTCAGCAGTAGAAAGAGACACACAGTTCTGTTTCTTGCTGAACCAGGAAACCAGATTATTTCCCAAGAAGAAACATCCTCCAGAGGTGCTTTTTCTATCATCAGCACTACCAGCCCAATCAGCATCACAGTAGCCAGTCAGAGCTGGTTCACAGCCATGAGAATACATCAACCCATAGTTGTAAGTTCCACTCACATACTTCAAAATTCTCTTCACTTGGTTGATGTGACTGACTTTGGGATCAGCTTGGTATCTTGCACAAACTCCAACTGCAAAGGCAATATCAGGTCTGCTGGCAGTTAAGTACAACAAGCTTCCTATCATGCTTCTGTACAGACTTTGATCCACCTTAACCCCACTTGAATCTTTGGAAAGCTTTAGATGAGTAGGAGCAGGAGTCCTTTTGTGACTTGCATTCTCCATACCAAACTTCTTTACAATGTTCTTAGCATACTTGCTTTGAGATAAGAAGATTGAGTCCTCCATCTGTGAGACTTGCAGTCCAAGAAAATAAGTTAGTTCTCCCATGAGACTCATTTCGAATTCAGCCTGCATCTGGTCAGCAAAGTGTTTAACCATATGTTCTGACATTCCTCCAAACACTATGTCATCAACATATATTTGGGCAACCATCAACTTCCCTCCTTCAGTTTTGACAAAGAGAGTTTTGTCCAACCCTCCTTTTCTGTAGCCTTTGTCTGAGAGAAACTTTGTTAACCAGTCATACCATGCTCTAGGAGCTTGTTTCAGGCCATATAGAGCTTTTCTCAATTTGTAGACATGATCAGGGTGGGTTGGATCCACAAAGCCTTTAGGTTGTTCGACATAAGCTTCCTCATTTAAGTACCCATTTAGAAAGGCACTTTTCACATCCATCTGAAATAACTTGAACTTCAGAAGACAAGCAATTGACAATAGGAGTCTGATTGATTCCAGCCTGGCTACAGGTGCAAAGGTTTCATCAAAATCAACCCCTTCAACCTGGGTGTATCCTTGAGCAACAAGTCTTGCCTTATTTCTGGTGACAACTCCTTCAGCATCTGACTTGTTCTTGAAAATCCATTTTGTCCCAATGATGTTAGTTCCTTCAGGTCTAGGAACCAGTTCCCAAACTTCATGTTGCTTGAATTGGTTCAGTTCATCTTGCATTGCACCAATCCAGTATTCATCAGTTAAGGCTTCCTTGACATTTCTTGGTTCCATTTTGGACACAAAACAAGAGTTTGAGATGATTTCTCTAGATCTTGTAATGACTCCACTGTTGGGATCTCCTATGATGAGTTCTTTTGGATGATCCTTCTGAATTCTGATGGAAGGGATCTTGCTAGCTTCCTTTGATTCAGATTCTGTTATGGTGGAGTTGGGTAGATCATTCTGTTGGGTTGAGGTTTCAAAGAATGTCTCAACAGTACAAGGAACATCTATTTCTTCATGATAATCATCAATTATAACATTTATTGATTCCATCATGGCTTTGGTTCTGGAATTGAATACTCTATAAGCTCTGCTGTTTGAGGAGTATCCTAGAAATATGCCTTCATCACTTTTAGGGTCCAGTTTTCTTCTTTGTTCACGATCAGCCAGAATATAGCATTTGCTGCCAAACACATGGAAGTACTTCACAGTTGGTTTTCTACCTTTCCAGAGTTCATATATGGTGGATGAGGTTCCCTTTCTCAAGGTGACCCTGTTATGAACATAATAGGCTGTATTCATAGCTTCAGCCCAAAAATACATAGGAAGTCTTTTGGCATGTAACATTGCTCTGGCAGATTCCTGTATGGTCCTGTTTTTTCTTTCCACAACTCCATTTTGCTGAGGTGTTATAGGAGAAGAAAACTCATGACTAATTCCTTCTGAAGAACAGAAATCATCAAACTTGCTGTTTTCAAATTCCTTGCCATGATCACTTCTGATTCTGACAATACACCCTTCCTTTTCTCTTTGAATTCTTTTGCACAATTCTTTAAAAACTTCAAATGCATCGGATTTTTCCCTAATGAAATTAATCCAGGTGAATCTGGAAAAATCATCCACAACCACATAGGCATATCTTTTTCCACCAAGACTCTCTACTTGCATTGGTCCCATCAGATCCATATGAAGAAGTTCTAGAACCTTAGAGGTGGTCAGATGTCTCGACTTTGGATGTGACATCCTAGTCTGCTTACCAACCTGACATTCACCACAAACTCTTTCTTCATCAATTTGCAGTCTTGGAATCCCTCTGACTGCCTCCAAGGAGATAATCCTCTTCATACCTCTTAGATGAAGATGGCCAAGTTTTTGGTGCCACAGTTTCACCTCTTTTTCTTCTTTTGCAATGGAACACACAGATGAGAAATTAGTGTTCTCAGGCTCCCACAAGTAACAGTTGTCTTTGGATCTGACTCCTTTCATTACTATCTCTTGTTTGTCATTGATTACAAGACATTCAGATTTTGAGAAATTGACCTTGAATCCTAGATCACACAATTGACTGATACTAATGAGATTAGCAGTCAGCCCTTTTACCAGCAGTACTTCATTCAGACTTGGAACTCCAGGGCAGTCCAAATCACCAACTCCTTTGATTTCACCTTTAGCACCATCTCCAAAGGTCACAAAACTGGTGGTGTGAGGCTTAACATTATTGAGGAGGTTCTTGATTCCAGTCATGTGTCTGGAACATCCACTGTCAAAGTACCAGTCTTCCTTTGCAGAGACCCTCAGGGAAGTGTGGGCTATCAGGGCAGTAGCCTTTTTCTTCCATTTAGGAGCATGTGGTACCTTTTTAGACTTAGGTTTGACACCTGAGTTCTGATTAGGGTATCCATGCAATCTGAAGCAGAAGGGCTTTATGTGGCCATATCTCCCACAATGATGACATCTCCATCTTTGGTACCTTTTCTTCATATGTCTCTGTTCCTGATGTTGAGAGTTGTGTTGAGACATCTGTTTTGACATTTGCTTATCAGTACCAGATTTCTTTGCTTCCATAAATCCTAGTCCAAATTTATTTCCCACATTTTGTCCAACCTGAAGGATCTCTTCCAATTTATCTGTTCCATTTGTCAGTATCTTGACAGATTTGGTCATTTGATTCAGTTGTGAGTTCAGCAATTGAACTTCTCCTTCTAGATGACTTATAGTTTCAAGGTTTGCCCTTTTTTCAGCCTCCAGCTTTATGATGAGTTTTGATTGTTTCTCATTCTGCACACAGACTTCAGTACTTCTGATACACAATTTCTTGTAAGTATCAGCCAGTTCTTCAAAAGTCACCTCTTCATCACTGATGTCACTTTCAGAGGTACAAACACCAGTTAAAGCAGTAACTAGTTTGGCAGATTCTTCTTCAGAATTACTTTCTGAATCACAGTTAGACCAAGTAACAGTCATTCCTTTCTTTTATTTCTTAAGAAAGGTAGGACATTCAGCTCGAATATGCCCATATCCTTCACAACCATGGCATTGAATTCCTCTGCCTTGATTTCCCTTCTCTTCTGACCTTGGTCTTCTGCTGGAACTGTCAATGTCAGAGGGAATGTTATGAACATTAGACCTTGACTTTGGATCTATTCTTTTGATGAGTTTGTTGAACTGTCTTCCAAGCATGGCTATAGCTTCTGAAATATTTTCTTCAACATCAGTGTTGGACACAAGTGCTATGCTCTTGTTCTTCTTGTCACCATTATCAGTGATCCCCATCTCAAAAGTCTGAAGAGACCCAATAAGTTCATCCACTTTCAACTTGCTGATGTCCTGGGCTTCCTCTATGGCAGTTACCTTCATTGCAAATATTTTAGGCAAGGATCTGAGAATCTTCCTCACCAGCTTTTCTTCTGACATCTTTTCACCCAGTGCTCCTGAGGTGTTGGCAATCTCCAAGATGTTCATGTGAAACTCATGAATGGTTTCATCTTCCATCATTTTTAGATTCTCAAACTTGGTAGTCAACATCTGAAGCCTTGACATTTTTACTTTGGAAGTGCCCTCATGAGTAGTTTTGAGAGTGTCCCAAACTTCCTTGGCCAGTTCATATTGATGTACTAGTCTGAAAATGTTTCTATCAATTCCATTGAACAAGGCATTTAAAGCTTTGGAGTTTCCCAGGGCTAACTCATCTTCTTCTTTACTCCAATCTTCCTCAGGCTTCAGACTGATTGTCCCATCTTTCTCAGTTATGGTGGGATGGATCCATCCTTTGTCAGCAGCTCTCCAAGCCTTTTTGTCCAGAGATTTTAAGAAGGAAATCATACGAGGTTTCCAGTAGTCATAATTAGTTCCATCCAAAATGGGTGGTCTATTTCCAAAAACTCCTTCTTTGTCCATAGTGCCAGAAAGTGATATCCCTAGATCTCACCCAGTAATACAGGCAGGGTGCCTGCTCTGATGCCAATTGAAATTCTGGTTGCAGATACTCAATGTCACGTTCAATGTTATGACACCGTATCTGACTTACTATATGACAGTAAATACAAAAACAATAAAGAACACAGTCAATTGTTTACCCAGTTCAGTGTGCAACAACACCTACTCTGGGGGCTACCAAGACAGGGAGGAAATCCACTATAAGAGATGTTAATTCAGGAATAAACCAACCAGTTTATCTCCTTCACTTAAGACCTACCCAATGCAATTTCAATCTAAGTACAACTTAAACCTGAGTTCCTACTCACTCCCCCTCAATCACAGCAGTGATACATAAAACAATTTGACTAATGAATTGATGATGACACTCTTCAAAAACATACACTTGATTAAGCTTCACAGCTTTTTAATCAAGCAACACAACCACTCTTGCTTCACAGCTTTGAGTGATACACACAACTAACTTGACTCTGCTTCACAGCTTTAGTCAAGAAACATTCAAACACTCTTGCTTCAAAGCTTTGAGTGCTACACAACCCTTACAATTAAAAACCTATTCCAAGTCACTTATCACAATGATAATTGCTTGAAGTACAATAATTAAACCTATACAGTTTACAAATGATCTTTTGACCAAAAAGGGATTACTTGCAAAACAGCAGCTCTGTTGAATATATAGCAGCTGCAACTTCAGTTAGGGTTTCCACAAAAACCTAGGGTTAATTCCGTTTGACCTTAAGACTAGGTCACATGACTTTATTAACCAAGTTAGGGTTGAGCTAGGTTAACCCAAAGAAAACGCAGGATTCTGTTCTGGAAAGACTGAGTTATTTTCCTGAAAAAACTCAGAATTAACCAACCTGCATACCTGTTAGTTCAGAACAGGATGTCTTAACATCTGTTATGACATCTGAAAAACCTGTCTACTGATTTAGGAAAATGTGATCATTTTGCAAAATGCTCAGATACACACTTATAAACATCAGTACCTGAATGACAATATTTTTCTGCAAAGGTACCTAATGAATCAGTACAAACTAAACTAGAATGTTATGACATCAGTCATGACATTCACACATACACTTGGGTTTTACCAAAAATGCAAGCCAATACCTAAACAACTACATGCCCTATTATGAATAATTTTCTGCAACTTCCTGTTAGTCTTATTCTATTCACAGAATCAACGTATAACAATTCACAGACTAACCAACGCGTAACATAGGAACATAAAATTTCACCAATAATCAACACTAATTAATTCATAGCATCCATTGCCATAACAAACACAAACAATAATAAATTCACGCCTTAAATCCCCACATACTAACCATCATATTCCAGGTTATAAAATTCGAACCCCACCCTTACCTTTTGGTTTTCTGGTCGGTCGAATTCTCCGATTGAAACTGCAACTGGTTTGACGGCGACTTCTCTAAATTTTCTTGCCTCCCACTTGGTGCCTCCAAAACCTTGTTTCTTCTAGTGCTACGCGATAATTGTTTTTCTTTTGGTTTTTTTTTTTGCTGCTAGCTTATATATATCATAACCTAATATAATAATAATAGGTCTACTAGTAACTTTAATGGGTCTGTTAATGTTATTCCTAATCTTGCTATTTCACACACCCCACTTGACCCAACTAATAAAATAACATTTTATTAAAATCAATATTATTTCCAATATTAATTTCTCTTGACTAAATTGATTAATTATCCGATTATCAATTCTAACAATATGTATTTAATCCAATAATGCTCCTTATAATTATTCCGATAATCCCTTCTTCGACTAAATTCCAACAATTAAATCCTCAGTAATTCATTTAAATAATTTAATGAATTTTCGGGCGTTACAACTTTTACTTATCAAAATATCAGAGTTTTGCTCGCCGTGTTGGTGCTTTCAGAAGTTGTAACATTAGAACTTCTTCATTTTAGCGTGTTACACATATTTGCTTCTAAGTATGTTGTGTTTAAACAGAGCTTCAAAACGTAATTTTCTCATCTTCTATGCTTCTTTCATCAGAATTTATCTGTATATTTAAATACTTTATTAGAGATCATATTTGTGCTTTATATATATCATGTATTTATTATCATCAAAACTCATACAAGGATGTAGAACCAAACTATATTCTAACACTTTGTACCCTATCTGACATGTAACTAACGCATCCTCTACCCTATATAAAACATTGCGAGAGGGGTTTTAAACTTAGAAAAATTGCAAGGGGGTTTTAAACTTGGAAAAGTTAAGAGTGTTAGTGCGTGAGGCACTTTTAGTGAGGAGAGAAACAGGAAATAATAAAGGAAATAAGAATTTATATTATTGAATTGTTACAAATAATGATACAGACTAGGACTATTTATATACAATCCTAATTTGGCTTGGGTCTACACAACTTAGATTATATTTAAATATTAAATCTAATATAATATTTAAAAAAATCTAATTTAATATTTCAACACACCCCCATAATCCAAGTTGTCGAACATCCTCAAAAATAGTCAATCTGAATTATTCTTAATTTCTTTCTCAAATTCAGGAATTTGTCAATCTTCAATCTTTTGATGAAAATGTCGGTCAACTGCGCTTCACTCGAGCAATGCCTTACTTCAAGTTCACATTGATTTACCTTTTCCCTCAAGAAGTGAAACATTGCTTCAATATGTTTACTTATTCCATGTAGAACTGGATTCTTCACCAGATTTATGGTTGACTTGTTGTAGATTTGTAATACAAGAAGTTTCTTCACTTCGACCTTCATTTCTTCAAGTACAGACTAATCCAAATTGCTTGACATGCAGCATATGATCTTGCTATATATTCAGCTTCACAAGATGATAATGCCACCACAGGTTATTTCTTCGAACACCATGAGATTGGGGCACCACATACTTGAAAGAAATATCTAGTTGTGCTTCTTCGATCTTCCTTATCTCCATACCAATCAACATCTGAAAAATAATTAACTAATGCTTCTTTGTCTTCAAAATCTTGTCGAAATAATATTTGACAGTTTATCGAACCCTTCAAATATCTCAAATTCTTCTTGCAACCTTCATATGTGACACTCTTGGTTCACTCATATATCTTCTTACTAATCCTACAACAAAACCTATATCAGGTCGACTGTTTCACACATATCTCAAAGATTCCACAATTTGCTTGAACAAAGTTACATCGACTTTGTCTTCCTCTACATTCTTCTCCAATTATATATTTGGTTCGACAGATGAGGATGCAGGATTTGAATCATGCATTATAAATCTCTTAAGTATTTCTTTTGACATACTTCCTTTGATGTAGCACCATACCTTTCTTCGACATTTGAAATTACATACCTAAGAAATAAGACAATTTTCCTAGATCAGACATTTCAAATTCCTTCATCATCAACTCTTTGAGCTTCGACAAGTTCTTCAAGCTATTTCCAGTTACTAGCAAGTCATCGACATATAAGAAGATGATTGTTATACCTTATGATATAACCTGAACATAGATACCATCATCAGATTTTGCATTTGACAAATCCCAATTCAACTAAGTATGAGTCGATCTTCTTGTTCCATGCCCTAGGTGTCTGCTTGAGGCCATAAAGCGCTTTGTGAAACTTACATACTTTACTCGCTTCCTTTTGAATCACAAACCCTGAAGGTTGTGTTACATAGACCTCTTTGTCTAAAGGACCATTCAAAAATGTTGATTTCCCATCTAAATGAAATGTAGACTAGTCTTGGTTGCATGCTAATGCTACCACTAGTCGAACAGTCTCCAATCTTGCTACTAGAGCAAATACTTCAGAGTAGTCGAGTTCTTCTTTTTGAATAAACCCTCGAGCTACTAATCTTGCTTTATGTCTTGCTATTGAGCCATCAACATTATGTTTCAACTTGAATATCCACTTTACTTTGATAGTTTTGTATGTGCTGGAAATTCGACTAACTCCCATGTGTTGTTTCTTTCAATTTCCTATAACTCTTCGACCATAGCTAACTTCCACTTTTAGTCTTTAAAGCTTCGCTATAGTTAATTGGTTCAGCACCTTCAAGTAAAGCAAAATGAACTAATTATCCATCTGGTGTGACTTCATCATCACCCACCACTTCATAATCATGAAGTCTTGTTGGAAGAACTCTATTTCTTTGAGGTCTTTGGCTTGTTTTAGCCACAACCTCTTCGACTTTGATTGTGTCGGGAATGTCAACAACTGCTTCTTCTTTGACTTCGACTGGATTATCAACAATTCCTTCGACCTATACTTCATCAGTTTCTCCATCGATATCAGAACTCATCAATGGCTTGTTAATAGAATTGCTAGAATTCCAATCCCAAGAAAAATTTTCATTAATCACAATATCTCGACTCAACATAGTCGAACTGATCATAGTCTTAAATGTCATGTTCTTCGACAACAGAGATTTTAATACCAAATTGTTCTTGGTGTCGAACAATTTTGAAACTCCATCTTTCATGACAACTAAGAAACCTTTTTCGACTAGTTGTCCAACACTTAGAAAGTTTCACTTTATTCCAGGTTCATAAAACACATATTTGATCAAGCTTTCCCTCCATTACTCATTTGAAAGACTATATTTCCAATACCTTCTGCTTGCAATGAACTATTATCAACAAGTTTTACCTTGTTCTTCTTCGACTCGTCAAAATCTGTCAACCACTCCTTTCGACTAGTCATGTGGTTCGAGCAGCCTGAGTTGAGAAACCAAATTTTGGATTTGACATGGTTATCTACAACTGCAGCCATAATTATCATACTACCTTCAGAATCATCTGCATCTTGGCGTGCAAGGTTCTCTCCTTCGTCCTTGCTTGTCGATCCCTTGTCTTTTCTGTACCAACAATTCTTTGCTACGTGACCCCACTTTTCACATTTATAGCACTACACAACTTTTTTATTTTCTTTGCCCTTTCGATAGTTTCCTCCCCCCTTTCGAGGATTCAGAAGCTCCATCTTTGACCTGATGTTTGTGAGGTTTCGACTGACTTCTTATCCTGAGTCTTGTCGAACTTGCCTTTGAATTTGTTGGAACCACCATCCTTTTTTCATGACTGAGCTAGCAGATCCTGTATCGAGTCTTGCACTCCTTTCCTTTCCACAATCCTCATCTCATACGCCTCTAACGAACCAACCAAATATTCCACTTTAGTGGTTTTAAGATTGTTAGATTTTTGAATAGCTATGATAACATGATCAAAGTGAGAGGTTAACATTCTCATTACCTTCTCAACTATCATCTTATCAGTTATGGTTTCACCATAGCCCTTCATGAGATGGAGGAATTTTTGAACCTTCGACACATATTCTGCAACTTTTTCATCTTCTCTCATCGACAACAACTCATATTGTCGATGCAAGGTTTGTAACTTGAAAACCTTGACTTTCTCACCTCCTTCTTAATACTTTACCAGAATATCCCATGCCTCCTTTGTCGTTTCAGCATGAGAGATTCTGTCGAAATTAGCAGCATCGACTGTCGTGTAAATGCAATAAGCAGCCTTGCAATCTTTCTTCTTGACTTTGTTATGGACTTTTTTCTGTTCGTCGGTTGCATTTGGAGCTAACGCAGGAACGTCGTCGGTAACCACTTCTAGGGTTTCATGGAATCCAAACAAGGATTGCATCTATTTTTTCCATCAGATCCAATTCTTGCCGTCAAGCATTGGAAGAGAATTGAGAATGCCCTTATCACTAGCCATCTTCGCAGCGGTTGATTCACTTGCCCTAGAAACACGATCTTTGACGTGAAATTCTTGAAATCTCGATCAAGAACAATAATCGGAAGCTCTGGATACCAATTTGTTACTGCGTGAGGCACTTTTAGTGAGGAGTGAAAAAGAGAATAATAAAGGAAATAAAAATTTATATTATTGAATTATTATAAATAATTATACAGATTAGGACTATTTATATAGAACTCTAATTGAGTTTGGATCTACACAACTTCAATTATATTTAAATAGTAAACTTAATCAAATCTAATATTTTAACAAATCTAATTTAATAATTAAATGGAAAGAAGTTTTTTATGTTGAAAAAAATTACAACAATCATTTTTGCGAGCTGTTTATACCCCAATAAGCATTGCGACAGAATTTCTTGTTTTATAAGGAGTTTTTCACCTAGCAAAAGCTGAATTTTTTTGATAGTGGATATTAAATGCCCATATTAAACAATTTCTTAAAGAAAAAAATGTAAAGAAGAAGAAAATCTGTAATGATAAAAATATAAAGGAACCATGTTTTAAATTGGTTTAGGTCAACAAAAAAACTTAAGTACCACCCTTATAATTATATCAGTCCTTCAATAGGTGTTCTTGTTGTTGCTCGTGAACCTCAACCAGCGATATTAAAGACACAACTCTCCAACAAATGAAAATATGATTATTATAATTTCAAAAATGCAAGTGTGAATGAGAAAAATACTTAGACGTGACTCTAACAACTTATTAAAACTAGTTCTTAATTTGTCGAATCATATTTCTTTCTTTATGTGATGCTTCAAAATAATCCTAATTCCATTTAAATAACAATAGAAGAAAATTAATAGGTAAAAACTACAAAACTGTACATTAAAAATAAAGCTGGTTCACCAATAACACTCTAGAGAAGAAGCATGATAATGTTTAAGCCTAGTTAATTAGTCATGACGGCTTTGTATTTTTTGGCTTGTTCTTTTCAGAAGACTTCATCTTTGAATGAAGATCAGTCCATGTATAATTAGATGGAATTGTAAACAGATCTTGTGCTGTATTATAGGATTCAGCAGCAGCAGATGAACTCGACTGAGAAGGCGTTCTTATCCATTGAAACCACGACGACGAGGGTTGTGCTGGTGGATTCTCTAAATCAGCAGAAGTAGGACTTGATGGAGCTGATTCAAATTCATCTACTTTTGGCAGTTCTTCAAACTTTGTAAATGTAACCAAAACTTTAACTGGCGAAACCACAGGAATCGCAATCTGAAATTTGCAAACACAGTCTTTTTCGCTTCGATTCGTAAAAAAAACAAAAATATTAAGAAAACAAGACCAAAAGTAACAATCACCTTGACAGGAAAAGTATCCTTTGGAAGTTTTGTTGTAAGGAGTTCTCTAACACGACGAACGGCTTTAACTTTTTCCGCAAGAATGTCAAGCAAAGGCAAAAACTCTTCAATTTTCAAAGGAAAATTTTGGGAAAGCCAAAGTACCGGCATCATCCCTCTCTTATACTCAGTATCACCATTTTCTTCCTTGACACCAGCACTACTACTAGTGCTAGCAGAGTTTGTAGAAGGCACTTTGGTAGTTTTCGCCTTGAGATTATGATGATCTTTTTGTTTATGTTCACTAGACTTTCCTTTTTTCCCTTTCTTAGTATTATTTTCTTCCGAGTAATCGAATTCAGCTTCTTCTAATTGCTTTCTCTCATCATCTGTTAACATATCTTCAAGCTTTTCATTTTGCTTTTCCTTGGGAGGTAACTTTGGCGCCTGAGGTTGAGCACCAGGAACCTTTTTGGATTTTATAGTTAAAACCACATTTTGCATATCATAAACCTTACTTTTCCATGGTCCTACACTTTCTTTTCTCTCCTTTCTCCTCCATGTTACTTGTGGAACAAGAAGTGATTGACTCACATCAATTGCAACTCTCACCACTTTAGCCTCAGTTGATTTCTTAGCCAAATATTGTTTCATTTCTCTTTCATCTGGTTTTGAAGGCCTAGATAAATAAGGAACAACAACTTCTTTTTTCTCGTGCGAAACCAAACACATAAAACCAGGTCGCATTCTCTCATCATCTGATTCATCACCAATGAAAATAACACTCTGATCTGATCTTTTGATTCTTAAACCATCAAAACCAGCCAATGTCATATCAGCTCTCATATTAGCACCTCTTTTCCAAATCTTGTAAGTATCAGAAGGCGCGATCCTTGAGATAAACGGTATCACAGAACTCTCAAAATGGAATGTAATCTCCATGTAAAAGTCTCTCATCCTTCTCATAGTCGCGAAATAACGAGGAAACCTTCTGTACCATTTTTCGTCCATTTCGTTATAAGAATACTGGATCATAGTAAATGCTATTTTGTCTTGTTTTTTTATGATGGCTTCTCTAAGAGCACTCCAACCTTCATTGTTCTTCAACCTGTTATTTGCACCAGCAGCCATAAGCATTTCAGCCGCGACAACATCGCCGAGTTTTACAGCCAAATGAAGAGGCGTGTCACCATTTAACACATCTCTTCTATCTACAACTGCAGAAATTTTTGCAGCTTTTCCATCCTCAGCTATTGATGCAGCCTCAGTTTTTATGTCATAAGGATTACCAAGTTTTGGTAAACCTTCAAGTATCTCCTTAAGATTAGCATAATCTTTCAATATGATGGATTTGTGCACAGGACTATGAGCATATGCTGACACATTAATGCCTGCCATACCTCAAACCAAGAAGATAAAGGGACAAGGGTACATACAATCATGCATAATAGTTCTCTAATGGAAAACTCAAGAAAGAGAAAGGTGAAAAAAAATGTAAAGATTGAAAATCTCATAGACAAAATAGAAAAATAAAAATGGGAGATAGAGATACTTGGAGGCAAAAGGATTAAAAATAGGAAAATGATTATTTTAGACAAACATATGTGTGACATTGGTTTGTCTACATTAGAGATTGAGGGGATTTTTAAAAGCCCTTTATTAGTTTCTTTGTTATATTTGTAAAAATGAATTTTTAGGATTCAATAGTAGAAACTATTTCGATTTTTTTTTTTTTTAAATTAAAAGAGAAATTTTGATATTTAATATTTAAATATTAATTGTTAAGATTTTAACATAATAAAAAATAAATAATTTCTAAAAATAATTTTTCATAAATAATTATTTAATCAAAGACACTGTTTTCCGTTGAGACTAGCATGGAGCTCATATATGTAGGTGACACCTGTGTGTCTCACTTATTTTTCGTTGACGACTGTTTTTTGTTTTGCAAGGCTAATCTATCCGAGGTGATAACTCTTACGGGGATTCTTAATACTTATGCAGCGACATCGGGCCAAGAGATCAACCTTTTGAAATCTGAGGTGTTCTTTAGCCGTAACTTAAGTCATGCGGCCCAGAAGGATCTGGCTAAATTGTTGGGGGTGAGACATGTTTTGGATACAGGGTCCTATATGGGTTTACCTTCCATGATTGGTACAAGCAAGAAGGCAACGTTCTCTTTTGTTAAAGATAGAGTTTGGAAGAGAATTAATTCTTGGAGCGGTAGGTCATTGTCTAAAGCAGGAAAAGAAGTTATGATCAAATCAGTCCTTCAATCAATTTTGGCTTATATCATGAGTGTCTACTTGACTCCGGATGGGGTGGTGAAAGATATTGAAAGAATGCTGAATTCGTTTTGGTGGGGAGGAGGGAGAAATAATAAGGGTATTAGATGGATGGCTTGGGATAGATTGACTTCGCTGAAGAGTGAAGGAGGAATGAGGTTTAGAGATTTTAAAGCTTTTAATATAGTTGTGGTAGCAAAACAAGGGTGGAATTTGCTGTCAAAACCCAATTCTCTTGTGTCCAGGATTTTCAAGGCAAGGTATTTTCCTAGATCCTCTTTTTTGAAAGTTAAGGTTGGTTATAATCTGAATTTTGTGTGGAGGAGTTTGTGGAAGGCTAAGGATGTGTTAAAGATGGGGTGTAGGTAGAGTATTGGTGATGACCGTAATATTAAAGTTATGCATGATTCATGGATTAGAGTTCGTGGTAGTTGGTGGGTGCATGGTCTGCAAGGTCAAGGGATGTATGATCTTTGTGTGAACGATCTTTGACTTCCTAACACAAAGCAATGGGATGTTAGTAAGGTGAGACAAGAGTTTGGACATGTGGGGGCTGAAGCAATTCTTAAAGTTCTGTTAATGGAGGATATGGTGGAGGATAAGATAATTTGGCAAGAGGAACAAAATGGGGACTATAGCGTGAAATCGGGTTACAAGTTATGGAGGAAAGTCCATTCTAGTGCTAATTCAGTTACCTAATAGGGTAATTGGAACTCTCTTTGGAACATTATTGTGCCTCCTAGGGCTAAACATTTGCTTTGGAGAATTTGTAGGGGCTTCCTATGAACTCGTGCTAAGCTTCAACAACATCAGGTTTAGTGTCCGTCTATTTGTCCTTGGTGCGAGTTAGAAGACGAAGATGAGTGGCATGTGTTTTTTGGGTGCTTTTCAACAGTTCAAAGCTGACAGGCAGTAGGTTTGTCATCTATTATCGAACTTCGATTACATACTTTCCATGATGCTAAATCCCTTATTTTTGGTGTCAGTAGTAAAGAGGATGGTAAAGAGGAGGGAAGATTTGTTCTGTTGCTTGAGATTCTGTAGAAGAGCAAGAATAATGTGGTTTGATAGGACACTAAGGAGGATGTTATGAAGATGGGGTTACAAGCGTATTATAATTGGCATGACTGGTTTTTAGCTAAGGAAGAGAAGAACGCTAACACAGGTAATCACCAAATAGAGGTTTGGAATCTGTCGGTATCGGGACAAGTTAAATGTAATGTTGATATAGATTTTAATAATGTTTGTGGAACTACTAATAGAAGTTGGTGCCTAAGGGATCATCTAGGGAGAATTCTCACGCAGGAGTGGCTTGGGATGTGGGTCTCTTATCTGTTATTGAAGCTGAAGTTATTGTCTTTAAAGAAGCGATCCAACAAGTCATTTCTTTACAGTTAACTAATTTTATTTTTGAAAGTGATTGTCATAATGTTGTACAGGTTGTCTGTTCTAGGCATCTGGACAATTCTAAGTTTAGTAGTATTGTTAAAACTATTCAAAGATTGTTAAATTTATTTCTGAACTTTGAGGTAAAGTTCATTAAGCGCCAAACGAATTCGGTTGCCCACATGTTAGCTAAGGCGACTAATTCTTGGACTAGACGTAATATCTTGAATATGCCACCTCCTTGTATTAAATTACTTTTGATGAATGAAAGTCGTTAAAATTGTTTTTGTAAAAAAAAAAAAGTTTTTCAATTTGAAATTTTATGTTTATATATTTACATTAATTTTTCATTTAAAGTTATTTCTAAAATTAAAATATTATTATAACAAAAAAAAATGAACTACTCTAAAAATTATTTAAAATATAAGGTAGTAAAAACAGACATCCATTTGTCTACTAAACATTAATTTTTGGATAAAAATACATGTAAAATTAGGTTGGGTAGGGTAGTTCAAAACTTTTAATTTATTTTTATTTTCTTAATTTCGAAAATAATATGTAAAAAGGGTTACCCTAAATTTAAAGAATGCGCCAAAGTTAAAAATTAATATGTGTCGTTAGGTCAATTTAATTGATAATATGATTAAATCATGACTATTAGATTAATAAAAAGACTTCACACATGCATTTTAGAAGAATCTATTATTCTAACAATTTACCCCTCCAGTTTTGTATCTTAATCTTAATTTCTTTTAGAAAAATAATAAGATAAAGAGATTTTGTTGGACTAAAGAAATGCAGTATAATTTATGTCAACAAAAAATTATAAGTGGTGAATAAATTTATATTGTTTTCATTATAGATTTTTTTTATCTCGACAACACTGATGACATTGTATTTACTATCAGAAACATAAATGGCATAATGTAAATGGAGGATCTGAGTAGCACCATTGAATTAGTGGTGCGAAGAATTGTAAAATTAGCTAATTAGAATAACAAGTGAAACTTATGATAAGATAAATAATTAAGTCCCATTCGAATCTTTTTTTCTTTTCGGTTAATTCCGACTTAAATCTATAATAAGTCTTCTTGTTTAACGATAATTTTAGAAAATAATTAGGCATTATGTTTCATTGCATATTCTGTTTTGTTTAATTATGTATTGGTAAAAAAATACAAGTTTGTATGTTTTTCTTGTAAGAGCAAAGGATTTAGAATTTTTCTAGGTATATTACGTGTATATATAGTAGTTAAGACTTACTCACGACAACGAGAAATTCTGTACAACGGTATTTTACAGTGATTTTAGGAGTCTCTCTCACGTGAGATGAAAGACTCTATGTCGAAACAAAATATGTTTATACTCTTTGGATTTTGATGATAACAAACTACTTAAAGAACAATTTGGTATATTAACATTTGTGTAAGTGTGCATGATAATTAAGCTCTGAATTAGCTTGGTTTTGACCCAATTAATAAGTTTATAAAGAGAAGCACATGACTCGGATTCTGAAGGATCAGAATCTGATCAACACTTGAAACCTCAACTTCTGATGACAGCTCAGAACCTGATAACTTGGAAACATAATACAACGTCACTGGTATGTACTTTGTGAAAAGAAGCTCCATCTTATCAAAAGCTAGATTATGGAAAAGTCACCTAGAGTTCCTAGTGCAAGGCTCAAGGTTTTGTGACACGACTTTTTTAGTCTGCGCTAGCATCCTTGTGGTCGCTTTGTTTGAGAAAGACACAATGGATAAAACGTTTATTCAGAAGTTGAAGATCCTAATAGTACCAACTTTCAACGTCTCTCTCTTGGAAAGTGTTTCTTCAACAAACACACTTGTCCAAGTTAACTTCCAACGTCTCTTTTGTTGCCTCTATATAAGTAGCTCGAGATCCAAAGGAAGGATATATACCAACAACAGGAAAGAAAAAACAACAAGAGAAAACACAACAAGAACAAGAACTGATCTGATCACTAAACTCTCATATATATTTGTAGTATTGCATATTGTCTTGAAATTTCTTACCCTTGTATATCTGTTAGCTCCTAAATTCGACACCCTTGTTTTTATTAATATCAGCCATTAAAGCTGAAGGATGGTTTCGACCAGCTGGGTCTGTTGAAATGCCCATCAGAAGATGGCAATGTACTTAGAGAATTTCTTCCAAGGGAGAATTTGGTTGCCTTCGACGTCGAAGGTGTTGCTCGTCGAAGATGCTTCTCGACGAAGGTGTTCGATTGCTCAGAGTGGGACGGTTTGAGATTCAAACGTTTGGAGGGAAAACGGTTCCCAGCGGTTACCAAGTGCAACGTGCAAAGATCTGGAGCGTCGAACGCTGAGAGCGTGCCAAGTGGAGTCATCTCGAAGCAGTGTAACTGCCCGACGGTTACTTGGGATGTGTTTAGTATAAATATTAGTAGTTCACGTAGTTTTTCGCGTGTGTTCACAATTATATACAAGTCACTCATATAGATTCGAGTACCCAGCGTGTGAGAAAGAATTGTTGAGAATGTATGTGTGAAACACCACTTTATTAATCAAAGTCATTTATTTTCCAGAAACTTTACTTGCTTTCTCCTTTACTTTTCCAGTCGAAAGCCTTTATTTCAAGCCTTTCTTTATTTTATCAAGTTCTCTTCTTCATGCAATTTACATTCTTCATGCAATTTACATAAAACTTCTTTATTTTCTCGTCATTTAACCATTACCAAACTTAATCAAAACCCCAAAATCAACCATGTCTTAGGATCAATCTGATCGATCCTGCGAGTCACCAAATAAGTAACCTTTTGGAAGATCAGCGGTTGTTTACCAATTCCCACGGTAAATAAATTGGCACACCTGGTGGGACTGTGTGTTGATTTTGAAGTTTAACCTTTTCATACAGAATATCATCTTTTTCGAGAAGTATTGCATGTTATTGAGAAGTGGTAGAATATACACTAACAATACCAATACTGCCAGAAGAAGAGAAGCGATGGCGAATCCGCCAAACAATAATGAAATCCCACAAACGAATGTGGGAACAACGGTTATCTCAACCATAAGTGAAGCGATAACCGCTGGTTCAACACCAGCAGTAACGGTCACAACAACGGGGCCATTACCTCCGTTCACAGGCCCCAGAGTGCCTTTGGGAACTCCCCCACCAAGGGGAAATCTAGGCACAAGGCCTTATGTTCCCCCAGGATTTATGACAGGCGGTCATAATCGAGAACCACTCTATGGCATGCCAACGTCTGATTTGGCTAGCCTAACGAACGCTGCGTCCACTTTTTCAGACCCTTTAGTGAGTGCCTCTTCGCCACTCCAAGGTTCTGGAGTAGGTATGGCGAAGAGAAATAGGACCCAACTCTTAGGAGGAACGTCCCAAGTAGCACATGGCCTTACGAATGCCTCGACAGCAGTCTTGAGGCAACAAATGGACGAAAGCAACCATGATATGGTTCAAATGTTGGCACAAACTTTAAGTACAGTGTTGAATCCTCTAATACAAAATACCACCCAGTCGAATCAGCAGATGACAACGCAAATGACGCGTTTGGCTGATTTCTTTGGAGTACCCCAACCTATTCGACAGCCCCAAAGGGCGCAAATAAGGGGAAACCAAGGTATACTCTTAGAGGAAGAAACCACTATCAACCAAGTCCAGCAGCCTGTCGAAGAAAACCTCAGGGCACGATTGGAGCAACCTGTCGAAGAACCTAGGGTTATAACCCCAGAGGTAAGGTTAGTTAACAGAAACCAAAATGCTGACAAAGTGGTTCAGCATATCCAATACCAAAACATGGGTTTGGAAAATAATCTGGCAGCCATGATCGAAAGAATCATGACTCAAAATGGGATGAACATGGGCTTTCGTAGGCCCAATTTCACATCCCCACTGTCAGAATACGTGTTACAAACAGACTTACCTCCTAGATGTAAAGTCCCTAAGTTCACTAAATTCTCTGGGGACACGATAGAATCTACTGTCGAACATGTGGCGAGATACTTGATCGAAGCAGGAGATATTTCAAACAACGAAAACCTGAGGATTAAGTACTTCCCAAGTTCTTTAACAAAGAACGCTTTTACTTGGTTTACAACTCTTCCCCCCAATTCGATCCATCATTGGACCCAGTTGGAGAGATTGTTCCATGAGCAATTCTACATGGGACAAACCAAGATAAGCCTGAAAGAATTGGCCAGTGTAAAGAGACGTTTCACTGAACCTATAGACGAATATCTAAATAGGTTTAGGTTGCTTAAAGCAAGATGTTTTACACAAGTTCCAGAACATGAGTTAGTCGAAATAGCCGCAGGCGGTTTAGATTATTCCATTAGGAAGAAGTTAGACACTCAATACCTGAGAGACATGGCCCAACTGGCCGATAGAGTTCGACAGGTAGAACGCCTTAAAGCTGAGAAAGCCAAGGCAACGAAAACTCATAAAAGAGAGAGGATAGCGTATGTTGAGATGGATGACGAAGATCCAGAAACCTTCGACGAAACTATAACCGTCGAAGAAGGCGAGGTCGATTTAGCGGAACTAAAACAAGGGCCACCATACTCTTGCAAACTGTTAGTACCCTCAAGTGGGAAAAATCCCACTGGTCCAGAAAGGACCAACGATAGGTTCCCCAAAAAGACTTATAGTTTTGACATTACAAAATGTGATGAAATCTTTGACTTGCTTGTAAAAGATGGCCAAATGATAGTACCCCCAGGGGTAAAAGTGCCTTCTCTTGATCAAAGGAAGAAGAGAGGCTTTTGTAAATATCATAATTTTCTGGGCCATAAAACGTCTTAATGTTTTCTTTTCAGGAATCTTGTGCAAGACGCTATCGAAGAAGGGAGGTTGAAGTTTGCTGACAAGACCCCCATGACTGTGGACTCTAACCCGTTGCAGGCTGAAGCCCATTATGCTGAACCTTCAGAGGTGAACGTGATCGAGGCATCCAGAAGGCAGTCGAAGAGGAATCACAATGGTCGAAGTCTCAAAGGACCATGTCAACATGCCAATCTTTGGCAGTTTTTTTGGGAATCTATCCAGAAAGACAATTGAGGTGGTTCAGAAGGAGGTCGAAAGCCCAAAGATGGAGACAGTTGGAACCCAAAAATCTGGAACAAAACCCAGTTCTCACTTGGCTGCAGTTCAAGGCCAGACGGAGGATTTGGAGATTCAGATGAAGCAGTTGACTCTTGCCACCAAAGATACCATGAATGTCAACATGGTCGAAGTCTCTGAACCAAAAGCATCAGAGGAGGCCATGAGGCAAGAACAAGCCAACAAAACTGCTTTCCCTCGGGAAAATGAAAATCTGGCAGATTTCCTGCAAAGATGCCAGAAAAAGAAGTCAGAAGTGATGCTGTGTCCCCGATGCAGTTCAATCTTCGACAAAAAAGTTGTTGAACATATTCAAGGTGTAAGAGCAGCAAATAAAAAAAGGGAAAGTGTTGATCTTCGACATGATCCCAGAAGAGCCTCCCAAAGAGGTTCAAACCAAGAAAAGAGGCCATTGACTTTCAGGCCTCCAACTAATGTGCCAGTAGATACATGGTACAAAACATCTGGTCGAAAGAGGCCAAGCGAGGAAAGATGACACTCCTTCGAAGTGCCAAGAGGTTCGTCTTTAACACATAAGAAAGAGCCTCAGGTTGTTACCCCTAAAGTAACACAGGTGTCAAGCAACTACAAAGGGAAAAATCCCATGTCTCGATCTCAATGGAGGAGATACCAGAGGCGACGAAAAGCTGAGAGGGAAGCTGCTAATGAACCAAAGGCAGAAACCAGTTCAAATGTTCCTCAGAGAAAGCAGCGGAAGCCTCTAGAAAGAGAACCAGTAACCAATAGGCTAGTTTGGCCTAACCAGAGTGAAGTTGATGACGAAGATGGTTCTGAGTCTGATGACACTTTGGACATCATGGTGAACATAGTCTCAGTTCTGCCCAGAGAGTTCAACCTCCAGGTGGAGGTCGAAACAAGTGATTGGGAAGTGGAGCAAGAAATGGCCAAGCATAGGCCAGTGTGCTATTTTGTCATGGATAATGGCGCTACTGAAGAGCAGAATGGGTTCTTCGAACCACCTACAGAGGCGATGAAGAATCACCTCAAGCCTTTATTTATAAGGGCTAAACTCGAAGAAACCACAGTAAATAAAATCTTGGTGGATTGTGGGGCAACCATCAACATCATCCCTCACTTTATGCTAAGAAAAATAGGCAAAAGTGATGAGAATATCAAGCCTCACAACATGGTCCTGTCGAATTATGAAGGCGGCATAGGGACCACTATGGGTGTGATCCAACTGGACATCAAGGTGGGATCTATCCTTCGACCAACTATGTTTATGGTCATATCGGCCAAACCTAACTATAATCTTTTGTTGGGCCGTGAATGGATTCATGGTGTTGGAGCTGTACCATCATCAATGCACCAAAGGTTGCTGCTATGGCGTCCTGATGGGATGGTCGAAAACATAGAAGCGGACCAAAGCTATTACCTGGGCGAAGTAAATCACCTAGGGCTGACAGACTTCGATAAGAACCTGGCTCACATTGGGCCATGCCCAACACCTGACTTCAACTTGGCGCCAGCGCCAAATACTTTTTGTTCCCTATACCTGCACCCTGAGCATGGTTTTCAATGGGACAGAGAAGACTTGTCCCACATTGACTTTAGTGGGTTAACTGATATCCAACCAACTGGTTGGGGAAGTGAATTCAGTGACAATGACTGAGTCACAATCATTGCAGCGAATTTCGGCTTACGTGGCCGAAACAAAGATGATAACGGCTCTCGAAGCCGAAATAAAATATATGGCCACACAAGCCAATGATCAACAGTTATCTTCTGCAGGTCCTGGAAAGGACTTCGATCCAGAACCTCCTGATATTATTCCATAAGGGATGCAGGAACAGAGGCTCGACGCCATCTACGACGATGAGCCTTTGGGATTCGAAAAGGACCCCTTAGCGAATAACATCAAGATGCTAGCGCAGGATCCTTTAGAAGAAATCAACTTGGGCGAAGGGTCAGAGAAAAAGCCAACTTACATTAGCGCAAAAATTGACCCAGAACTCAGGTTGGAAGTAATCCAATTGTTAAAAGAGTTCAAAGACTGTTTTGCATGGGATTACGACGAGATGCCTGGTCTCGACAGAGGATTGGTGGAACTTCAGTTGCCAATCAAACCGGGGAAGAAGCCAATCAAGCAAAGTCCAAGACGCTTCGCTCCAGAAATACTGTCGAAGATCAAAACAGAAGTCGAAAGACTGCTGAAGTGCAAATTCATACGCGTTACGAGGTACGTCGAATGGATTGCAAACATTGTGCCAGTGATTAAGAAAAATGGTACATTGAGGGTATGCATAGATTTCAGAGATTTGAATGCTGCTACACCCAAAGATGAATATCCTATGCCTGTGGCGGAAATGCTAGTCGATTCTGCCGCTGGCTACGAGTACCTGAGTATGCTCGACGGTTATTTAGGATATAATCAAATATTCATTGCTGAAGAAGATGTGTCGAAAACAGCTTTTCGATGCCCTGGGGCTTTAGGCACTTACGAATGGGTAGTGATGCCTTTTGGCCTAAAGAACGCTGGGGCAACATATCAGCGAGCAATGAATTCTATCTTCCATGATTTTATTAACACTTTTATGCAAGTATATATTGATGACATTGTTATAAAATCTGTTTCCAGGAAGAACCACATAGACCACCTTCGACAGTCATTCGAAAGAATGAGAGAACATGGTCTCAAGATGAACCCTTTGAAGTGTGCATTCTGTGTGAAAGCTGGAGATTTCTTGGGCTTCGTTGTCCACAAGAAAGGAATCGAAATCAACCAGAACAAGACGAAGGCAATTCTGGAAGCGAAAGCGCCATCGAACAAAAAGGAACTGCAATCTCTGTTAGGCAAGATAAATTTCTTAAGGAGATTCATATCTAACCTAAGTGGGAAAGCTCAAGCCTTTTCACCCTTACTTCGATTGAACAAAGAGGGATTCGAATGGGGGCAAGAGCAACAAGAAGCCTTCGACAAAATCAAAAGGTACCTCACAAAGCCACCTATTTTGGTGCCTCCTTGTAGCAACAGGAGTATGAGATTGTACATAGCTGCATCCGACAAAACTTTGGGAAGCATGTTAGCCCAAGAAGATGAAAATGGAGTCGAAAGACCCATTTACTATCTTAGTAGAGTTTTGAACGATGCAGAAACTAGATATAGCGAAGTTGAAAAATTGTGTCTATGTCTGTATTTCTCTTGTACAAAGCTCAAGCAATATATAAAACTAGTTGATGTGTATGTTTCGTCTCATTTTGATGTTTTCAAGTACATGTTGTCGAAACCCATCTTGCACAGTCGAATTGGCAAGTGGGCACTAGCATTAACTGAATACTCCTTGACCTTTATGCCTCTTAAGGCAGTGAAAGGACAAGTGGTGGCAGACTTTATAGTCGACCACTCAATTCAAGTTGAGAGTATTAATTATGTGGACATAGAGTCTTGGAAATTCTACTTCGATGGTTCCAGCCATAAAGATGGAACAGGAGTAGGAGTCCTGATTATTTCTCCAGAAAAAATTCCAACAACATTCAAGTACAAGATATCAGGTTCTTGTTCGAACAATGAGGCTGAGTATGAAGCTCTAATTACTGGCCTTGAGATATTGTTGGAATTGGGGGCAACTCGAGTCGAAATAATGGGAGACTCAGAGTTAGTCATTAAGCAAGTCACAAAAGAATATAAATGCATAAGAGAAAATATCATTATGTACTTTGTGATAGCAAATCGTTTATTGAAAAAATTTGAAATGGTTAACATTCGACACATACCCAGATTGGAAAATCAAATAGCCAACGATTTGGCACAAATTGCATCTGGGTACAAAATTTCAAAAACGAGATTACAAAGAGCAATCGAAGTTCGAGAAAAGATAAAAGCAACTTGTTTGTCACCAACAGACTTGGAATCGACAAGACTAGGGTATGCTGATCAAAGTAACTTCGAAATTTCGTTCATAGATAATTTGTCAGAGCAAGATTGGAGGAAACCCATTGTGGATTATCTTCAAAATCCAGTAGCTTCGACAGAACGAAAAACAAAATATAGGGCGTTGAGTTACGTACTCATGGGTAATGAGTTATTTAAAAAGACGCCTGAAGGGGTGTTGCTAAAGTGCTTAAGTGAAACTGAAGCATACATAGCCCTTTCGACTATGCACGCTGGAGCATGTGGGGCTCACCAAGTAGGCCATAAGATGAAATGGTTGTTGTTTCGACAAGGACTATACTGGCCCACCATGTTGAAAGATTGTGTCGATTTTGCCAAAGGTTACCAAGAATGTCAAGTTCATACAGGCATCCAGCATGTACCAGCAAGCGAACTTCACTCGATAGTGAAACCTTGGCCCTTTAGAGGATGGGCGTTGGACCTTATTGGAGAGATTCGACCAGCATCATCAAAGAGCCAGAAGTATATATTGGTAGGCATTGATTATTTTACTAAGTGGATCGAAGCTATTCCTTTAGTCAATGTAGACCAAGAAAATGTCATTGAATTTATTCAAAAGAACATTATCTTTAGATATGGAATCCCTGAGACTATAACTACTGATCAAGGATCAGTTTTCACCGGTCGAAATATGCAGGAATTCGCTCAGGAAATAGGTTTTAAACTCCTAACATCAATGCCTTATTATGCACAGGCAAACGGTCAAGTCGAAGCAGCGAACAAAGTAGTGATTGGCTTGATAAAAAATCATGTTGGGAAGAAGCCAAAAAATTGGCATAAGAGCCTAGACCAGATCTTGTGGGCCTGTCGAACGTCCCCAAAAGAAGCCATAGGTACAACACCATATAGGCTAACTTTTGGTCATGACGCAGTGTTGCCAGCAGAAATTTGTCTTCAATCTGCAAGGGTTCAGAGACACCATGATATCCCCTCTGAAGTTTATTGGGATATGATGTTAGACGAACTAGTAGATTTAGACGAAGAAAGAATGCGCGCTCTCGACTTACTAAGGCTTCAGAAGAAAAGAGTGGAAGACTCTTACAATAAGAAAGTGAAACCTAAGGCATTCTCGCCTGGAGAATTAGTTTGGAAGGTGATTCTTCCCATGGATCGAAGGGATCGAAGCATGGGAAAATGGTCACCCAAATGGGAAGGACCATTCAGAATTATCCAGACTTTTTCTGGTGGAGCTTATGAAGTCGAAGAGTTAGGTGACGATAAAAGGCTCTTGAGAGTAAATGGCAAATATTTGAAAAAGTATAAACCTATACTCCAAGAGATCAAAATAAATAACAAGTAATGACTAAATTAACCATAAATAAGCCAAAATGGAAAATTTTATAAATTAGCCAAAATGGCAATATTGTCAAATACACATTACAATATATGGTTAAAGGGCTGAGTCAATCAGAAGGGGATGGAATCTTTGAGTCGAAGGTACTTCGCCTGCTGCAGCTCCAGTCTTTTGTTGCACAAGGCATTCGCCTGGGCAAGCTTGGCAATCTGGTCGTCGAAGGCTTGAGCTTTCTCAGCAAATTCTAGGCCTTGTGTGATTTCAGCTTGACTCTCGGTGTCTGGAACAGTCGAGAGAAGTTCCTCCTTGCGCTTAGTATTGGCATTCATCTTGGCCTCCAGCTCTTCGATTTGTGCCTTTAGGGAAGCATTCTCTCGATCTATGGCATCAATTTCTTCCTGCTTAGATGCCTTTTGCTTCGACAACTCTGCAATTCGAGAAGTCGTCTCTGCTACAGCAGTCCAGGCGGAAGAACTTTTGCCATATAACGCTTCAAGCAAGCTGTTGAAGCCCCTTTGTCGCTGATAGTCTGCTGAGACTTGGTCAATAATGGAGTGTAACTCCATGATAAAGCTTGAAACCTCCGGAGTCACAGCTAGCAAGTCCACGACATTCAAAACAGCCCCCAAATACGATGGAGCAGTAGGGTCCCCCTCCAAAGCTTTCATCAAATCTTTCTTGAAGAACTGAGCCTTAACCTTCGTCAAAGCCTCATCGAGAGGAGAAGTTTCAGTGGACTTCCCCGACTGAGTAGAAGCCTCCTGACTAATATCAGACGAACTTCCCTTGCTCTCGATAATGGCATTCAGATAGCCAACGGGATCAGTTTGCTTCAAGAGTGCTAAGTCTTCTTTCGACCTATGCTTTGTTGAGGTGGTAACCTTTGCAGCAGCGTTGTCTTGGGGTTGAGGCTGTTGAGTAGCATTTGCCTCGACTTGACTTTCTTCGACTTGAAGTTCAGCAGTGCCAGCATCAGCGTGATCCCCTTCATCATGTTGTTCCTCCGACAGATCAACCACTTGAATCTCCTTTGGTTGTTGATCTTCTGTTTGTTGTTCTTCTGTCTCAGCATTGGCTTCATCTGTTTCAGCATTGGCTTCATCGTTCGCCAATTCTTTCTCTTGTGGCCTACTGAGTTCAGCAGAATCTAGTGTTTCATAAGTCTTTGGCGCTGAGCTTTCAGTGGTTTCCTGAAAAAAGAAGAAGAAGAATCTTCTAAGTTAGAAAGAGACATAATCGAACGCGAGCATCGACACCTGAGTTAAAAAAGGTCAAAGAAATTACCTGCAGAGGGACTTCAGCCCCGGGGCTGGAATTGTCGCTTTCGACAGGTTTATTGAGCAGAACATTTAGTTCCTCCTCCGTCGGCTCCTCAATGATTACTGGAGGTGGCCTGGGTTTTCTCCCAGCAACCTTTATTCTGATTGTTCGAGTCTCAGGAGAAGGAACATCTTTCTTCAGTTTTCGCCTCTTTAGAGGAGCAGGGGGAGAGTCGTCTTCTTCGTTGCTCCCAGATTCGACCATCAGTGCAGGTCGTTTCTTGGGTGAAGGTGCCTAAAAACCAATTAGAGTTCGATTTAGAAACTACATCGAAAGTCAGACTGTTAAAACCAGAAGAAAATAATAAAAGTCTGGTTACCGGTGCTGAAGGCTTTTTCGAAGGACCTTCCCCCTGATGGCTTGTTGTAGTTTTCGCCGGTGCTATAGTTTTCGCCGGTGGTGGAGGTTTTGTCAAGGGACCTCCTCCCTGATGGCCTTCTACAGCTTTCTTGGCTGCAGGCTTTCGAACAACTGAAAGAAGACAAGTTGTAATTAACAGGCTACCGGTCGAAATGGAAAGACAAAATAATTTAAAGGAGTGAACTTACATTTCTTTATTTTATCCAGGACTAGAACAAAAGCCTTATGAAGTTCGTCCACAAAGTCCTTCTCGTCGAAGAACTCCTCAGCGTAGTAACTCTTCCACCACTCTTCGAAGGATGGTGAGCAGAGAAAGTTAAGCTGATAATCGAACAGTGAAAGGACTGTTCGACCAGCATACCTGCCGATATGCTTGGTGGCAGCATCTTCAGTATAGTCGTTGCAAAAATATAACATGGACTTCTCCCTGGGAAAAATAGGAGAAGGAAGTGTTTGAATGATACCAAACTGGCGAGAGACCAAGTTTGGTTGATACGCGATCAGGCTCAAGTGAGTCTTCGAGCTCTTGAAGCGCAGGGGAATTATTCTTGGTGTGAGAAATGCTTCCCACATTATTGTATGTTCTTCGACCTGAGGGTCACTTGACGATTTAGGATGGGGCCTCGTGAACCATTCTGGACCAACCTTTCGTCGAGCAAAGGGAGCCATGGTCGAAACAAATTCTTTCCTTCTTGCAAACATCAAGATGAAGTTTGCAAAAGTTTGTTGAAGCTCCAGCCCATCTTCAGTTGGGGTCAGTAGAGCCAATCTGGTGCCTTCGATGCACCTATTTGCTATCTCCGGAGCTTGCTCATTTATTTGAGTCTTCTGAGGTAAGAAAGACTCGAAGGTGGCATTGAGCCACAACTGAAGTAGCCAAAAAGGTCCTGCAAGCAGCAGACTGGCTCTATTCTCGATGATCTTCAACAGAGTCGCTCCGCTGCTAATCGACTCGTATAGATTCGCCAAGATTAATTCTGCCAAACAAATATTTTGGCCATGGTGGAGTTGGGTGGCGAGGGTGACCATCTTCTTTGTCACCTGTAAAGACTTTGTGCAGAACACAAAGCGTGACAGCCATAAGGCTAGAAACGCGATATGCTCTACATCCGACACAGTGGCTGTCGACTTATCATGGTAATGGTTGATATAGGTGGTGTAGGTTGGTTTCGTAGCTGAGAATCCAATCTGATCCTCCGACATTTCCTCTGGGTCGAAATAATCCCCAGTGGGTCGAAGGCCAGTGATGGCAGCCACGTCGAACAACGTGGGTGTTAGCATTCCACAGGGAAGGTGGAAAGTGAAATGGGTGTAATCCCAGAAGAGTAAGGAAGCTATCAACATCTCTGGGGAGTAGTTGAGGCCCGTCTTCGACAACATAACTAGGTCGAATATCCCTAGGTCCTTCCAGATCGAAGCCTGGCTTTTTTCCATTTTTTCCAGCCAAGCACTGTAGTCAGGAGTGAGACTAGGGCTAGACCTGAAAGCCCTAACACCCCTATTGAAGAAGCGAAGATCAATTTTCTCCTTAGCGGGATCTTCGTTATCCTCTGCATCTTTTTTAGAGCATCCAACAGGTTTGAGCTTTTCAAGCACTGGAAAGAAGCTTTTGATCTTCATGGCTTCAGCAATGCTTGGGTTTAGCGGGCCAGACATGGCGAAGATTTGGTTGGAGTATCCAACCGGAATCATGAGTTGGTGTGAATAGGCTTCACGTTCAGCAATGTCTAGGGGTTCAGGAACCCTTCGTTGGCCTGTAGAAGTAACTATGGGGACAGTGGAGAAGATCTTGGGTTTAGCATTTCTGGAAGGGATGTTAGAACTAGGAGCGGTAGAAGAACCTGAGGCCATTGTTGATGTTAAGGTTGAAGATGAAGTGAAGAACAAGGTGTTTGCAAAGTTTGCAGAGATTTTATGTTCAAGGAAGTTGGAAGGCAAGATAGCGTGAAAAAGTCCCACAATGGGTACTTGGCGCTATTTATAGTGTTGGGAAATCCCCAAATTCGAGGCCATTTAATGCCATTTAATGTTGCAGAAGGTAGTGGGACACGTGGCGTCCCCCTGTTGACATAGTCGTTCTGCAGAAATGAAAGGGTGCAGCGTGCGCCCTCGTTTTTGGGAAATTGTCATGATGACAATTTGTGAAAAGACATTTGGCACGCTGCACGCCGTACTGAGGTGACGTCTTAGGTACGGATGAAATGATGGCTTTTTCTTGGGATTGTCAGTGGTTGGTAGAAGACAAAAAGTGCACAGTTTAATTTGTGACTAAGAATGAAAAGACAGGTGTCGAATAGAGTTTCAAAGAATGCCTTTTTCTTTTCAGAGTCGAAATAAGGCATTCTTGGGGGGCAATTTGTTAGCTCCTAAATTCGACACCCTTGTTTTTATTAATATCAGCCATTAAAGCTGAAGGATGGTTTCGACCAGCTGGGTCTGTCGAAATGCCCATCAGAAGATGGCAATGTACTTAGAGAATTTCTTCCAAGGGAGAATTTGGTTGCCTTCGACGTCGAAGGTGTTGCTCGTCGAAGATGCTTCTCGACGAAGGTGTTCGATTGCTCAGAGTGGGACGGTTTGAGATTCAAACGTTTGGAGGGAAAACGGTTCCCAGCGGTTACCAAGTGCAACGTGCAAAGATCTGGAGCGTCGAACGCTGAGAACGTGCCAAGTGGAGTCATCTCGAAGCAGTGTAACTGCCCGACGGTTACTTGGGATGTGTTTAGTATAAATATTAGTAGTTCACATAGTTTTTCGCGTGTGTTCACAATTATATACAAGTCACTCATATAGATTCGAGTACCCAGCGTGTGAGAAAGAATTGTTGAGAATGTATGTGTGAAACACCACTTTATTAATCAAAGTCATTTATTTTCAGAAACCTTACTTGCTTTCTCCTTTACTTTTCCAGTCGAAAGCCTTTATTTCAAGCCTTTCTTTATTTTATCAAGTTCTCTTCTTCATGCAATTTACATTCTTCATGCAATTTACATAAAACTTCTTTATTTTCTCATCATTTAACCATTACCAAACTTAATCAAAACCCCAAAATCAACCATGTCTTAGGATCAATCTGATCGATCCTGCGAGTCACCAAATAAGTAACCTTTTGGAAGATCAGCGGTTGTTTACCAATTCCCACGGTAAACAATATATTAGAAATCTCAAGTAATAAGGTCTTTGATCGTGTTGTATTCTTTGTGTACCTCTGATTATATATCAACTACATCTTTATTGTATATCTGTTTACGCGTAAATTTGGTAAACAACTGCTAGTCTTCCAAACTAAATACTTTGGTAACTTGCGGGATCGACTAGATTGATCCTAAGAAATGTGTCTAAGTTCCTAAGTTTGAACTGGTAATAAATTTTATGTTTAACATTATTTTATTGATAACAGTATGAAGATTAGAAATACAATTTACAGTAAGTTCAAATAAGAAAGTTTTTGAATGAATAATGTAAGGGCTTCGACTGAAAATGTAAAGAAACGTAAAGAATACAGAATCAATGTAAAGGCTTCGATTTGACAGAGTTTTGATTAAAAATCAAAAGAAATACTGAGAATTTTAAAAAGACTTGGTGTTGTACCCCAAAATTTGCCCTCCCATATTCTTCAAGAAATTGCCAAGTCAAGCTGCAAAATTCCCCAAGGGTTGCACAATGCAAAGGGTTCCTATACAGTCAAGATTAGGGTTTTGAGTCTGATCAAGAAAATGAAGTTTTCAAAGGTCCAATCAAGTCTCATATGCCTACAAATATGGTCAAGCATCCTCATATCAAGTTTCAAGGCATTCAGCTCAAAATTGCACAGTCAAAAACCCTGATTGCACTACAGTCAACTGTAGGGGCAAAATGGTCATTTGACAGTCAAAAGTTCAAATTTTTGGTCAACATATCATTTTGAAGCCACAAACATCATTTGATCAATGCTTGATCATGATTCTCAAAATTTGGCTCAGAAATCATCAAGATGCAAAAGTTTCCTTATTTGGACAGCTGAAAAAGTCAACTGAAATTGACCAGGGCATAACTTTCACATGGATTATCAGAAAAATTCCATCCAAAGCTCATTTTGAAGAGAAAGACATTTCCTACAACTCATCTTCATACTTCAAGTCCAAGAAATGCTCTCACAAAAAGTTATCAATTTCAACATTATAGGTCATTTTCAAAAGTCAACAAAAAGGGACTTTAAGTCAAAGGCCATAACTTGGTATTGGTAAATCAAAATGACATGGGACCAAAGGCATTGGTTAGAGGACTCAAATACCTTTCCAAAATGTCCAAGAACATGAGAAAAGCTTAAAAATTGAGCAAGTTATGCCTTGTGGAAGTTGGGAAATTTTTGGATATTTTGAAAAGTCAACTTTGATCCAAATGACCTAAAATTGCTAATGGGCCTATTTTTCTTCCATGATTCATCATTCTAAGCATGTGCACGACCACTTGGCCCAAAGGGAAGTATTTTCTCATTTTTTATTTATTTATTTGAATTATTATTTATATTAATTCATTTAAATCATTTAAATATGTGAAAAATATCTAACTTAACCTAACCAATCTTTTTATACATGTTTTATCATCAATATTTCGTGCATATGCAAATAAGGAAAGATTTGGAGCAAATTGATCATAATTGGCACAAGAACACATGGAAAAGATATGAAAAAGATCTTAAGAAATCAAATTTCCAAAATCAATAAAGGCAAGAGATTTGATTGAATTTTGTTAACCTAATACATTCACTACATAAGCATAAACCAAAACCTAATCAAAGAAGAGGCGCAGCATCTCAGAAGAGGCCATTGAAAACTTGAATTTTTTCTCTAAAAAAGTCAAAACTGAAATCATTGTTACAGGTCGATTCAAAGCACAAAACCTGTTTCAATAGCTTCCTCAAGGTTCCCTGAATACATCCAAATCAAAAACCACTCTAATTCACCTCCAAAAAGGGGACAGAAACCCCCCAAGGTATTGTATTTTCTTTCTTTTTCTTATTTTATTTATTTCAATTATTTCTTTTTTTTAATTAATTCATTTAATTTAACTTATTTTCATAAAATATAAAAAATAGTAAAAAACAGAAAAGTCATAAAAATCAAAATATATTTATTTAATTAATGTTTTTTGTAAATAAATTTCACTAATAATTAATTATTTATTTTTATAAATCAAAATTCCATGTAAATAATTAGGTTAATTTAGGTTTAACTTTAATATGTTTTCTTAATAAATTAAAAAAAAAACAATTAGAATTAGGGTTAATCTTTTAATTTCATTTAATTCTCATAAAAATCATAAATCTCAAAATCTCAAAAAAAAAACAATTTCCTTTTCTTTTAATCTAATTAATTTAACAATTTAATTTAATTCCATTAAAAAGGGTCCAACGCCCTCGTTTCTAATTTTATTTCTAT
This sequence comes from Vicia faba, assembly GCA_948472305.1. Classification (NCBI taxonomy): domain Eukaryota; kingdom Viridiplantae; phylum Streptophyta; class Magnoliopsida; order Fabales; family Fabaceae; genus Vicia; species Vicia faba. The sequence goes on along the minus strand of OX451738.1, from coordinate 63,563,217 downwards.
TCGCATATTTATTTCTTTTTTTCTTTTAATATTTATGTACCTCTCCCAAAGCCTTGTAAACTCGGACGTTCTAATTCCTCGCACTTTTAATTCTTTATTTTTCTGTCAAATCGGGTCCTGGAAATTTTGGCGATGTGGACCCGCGCCTTTGTAATAGTTTAGGAACTTTATATTTCTCGCAATTTTTAACTATTAATAATGACATGCAAGAATGAATGATAAAATAAAAACAAACGCATAGGTCACTTTGACAAAAGACAAAAATAAATGAAAACGACACACAAATCACACACCACCCCTAGGGTACGCCTCACTGTTGCCTTGCCTCGAAAGGTGATCGTCGAGTAGAGGATGTCTTAGTAAGTCCTCATGATCCGGGAACCTGGCATGAGGGTAGCTTCTAAGGTGTCTTCCCATTGCTCTGGTGATCACCATGTCCCGAACCTCGAATTGACCCGAACACCTCCAACGGTGGTGCTACCTACCTCTCAATGGTGGGATGGCACTACTTTAAAGGACATCTACACAGACGAATTCCTTAGGGTAGGTAGACGACTCGTGGATACTTGCTCTAAATTTCAAAACAAATCAAAAAATACTTTTCACACCGACACCTTTTCAAAAAGCTTTCGAAAGCAATTTTTCAAACACTCTTGAGGACTGATACAAGATTCGAACTGGAATTTTCAAAGAAACTTTTTAAACCCACAGTTGAAAAGCAAACAAACATTTTTGAAAACACAAATGAGCAAGTATCTAAGAGCCCATGGATAACCATGGATAGAAAGGGTGCTAACACCTTCCCTTTCTATAACCTACCTCCCGAACCGAGAGCAATCTCTATAAGGAATTTTTCTGTGCTTTTGTCCTTTCCATTTGGAGAAAATAAAAGACGGTGGCGACTCTTGCTTCCGCGACATTTCGCGAACCAGCGTTAAACAGTCAGTTAAACAGTCAGTTCCATCAACAGACCTTAGAACCTTAAATGACCCAACTTGGCCATTAGAACAGTAGCAGTATGCTACGCCCATTGAGGCTAAACTCTCGTGATGGTTCTGGCCGCAAGAAAAGATTGTGATGCTGGAGTTATGACCGATTGAGGGTAGTCAATGATATTGGGATCCTCTAAGAACCCGGTTACTTTTGATAGGACAGGTATGAACCCACCAACTTCAAGAGGGTAATACCCAGACCCCATGCTGGCCTAAACTCTAAGGGTTTCTCTTGTGTAACTTGTGTGCCTTCGTACTTGCCTACTTGCATGCTTGTTATCTGACACATGAACTACTTGCAGGTTTCGTTCATAGTCCTTAACCAGGACTCATAACAAAGTGTACTAAGTCTCTTTCAGGTTTTGTTTATAGTTCTTAGTTGGGACCCATAACAGGGTGTGCTAAGTTTCTTGCAGGGTTTGTTTTAGTCCTTAACTGAGACTCATGACAGGTTTTACTTGAGTTTCTTGCAGGTTTCTGTTTATAGTCCTTAATAAGGACTCATAACAGGGTTTATCCATATTACCCCATGCATACCATAAAATCATACCATTGCATACATCCTAACCCATTTCAAGGATCTCAAGGGCTTGTGATGCAGGTCATGGTGAATCAACTATCCCAGCAAGGGGCAAAGAGGATTTATTTTCCTCTAGCCAAGGTTGTCAGGGGCTATGACCCACTCGAAATGGTGAGCTCTGACTCCTGAAGAAGGTTCCCCCAGCCAAGGTTGTTTGGAAAGCAAAATAAGGTTGATGACTTGAGTCAGGGGCTATGACCCACTGGATATGGTGAGCCTTTGACCCTTGGAAGAAAGACTCTCAACAAATATGAAGTCCTTTCAATCAAGCTACCGGATCCAAATGCTAACAAATTTTCTTGTTTACCCCGCGAGGTCCTTGAAAACATTACATGCATGTCATACATCTCATTGCATTGCAGGTATCCCTTTGACAGGTTGCTTACCCTTCTTCGATGTTTATTTCAGCCGATCGTCATGAATCCTGAATCATCAGCTGAGCAGTCCATCAAGGTCCTCCAGGCTCAGAATTCCCAGTTCCAAGAGCTGATCATGAATTTGGCCCAGGGGCAACAAGACCTGAAGACTCTGCTCTTGAAAAAGAAGAAGAAGAGGACTGTCTTCTTCAACCCCAGGCGCAGATCTGGGAATACACCACAGATTGAAACTGAGAGGACAACTCCATCTGTGAGGGAAGATAGTCATCAGGAGGAAAGGGTTCCCAGTCCAGTGGTCTCCGACAACGAGACAGATTTCAACGACGAACAATACCCTCCTGCCGAAGACAAGTATAAACAGTTGGAGGATAGGCTGAATGCTATGGAGATCCAACCGGTACCTGGGCTGGATTTTGGAGATCTGGGTTTGTCAACTGGTGTGATTATTCCTCGGAAGTTCAAAGCACCATCCTTTACCAAGTATGACGGGGCGTCTTGTCCCAAGTTACATCTCAGGTCCTATGTTCGGAAGATTCAACCATATACGGTGGACAAGAATTTGTGGATCCACTTCTTCCAGGAGAGTCTTTCAGGGACTCATCTCGAATGGTTCTATCAGCTAGAGGGGACCAAGGTTCGTAACTGGGAGGAGTTGGCTACTGCTTTCTACAAGCAGTATCAATATAATGCCGACCTTGCTCCTACGCGTACCCAACTCCAGGGTATGTCGTTAGGATCAAGTGAAGGTTTTAAAGAATATGCGCAGAAATAGAGGGATCTTGCTGGAAGGGTACAACCACCTCTGACTGATCGGGAACTTGTCGATATGTTCTTGGGGACCCTGTCTGGTCCGTTCTACAACCACCTAATTGGGAATTCGTCTGCTGGATTCACAGATCTTATCTTGACTGGAGAGCGAATAGAAGCTGGCATCCGGTCTGGGAAAATTCAAGAGGCTGCACCTTCTGATAAAAAGCCTCATCATGGAAAGAAAGAATCCAATGTTGTGCACGGTAAAAAGAGCGGTCATGAGGTAGGGGCAATCCAGATCTCCAATCCTGGACCCGCTCAACAAGGACAGGGGCAGCAGCGCAAGGAGAAACGACAGTACACCAAAATCAACATGTCGCTGGATCAAGCACTGCAACAAATGTTGAAGGCAGGGCTGATCACCTTAAGGGCTCCTCTTCGGAATCCAAACACTTCTGCTCCCAACTATCATCCCAATGATAGGTGCGCATATCATTCTGATAGCCCGGGGCATACTACGGACAACTGCTGGCCTCTCAAGAACAAGATCCAAGACATGATCGACGCCGGGGAGATTCAGTTTGAAGTGCCTGAGACTCCGAACATAATCACTGCTCCGTTGCCCAATCATTGAAGCCTTTTGTTTATTTGAATTTTTGAGTTGTATTTTTTGCTTATACAAACAATTAATGTCATAGCAAACTCTTTTATTCTATCAATGCATCGCATACGTCTGTTTTGGGAATTAATACAATTGTTTTCATTATGTTCAAATTTCTTTTCATATTTTTTCTGATGTCAACTCTAGATCTAAAATTCTAAGCCTCTTGAGGGAGGATGACGAAAACGATACCATAATCTACAATATGCTTTTGAACAGACCCCGCTGATGAGGTACAGGCATTGTTTCAATCCATTAAACACTGGAGTTATAAGGATGATAATCCCTCGTCAACCCCTCTGAGCCAAAGAAGTAGGAGTTTTTCTTTTCGAAATTTAAAACCCTTTATCATAACCTGGGGCAGGGTAGTTCTCTCAGTTGATCCAAGTGCATAACAAATGGCACCAAAGGAGTCCTTACAAAACAAAAGACAGTGATGGTTCTGAATAAATCACAAGGACAGGCAGTCATTATCTCAAAAAATGAAACACCCATTAAGTCAAAACCCATGAAGGAGACTTACAAAACTGGGGCATCCCGCTGACTGAAATTCCAAAAAAGGAAACAGTTCAGGCAAAAAAAGAAAGGGATAACAAAAATCAAGAAAGAGGTCTCACAAACCCTCAACCAAAGCAAAAAATGACTGCCTATTCAAAAGAAATCATCAACATCTGAACCATTATTGGAACATCAAAGCAAAGCCTCAAGCAAGGTCTAACGCACGATCAACTGAGTTTAGGTTTGGAGAACATCACGAAGAGCGGGTGGGTACAAATAATTTGAGCCTTTATCCTTTGTTTCTTAAACCGTGAACCAGGCCACGTTATAACCCTCAAAAGTCCTAGCTGAAGCATGGGTTAGCTCGAAAGCATACTGTCACGAAAGGTATCCTGACTCCTTAAGGCCTACGGTAAATACGGAGTTGACATCACGTTTTACAAACATTCACTTGTTTTAAGAATGCATTTTCAAAATCTTCGAGACAGACATAAGCTTTGCATTTTTAACATAACTTTGTTTGCATATGACTTTTTGTTTGAACAACATAGAAATTCGCATGACGAAAGTCTAATGAACAAGAGTATCTCCAATCAAGTGGCACGGCATGATCATGGTCTACCATCTGGGGCAGTTAAGTCAAGATCCAGAGAATCTCTCAAAAGGCCAAAAAGCCTGGGGCAAATCTCTGCCTGAGTCACTTGGGGCACTCCAGCAACGAATCTTGCACGATCAGACACCTTCTGGTAATATGGCAACACAAGCAGCCAGGGGCACCTACCTGCATTCTAAGAGCGTGGACATAGTCGAAAAATACTACGCAAAATCAAAGACCCGCTAGATTGACACACCTAGGCAAAAATAAGGGCTTCCCGGCAAACCAAAAGGGTTCGGGCAAAATGAAGGGATGAAATAAAAAAAATCTGTACACCCGGCAAGTCGAAAACCTGAAAAGGCGGCTTGAGCAAAAATGGGTATCCCGGTGGACTGAAAACCCGAAAGGGCGGTCCAGGCAAAAGTTAGGGATTAAAGCGTACGACTATGTCCTGCCATCTGTCTACCAGAAGAAGGTTTGTCCATCAACAACTATCAGCACCCCACAAGTGCCTCCCCCATAGAAACAGGGGCAATAAAGAGTGGTCTAAGCAATCTGATTGTTCTATCCTCCAAGGTATCAGGGTAGGTTCCGTTGAAGAACATAACCAATACAGTTCAATACTTCCCCAGGAGAGTCCAATCCAGCTTCCCCAGGAAAGTTGGAATCCATCTCCCCAAGCAGTAAGCTTATCCCCAGTTGATTTTAGAAGCTTATCCTCGCAGAGCACGAATGCGTCTCCTGGCTTTATTCAAAGAGTTATTTCCCTAACAGGATATAACTGGGTTATCCTCAGCCAAAAGCCACGGAAAGATCGTCGTCGACACAGTCTTCTTACCCCAGCGAAGTCCATCAACACTTCCAACAACAAGGATATCCTCAGCAAGTTACTATCAACAATCAACAGAGTGTCTCTCTCCCCACAGAGTATTGCTCCCCAGCAAGATTACTAGAGTATTTTTCTCCCCGCAGAGTAACCCATTCGCCAAGTTTATTCCCCGATAGAGTTATCTTCTCCTATCGGAATTCTTGCAACTATCATCCCTGGCGGAAGCAAAACCTATTCTTCAACATCAGCCCAGGAGTGACTTCCCGGCACCCGTCAAGGATTTATTTTCTTAGACAAAAATACATTCATAAACATCACATCTTCATACATTATAGCATGCATATGTATCATACTACACGAATCTCATTAATTTTGAAGACATACAGTTCATGCATCATGATTTTGCATACAATTATGTTTTGCCTTTTTAGGAAAAAGATCAATACAAAAATGATTACTATCAACTATCGCAATTCTTTCTAGATATAGTTCAGATGTGAACCAGGCATGGCGACGTTCTGATACTGCTTCCAGATTTCCTTCTAAGATATAGTTTCAGATATGACCCAGAGATGGTGACGTTCTGATACTGCTTCCAGATTTCCTTCTAGATATAGTTTCAGATGTAAACCAGATATGGTGACGTTCTGATACTGCTTCCAAGTTTCCTTCCAGATATAGTTTCAGATGTAAACCAGATATGGTGACGTTCTGATACTGCTTCCAGATTTCCTTCTAGATATAGTTTCAGATATGACCCAGATATGGCGACGTTCTGATACTGCTTCCAGGTTTCCTTCCAGATATAATTTCAGATGTAAACCAGATATGGTGACGTTCTGATACTGCTTCCAAGTTTCCTTCCAGATATAGTTTCAGATGTAAACCAGATATGGTGACGTTCTGATACTGCTTCCAGATTTCCTTCTAGATATAGTTTCAGATATGACCCAGATATGGCGACGTTCTGATACTGCTTCCAGGTTTCCTTCCAGATATAGTTTCAGATGTAAACCAGATATGGTGACGTTCTGATACTGCTTCCAAGTTTCCTTCCAGATATAGTTTCAGATGTAAACCAGATATGGTGACGTTCTGATGCTGCTTCCAGATTTCCTTCCAGATATAGTCCAGATATGAACCAGATATGGCGACGTTCTGACACTTATTCCAGTTGAAGACATTTCAAGACCTTCTCTGGTTCAGTCAGATCGACCCTAAGATCTCCCTGATGCTTATCCAGTTGAAGATATTCCAAGACCTTGTCCGGTTCAGTTAAATCGACCCTAAGATTTTCCTGATGCTTATCCAGTAAAAGGCCTTCTCTGGTTCAGTCAGATCGATCCTAAGATCTCCCTGATGCTTATCCAGTTGAAGATATTCCAAGACCTTGTCCGGTTCAGTTAAATCGACCCTAAGATTTTCCTGATGCTTATCCAGTCAAAGGCCTCCTCTGGTTCAGTCAGATCGACCCTAAGATCTCCCTGATTCTTATCCCAGTAGAAGACACCCAAGATTTTTCTCAACGAGCGTTGTTGAAGTTAAAATCACCCAAGATTCTCTTACCATTCATGCTAAGGAAGTAACCATCCCTGGTTCATTCATCGTCGTTTGAAGCTCCAGTTTCAGCTCCTGTAACCAGTCAGGACACATCTATACCAAGCATCTGAAAACCAGCTCCTGCAACATGTCAGGTACTCATTTTCTGTTTTGCAGGTATGCAGGTTCTCGCTAAGGAATCTCCTACGCGATCAACATCCAGATGGCATCTATAAGCCCATCATCCTATCCAGCAATCTCCAAATGGCATCTATAAGCCCATTCCCCCATCACACTGCTAACATGTGAGCGCAAATTTCTGGGCACTCTAGTGTCCAATCATCTTCTACCCTCGGATTACGAAAGGCACGTCAGCCAATCTGCATCCTCAGGTCTAAGAAGATTGAACAGGGGCAACTGTTGTACCCCAAAATTTGCCCTCCCATATTCTTCAAGAAATTGCCAAGTCAAGCTGCAAAATTCCCCAAGGGTTGCACAATGCAAAGGGTTCCTATACAGTCAAGATTAGGGTTTTGAGTCTGATCAAGAAAATGAAGTTTTCAAAGGTCCAATCAAGTCTCATATGCCTACAAATATGGTCAAGCATCCTCATATCAAGTTTCAAGGCATTCAGCTCAAAATTGCACAGTCAAAAACCCTGATTGCACTACAGTCAACTGTAGGGGCAAAATGGTCATTTGACAGTCAAAAGTTCAAATTTTTGGTCAACATATCATTTTGAAGCCACAAACATCATTTGATCAATGCTTGATCATGATTCTCAAAATTTGGCTCAGAAATCATCAAGATGCAAAAGTTTCCTTATTTGGACAGCTGAAAAAGTCAACTGAAATTGACCAGGGCATAACTTTCACATGGATTATCAGAAAAATTCCATCCAAAGCTCATTTTGAAGAGAAAGACATTTCCTACAACTCATCTTCATACTTCAAGTCCAAGAAATGCTCTCACAAAAAGTTATCAATTTCAACATTATAGGTCATTTTCAAAAGTCAACAAAAAGGGACTTTAAGTCAAAGGCCATAACTTGGGATTGGTAAATCAAAATGACATGGGACTAAAGGCATTGGTTAGAGGACTCAAAGACCTTTCCAAAATGTCCAAGAACATGAGAAAAGCTTAAAAATTGAGCAAGTTATGCCTTGTGGAAGTTGGGAAATTTTTGGATATTTTGAAAAGTCAACTTTGATCCAAATGACCTAAAATTGCTAATGGGCCTATTTTTCTTCCATGATTCATCATTCTAAGCATGTGCACGACCACTTGGCCCAAAGGGAAGTATTTTCTCATTTTTTATTTATTTATTTGAATTATTATTTATATTAATTCATTTAAATCATTTAAATATGTGAAAAATATCTAACTTAACCTAACCAATCTTTTTATACATGTTTTATCATCAATATTTCGTGCATATGCAAATAAGGAAAGATTTGGAGCAAATTGATCATAATTGGCACAAGAACACATGGAAAAGATATGAAAAAGATCTTAAGAAATCAAATTTCCAAAATCAATAAAGGCAAGAGATTTGATTGAATTTTGTTAACCTAATACATTCACTACATAAGCATAAACCAAAACCTAATCAAAGAAGAGGCGCAACATCTCAGAAGAGGCCATTGAAAACTTGAATTTTTTCTCTAAAAAAGTCAAAACTGAAATCATTGTTACAGGTCGATTCAAAGCACAAAACCTGTTTCAATAGCTTCCTCAAGGTTCCCTGAATACATCCAAATCAAAAACCACTCTAATTCACCTCCAAAAAGGGGACAGAAACCCCCCAAGGTATTGTATTTTCTTTCTTTTTCTTATTTTATTTATTTCAATTATTTCTTTTTTTTAATTAATTCATTTAATTTAACTTATTTTCATAAAATATAAAAAATAGTAAAAAACAGAAAAGTCATAAAAATCAAAATATATTTATTTAATTAATGTTTTTTGTAAATAAATTTCACTAATAATTAATTATTTATTTTTATAAATCAAAATTCCATGTAAATAATTAGGTTAATTTAGGTTTAACTTTAATATGTTTTCTTAATAAATTAAAAAAAAACAATTAGAATTAGGGTTAATCTTTTAATTTCATTTAATTCTCATAAAAATCATAAATCTCTTAATCTCAAAAAAAAAACAATTTCCTTTTCTTTTAATCTAATTAATTTAACAATTTAATTTAATTCCATTAAAAAGGGTCCAACGCCCTCGTTTCTAATTTTATTTCTATTCGCATATTTATTTCTTTTTTTCTTTTAATATTTATGTACCTCTCCCAAAGCCTTGTAAACTCGGACGTTCTAATTCCTCGCACTTTTAATTCTTTATTTTTCTGTCAAATCGGGTCCTGGAAATTTTGGCGATGTGGACCCGCGCCTTTGTAATAGTTTAGGAACTTTATATTTCTCGCAATTTTTAACTATTAATAATGACATGCAAGAATGAATGATAAAATAAAAACAAACGCATAGGTCACTTTGACAAAAGACAAAAATAAATGAAAACGACACACAAATCACACACCACCCCTAGGGTACGCCTCATTGTTGCCTTGCCTCGAAAGGTGATCGTCGAGTAGAGGATGTCTTAGTAAGTCCTCATGATCCGGGAACCTGGCATGAGGGTAGCTTCTAAGGTGTCTTCCCATTGCTCTGGTGATCACCATGTCCCGAACCTCGAATTGACCCGAACACCTCCAACGGTGGTGCTACCTACCTCTCAATGGTGGGATGGCACTACTTTAAAGGACATCTACACAGACGAATTCCTTAGGGTAGGTAGACGACTCGTGGATACTTGCTCTAAATTTCAAAACAAATCAAAAAATACTTTTCACACCGACACCTTTTCAAAAAGCTTTCGAAAGCAATTTTTCAAACACTCTTGAGGACTGATACAAGATTCGAACTGGAATTTTCAAAGAAACTTTTTAAACCCACAGTTGAAAAGCAAACAAACATTTTTGAAAACACAAATGAGCAAGTATCTAAGAGCCCATGGATAACCATGGATAGAAAGGGTGCTAACACCTTCCCTTTCTATAACCTACCTCCCGAACCGAGAGCAATCTCTATAAGGAATTTTTCTGTGCTTTTGTCCTTTCCATTTGGAGAAAATAAAAGATGGTGGCGACTCTTGCTTCCGCGACATTTCGCGAACCAGCGTTAAACAGTCAGTTCCAGATCCACCGATCACACTTGGTACTGATAAAATAAGATAAATCGAAAAGAACAATAATGGTGTCTTATACGTACATTTCTTGCAACTCTTTTGTCTAACACTTGGTACTTTGAGTATAGTGAGTGTGATCGGTGGATCTGGAACTGACTGTTTAACGCTGGTTCGTGAAATGTCGCGGAAGCAAGAGTCGCCACCGTCTTTTATTTTCTCCAAATGGAAAGGACAAAAGCACAGAAAAATTCTTTATAGAGATTGCTCTCGGTTCGGGAGGTAGATTATAGAAAGGGAAGGTGTTAGCACCCTTTCTATCCATGGTTATCCATGGGCTCTTAGATACTTGCTCATTTGTGTTTTCAAAATTGTTTGTTTGCTTTTCAACTGTGGGTTTTAAAAAGTTTCTTTGAAAATTCCAGTTCGACTCTTGTATCGGTCCTCAAGAGTGTTTGAAAAATTGCTTTCGAAAGCTTTTTGAAAAGGTGTCGGTGTGAAAAGTATTTTTGATTTGTTTTTGAAATTAGAGCAAGTTCCTAGAGTCGTCTACCTACCCTAAGGAATTCATCTGTGTAAAGGTCCTTTAAAGTAGTTCCATCCCACCATTGAGAGGTAGGTAGCACCACCGTTGGAGGTGTTCGGGTCAATTCGAAGGTTCGGGACATGGTGATCACCGGAGCAATGGGAAGATACCTTAGAAGCTACCCTCATGCCAGGTTCCCGGATCATGAGGACTTACTAAGACATCCTCTACTCGACGATCACCTTTCGAGGCAAGGCAACAGTGAGACGTAGCCTAGGGGTGGTGTGTGATTTCGTGTGTCAGATTCATTTGCATTTATCTTGTTCATGTCAAAGTGATCTATACGTTTGTTTTTATTTTTTCATTCATTCTTGCATGCATTTAAAAAATTGCGAGAAAGGTAAAATTCTAAACTATTACAAAGGCGCGGGTCCACATCGCCAAATTAAAATCCCGGACCCGATTTGACAGAAAATAAAGAAATAAGGTAAAGTGCGAGAAATTAAGTTTACACGGCTTTGGGAGAATTACACAAATAATTAAAGGGAAAGAAATAAATGCGCGAATTGAATTAAAATTGGAAACGAGGGCGTTGGACCTTTTTTAATGAAATTAAATTAAATTATTAAATTAATTAAAGTTAAAATGAAAATAAAAAGAGAAAAGATTTTTTTTGAGTTTTTAGAGTTGTGAATTTTTATGAGAAAGATTAACTGAAATTTAAATTAAATTAACCCTAGTTCTATAATTTTATTTATTAGAAAAAATATTAAAGTTAAACTTAAATTAACCTAATTAATGAAAGTAATTTAATTTATAAAAAATAATGGTAAATAATTAATTATTGTGAAAGAAAAGAAAAAAGGATAAAAATACTTAAAAACCCTAATTCTACAAATTTTAAGTTAATTAAGAAAAATATTTGCATTAATCCTAATTTAACAAGCTAAAATTAATTAATAATATTTATTTACAAAATATTAAAATATAATGTATTTTTAATTTTGTCTTTTCTGATTTTTATGTTATTTTTATATTTTTATGAAAATAAATAAATTGAAGGAATTAATAAAAAGAAATAATTGGAAATAAACAAAATAAGGAAAAGAAAGAAAATTCAAACCATGGGGGGTTTGTCCCCAATTGGAGGTTAGTGTTTGGTAATTCAGGCCCATTAAACTCATGGCCTCGTTTGACTTTTGGGCTAGCATACACGTGCGTTGACTGCAGCATATCATGGTCTCTGAATCCTGGCCCTTGGTGGAGTGCAGTGGGACATGTGGACGGCTTGATGTTGTGGATGTATGATGCACCCTAGCACTGAAATTGCACATAAGCGTTAAATGAAAAATAATATGGAAAGGGGTGGGGACCTGGGGTTCGAACCCAGGTCCTGTGGTTTACCAATGCCTATGCGTGCCAAACGCGCTGTTTGATTTCTTTGTATATTACATAACCAATAAACCTTATAAAATAAAAACAAACGTTAGTGGGAATTTTAGCGCGAAATTTGAATGAACCACTTACGCCTCGCTACCTAGCCTTCTTCTTCCTCGTTCCCTGAAACAAAAGGGTTAGCAACGGTTTTGAACCGTCCCCAAAACCTGCCATAATTCAAAATAGCGATTAGGAATCCTTGCATTAGAAATTAGGCGCGACATATGGATTTGATTGGCATGAAGCTTCTGAATCTGATGGCATGGGTCACAAGTCTTAATTTTTCTTTGAATGTAAAGCCCCAATTTTCCAAGTCTGAAACCCTAAGGTGCTTCAATGGAAATTCTTCATATAATGCGTGAAAACTCAATTAAATCATATGGTTAGTTCCAGAATCATCCAATTAGTATGAATCCATGAAAAAAATGCAATAGAAATGCTTGAATACTAAAACACGATTATGAACAAAATGTGAAGAAGTTTGAATCCTATTCACCAATTCTGGGCGTTAGGGACGTGGAAAGTGATTCAAAAACGTTTCTTGATGTCTCAGGAAGGTGATGAGATGATTATCTCAGCTTGAATCGCCCTGGAAGACAGTTTTTAGTATTGGACTTTTTTGAGAAAATTCAAGTTTTTGTTATGGCTTTTTTGCGCAGCTGGGAGGTTATGGGCACGAGGGTTAGCATATGTATATATGTGTGAGTGATTAGGGTTGAGAATTTGATCAAAAAAATTCATGAATTGATGATAAGATATTTGATTTTCCATGCATTAGTTTTCAAATCTTTTTCATGCAAACTTAGTTCAAATCATGTTCAAGCACCAAGATCCTTTCCAAATCTGATTATACACAAAATCTTGAGACTATTTCATGCACAAAAAGATTTAAAAAGTTAAGCTTAGTATTTTCTACATATTTATTTTAATTAAATGAATTATTAATAATTAAAAATCCAAATAAATAAATAAAAATGATAAAAAAACTTCCCTTTGGGCCAAATGGTCGTGCACATGCCTTGGATGATGAATTGTGGAAGAAAAAGAGGCCCATTAGCATTTTTAGGTCATTTGAAGCAATGTTGACTTTTCAAAATACCTAAAAATTTCCCAACTTCCACAAGGCATAACTTGCTCAATTTTTAAGCTTTGCTCATGTTCTTGGACATTTTGGAAAGGTCTTTGAGTCCTCTAACCAATGCCTTCGGTCCCATGTCATTTTGATTTACCAATCTCAAGTTATGGCCTTTGACTTAAAGTCCCTTTTTGTTGACTTTTGAAAATGACCTATAATGTTGAAATTGATAACTTTTTGTGAGAGCATTTCTTGGACTTGAAGTGTGAAGAGGAGTTGTAGGAAATGTCTTTCTCTTCAAAATGAGCTTTGGATGGAATTTTTCTGATAATCCATGTGGAAGTTATGCCCTGGTCAAGTTACAGTTGACTTTTTCAATTGTCCAAATATGGAAACTTTTGCATCTTGAGACTTTTTGAGCCAAGCTTTAAGAATCATGATCAAGTATTGATCAAATGATGTTTGTGGATTCTGGAGCTTCAAACGACGATGAATGAACCAGGGATGGTTACTACCTCAACAGGAACGATGAGAGAACCTTGGATGATTACAACCTCAACAGGAACGCTGAGAGAATCTGGGGACGATTACTACCTCCGCAGTAACGGGGAGAGAACCATAGGCGACTACAACCTCAATAGCAATCATTGAGAGAATCTTGGATAACTTCAACTTCAACAGCAGTCGTTGAGCGAATCTTGGGATGATTACTACCTCCGCAGGATCGAGGAGAGAACCATAGGCGACTACAACCTCAATAGCAATCATTGAGAGAATCTTGGATAACTTCAACTTCAACAGCAATCGTTGAGCGAATCTTGGGATGACTACTACCTCCGCAGTATCGGGGAGAGAACCAAAGGCGACTACAACCTCAATAGCAATCATTGAGAGAATCTTGGATATCTTCTACTGAGTCTTTATCAGGAAAATCTGTTAGGGGTCGATTTAGCTGGACTAGAGAAGGCCTTGGACTGGATAAGAAACAGAAAAATCTTAGGGTCGATTTAGCTGAACCGGTCTAGGTCTTGAAATCTTCAAATGGAATAAGTGTCATAACGTCGCCATGCCTGGGTCACATCTGAACCATATCTGGAAGGAAATCTGGAAGAAGTATCAGAACGTCGCCATATCTGGTTCACATCTGAACTATATCTAGAAGGAAATCTGGAAGCAGTATCAGAACGTCGCCATATCTGGTTCACATCTGAACTATATCTAGAAGGAAATCTGGAAGCAGTATCAGAACGTCGCCATATCTGGTTCACATCTGAACTATATCTAGAAGGAAATCTGGAAGAAGTATCAGAACGTCGCCATATCTGGTTCACATCTGAACTATATCTAGAAGGAGTCGCGTTAGTTGATAGTAATCATCTTTGTATTGACCTTTCCTGAAAAAGTAAAGCATCAGTTGTATGCAAGATCTTGATGCATGAACTGCATGATTTCAGGATGTCCTCAAAATTGATGAGATTCGTGTAATATGATGCATATGCATGCTATAATGTATGAAGATGTAATGTTCATGAATGTATTTTTTCGTCTTAGGAAAATAAATCCTTGACGGGTGCCGGGAAGTCACTCCTGGGCTGATGTTGGAAAGTAGACCTTTGCTTCCGCTGGGGATGATAGTTGCAAGCATACCGGTAGGAGAAGATAACTCCGTTGGGGAATAAGCTTGGCGAATGGATTACTCTGCGAGGAGAAAATTACTCTAACGATCTTGCTGGGGAGCAATACTCTGTGGGGAGAGAGATACTTTGCTGAAATGTTGATAATAACTTCACTGGGGATACCATTGTTGTGTTGGAAGTATTGATAAACTTTGCTGGGGATAAGAAGACTTCGCCGAGGACGATCTCTCCGTGGCTTTTGGCTGAGGATAACCCAGTTATATCCTGGTAAGGAAATAACTCTTTGAATAAAACCGGGAGACGCGTGTTCGTGCTCTGCGAGGGTAAGCTTCCAGAATCTACTGGGGATAAGCTTACTGCTTGGGGAGATGGATTCCAACTTTCTTGGGGAAACTGGATTGGACTCTCCTGGGGAAGTATTGAACTGTATTGGTTATGTTCTTCGACGGAACCTACCTTCATACCTTGGAGGACCGAACAATTAGATTGCTTAGACAACTCTTTACTGCCCCTGTTTCAGTGGGAGAAGGCACCTGTGAGGGTAGTTGACAAATCTTCTGGTAGACAGGTGACTAGATGCCGGGACATAGTCGTACGCTGAAATCCCTAACTTTTGCCTGGACCGCCCTTTCGGGTTTTCAGTCCACCGGGATACCCTTTTTTGCCCAAGCCGCCTTTTTAGGTTTTCGACTTGCCGGGTGTACAGATTTTTTTCATTTCATCCCTTCATTTTGCCCGAACCCTTTTGGTTCTCCGGGAAGCCCTTATTTTTGCCTAGGTATGTCAACCTAGCGGGTCTTTGATCACGCGCAGTATTTTTCCGACTATGTCCGTGCTTTCAGGACATAGGGAGTTGCCCCTGTTAGAAGTGTTTCGTCATGCCACCAGAAGGTGTTTGATTAGGCAAGATTCGTTGCTGGAGTGCCCCAAGTGACTCAGGCGGAGATTTGCCCCAGGCTATTTGGCCTTTGAGAGATTCTCCAAATCTTGATTGGACTGCCCCAGATGATGGACCATGGTCATGTCATGCCCCTTGATTGGAAATACTTCTGTTCATTAGGCATTCGTCGTGCGAATTTCTATGCTGTTCAAACAAAAAGTCATATGCAAACAAAGTTATGTTAAAAATGCAAAGCCTATGTCTGTTTTGAAGATTTTGAAGATGCATTCTTTTTCCATAAAACAAATGAATGTTTGTAAACGTGATGTCAACTCCGTATTTACCGTAGGCCTTAAGGAGTCAGGATACCTTTCGTAACAGTATGCTTTCGAATTAACCCATGCTTCAGCTAGGACTTTTAAGGGTTATAACGTGGCTTGGTTCACGGTTTAAGAAACAAAGGATAAAGGCTCAAATTATTTGTACCCACCCGCTCTTCGTGATGTTCTCCAAACCTAAACTCAGTTGATCATACGTTAGACCTTGTTTGAGTCTTTGCTCTGATTTTCCGGTGATGATTCAGATATTGATGATTGATTCTGAATAGGCAGTCATTTTTGTTTTTGTTGAGGGTTTGTATGACCTCTTTCTTTTTTGATTTTTTTTTTGTTATCCCTTTCTTTTTGCCTGAACTGTTTCCTTTTTTGGAATTACAGTCAGCGGGATGCCCCAGTTTTGTAAGTCTTCTTCATGGGTTTTGACTTAATGGGCTTTTTATTTTTTTTGAGATATAATGACTGCCTATCTGTATGATTATTCAGAACCATCACTGTCTTTTATTTTGTAAGGACCTCTTTGGTGCCATTCGTTATGCACTTGGATCAACTGAGAGACTACCCTGCCCCAGGTTATGATTAAGGGTTTTAAATTTCGAAAAGAAAAACTCCTACTTCTTTGGCTCAGAGGGGTTGACGAGGGATTATCATCCTTATAACTCCAGTGTTTAGGGATTGAAACAATGCATGTACCTCATCAGCGGGGCCTGTTCAAAAGCATACTGTAGATTATGGTATCGTTTTCGTCATCCTCCCTCAAGAGGCTTAGAATTATTAACCGAGAGTTAATCATCACAAAAATATGAAAACAGTTTTGAATATAATGAAAATAATTGTATTAATTCCCAAAACAGACACATGCGATGCATTGATAGAATAAAAGAGTTTGCTATGACATTAATTGTTTGTATAAGCAAAGAAAAAATACAACTCGGCAATTCAAATAAACAAAAGGTCTTCAATGATTGGGCAACGGAGCAGTGATTATGTTCGGAGTCTCAGGTACTTCAAATTGAATCTCTCCGGCGTCGATCATGTCTTGGATCTTGTTTTTGAGAGGCCAGCAGTTGTCCGTAGTATGCCCCGGGCTATCAGAATGGTACGCGCACCTATCGTTGGGATGATAGTTAGGAGCAGAAGTGTTCGAATTCCGAAGAGGAGCCCTTAAGGTGATCAGCCCTGCCTTCAACATTTGTTGTAGTGCTTGATCCAGCGACATGTTGATCTTGGTGAACTGTTGTTTGGGTGCGCTCTCCTTGCGCTGCTGCCCCTGTCCTTATTGAGCAGGTCTAGGATTGGAGATCTGGGTTGCCCCTACCTCATGACGGTTCTTTTTACCATGCACAGCATTGGACTCTTTCTTTCCATGATGAGGCTTTTTATCAGAAGGTGCAGCCTCTTGAATCTTCCCAGACCTGATGCCAGCTTCTATTCGCTCTCCAGTCAAGATAAGATCCGTGAATCCAGCAGACGAATTCCCAATTAGATGGTTATAGAATGGACCAGACAGGGTCCCCAGGAACATGTCCACAAGTTCACGGTCAGTTAGCGGCGGTTGTACCCTACCAGCCAGGTCTCTCCATTTCTGCGCATACTCTTTAAAACCTTCTCCCGATCCTAGCGACATACCCTGGAGTTGGGTACGCGTAGGAGCGAGGTCGGCATTGTACTGATACTGCTTGTAAAAAGCAGTAGCCAACTCCTCCCAGTTACGAACCTTGGTTCCATCCAGCTGATAGAACCATTCGAGATGAGTCCCTGAAAGACTTTCCTGGAAGAAGTGGATCCACAAGTTCTTGTCCACAGTATACGGTTGAATCTTCCGCACATAAGACCTGAGATGCAGCCCGGGACAGGATTCCCCATCGTACTTAGCAAAAGAGGGTGCTTTGAATTTGTGTGGGATCACCACACCAGAAGTTAGACCCAAATCTCCGAAATCCAAACCAGGTACTTTTTGAATTTCCATTGCATTCAGACGGTCTTCCAACTGCTTGTACTTGTCTTCAGCAGGAGGGTATTGTTCGTCGTTGAAATCTGTCTCGTTGTCGGAGACCACTGGACTGGGAACCCTTTCCTCCTGATGACTGCCTTCCCCAACAGATGGAGTAGTCCTCTCAGTTTCATTCTGCAGTGTATTCCCATATCTGCGCCTAGGGTTGAACAGCACAGTCCTCTTCTTCTTCTTTTTCAAGAGCAAGGTCTTCAGATCTTGTTGCCCCTGGGCCAAATTCATGATCAGCTCCTGGAACTGGGTATTCTGAGCCTGGAGGGCCTTGATGGACTGCTCAGTTGATGATTCAGGATTCATGACGATCGGCTGAAATAAACAGCGAAGAATGTGAGAGACCTGTCAAAAGGGCACCTGCAATGATGTGTATGATATGCATGCAATGTTTTCAAGGACCTCGCAGGGTAAACAAGAAAATTGTTAGCATTGGAAACTGGTGGCTTGATTGAATGTACTTCATATTGTTGAGAGTCCTTCTTCAAGGGTCAAAAGCTCACCATATCAAGTGGGTCATAACCCCTGACAACCTTGACTAGAGGAAAATAAATCCTCTTTGTCCCTTGCTAGACGTTTGATTCATCATGACCTGCATCACAAGCCCTTGAGATCCTTGAAATAGGTTAGGATGTATGCAATGGTATGATGTTATGCTATGCATGGGATAATGTAGGTAAACCCTATTATGAGTCCCAATTAAGGACTGTAAACAAAACCTGCAAGAAATTCAAGTAAACCCTGTTATGAGTCCCAGTTAAGGACTATAAACAAAACCTGCAAGAAACTCAAGTAAACCCTGTTATGAGTCCCAGTTAAGGACTATAAACAAAACCTGCAAGTAGTTCATGTGTCAGCTAACAAGCATGCAAATAGTCAAGTACGAAGGCACACAAGTCACACCAAACAAGCCCTTAGGGTTTAGGCCAGCATGGGGTTTGGGTATTACCCTCTTGAAGTTAGTGGGCTCAAACCTGTCCTATCAAAGTAACCGGGTTCTTAGTGGATCCCAATATCATTGACTACCCTCAATCGGTCATAACTCCAGCGTCGCAATCTTTTCTTGCGGCCAGAACCATCACGAGAGTTTAGCCTCAATGGGCGTAGCATACTACTACTGTTCTAATGGCCAAGTTGGGTCATTTAAGGTTCTAAGGTCTGTTGGTGCTTAATGACTCCTTGGAAGACCCATATTCTCCCCGTTTCAACACGAGGGATATCGGTACTGACCAAGGTGCCACACCAACGTAGCCACTGCTTCACCCATGTCGGTATACGCCGGACAGGTCCCTCACAGATTATGCTACCTAAACAGGGTATCCCCAGATCCGGGTTAGGATCTATGTAACTCCCATGCAACCCACAAATTTAAAGCAGACAAGTCAATACAATTGAAAACACAGTTATGAACTAACCCTAAGGTACACCTCACTTTTAGAGTATTTTCCCCAACAGAGTCGCCAGTTCTGTGATCGGTGGATCTGGAACTGACTGTTTAACGCTGGTTCGCGAAATGTCGCGGAAGCAAGAGTCGCCACCGTCTTTTATTTTCTCCAAATGGAAAGGACAAAAGCACAGAAAAATTCCTTATAGAGATTGCTCTCGGTTCGGGAGGTAGATTATAGAAAGGGAAGGTGTTAGCACCCTTTCTATCCATGGTTATCCATGGGCTCTTAGATACTTGCTCATTTGTGTTTTCAAAATTATTTGTTTGCTTTTCAACTGTGGGTTTTAAAAAGTTTCTTTGAAAATTCCAGTTCGACTCTTGTATCGGTCCTCAAGAGTGTTTGAAAAATTGCTTTCGAAAGCTTTTTGAAAAGGTGTCGGTGTGAAAAGTATTTTTGATTTGTTTTTGAAATTAGAGCAAGTACCTAGAGTCGTCTACCTACCCTAAGGAATTCATCTGTGTAAAGGTCCTTTAAAGTAGTGCCATCCCACCATTGAGAGGTAGGTAGCACCACCGTTGGAGGTGTTCGGGTCAATTCGAAGGTTCGGGACATGGTGATCACCGGAGCAATGGGAAGATACCTTAGAAGCTACCCTCATGCCAGGTTCCCGGATCATGAGGACTTACTAAGACATCCTCTACTCGACGATCACCTTTCGAGGCAAGGCAACAGTGAGACGTACCCTAGGGGTGGTGTGTGATTTCGTGTGTCAGATTCATTTGCATTTATCTTGTTCATGTCAAAGTGATCTATGCGTTTGTTTTTATTTTTTCATTCATTCTTGCATGCATTTAAAAAATTGCGAGAAAGGTAAAATTCTAAACTATTACAAAGGCGCGGGTCCATATCGCCAAATTAAAATCCCGAACCCGATTTGACAGAAAATAAAGAAATAAGGTAAAGTGCGAGAAATTAAGTTTACACGGCTTTGGGAGAATTACACAAATAATTAAAGGGAAAGAAATAAATGCGCGAATTGAATTAAAATTGGAAACGAGGGCGTTGGACCTTTTTTAATGAAATTAAATTAAATTATTAAATTAATTAAAGTTAAAATGAAAATAAAAAGAGAAAAGATTTTTTTTGAGTTTTTAGAGTTGTGAATTTTTATGAGAAAGATTAACTGAAATTTAAATTAAATTAACCCTAGTTCTATAATTTTATTTATTAGAAAAAATATTAAAGTTAAACCTAAATTAACCTAATTAATGAAAGTAATTTAATTTATAAAAAATAATGGTAAATAATTAATTATTGTGAAAGAAAAGAAAAAAGGATAAAAATACTTAAAAACCCTAATTCTACAAATTTTAAGTTAATTAAGAAAAATATTTGCATTAATCCTAATTTAACAAGCTAAAATTAATTAATAATATTTATTTACAAAATATTAAAATATAATGTATTTTTAATTTTGTCTTTTCTGATTTTTATGTTATTTTTATATTTTTATGAAAATAAATAAATTGAAGGAATTAATAAAAAGAAATAATTGGAAATAAACAAAATAAGGAAAAGAAAGAAAATTCAAACCATGGGGGGTTTGTCCCCAATTGGAGGTTAGTGTTTGGTAATTCAGGCCCATTAAACTCATGGCCTCGTTTGACTTTTGGGCTAGCATACACGTGCGTTGACTGCAGCATATCATGGTCTCTGAATCCTGGCCCTTGGTGGAGTGCAGTGGGACATGTGGACGGCTTGATGTTGTGGATGTATGATGCACCCTAGCACTGAAATTGCACATAAGCGTTAAATGAAAAATAATATGGAAAGGGGTGGGGACCTGGGGTTCGAACCCAGGTCCTGTGGTTTACCAATGCCTATGCCTGCCAAACGCGCTGTTTGATTTCTTTGTATATTACATAACCAATAAACCTTATAAAATAAAAACAAACGTTAGTGGGAATTTTAGCGCGAAATTTGAATGAACCACTTACGCCTCGCCACATAGCCTTCTTCTTCCTCGTTCCCTGAAACAAAAGGGTTAGCAACGGTTTTGAACCGTCCCCAAAACCTGCCATAATTCAAAATAGCGATTAGGAATCCTTGCATTAGAAATTAGGCGCGACATATGGATTTGATTGGCATGAAGCTTCTGAATCTGATGGCATGGGTCTCAAGTCTTAATTTTTCTTTGAATGTAAAGCCCCAATTTTCCAAGTCTGAAACCCTAAGGTGCTTCAATGGCAATTCTTCATATAATGCGTGAAAACTCAATTAAATCATATGGTTAGTTCCAGAATCATCCAATTAGTATGAATCCATGAAAAAAATGCAATAGAAATGCTTGAATACTAAAACACGATTATGAACAAAATGTGAAGAAGTTTGAATCCTATTCACCAATTCTGGGCGTTAGGGACGTGGAAAGTGATTCAAAAACGTTTCTTGATGTCTCAGGAAGGTGATGAGATGATTATCTCAGCTTGAATCGCCCTGGAAGACAGTTTTCAGTATTGGACTTTTTTGAGAAAATTCAAGTTTTTGTTATGGCTTTTTTGCGCAGCTGGGAGGTTATGGGCACGAGGGTTAGCATATGTATATATGTATGAGTGATTAGGGTTGAGAATTTGATCAAAAAAATCCATGAATTGGTGATAAGATATTTGATTTTCCATGCATTAGTTTTCAAATCTTTTTCATGCAAACTTAGTTCAAATCATGTTCAATCACCAAGATCCTTTCCAAATCTGATTATACACAAAATCTTGAGACTATTTCATGCACAAAAAGATTTAAAAAGTTAAGCTTAGTATTTTCTACATATTTATTTTAATTAAATGAATTATTAATAATTAAAAATCCAAATAAATAAATAAAAATGATAAAAAACTTCCCTTTGGGCCAAATGGTCGTGCACATGCCTTGGATGATGAATTGTGGAAGAAAAAGAGGCCCATTAGCATTTTTAGGTCATTTGAAGCAATGTTGACTTTTCAAAATACCTAAAAATTTCCCAACTTCCACAAGGCATAACTTGCTCAATTTTTAAGCTTTGCTCATGTTCTTGGACATTTTGGAAAGGTCTTTGAGTCCTCTAACCAATGCCTTCGGTCCCATGTCATTTTGATTTACCAATCTCAAGTTATGGCCTTTGACTTAAAGTCCCTTTTTGTTGACTTTTGAAAATGACCTATAATGTTGAAATTGATAACTTTTTGTGAGAGCATTTCTTGGACTTGAAGTGTGAAGAGGAGTTGTAGGAAATGTCTTTCTCTTCAAAATGAGCTTTGGATGGAATTTTTCTGATAATCCATGTGGAAGTTATGCCCTGGTCAAGTTACAATTGACTTTTTCAACTGTCCAAATATGGAAACTTTTGCATCTTGAGACTTTTTGAGCCAAGCTTTAAGAATCATGATCAAGTATTGATCAAATGATGTTTGTGGATTCAAAATGAGATGTTGACCAAAAATTTGAACTTTTGATTGTCAAATGACCATTTTGCCCCTACAGTTGACTGTAGTGCAATTAGGTTTTTTGACTGTGCAATTTTGAGCTGTAAGTCTTGAAACTTGGTATGAGGATGCTTGACCATGTTTGTAGGTATGTGGGACTTGATTGGACCCTTGGAAACTTCATTTTCTTAGTCAGAACCAAAACCCTAATTTTGACTATTAGGAGGCCCGTGAACTGTGCAACCCTTGGGGAATTTTGAAGTTTTGACTTTGCAATTCTTGAAGAATATGGGAGGGCAAATTTTGGGGTACAACAGTGAGTATTTTGTACAAAACGAACACCCTGAATCCTATCATTAAGATTCCTATTTATACTAATTTGACCCTAACGGTCTATAATAGAGTGCGACGTTCAAAGAACGCATGTCTTTCGAACCCATCAAACTTTCACGCGTCTCTTTGGATAAGATCAAACCTTTGAATTCGAAATCTCTTCCTTTTTGAAGCGCCAAATCAAACAATGTGACGGTCAAAGTATCCTTTCTTATGATACTTCGAATAATTTAATTCCCATTGGTTCGCAGACGAACCTTTCGACAATGCTTGATAAAAAGAAATTCTTGCTAGCTTTTTATCTATTGAAACCTTCATAGGAATTCCTTCATATTTTCTTTCGAACTTCTTTTCTTCCAAAATGTACTAATTTGTTTAAGAAATCATGTAATCGAAATTCCCAGTCATCAAATTTCCCCTCGAAAATGTGTATTTCGTTACACAAAGAAATAGCCATTTTTTAATAATAATCCAGAATTTTGATAGACCATATACTCATGATAACCTTTCACTATTGTAACATTATAAAAAAGTAATCACCTTTTTCCAAACGTCTATTCAGACGTGCGTATAGCAGTTTCATCATTACCATCTATAAAACAGTTCCCAAGGAAAAAATAGCTTAACCTCTTCTTCTTCCAATAACAAAAACACATGTTTCCCACTAGCTTGTTATGGGGTAAACTCCTCAATTAATATAAACCTTTTATAAACCCTTCATCTTCATCTTCACACTTCCATTTCTGAAACCCTCAATCTTTCAAAAATTCAAAACACAAACCATTTTTCAAATTCCAATCCAACACTTATTTCAACAATGTCGCCATCTAAAAAACAACAATCATCCAAGAACACCAAAGGAACAAGAACTTCAAAAAATATTACGCTTCAATCTGGGCTTGCTAGTGAACTCGTGACCTTTGAAAATCAGGAATTTATCTCCACTCCCAAATTCACTCCAGAACAAAAAGCTATTTATGCTTCTCAGGTACTCATTCCTTCTTCTCTTGCTGATAAAACCCTATGTTTCATGGGACCTTTGATTTCTACCGAAAATTTGGAAAAGTATGTAGAATTTTTTCCCGTCTACCATGAAACCAAACCAATAGCTAATAGAGCCAATCCTCCTAAGAAAAACGATGGCAATTCTGCTAAGAAACCCATAAAAGCTTCTAAAAAGAAAACTTCTGAGGAGACTTCAGTTTCCAAGATAAAGAGGGAAGTTTTTCAATTAGATTATATAACTGAAAACTTTAAACCCTTTCGATCATGCCCCTCATTAGACAAGCTCTATTTGTCTTGGCTCTCAAAAATCGAAAAGAAAAAATCCCAAGACTAGAAAGATTTGGGTATCTTCAATTTAATCCAGATGTCAAAATTGGGATTGAGTTATTGCCAACCTCTGCTATTAGCGTCTTTATATTTCTGGGATAGCACCTACAATAATTTTCATCTTCCTTGTGGGATGATGACTCCCACTCTTTTTGACATAGCCTCAATAACTAGACTTCCTCCAACTGGAGAAACTTTTGACCCTTACTTGCAATCAGATAACACTATTAACTTTCAAGTTAAAAATGCTAGCTTTGCTGCTTATATGAATATGTATCATACTGAGGTGGATGAAGTCACAGATATTGAACATATAGTTTTCCTTGCCCTATGGCTGTAAAAGTACATATTTTGTTATAAATCTCTACAGGTTGCTAGGAGATTTTTAACCATAGCTAACCAATTACACTCTGGTCGAAAGATATGCTTAAGTGAGTTACTCTTAGCTGGTCTTTATGAGAGCTTAGGGTCTGCTACTTCCAAGTTAAAAACTATGAAACTAGCACTAACTTTCTCCTTGCTGGCCCATATTGGCTCCTTCAGTTGTGGATAAATGCCACTTTCGAGCCATCGCTCAGCACCTATAAGACCATTGATGAAGAAGACCTTGATATTTCCAATCGAACCATCGAAGGCATCACGCTTCTACAATTAACCCTAAACGAGGAGGCAGAAAATATCCAAAAAAGCCTCACCAACTATATGATGATGTTTACGAATTGTAATGATTTTGTTCCAAACATGGCTCCTTTTGCTTATCGAACTCATGGTCCTGCATGGTTTAATTTACCCCTCGAAGAAGCTTTGCAGAATTCTGATTCTGAAATTGAAAACATATGGCAAGCATTCCTTTTGCCAAGGCTTCTAATCTCCAGGATCATGCCAGTGAAAAGCCATGTTTGCTTATTGGCCTATCAACCCAATTTCATATCTCGCCAATTTGGATTATGCCAACTTGTTCCTGAACCTATTTTCAATCGGAAGAAAGAGATTTGCGTAGCAGGAGTGAATTACATCTTTCAAGATATTGCAAAGTACCAAAACTATCATGCCAATTTTGCTGAATTCAAACTCACTTCGTTTCAACCAGCCTTCTATATGACCAAAAGTTTCTTCTCTTGGTGGACTGAGTTCTATTCCAAGAATATGTTTAACACTACTCAAATAAGCAAATGTCTAACGAAATATTTTTTGTTTGTGCAGGAAAATATTCAAAAAGGTAAGTTCACACACATCAAGGAAATCCAGGCGTTCCAGAAATACTTTGAAACTGTCTATGATCCAAATAATATTAGGCGAACTATTTTTGACGTAGCAAAAACTTTGAAAGAGAAATTTACTAAAAAACTTCCAAGCCTAAAAATTCCATCTTCCATAAAGCCTGAACATAGATATGAACTAGCTTTTCAATTGCAACCACCAAAATTTCCAAAGTTGGCAAATGCTGACTTTGGTTTAGCGTTTTTTCCGCCTTACCTAAATTGGTTTACTTGTGGAAATATTTTAACACCCTAAAAAATGATGCTCAAACACCTGCTAAGAGAGTGGTTTCAACTAAGCATACTCTGGACAGTTTCAAAGGTTTCCTTCACTATGACTTATCAGCAGTCTCTATTGTATCTGATACATATGAAGGTGTGGAACCAAAGGATTCCTTGATCCTTTCGATTGTCCTTTCAAATTTACTCAATATTATTCATTTAACCAACTTTCAAATACATGTCTATTGTTAGTTGTCGAGAGGAAAGTAGTCAAGAAAGAAATACTCGGATCGAAGGCAAGTTCGACTTTTAATCAAACTACTACAACCACCAAAGAGCCTTATTTCGCAGAAGACAAACCCTCACACAAGCCACAATCGAAGAAAATCAAGGTATGATTTTCAGAAACGAAATTTCTTCGAAATCCCTTGCACAATGCCTAACTATGACATTTTTCAGGTTAGTGGTCTTCCACCAAAATCTCCAGGAAAAAGGAATGCTAATGACAAAGATTTGGTGATTATTAAAGACGAAGAGGACAATGCTGAAGATATTCCTCCTACTCCTTTCAAAGCCAAGAAGAAAAAGAAAAGGACGAAAAAATCTATTAACAGTCCCAAACAATCTAATCAACAAGATCCTAAAGCAACAACCTTGCCCTTAATCCAAAAAGAAAATCAAACTCAACCTATCATTCAAGCAGCTCCAGAGCATATTGGAAGCAATGCTTCAAATGATGACGATCCAAAGGTAAGATTGAGATCCACAGGCTTTTCTTTGGAATATTTTATTATTCGAACTAACTATATTTATCTGTATAACAAGCAAACAACTTCCCCGGATTCTCTTGCCCATTTTAAAATCCCAACTCAAATTGGTCATGCTCAGCCTCAACTCAAACCTAGTGGGGTGGCACTCACAAAGGTTCTTCCACTGCTGCTCCCCAACTCGAAACTGGCGACCTTCAAAGTGAAGAAGTATTTTCCTCTCTTGATGACAACGTCTTAAAGGAATCTCGAAGGGCTGGCAAGAGGAAACAAGGTCCAATCGAAGATAGCCCTAGTGATTCTTCTCCAAAAAGGGTCAAATTCTATGAAGACTTTCTTGATGATGAGAAACATTTTTCAAAAGATGTTACCCATCATTTTTCCAACGAATGCGAAGGTGAAGTGGAGCAGACCAAAGATCAAGAAAATAGAAGCAATCAGGAGACAATTCCTACTGTCATTGAAGTACAAACTTCTGCTCATCCACACATTCAAACTACTTAAACTAAACCCGTAGCGGTAGAAATGTTAAGACAAAGACATTTGATTGACTTGACTTGTGCAGATCAAAATAAAAACCGCCACCGTGCTTTATTGTTTCCCAAGGAATGGGAAAAGATGAAATAACCCAAAAGAGGGGGGAAAGATTCTAGGTAAGGGGTTGGTTATGCAAAGGGAATGTATTAGTACCCTAAACATCTACGGTACTCCACAGGAACCTCTTTGTAAAATCTGTATATTTTGGCTATAAAATGTTGTATGTAAAATAAATCGTGGGTATGAGAACAAGAAGTATATTTTTTTATGATTTTTACACCAGTCGCAGTTGTGAACCTTTAGTGCCTATGTACCACCTTCTGTGCAATAGGAGATCAGGGTACACGTAGTTCCTCTTTAAAAATTTTAAAGCACAAGTGTGTTGGTTGATTTTAGGAGACGAGACTCATTGTCATTATCCGTGTGGAAAACATACTTACCACCCACAATTATGAGAAAGGAGAATTTGCATTATCTCAAAGTTGAGGATATGGCTTAGATTTTAAAATCAACAATACTTCACTCAACACCCAAGTGGAAAATATCTCACTTCACTACATATTATAGAAGTATAGTTGTTTGCATTACTACAAGGATTGACAAGAGTCTAATCTTTTGAGAAAAGTTTTTAAAGATAAAAGCCAAAATTGCAAAAACGTTTGAATGAGATTCATTAACTTTTAGTCTTCTCACAAAAAATGTCAAAGTATTGTTAAGTTGATTGAAATTTGATTAGGAAATAATTTTTGAAAATGCATGGACATAAGTCCAAGTTTATTATGAAAGTGATTCAAGTTTTAAAGCAAGAATAATTTTTAAAAGGAGGGAGAAGATTTTGAAAATAAAGAAGATGGGAGGAGATGAAGGGGTTATCCTAAAGCATAAGGTAAAAGTTAGGGAAAAGAACCATCTAACCAACAAGAAGCCAACACTTGACACAATGAGTCAATGTAGAATTACATCCTTTGGATTTGAAACCAAACAAACAATTACAATAAACCTATTTAAGAAAACCAAACTCCAATTGTATTAAGTCTTCACAAAATTCGACAGAGTAACAGTTGTATACAGATGAATTCCATATCACAGACAAAGCATGTAATCACAATAACCTGCACACAAATAAACAACCTGTGATACGGTGGGAGAACTGACTTGAGGTTTTGCGTTTGTATTCGCAAATGTTGCGGTTAGCAAGAGTCGCCACCGACTTTTTATTTTATCCTAAAGAAAGGTTAAAAAGCACAGCAAAAACCTTTTGAGATGTTTTCTTGGGTTCGGGGAGTAGATTATAGAAAGGGAAGGTATTAGCACCCTTTCTATCCATGGTTATCCATGGGCTCTTAGTTACTTGCTTAGATCGCTTGCCTTTTGTTTTCAATTGTTTTAAATGGTGCTTGAGTGTGTGGGTTTGAAAAAATGTTTTGAAAAGAGGCCAATGTGGTGGCAACCTTTATAATGATCCATGTGGGGATGTATACAAAGGTGTACGTCTTTTGAAAAAAAAAGTTTTCATTTGTTTTTGAAAGTTTTTGAAAGTGTGGTGATGTGTGATTTTGAAATTAGGCAAGTGTTTTGTTTTGCAAGTTTGATTCAAGTAACTAAGAGGTTATCTACTCCTAAATTTCTCAAAAGACTATTGCTATACCTTAACCCTTTTAACAAGTTTGCTCCACCATTGTATTTGGTGGGCAACCTTGTGTTAGGATGTGAAAGGGACAGGCGCGGGTCATCGTTTTAGACCATAATTGCAACGGCGTTAAATGTCTTTGGGCAATTTCTTTAAGGGACTTGATCATTTGTTTTTGTTTGTTTTTGAAAAGTTTTATCGAGGGACTATGATCATTCAAATTGCTTGCTTTGCCCAAAGAAGTTTAACATACAATATGGCCCATTTATTTGAAGGCAACAAGTGGAATACCCTAGGGGGTGCAAGTGTGATTTGTGTGTCCATTTTCATGCTTGTTTATCTTGTATTAGGTCAAACTATTTTTTATCGTTTTTTCGCATACAAACCCTAATTCTAACATGTTATCATTAGAAAGCAATAAAGTGCGAAATTAAAATTACTAAGCTATTACAAAACCAAATATGGGAAGGGGGGTACAAATGTTCAAATGGGGATATTGACAAGAATTTAAATCTAAATTATTACATCATTTGGATATTTGCAAGATAAATAAATTGCATAATTAAATGGAAATTAAATAAATATGTGAAATGCAAAAAAGAAAGTTTTTATGTGTATGAGAAAATATTATTTATGTAAAAGAGAAAGGAAAATAAAAATGTATCATTTTTTGGAGTATTTTGAATTTAGGGCAAAAAACCCTAATTTTAAAGAAAATGTATTATTATTTAATTTAATACAAGCATTTATTTATTATGTACAAAAATAAAATAAAATGAAGTATATTATGAAAAAAAGTATTTTGGTATCAAATATTAATAAAAATAAAAATTCAAGTATTTTTTATATTTTTATCTTAAATATATTAATAATCACATATATATATTAAACCCTAAATATGTATTATACAAAAAATAAGTATTTATTTATTATTTTAATAAAATAAATAAAAGAGTATTTTTTTGTGTGAAATATTTTCAGAAAGTAAATAAAAATAAAAATGGTATTTTTTTACATATTTTTCTATTTATCCTAAATAATAATATATATATGTTTATGTACAAATAAAGAAAATAAACAAATAAATATGCAATAAATGCAAAAAATGATGAAAAAAATATTTTTAATTTTCTAATGTCATGAGAAAAAATAAACAAAGTCAACCAAAAAAGAAAAAGTCAAAAATGTTAAAAAATAAACAAATGGGCTCAGGGGGGTGTAATAGCAAATGTGTGGTGTGAAGAGAAAGAACACAAAAGCCCAGCCCAATGAAACACTGTCTTCAACCTTTGGCCAAGACTGAGTTCAAAAAACGCGCGCCTCTTGCTTCAACATCAAGGTCCTGATTCTTTGATCCTTTGAACAAACTTCCAACACAAAACATGTAAAGCATAATCTCACGATTTCATACATATAAAGAACATGAACTATCTCTCAGAAATGAGAGAGAATTTCTTCTCTCCCAAATTCTGACCTAGTTTTTCTACCACTTTCAGAGCTCAAATTCTCTCTACTCAGACAAAAGAAATGAAAAGTAAAGCTATGTACATGTTCAGGGCTATGAGTAGGACCTTGTTTCTTCACAAACTTAAGACTAAAGATGCATAATAAGAGAGATACGAATTCAAACTTTTACCTGTGCAGTTGAACTTCTATGTGGAGAATGAGAGACTTTCAGTGCAATGTAATGATTGGAAAAGCTTCCTTGAGGTCCAGGGATGCTTTTTCAATGCTTACTTTGTCTTGAACCTTCTTGTATCAAGCTGTAGAACTTCACCTGCAAATCAAAGATGTGAAAATGGTGGAAGTGGTTAGAGCAACTACAGATCGTGCCTTAGCTTCTGGATAGCTTGCATAGGTTGTAAGGAAGGTAGAGAAACAAGTTTGGACAAAAATGCTTGAAGGGATTGAGAGATAGCACTCAATCTGCAGGGCTTGCTCTGTTTGAGCAGTTTTGTGGTGTTTCTGAGATGGAGAGTGTTTGAAAGGCAAATGGCTCGTGCAAAAGCTTGGTTGGGTAGTTTGGAATGTGTTTGATATCTTTTGTGTTGTGTTTTTTGCTGAAGAGAGAGTTGTGATAAGTTATGGACTTTTCTTCTTTTCTAAGCAACAAAAGCAAGTTGGTGTTCTAGGTCAGTATAGGACCCCCTAATGTGCTGCATAAACATCTCTTGATCAGTGTGTTATGCACATAATCTTGTGCTAAGCAGATCTTCTATGTACTTGTTTGATTTACCAATTGACATAAAGCAAACTTTTGTAAAAATGGAAAGTTCACTTTATCCAAAAATGGATCAATATTGTGTATAATGCTTGAATTCATGGAACAACACTTAGACACAATGAACAAGCATTAAATTAAGGAGTGTAATGTGGTTTAAGGACCTGCAAAGTAGCACAAACTATGCTGAGTTCAAATTTGCCAAGTTTATGAACATGTCTTGATGAAGAACAAAAGTGAATTTTTGCCAACTTGTGAAATTCGAATCTCTCAAGTTATGAGGTTGTTTGATGAGTTCTTGGATATTTTGGAAAGCTTGGAATGTGTACTACAATCCATCTTTGAAATGCAAATCAAAATTCCAAGTGGAAGGGTATGAAAAGTGGCCTTGAAGTAGGGTAGAAAACCTTGTCAAAATAGGTCAAATTTCACTAAGTTAAAAGATGGTTTAGTGCCCTTATTCAAAAAATCATAACTTGAGATACAAGCTTCAAATGAGAAAACTTTGTGAATCAAAGTTGTAGATTATGCAACAAGCTACAACTTTCATGTTTTGACTTTTGTTTGAATCCCAATGGATCATGGTGAAAAGATGGGGTAAAGTTGGGAAAAAATTAGGGTTTTCCATAACTTAGAAAAATTCTAAGTTATGAAAAATTCCATTTTCTAACCCTAATTTGCATTTTGAGATTTCTTGGTGAACAAGTTTCATGATTTGGAATGTTTTGATGAAAAATGAATCTTGACTCTTGATTTTGACCAAAAAGTCAAAGTTTGACTTTTCAGTATACAGTCAAAATTGATCAATTGACTGGGAAATTCAACTGTCAATCTTGTGTACTTGGGATCTTTTGAGCTTGATGAACATGTCAAGATAATTCCATTGAGTCCTTGAGTCCATATGTGAGCTTGGTTTGCCATTGGCTAGGTCAAACAGTCAAAAATTGCCTTTGTGCAGTCAAAACCCTAAAAAATGACCATTTTGCCCTTTTGATGATCTGATCAAATTTCTTGTGGAATTGTGATCCAAACTTGATCAAATGGTCCATGTGAGTTCATAATGTTGATGTGGATCAAATTTCATGAGGTTTGACTGTCAATTGGCCACAGTTGACTTTTTCCCCAATACAGCTGATTTCTAGGTCAACTGTCCAATTGACTGGGCAAAACTTGGAATCAAGACTTGAAACTTGGTATAGGTAAACTTGGGAGTCCAATATGAAGCATGAAAGTCATCTTAGGCATTTTAGGTCAAAACATCTTTAGGCAAACACAAACCCTAATTTGAGTCCACAGTGCAAGGAGAAGTCTTGAGCAGAGGAAACCATAACTGTATCTTGATCTTCAAAGGTCTTGTGATGAGAAAATGTTGAGGAAATGGGAGGGCAAATTTTGGGGTACAACAGTTGCCCCTGTTCAATCTTCTTGAACCTGAAGAGTTAGATTGGCAAGTTTGCCTTTCGTGACTCGAGGGTAAAAGAAGATTGGACACTAGAGTGCCCGGAAATTTGCACTCGCATGCTGGAGTCTCAACAATGTGGTGTCGGGAATGGGCTTATAGATGCCATTTGGAGAGATGACAGAACCTTGTCGGGAATGGGCTTATAGATGCCATTTGGAAGTGTCGGTCGCATAAGAGATTCCTTAGCGAAAACTCGTGTACTTGAGGAAGGAGGATGTTTTCCTGGCTTGTTACAGGTGTTTGATCTTCAGTCTCCTTATGCAGATATGCCCTGGCTAGATACAGGTATCGAATCTACAATCGGTTGCTCACAGATGTGCCCTGGCTGGATACAGGAGTCGAATTTGGAAATAGTCGTCAATAGATGTGCCCTGGCTGGATACAGGAATCGAATCTTCAAACTCTTCAGACGTGCCCTGGCTAGATACAGGAATCGAGTCTGGAAATGTGGTCAACATATATGCCCTGGCTGGATACAGGAATCGAATCTGGAGCTGTTGTAGTTGATAGATGTGCCCTGACTGGATACAGGAATCGAATCTTCGAACTCTTCAGACGTGCCCTGGCTAGATACAGGAATCGAGTCTGGAAATGTGGTCAACAGATATGCCCTGGCTAGATACAGGTATCGAATCTGGAATTGTGACAGTTGAAGGTAGTCGTTTTTGAGATTGTCTCTTTCCTGAAAAGGCAAAAAACGTAAGTTGTATGCAATGTCATGATGTATGATATGCATGATGATGTTCAACATGAGAGGTTGTATGCGTTTCGTCATGTATGTAAGCAAGATGTATGAAGATGTGAAATGTTTATGAGTGTAATTTCATCTTAGGAAAATAAATCCTTGACGAACGGCCGGAGAATTGCTCTGTGGAAGAGATACTTGGCCGAAGTTTTGATGAGAGGCCTGCTGAGGACTTTAATGATGGATTCCGCTGAGGATGATGATGATAAACTCCGCTGGGGAACTCCGAAGATAAACTCTGCTTGGGAATACCAAAGATAGACTCCGCTGGGGATTGAAGGAATTTTGCCGAGAGCGGTCTTCCGTGGCTTTTAGCTGAGGATAACCCAGTTATAAGTCCTTGCGAGGAAATAACTCTAAATAAAACTTGGGCGAGACGTCCGTTCTTCGCAGGGGATAAGCTTGCAGAATCTACTGGGGATGAGCTTTAAGACCTGCCGGGGAATGTTGTGCCTTTTCAAGATCGACGAGGAACCAACTCCGCTTGGGGAAAGTATTGTCGCATCCTGTCTTATTCTGCGGGGAATTGAGATGATTCGGCCACATTCTTCAGTTGAACCTACCTTGGTGCCTTGGCGGACAAAACAACCAGACTGCATTAGACAACTCCACATTGCCCCTGTCTCTGATGTCACCTGTAATTAATCTCTTGTTTTATATGCAAACATTTATGAATCAGCAATTTAATGTCAAATGCATATATAAAAAATGAACATTGAACGTTCTTCGCGAGACAAAACAAAAAAAAAGGAAAACAATGGTAATTTGTATGGACAAGTGAATTTGTATTGATTTAAACTTTGCCCGTGAATAGGCGTTTTTGTACAAGAGGCTGACATCCTAGTAAGAGGATATCGCCAAATAGCATAGAGTTTACAATTTGAAAAAGGAAACAAAACAGCTATGTGAACAATCCCACTGGGTTCCAACTCTGCTATCGCCTTTATGTCTTCGAACATCTCATCGCTTTGCTGCCTAATTTGAAGATGAAGTTGATTGGTCAATGCCGAAATCTGGAGCCAGATAGTTGATGCCGAATTTCGGATGCGAAGTGACCCAATGAGACATAGTGTTACGCTTTTATCCCTAACTTTTGCCTGGACCGCCCTTTCGGGTTTTCAGTCCACCGGGATACCCATTTTTGCCCAAGCCGCCCTTTCAGGTTTTCGACTTGCCGGGTGTACATTTTTTTATTCATTTCATCCCTTATTTTTGCCCGAACCCTTTTGGTTCGCCGGGAAGCCCTTATTTTTGCCTAGGTATGTCAACCTAGCGGGTCCTTTATTTATGCGTAGTATTTTTTCACTATGTCTGCATTGGCGGGGTGAGGGAGGTCGTCACCATCCATGGTGGTTAGGATCATGGCTCCTCCTGAGAACACACGCTTAACCACAAATGGCCCTTCGTAAGTAGGGGTCCATTTGCCCCGGGGATCACTTTGAGGAAGGATGATGCGTTTGATTACCAGGTCCCCAACTTGATACTCTTGCGGTCTGACTTTCTTGTTAAATGCCCTGATCATCCGTTTCTGATACGTTTGACCGTGACAGATAGCAGTGAGCCTCTTTTCGTCAATCAGATTTAATTGATCAAGTCGAGTCTGGATCCAATCATCTTCATTCAAGTCTGCATCCTTCATTATCCGGAGAGAGGGTATCTGGATCTCAATTGGCAAGACTGCCTCCATGCCATAGACCAAGGAGAAAGGAGTTGCCCCGGTTGATGTCCTTGCTGAGGTACGGTACCCATGTAGAGCGAACGGTAACATCTCGTGCCAATCCTTATAGGTCACTGTCATCTTCTGCACAATTTTCTTGATATTTTTATTGGCTGCCTCTACAGCCCCATTCATCTTCGGCCGGTAGGGAGAAGAATTGTGATGCTGTATCTTGAATTGTTCACAGAGTTCAGTGATCATTTTGTTATTGAGATTGGTACCGTTATCCGTAATGATTCTTTCTGGGACGCCGTACCGACAGATCAGATTATGCCGGATGAAACGCGCCACGACGCTCTTGGTTACTGTGGCATAGGAAGCTGCCTCAACCCATTTCGTGAAGTAATCGATCGCCACCAAGATGAAGCGATGCCCATTGGATGCCGTTGGTCGGATTTCACCGATCATATCGATGCCCCACATTGCGAAAGGCCAAGGTGCCGTCAGGACATTCAAAGGAACTGGAGGGATATGTACCTTGTCAGCATAGATCTGGCACTTATGACAAGTTCGGGAGTGTTGGTAACAATCGGCTTCCATTGTGGACCAGAAATATCCTGCCCGAAGGATTTTCTTAGCCATGGTGTGTCCACTGGAGTGTGTTCCAAATGTACCTTCATGCAGTTCCATCATGATTTTCTCCGCTTCAGCCTTATCCACACAACGTAGCAGGGTTGAATCATGATTCCGTTTGTAGAGAATGCCGTTGCTGAGGAAAAATTTTGCAGCAAACCTTCTCATGAACTTCTTATCATTGACGGATGCACCTTCAGGGTATTCCTGAGCTTCCAAGTACATCTTTACCTCGTGATACCAGGGTTTTTCAGTCACCTTCTCATCCTCGAGCTCGCAGCAGTATGCCGGTTCATCCAACTTCCAGATTATGATTCGGGGAGCCTCATTGTCCCATTTAACTTTGAACATTGAAGACATTGTGGCTAGTGCGTCCGCTAGCTGATTCTCCTCTCTAGGGAAATGTTCGAAAGTTATCTCTTCAAAGTGAGGGAGTAAGGTCGACACATACTCTTTGTAAGGAATAAGATTCGGGTGTTTCGTATCCCACTCGCCCTTGATCTGATTGATCACGAGAGCGGAATCTCCGAAGACACTTAGGAATTTTATCCTTAAGTCGATTGCAGCTTGTAAACCCATGATACATGCCTCATATTCTGCCATATTGTTGGTGCAGCTGAAACATAATCGGGCGGTGAGGGGAGTATGAGTTCCCTTGGGAGATATGATTACAGCGCCAACGCCGTTACCCAAAGCATTGGAGGCTCCATCAAAATGCATAGACCATCG
Organism: Vicia faba; assembly: GCA_948472305.1. Taxonomy (NCBI): domain Eukaryota; kingdom Viridiplantae; phylum Streptophyta; class Magnoliopsida; order Fabales; family Fabaceae; genus Vicia; species Vicia faba. The sequence goes on along the minus strand of OX451738.1, from coordinate 63,526,936 downwards.
GGATCCTTCCTCAGGTCCTTCATCCGGTCCAGGTACCTCGCAGTCGGTTACCACCATGATGTCTTCGTCCGGAAAATCAAAGTTTAACGATTGGTAATCGTCCACAGGTTGGTGTGCCAAATGATCAGCCAGTACACTTCCCTTAATTGCTTTCTGAGTTGTATACTGGATGTCATATTCTGTTAAGATCATTTGCCATCTCGCTATTCTCCCAGACAGAGCGGGCTTTTCAAATATGTACTTGATGGGATCCATCTTTGAAATCAATAAGGTAGTGTGAGTCAGCATATACTGTCTCAGCCGGCGAGCAGCCCATACAAGAGCGCAGCAAGTTTTCTCAAGCAGTGAGTAACGAGACTCACAGTCGGTAAACTTTTTGCTCAAGTAATAAATAGCGTGCTCTTTTCGACCAGACTCGTCATGCTGCCCCAGCACACACCCCATTGAATTATCAAGCACTGTTAAGTATAGTATCAGAGGTCTTCCTTCCACCGGTGGCATAAGAATGGGTGGCTCTTGGAGATATTCCTTTATTCTTTCAAAGGCGGCCTGACATTCATCATTCCAGCGTACCACTTGATCTTTCTTCAGTAATTTGAAGATTGGCTCACAAGTAGCAGTTAGATGTGAGATGAATCGGGCAATGTAATTCAGTCGTCCTAGGAAACCTCTGACTTCTTTCTCTGTTTTTGGAGTGGGCATCTCTTGTATGGCTTTTACCTTGGCAGGATCCACCTGAATACCTTTATCACTTACAATGAAACCTAGCAACTTTCCGGATCTTACCCCAAAGGTGCATTTGTTGGGATTCAACCTCAGCTTGTATAACTTGAGTCGGTCAAATAACTTCCTCAGATGGTCAAGGTGCTCCTCCTCAGTTTGAGACCTTGCAATCATGTCATCAACGTATACCTCAATTTCATGATGGATCATATCATGAAATAAAGCAACCATGGCACGTTGATAGGTCGCCCCAGCATTTTTCAATCCGAAAGGCATGACCTTATAACAGAAGGTCCCCCACTGAGTCACGAAGGTAGTCTTCTCCATATCCTCTGGAGCCATCTTAATCTGATTATACCCTGAAAAACCATCCATGAAGGAGAACACCTTGTGTTGAGCTGTATTGTCAACAAGGACATCGATGTGAGGTAGGGGGAAGTCATCTTTGGGGCTGGCCCTGTTCAAATCCCTGTAGTCGACACACATTCTGACTTTACCGTCCTTCTTCGGCACTGGCACAACATTGGCAACCCACTGAGGGTAAGAAGTCACTGCAAGGAAACCGGCATCAAACTGCTTCATAACCTCGGCCTTGATCTTTTCAGACATCTCTGGACGCATCCGTCGAACTTTTTGCTTTACCGGAGGGCAATCTTTCTTGGTTGGCAGATGGTGAACTACAATGTCGGCATCCAAACCAGGCATATCTTCATAGGACCAAGCAAAAATCTCCATGTAGTCTTGTAGCATCTGGATCAATCGTTGCTTCACGCTGAGCTCTAGATTGGTACCAATCTTGACCTCTTTCCTATCTGTCTCAGTACCCAAGTTAATTGTCTCCACAGGCTCTTCGTGTGGTTGAATAGCCCTCTCTTCCTGAAGTAGCAGTCTCGCAAGTTCACCAGGCACTTCGCAATCGTCTTCACCTTCGTCTTCGGCCAAGTTGATCGGATTTTCGAAGTCATAACTGGCGGTAGCAGGGCTGTTACCAGTGAGATCCAGAGTGGATTGAAACCTGTATAAGTGAGTGTGTGTAAATATAGCTGTTTTGCAATATGTATAACACAGAAAGAAAAAAGAGCACAAGATTTGAAATGCAACAAACGTCCAATGTTTTGATTGATGATATATGAAAATGTCATACAAAAAGCCCTCACAAATGGAGCTATGATGCCCCGGGTAGGACACCGAGCCAACAGAGTTTTAACATATTGTTTGTTACAAATTTGGAAATCAAAAGAAATCAATTACTGCGTGACAAATGTGATAGGGGTAAAATCCTTTGCCGTCCAGTTGCTAGGTCCGTTGCTGGTAGTCGGGTATATCCAACTGTCAAACTCAACTTCCTCCACATCCTCCTCGATAGCATTCACCCTTGAGCTGGAAATAAACACCAGAGCCTTTCCGATCTTCTCTTTGCACACCGCCTTCTGAGCCTCTGCAGTAAAGCCTAGCCCAAACTTGTCGTTCTTCTGAGTGAAGTTAGGAAGCTGACCCCAGTGTGCACAATTGCCTTTCTGAACCACAGCCCGGGCATCCCTTAGGGAAGCCATCTTCAAGGAATCATTCTCTTCGGCCATTGTCTCTGCAGCTGCTGAAATTGGATGTACCTCCTCGAAATGCTGGAAGGGGGTTTCAATGAACTCTCCGTCCATCTCGATGTACCTGAAGGAATTCAAATGGCTCACCATATACTCCTCTTCTCCTTGCACAGTGACGATCTTCCCCCTGACAGGATACTTCAGCTTCTGGTGCAAGGTGGAGGTCACTGCCCCGGCTTTATGGATCCAAGGTCGACCCAACAGACAAGAGTACGATGGACGTATATCCATCACGTAAAAGGTAGAGTCAAACACTTGAGAGCCCACACGAATAGGGATGTTAACCTCTCCATGAACCATCCTTTTGGAACCGTCAAAGGCCCTGACGATGATATTGCTGGGTTTCAACTCCAGGCCTTCATAATCCAGGCGATCCAAAGCCTTTTTCGGTAGAACATTCAAGGAAGAACCAGTGTCCACCAATACATGGGCCAGAGTAGTGCCCCTGCATTCAATAGAGACATGCAGGGAATCATTGTGGTCTCTCCCTTTTGCGGTCAGGTCAGCATCTGAAAAACCCAAGCCGTTGTCCGCCGTCAGATTCGCTATGCAGTCAGTGAACTGGACTGCAGACGTCTCTTGTGGCACATGGGCCGTCTTGAGAAATGAGATTAAGGCCTTAGCATGGGCCTCGGAGCATAGCAATAGGGAGAGCAGGGAGATCTTGGAGGGTGTATGCCCCAACTGCTCGACAACATTAAAATCACTTTTCTTTATTATTTTCAGAATCTCCTCCATTTCTTGTCGGGAGGCCTCAGCATTTACGGGTATTGGTGCCTCCATCCGGGCAGGCTCTTCTTCAATCCCTTTGCCCCGAGCATTTGATGACTCGGCAGCAGGGGACACAATTTGATCAGCAACAGGACTAGGTAAACTTGCAGGTTTTATGAGGAGGGGTTTTCGAATAGCGGGCGGCGCAATGTCAGGCGAGAAGAGCCTGCCACTGCGGGTGACCTTGGCTGGACCAGTGATATCGCAGATACTGGCACTAGCGTCGAATTCTTGCTTGATTCCATTTACATATACGTCTGCCCCATAATGCCAGGGGACAGCTTTATCAGACACGTAGGAGAGGGGCCCTGGAACAGTAATGATCACAGGCGCAATTGTCATGATTTGAATAGGCTTCTTTGGGGGAGCCTTGATTGTATTTTTGAAGATGGTAATTACAGAAACTTCTTTCGTCGGAACCAATTGAATAGCAGTCTTTTTGAATAGAATCTCCTTGCTATCCATTAGGCCTTGGATGCCTAACCTCAGCAGGGGACAATCAGATAGGGAAATAGCACAGAATGGGCAACCTTCGCCGCAACCCGGAAATAAACCGGCCCGCAGTAGGTTCTTCTTAACAGTCTTCAGAGGGGTAACAACTTCATCTACCGAAACAGCGTACACTTCTTCCTCAATGGCATTTACCCTATGCTGGGGCATAGGAGCCGTTACAACATTTGGTCTTTCCGGCGCTTCAAACTGAATTTCCTTTGCGTCGATCAGATCTTGCACTTTGTTTCTCAAGGCCCAGCAATCATCAGTAGTGTGCCCGGGACTATCAGAATGATAAGCACACCGGGCATTCGGGTTGTATTTAGGAGACGCAGTGTTGACGACCTTAGGAGCTTCTTTGAGGGTCACCAGGTTGGTGGATAACAGTTGGGGTAAAATTTGAGATAATGTCATACTCAATCGGGTATACTGCCTCTTGGGCCTTTCGCTTCTTTGTTGACTGTACTGCTGAGGAGCAGCAACAGGTTTGGAGATGACCAAAGCATTGACGGCTTGGCGACCTTCGGGCTTGACTTGTCTTCTAGGGCCATAGACGGCGCTTGCTTCTTTCTTAAATGGCCTCTTCTCAGCACTTGTAGAGGCAGCCTTCTGTATCTTGCCTGACCTGATGCCAGCTTCAATTCTTTCTCCCGTTAATATCAAATCTGTGAACCCAGCGGAGGAGTTACCAACCAAATGATTGAAGAACGGACCAGACAACGTTCCCAGAAACATATCAACCAGCTCTCGATCAGTTAATGGAGGCTGCACCCTGCCAGCCAAATCTCTCCATTTTTTAGCGTACTCTTTGAACCCTTCACCCGTCCCTAGAGACATACCCTGAAGTTGGGTACGCGTAGGAGCGAGATCAGAATTGTATTGGTATTGTCTGTAGAATGCGGTTGCCAAATCTTCCCAGTGTCGGATGCTAGCTCCATCCAATTGGTAAAACCATTCAAGCTGTGACCCCGAGAGGCTGTCCTGGAAGAAGTGAATCCAGAGGTTCTTATCCGCCGTGTAAGGTTGGATTTTCCTTACGTACGACCTCAGATGCAGCTTTGGGCAGGAGACCCCATCATACTTGGCGAAGGCAGGCGCCTTAAACTTGTGTGGAATGACTACCCCAGAAGATAACCCCAAATCTCCGAAATCCAGTCCTGGCACATTCTGAATTTCCATGGCGCTCAAGCGGTCTTCCAATTGTTTGTATCTGTCAGCAGCAGGTGGGTATTGTTCGTCGTTATAGTCCGTCTCGTTGTCGGAGACTGCGGGACTAGGAGCTCCTCCCCCTTGGGGACTGTTTTTCTCAGCAGAAGAAGTGGTTGGATCAGCTTCATTATGGAGTGTGTTCCCAAATCTGCGTCCGGTGTTGAACAATGCAGTCCTCTTTTTCTTCTTCTTCTTCAGGAGTAGAGTCTTCAACTCTTGCTGACCTTGGGCTAGGCTTAGGACCATCTCTTGAAACTGTGCACTTTGGGCCTGAAGGGCCTTGATTGCTTGCTCACTGGAGGACTCTGGATTCATGATGACTGTGCACATAAACAGCGAAGAAAATTAAGCAACCTGTGAAATAGGGTACCTGCTATGCATATGGTGCAATGGAATGCGTATGTATGCAATGCATTCAAGGATTTAGAATATTCAAAATTTGTCGTAGACAAAAAGGAATGCACATTATATTAATAAGGAGAAATTCGTTAGTACATAAATGCCTCGTGGGCCAAATATTACAAAATAACTCCTTAAGATAAAAAAACATTGCGCATCCTCTTCGGCGCGATGTAGGTGTTGAGATTCCTTTCCTCGTGCAGCAGGCGGGTGAGTTCCAGGACCTTCTTTTCACTAGCATGTAGACTGGTCTCAAGAGAATTCCGTTCTTCCTTAAGCTGGACCCAGCTCTTCTGCATCTCTTCCCAGGAGGTGGGCATGTCAGGATGTTGAATGGTGTAGGATGCCTCTCCTTCCAAGACTGGTTCTTTGATCACAGGTAGCATGTGAGGGTAAGGCATTACTAACTTCTGGGAGCGGGCTCGTACCCACTTGAGGTAAGGTTCCAACGGGATGGAGTTCCGGTGCCCCAATGTCTTGCTGTCTATCCTACTTGGCATCCTCCAAGCTCTGATAAATCTCTGACGAAGTCCTTGAGTATCGTTGTCGAAGTCGAAAACTATGTCAGGAATTAACATGTCATGAGGGCCATCCTTCCGAGCATAACCAAACTGTCTCCAAGCCAGGCATGGGTTGTAGGTAATACCTCCTTTGATTCCAAATAAAGGAACATTAGGGTACTCCCCACAACGATCAATGATAGTGACGTCTTCCCTGGACCTAGGACACCAATGTATATCTGCATGTGTGAGAGTCATTAACCGTTGTGACCATCTCAAACCCCGCTCGTTCTTCAAAACTGATTGTGGAAGGTGCGAAATAAACCACCTTCCCAAGAGAGGAGTGCAACACATAATGACACCCCTTCTTCTCATGGTTCGAGTGTAACATGAGTGAAGGATGTCCCCCAGCAACGTAGGTATAGGATTCTTGGTCATGAAGATCTGGACAGCACTGATATCAATAAGCTGATCTGGATTAGGGAACAACACCAAACCATAGACAAGGAGGGCCATAACTTCCTCAAAAGCTCGTAGGTCAAGAGAGTTCCAACATTCTTGGGCCTTTTCAAACAGAAACCTAGCTAAGAACCCTTTGATACCACTTCTAACTTCCCAATGTCCCTTGAGGTCAGATGTCTGTAGGTGCAAGGCTTTAGCAATCTCTTCAAGCTTGGGCTCCTTTTCCGTACCGTTGTAGGGTAGTTGATCAAGGATAGGGACCTTCAGAAGTCGGGAGAACTCTTCCAATGTAGGCACCAATTGATAATCCGGGAAGGTGAAGCAGTGATGCAGAGGGTCAAAGAATTGGAACAGGACCTTTATCAAGTCCTCCTCAATGTTGGTGTTAACCAAGTTGATGAGTCTTCCATGTCTCTCACTGAATGAAGAACTCTCGGGAATCCTGGACAGAAGTTCCTTAAGCTGAGGGGGGATCTTTACAAGGCCAATCTGAATTGTCTTTCTGCGAGCAGTTTCCATGTCCTATAAAACAAAGACAAATATGAAGATTCGAAACCCTTGAAATGGTTAGTCAATGCTCATGATGTTTGTATGATGTAATGATGTGATGATTAAATATACTATAAATATTCACAAAGGCAATCATGGTAAGGCACACAAGTCACACAAGCCCTTAGAGTTTAGGCCTGCATGGGGTCTGGGTATTACCCTCTTGAAGTTTGGTGGGCTCAACCTGTCCTATCAAAAGTAACCGGGTTCTAAAGGTCCCAACATCACTGGATTACTTTCATTGTTCATCGTTTCGATTTAGCCACTGAACTGGCGATCGAAATATTCCAGGAAAGCAACCCTCAATTGAGTGTAGTATCGAGTATCAACCAACCTCGGACTGCACCAAAGTCAGTTATCTCACTACCCTAAAAAGGCCAAGATGGTTCAATTAAGGTTCTTAAGGTCAGTTGATGCTTCACGACACCACGCGGCAGCCCCGTACTCTCCTTGACTGAACTCAAGGGTTACCGGTACACACCAAAGTGCCACATCAACGTAGCAGACTGTTTCAACCATGTCGGTATACCCCGCACAGTTCCCTCACAGCCTTGTTGCTACTTTCTAAGATGGTATCCCCAGATCCGGGTTAGGATCTATAAAACTCCGATACAAAGCCCACAAATGTAAAAGCAAACAAGACAATCAATTGAAAACAAAGGTGATCTAAGCCCTAAGGTTACTCCACTTTAAAAATTCCCCAGCAGAGTCGCCAGTTCTGTGATACGGTGGGAGAACTGACTTGAGGTTTTGCGTTTGTATTCGCAAATGTTGCGGTTAGCAAGAGTCGCCACCGACTTTTTATTTTATCCTAAAGAAAGGTTAAAAAGCACAGCAAAAACCTTTTGAGATGTTTTCTTGGGTTCGGGGAGTAGATTATAGAAAGGGAAGGTATTAGCACCCTTTCTATCCATGGTTATCCATGGGCTCTTAGTTACTTGCTTAGATCGCTTGCCTTTTGTTTTCAATTGTTTTAAATGGTGCTTGAGTGTGTGGGTTTGAAAAAATGTTTTGAAAAGAGGCCAATGTGGTGGCAACCTTTATAATGATCCATGTGGGGATGTATACAAAGGTGTACGTCTTTTGAAAAAAAAGTTTTCATTTGTTTTTGAAAGTTTTTGAAAGTGTGGTGATGTGTGATTTTGAAATTAGGCAAGTGTTTTGTTTTGCAAGTTTGATTCAAGTAACTAAGAGGTTATCTACTCCTAAATTTCTCAAAAGACTATTGCTATACCTTAACCCTTTTAACAAGTTTGCTCCACCATTGTATTTGGTGGGCAACCTTGTGTTAGGATGTGAAAGGGACAGGCGCGGGTCATCGTTTTAGACCATAATTGCAACGGCGTTAAATGTCTTTGGGCAATTTCTTTAAGGGACTTGATCATTTGTTTTTGTTTGTTTTTGAAAAGTTTTATCGAGGGACTATGATCATTCAAATTGCTTGCTTTGCCCAAAGAAGTTTAACATACAATATGGCCCATTTATTTGAAGGCAACAAGTGGAATACCCTAGGGGGTGCAAGTGTGATTTGTGTGTCCATTTTCATGCTTGTTTATCTTGTATTAGGTCAAACTATTTTTTATCGTTTTTTCGCATACAAACCCTAATTCTAACATGTTATCATTAGAAAGCAATAAAGTGCGAAATTAAAATTACTAAGCTATTACAAAACCAAATATGGGAAGGGGGGTACAAATGTTCAAATGGGGATATTGACAAGAATTTAAATCTAAATTATTACATCATTTGGATATTTGCAAGATAAATAAATTGCATAATTAAATGGAAATTAAATAAATATGTGAAATGCAAAAAAGAAAGTTTTTATGTGTATGAGAAAATATTATTTATGTAAAAGAGAAAGGAAAATAAAAATGTATCATTTTTTGGAGTATTTTGAATTTAGGGCAAAAAACCCTAATTTTAAAGAAAATGTATTATTATTTAATTTAATACAAGCATTTATTTATTATGTACAAAAATAAAATAAAATGAAGTATATTATGAAAAAAAGTATTTTGGTATCAAATATTAATAAAAATAAAAATTCAAGTATTTTTTATATTTTTATCTTAAATATATTAATAATCACATATATATATTAAACCCTAAATATGTATTATACAAAAAATAAGTATTTATTTATTATTTTAATAAAATAAATAAAAGAGTATTTTTTTGTGTGAAATATTTTCAGAAAGTAAATAAAAATAAAAATGGTATTTTTTTACATATTTTTCTATTTATCCTAAATAATAATATATATATGTTTATGTACAAATAAAGAAAATAAACAAATAAATATGCAATAAATGCAAAAAATGATGAAAAAAATATTTTTAATTTTCTAATGTCATGAGAAAAAATAAACAAAGTCAACCAAAAAAGAAAAAGGCAAAAATGTTAAAAAATAAACAAATGGGCTCAGGGGGGTGTAATAGCAAATGTGTGGTGTGAAGAGAAAGAACACAAAAGCCCAGCCCAATGAAACACTGTCTTCAACCTTTGGCCAAGACTGAGTTCAAAAAACGCGCGCCTCTTGCTTCAACATCAAGGTCCTGATTCTTTGATCCTTTGAACAAACTTCCAACACAAAACATGTAAAGCATAATCTCACGATTTCATACATATAAAGAACATGAACTATCTCTCAGAAATGAGAGAGAATTTCTTCTCTCCCAAATTCTGACCTAGTTTTTCTACCACTTTCAGAGCTCAAATTCTCTCTACTCAGACAAAAGAAATGAAAAGTAAAGCTATGTACATGTTCAGGGCTATGAGTAGGACCTTGTTTCTTCACAAACTTAAGACTAAAGATGCATAATAAGAGAGATACGAATTCAAACTTTTACCTGTGCAGTTGAACTTCTATGTGGAGAATGAGAGACTTTCAGTGCAATGTAATGATTGGAAAAGCTTCCTTGAGGTCCAGGGATGCTTTTTCAATGCTTACTTTGTCTTGAACCTTCTTGTATCAAGCTGTAGAACTTCACCTGCAAATCAAAGATGTGAAAATGGTGGAAGTGGTTAGAGCAACTACAGATCGTGCCTTAGCTTCTGGATAGCTTGCATAGGTTGTAAGGAAGGTAGAGAAACAAGTTTGGACAAAAATGCTTGAAGGGATTGAGAGATAGCACTCAATCTGCAGGGCTTGCTCTGTTTGAGCAGTTTTGTGGTGTTTCTGAGATGGAGAGTGTTTGAAAGGCAAATGGCTCGTGCAAAAGCTTGGTTGGGTAGTTTGGAATGTGTTTGATATCTTTTGTGTTGTGTTTTTTGCTGAAGAGAGAGTTGTGATAAGTTATGGACTTTTCTTCTTTTCTAAGCAACAAAAGCAAGTTGGTGTTCTAGGTCAGTATAGGACCCCCTAATGTGCTGCATAAACATCTCTTGATCAGTGTGTTATGCACATAATCTTGTGCTAAGCAGATCTTCTATGTACTTGTTTGATTTACCAATTGACATAAAGCAAACTTTTGTAAAAATGGAAAGTTCACTTTATCCAAAAATGGATCAATCTTGTGTATAATGCTTGAATTCATGGAACAACACTTAGACACAATGAACAAGCATTAAATTAAGGAGTGTAATGTGGTTTAAGGACCTGCAAAGTAGCACAAACTATGCTGAGTTCAAATTTGCCAAGTTTATGAACATGTCTTGATGAAGAACAAAAGTGAATTTTTGCCAACTTGTGAAATTCGAATCTCTCAAGTTATGAGGTTGTTTGATGAGTTCTTGGACATTTTGGAAAGCTTAGAATGTGTACTACAATCCATCTTTGAAATGCAAATCAAAATTCCAAGTGGAAGGGTATGAAAAGTGGCCTTGAAGTAGGGTAGAAAACCTTGTCAAAATAGGTCAAATTTCACTAAGTTAAAAGATGGTTTAGTGCCCTTATTCAAAAAATCATAACTTGAGATACAAGCTTCAAATGAGAAAACTTTGTGAATCAAAGTTGTAGATTATGCAACAAGCTACAACTTTCATGTTTTGACTTTTGTTTGAATCCCAATGGATCATGGTGAAAAGATGGGGTAAAGTTGGGAAAAAATTAGGGTTTTCCATAACTTAGAAAAATTCTAAGTTATGAAAAATTCCATTTTCTAACCCTAATTTGCATTTTGAGATTTCTTGGTGAACAAGTTTCATGATTTGGAATGTTTTGATGAAAAATGAATCTTGACTCTTGATTTTGACCGAAAAGTCAAAGTTTGACTTTTCAGTATACAGTCAAAATTGATCAATTGACTGGGAAATTCAACTGTCAATCTTGTGTACTTGGGATCTTTTGAGCTTGATGAACATGTCAAGATAATTCCATTGAGTCCTTGAGTCCATATGTGAGCTTGGTTTGCCATTGGCTAGGTCAAACAGTCAAAAATTGCCTTTGTGCAGTCAAAACCCTAAAAAATGACCTTTTGCCCTTTTGATGATCTGATCAAATTTCTTGTGGAATTGTGATCCAAACTTGATCAAATGGTCCATGTGAGTTCATAATGTTGATGTGGATCAAATTTCATGAGGTTTGACTGTCAATTGGCCACAGTTGACTTTTTCCCCAATACAGCTGATTTCTAGGTCAACTGTCCAATTGACTGGGCAAAACTTGGAATCAAGACTTGAAACTTGGTATAGGTAAACTTGGGAGTCCAATATGAAGCATGAAAGTCATCTTAGGCATTTTAGGTCAAAACATCTTTAGGCAAACACAAACCCTAATTTGAGTCCACAGTGCAAGGAGAAGTCTTGAGCAGAGGAAACCATAACTGTATCTTGATCTTCAAAGGTCTTGTGATGAGAAAATGTTGAGGAAATGGGAGGGCAAATTTTGGGGTACAACACAACCCAATGTCTTGGAGGTAAACCCCAAGAACTCCAGACAAAATAATAATTAAGGCTACAAGGTCTCAAGGTATGTCAAGGTCTCTAATCCTAAGTCCAAGAAGTCCATCACTCCATAATACCAAGGATAGTAGCCAAGTAGTCCAAGTAACATTAAAGTTTTAGGGTTCAAGTTGATTATTAGGTGTCTTCAAAAAGAAATGAAAAGCTCAAGTGAGAAAATTAAAAATGACATGAATATAAAGGCTCAAGTGAGCAAAGATGAAAATAGCATGAAATGTAGATGCTAAGATAATTAGTACATAAAGTAAAAGCATAAAATAAAAGCATAAAATAAAGTCAATTGTTAGAAGTTAATGGTTAGTTGGATGACCATCTTGAAACTTGCATTCGGAACTCATTAGAGGATTGGTAGAACCAAAGCCTCTCAACAACAAGTTACATTTTCTTTTTGTCAAGTATATCATCCATTTAAGAACTTCAAAGTAACACTTAATGATCAATGATGTTTAAGTGATCCATTTTGACCAAAATTGATGAAGTTCCATTAGAGGGCTGGTAGAACCAAAGCCTCCTAACAATGGATCTCAAGGTTATTGGATCAAAGGGTTCAAATTAACATACTTGGGCTTTCAAACATAGGTTTGGGCCACGAATGATCATTTTCTCAAATCGGGACAAAATTTAGCGTTATGTTAAGCAATCGTAAGTGGACTTATATAGAAATCGTATCTATTTTGAGGTCGGTCAATAGCAATCTATGTACTTCATGTTTGGATAAATGATATAGAGATCATCATCAGATAACATGTAATACAATAAGAAAGGGGTAAGATGAAGAGGGATGGGGAAAATGAACAAACCACATTTGAATCAAAATTTTAATCAAACTATTATTAAAATCATTCATCCATTTTTATGGAATTAGACTCAACACCATGGATCCAATGATGTTAACAAAGCTCATGATCAAAAATTCAATCCAAGATCAGCCAGAAAATATACAAAAAATAAAATTGTATTTAACTTATAAAAATAAAGGTTTTAAAAATGATTAAAAATGAAAATTAGAGAGAAAAATGTTAACTATGTTCGAATTAATCAAGAAAAAATAAGTAATACCATAGAAAAATCAGAAACGAGCTCAAATATTTTTATAAAATTTTTGGTAATTTTTTAAAGTCAAAAACTATTTTTAAAATCAAAATAAATAGGTAAAATAAACAAAAATGGTGAAAAATGATAAAGTCAGAAATAAAAAATAAATGAGGTCACCAATATTTATCACAATGTCATTGGATCCTTTGGATCCTTCCCTAGTTTTTTCAGAATTTAAAAATGCATAAAAGTATTTTTAAACATTTAAAATAATTCAAATAAAGTGAAAAATTATATAAAATATCAAAACAAAAAATAAAAATGTGAAAAAAATAAAAATCAGAAGGAGAAAAATCAATAGTATTTTCCATATTTTTTTCGGATTTTTTGGAGTTAAAATGAATTTCCTATGAATTTTTTAAGTTTAAAATAATTTAAATATAAAAATCAGAAATAAAAATAAAGTCAAAAAAATATGGACCAATGGATGAGAGTCAAAACATGTTAGTAAGCTAATCCAATGGATCAGATGCATTGTGCATATCATGGTCTTTAATAAATATCACACCGGATCAAATATTTTTAAACTAAAACAACTTAAAATGTCACGCGTTGAATGGAGTCTGACTCACAAAAGTAATCAGATCCAAGGGCTCCTGAGGTACGCGCATGGTAAGGCAAGCATATTATGTCTGTTTCAAAAAATAACGTGTCTTTATGTCATTGGTTGAAGACGGACATGTCATCGTCTTCAACCTCCAGCCATCCTCAAATTGAATCCTTCAAACTGTAAAATTAGAAAACCAGATTGGTACCATTAGATTCGTCTCTTCAAGACGATTCTAATGATACCATCGCACCAAATTTATATAAATTGTGCAAGGATGTGTTTGAAAAAAAACAGAAAAAATAGCGAGCACGAAAATCTGGGATATCTCACTCAATTCTCAATGAAATTGCAAATTATAAAGAGCACGAGGATCAGAAGGATACAAGGAGTGGATTAGTATTTTATTTGAATCAATTTGGCCAAGAAATCTACCTGAATTAAGTAGTCAGAAGTTGCTCTGAAACTGGACTTCTATAGATCAATATAGGTCACGATTCTTGAAAGTAACTGTATGGTTAGCTTCAGAGAAGTTCAATGGAGCTAACTGAATGGAGCTTTTGGTGTTTGAAGGTGAGAATGTAAGAAATCGGAAATTCAAATTCATAGTTCATGTGAGATCTGAACAGGGGTCAATTGGCTATCAAAAGCTTAAGAAAATGAATGGGGGATGGTCCTTATTTATAGTTGATCATGATGCAAGACTCGAGCGTGTGAATTGGAGGCAAAATCAGTGAAATCGTGTGGACCTACTAAGTGTGAAAAGTGTGACTTCACATGGCTCAAAATGCAACAAAATAGATGGTTTAAGGGTCGTTTCTTGTTATGGCAAGTTCCTAAACATGATTAGACGCGAAATAGATCCTTAAACAGGCTTGTAATTGGATTTAAACTAATTTTCAAATCTGACTGAACTTAAAATTTTCATTTCATGATGCTACCTTCATAACTATGGTGCCAACAATGTAGGGCACCATATGATGTGATTTTTGAAGCACTTGAAAGATAAAGTCGCAAGCTTTACAATGTGCAAGTAGTGAGATCAATTGGATGCTTGAGCAAGAAGTTGTGTTGAGTCAAAGTTGGAAGAAAAAGGCTGACTTTTCATACTTAGAAAATTTCTAAGTGTTTCTTCAAAAATGACTTATAATGTCTTGTATCTAAACACGGTCTTCCACTTGGAATTTGTTCTTGACCAAAAAAGATGGCATGAAGTAGATATCTTGAATGTCATTTTGAGACTTGAACCATTCAAAATGTCCAAAAATTGAGATAGTTATGACTTGTTGAAGTTGGCAAAAAATCATGAAATGACCTATAATCTTTTGCATCCATAGGGCATCTTCTTTCCATTTTCACACTTTGCACATAAAAGAAAGGTTGAAGTTCATATCTTCAAGATAATTATGGAAAAATAATGGGCTTAAGGTGATAAAAATTGATCAAGTTATGATCATTTGAAGTCACATAAAGGAATTTGAGGGTTCATCTAGAGGTATTGTAATCTTTCTTCATCATCAAGTTTCTTACACACAAAATTTCCTTGAGACTTTTGAACTGATTTGTTAATAACCAAGATAACAATTCATTTGGAATCACTCAATAATACCAAAAGATGAGAAAGATATACCCCTTTGAAGTTCAAAACCCTAGCTCATAGAGCAAGAAAATACCTTGGGAAACCTTTGCCATTTTGACCAACCTTATTGCACAAATACCTTTGTCATGTGAGTATAAGTTATTGAGGATAATAAGGAGAGATCATAGAAACCAAAACCATTTACATATCTTGATAAATGAAGGAGATATGCACTTCTGATCAATGGAAATAAAGGCTTGTCCAACTATGCCAAACTTCTTCAATCAACCCTTGTACCTTTGAACTATTTTTGACAACTTGAAGTGTGATGAATCATAATAGGCTTTTTCATGATGTTACTTCAAACATATTAAGTGTGGAGGCTTGAATCTCAATGAAGCTTTGTTAAGGAAGATACAAAGAATTAACTTATGAGTCCAAAGATCAACTTTGATAGAATGCATTGTGCTTTCACCTACATCATCAACAATTAAGGCACACATATATTGTATTTTATTAGTTAAAGGATAATCAAAACATAAGTAATCACAAAAAGACAAGTCAAGGTGTTTGGTGATTCCTCACAGAGCAAAGCTAAAGATAGGGAGGAAAAGAAAACCCTAGTATGTGATCTTGTTGTGATTGAATTGATATGATATGATGAACGAATCTTAGGGTAAAATTTGGGGTACAACAGCTTCCATTATTTAAGTGTCTTCTATCCGAAGATTCGAAGGTTAAAATCTTCGTGTCGACGCGATTGAAGATACTTAAATATAAAACAAGCCCTATTTTTGGCCCTAAGATGCCATGAAATGCTCATGATTATGGATGCAAATGAACAAATACAAAAAGAACGCAAGACCTCACTAGAAATATAGTAAATAAAAACAGGATCAAAAGGAAAACTCGACCAGGAAAACAAATCACTGGTGAGCAAAAGATTGGACTCTTTTGGGGTAAAGCCCGAAGAGGAGGTAAATCGTCCTCAACTCAAAAATTGAGGAGAGAAAGTGAAGGATAACAGTGACCGATAGATGACTATGAACCATCCACTCATTTAGGAGATAGCAAAAAGGTAACATCGACCAATCGGGGAAAGAAGCGGTAAGATAATACCAATAAATTTCAAAATTAAGGTAAGCAGTCAGTACTCATGACTAAAAACAGATGAACTTCTTCGGAGCAATAGAATCTCAATGACGAACTACCTTCCATAAAGACAAGGCTATGATTCATCGCGAAAAGATCTCAACAACGAACTACCTTCCATAAGGACAAGGCTACCATTCATTGGAGTAACAAATCTCAACAACAAACTACCTTCCATAATGACAAGGCTACCATTCATCGGAAAAAGATCTCAGCAACGAACTACCTTCCATAAGGACAAGGCTACCATTCATTGGAATAAAAAATCTCAACAATGAACTACCTTCCATAATGAAAAGGCTACCATTCATTGGAGTACCAAAATCTCAGTAACGAACTACCTTCCATAAAGACAAGGCTACAATTCATTGGAGTAACAAATCTCAACAATGAACTACCTTCCATAATGACAAGGCTACCATTCATTGGAGTACCAAAATCTCAGTAAAGAACTACCTTCTATAATGACAAGGCTACCATTCATTGGAGTAACAAATCTCAATAATGAACTACCTTCCATAATGACAAGGCTACCATCCATTGGAGTGACAAAATCTCAGCAACGAACTACCTTCCATAATGACAAGGCTACCATTCATTGGAGTAAAAAAATCTGAATCTTCTCTGGGAGTTATCAGATCCACTGGGGGAAGTACAGGTTGCTCAAATAAAGAGACCTGCCACTTGCTGTTATGAGGAGGAAATGCAATAAAGACTTTCCTGAAGGAGGAAATATGGCTTCCTGGGGAAAGAGATGGAACTCCTGGAGAAATGTCAATAAATTCCTGTTGAGGGGATAAAAATCTTCTTGTGTAAAATAAATACACATTCTCAAACTAAAGCTCAAAGCTTGCCAAAATCCGAATAATAATGTTGTTAAGGGTATCCACTCCAAAATGAAATAAACCGGAATGAAGAAGTCAACCAAAATACATCTCCTGAGAAATAAACTCAAGAGGGAATCCCATTCCGTCTAAACAACGAGATGAAAAGAAAGATGAAACAAAAATTATTCCACGAGGGATAACTCAATAGGGAAGTTGAAGGAATATACACTTTTTGCTTAAGGTTGACACTCTATTGGAGAGAGAGTAACATAACTCTGCAAAATAGGATGATATATCAACAAGATATTTTTAAAAAAATGTGAATGAGCAATGATTATGCATGATGCTGATATGAAGGTATGAATGTTATCATGTGTATGCTGATGAAATAGTCACATGACACTGGGGATACACACAAGATAAAAAATGGGTGCAATTAATACCCGGCTAAATCACACACAAAATAGAAATTCCATAAGACAGTAAGCACCAACCGAGGAAACAAATTCTTATTACATAGCTTAACTCCTCTAGGGAGGCACAATATCAAACAAAACAGTGATGTAACATCTTCCTTCGAGCTTCTACTGGGGAACCATACGAACTTCGGGGGAACAAAAATGTTTGAAATTCATACTTCCGCCAGGGTTGACTTCACTGGGAAAAACAATATCACCTTATTGAGACATCAGTTGGGGATGACATACTGACTTCATTGGGAAGGATAATACTATATTGGCGAAGAATACTTCCAGATACATTCTCAATAATGAGAGTGATAATTGCACCAATTTCTTTGGGGAGGAAGTATGAAAACCTCACGGGGAAACAATTTCAGAAAAATATCTTGCCTCAACATCACCCGGGGAATTTCAAACACTATAGCAAGAAAACTTCTGGGGATTTTAAATACGATCCAACACTCGGAGGGAGAAAACCCAAAAAGTTGATAACCATCTCAGCACTTCTTCAATAAAACACTGCCATTGCCTGACCGTCGAGCAAACAAACAAATGCCAGTATTACCGAAAGGAGATGTTTCACAAATGAGTCCAATCTCAGCATTAACAGAGAGACAAAACTTTTACCACATGAGTGAAGCCTTCACTGGGGAGACTTGGATAAAGTCCTCATTTTATGCAAACCTTTGAATTTATCCGTCCCTGAAATCACTAATTTTATTTTCCTTGTATCACAAAATTTAAAGTAATTTGTAAATTCTTTTCAAAAATAATTTTGTTAATTAATCTGTTTGCTCTGATCATTACTATCAATAATAAATGAAATCTTTATAAGTTGAACAAAATAAGAATTTCAAGGATAAAAGGCTCGAACTTTATTAATAGAATGGTAGTCTGCAAATGGAAAGACTCCATAGATGATTACAAAGTTTTGGAACAAGGTAATATATATTGGAAAAGATACATTGAATTACAATGACCGCTATTCTCTCTAGAAACTTTGAATTCCTGAGCCGAAACTTTGGTCGAAGAGTAGCAAGATCCAAGCAGATTGTTGCTCCATTGATCAAGTCTTGTCTAATGCAGTTACTTGCCAGAAAATCTCTATCTTTAACCTAGGTTTCCCTTGTAGGTTTTCAACCTACCGGGAAAATTTATTCTGTTTATGTCTCTAATTTTTGCCTAGACCGCCCTTTCGGGTTTTCGGCCTACCGAGACGCTCTTTTTTGCCTAAGCCGCCCTTTCGAGTTTTCGTCTTAGCGAGTTATTCTTTTACTTTTCTAGGCGAAGTATTTCTTGACTGCATCAGCATTCACAGGACGTGGGAACTCCTGGCCATCCATCATTTCAAGAATCAGTGCACCTCCAGAGAAGGCTTTCCTAACAACATATGGGCCTTCAAAATTGGGAGTCCACTTGCCCCTAGAATCGGCGTTAAAAGACATGATCTTCTTGAGCACAATGTCGCCTTCTCTAAATTCACGAGGTTTGACCTTCTTATCAAAATCTTTTTTCATTCTCTTTTGGTATAATTGGCCATGACACAAAGTCGTCATTCTTTTCTCTTCTATCAAATTCAATTGGTCAAACCTGTTCTGGACCCATTCAGCTTCTGACAACTTGGCTTCCAATATTACGCGTAAAGAGGGAATCTTGACTTCAATGGGGAGCACTGCTTCCATACCGTATACAAGAGAGAACGGGGTTGCCCCTGTTGAAGTACGTACAGATGTCTGATACCCATGCAGAGCAAAAGGGAGCATTTCATGCCAATCTTTATAAGTAACAATCATTTTCTAGATGATCTTCGTGATGTTCTTATTGGCCGCTTCAACAGACCCATTCATCTTTGGCCTGTAGGGAGATGAATTGTGATGGATAATCTTAAATTCCTTACAAAGTTTACACATCATTTTATTATTCAGATTTGAGCCATTGTCGGTGATAATCCTGCTTGGCACACCATACCAACATATGAAGTTATTCTTAATGAAGCGTACTACCACCTGTTTGGTGACATTAGCATATGAAGCTGCCTCCACCCATTTGGTGAAGTAGTCAATTACCACTAAGATGAAACGATGCCCATTTGATGCCCTTGGTTCAATCATTCTGATCATGTCAATACCCCACATAGAAAAGGCCATGGGGAGGAAATAACATTGAGGAGTGTCGGAGGTACATGAATTTTATCAGCATAAATTTGGCATTTATAGCATTTCTTCACAAATTTGTAGCAGTCTGATTCCATTTCCAGCCAATAGTAACATGCCCTAAGCATCTTTTTCACCATTGAATGTCCATTGGCATGGGTATCTGTGATCGGTGGGAATGAGAACTGACTATTTTGGAATGCTGGTTCGCGTTTGCATTTTTTTTTGCAAAATGTCGCGGTAAGCAAGAGTCGCCACCGTCTTTTATTTTATCCAACAAGGAAAGGACAAAAGCACAGAAAAATTCCTTTTCGAGATGTTTCTCGGGTTCGGGAGGTAGATTATAGAAAGGGAAGGTGTTAGCACCCTTTCTATCCGTGGTTATCCACGGGCTCTTAGGTGCTTGCTCACTATGTTTTCAAAAGTTTGCTTTTCTTTGTGTTTGTGGGTTTTGAAAAGAGTTTTGTTTTTGAAGAGTGTGTAAGTGCGAAAAGTTTTGTTTTGTTTTTAAAAGGAGCAAGTACTTAAGAACATCTACCTACTCAAAAAGGAATTAGACTGTGCAAGTGTCCTTTAGACAATGCCATCCCACTATTGAGGAGTAGGTAGCATCGACGTTGGAGTTTTCGGGTCAATTCGATTTAAGGGACGTGTGGTCACTAAAGCAATGTTAGGACGCCTTAGTGGTAACCCTAATGTCTTAGATAATTTTTCTGAGGTAACCGTTTCGAGGCAACTTATGATCTTTGGACAAAAGGGCGACCTCTAAAACATCCTATACTCAATGACCACGTTCGAGGCAACCAAGTTAGGTGTACCCTAAGAGTGGCATGTGCGAGTGTATTGTTTTTCAGTTACATTATCTTTGTATATTTAGGTGTTCTACCGTTTGTTTTCAGATCTTGTCATGCAATCCTAATTAGCATACATCTAAACAGTTAATATATGTATAGGAATTTAAAGTGCAGGAATTGTAAATCCTACGCTATTACAAGGCCTCGGGGAGGGGGATTATTTAAATGTCCAAAATTGAGGGAATAAAGCAGTAAAGTGTAAAAGTCTTAGTTAAGCTATTACAAACCAATAGGCAGTTACAATAAAATAAACGCGCACGAATATGAAAATAACCTCTAAAAATCCTAAGAATAAAATCTTTTTGTTGTTTTATTTTATTTTGGGAAAATGATCTAAATCTTCTTAATTTTAGTTTTGAGAAAATGTTAAGATAATTAAATGATTAATTAACAAAGTTAATTTAATAGAAAAAACTAGCCTAATGTTTTTTGTGGTTTTTTCTTTAATTGATTTTATGTTGATTAAAAAAAATGGTCAAAACAAAGATGAAATCGAAGGAACAGGCAGTAAATCAAGAAAGGTATAATTCGGGAGGCCTGGATCGAAAGAGGTGTGGGCTGTCTTTCGATCCAGTGAAGAGGCTTGATCGAAGGTGCCTGAGGGGCTGCACTTTGGGGGTGTTCAATCTGGATATGTCATCCTTCGATCTGGGAACCCTGGATCCAGTTCGAAGCTAAGCTGCTAAGCTTCGAAGCTCTGGACAAAATTCTGAGAAGATATTTCCTGCAAAACGAGACAAATATTAAAGATCCAGGGGGGATTTTACCCCCTGATTCGATCTCCTCCCAATTCTAATCCTTCCTCAATTTGAATATGTTGAATCTGGGTCTGGGTTTGTTTTATCCTGAGATTTAAAGGAGAAACTTAGATCGTGCCCCAGCAATGACACGATCTCATCTTTGCGCTTCATCTTACATGCAACATAATCAGTAATAACAAGAATACATGCAATGTGTATTTAAATGTTATGAAGGTGCAATTTTGGTTTTGCAAACCCTTACCAATTAAAGATGTATGATCTGTGGCTCTAGGTGTGGAGATGTTTGCTGAATGGCTGCTTTGGCTTGGATTACTTATGAAAATATTGATAACCTTTGGTGAGTTTGTGGGCAGCGTGTCTCCAAATCCTCCATGTTTCTCCTTTTTCCGTTCCCTTTTTTCTTTTTTCTTTTTGTTCCCTGTTTTTCGTTCCCCCTGGCACTGTATGCTGGCCCTTGTATTTATAGGAGTATGATGGTCTAGTAACGACAAGAGACAACCAATTAAACAGGCCTTTAAAGCCATGGGACAAGAATCAAACATATTAAAAGATTTCCTTTTTTGAAATATTCATGTCTCTTTGGAATCTTGAATGAACCTGGACACCTTTGATTTTCGAATGCCTCCAGGCCATGCTCTTCGATTGGTCTTGAGTTGCCTCCTTCGAATGGACTTATTATGTGCTCTTTGAATGGGCATTCTGAATGCTTCTTCAAATGGACCTTTACATGTTCTTCGAATGAGCCTTTGAATGCTTCTCTTTGATAGCTTCAAAGTCCCAAATCGAATTACTCCAGCTTCAATTGCATAGTGTTTCCAGTGATTTCTGGTAAACAACCGCTAGTCTTCCAAACTATCGAATAATCTTTCTGACTGTTATTCAATTCCTCTGGTAACTCACAGGATCGACTAGATTGATCCTAGGATTCCTTGGTCATTAGGGTAACTCTCATGATCGAACAGATATTCATGGTTGATATTTGAGTGTTGTATAGGTGTTTGGCTTATTTCGATTTCTCTCTTAAAGGTCTAAAGATGTAATCAAAATGTGCGTGTACGAAACTAAGTTGCATGAATAAATGTTAATTGTAAAGACATGTAAAATTGCATAAAAGGCAAGCAAATGGTTTCGAATTATAAAAACAGTTAAATGTAAAGGATTTATGGAACGTAAAAGGTTTGAAATATGAAGAAAGCGTTTAATGCAAGAAATCTGTAAATGACTTTAAGTAAAAATAGGCGTTCGAAGGATAAAGCTTGAAGGTAAAGGCATGGAAAATATGACAGTTTTCTGAAATGTAAAGTGCTTGAAATGTGAAGAAAGCATTGAAATGTAAAACTTTAATGAAGAGATTTCAAAGTGAAAAGACTGTAAATGAGAAAACTTATAAATGTTATTTGACAGAACGATAAAGGAAAGTGCTGGAAATGGTAAAAGGTTTTCATTAAATCATAAATATATGGTGCTATCATACGTACATTGCTCTTGCATTCGTTTCCCTTGCCATGTGGTAGTTTGAATGTTACTGAGTATTTAGTACAATAGATATGACACACGAAATCCTAATACTAAGACTTCTATTTATACTAATTCGACCATAACGGTCTTGCTATAGGATTATGCCACGTTCAGAACATGCAGAACAATGCCTATTTCTTCTTTCCACGTGTCTCCAAATGCTCCAGCACATAAATTTCAAACATCGAATGTCCCGCTTCCATTTGAATTTCAAATGCTTTGGTATTTATCCGTTTCGAACGCACTTCCCAGACACAGCCTTGTTGTTATTTCGAGACTTCTTTAGATATGTTCCCATAATTGCCACTCGAAGCTCCAGCTTTGACATGCTTATTCGAAACACTGCTTCTACTACTTCGAAACATGACGCTTTACTTCATTTCGATCTAAACGTTTAATTCATTTGGCTTCTAATAATATTATCAAAATCTTCAGCCAACACATAGCCCCTTCGATTGAGCCTCCCTCTGCTTCGATTGCTTGAGTCGAAAAGGATCACCCTGGTCGAATAAGCTCTTGTAGGGTTGGGAGCAAACAAGGCAAGAATCTGGCCTTTAATTCAAATAATTGAGTCCACAATCAGCATTTAATTATTTCTATATTTGCAAGGGACACATGCCATTGTGAACTTTGGGTGAACCTGGACAGGTGTTGGCTCCTAAATTCGACACCTTTGTTTTGATTGATGTCAGCCTTTAAAAGCTGAAAGATGCTTTCGACTGGCTAAGTCTGTCGAAGTGCCCGTCGAAAGATGGCAAAATACTTAGAAGATTTCTTCCAAGGAAGAAGGCTGAGTGCCTTCGACGTCGAAGGAGTTTTCGTCGAAGATGTCTCTTGACGAACGTGTTCGATGGTCCAGAGTGGAGCAGTTTGAAATTCAAGCTTTTTGGAGGGAAAACGGTTTCCAGCAGTTACTACGTGCAAACGTGCAAGGATCTGGAGCGTCAAGCATGGAGAACGTGCCAAGTGGATTGATCTCGAAGCAGTGTAACTGCCCGACGGTTACTTGGAATGTTTTAGTATAAATAGGAGTAGACATGTAGTTTCTCGCGTGTGTTCACAATTCTATACATAGTCACTCATTTAGATTCGAGTACCCAGCGTGTGAGAAAGAATTGTTGAGAAATGTATGTGTGAAACACCAATTTTATCAATTAAAGTCATTTACTTTCCCAGAATTTTACTTGCTTTTCTCTTTACATTTCCTGTCGAACCTTTACTTAAAAGCCTTGTTTATTTTACCAAGTCTTTCCTTTATGCAATTTACTTGAAACCATTTTAATTTAAAGCCTTATCCAATTCAATCAAACTTCAAAATCAACCTATGTCCATAGGATCAATCTGATCGATCCTGCGAGTAACCAAATAAGTAACCATTTGGAGGATCAGCGGTTGTTTACCAAAACCCAAGGTAAACAAATTGGCACACCCGGTGGGACTGTGTGTTGATTGTTGAAAATAATCTCATTCTTTCGAGTTGTATGTTATTGAGAAGTGGTAGAATATACACTAACGATAACAATACTGCCAGAAGAAGGGAAGAGATGGCGAATCCGCCAAACAATAACGAAATCCCACAAACGAGTGTGGGAGCAACGGTTAATATGACCGTGAGTGAAGCGACAAACGTTGGTTCGACACCAGCAGTGTCGGTCACAACCACGGGGCCAATAACTTCCTTAACAGGCCCCAGAATACCTTTGGGAACTCCCCCACCAAGGGGAAATTTAGGCACAAGGCCTGTAGTTCCCCCAGGATTTATTCCATTCTATGGTATGCCAACTTCTGAAGTGGCAAGCCTGACGAATGCTGCGTCCACTTTTTCAGACCCTTTCGTGAGTGCCTCTTCGCCACTCCAAGGCTCTGGAGTAGGCATGGCGAATAGAAATAGGACCCAACTCTTAGGAGGAACGTCCCAAGTAGCCCATGGCCTTACAAATGCCTCGACAGCAGTCTTGAGGCAACAAATGGACGAAAGCAACCATGATATGGTGCAAATGTTGGCACAAACTTTGAGTACAGTGCTAAACCCTCTAATACAAAACACTACTCAATCGAATCAGCAAGTTACAGCGCAAATGACGCGCTTGGCTGATTTCTTTGGAGTACCCCCACCTGTTCGACAGCCCCAAAGGGCGCAAATAAGGGGAAATCAGGGGATATTTGTAGAGGAAGAAACCACCATTAACCAGGCTCAACAGCCTGTCGAACAACCTGTCGAAGAACCTAGGGTAATAGCCCCAGAGGTAAGGTTAGTTAACAGAAACCAAAATGCTGACGAAGTGGTTCAGCATATCCAATACCAAAACATGGGTTTGGAAAACAATCTGGCAACCATGATCGAAAGGATCATGACTCAGAATGGGATGAACATGGGCTTTCGAAGGCCCAACTTTACATCTCCATTGTCAGAATATGTGTTACAAACGGACTTACCTCCTAGATGCAAAGTCCCCAAATTTACTAAGTTCTCTGGGGACACGACATAATCTACTGTCGAACATGTGGCGAGGTATTTGATCGAAGCAGGAGACATTTCGAATAACGAAAACCTAAGGATCAAATACTTCCCAAGTTCTTTGACCAAGAACGCTTTTACTTGGTTTACAACTCTTCCCCCCAATTCGATCCATCATTGGACCCAGTTGGAAAGATTGTTCCATGAACAATTCTATATGGGGCAAACCAAGATAAGCCTGAAAGAACTGGCCAGTGTGAAGAGACGTTTCACTGAACCTATAGATGAATATCTGAATAGGTTTAGGCTGCTCAAGGCGAGATGTTTTACACAAGTGCCAGAACATGAGTTGGTCGAAATAGCCGCAGGCGGTTTAGATTATTCCATTAGGAAGAAGCTAGACACCCAGTACCTAAGAGACATGGCCCAACTGGCCGATAGAGTTCGACAGGTCGAACGCCTCAAAGCTGAAAAAGCTAAGGCAACGAAAACTCACAAAAGAGAAAGAATAGCGTACGTTGAGATGGATGACGAAGATCTAGAATCCTTCGACGATACTTTAGCTGTCGAAGAAGGAGAAGTCGATTTAGCAGAACTAAAACAAGGGCCACCTTACTCTTGTAAACAGTTAGTCCCCTCAAATGGGAAAAATCCCATTGGTCCAGACAGGACCAACGATAGGTTCCCAAAAAAGACTTATAGTTTTGACATCACAAAATGTGATGAAATATTCGACTTACTAGTTAAAGATGGCCAAATGATAGTACCCCCTGGGGTAAAAGTGCCTCCTCTTGATCAAAGAAAGAAGAGAGGTTTTTGCAAATATCATAATTTTCTGGGCCATAAAACTTCTCAATGTTTTCTTTTCAGGAATCTTGTGCAAGACGCTATTGAGGAAGGGAGATTAAAGTTCGCTGACAAATCCCCCATGGCTGTCGACTCCAATCCACTGAAGGCTGAAGCCCACTATGCAGAACCCTCTGAGGTGAACATGATAGAGGCAACCAGGATCCAGTCGAAGAAGCCAGGCATTACCATGGTCGAAGTCTCAAAGGACCACATCAACATGCCAATCTTTGGCAGTTTTTCTGGAAATTTATCCAGGAAGACAATTGAAGCTGTCCAGAAAGCGGTCGAAGGCCCGAAGTCGGAGACTGCTGAAGCACAAAAAACTGGACCAAAGCCCAGTTCCCACTTGGCCACTGTTCAAGGCCAGACGGAGAATCTGGAGACACAAATGAAGCAGTTAACTCTTGCTACTAAAGATACAATGAATATCAACATGGTTGAACTTTCTGATCCAAAAGCATCAGAAGAGGCCATAAGGCAAGAGCAGGCTAATAAGACGGCTTTCCCACGGGAAAACGAAAACTTGGCAGATTTTTTACAAAGATGCCAGAAAAAGAAATCAGAGGTGATGCTGTGTCCAAGATGCAGTTCGATCTTTGATAAAAAAGCTGCTGAGCACATACAAGGCGTGAGAGCAGCGAACAAGAGAAGGGAGAATGCTGACCTTCGACATGATCCCAGAAGGGGTTCTAATCAAGACAAGAGGCCATTGACTTTTAGGCCTCCAACAAATGTACCAGTAGACACTTGGTACAAAACCTATGGCCGGAAAAGGCCAAGTGAGGAGAAATGGCATTCCTTCGATGTGCCAAGAGGTTCCTCTTTGACTCAAAAGAAAGAGCCTCAAGTTGCTGCACCTAAGGTTGCTCAAGTGTCCAGCAACTACAAGGGTAAAAATCCTATGTCTCGATCCCAATGGAGGAGATATCAAAGGAGACGAAAAGCTGAAAGGGAGGCTGCCAACGAACCTAAGGCAGAAACTAGTTCGAATGTTCCTCAAAGGAAACAAAGGAAGCCTCTAGAGAGAGAACCAGTTACCAACAGGCTAGTTTGGCCTAACCAAAGTGAAGTCAAAGACGAAGACGATGTTGAGTCTGATGATACTTTGGATATAATGGTGAATATTGTTTCAGTGCTGCCCAGGGAATTAAATCGACAGGTAGAAGTCGAAGCAAGTGACTGGGAGGTGGAACAAGAAATGGCCAAACATAGGCCAGTGTGCTATTTTGTCATGGACAATGGCACTACAGAGGAACAAAATGGCTTCTTCGAGCCACCTACAGAGGCGATGAAGAATCACCTCAAGCCTTTGTTCATAAGGGCTAAGCTCGAAGAAACTACTGTGAATAAAATATTGGTCGATTGTGGGGCAACCATCAATATTATCCCTCACTCTATGCTAAGGAAGATTGGCAAAAGAGATGAGGACATTAAACCTCACAATATGGTCCTGTCGAACTATGAGGGCGGCATTGGGACCACCATGGGAGTGATCCAGCTAGATATCAAAGTTGGGTCTATCCTTCGACCAACGATGTTCATGGTCATATCGGCCAAACCTAACTACAACCTTTTGTTAGGCCGTGAATGGATTCATGGTGTTGGCGCTGTGCCTTCATCGATGCATCAAAGGCTGCTGCTATGGCGTCCAGATGGGATGGTCGAAAACATAGAGGCAGATCAAAGCTACTACCTTGGCGAAGTGAATCACTTGGGTGTGGCAGATTTCGACAAAAACTTGGCTCACATAGGGCCATGTCCAACACCTGACTTCGACATGGCGCCAGCGCCAAACACCTTTTGTTCCCTATACCTGCATCCTGAGCATGGTTTCCAATGGGACAGAGAAGACTTGTCCCACATAGACTTCAGTGGGTTAACTGATATCCAACCAACTGGTTGGGGAAGTGAATTCAGTGATAATGACTGAGTCACAGTCTTTGAAGCGAATTTCGGCTTATGTAGCCGAAACCAAGATGATAACGGCTCTCGAAGCCGAAGTAAAGTACATGGCCACACAGGCCAATGATCGACAATTATCTGCTGTTGGCCCAGGAAAGGATTTCGATCCAAAACCTCCTGATATCATGCCAGAAGAAATGCAGGAACAGAGGCTCGACGCTATCTATGACGATGAGCCTTTGGGCTTCGAAAAGGATCCCTTGGCGAACAACATTAAGATGTTAGCACAAGACCCTTTAGAAGAAATCAACTTAGGCGAAGGATCAGAGAAGAGGCCAACTTACATCAGCGCCAAAATTGATCCAGAACTTAGGTTGGAAGTAATCCAATTGCTGAAAGAGTTTAAAGACTGTTTTGCATGGGATTATGACGAAATGCCTGGTCTCGACAGAGGATTGGTAGAACTTCAGTTGCCAATCAAACCTGGAAAGAAGCCAATCAAGCAAAATCCAAGGCGCTTCGCTCCAGAAATATTGTCGAAGATCAAAACGGAGGTCGAAAGACTTCTGAAATGCAAATTCATCCGTGTTACAAGGTATGTCGAATGGATTGCAAATATTGTGCCAGTAATTAAGAAGAATGGTACATTAAGGGTGTGCATAGATTTCAGAGATTTGAATGCTGCCACCCCCAAAGATGAATATCCTATGCCTGTGGCGGAAATGCTAGTCGATTCTGCCGCTGGTTACGAATACCTGAGTATGCTCGATGGTTATTCAGGATATAATCAAATATTCATTGCTGAAGAGGACGTGTCGAAAACAGCTTTTCGATGCCCTGGGGCCTTAGGCACTTACGAATGGGTAGTGATGCCTTTTGGCCTAAAAAACGCTGGGGCAACGTACCAGCGAGCAATGAATACTATCTTCCATGATTTTATTAACACTTTTATGCAAGTTTATATTGATGATATTGTTATAAAATCTGTTTCCAGGAAGAATCACATTGACCACCTTCGACAATCATTCGAAAGAATGAGAGAACATGGTCTGAAGATGAACCCTTTGAAGTGTGTGTTCTGTGTGAAAGCTGGAGATTTCTTGGGCTTCGTTGTCCACAAGAAAGGAATCGAAATCAATCAGAACAAGACGAAGGCAATTCTGGAAGCGAAAGCGCCATCGAATAAGAAGGAATTGCAATCTCTCTTAGGCAAGATAAATTTCTTAAGGAGGTTTATATCTAACCTAAGTGGGAAAGCTCAGGCCTTTTCACCCTTACTTCGACTGAATAAAGAGGGGTTCGAATGGGGGCAAGAGCAACAAGAAGCCTTCGACAAAATATAAGGGTACCTCACTAAGCCACCTATTTTGGTGCCTCCTTGTAGCAATAGGAGTATGAGATTGTACATAGCTGCATCTGACAAAACTCTGGGAAGTATGTTAGCCCAAGAGGATGAAAATGGAGTCGAAAGACCCATTTACTATCTCAGTCGAGTTTTGAATGATGCAGAAACTAGATATAGCGAAGTTGAAAAATTGTGTCTATGTCTGTATTTCTCTTGTACAAAACTCAAGCAATATATAAAACCAGTTGATGTTTATGTTTCGTCTCATTTTGATGTTTTCAAATATATGTTGTCGAAACCTATCTTGCATAGTCGAATTGGCAAGTGGGTGTGATCGGTGGATCTGGAACTGACTGTTTAACGCTGGTTCGCGAAATGTCGCGGAAGCAAGAGTCGCCACCGTCTTTTATTTTCTCCAATTGGAAAGGACAAAAGCACAGAAAAATTCCTTAAAGAGATTGCTCTCGGTTCGGGAGGTAGATTATAGAAAGGGAAGGTGTTAGCACCCTTTCTATCCATGGTTATCCATGGGCTCTTAGATACTTGCTCAATGTGTTTTCAAAAATGTTTGCTTGCTTTTCAATGTGGGTTTTTAAAAAGTTTCTTTGAAAAATTTCAGTTCGACTCGTACGTCAGAGTGTTTGAAAAATTTGCTTTGAAAGCTTTTGAAAAGTGTCAGTGTGAAAAGATGTTTTGATTTGTTTGAAATTAGAGCAAGTATCCTTGAGAACCTACCTACCCTAAGGAATTCGTCTGTGTAGATGTCCTTTAAAGTAGTGCCATCCCACCATTGAGAGGTAGGTAGCACCACCGTTGGAGGTGTTCGGGTCAATTCGATGTTCGGGACATGGTGATCACCGGAGCAATAGGAAGACACCTTAGAAGCTACCCTCATGCCAGGTTCCCGGATCATGAGGACTTACTAAGACATCCTCTACTCGACGATCACCTTTCGAAAGGCAACAGTGAGGCGTACCCTAGGGGTGGTGTGTGCGATTCGTGTGTCGTTTTCATTTGCATTTTGTCTTGTCCTGTTTATTGGTGTTCTACGCTTGATTTTATTTTAAGTCCATACATTCTTTCATGCTTTTTTGTTAACAGTTAAAATTTGCGAGGAAAGTAAATCTAGACTATTACAAATGGCGCGGGTCCACATCGCCAAAAATTAAACCGGACCCGATTTGACGGAAAATAAATAAAGCAAAATAAAGAAAAGTGCGAGAAGTATAAGTTACAATGCTTTGGGAGAATTACATAATTATAATAAACGACATAAAATAAATGCGCGAAGTTAAATGAATTACGAACATGGGCGTTGGACCCTTTTGCAAAAAATTAAAGTTAATGAATTAATTAATTAGAATTTTTTGTGGAATTAAAAATTAAAGTCAAATGTTTTTGGTATTTTGTATTTTTTGGATTTAAGGAGAAAAAAGAATTAATTAAAATTAAAATGAAATGTTAAATCCTAATTCTAATGCTTTAAGTTTATTATGAAAATGTTAAGTTTTAACCTAATTTAAACCTAATTATATTTACATGCAAAAATTTAATTATAGAAATAAAATAAATAAATAAATAATATTGTGATAAAAAGGAAAAATTAAAAAGATACAAAAATTATCAATTAACCTAATTCTATATTTTTAGATTTTTTAGTTATTAAAAGAATTAAAGTTAAAACCTATTTTACTAAATTTATTTACATGTTAATTATTTACAAGAAAATATGAACATTAAATATTTTATTATGTTTTTTATCCTTTTTTCTGATTTTTTGTGATGTTTTTATATTTTATGACAATAATTAATTAAATTAAACAATCAAGAAAATAAAATAATAAATTAAGTAAAACATAAGAAAAACAAAAAGAATGGCAAACCAGGGGGGGTAGCCCCAATATGGAGGTTTTGATGGTAAAGCCTGGCCCATTAGGATTCAGCTTCGTTGACTTTTCCAAGCATGATGTGGCATGTTGACTGGGATGTAGGGTGTTCTTTGATTCTTGGCCATGGATCTGGATTGGATGGACGCGTGTATGCTTGATGGTGAGGGGATATGGTGTTTTTCACTATGAGCGCTGCATGGAATAATGATTGAAAA
The DNA here is from genome assembly GCA_948472305.1 of Vicia faba. NCBI lineage: Eukaryota > Viridiplantae > Streptophyta > Magnoliopsida > Fabales > Fabaceae > Vicia > Vicia faba. Next base: position 63,495,720 of record OX451738.1, on the reverse strand, counting down.
AATATTGTTGAGAAAGTAAGAGACCTGGGGTTTGAACCCAGGTCATGAAGGTCACACGCACATACACCTGCCAGCTGAGCTATTGAATTTCAATTAATATATTATAGTGAATAAATAACAAAAGGCAAAACCAACGCGTAGTGGAGAGAACGCGCGAAATTCAAACCACCGAATCACCAACTGACACGACGTTGTCTTCTTCAATTTTCCTGAAAAACACAAATATGAGGCAATGGTTTTTAAGCGTGGCGTTAGATGGGTTTACAGAAAATAGCGAATGGCTCGATTCTAAACATAAATTAGGCGCGACTATCTCAATTTCTTCGTCCAGATGTACTGATTGCAATGGTGGTACTGGGGACGTCCAATTTTTCCTCTAGTAAGAACCCCTAATTTGAAGCTCAAGAAACCCTAATATTCAATCATGGTATAATCTCGTATAGCACAGAAAAACGCAATTAAAGGTGTTAGTTAGCTTCAAAAACTTACAACAAACATGAATCAATAAATAAAAATGGCAAAGGATGTATGAATCATGATGTACGATTCCAAAAATTTTGAGATACAGTCTGAGTTTTATCTACCAATTCCTGGGGCTTTGTTTGTTGTTTGTGATTGGCACACGTTCAGGAATGCCTAAGGAAGCTATTGGAAAAGGAATGGAGGCTTGAATCCACCTTTTGAATGCTTTTCAGTTCTTGAGTTTATGGACAATTTTTCAAGTTTGTATAGTATTCTTATGCGCAGCTTTTTGTCCAATACCATTAGGGTTGTGATCAGGTACTTGTATGGAAGCAATTAGGTCAACAAACTTGAATAAAATCCCTTGTAATCATGGTTTGGATATTTGATTTGTTAAGAATCTTTTCATATCTTTTTTCATGTTATTTTTGCACAAATCATATCCCAATGCTCCAAATCTTTCCAAATTGGCTTAGGCACGAATTGTTGAGCCTAAAATGTGTACAAAAAGATTCATTAGGTCAAGTTAGATATTTTCTATATATTTAAATAATTTAAATGAATTAATATTAATATAAATTCAAATAAATAATTAAAAAATGAGAAAATACTTCCCTTTGGGCCAAGTGGTCGTGCATATGCTTGGAATGATGGATCATGGAAGAAAAATGGGCCCATTAGCAATTTTGGATCATTTGCATCAATGTTGACTTTTCAAAATTCCTAAAAATTTCCCAACTTCCACAAGGCATAACTTGCTCAATTTTTAAGCTTTTCACATGTTCTTGGACATTTTGGAAAGGTCTTTGAGTCCTTTAACCAATGCCTTTGGTACCATGTCATTTTGATTTACCAATCTCAAGTTATGGCCTTTGACTTAAAGTCCCTTTTTGTTGACTTTTGAAAATGACCTATAATGTTGAAATTGATAACTTTTTGTGAGAGCATTTCTTGGACTTGGAATATGAAGATGAATTGTAGGAAATGTCTTTCTCTTCAAAATGAGCTTTGGATGGAATTTTTCTGATAATCCATGTGAAAGTTATGCCCTGGTCAATTTCAGTTGACTTTTTCAACTGTCCAAATATAGTAACTTTTGCATCTTTGATGATTTCTGAGCCAAATTTTGAGAATCATGATCAAGCATTGATCAAATGATGTTTGTGGCTTCAAAATGATATGTTGACCAAAAATTTGAACTTTTGACTGTCAAATGACCATTTTGCCCCTACAGTTGACTGTGGTGCAATCTAGGGTTTTGACTGTGCAATTTTGAGCTGAATGCCTTGAAACTTGATATGAGGATCCTTGACCATCTTTGTAAGCATATGAGACTTTATTGGGCCTTTGAAAACTTCCTTTCTTTGATCAGAACACAAACCCTAGTTTTGACTGTATAGGAGACATTTGAACTGCATAACCCTTGGGGAATTTTGTGACTTGGCTTGGCAATTTCTTGAAGAATATGGGAGGGCAAATTTTGGGGTACAACAGTTGCCCCTGTTCAATCTTCTTAGACCTGAGGATGCAGATTGGCTGATGTGCCTTTCGTAATCCGAGGGTAGAAGATGATTGAACACTAGAGTGCCCAGAAATTTGCGCTCACATAGTAGCAGTGTGGTAGGAATGGGCTTATAGATGCCATTTAGAGGTTGCTGGATAGGATGATGGGCTTATAGATGCCATCTGGATGCTGATTGCGTAAGGGATTCCTTAGCGAGAACCTGCTTACCTGCAAAAGAAAAAAAGGAGTACCTGACACGTTGCAGGAGCTGATTTTAGATGCTGGTATAGATATGTCCTGACTGGTTACAGGAGCTGAGTCTGGAGCTTCAAACGCTGATGAATGAACCAGGGATGGTTACTACCTTAACATGAATGGTAAGAGAACCTTGGGCGACTTTAGTTTCAACAACGCTCGTTGAGAAAAATCTTGGCGGGAATTACCATCTTTGCAATATCGGGAAGAAAACCATAAGCAATTATAATCTGCAAGGGAATCACCTCACTCGCCGTCGGAGAGGGGAATCATAGGGAAAGGAATTGTCACCTCACACACCGTCGGAGAGAGAAACATAAGAGACTATTACCTCACACTCATCGTCAGAGAGGGAATCATCTGAAAAGGACTTACTACCTCACACACCGTCGGAGAGGGAACCATCTTAAAAAAGGGATTACTACCTCACACACCGTCGGAGAGGGAACCATAGGAGAATATCACCTCACACTCATCGTCGGAGAGGGAAACATCTAAAAAAGGGATTACTACCTCACACACCGTTGGAGAGGGAACCATAGGAGAATATCACCTCACACTCATCGTCAGAGAGGGAAACATCTGAAAAAGGGATTACTACCTCACACACCGTCGGAGAGGGAACCATAGCTTCTGCTGAGTCTTTTATCAGAAAAATCTGTTGGGAGTCGATTTAGCTGGACTGGATAAGGCCTTGAAATATCTTCAACTGGAATAAGTGTCAGAACGTTGCCATATCTGGTTTACATCTGGACTATATCTGGAAGGAGATCTGGAATCAGTATCAGAACGTCACCATATCTGGGTCATATCTGAAACTATATCTAGAAGGAAATCTGGAAGCAGTATCAGAACGTCACCATATCTGGATCATATCTGAGACTATATCTAGAAGGAAATCTGGAAGCAGCATCAGAACGTCACCATATCTGGTTTACATCTGAAACTATATCTGGAAGGAAATCTGGAAGCAGCATCAGAACGTCACCATATCTGGTTTACATATGAAACTATATCTAGAAGGAACTCTGGAAGCAGTATCAGAACGTCACCATATCTGGATCATATCTGAAACTATATCTAGAAGGAAATCTGGAAGCAGCATCAGAACGTCACCATATCTGGTCATATCTGAAACTATATCTAGAAGGAAATCTGGAAGCAGTATCAGAACGTCACCATGCCTGGGTCATATCTGAAACTATATCTAGAAGGAAATCTGGAAGCAGTATCAGAACGTCACCATCTCTGGGTCATATCTGAAACTATATCTAGAAGGAAATCTGGAAGCAGTATCAGAACGTCACCATGCCTGGATCATATCTGAAACTATATCTAGAAGGAATTGCGATAGTTGATAGTAGTCATTTTTGTATTGATTTTTTTTCTGAAAAGGCAAAACATAATTGTATGCAAAATCATGATGCATGAACTGTATGTCTTCAGAATTGATGAGATTCGTGTAGCATGATGCATATGCATGCTATAATGTATGTGATGTTTATGAATGTATATTTGTCTAAGGAAATAAATCCTTGACGGGTGCCGGGAAGTCGTATCCTGGGCTGATGTTGAGGAATAGATTTTGCTTCCACTGGGGATGACGACTGCAAGTATACCGGTAGGAGAAGATAACTCCGTTGGGGAATGAACTTGGCAAATGACAGATTCTGCGGGGAGAAAAGATACCCTAACGACCATGCTGGGAAGCAATACTCTGTGGGGATAGAGATGCTTTGCTGAATTGCTGATAGCTTGCTGAGAATACCTTGCTGTATTGGAAGTATGAATGGACTTCGCTGGGGATAAGAAAATTGCGCCGACGACGATCTTTCCGTGACTTTTGGCTGAGGATAACCCAGTTATATCCTGTTAAGGAAATAACTCTTTGAATAAAGCCGGGCGATGCGTTCGTGCTCCGTGAGGATAAACTTCCCGAATCGTCTGGGGATAAGCTTGCTGTTTGGGGATATGAATTCCATCTTTCCTGGGGAACTGGATTGGATTCTCTGGGGAAGTTTTGAACTGTGTTGGTTATGTTCTTCAACGGACCCCATCCTGATACCTTGGAGGATAGAACAATCAGACTGCTTAGACCACTCTTCATTGCCCCTGTTTCTATGAGGGGAGGCATTTATGGGGTGCTGATAGTTGTTGGTGGACAAACCTTCTTCTGGTAGACAGATGGCGGGACATAGTCGTACGCTTTTAATCCCTAACTTTTGCCTGGACCGCCCTTTCGGGTTTTCAGTCCACCGGGATACCCATTTTTGCCCAAGCCGCCTTTTCAGGTTTTCGACTTGCCGGGTGTACAGATTTTTTCATTTCATCCTTTATTTTTGCCCGAACCCTTTTGGTTCGCCGGGAAGCCCTTATTTTTGCCTAGGTATGTCAACCTAGCGGGTCTTTGACTTTGCGTAGTATTTTTCGACTATGTCCGTTCTTTCAGAATGTAGGGGGTTGCCCCTGTTGGAAGTGTTTTGTTATGCCACCAGAAGGTGTTTGATCAAGCCAGATTCGTTGTTGAAATGCCCCAAGTGACTCAGGCGGAGATTTGCCCCAGGCTATTTGGCCTTTTGAGAGATTCTCCGAATCTTGATTGGACTGCCCCAGATGATGGGCAATAGTCATGTCATGCCCCTTGATTGGAAGTGCTTTTGTTCACTAGGTTTTAGTCGTGCAAATTTTCCTGCTGTTCAAACAAAAAGTCATATGCAAACAAAGTTATATTAAAAATGCAAAGCTTATGTCTGTCTTGAAGATTTTGAAGATGCATTCTTTTTTCATAAAACAAGTGAATGTTTGTAAAACGTGATGTCAACTCCATATTTACCGTAAGCCTTAAGGAGTCAGGATACCTTTCGTGACAGTATGCTTTCGAGCTAAACCATGCTTCAGCTAGGACTTTTGAGGGTTATAACGTGGCCTGGTTCACGGTTTAAGAAACAAAGGACAAAGGCTCAAATTATTTGTGCCCACCCGCTCTTCGTGATGTTCTCCACACCTAAACTCAGTTGATCATACGTTAGACCTTGTTTGAGTCTTTGCTCTGATTTTCCGGTGATGATTCGGATGTTGATAACTTATTTTGAATAGGCAGTCATTTTTTGCTTTGGTTGAGGGTTTGTGAAACCTCTTTCTTGATTTTGTTATCCCTTTCTTTTTTGCCTGAACTGTTTCCTTTTTTGGAATTACAGTCAGCGGGATGCCCCCGTTTCATAAGTCCCCTTTGTAGGTTTAGACTTTTTGGGTTTTTATTTTTGAGATATATTGACTGCCTATCCTTATGATTATTCGGAATCATCATTGTCTTTCTTCGTTTTGTTAGGACCTCTTTTGGTGCCATTCGTCATGCACTTGGATCAACTGAGAGAACTACCCTGCCCCAGGTTATGGTAAAGGGTTTTAAATTTCGACAAGAAAAAACTCCTACTTCTTTGGCTCAGAGGGGTTGACGAGGGATTATCATCCTTATAACTCCAGTGTTTAGGATTTGAAACAATGTCTGTACCTCATCAGCGGGGTCTGTTCAAAAGCTTACTGTAAAGATCGTGGTATCGTTTTCGTCATCCTCCCTCAAGAGGCTCAGAATTATTAACCAAGAGTTGATCATCAGAAAAAATATGAAAAGAATTTTGAATATAATGAAAACAATTGTATAATTCCCGAAACAGACATATGCGATGCATTAATAGAATAAAAGAGTTTGCTATGACATTAATTGTTTATATAAGCAAAGAAAAACACAACTCAAAAATTCAAATAAACAAAAGATCTTCAACGATTGGGTAACGGAGCAGTGATTATGTTCGGAGTCTCGGGCACTTCAAACTGAATCTCCCCGGCGTCAATCATATCTTGGATCTTGTTCTTGAGAGGCCAGCAGTTGTCTGTAGTATGCCCCGGGCTATCTGAATGATATGCGCACCTATCATTGGGATGATAATTGGGAGCAGAGGTGTTCGGATTCCGGAGAGGAGCCCTTAAGGTGATTAGTCCTGCTTTCAACATTTGTTGCAGTGCTTGATCCAACGACATGTTGAGTTTGGTGTACTGCCGTTTTTCCTTGCGCTGCTGCCCCTGTCCTTGTTGAGCAGATCCGGGATTGGAGATCTGGATTGCCCCTGCCTCATGACGGCTCTTTTTACCGTGCACAGCATTAGATTCTTTCTTTCCATGATGAGGCTTTTTATCAGAAGGCGCAGCCTCTTGAATTTTCCCAGACCGGATACCAGCTTCAATTCGCTCTCCAGTCAAGATAAGATCTGTGAACCCAGCAGACGAATTCCCAATTAGGTGGTTGAAGAATGGACCAGACAGGGTCCCCAAGAACATGTCGACGAGCTCGCGGTCAGTCAGAGGTGGTTGTACCCTTCCAGCAAGGTCCCTCCATTTCTGCGCATATTCTTTAAAACCTTCACTTGATCCTAACGACATACCCTGGAGTTGGGTACGTGTAGGGGCAAGGTCGGCATTATATTGATACTGCTTATAGAAAGCAGTAGCCAACTCCTCCCAGTTACGAACTTTGGTCCCATCCAGCTGATAGAACCATTCGAGATGAGTCCCTGAAAGACTTTCCTGGAAGAAATGGATCCACAAATTCTTGTCCACCGTATATGGTTGAATTCTCCGAACATAGAACCTTAGATGCAGCTTGGGGCAAGACGCCCCGTCATATTTAGTGAATGATGGTGCCTTGAACTTCCGAGGGATGATCACACCAGTAGACAAACCCAGATCTCCAAAATCCAGCCCAGGGACCTGTTTGATCTCCATAGCATTCAGCCTATCCTCCAACTGTTTGTACTTGTCCTCAGCAGGAGGGTACTGTTCGTCGTCGAAATCTGTTTCATTGTCAGAGACCTCTGGACTGGGCACCCTTTCCTCTTGATGACTGCTTTTTCCCACAGATGGGGTTGTCCTCTCAGTTTCAATTTGCGGTGTATTCCCAGATCTGCGTCTAGGGCTGAACAAAACAGTCCTCTTCTTCTTTTTGTCCTTCTTCAAGAGCAGAGCCTTCAGATCTTGTTGCCCCTGAGTCAAATTCATGATCAGCTCTTGGAACTGGGCGTTCTGAGCCTGGAGGTCCTTGATAGTCTGCTCGGCTGATGATTCAGGATTCATGATGATCGGCTGAAATAAACAGCGGAGAAGGGTAAGCAACTTGTCAAAGGGATACCTGCAATGCAATGAGATGTATGACATGCATGTAATGTTTTCAAGGACCTCGCGGGGTAAACAGAAACTTTGTTAGTATTTGGAACCGGTAGCTTGATTGTAAGAACTTCATTTTGTTGAGAGTCCTTCATCAAGGGTCAAAGGCTCACCATATCCAGTGGGTCATAGCCCCTGACAACCTTGGCTAGAGGAAAATAAATCCTCTTTGCCCCTTGCTAGATGTTTGATTCATCATGACCTGCATCACAAGCCCTTGAGATCCTTGAAATGGGTTAGGATGTATGCAGGATGCATGCAATGGTATGATGTTATGCTATGCATGGGGTAATGTGAGTAACCCTGTTATGAGTCCCAATTAAGGACTATAAACCGAAACCTGCAAGAAACTTGATAAACTTGTTATGAGTCCTGATTAAGGACTATAAACAGGACCTGCAAGTAGTTAGTACACCCTGTTATAAGTCCCAATTAAGGACTATGAACAAAACCTGCAAGAAACCTGAGTAAAACCTGTCATGAGTCCCAATTAAGGACTATAAACAGAACCTGCAAGTGGTTAGTACACCCTGTTATAAGTCCCAATTAAGGACTATGAACAAAACCTGCAAGGCATCAAAGGTCAGATAACAAGTACGCAAGTAGGCAAGTACAAAGGCACACAAGTCACACAAGAGAAACCCTTAGGGTTTAGGCCCGCATGGGGTCTGGGTAGTACCCTCTTGAAGTTGGTGGGTTCAACCTGTCCTATTAGAAGTAACCGGGTTCTAAGGGTCCCAATATCACCGGATTGCTTTCATTGTTCATCGTTTCGATTTAGCCACTGAACTGGCGACCGAAATATTCCAGGAAAGCAACCCTCAATTGAGTGTAGTATCGAGTATCAACCAACCTCGGACTGCACCAAAGTCAGTTATCTCACTACCCTAAAGAGGCCAAGATAGTTCAATTAAGGTTCCTAAGGTCTGTTGATGCTTCACGACACCACGCGGAGGCCCCGTACTCTCCTTGACTGAACTCAAGGGTTACCGGTACACACCAAAGTGCCACATCAACGTAGCAGACTGTTTCAACCATGTCGGTATACCCTGCACAGTTCCCTCACAGCCTTGTTGCTACTTTCTAAGAAGGTATCCCCCAGATCCGGGTTAGGATCTATAGAGCTCCCAAGACAGTCCCACAATTTAAAGCAAGCAAAGCAATACAATTGAAAACATAGTTATGACCTAGCCCTAAGGTACACCTCACTTTAAGTAGTGTCCCCAGCAGAGTCGCCAGTTCTGTGATCGGTGGATCTGGAACTGACTGTTTAACGCTGGTTCGCGAAATGTCGCGGAAGCAAGAGTCGCCACCGTCTTTTATTTTCTCCAATTGGAAAGGACAAAAGCACAGAAAAATTCCTTAAAGAGATTGCTCTCGGTTCGGGAGGTAGATTATAGAAAGGGAAGGTGTTAGCACCCTTTCTATCCATGGTTATCCATGGGCTCTTAGATACTTGCTCAATGTGTTTTCAAAAATGTTTGCTTGCTTTTCAATGTGGGTTTTTAAAAAGTTTCTTTGAAAAATTTCAGTTCGACTCGTACGTCAGAGTGTTTGAAAAATTTGCTTTGAAAGCTTTTGAAAAGTGTCAGTGTGAAAAGATGTTTTGATTTGTTTGAAATTAGAGCAAGTATCCTTGAGAACCTACCTACCCTAAGGAATTCGTCTGTGTAGATGTCCTTTAAAGTAGTGCCATCCCACCATTGAGAGGTAGGTAGCACCACCGTTGGAGGTGTTCGGGTCAATTCGATGTTCGGGACATGGTGATCACCGGAGCAATAGGAAGACACCTTAGAAGCTACCCTCATGCCAGGTTCCCGGATCATGAGGACTTACTAAGACATCCTCTACTCGACGATCACCTTTCGAAAGGCAACAGTGAGGCGTACCCTAGGGGTGGTGTGTGCGATTCGTGTGTCGTTTTCATTTGCATTTTGTCTTGTCCTGTTTATTGGTGTTCTACGCTTGATTTTATTTTAAGTCCATACATTCTTTCATGCTTTTTTGTTAACAGTTAAAATTTGCGAGGAAAGTAAATCTAGACTATTACAAATGGCGCGGGTCCACATCGCCAAAAATTAAACCGGACCCGATTTGACGGAAAATAAATAAAGCAAAATAAAGAAAAGTGCGAGAAGTATAAGTTACAATGCTTTGGGAGAATTACATAATTATAATAAACGACATAAAATAAATGCGCGAAGTTAAATGAATTACGAACATGGGCGTTGGACCCTTTTGCAAAAAATTAAAGTTAATGAATTAATTAATTAGAATTTTTTGTGGAATTAAAAATTAAAGTCAAATGTTTTTGGTATTTTGTATTTTTTGGATTTAAGGAGAAAAAAGAATTAATTAAAATTAAAATGAAATGTTAAATCCTAATTCTAATGCTTTAAGTTTATTATGAAAATGTTAAGTTTTAACCTAATTTAAACCTAATTATATTTACATGCAAAAATTTAATTATAGAAATAAAATAAATAAATAAATAATATTGTGATAAAAAGGAAAAATTAAAAAGATACAAAAATTATCAATTAACCTAATTCTATATTTTTAGATTTTTTAGTTATTAAAAGAATTAAAGTTAAAACCTATTTTACTAAATTTATTTACATGTTAATTATTTACAAGAAAATATGAACATTAAATATTTTATTATGTTTTTTATCCTTTTTTCTGATTTTTTGTGATGTTTTTATATTTTATGACAATAATTAATTAAATTAAACAATCAAGAAAATAAAATAATAAATTAAGTAAAACATAAGAAAAACAAAAAGAATGGCAAACCAGGGGGGGTAGCCCCAATATGGAGGTTTTGATGGTAAAGCCTGGCCCATTAGGATTCAGCTTCGTTGACTTTTCCAAGCATGATGTGGCATGTTGACTGGGATGTAGGGTGTTCTTTGATTCTTGGCCATGGATCTGGATTGGATGGACGCGTGTATGCTTGATGGTGAGGGGATATGGTGTTTTTCACTATGAGCGCTGCATGGAATAATGATTGAAAAAATATTGATGAGAAAATAAGAGACCTGGGGTTTGAACCCAGGTCATGAAGGTCACACGCACATACACCTGCCAGCTGAGCTATTGAATTTCAATTAATATATTATAGTGAATAAATAACAAAAGGCAAAACCAACGCGTAGTGGAGAGAACGCGCGAAATTCAAACCACCGAATCACCAACTGACACGACGTTGTCTTCTTCAATTTTCCTGAAAAACACAAATATGAGGCAACGGTTTTTAAGCGTGGCGTTAGATGGGTTTACAGAAAATAGCGAATGGCTCGATTCTAAACATAAATTAGGCGCGACTATCTCAATTTCTTCGTCCAGATGTACTGATTGCAATGGTGGTACTGGGGACGTCCAATTTTTCCTCTAGTAAGAACCCCTAATTTGAAGCTCAAGAAACCCTAATATTCAATCATGGTATAATCTCGTATAGCACAGAAAAACGCAATTAAAGGTGTTAGTTAGCTTCAAAAACTTACAACAAACATGAATCAATAAATAAAAATGGCAAAGGATGTATGAATCATGATGTACGATTCCAAAAATTTTGAGATACAGTCTGAGTTTTATCTACCAATTCCTGGGGCTTTGTTTGTTGTTTGTGATTGGCACACGTTCAGGAATGCCTAAGGAAGCTATTGGAAAAGGAATGGAGGCTTGAATCCACCTTTTGAATGCTTTTCAGTTCTTGAGTTTATGGACAATTTTTCAAGTTTGTATAGTATTCTTATGCGCAGCTTTTTGTCCAATACCATTAGGGTTGTGATCAGGTACTTGTATGGAAGCAATTAGGTCAACAAACTTGAATAAAATCCCTTGTAATCATGGTTTGGATATTTGATTTGTTAAGAATCTTTTCATATCTTTTTTCATGTTATTTTTGCACAAATCATATCCCAATGCTCCAAATCTTTCCAAATTGGCTTAGGCACGAATTGTTGAGCCTAAAATGTGTACAAAAAGATTCATTAGGTCAAGTTAGATATTTTCTATATATTTAAATAATTTAAATGAATTAATATTAATATAAATTCAAATAAATAATTAAAAAATGAGAAAATACTTCCCTTTGGGCCAAGTGGTCGTGCATATGCTTGGAATGATGGATCATGGAAGAAAAATGGGCCCATTATCAATTTTGGATCATTTGCATCAATGTTGACTTTTCAAAATTCCTAAAAATTTCCCAACTTCCACAAGGCATAACTTGCTCAATTTTTAAGCTTTTCACATGTTCTTAGACATTTTGGAAAGGTCTTTGAGTCCTTTAACCAATGCCTTTGGTCCCATGTCATTTTGATTTACCAATCTCAAGTTATGGCCTTTGACTTAAAGTCCCTTTTTGTTGACTTTTGAAAATGACCTATAATGTTGAAATTGATAACTTTTTGTGAGAGCATTTCTTGGACTTGGAATATGAAGATGAATTGTAGGAAATGTCTTTCTCTTCAAAATGAGCTTTGGATGGAATTTTTCTGATAATCCATGTGAAAGTTATGCCCTGGTCAATTTCAGTTGACTTTTTCAGCTGTCCAAATATAGTAACTTTTGCATCTTTGATGATTTCTGAGCCAAATTTTGAGAATCATGATCAAGCATTGATCAAATGATGTTTGTGGCTTCAAAATGATATGTTGACCAAAAATTTGAACTTTTGACTGTCAAATGACCATTTTGCCCCTACAGTTGACTGTGGTGCAATCTAGGGTTTTGACTGTGCAATTTTGAGCTGAATGCCTTGAAACTTGATATGAGGATCCTTGACCATCTTTGTAAGCATATGAGACTTGATTGGGCCTTTGAAAACTTCCTTTCTTTGATCAGAACACAAACCCTAGTTTTGACTGTATAGGAGACATTTGAACTGCATAACCCTTGGGGAATTTTGTGACTTGGCTTGGCAATTTCTTGAAGAATATGGGAGGGCAAATTTTGGGGTACAACAGTGGGCATTAGCATTAACTGAATACTCCTTGACCTTTATGCCTCTTAAGGCAGTAAAAGGACAAGTGGTTGCAGATTTCATAGTCGACCACTCAATTCAAGTCGAGGATATTAATTATGTGGAGATAGAACCTTGGAAATTCTACTTCGATGGTTCCAGCCATAAAGATGGAACAGGGGTAGGAGTCTTGATTATTTCTCCAGATAAAATTCCAACAACATTCAAGTACAAAATAGCAGGTTCTTGTTCGAACAATGAGGCTGAGTATGAAGCTCTAATTACTGGCCTTGAGATATTGTTGGAATTGGGGGCAACTCGAGTCGAAATAATGGGAGACTCAGAGTTAGTCATTAAGCAAGTCACAAAGGAATATAAATGCATAAGAGAGAATCTCATTATGTACTTTGTGATAGCAAATCGTTTGTTGAAAAAATTTGAAAGTGTCAATATTCGACACATACCCAGAGTCGAAAATCAAATAGCCAATGACTTGGCACAGATTGCATCTGGGTATAAGATTTCAAAGACGAGATTACAAAGAGCAATCGAAGTTCGAGAAAAGATAAAAGCAACTTGTCTATCACCATCAGACTTGGAATCGACGAGGCTAGGATATGCTGATCACTCAAACTTCGAGATTTCGTTCATTGATAATTTGTCAGAGCAAGATTGGAGGAAACCCATTGTGGACTATCTTCAAAATCCAGGAGCTTCGACAGAACGAAAAACAAAATACAGGGCGTTGAGTTTTGTACTCATGGGTAATGAGTTATTCAAGAAGACGCCTGAAGGGGTGTTGCTGAAATGTTTAAGTGAAACTGAAGCATACATAGCCCTCTCGACGACGCATGCTGGGGCATGTGGGGCTCACCAAGCAGGCCATAAGATGAAATGGTTGTTGTTTCGACAAGGACTATATTGGCCCACTATGCTGAAAGATTGTGTTGAGTTCGCCAAAGGTTGTCAAGAGTGTCAAGTTCATACAGGCATCCAACATGTACCAGCAAGCGAACTTCACTCGATAGTGAAGCCTTGGCCCTTTAGAGGATGGGCGTTGGACCTCATTGGAGAGATTCGACCAGCATCATCAAAGAGTCAGAAATACATATTGGTAGGCATTGATTATTTTACTAAGTGGATCGAAGCTATCCCTTTAGTCAATGTGGACCAAGAGAATGTCATTGAATTCATTCAAAAGAACATTATCTTTAGATATGGAATTCCTGAGACAATAACAACTGATCAAGGGTCAGTTTTCACTGGTCGAAAGATGCAGGAATTTGCTCAGGAAACAGGTTTCAAACTCCTAACATCCACGCCTTATTATGCACAGGCGAATGGTCAAGTCGAAGCAGCTAACAAAGTGGTGATTGGCTTGATAAAGAAACATGTTGGGAAGAAGCCAAAGAATTGGCATAAGACGTTAGACCAGATTTTATGGGCTTGTCGAACGTCCCCAAAAGAAGCCACTGGGACAACACCATATAGGCTAACTTTTGGCCATGATGCAGTGTTGCCAGCAGAAATTTGTCTTCAATCTGCAAGGGTTCAGAGGCATTATGATATTCCTTCTGAAGTTTATTGGAACATGATGTTAGATGAACTGGTGGATTTAGACGAAGAGAGATTACGCGCTCTCGACTTACTCAGGCTTCAGAAGAAAAGAGTAGAAGACTCTTATAATAAAAAGGTAAAACCTAAGGTATTTTTGCCTGAAGAACTAGTTTGGAAGGTAATTCTTCCCATGGATCGAAGGGATCGAAGCATGGGGAAATGGTCACCCAAATGGGAAGGACCCTTCAGAGTTATCCAAACTTTTTCTGGTGGAGCCTATGAAGTCGAAGAGTTAAGTGGAGATAAAAGGCTCTTGAGAGTAAATGGTAAATATTTGAAAAAATACAAACCTATACTTCAAGAGATAAAAATAAAATAATAAAAGAGCAAGTCTAAATTAACCATAAAAAATGCCAAAATGGAAATTTTATTAATTGCAGCCAAGATGGCAATTGTTGTCGAATAACGATTACAGAAGATGGTTACAAAAGAGAATCAATCAAAAGGTAAGAGAATTCTTGAGTCGAAGATACTTAGCGTACTGCAGCTCCAACCTCTTCTTGCACCAGGAGTTTTCTTGCACTAGTTTGGCAATTTGAGCGTCGAGGCTTTGGGCCTTCTCAGCGAATTCCAGGCCTTGTTTGATCTCAGTCTGGCTCTCAGTGTCTGAGATGGTCGAAAGAATTTCCTCCTTGAGTACAGTGTTGGCGTTTATCTTCGCCTCTATTTCTGCGATTTGTGCCTGGAAGGAAACATTCTCTCGCTCAATGGCATCGACTCTTTCCTGTGCAGACGCTTTTTGTTTCGACAACTCAACAATTTGAGAAGTCGAATCTGAGACAGCAGTCCACGCAGAGGAGCTTCTGCCATACAACACCTCGAGCTGACTGTTAAAACCTCTTTGACGCATGTAATCCGCTGAGACCTGATCAATCATAGAGTGTAACTCCATGATCAAGTCTGAGATTTCTGGGGCTACAGCTTCAAAGTCGACAGCATTCAAGACCTCTTTTAAGCACGATGGAGCAGTGGGGTCCCCCTCTAAAGTCTTCATCAAGTCCCTCTTGAAGAACTGGGCCTTAACCTTCGCCAATGCATCATCAAGAGGAGAAGTTTCAGTAGACTTCCCCGACAGGGTAGGAATTTCCTGACTAGTGTCAGACGAACTCTTACTCTCGATGATTGCATTGAGGTAGCTGACAGGATCAGTCTGTTTCAAGAGTTCCAAGTCCTCTTTTGACCTGTGCTTCGAAGAGGTAACCCTTGCAATAGTATTATCTTGGGTTTGAGGTTCTTGAGTGCTAAGTGCCTCGACTGGTTGCTCTTCGACTCTGACTGAGGCGGTACCAGCGTCGACTTGTGGTTCTTCGTTAGCATCACCCTGGGGTCCTTCGCCAGCGTCATTTTGTGGCTCTTCGCTAGCGTCACCCTGGTGTCCTTCGCCAGTACCACCTTGGTTCTCTTCGTCAACAGCATCTTGATTCTCTTCGCCATTGCCTTGGTCCCTTTCTTCATGATTCTCTTCTGACAAATCTACCACCGGAACCGTTTCTGGCTGTTGTTCCTCCACTGGCTGTTGTTCCTCCACCATAGGTTCTTCTGTTGTTTTCTCCACTGTTTCAGCATTGGCCTCATTCTCAGTATGGGCTTCGTCATTGCCCAAGTCTTTTTCCTGAGGCCTGCTAAGTTCAGCAGATTCCAGCGTTTCTGAGGTCCTTGGTGGAGAACTTTCAGTAGTATCCTGAAAAGGGAAAGAAGACAAATCGTCAGATGTCGAAAGAGACACAATCGAATACGGGTATTTATGCCTAAGTTATAAAAAAGGTCTAAGGGATTACCTGTGGATTAACTTCAGCCCCAGGGCTGGAATTGTCACTTTCGACGGGCTTGCTAAGAAGAACGTTCAGTTCCTCCTCAGTTGGCTCCTCGATGATCACTGGAGGTGGCCTAGGCTTTCTCACAGCAACCTTTATTCTGACGGTTCGACCTTCAGGAGCAGGAGCAGGAACAGGAGCATCCTTCGTTAACTTTCGCCTCTTTAAGGGGGCAGGAGGGGAATCACTTTCGTCATCACTCCCAGATTCGACCACCAGTCCTGGCCGTTTCTTGGGCGAAGGTGCCTAGAAAACCAATGGGAATTCGATTTAATAATTACATCGAAGATCAAAATCGAAAGCCAGAAGAAAAATGAAGAAAGTCTGGTTACCGATATAGGAGGCCTCTTCGAAGAGCCTTCCCCCTGTTGGTTGCCTGTGGTCTTCGCCGGCGCTACAGTCTTCGCCGGCGGTGGAGGTTTTGTTGAAGGGGCTCCCCCCTGTTGACCTTCTGTAGCCTTCTTGGCTACAGGCTTTCGAACTACTGGAAGCAGAGAAAAAGTTAACAGGCTAGCAGTCGAAGAGAAAGACAAAAAGTAATGTGAGAGCATGAACTTACATTTCTTTACTTTGTCCAACACAAGGACAAAAGACTTCTGCAACTCAGCCATAAAGTCCTTCTCGTCGAAGAAGTACTCAGCATAATAGCTTCTCCACCACTCCTCGAAGGATGGTGAGCAAAGGAAATTAAGCTGGTAGTCAAACAACGAGAGGATTGTTCGACCAGCATATCTTCCGATATGCTTGATGGCAGCTTCTTCTGTATAATCGTTGCAGAAGTACAACATTGACTTCTCTCTTTGAAAAATCGGAGAAGGCAGGGTTTGGATAATACCAAACTGGCGAGATACCAGATTTGGTTGGTAGGCAAGCAGACTCAAATGAGTCTTAGAACTCTTAAATCGAAGAGGCATGATCCTTGGTGTAAGGAACGCCTCCCAGAGTATTGAATGCTCATCAACATTGGGACCACTCGACTCCTTTGGATGTGGCCTTGTGAACCATGCTGGCCCCACCCTCCGTTGAGCAAATGGAGCCATAGTTGAAACAAATTCCTTCCTTCGAGCGAACATGAGAACGAAGTTAGTGAAGGTTTGTTGAAACTCCAGGCCATCTTCCACAGGTGTCAGCAGAGCCAGCCTGATTCCTTCGATGCGTCTATTCGCTATCGCTGGAGCTTGTTCATTTATCTGAATCCTCTTGGGCAAGAAAGATTCGAAAGTGGCGTTGAGCCACAGTTGAAGTAGCCAAAAAGGCCCAGCGAGTAGCAAACTGGCCCTGTCCTCGATATGTTTCAGAAGAGTGGCCCCATTGCTGATCGAGTCGTAAAGACTGGCCAGAATCAGTTCTGCTAAACAGATGTTTTGGCGGTGATGCAGTTGGGTAGCAAGAGTGACCATCTTTTTGGTCACCTGCAGAGACTTCGAGCAAAACACAAAGCGAGTTAGCCATAAGGCTAGAAACGCTATGTGTTCGACATCCGACACTGTATCCGTCGACCTGTCATGAAAATGGTTGATGAAAGTGGTGTATGTGGGTTTGGTCTCAGAGAAGCCAATTTGGTCCTCCGACATCTCCTCCGGATCGAAGTAATCACCGGTTGGTCGAAGGCCAGTAATAGCGGCCACGTCGAAGAGTGTGGGGGTTAACATCCCACATGGAAGATGAAAAGTGAAATGGGAGTAGTCCCAGAACAACAGTGAAGCTATCAGCATCTCTGGGGAGTAGTTCAAACCCGTCTTCGACAGCATCACTAAGTCGAAGATTCCCATATCCTTCCAGATCGAGGTTTGATGTTTCTCCAACTTTGTTAGCCAAGCAACATAATCGGAGGTCAGATTAGGGCAAGACCTGAAGACCCTAACCCCTCTGTTGAAGAAGCGGAGGTCGATTTTTTCACGAGTAGGGTCTTCGTTGTCTTCTGCGTCTTTCTTGGCGCACGCTACTGGCTTGAGTTTCTCGACGATTGGGAAATAGCTCTTGATCTTCAGAGCTTCAGAGATGCTTGGATTCATGGGGCCAGACATTGCAAAAATCTGGTTGGAGTATCCAACCGGGATCATCAAGTGGCGCGAGTAAGCATCGCGAACGGATATGTCAGAAGGTTCAGGAACCCTTCATTTGCCTGTAGAGTTTACTACTGGGGCAGTGACGAAAACTTTGGGTTTAACATGTTCAGTTGGTGCGTTAGTACTGGGAGCAGTAGAAGCAGAGGCCATTGTTGAGTTTGAAGATGAAGTGAAAGAGGAAGAGTTTTCTACAAAGAGAACAAGCTTGTATGGAAGCAAGGAAGTTTGAAGGCTAGTTGGCGTAAAAAGTCCCACAATGGGATATTCACTGCTATTTATAGTAGTGGGAAAAATCCCCAATAACGAGGACATTAAATGCCATTTAATGCTGCAAGAGTTAGTGGGACGCGTGGCAGCCCCTTGTTGTTTTGGCCGTTTCTGCAGAAGTGGAGAGACGCAGCGTGCGTCCTCGTTTTTGGGAATTGTCATAATGACAAATTCTGAAATGACGTTTGGTACTGCACGCCGTACTGAAAGTGACGTCCTAGGATCAAATCAATGATGGTTTCTTGGGATTGCCAATAGTTGGTAAAAAGCAACAAAAAGTGCACAAGTTAACTTGTGACTAAGCGTGGAAAGACAGGTGTCGAATGGCGTTTTCAAAGAATGCCTTTTTCTTTCAGAGTCGAAATAAGGCATTCTTGGGGGGCAATTTGTTGGCTCCTAAATTCGACACCTTTGTTTTGATTGATGTCAGCCTTTAAAAGCTGAAAGATGCTTTCGACTGGCTAAGTCTGTCGAAGTGCCCGTCGAAAGATGGCAAAATACTTAGAAGATTTCTTCCAAGGAAGAAGGTTGAGTGCCTTCGACGTCGAAGGAGTTTTCGTCGAAGATGTCTCTTGACGAACGTGTTCGATGGTCCAGAGTGGAGCAGTTTGAAATTCAAGCTTTTTGGAGGGAAAACGGTTTCCAGCAGTTACTACGTGCAAACGTGCAAGGATCTGGAGCGTCAAGCATGGAGAACGTGCCAAGTGGATTGATCTCGAAGCAGTGTAACTGCCCGACGGTTACTTGGAATGTTTTAGTATAAATAGGAGTAGACATGTAGTTTCTCGCGTGTGTTCACAATTCTATACATAGTCACTCATTTAGATTCGAGTACCCAGCGTGTGAGAAAGAATTGTTGAGAAATGTATGTGTGAAACACCAATTTTATCAATTAAAGTCATTTACTTTCCCAGAATTTTACTTGCTTTTCTCTTTACATTTCCTGTCGAACCTTTACTTAAAAGCCTTGTTTATTTTACCAAGTCTTTCCTTTATGCAATTTACTTGAAACCATTTTAATTTAAAGCCTTATCCAATTCAATCAAACTTCAAAATCAACCTATGTCCATAGGATCAATCTGATCGATCCTGCGAGTAACCAAATAAGTAACCATTTGGAGGATCAGCGGTTGTTTACCAAAACCCAAGGTAAACAACAGGTTAGGACATGTGTTTTTGCTTAGTCATGCCAGCCTACTTCATTCCTTCGAATCTGCCTTCTTTTCCAACTTCAAAGTCCAATTCGAATCTATTTAGAACATTCCCTATTAGACAACTTCGACCAGCCCTTGGCCTTGTGATGAGTCTAAGTTCTGATTCGAAGTGTCCAAAACTTCCTTCATCATAGCATCTTAGATTAAGAGAAACTCTGCACTGAAATGCCATTCAAAGGTCATTTCGTTCTGATGTTCTGATTGAGGTAAAGTATGAAGTTCCAGTCGAAGGACCCTATGAAGTACTAGTCGAAGCATTGTGAAATTGACTTGATCGAAGGGGTCCAGCGCTCAATCGAAGACTTACACACCAAAGCTTGATCGAAGGGTTCCAAACACCTAATTGAAGCTTACTAATCAAAGCCTGATCGAAGAGTGCCAAATTCCCAATCGAAGACTGGTGAGTCAAGCCTGTATCGAAGTATTTTGGATACCCAATCGAAGAATTTTCCCAGATGCCAATCGAAAGACACTTTGTTCATCTTCAAAAAACTTTATTTTCGTTAGGCAAATGTTTGTGACCAACCATGTAAGGGAAGACTTTTGAAAACATGAGAGGGCAAATTTTGGGGTACAACAGTTACCCCTGTTCAATTTTCTTAAACCTGAGGATATAGATTGGCTTTCGAGCCTTTCGTGATCCGAAGGTGGAAGATAATTGAACACTAGAGTGCCCAGAAAATTTGCACTCGAAGATGTGTTGGTTGATTATGTAGGGAATGGGCTTAAAGATGCCATTTGGAGAGGTAATGGATAGTCATTGGAGATAGGCTTAAAGATGCCATCTAGGGGCGATTGCTGGACTGTATTTGAATGAGTGACAGAATTACATCCGAATCTGGATCGTATCTGGACTGTTATTTGAAGGTCTATGATTGCCTGTCATTAACTGGAAGAAATAAATCTAACCAGAGGAGGTCTTTTTTGATAATGATGTGTGATGAAGGAATCTGAGATGATTGCTACTCCAAACAGATGATGAAGGAATCTTGGATGATTACTACCTCAGCAGGATGATGAAGGATTCTTGGATGATTACTACCTCAGCAGGATGATGAAGGAATCTTGGACGACTACTACAACAGCAGGATGATGAAGGAATCTTGGATGATTACTACCTCAGCAGGATGATAAAGGAATCTTGAATTACTTCTACCTCAGCAGGATGATGAAGGAATCTTGGACGATTACTACCTTAGCAGGATGATGAAGGAATCTTGGATGACTTCTACCTCAGCAGGATGATGAAGGAATCTTGGACGATTACTACCTCAGCAGGATGATGAAGGAATCTTGGATGACTACTACAACAGCAGGATGATGAAGGAATCTTGGATGACTACTACCTCAGCAGGATGGTGAAAGAATCTTGGACGATTACTACCTCAGCAGGATGATGAAGGAATCTTGGATGACTTCTACCTCAGCAGGATGATGAAGGAATCTTGGACGATTACTACCTCAGCAGGATGATGAAGGAATCTTGGACGACTACTACAACAGCAGGATGATGAAGGAATCTTGGATGGTTACTACCTCAGCAGGATGATGAAGGAATCTTGGACGATTACTACCTCAGCAGGATAATGAAGGAATCTTGGACGATTACTACCTCAGTAGGATGATGAAGGAATCTTGGATGACTTCTACCTCAGCAGGATGATGAAGGAATCTTGGACGATTACTACCTCAGCAGGATGATGAAGGAATCATGGATGACTTCTATCTCAGCAGGATGATGAAGGAATCTTGGATGACTACTACAACAGCCGGATGATGAAGGAATCTTGGATGACTACTACCTCAGCAGGATGGTGAAGGAATCTTGGACGGTTACTACCTCAGCAGGATGGTGAAGGAATCTTGGATGACTTTTACCTCAGCGGGATGGATGAAGGAATCTTGGATGACTACTACCTCAGGAGGATGGTGAAGGAATCTTGGACGATTACTACCTCAGCAGGATGATGAAGGAATCTTGGACGATTACTACCTCAGTAGGATGATGAAGGAATCTTGGATGACTACTACAACAGCAGGATGATGAAGGAATCTTGGATGATTACTACCTCAAAAGGATGATGAAGGAATCTTGGATGACTTCTACCTCAGCAGGATGATGAAGGAATCTTGGATGACTACTACAACAGCAGGATGATGAAGGAATCTTGGATGATTACTACCTCAGCAGGATGGTGAAGGAATCTTGGATGACTTCTACCTCAGCAGGATGATGAAGGAATCTTGGATGACTTCTACCTCAGCAGGATGATGAAGGAATCTTGGATGACTTCTACCTCAGCAGGATGATGAAGGAATCTTGGATGACTTCTACCTCAGTAGGATGGTGAAGGAATCTTGGATGACTACTACCTCAGCAGGATGGTGAAGGAATCTTGGATGACTTCTAACTCAGCAGGATGATGAAGGAATCTTGGATGACTACTACCTTAGCAGGATGATGAAGGAATCTTGGATGACTTCTACCTCAGCAGGATGATGAAGGAATCTTGGATGACTACTACAACAGCAGGATGATGAAGGAATCTTGGATGACTTCTACCTCAGCAGGATGATGAAGGAATCTTGGATGACTTCTACCTCAGCAGGATGATGAAGGAATCTTGGATGACTTCTACCTCAGCAGGATGGTGAAGGAATCTTGGATGACTTCTACCTCAGCAGGATGGTGAAGGAATCTTGGATGACTTCTACCTCAGCAGGATGGTGAAGGAATCTTGGATGACTTCTACCTCAGCAGGATGGTGAAGGAATCTTGGATGACTTCTACCTCAGCAGGATGATGAAGGAATCTTGGATGACTTCTACCTCAGCAGGATGATGAAGGAATCTTGGATGACTACTACCTCAGCGGGATGATGAAGGAATCTTGGATGATTACTACCTTAGCAAGATGGTGAAGGAATCTTGGGCAATTACTACCTCAGCAGGATGGTGAAGGAATCTTGGATGACTTCTACCTCAGTAGGATGATGAAGGAATCTTGGACGATTACTACCTCAGCAGGATGGTGATGGAATCTTGGACGATCACTACCTCAGCAGGATGATGAAGGAATCTTGGATGATTACTACCTCAAAAGGAAATGAAGGAATCTTTGACGACTGCTACTCCAAAAGGTAATGACTTTTATCTGTCGATCGATCTTTTCTGAAAAGGTAAAGAGTGAGTTGTATGCAATGTCATGATGTATGCATTGTGTAATGATGTTCTCAAAATAAATGAGATTTATGTTATATGTATTTTGTATTCATGTGCTATGAATATTATTGAAATGTAATTTTGTCTTGGAGAATAAATTCTTGACAAGTGTTGGGGAGTTATTAAATCCTGGACTGCTGTTGAAGAGTAGGTATGTCTTCAAACTTTGCTTAGAGTGTATCCACTGAGGATCCTTGTTTTGTTGAGGAGAACTCTGTTGGGGAAAGTTGTGAACTCTGGAGAGTATTGATTCATTCTTGGGGAACAAGTTCAGGAGTCTCGGTTGTTCGTTGCTCTACTGGGGAGTCAAAGTTAATCTGACATCTGGTCGGGTCCAGGTTTCACAGTAACTTGCTGGGGGTTGTAGAGTAGTCTACTGGGGAAGAGGAGTTGTGGTCCTTTAATTTGTAGTAGTCGGAGAGGCAAACTCAAGCTGGGGAATCCTGGTGTTGTTGGGGAAATAAACCCTGTCGTCAGTCCGCTAGAGAGGTGACATCTTCGTTGGGGGAAGTCCTCGAGGATTCTTGAGGTTGATTCAGTTGGGGAAAGGTTTTCAGAGATTAAACCCTTGCTGGGAGTCATCCTATGAGAGGGATTTTGGGGAGATTTGTCATTTCCCCTAGTAGCAAGTGTTTGTGACATTGCCAGAAAATGTTTAATTGTATGTAACCCTTCACTGAGATTGATGTTCAATGCCCCAAGTGACGGAGATGGAGACTTGCCCCTGGTTACTCTGCACTTCTTCAGAGATTTCTTGAAATCTTGACTGGACTGCCCCATGTGTGCTGGATAGTGACATGTCAAGTCCCCTTGTTGATAGGAGATTTGTCAATGGAAGTGTCATCCTTTTTGAAGTGATTTTGTTCACTGAGAGAGCTTTTGTTCACTGGATGTTCATTGTGTGAATTTCTCCGCTGTTAAACAAATAGCCATATGCAAACAATGATATTCAAGTAATGCAAAGTTTATGTTTGTCTTGAAGTTTTTTTTTTGAAAATGCGTTTTAGTGAGTAAAGAAATTTTGCTAGGAAAATTCAAAACTCAGGATTTAGAGCAAAGCCTTACAGGAGTCAGGGTACCTTTTGTAACAATATGCTTTTGAATTAACCCATGCTTCAATTAGGACTTTTGAAGGGTTGTAACGTGGCTTGGTTCACGGTTTAAGAAACAAAGGATAAAGTCTCAAAGTATATTTGTACCCACCCGCTCTTCGTGATGTTCTTCAATCCTAAACTCAGTTAATTGTGCGTCGAACTCTATTCGAATTTGGAACGACGTTTTGGTGATGGTTCACACAAGTTGGAATTTTGAAGGCAGTCATCATTTTTTTTGCAACATTTTTCATGTTGTCGAGGATTTGTAATGACCTCATTTTTTTGATTTATTATCCCTAATTTTTGCCTGACTGTTCCTGTTTTCGAGATTACAGTCAGCGGGATGCCCCAAATTTCTTGAGCCTCCTTTATAGGTTTTGGCTCAGTGGGCTTTTCTCTTTTGAGAGATTGACTGCCTATGAGATAAGGAACCACCACTGTCTTTTGATTCCAGAGGAATGCTTTTGATGTCGTTCGTTGTATTATGAACTGAGAGTTTTGCGACCTCAATGCGCATCTTTTTGAATTAACTGAGAGACTACCCTGCCCCAGGTTTAAATTAAAGGTTTCAATTTGTGTTTAAAACAGAAAACTCCTACTTCTTTGGCTCGAAGGGGTTGACTAGGGATTATCTTCCTTATAACTCCAGTGTTTAGGATTTGAAAGAAACTCCTGTACATCGTCAGCAAGGTCTGTCCAAAAGCATACTGTATGAGATTATGGCATTGTTTCGTCATCCTCCCTCTAAAGGCTTGTAACTTTTAGCAAGAGTTGAATGTCATAAAGTGAGTAAAAAGCATAGTTTAAATGTAATGAAAATGATTGGATCAAATCAAGACAAACATATGCAATGCATTAATGAAACAAAGTTTGGCATTAATAGATAATTGTTTGAATAACAAAGAGATTACAACTTGAAAATTCAAATGAACAAAAGCTTTTAATGATTCGTCATAGGAGCAGTGATTATGTTTGGAGTCTCCGGAGGGTCAAACTTGATCTCCTTGGCATCAATCATGTCTTGGACCTTGTTCTTCAGAGCCCAACAGTTGTTTGTGTCATGTCACGGACTGTCAGAGTGGTATGCACACCTTCCATCAGGATTGTACCTTGGGGAAACTATGTTGGGATTCTTAGGAGGGTCCCTTAACGTCACCAGATTCAATATCAACAGGTGTTGTAAAGCCTGAGACAATGACATGTTGAGCTTGGTAAATTGCCTCTTGGGCATATTTGGCTTACTCTGATCAACCCGTTGTTCTTGGCAAGGTCTTTGTTGGACCTGTGAGGTAGTAACAACTTGGAGAGGTCTATTCTTCGTCAAACCAAACCTTTGACTTCTCAGAAGTTGATTAATGACTTGGTCCCCGACCTTGAATGTTTGCTTCATGTTGTTGTATCTGTCTTGATGAAGCTGGTTGATCATGGTTCTCAACTCTTCTTGTTCCCGAGCTAAGCCTTGGATAAGAGCCATCTGCCCCAGCATCTGGGTTTTCATGGCACTGAACTCAGCTTGCAGTTGTTCCAACCGTTTGTCCTTATTGTCTTCAGGACTTTTCTTGACCAAGTTCCCAACGAGGAGTGTTTTCAACTCTTCCTGCCCCTTGGATAGGTTTAGGAATACGTCCCTGAACTGAGCTTCTCGAGTTTGAAGATCTTGGTTGTCTGGTTGGAAAGCCATTGCTGAAATAAACAACGAGAACATGAGAGACCTATACTGGGAGACCTGTTATGCAATGATATATATGTATGCAATGTTTTCAAGGATCTCGCGGGGTAAACAAGAAACTTGTTAGAATTTGATAGAAGAAACTTCGTGTCGTTAAGAGTCCTTCTTCAAGAGTCAAGCTCACCATATCGAGTGGGTCATAGCCCCTGACTCGAGTTATCGTGTTTGGATTTCTAGACGACCTTGGCTAGAGGAAAATAAATCCCCTCTGCCTCTTGCTAGCCATTTGATTTACCATAACCTGCATCACAGACCCTTGAGATCCTTGAAATGGTTAAGGAAATGTTAAGGCATGATGTTATGATGTGTATGCTATGCGTTTAAGCAAAAGTGTGAAGTGCTGTAAGTAAATCCTGCAATAAATCCAAATTATCGGATAAGGACTATAAACAAAACCTGCAAGGAACTCATGTTGCCAGATAACAAGAATGTGCAAGTAGTTCAAGTTTGAAGGCACACAAGTCACACATATAGCCTTAAGTTTAGGCTGGCATGGAGTTTAGGCATTACCCTCTTTCAGTTTAGTTGGTTTAAACATGTCCTAAAAATAATAACCGGGTTCTAGAGGATCTCAATATCACTGACTACCCTCAATCGGTCATAATTCCAGTTTAGCAACCTTTTCTTGCAGCGGAATCATCGCGAGAGTTTAGTCTTAATGAGTGTAGCATACTGCTACAGTTCTATGGCCAAGTTGGTCAATTTAAGGTTCTAAGGTCAGTTGGTGCTTAATGACTCCTCAGAAGATCCATATTCTCCTCGTTCCAACACAAAGGATATCGGTACAGACTAAGGTGCCACACCAACGTAGCTACTACTTCATCCGTGTCGGTCTATGCCGGACAAATCCCTCACAGTTTATTGCTACTTACCTAAAGGGTATTGTGATAGGTGGAAATAGAACTGGCTGTTTTTAGCTGGTTTCGCGAAATGTCGCGGTAAGCAAGAGTCGCCACCGTCTTTTATGTTTTCCAACATGGAAATGACAAAAGCACAGCAAAATTCCTTCTTTGAGAATGTTTCTCGGTTCGGGAGGTAGATTTATAGAAAGGGAAGGTGTTAGCACCCTTTCTATCCATGGTTATCCACGGGCTCTTAGGTACTTGCTCTTATGTTTTCAAAATTGTTTGCTTTTCAAGTGTATGTGGGTTTTGAAAAAGTTTCGTTTGAAAAATTTCTAAGTAACTCTCGTATCAGTCCTCGAGAGTGTATGAAAAATTTGTTTGAAAACTTTTTGAAAGTGTCAGTGTGAAAAATTATTTTGTTTGTTTGAGAGAGAGCAAGTACCCAGGAGAAATCTACCTACTCTAAGGAATTAGGCTGTGTAAGAGTCCTTTAGATAGTGTTATCCCACCATTGAGAGGTAGGTAGCATCATCGTCGGAGTTGTTCGGGTCAATTCGATTATTAGGGGCATGTGTGATCACCGAAGCAATAGTAGGACACCTTAGCGGTAACCTTAATGTCCTAGATCCTTTTTATCCGAGGCAACCGTTTCGAGGCAACTGGATCTTTAGACAGGTGGGCGACCTCTAAGACACCCTATACTTGACGACCACATTCGAAGGCAACCGAGTGAGGCGTACCTAAGAGTGGCATGTGCATGTGTGTTGAATTCAGTTTATGTTTATCTTTGATCATGCATTTTTGAGCTACGGATTGGTTTTATTATTCATACAAGTCTTTCATGCATTTTTAACAGTTAAGAGTGCGGAAAATAAATTGCGAAAAGGTAAATCTACGCTATTACAAGGCGCGAGTCTATACATCGCCAAAAACAAAAACCCGTTTGGAAAATAAATGCGAGAAAAGTAAATAAAGCGATAAACCCTAATTAACTATTACATTTCCGGAGGAGATACATGAATATAATCAAAAATAATGATAATGCGCGAAAAGAAATTTAATCAGGACGTCCTTAGGGTTTTGACCCTTTTGATAAATAAAGAAAGTAGTTTGTCCTTTTTGCAATTTAAATTAAATATTAAACTTAAACCTAATTAATCAATTAATTAAAAGAAAAAATTATTTTTTGTGTTTTATGTTTTTAATGAAATAAAATAAAAAGAAATTTAAAAGTGTCAAAAAAAACCTAAGTCTAATTCATTTTTATTTATTATAAAAGAAAATTAAAATTAAACCTAATCAAACTAACTTAATTTAAGTTAATGTTTATTTACAAAATAATTAAGCTAAAGTGACATTAATAATAATAAATAAAATATTTACATTCTTTTTAGTTTTATAAATTTATTATGAAAATGTTAATTAATTTAATTTGCTGGTTAGTATTTAATTAAAAAAACAATAAAAATAAATGAATCAATTGAATGAAAGAAAAATAATAAAAAAAAAGAAATGCAAACCCAAGGGGGTTTGGGCCCTGAATGGAGGTGCTGAAGAAATTTTATGGCCCAATTCCTCAAGCCTGCGTTGACTTCTGATTTCTCCAGGGCATATCTTGCTCAATTTTGATCCTATGAACATGTTCTTGGACATTTTGGAAAGTTCTTGAAGTCCTCTAACCAATGCCTTTGGTCCCGTGTCTTTTGGATTTACCAATCTCAAGTTATGGTCTTTGACTTAAAGTGCCTTTTTGTTGACTTTTGAAATTGACCTATAATGTAGAAATTGATAACTTTTTGTGAGAGCATTTCTTGGACTTGGAATGTGAATATGAGTTGTAGGAAATGTCATCCCCTTCAAAATGAGCATTGGATGGGATTTTTCTGATGAACCATGAAAAAGTTATGCCTTGGTCAAGTTACAGTTGACTTTTCAGCTGTCCAAAAATAGAAACTTTTGCATCCTTGATGATTTTTGAGCCATTCTTGTGGAATCATGATCAAGACTTGATCAAATGATGATTGTGGCTTCAAAATAAGATGTTGACCAAAAATTTTGACTTTTGATTGTAAAATGACCATTTTGCCCCTGCAGTTGATTGTGAAGCAAATAAGGCTTTTGACTGTGCAATTTGATGATGTGAGCTATGAAACTTGACGTGTAGATGCTTGACAATGTATATGGGCACATGGGACTTTATTGGACCATTGAAAACCTCAAATTCCTTGAGAGAACCAAAACCCTAATTTTGACTGGCTTAAGAGGATGTTTGACTGTGCAACCCTCTGAGAGATCTTGAACTATTTGAAGATTGATCTTGAGAAATCTTGAAGGATATGGGAGGCCAAATTTTGGGGTACAACAGTTGCCCCTGTTCAATCTTCTTAGACCTGAGGATGTAGATTGGCTTGCGTGCCTTTCGTGATCCGAGGGTGGAAGATGATTGAACACTAGAGTGCCCAGAAATTTGCACTCACATAGTAGAATATCAGCAATGTGATGGCGGGAATGGGCTTATAGATGCCATTTGGAGAGATGGTGGATAGGAGGATGGGCTTAAAGATGCCATCTGGAGACGTGACAGAATCTTGTCGGGAATGGGCTTATAGATGCCATTTGGAGATGTAATGGATAGTGGAATCTGAATAAGAAATAGAATAGCTTCCATGTCTGGAGCATATCTAGTCTATATCTAATTGTTGATGTCTGAATAAATAGTAGAATGACCGCCGCGTCTGGGGTATATCCATACTGTATCTGAGTGAGTGACAGAATGTCATCTGAATCTGGATCATATATGGAATGTCTCTTGAATGAATCTGGACTAAACAATAGAATAGCCTCCGAGCCTGGAGCATCTCTAAGTTGTCTTTAGAAGTTTGAATCTGAATAAGCGATAGAATAGCGTCCGGGTCATGAGCATCTCTAAGCTATATCTAAAGAGAAATCTGAATAAGCAATAGAATAACATTCGGGTCAGGAGCATCTCTAAGCTATATCTGAAAGGAACTCTGGATAAAGTATCGGAATGTCGCCAAATCTGGGTCGCATCTGAACTATCTCTGAATAAGCAATAGAATAGCATCCGGGTCTGGAGCATCTCTGAGCTATCTCTGAAATAAACAATAGAATAACGTCAGTGGTTGGAGCATCTCTAAGTTATATCTGAAAGGAACTCTGGATCTGAATAAGCAATAGAATAGCGTCCGGGTCAGGAGCATCTATAAGCTATCTCTTGAAAGGAAATCTGAATAAGTATCATAATGTCGCCATGTATGGGTTACAACTGAACTATCTCTAGACGGAAATCTGAATAAGCAGTAGAATAGCATCCATATCTGGAGCATCTCTAAGCTATCTCTGGAGAGAAAATCTGAATAAGCAAAAGAACAACATCCATATCTGGAGCATTTCCCAGCTATATCTGAAAGGAAACTCTTGAATAAGCAAAAGAATAACATCCATATCAGGAGCATCTCTAAGCTATCTCTGAATAAGCAAATCTGAATAAGCAACAGAATAGCATCCGGTTCTGGAGCATATCTGAACTATCTCTGAATAAGCAACTCTGAATAAGCAATAGAATAGCATCCGGTTCTGGAGCATATCTGAACTATCTCTGAGAAGAAACTTTGAATAAGCAAAAGAAATAGCACCCATATCTGGAGCATTTCCAAGCCATTTCTAGGAAGAAACTCTGAATAAGCGATAGAATAGCATCTGGGTCCGGAGCATCTCTAAGCTATCTCTAGAAGGAAGTTTGAATAAGCAAAAGAATAACATCCATGTCTGGAGCATATCTAAGCCATTTCTGGGAAGAAACTCTGAATAAGCAAAAGAATAGCATCCATATCTGGAGCATTTCCAAGCTATCTCTGAAAGGGAATCTGAATAAGTATCAGAATGTAGCCATATCTGGGTCGCATCTGAACCATCTCTAGAAGGACATCTGAATAAGCAATAGAATAGCATCCATATCTGGAGCATTTCCAAGCCATTTCTGGGAAGAAACTCTGAATAAGCAAAAGAATAGAATCCATATCTGGAGCATTTCCAAGCTATCTCTGAGAAGAAACTTTGAATAAGCAAAAGAACAACATCCATGTCTGGAGCATTTCCAAGCTATCTCTGAATAAGCAAAAGAATAGCGTCCATATCTGGAGCATTTCCAAGCTATCTCTGAAGAGAAAATCTGAATAAGCAAAAGAACAACATCCATATCTGGAGCATTTCCCATCTATCTCCTTAATCTCTTTAATGTAGATATGCCCTGGCTAGATACAGGTATCGAATCTACAATCAATCGCTCACAGATATGCCCTGGCTAGATACAGGTATCGAATCTGGAACTGATCGTCTACAGATATGCCCTGGCTGGATACATGTATCGAATCTCTAAACTCTTCATGCAGACATGCCCTGGCTGGATACAGGTGTCGAATCTACAATCAATTACTCACAGATATGCCCTGGCTAGATATAGGAATCGAATCTGGAATTGCGACAGTTGATAGTAATAATCTTTGGATTGACCTTTTTCCTGAAAATGCAAAACATCAGTTGTATGCAATGTCATGATGCATGAACTGCATGATTTTAAGATGCTCTCAAAAACAAATGAGATTGCGTCGTATGATGCGTATGCATGCTATAATGTATGAAGATGTGATGTTTATGAATGTATTTTCGTCTAGGGAAATAAATCCTTGACGGATGCCGGGAAGTTTGTTGAATCCTGGGCTGATGTTTGAAGAGTAGAGTTCTTCGTTTCCGCGGGGATGACGATTGCAAGAATAAATCGGTAGGAGAAGATGAATCCGTTGGGGGATACACTTGTTGGAGAGATTACTCTGCGGGGAAATACTCTGTGGGGAAGAGATGCTTCGCTGAGGTTTTGATGATAACTCCGCTGGGGATTCCATTGATGAGTTGTGTTGGGGAATTTTGAGGAACTCCGTTGGGGGATAGGAAGAACTTCGCCGAGGACGATCTTTCCGTGGCAATTAGTTGAGGATAACCCAGTTATAAGCTCTGGTGGGGAATAACCTTTGAACATGGTCAGGGAGAGATATGTGTACTCTGCAGGTGCAAGCTTCCAGAATCTACTGGGGATAAGCTTCCAGAATCTACTGGGGATAAGCTTCCAGAATCTACTGGGGAGGATGATTCAACTCTCCTGGGAAACTTTTGGATTGTACTGGGGAAGTGGCTCCACCGGGTGTCTGTATTCCGCCGGGGAACAATCTTATATTAAGACTGTCGGGGATGCTTGATTAGGAACATTTGTATACTTCGCTGGGGAATGTTGAGATCTTCTGGGGATACCCAACTTCCTTAAGGCTGACAGTAAACTAACTGTGCTTGGGGAGAGTGTTGCTGATTCTGGTCTTAATCTGTGATGAGTGAAGGTATCCTGGTTACATTCTTCATCCGAACTTACCTTGGTACCTTGGTGGACAGAGCAACTAGATCGTTCAGACAATTCTTATTGCCCCTGTTTCTGTGGGAGAAGATACCTGTGGAGGTGCTTGATAGCTGCCGATTGACAAATCTTCTTCTGGTAGGCAAGTGACGAGATGACGAGACATAGTCGTACGCTTTGATCCCTAATTTTCGCCTCGACCGCCCTTTCGGGTTTTCAGTCCACCGGGATACCCTTTTTTGCCCAAGCCGCCTTTTCAGGTTTTCGACTTGTCGGGTGTACAGATTTTTCATTTTCATCCCTTATTTTTTCCCGAACCCTTTTGGTTCGCTGGGGAGCCCTTATTTTTGCCTAGGTGTGTCAACCTAGCGGGTCTTTGATTATGCGTAGTATTTTTTCGACTATGTCCGTGCTCTTAGGATACAAGAAGTTGTCACTGTCAGTAGTGCAGTGTTACCATAACACCAGAAGATCTTTGTTTGATCGTCCAATGCCCCAAGTGATCCAGATGGAGATTTGCCCCAAGCTGGTTGGCCTTTTGAGAGATTCTCCGAATCTTGACTGGACTGCCCCAGATGATAGACAATGATCATGCCATGCCCCTTGATTGGAGGTGTTTTTGTTCATTAGACATTCATCGTGCGAATTTCTCTGTTGTTCAAACAAATAGTCACATGCAAACAGTGTTATTTAAAAATGCAAAGCTTATGTCTGTCTTGAAGTTTTTGAAAATGCATTTTCAGTAAAACAAGCAATTTTTGTAAAATGTGATGTCAACTCGTTATTTTACCGCAAGCCTTAAGGAGTCAGGATACCTTTCGTAACAGTATGCTTTCGAACTAACCCATGCTTCAGCTAGGACTTTTGAGGGTTATAACGTGGCCTGGTTCACGGTTTAAGAAACAAAGGATAAAGGCTCAAATTATATTTGTACCCACCCGCTCTTCGTGATGTTCTTCAAACCTAAACTCAGTTGATCTTGCGTTAGGCCTTGTTTGAGTCTTTGCTATGATATTCCGATGATGGTTCGGATGTTGACAGTTTATTTTGAATAGGCAGTCATTTCCTTGTTGAGGGTTTATAGGACCTCTTTCTTTTTGATTTCGTTATCCCTGTTTTTTACCTGAATTGTTTCTTTTGTGATTACAGTTAGCGGGATGCCCCAGTTTTATAAGTCTCCTTCATAGGTTTTTACTTATTGGGCTTTTATTTTGAGAGATAATGACTGCCTGTCCTTACGATTATTCGGAACCATCACCACCTTTTGTTTTTGGAAGGACTCCTTTGATGTCATTCGCTGTGCACTTGGATCAACTGAGAGAACTACCCTGCCCCAGGTTATGATTAAGGGTTTTAATTTTCGAAAAGAAAAACTCCTACTTCTTTGGCTCAAAGGGGGTGGACGAGGGATTATCTTCCTTATAACTCCAGTGTTTAGGAATTGAAACAATGTTTGTACCTCATCAGCGGGGTCTGTTCAAAAGAATATTGTAGATTGTGGTATTGTTTTCGTCATCCTCCCTCAAGAGGCTTAGAATTTTTCAATCAAGAGTTGATCATCACAAAAATATGAAAGCAGTTTGAATATAGCGGATGCGAATATATTGATTCAAAACAGACATATGCGATGCATTGATAATGTAATAAAGTTTGCTATGAAAATAATTGTTTGAAAAATCAAAGAAAAATACAACTTGAACATTCCAATGAACAAAAGGTCTTCTCGTCTAGGGATCGTAGAAGAACTCGACCTGACCATCTGGGGTGAATTCCACTGCTCCTCCATTAATCAGGTCCTGGATCTTGTTCTTCAGAGACCAGCAGTCGTTTGTGGCATACCCCGGGCTATCAGAATGATAAGCGCAGCGGGCGTTGGGGTTGTACCTTGAAGGTGTCTTGTTGGGATTCTTAGGAGGGTCCCTTAGTGTGATCAGATTCAATCTCAACAGGTGTTGTAAGGATTGAAACAGCGACATGTTGAGCTGGGTGAATTGCCTCTTAGGCTTGTCTGGCTTGCTCTGATCAGCCCGTTGTTCTTGGCGAGGTCGTTGTTGGACCTGTGAAGTAGTAGCAGCTTGGAGAGGTCTACTCATCAAACCAAACCTTTGACTTCTTGGGGGCTGATTACCGGTTTGGTCTCCAACCCTGACTGCTTGCTTCATATTGTCTTGCTGAAGCTGGTGAGGTTGATGCTGAATTTGTGACCCTGAAGCAAGTTGAGGAGCTTTTCCCTTGTCTTCTTGTCTCAAAGGGAGTTTAATGATGACTGGCTCTTCGACCTTAGATGTTTGCCCCAGTTGGTTATCCCGAAGCAGTTGGTTGACGAGAACCCTGAGCTCTTCTTGTCTTTGAGCTTAGTCTTGAATGAGAGTCATCTGCCCCAGCATCTGGGTTCTCATTGTATCCACCTCAGCTTGCAGATGTTTCAGCCGTTCATCCTTACTGTCTTCTGGAATGTTCCTGACCAAAGTCCCCGTGAGGAGTGTTCTCAGCTCTTCCTGCCCCTTGGATAGATTTAGGAGGATCTCCCCGAACCGAGTCTCTTGAGCATGAAGATCCTGGTTGTCTTGTTGGGAAGCCATTGCTGAAATAAACAGCGAAGATGGTAAGTGACCTGTAGCAAGGGTACCTGTTACGCAATGATATATATGATATATGTATGCAATGTTTTCAAGGATCTCGTGGGGTAAACAAGAAAATTTATTAGAATTGGAATCTGGTATCTTGATTGAAGGAACTTCGTGTTGCTGAGAGTCATTCTTCAAGAGTCAAGGCTCACCATATCTAGTGGGTCATAGCCCCCGACTCAAGTCATTAACCTTGGCTAGAGGAAAATAAATCCCTGTTGTACCCCAAAATTTGCCCTCCCATATTCTTCAAGAAATTTCCAAGTCATGCTTCAAATTTCCCCAAGGGTTGCACAGTGTAAGAGTCTCCTGAACAGTCAAAATCAGGGTTTGTGTTCTGGTCAAGAAAATGAAGTTTTCAAAGGTCCAATCAAGTCTCACATGCTTACAAATATGGTCAAGCATCCTCATACCAAGTTTCAAGACTTTCAGCATAAAATTGCACAGTCAAAAACCCTAATTGCACTACAGTCAACTGTAGGGGCAAAATGGTCATTTGACAGTCAAAAGTTCAAATTTTTGGTCAACATATCATTTTGAAGCCACAAACATCATTTGATCAATGCTTGATCATGATTCTCAAAGCTTGGCTCAAAAATCATCAAAATGCAAAAGTTTCCTTATTTGGACAGTTGAAAAAGTCAACTGTAAATTGACCAGGGCATAACTTTCACATGGATTATCAGAAAAATTCCATACAAAGCTCATTTTGAAGAGAAAGACATTTCCTACAACTAATCTTCATATTTCAAGTCCAAGAAATGCTCTCACAAAAAGTTATCAATTTCAACATTATAGGTCATTTTCAAAAGTCAACAAAAAGGGACTTTAAGTCAAAGGCCATAACTTGAGATTGGTAAATAAAAATGACATGGGACCAAAGGCATTGGTTAGAGGACTCAAATACCTTTCCAAAATGTCCAAGAACATGAGAAAAGCTTAAAAATTGAGCAAGTTATGCCTTGTATAAGTTGGGAAATTTTTGGATATTTTGACAAGTCAACATTGATTCAAATGACCTAAAATTGCTAATGGGCCCATTTCTCTTCCATAATTCATCATCCATGGCATGTGCACGACCACTTGGCCCAAAGGGAAGTATTTCTTCATTTTTTATTTATTTATTTGAATTTTTATTTATATTAATTCATTTAAATCAAATTAAATGCATGGAAAATATTTAACCTAAGTATCAAATCTTTTTGCACATGTAATCTACTCAATAATTCGTGTGAAATCAAATAGGGAAGGATTTGGAGAGAATTGATCTTAATTGGTATAAAAACACATGGAAAAGATTGAAAAAGATCCTAGAAAATCAAATTTCCAAAAACCATGAATGCAATTGATTTGTTCTATTTTTCTTGACCTAATTGATTCAATACATAAGCCTGAACATAAACCTAATCTCAAGGACCACTAAGCTGCGCAGAAGAGGATAAACAAACTTGCATTTTTTTTCAAGAAAACTCCAATTCTGAAAACTTGTTTGCAGGACGTTTCAAGCCACAAAACCCCTTCCATTGCATTCCTAGGACGTCAAGCAACGTGCCTGAATCAAGAACACGGTCCCTAAGCCCTTGAAACGCTGTACAGAAGTCCCACTTTTCTTACTTTTTTGCATAATCGTATTTCAAGATTTAGGCATTTTTATTGCATATTGTTAATGGATTCATGCTAATTAAGGTGTTCTGAAGCTAACCGTTTATCTTAATTGTGTTTTCGTGTACTATATGCAATTATGCCATTGATGCAGATTAGGGTTCATGAAGCTTGAAATTGGGCGTTTCGTGATATGGAAAAATTGAAACCTCTGAGTATCACCATTAGAACTAGTAGGCTTGGACGATCAGGAATCCATCATCGCGCTCAATTTATGAGCGTCCTAGGCCTATTCGCTATTTTCTGGAAAGTGGCCTAAAAGAACGTTTGCAAAACCGTGGCCATTGTTTTTATGTTTTCAGGAACGAAGAAGAAGATAACTAGGTGGCAGGGAGCGATTGGCCTGTTTAAATTTCGCGCGCAAAGTCCACTAACACCTTGGTTTTCTTTTATATTATTTGTTTGCTATTATATGTTAACACGCGTGTGAGTTGATCCAGTGGCAAGCGTTAGTGCTGGTAACAGTTATGACCTGGGTTCGAGCCCCAGGTCTTCAATATTCCCATGTTATTTTTCAATTACAATTCATATGCAGGCTCAGTATTGTGGTTCACCATACACCTTCTCCATCAAGCCATCCACGCGTCCAAGGATATCAAATCAAAGGCTCAGATCTAAGGAACACAAGGCACCCTGGTCAGCGCACATACACATGTCCGGAAAAGTCAACGAAGTCAGGCTTGTTTGGGCCTGAATTGCTTGGGCTATACCTCCATGTTGGGGACTACAACCCCCCTAGGTTTGCTATATTTTTATTTATTAATTCTATTCTCTTTTAATTGTACTTGTTTATTTAATTAATTATTTCCATAAAAAGCATAAAACACAAAAAAAAAAATCAGAAAAGATAAAAAATATAATAAATATTTTATTTTGATATTTTCATAAATAAATTTGCATGTAATTAAATTTAGTTTTAAATTAAGTTTCAATTTTAATTCTTTTAACAAAAATCTAAAAAATGTAGAAATAGGGTTTAATTAATTAATTTTCATCCTTTTTATTTTTCTTTCATAAATAATATTATTTATTTTATTTATTTTCATAATTAAATTTGTATATAAAAATTAGGGTTAATTTAGGTTAAATTCTAACGTTTTCTTAATAAATTAAAATAAAATAGAATTAGGGTTAGCATTTAATTTCAGTTAATTCCTTTTTCTATTAAATCCTAAAATACTAAAAAATACCAAAAAACAAGCTCTTTCTTTTTTTTAATTAATTAACTCCATCATTAATTCAATTTTTGCAAAAGGGTCCAACACCCTCGTTCTTAATTTCTTATCAATTCGCATATTTGTTTTATTTCGTTTAAATATTTATGTATCTCTCCCGAAGCCTTGTAAATAATTGCTCGCACTTTTAATTCTTTATTTTCTTTTACTTCTTTATTTTCTGTCAAATTGGGTCCTGGTTAATTTTGGCGATGTGGACCCGCGCCATTTGTAATAGCTTAGAATTTACTTTTCTCGCAACTCTTTTAACTGTTAATCAAAGGCATGAAAGAATGTATGGACAAAAATAAAAAC
Organism: Vicia faba; assembly: GCA_948472305.1. Classification (NCBI taxonomy): domain Eukaryota; kingdom Viridiplantae; phylum Streptophyta; class Magnoliopsida; order Fabales; family Fabaceae; genus Vicia; species Vicia faba. Next base: position 63,458,202 of record OX451738.1, on the reverse strand, counting down.
AAGCATAGAACACCAATAACATGACAAGATAAATGCAAATGAAAACGACACACAAATCGCACACACCACCCCTAGGGTACGCCTCACTGTTGCCTTGCCTCGAAAGGTGATCGTCGAGTAGAGGATGTCTTAGTAAGTCCTCATGATCCGGGAACCTGGCATGAGGGTAGCTTCTAAGGTGTCTTCCCATTGCTCTGGTGACCACCATGTCCCGAACCTCGAATTGACCCGAACACCTCCAACGGTGGTGCTACCTACCTCTCAATGGTGGGATGGCACTACTTTAAAGGACATTTACACAGACGAATTCCTTAGGGTAGGTAGACGACTCTAGATACTTGCTCTAAAATTCAAAACAAATTCAAAAATACTTTTCACATCGACACCTTTTCAAAAAGCTTTCGAAAGCAATTTTTCAAACACTCTTGAGGACAGATACAAGAGTCGAACTGGAATTTTCAAAGAAACTTTTTAAAACCCACAGTTGAAAAGCAAACAAAACATTTTGAAAACACAAGTGAGCAAGTATCTAAGAGCCCATGGATAACCATGGATAGAAAGGGTGCTAACACCTTCCCTTTCTATAACCTACTGTTGCACCCCAAAATTTTCCCTCCCATATTCTCCAAGATTTGTCAAAATCAGGGTCACAAAATTCCCCAAGGGTTATGCAGCTCAACTGTCTCCTATACAGTCAAAACTAGGGTTTGTGTTCTGAACAAGAATTGGAAGTTTTCAAAGGCCCAATCAAATCTCATATGCTTACAAAGAGGGTCAAACATCCTCATGTCAAATTTCAAGGCATTCAGCTCAAAATTGCACAGTCAAAACCCTAGATTGCACTACAGTCAACTGTAGGGGCAAAATGGTCATTTGACAGTCAAAAGTTCAAATTTTTGGTCAACATATCATTTTGAAGCCACAAACATCATTTGATCAATGCTTGATCATGATTCTCAAAATTTGGCTCAGAAATCATCAAAGATGCAAAAGTTGCTATATTTGGACAGCTGAAAAAGTCAACTGAAATTGACCAGGGCATAACTTTCACATGGATTATCAGAAAAATTCCATCCAAAGCTCATTTTGAAGAGAAAGACATTTCCTACAACTCATCTTCATACTTCAAGTCCAAGAAATGCTCTCACAAAAAGTTATCAATTTCAACATTATAGGTCATTTTCAAAAGTCAACAAAAAGGGACTTTAAGTCAAAGGCCATAACTTGAGATTGGTAAATCAAAATGACATGGGACCAAAGGCATTGGTTAAAGGACTCAAAGACCTTTCCAAAATGTCCAAGAACATGTGAAAAGCTTAAAAATTGACCAAGTTATGCCTTGTGGAAGTTGGGAAATTTTTAGGAATTTTGAAAAGTCAACATTGATGCAAAAGGCCTAAAAATGCAAATGGGCCCATTTTTCTTCCAAGTTTCTTCATGCCAAGCCTATGCACGACCATTAGGCCCAAAGGGAAGTATTTTCTCATTTTTTAATTATTTATTTGAATTTATATCAATATTAATTCATTTAAATTAATTAAATACATGAAAAATATCAAACTTAACCTAAAAAATCTGTTTGTGCACATTCTAATCTCAATATTTCGTGCTTGATTGATTATGGAAAGTTTTGGTGTGATTGGAGCATGATTGACACAAATTTCACATAGAAAAGATTTGTAAAGATTCTTAGAAAATCAAATATTGAAAACAATCAATGCCTTGGATTTTCTCAAGTTTTGTTGACCTAAAAGCTTGGCTATATGATCAGAAGCAAAGACCTAATTCCAAAAGACTGCAAGCTGCGCCCCAAGAACCATTTTGCACATTGAAATTTTTCATAAAAACTCAAAATCTGAAAAGTGCCTTAGAGGTCGATTCAAGCCTCCAAAACGATCTCAACAGTTTGCCAAGGTTGTCTTGAACGTTTCTCAATCAATATCAACCATCAAAACGCCCTGAATTGGTATCAAGAATCCGGACTGTACCTTGAAATTTTTGAAATCGCACAGCATGATTCCATCATCTTTTTGCATTTTTCTTTGTTGATTCATGTTCATATTGATGTTTCTAAACTAACCATTACGTTTAATTGCATTGTTTCGTTGTGTATAAGATTCCACCATTGACAGATTCTAGGGTTCCAAGGTTCCAAAATTGGGGCTTTGTGCAAGGCGTAAAATTAGATCCCCAAACTGGTACAGGCTAATTTGTCATGTCAAGACGAAACAAACCCAGGCCTCGCGATCAATTTATATGCACCATAGCCCTATTCGCTATTTTCCCATAGCATGCTTAAAGCAACGCGTTAAAACCGTTGCTATTGTGTTTTATTTTTTCAGATACGCGAAGAAGAAGAAGTCGTGGCAGCCAGTGATACGTCCGTTTGAAATTTCGCGCGTTTTAACCATCACGCATTGGTTTTGATTTTTGTTGTTTATTAACTATAATATATTAAATGAGATGCAGTGGCGCAGTTGGTAACATGTGATGTGAATAATCCTCAAGACCTGGGTTCAAGTCCCAGGTCTGGCAAAATTCCATGTTATTTTTCAAAATAAGATCCCATGCTATGCTAACATCCAGGTACATCATGTCCTCTCATCATCAAGCCACACACGTGTCCCAGACAACCAAATCAAAGGCATGGATTCCAGGAGCGCCATGAACATCAGTCAACGCGTGATATACAAGCCAAAAAGTCAAACAAATGGCATGCTTATTGGGCCAGAATTTCCAGGCCTGAACCTCCTAATCTGGGGCTACACCCCCCTGGTTTGCCTTATTATTTTTATTTTTATTCTTTCTTTAATTTTTCTTTTTATTTCTTTTATTTGGCTATTTATTCAGTTAATTATTTTTACAAAATATAAAAACATTCAAAAATCAGAAAAGACTAAAAAATAATAAATATTTATATTATAATTATTTTCATAAATAAAAGCTTGTAATTACTTAGTTTTATTAGGTTACAAATTTAATTCTTTTTAATAATAAAAATCCAAAAATAGAACTTAGGTTTAATAACTTTTTATTTTCTTTTTAATTTTCCTTTTTTTTCAGAATGATAATGTTATTTATTTATTTTTATAAATTAAAAAATTGTACATAAATAAATTAGGGTTTAATTTAGATTATATTTTAATTCTTTCATAATAAATAAACAATACTAGAATTAGGGTTTGCCTTTTAATTTAATTTCAATTAACTCCTTTTTTCTTTTAAATCTAAAAAACACAAAAATACCATTTTTTCATTTAATTTTAATTTTAAATTCCTTGTTAATTTTAATTGTTTGTAGAAGGGTCCAACGCCCTAGTTTTGTTTCAATTCCTTTACTTCGCGCATTTATTTTACAATCGTTTAAATAATTACGTAATTGTCCCTAAGCCATGTAACTTTACTTTTCGCACTTTCATTTATTCGCTTTATTTATTTTCCGCTAAATCGGGTCCGGTTTAATTTTGGCGATGTGGACCCGCGCCTTTGTAATAGCCTTAGATTTATTTTTCGCAAACTTTATAACTGTTAAATATGCATGCAAGAATGAATGGCCCTAATTAAAATCAAGCGTAGATCACAAATAAACATGACAAGACAAATATCTGAAAACGACACACAATTCGCACACACCACCCCTAGGGTACGCCTCACTGTTGCCTTTCGAAAGGTGGTCGTCGAGTAGAAAACGTCTTAGTAAGTCCTCATGATCCGGGAACCTGGCATGAGGGTAGCTTCTAAGGTGTCTTCCCATTGCTCTGGTGATCACCATGTCCCTAAAAAACGAATTGACCCGAACACCTCCAACGGTGGTGCTACCTACCTCTCAATGGTGGGATGGCACTACTTTTAAGGACTCTTACACAGACGAATTCCTTAGGGTAGGTAGGTTCTCAAGGATACTTGCTCTAATTTCAAAAACAAACTCAAAAAGACTTTTCACACTGACACTTTTCAAAAGCTTTCAAAGCAAATTTTTTTCAAACACTCTGACGTATGAGTCGAACTGAAATTTTTTCAAAGAAACTTTTTTAAACCCACATTGAAAAGCAAACAAACAATTTTGAAAACACATTGAGCAAGTATCTAAGAGCCCATGGATAACCATGGATAGAAAGGGTGCTAACACCTTCCCTTTCTATAACCTACCTCCCGAACCGAGAGCAATCTCTTAAAGGAATTTTTCTGTGCTTTTGTCCTTTCCATCTGGAGAAAATAAAAGACGGTGGCGACTCTTGCTTCCGCGACATTTCGCGAACCAGCGTTAAACAGTCAGTTCCAGATCCACCGATCACAGAACTGGCGACTCTGCTGGGGATAATACTTAAAGTGAGGTGTACCTTAGGGCTAGGTCATAACTGTGTTTTCACTTGTATTGTTTTGCTTGCTTTACTATTGTGGGTTGCATCGGAGATACATAGATCCTAACCCGGATCTGGGGATACCCTATTTAGGTAGCATAAGCTGTGAGGGACCTGTCCGGCGTATACCGACATGGGTGAAGCAGTGGCTACGTTGGTGTGGCGCCTTGGTCTGTACCGATATCCCTCGTGTTGAAACGGGGAGAATATGGGTCTTCTAAGGAGTCATTAAGCACCAACAGACCTTAGAACCTTAAATGACCCAACTTGGCCAATAGAAACAGTAGCAGTATGCTACGCCCATTGAGGCTAAACTCTCGTGATGGTTCTGGCCGCAAGAAAAGATTGCGATGCTGGAGTTATGACCGATTGAGGGTAGTCAGTGATATTGGGATCCTCTAGAACCCGGTTACTTCTGATAGGACAGGTCTTAACCAACAAACTGAAATAGGGTACTACCCAGACCTCATGCTGGCCTAAACCTTAAGGGTTCTTTTGTGTGACTTGTGTGCCTTCGTACTTGACTACTTGCATGCTTGTTATCTGACCCTTGATGTCTTGCAGGTTTTGTTCATAGTCCTTAATTGGGACTTATAACAAGGTGTACTAACCACTTGCAGGTCCTGTTTATAGTCCTTAACTAGGACTCATGACAAGTTTACCAAATTTCTTGCAGGTCTTGTTTATAGTCCTTGACTAGGACTCATGACAAGTTTACCAAATTTCTTGCAGGTCTTGTTTATAGTCCTTGACTAGGACTCATGACAGGGTTTACCAAATTTCTTGCAGGTCTTGTTTATAGTCCTTAACTAGGACTCATGACAGGGTTTACCAAATTTCTTGCAGGTGTTGTTTATAGTCCTTAACTGGGACTCACAACAGGGTTTACTAGATCTCTTGCAGGTTTTGTTTATAGTCCTTAATTGGGACTCATAACAAAGAGTACTGAGTTTCTTGAAGGTTTTGTTTATAGTCCTTAATTGGGACTCATAGCCGGATTTACCTACATCATCCCATGCATAGCATGACATCATACCATGGCATACATCCTAACCCATTTCAAGGATCTCAAGGGCTTGTGATGCAGATCATGATGAACAACTATCCCAGCAAGGGGCAAAGAGGATTTATTTTCCTCTAGCCGAGGGTGTCAGGGGCTATGACCCACTGGATATGGTGAGCCTTTGACCCTTGATGAAGGACTCTCAACAATATGCAGTGCCTTCAGTCAAGCTACCGGTTCCAAATTCTAACAAAGTTTCTCTGTTTACCCCGCGAGGTCCTTGAAATCATTGCATGCATATCATACATCTCATTGCATTGCAGGTATCCCTTTGACAGGTTGCTTACCCTTTCGCCGCTGTTTATTTCAGCCGCTCGTCATGAATCCTGAATCATCAGCCGAGCAGACTATCAAGGACCTCCAGGCTCAGAACGCCCAGTTCCAAGAGCTGATCATGAATCTGACCCAGGGGCAACAAGACCTGAAGGCTCTCCTTTTGAAGAAGGACAAGAAAAAGAAGAGGACTGTTCTGTTCAGCCCTAGACGCAGATCTGGGAATACACCGCAAGTTGAAACTGAGAGGACAACCCCATCTGTGGGAAAAAGCAGTCATCATGAGAGAGAGGTTCCCAGTCCAGTGGTCTCCGACAACGAGACAGATTTTGATGAAGAGCAGTACCCTCCTGCTGATGACAGATATAAGCAACTGGAGGACAGAATGAAAGCTATGGAGGTTCAACAGGTACCTGGGCTGGATTTCGGAGATCTGGGTTTGTCAACTGGTGTGGTTATCCCTCGCAAGTTCAAAGTACCACCCTTCTCTAAGTATGACGGGGCGTCTTGTCCCAAGCTGCACTTAAGGTCCTATGTTCGGAAGATTCAACCCTATACGGTGGACAAGAATTTGTGGATCCACTTCTTCCAGGAGAGTCTTTCAGGGACTCATCTCGAATGGTTCTATCAGCTGGATGGGACCAAGGTTCGTAACTGGGAGGAGTTGGCTACTGCTTTCTACAAGCAGTATCAATATAATGCCGACCTTGCCCCTACGCGTACCCAACTCCAGGGTATGTCGTTAGGATCAAGTGAAGGTTTTAAAGAATATGCGCAGAAATGGAGGGACCTGGCTGGAAGGGTACAACCACCTCTGACTGATCGGGAGCTTGTCGATATGTTCTTGGGGACCCTATCTGGGCCATTTTTCAACCATCTCATCGGGAATTCTTCTGCTGGGTTCACAGATCTTATCTTGACTGGAGAGAGAATTGAAGCCGGTATCCGGTCTGGAAAAATTCAAGAGGCTGCACCTGCTGATAAAAAGCCTCATCATGGAAAGAAAGAATCCAATGCCGTGCACGGTAAAAAGAGCCGTCATGAGGCAGGGGCAATCCAGATCTCCAATCCCGGACCTACTCAACAAGGACAGGGGCAGCCGCGAAAAGAGAAACGGCAGTATACCAAACTCAACATGTCGCTGGATCAAGCACTGCAACAACTGTTGAAGACAGGGCTGATCACCTTAAGGGCTCCTCTTCGGAACCCGAACACTTCTGCTCCCAACTATCATCCCAACGATAGGTGCGCATATCATTCAGATAGCCCGGGGCATACTACAGATAATTGCTGGCCTCTTAAGAATAAGATTCAAGATATGATCGACGCTGGAGAGATTCAGTTTGAAGTGCCAGAGACTCCGAACATAATCACTGCTCCGTTGCCCAATCATTGAAGCCTTTTGTTTATTCGAATTTTGAGTTGTATTTTTCATTGCTTATACAAACAATTAATGTCATAGCAAACTCTTTTATTCTATTAATGCATCGCATATGTCTGTTTTGGAAATTAATACAATTATTTTCATTATGTTCAAACATTCTTTTCATATTTTTTCTGATGTCAACTCTTGGTTAATAATTCTAAGCCTCTTGAGGGAGGATGACGAAAACGATACCATAATTTACAGTATGCTTTTGAACAGACCCCGCTGATGAGGTACAGGCATTGTTTCAAATCCTAAACACTGGAGTTATAAGGATGATAATCCCTCGTCAACCCATCCGAGCCAAAGAAGTAGGAGTTTTTCTTTTCAAAATTTAAAACCCTTAATCATAACCTGGGGCAGGGTAGTCTCTCAGTTGATCTAAGTGCATAACGAATGGCACCAAAAAAGGTCCTTACAAAATAAAGAAAGACAGTGATGGTTCAGAACAATCATAAGGACAGGCAGTCATTATCAAAAAAAAAATCATAAATGAAAAGCCCAAAAAGTCAAAACCAATAAAGAAGACTTATGAAACTGGGGCATCCCGCTGACTGTAATTCCAAAAAAGGAAACAGTTCAGGCAAAAAATAGGGATAACGAAATCGAAAAGAAAGAGGTCTCACAAACCCTCAACAAAAACAAAAGAATGACTGCCTAGTCAGAATAAATCATCAATGTCCGAACCATCGCCGGAATATCAAAGCAAAGACTCAAACAAGGTCTAACGTATGATCAACTGAGTTTAGGTTTGGAGAACATCACGAAGAGCAGGTGGGTGCAAATAATTTGAGCCTTTATCCTTTGTTTCTTAAACCGTGAACCAGGCCACGTTATAACCCTCAAAAGTCCTAGCTGAAGAATGGTTTAGTTCGAAAGCATACTGGTCACGAAAGGTATCCTGACTCCTTAAGGCCTACGGTAAATACGGAGTTGACATCACGTTTTACAAACATTCACTTGTTTTATGAAAAAGAATGCATTTTTAAAATCTTCAAGACATACATAAGCTTTGCATTTTTAACATAACTTTGTTTGCATATGACTTTTTGTTTGAACAGCAGGGAACTTCGCACGATGAATGCCTAATGAACAAAAGTACTTCCAATCAAGGGGCAGGACATGGCTATTGTCCATTATCTGGGGCAATCCAATCAAGATTCGGAGAATCTCTCAAAAGGCCAAATAGCCTGGGGCAAGTCTCCGCCTGAGTTACTTGGGGCATTCCAACAACAAATCTTGCCCGATCAGACATCTTTTGGTAACATGGCAACACAAACAGCCAGGGGCACTCCCCTGCATTCTAAGAGCGCGAACATAGTCGAAAAAATACTACGCACAATCAAAGACCCGCTAGGTTGACATACCTAGGCAAAAATAAGGGCTTCCCGGCGAACCAAAAAGGTTCGGGCAAAATGAAGGGATGAAATAAAAAATCTGTACACCCGGCAAGTCGAAAACCTGAAAAGGCGGCTTGGGCAAAAATGGGTATCCCGGTGGACTGAAAACCTGAAAGGGCGGTCCAGGCAAAAGTTAGGGATTAAAGCGTACGACTATGTCCCATCTTCTTGTCATCTGTCTGCCAGAAGAAGGTTTATCTCTCAACAACTAGCAGCATCCCACAAGTGCCTCCCCCATAGAAACTAGGGCAATAAAAGTTGGTCTGAGCAGTCTGATCGTTCTATCCTCCAAGGTATCAAGGTAAGTTCCGTGGAAGAACATAACCAATACAGTTCAAAACTTCCCTAGAGAATCCAATCCAGTCCCCCAGGAAAGATGGAACTCATATCCCCAAGCAATAAGCTTATCCCCAGTATATTCTGGAAGCTTATCCCCTAGCAGAGCACGAACACGTCGTCCGGCTTTATTCAAAGAGTTATTTCCTCAATAGGATATAACTGGGTTATCCTCAGCCAAAAGCCACGGAAAGAGCGTCGTCGACAGAGTCTTCCTATCCCCAGCGAAGTCCATTCATACTTCCAATACAGCAAGGTATCCTCAGTGAGTCATCCTCAACAAATCAGCAAAAGCATCTCCCCACAGAGTATCTCTTCCCAACATGGTCGCTAGAATATCTTTTTCTCCCCGCAGAATCCTTCATTCGCCAAGTTTATTCCCCAACGGAGTTATCTTCGTCTATCGGAATTCTTGCAACTATTCTTCAACATCAGCCCAGGATACGACTTCCCGGCACCCGTCAAGGATTTATTTTCTTAGACAAACATACATTCATAAAACGTCACATACATCATTATAGCATGCATATGCATCATGCTACACGAATCTCATTGATTTTGAAGACATACAGTTCATGCATCATGATTTTGCATCCAATTATGTCTCGCCTTTTCAGGAAAAAGATCAATACAAAAATGACTACTATCAACTAATCGCAATTCATTCTTGATATAGTTTCAGATATGATCCAGATATGGTGACGTTCTGATGCTGCTTCCATAATTCCTTCTAGATATAGTTTCAGATATGATCCAGCGATGGTGACGTTCTGATGCTGCTTCCAGATTTCCTTCTAGATATAGTTTCAGATGTAAACCCAGCGATGGTGACGTTCTGATACTGCTTCCAGATTTCCTTCTAGATATAGTTTCAGATGTAAACCCAGCGATGGTGACGTTCTGATACTGCTTCCAGATTTCCTTCCAGATATAGTTTCAGATGTAAACCAGACATGGTGACGTTCTGATGCTGCTTCCAGAAGTCCTTTTTAGATGTTTCCCTCTCCGACGATGAGTGTGAGGTGATATTCTCCTATGGTTCCCTCTCCAACGGTGTGTGAGGTAGTAATCCCTTTTCTAGATGTTTCCCTCTCTGACGAGGAGTGTGAGGTGATATTCTCCCTATGGTTCCCTCTCCAACGGTGTGTGAGGTAGTAATCCCTTTTCTTTGATATTCCCCTCTCCGACGATGAGTGTGAGGTGATCATTCCTTTCAGACTATAATTACCTATGGTTCTCTTCCCAATATTGCAAAGATGGTATTTCCCACCAAGATGTTTCTCAACGAGCGTTGTTGAAGTTAAAGTCGCCCAAGGTTCTCTTACCATTTATGCTAAGGCAGTAACCATACCTGGTTCATTCATCAGCGTTTGAAGCTCCAGACTCAGCTCCTGTAACCAGTCAGGACACATCTATACCAAGCATCTAAAATCAGCTCCTGCAACGTGTCAGGTACTCATTTTCTCTTTTGCAGGTATGCAGGTTCTAGCTAAAGAATCTCCTACGCAATCAACATCCAGATGGCATCTATAAGCCCATCATCCTATCCGGCAATCTCCAAATGGCATCTATAAGCCCATTCCCCCCATCACCGTCACTATGTGAGCGCAAATTTCTGGGCACTTTAGTGTTCAATCATCTTCCACCCTCGGATTACGAAAGGCACGTCAGCCAATCTGCATCCTCAGGTCTAAGAAGATTGAACAGGGGCAACTGTTGCACCCCAAAATTTGCCCTCCCATATTCTCCAAGATTTGTCAAAATCAGGGTCACAAAATTCCCCAAGGGTTATGCAGCTCAACTGTCTCCTATACAATCAAAACTAGGGTTTGTGTTCTGAACAAGAATTGGAAGTTTTCAAAGGCCCAATCAAATCTCATATGCTTACAAAGAGGGTCAAACATCCTCATGTCAAATTTCAAGGCATTCAGCTCAAAATTGCACAGTCAAAACCCTAGATTGCACTACAGTCAACTGTAGGGGCAAAATGGTCATTTGACAGTCAAAAGTTCAAATTTTTGGTCAACATATCATTTTGAAGCCACAAACATCATTTGATCAATGCTTGATCATGATTCTCAAAATTTGGCTCAGAAATCATCAAAGATGCAAAAGTTGTTATATTTGGACAGTTGAAAAAGTCAACTGAAATTGACCAGGGCATAACTTTCACATGGATTATCAGAAAAATTCCATCCAAAGCTCATTTTGAAGAGAAAGACATTTCCTACAACTCATCTTCATACTTCAAGTCCAAGAAATGCTCTCACAAAAAGTTATCAATTTCAACATTATAGGTCATTTTCAAAAGTCAACAAAAAGGGACTTTAAGTCAAAGGCCATAACTTGAGATTGGTAAATCAAAATTACATGGGACCAAAGGCATTGGTTAAAGGACTCAAAGACCTTTCCAAAATGTCCAAGAACATGTGAAAAGCTTAAAAATTGACCAAGTTATGCCTTGTGGAAGTTGGGAAATTTTTAGGAATTTTGAAAAGTCAACATTGATGCAAAAGGCCTAAAAATGCAAATGGGCCCATTTTTCTTCCAAGTTTCTTCATGCCAAGCCTATGCACGACCATTAGGCCCAAAGGGAAGTATTTTCTCATTTTTTAATTATTTATTTGAATTTATATCAATATTAATTCATTTAAATTAATTAAATACATGAAAAATATCAAACTTAACCTAAAAAATCTTTTTGTGCACATTCTAATCTCAATATTTCGTGCTTGATTGATTATGGAAAGTTTTGGTGTGATTGGAGCATGATTGACACAAATTTCACATAGAAAAGATTTGTAAAGATTCTTAGAAAATCAAATATTGAAAACAATCAATGCCTTGGATTTTCTCAAGTTTTATTGACCTAAAAGCTTGGCTATATGATCAGAAGCAAAGACCTAATGCCAAAAGACTGCAAGCTGCGCCCCAAGAACCATTTTGCACATTGAAATTTTTCATAAAAACTCAAAATCTGAAAAGTGCCTTAGAGGTCGATTCAAGCCTCCAAAACGATCTCAACAGTTTGCCAAGGTTGTCTTGAACGTTTCTCAATCAATATCAACCATCAAAACGCCCTGAATTGGTATCAAGAATCCGGACTGTACCTTGAAATTTTTGAAATCGCACAGCATGATTCCATCATCTTTTTGCATTTTTCTTTGTTGATTCATGTTCATATTGATGTTTCTAAACTAACCATTACGTTTAATTGCATTGTTTCGTTGTGTATAAGATTCCACCATTGACAGATTCTAGGGTTCCAAGGTTCCAAAATTGGGGCTTTGTGCAAGGCGTAAAATTAGATCCCCAAACTGGTACAGGCTAATTTGTCATGTCAAGACGAAACAAACCCAGGCCTCGCGATCAATTTATATGCACCATAGCCCTATTCGCTATTTTCCCATAGCATGCTTAAAGCAACGCGTTAAAACCGTTGCTATTGTGTTTTATTTTTTCAGATACGCGAAGAAGAAGAAGTCGTGGCAGCCAGTGATACGTCTGTTTGAAATTTCGCGCGTTTTAACCATCACGCATTGGTTTTGATTTTTGTTGTTTATTAACTATAATATATTAAATGAGATGCAGTGGCGCAGTTGGTAACATGTGATGTGAATAATCCTCAAGACCTGGGTTCAAGTCCCAGGTCTGGCAAAATTCCATGTTATTTTTCAAAATAAGATCCCATGCTATGCTAACATCCAGGTACATCATGTCCTCTCATCATCAAGCCACACACGTGTCCCAGACAACCAAATCAAAGGCATGGATTCCAGGAGCGCCATGAACATCAGTCAACGCGTGATATACAAGCCAAAAAGTCAAACAAATGGCATGCTTATTGGGCCAGAATTTCCAGGCCTGAACCTCCTAATCTGGGGCTACACCCCCCTGGTTTGCCTTATTATTTTTATTTTTATTCTTTCTTTAATTTTTCTTTTTATTTCTTTTATTTGGCTATTTATTCAGTTAATTATTTTTACAAAATATAAAAACATTCAAAAATCAGAAAAGACTAAAAAATAATAAATATTTATATTATAATTATTTTCATAAATAAAAGCTTGTAATTACTTAGTTTTATTAGGTTACAAATTTAATTCTTTTTAATAATAAAAATCCAAAAATAGAACTTAGGTTTAATAACTTTTTATTTTCTTTTTAATTTTCCTTTTTTTTCAGAATGATAATGTTATTTATTTATTTTTATAAATTAAAAAATTGTACATAAATAAATTAGGGTTTAATTTAGATTATATTTTAATTCTTTCATAATAAATAAACAATACTAGAATTAGGGTTTGCCTTTTAATTTAATTTCAATTAACTCCTTTTTTCTTTTAAATCTAAAAAACACAAAAATACCATTTTTTCATTTAATTTTAATTTTAAATTCCTTGTTAATTTTAATTGTTTGTAGAAGGGTCCAACGCCCTAGTTTTGTTTCAATTCCTTTACTTCGCGCATTTATTTTACAATCGTTTAAATAATTACGTAATTGTCCCTAAGCCATGTAACTTTACTTTTCGCACTTTCATTTATTCGCTTTATTTATTTTCCGCTAAATCGGGTCCGGTTTAATTTTGGCGATGTGGACCCGCGCCTTTGTAATAGCCTTAGATTTATTTTTCGCAAACTTTATAACTGTTAAATATGCATGCAAGAATGAATGGCCCTAATTAAAATCAAGCGTAGATCACAAATAAACATGACAAGACAAATATCTGAAAACGACACACAATTCGCACACACCACCCCTAGGGTACGCCTCACTGTTGCCTTTCGAAAGGTGGTCGTCGAGTAGAAAACGTCTTAGTAAGTCCTCATGATCCGGGAACCTGGCATGAGGGTAGCTTCTAAGGTGTCTTCCCATTGCTCTGGTGATCACCATGTCCCTAAAAAACGAATTGACCCGAACACCTCCAACGGTGGTGCTACCTACCTCTCAATGGTGGGATGGCACTACTTTTAAGGACTCTTACACAGACGAATTCCTTAGGGTAGGTAGGTTCTCAAGGATACTTGCTCTAATTTCAAAAACAAACTCAAAAAGACTTTTCACACTGACACTTTTCAAAAGCTTTCAAAGCAAATTTTTTTCAAACACTCTGACGTATGAGTCGAACTGAAATTTTTTCAAAGAAACTTTTTTAAACCCACATTGAAAAGCAAACAAACAATTTTGAAAACACATTGAGCAAGTATCTAAGAGCCCATGGATAACCATGGATAGAAAGGGTGCTAACACCTTCCCTTTCTATAACCTACCTCCCGAACCGAGAGCAATCTCTTAAAGGAATTTTTCTGTGCTTTTGTCCTTTCCATCTGGAGAAAATAAAAGACGGTGGCGACTCTTGCTTCCGCGACATTTCGCGAACCAGCGTTAAACAGTCAGTTCCAGATCCACCGATCACACCTACCTCCCGAACCGAGAGCAATCTCTATAAGGAATTTTTCTGTGCTTTTGTCCTTTCCATTTGGAGAAAATAAAAGACGGTGGCGACTCTTGCTTCCGCGACATTTCGCGAACCAGCGTTAAACAGTCAGTTCCAGATCCACCGATCACAGAACTGGCGACTCTGCTGGGGACCAAACTTAAAGTGAGGTGTACCTTAGGGCTAGTTCATAACTGTGTTTCAATTGTTTTTCTTGTGTGCTTTAAATTGTGGGTTGCTTGGGAGTTACATAGATCCTAACCCGGATCTGGGGATACCCTGTTTAGGTAGCATAAGCTGTGAGGGACCTGTCCGGCGTAGACCGACACGGGTGAAACAGTGTCTACGTTGGTGTGGCACCTTGGTCTGTACCGATATCCCTTGTGTTGCAACGAGGAGAATATGGGTCTTCTAAGGAGTCGTTAAGCACCAACAACCTTAGAACCTTAATTGACACAACTTGGCCTTTAGAATTGTAGCAGTATGCTACGCCCATTGAGGCTAAACTCTCGTGATGGTTCTGGCCGCAAGAAAAGATTGCGATGCTGGAGTTATGACCGATTGAGGGTAGTCAATGATATTGGGATCCTCTAAGAACCCGGTTACTTTTGATTAGGACAGGTATGAACCAACAAACTGAAAGAGGGTAGTACCTAGACCTCATGCTGGCCTAAACTTTAGGGGCTTGCCTTGTGTGACTTGTGTGCCTTACCATGTTTGCCTTTGTATCTATTTGTGGTGTGCTTTATCATAACATCATAGCATCATGAGCATTGCATGCATCCTGCATAAGGACTGACCATTTCAAAGACAAGAGGGTTTCACCTTTGCTCTGTTTTGTAGGACATCATGATGCCTGTGCGAAGGAATACTATCCGGTTCAACTTTGTTCGTTCACCTGAGTTGCTTGATGAGTTGGTTAGCAGAATTCCAAATACCACTTCCTTCATCCAGAGGCATGGTTCTCTTCTCAGTTTAGTCACTGCAAAGCGGGATCAACAGTTGATGAGTGTTCTGACCCAGTTCTATGACCCTCTGTACCAGTGCTTCACCTTTCAAGACTTCCAGCTGGTCCCTACCCTGGAAGAGTTCTCTGATTTGCTTGGTATCCCTATCTTGGATCAGACTCCCTTTACTGGTTGGGAAAAGACCCTCAGGCTTGAGGATGTTGCTGCAGCTCTTCCTTTGACCCATCAAGAGGTAACGGACAACTGGGTGACTAGAAGCGGAGTTAAGGGTTTCTTGGCCAAGTTTCTGATTGTTAAAGCTAACAGTTTTTGGAATGACCTGGACTTTAGGGCATATGAAGACATCTTGGCTCTCCTAATCTATGGGTTAGTCCTGTTTCCTAATCCTGACAACTTCATCAATGTCACTGCCATAAGGATCTTTATGTCTCAGAATCCTGTGCCCACTCTCTTGGGTGACATCGTGCAACAACTTCATGCCCGTACTACCCGAAGACGAGGAACCCTATGGTGTTGTATCCCTTTGTTGGTGAGGTGGTTTATTTCGCACCTCCCTAAGTTCGTACTGAAGAATCAAGAAGGAAGAGGTTGGGCTCATAAGTTAATGTCTCTCACCGATAAAGACATCATTTGGACTTGCAGAGGTTTGGACGAGATAGCTATTATTGATCGATGTGGGGAATACCCTAATGTTCCTCTGATTGGTACCCAAGGAGGGATCTCTTACAATCCATGTCTAGCACTCCGTTAGTTTGGAAGAGCAAGAAGAGCAGGTCCCCATGAGATGTTAGTGCCTCACATCAGTTTTGAATTTCAGGTGGAGAGTGACGAGCTACGTCGTAGGTTCATCAAGGCTTGGGACAAGGTTCATAAAGCTGACCCACAAGAGTTAGGGCCAAAGACCTCTTTACCTATGGAAGCCTACTGCAAATGGGTTCGCATCCGTGCTCAGAAGTTAGGTATGCCGTATGAAGCTGTCAGACCCGTCATTCTTGAGTGTCCTGACAAAGAGGGTGTTCCTCCAACTGTCCTTCCTCCTCAGATACCTACTGATTATGAGACATTGAAGAGATCTTGGTCGCAACTGCGAGAAGAGCGGGATTCTTACCGGGAAAAGTTCAACGAGCAGGAATCAAAAATCCAGAAGCTGACAAAGCTGTTGGAGAATGAGAGAGCTCTGAATGCCTACATCCGTACTGAGAAGAGGAGACCATGGGATCAATAAGGAGCTCCAGATGTGCTTTTACAGTTTTATTTCCTTTTCAGTATTTCCTTTCATGTAACGCCTAAAGGCAACCTGTTGAATAATTTCAGTTTCAAAGTTGAATCTAATGAAGTGTGTTCCTTTTGTTTACAAAGTTGATTCCCGATTGTCTTTGAAAACATAATTCATACGCATTTCATACATCATGTGCATAGCAGGTTTTTCCTCTTTTCAGGTTGCTTACAGTTCTTCGCTGTTTATTTCAGCATCATGAATCCCGACTCGTCATCAATTGAGACATCCATCAAGGCTCTTCAGGCGCAGAATGCGCAGTTTCAGGAATTAATCAAGGGTTTGGCTCAAGGCCAGGAAGAACTGAAGGCTATGCTCTTGAAGAAGGAGAAGAAGAAGAAGAGAAGAACTGTTCTGTTCAACTCAGGCCGAAGGTTTGGCAATGCTCTGCAACAGGAAGAGGCTGGTTCTTCTGTTGGCAAGAGCACTCCTCAGGCAGAAGCAAGGGTTCCTAGTCCGGTAGTCTCCGACAACGAGACTGATTTTGATGAAGAGCAGTACCCTCCTGCAGAAGACAGATACAAGCAACTGGAGGACAGGTTGAAGGCTATGGAAATACAACAGGTGCCTGGACTGGATTTCGGAGATCTGGGTTTGTCAACTGGTGTGATTATCCCTCATAAGTTCAAAGCACCATCCTTCTCTAAATATGACGGGGCGTCCTGTCCCAAGCTACACCTCAGGTCCTATGTTCGGAAAATTCAACCGTACTCTGCGGATATGAATTTGTGGATCCACTTCTTCCAGGAGAGTCTTTCAGGGACTCGTCTCGAATGGTTCTATCAGCTGGATGGGACCAAGGTTCGTAACTGGGAGGAGTTGGCTACTGCTTTCTATAAGCAGTATCAATATAATGCCGACCTTGCCCCTACACGTACCCAACTCCAGGGTATGTCGTTAGGTTCAAGTGAAGGTTTTAAGGAGTACGCTCAGAAGTGGAGAGACCTGGCTGGCAGGGTGCAACCACCGTTGACCGATCGGGAGTTGGTAGACATGTTCTTGGGGACCCTATCTGGGCCATTTTTTAACCATCTCATTGGGAATTCGTCTGCAGGGTTCACTGATTTGATTCTGACTGGAGAGAGAATTGAAGCTGGGTTGAAGTCTGGAAAGATTCCAAAGGGGGCATCGTCTAGTTCGGAAAAGAAACCCTTCAAGAAGGAGGCTAGTGCCGTGTATGGTTCCAAGAGATCAGAGAGACCTGAGCGCCGCCAATCTGTTAGTGCGGTAATGATTTCTAAGCATGCTGCCGCTCCCCGGCCAAATAATCCTCAAAGGGCTGAAAGACCCCGGAGAGAGTTCACCCGGTTAAGTATGACCTTGTCGCAGATCTTGCCACAGTTGCTCTCAACCAATTTAGTGACTGTCAGAGAGGCGCCAAAGTTCCCAAATACTGCATCTCCTAAGTACAACCTGAATGCTCGTTGTGCTTACCATTCAGATAGCCCGGGGCACTCTACTGATGACTGTTGGGCGTTAAGGAGTAAGGTGCAAGACCTTATCGACGCAAAGGAGATACAGTTCGAAGCGCCTGAGAGGCCAAATGTAGTTACTGCTCCTATGCCTCAGCATGGGGTAAATGCTGTTGACGAAGATGTTTATGCTGTTTCTGTGGATGATCTAGCCACTCCTCTGAAGACTATCAAGAAGAACCTGCTGCTGGCCGATTTATTTCCGGGTTGCAGTGAGGGTTTCCTGTTCTGTGCTGTGTCCCTATCTGGTTTCCCCTTGCTGAAGTTAGGCATCCAAAGCCTACTGGATAGCAAGGAGATTCTGTTTAAGAAGTCTGCTGTTCAGTTGGTTCCAATGGAAGAAGTTTCTGTGGTGACTATCTTCAATAATCCAATCCCGACTCTCCCGAAGAAGCCCATTCAAAACACGATTGTTGCACCTGTTATCATCACTGTTCTGGGGCCCTTGCCCTATGTATCTGATAAAGCTGTCCCCTGGCATTATGGGACCGATGTGTATATAAATGGGATTAAACAAGAGTTCAACGCTGGTGCCAGCATCTGTGATATCACTGGCCCAACCAAGGTTACCCGCAGTGGCAGGCTCTTCTCGCCTGACATTGCACCCCCTGTTGCTCGAAGACCACTTCTCATAACCCCTACAAGTGTACCTGTTCCTATTGCTGATCAAGTTGTTTTTCCTGCTGCCGAGTCATCCAATGCTCGGGGCAAAGGAATTGAAGTTGAGCCTGCCCAGATGGAGGCACCTGTACCTATAACTGTTGAGGCCTCCCAACAAGAAATGGAGGAAATCTTGAAAATTATAAAGAAGAGTGACTTTAATGTTGTGGAACAGCTGGGGCACACGCCCTCCAAGATCTCCATGCTCTCTTTATTGCTGTGCTCCGAGGCCCATGCTAAGGCCTTGATCTCGTTCCTCAAGACGGCCCATGTGCCACATGAGAAATCTGCAGTCCAGTTCACTGATTGCGTAGCAAACCTGACAGCAGACAACGGCTTGGGTTTCTCAGATGCTGACTTGACCGCGAAGGGAAGAGACCATAATGATGCCTTGCATGTCTCTATCGAATGCAGGGGCACTACCTTGGCACATGTGTTGGTGGATACTGGTTCGTCCTTGAATGTGCTGCCCAAGAAGGCTTTGGACCGTTTAGATTGTGAAGGCCTGGAATTAAAACCTAGCAATATCATCGTCAGGGCCTTTGATGGTTCAAAGAGGATGGTTCATGGAGAGGTTGACCTTCCGATTCGTGTGGGCTCTCAGGTGTTTGACTCTACATTCTATGTGATGGATATCTGTCCATCTTACTCTTGTCTATTGGGTCGACCTTGGATACATAAGGCTGGGGCAGTGACCTCTACCTTGCACCAGAAGCTGAAGTACCCCGTCAGAGGGAAGATCGTCACTGTGCAAGGAGAGGAGGAATACATGGTAAGCCACCTGAATTCCTTCAGATACGTTGAGATGGACGGGGAGTTTATTGAAACCCCCTTTCAGCATTTCGAGGAGGTGCTTCCAATAGCAGCAGCAGCAGAAACAGCAGTAGGGGAGAGTGTTCCTTTGAAGATGGCTTCCCTGAAGGATGCCCGGGCTGTGGTTCAGAAAGGTGAAAGCGCTAACTGGGGCAGGCTTCCAGACTTTACTCAGAAGACTGATAAATTTGGGATGGGTTTTACTACAGAAGGTCAGAAAGCTATGCGGAAGGAGAAGACCGGAAGACCTCTTGTATTCATTACAAATCCGGGAGTGAATGCTGTTGGGGAAAACAACGAAGTGGATGAAGCGGAATTCAATAGCTGGATCTACCCGACGACCGAAGACGGATTGAACAATTGGATTGCCAAAGACCATACTCCTGTTACCTTTGTGACGCAGTAATAAATTTCTTTGTTTCGTTATTTTGTAATAAACAATAAATAAACTCTTTGGCCCTGTGTCTTACCCGAGGCACCGTGGTTTCATTTGTGAGGGCATATAAATTGTCATTTCATATATCTTGAATGAAAATCTTGGACGTTTTCTCGCATTGCAAATCTTATGCTCCTTTTCTGTCTTCCTTTCTTTTACATATATTTCAAAACAGCTGTATTTACACACACACTCACTCATACAGGTTTCAATCCACTCTGGATCTCACTGATAACAACCCTGCTACTGCCAGTTATGACTTCGAAAATCCGATCAACTTAGCCGAAGACGAAGGTGAAGATGATTGCGAAGTGCCTGGTGAGCTTGCAAGACTGTTGCTTCAGGAAGAGAGGGCAATTCAACCCCATGAAGAGCCAGTGGAAACAATAAACTTGGGTACCGAGGCAGACAGGAAAGAGGTAAAGATTGGTGCCAACCTAGAGCTCAGCGTAAAGCAATGGTTGACTAAGATGTTACATGACTATATGGAGATCTTTTCCTGGTCCTACGAAGACATGCCCGGGTTGGATACCGATATTGTGGTCCATCACTTGCCAACTAAGGAAGAATGCCCTCCAGTTAAGCAAAAGGTCCGCCGGATGCGTCCAGAGATGTCTGAAAAGATTAAAGCCGAGGTTATGAAACAGTTTGATGCTGGGTTCCTTGCAGTGACTTCTTACCCTCAGTGGGTTGCTAATGTGGTGCCGGTACCAAAGAAAGACGGTAAGGTCAGAATGTGTGTCGACTACAGGGATCTGAACAGGGCCAGCCCCAAAGATGACTTCCTTTTACCTCACATTGATGTCCTTGTTGATAATACAGCTCAGCATAAGGTATTCTCTTTCATGGATGGCTTTTCAGGTTACAATCCGATCAAGATGGCACCTGAAGATATGGAAAAGACTACATTTGTGACTCAGTGGGGCACCTTCTGCTACAAGGTCATGCCTTTTGGACTAAAGAACGCTGGGGCAACCTACCAACGTGCCATGGTCGCTTTATTTTATGACATGATCCATCATGAGATAGAAGTGTACGTTGACGACATGATCGCAAGGTCCCAGACTGAGGAAGAGCACCTAGATCATCTGCAGAAGTTGTTCGACCGGTTGAAACTGTACAAGCTGAGATTGAACCCGAACAAGTGCACCTTCGGGGTAAGATCTGGGAAGTTGCTAGGCTTCGTGGTCAGTGATAAGGGTATTCAAGTGGACCCTGCTAAGGTCAAAGCTATTCAAGAGAAGCCAGTTCCCAGGACAGAGAAGGAAGTCAGAGGCTTTTTAGGACGCCTGAATTACATTGCTCGATTCATCTCTCACCTGACTGCTACCTGTGAGCCAATCTTCAAGCTGCTGAAGAAAGATCAGGTAGTACGTTGGAACGATGAATGTCAGGATGCTTTCGACAGAATCAAAGAGTATCTCCAAGAACCACCTATCCTTATGCCACCGGTTGAAGGGAGACCTCTGATACTATATCTAACAGTGCTTGACAACTCAATGGGGTGTGTGCTGGGGCAGCATGACGAGTCTGGCCGAAAAGAGCATGCCATTTATTACCTTAGCAAAAAGTTTACCGACTGTGAGACCCGATACTCACTGCTTGAGAAAACTTGATGCGCTTTGGTATGGGCTGCTCGCCGGCTGAGACAGTATATGCTGACTCACACTACCTTGTTGATCTCAAAGATGGATCCTATAAAGTACATATTCGAAAAGCCTGCTCTGTCTGGGAGGATTGCAAGATGGCAGATGATCTTGACAGAATACGACATTCAGTACACAACCCAGAAAGCTATCAAGGGAAGTGTATTGGCAGACCACCTGGCACATCAAGCTGTAGATGACTATCAGTCAATGAACTTCGAGTTTCCGGACGAAAGCATCATGATTGTAACTGATTGTGAAGTACCTGGACCGGATGAAGGACCTGAACCAGGATCCCGATGGTCTATGCACTTTGACGGAGCCTCCAATGCTTTGGGTAACGGTATCGGCGCCATCATCATATCACCTCAAGGTACTCATACTCCGCTCACTGTCCGACTATGTTTCAACTGTACCAACAACATGGTGGAGTATGAGGCGTGCATCATGGGTCTTCAAGCTGCGATTGACCTAAGGATTAAGTTTCTGAGTGTTTTCGGAGATTCCGCTCTTGTGATCAATCAGATCAAAGGAGAGTGGGATACGAAACATCCGAACCTTATTCCTTACAGAGAATGTGTGTTGACCTTGATCCCCCACTTCACAGAGATAACCTTTGAACACTTTCCAAGAGAAGAGAACCAGTTGGCGGACGCGTTAGCTACAATGTCTTCTATGTTCAAGGTCAAATGGGATAATGAGGCTCCCCGGATCATCATCTGGAAATTGGACGAACCGGCATACTGTTGTGATCTCGAGACTGAATTGGTGACTGAGAAGCCTTGGTACCATGAGGTGAAGAGATATCTGGAAACTCAGGAATACCCTGAAGGTGCCTCTATCAATGATAAGAAGTTCCTGAGAAGGTTCGCGGCAAAATTCTTCCTTAGCAACAGCATCTTGTATAAGCGAAACCATGATTCAACCTTATTGCGTTGTGTGGATAAGACTGAAGCAGAAAGGATCATGGAATAGCTACATGAAGGGACCTTTGGTACACATTCCAGTGGACATACTATGGCTAAGAAAATCCTACGGGCGGGATATTACTGGTCCACAATGGAAGCTGACTGTTACCAACATTCCAGGACATGCCACAAGTGCCAGATTTATGCAGACAAGGTGCATGTTCCTCCAGTTCCCCTGAATGTTCTGACTGCGCCTTGGCCGTTCGCAATGTGGGGTATAGACATGATCGGCGAGATTAAACCTACGGCATCTAATGGGCATCGCTTCATACTAGTGGCAATTGATTATTTTACGAAGTGGGTCGAAGCAGCATCCTATGCTACGGTAACCAAGACTGTTGTGGCACGGTTCATTCGGCATAACCTGATCTGTCGGTACGGCGTCTCAGAGAGAATTATTACAGATAACGGTACCAATCTGAAAAACAAGATGATCGCTGAGCTCTGCGAACAGTTCAAAATACAGCACCATAATTCTTCTCCTTACAGACCGAAGATGAATGGGGCTGTAGAAGCAGCGAATAAGAACATCAAGAAGATCGTGCAGAAAATGACAGTGACTTATAAAGATTGGCACGAGATGTTACCGTTCGCTCTACATGGGTACCGTACCTCAGCCAGGACGTCAACCGGGGCAACTCCTTTCTCTCTGGTTTATGGTATGGAGGCAGTCTTACCAATCGAAGTGCGAATACCCTCTCTCCGGATAATGAAGGATGCAAATCTGAATGAAGATGATTGGATCCAGACACGACTTGATCAGCTCAACCTCATTGATGAAAAGAGACTTGCTGCTATCTGTCATGGTCAGACGTATCAGAAACGGATGATCAGGGCATTTAACAAAAAGGTCAGACCACAGGAATATGAAGTTGGGGATCTGGTAATCAAGCGAATCATCCTTCCTCAGAGCGATCCAAGGGGCAAATGGACCCCTACGTACGAAGGGCCATTTGTGGTTAAGCATGTGTTCTCAGGAGGAGCCATGATTTTAACCAACATGGATGGTGACGACCTTCCTCACCCCGCCAATGCAGACATAGTAAAGAGATACTACGCATGAAAAAAGACCCGCTAGGCTGACATGCCTAGGCAAAAATTAGGGCTTCCCGTCGAACCAAAAGGGTTCGGGCAAAATGAAGGGATGAAATGAAAAAAAATTTGTACACCCGGCAAGTCGAAAACCTGAAAAGGCGGCTTGGGCAAAAATGGGTATCCCGGTGGACCGAAAACCCGAAAGGGCGGTCCAGGCAAAAATTAGGGATAAAAGCGTAATACTATGTCTCATTGGATCACTTTGCATCCAGAATCTGGTATCTACACCAAGTTCAGACGGCATCGGTCAGTTAGCTTCACCTTCAACCAAGGTCATCAAGTGATGAGACGCTCGGAGTTATAAAGGCAATAGCAGAGTTGAAACCCAGTGGATCATTCATATTTCACACAGCTGTTTTATCTTCTTTTGTACAAAATTTGTATAAACTCTTTTGTTCGGCGGCGTTCTCTTACTAGGACGTCAGCCTCTTGTACACAAAACGCCTATTTTCAGGCCATTCAAAATCAATACAAATATACTTTTCAGTTAAAAGTACCAAGTGTTTTTCTTTTTCTGTTTTGTTTTGCGAAGAACGTCCAAGGTTCAAATTGTGATATATGCATTGACAATAATTTTCTAACTCATGAATATTTGCATACGAAACAAAGGATTAATTACAGGTGACACTAGAAACAGGGGCAATAAAAGAGTTGTCCGAGCAATCTAATTGTTCTGTCCTCCAAGGTACCAAGGTAGGTTCAGCTAAAGAACATGACCAGTACATCTCAATTCCCCAGAGAGTAAGCAGTCAGTATACTCTCTCCAAGCTATCAAATCTCAAGGAAGTTGAGTATCCTCCAGTAGATCTCAACCTTCCCCAGCAGCAATATACATATTCTTAACAAGCATCCCCGGCAGTCTTGACCTAAAGATTGTTCCCCGGCGGCGTCTCAACATTCAAAGGAATCACTTCCCCAGCATATCAAAACTTCCCCAGGAAAGTCCAATCCAGTTTCCCCAGGAAAATTGGAATTCATCTCCCCAAGCAGTAAGCTTACCCCCAGTAGATTCTGGAAGCTTATCCCTCGCAAAGCACGAACACGTCGTCCGGCTTTATTTAAAGAGTTATTTCCTTAACAGGATATAACTGGGTTATCCTCATCCAAAAGCCACGGAAAAGTCGTCGTCATTACAATTCTTTCTTATCCCCAGCGAAGTCTATTAGCACTTCCAATACAATGAAAATATCCCCAGCAAGCCTATCAACACTTCCAATACAACAAGGATATCCCCAGCAAGTTATTATCAACTCAGCAAAGTATCTCTCTCCCCACAGAGTATCACTCCCCAGTATGGTCGCTAGAGTATTTTTCTCCCCGCAGAATCTTCCATTTGCCAAGTTTATTCCTCAACGGAGTCATCTTCTCCTACCGGTATTCTTGCAATCGTCATCCCCAGCGGAAGTAAAAGCTTATTCTCCAACATCAGCCCAGGAGTGACTTCCCGGCACCCGTCAAGGATTTACTTTCCTAGACGAAAAACGCATTCATAAAACATCACATACATCATTATAGCATGCATAGACACATCATATCATACAAATCTCATTTATGTTGAGAACATCATTGCTTGATCCATATCATGCATGGCATATGACTGACTTTTACTTTTCAGGAAAGATTCAGTTAAATTCTCAATCATCTTTCAAGACCTAGACCGGTTCAGTTAATCGACTCCAAAGATTTTTTTTTATCCAGTCCAAGGCCTTCTCTAGTCCAGCTAAATCGACTCCCAACAGATTTTTCTGATGAAGACTCAGTAGAAGTTAACCCAGGTTATAATTTCCTATGGTCCTCTCCCCGACGGTGCGTGAGATATAATTCCCTTTTAGGTTATAATTTCCTTTGGTCCTCTCCCCGACGGTGCGTGAGATGTAAATCCCTTTTAGGTTATAATTTCCTTTGGTCCTCTCCCCGATGGTGCGTGAGATGTAAATCCCTTTTAGGTTATAATTTCCTTTGGTCCTCTCCCCGACGGTGCGTGAGATGTAATTCCCTTTTAGGTTATGATTTCCTATGGTCCTCTCCCCGACGGTGCGTGAGATGTAATTCCCTTTTAGGTTATGATTTCCTATGGTCCTCTCCCCGACGGTGCGTGAGATGTAATTCCCTTTTAGGTTATGATTTCCTATGGTCCTCTCCCCGACGGTGCGTGAGATGTAATTCCCTTTTAGGTTATGATTTCCTATGGTCCTCTCCCCGACGGTGCGCGAGATGTAATTCCCTCTCAGGTTATGATTTCCTATGGTCCTCTCCCCGACGGTGCGTGAGATGTAATTCCCTTTCAGGTTATGATTTCCTATGGTCCTCTCCCCGACGGTGCGTGAGATGTAATTCCCTTCTAGGTTATGATTTCCTATGGTCCTCTCCCCGACGGTGCGTGAGATGTAATTCCTTTTCAGGTTATGATTTCCTTTGGTCCTCTCCCCGACGGTGCGTGAGATGTAATTCCCTTCAAGGTTATAATTTCCTATGGTCCTCTCCCCGACGGTGCGTGAGATGTAATTCCCTTTCAGATTATAATTTCCTTTGGTTCTCTTCCCGATACTGCGAAGATGGTAATTCCCGCTAAGATTTTCTCAACGAGCGTTGTTGAAGTTAAAGTCACCCAAGGTTCTCTTACCATTCATGCTAAGGTAGTAACCATCCCTGGTTCACTCATCATCTTGTGAAGCTCCAGATCCAGCTCCTGTAGCCAGTCAGGACATATATATACCAAGCATCTGAAAACCAGCTCCTGCAACGTGTCAGGTACTCATTTTTCTTTTGCAGGTATGCAGGTTCTCGCTAAGGAATCTCTTACGCGATCAACATCCAGATGGCATCTATAAGCCCATCATCCTATCCATCAATCTCTAAATGGCATCTGTAAGCCCATTCTATCATCACACTATTATTATGTGAGCGCAAATTTCTAGGCACTCTAGTGTTCAATCATCTTCCACCCTCGGATTACGAAAGGCACGTCAGCCAATCTGCATCCTCAGGTCTAAGAAGATTGAACAGGGGCAACTGTTGTACCCCAAAATTTGCCCTCCCATATTCTTCAAGAAATTGCCAAGTCATGCTTCAAATTTCCCCAAGGGTTGCACAGTGTAAGAGTCTCCTGAACAGTCAAAATCAGGGTTTGTGTTCTGGTCAAGAAAATGAAGTTTTCAAAGGTCCAATCAAGTCTCACATGCTTACAAATATGGTCAAGCATCCTCATACCAAGTTTCAAGACTTTCAGCACAAAATTGCACAGTCAAAAACCCTAATTGCACTACAGTCAACTGTAGGGGCAAAATGGTCATTTGACAGTCAAAAGTTCAAATTTTTGGTCAACATATCATTTTGAAGCCACAAACATCATTTGATCAATGCTTGATCATGATTCTCAAAGCTTGGCTCAAAAATCATCAAAATGCAAAAGTTTCCTTATTTGGACAGCTGAAAAAGTCAACTGTAAATTGACCAGGGCATAACTTTCACATGGATTATCAGAAAAATTCCATCCAAAGCTCATTTTGAAGAGAAAGACATTTCCTACAACTCATCTTCATATTTCAAGTCCAAGAAATGCTCTCACAAAAAGTTATCAATTTCAACATTATAGGTCATTTTCAAAAGTCAACAAAAAGGGACTTTAAGTCAAAGGCCATAACTTGAGATTGGTAAATCAAAATGACATGGGACCAAAGGCATTGGTTAGAGGACTCAAAGACCTTTCCAAAATGTCCAAGAACATGAGAAAAGCTTAAAAATTGAGCAAGTTATGCCTTGTAGAAGTTGGGAAATTTTTGGATATTTTGACAAGTCAACATTGATTCAAATGACCTAAAATTGCTAATGGGCCCATTTCTCTTCCATAATTCATCATCCATGGCATGTGCACGACCACTTGGCCCAAAGGGAAGTATTTCTTCATTTTTTATTTATTTATTTGAATTTTTATTTATATTAATTCATTTAAATCAAATTAAATGCATGGAAAATATTTAACCTAAGTATCAAATCTTTTTGCACATGTAATCTACTCAATAATTCGTGTGAAATCAAATAGGGAAGGATTTGGAGAGAATTGATCTTAATTGGTATAAAAACACATGGAAAAGATTGAAAAAGATCCTAGAAAATCAAATTTCCAAAAACCATGAATGCAATTGATTTGTTCTATTTTTCTTGACCTAATTGATTCAATACATAAGCCTGAACATAAACCTAATCTCAAGGACCACTAAGCTGCGCAGAAGAGGATAAACAAACTTGCATTTTTTTTCAAGAAAACTCCAATTCTGAAAACTTGTTTGCAGGACGTTTCAAGCCACAAAACCCCTTCCATTGCATTCCTAGGACGTCAAGCAACGTGCCTGAATCAAGAACACGGTCCCTAAGCCCTTGAAACGCTGTACAGAAGTCCCATTTTTCTTACTTTTTTGCATAATCGTATTTCAAGATTTAGGCATTTTTATTGCATATTGTTAATGGATTCATGCTAATTAAGGTGTTCTGAAGCTAACCGTTTATCTTAATTGTGTTTTCGTGTACTATATGCAATTATGCCATTGATGCAGATTAGGGTTCATGAAGCTTAAAATTGGGCGTTTCGTGATATGGAAAAATTGAAACCTCTGAGTATCACCATTAGAACTAGTAGGCTTGGACGATCAGGAATCCATCATCGCGCTCAATTTATGAGCGTCCTAGGCCTATTCGCTATTTTCTGGAAAGTGGCCTAAAAGAACGTTTGCAAAACCATGGCCATTGTTTTTATGTTTTCAGGAACGAAGAAGAAGATAACTAGGTGGCAGGGAGCGATTGGCCTGTTTAAATTTTGCGCGCAAAGTCCACTAACACCTTGGTTTTCTTTTATATTATTTGTTTGCTATTATATGTTAACACGCGTGTGAGTTGATCCAGTGGCAAGCGTTAGTGCTGCTAACAGTTATGACCTGGGTTCGAGCCCCAGGTCTTCAATATTCCCATGTTATTTTTCAATTACAATTCATATGCAGGCTCAGTATTGTGGTTCACCATACACCTTCTCCATCAAGCCATCCACGCGTCCAAGGATATCAAATCAAAGGCTCAGATCTAAGGAACACAAGGCACCCTGGTCAGCGCACATACACATGTCCGGAAAAGTCAACGAAGTCAGGCTTGTTTGGGCCTGAATTGCTTGGGCTATACCTCCATGTTGGGGACTACAACCCCCCTAGGTTTGCTATATTTTTATTTATTAATTCTATTCTCTTTTAATTGTACTTGTTTATTTAATTAATTATTTTCATAAAAAGCATAAAACACAAAAAAAAAATCAGAAAAGATAAAAAATATAATAAATATTTTATTTTGATATTTTCATAAATAAATTTGCATGTAATTAAATTTAGTTTTAAATTAAGTTTCAATTTTAATTCTTTTAACAAAAATCTAAAAAATGTAGAAATAGGGTTTAATTAATTAATTTTCATCCTTTTTATTTTTCTTTCATAAATAATATTATTTATTTTATTTATTTTCATAATTAAATTTGTATATAAAAATTAGGGTTAATTTAGGTTAAATTCTAACGTTTTCTTAATAAATTAAAATAAAATAGAATTAGGGTTAGCATTTAATTTCAGTTAATTCCTTTTTCTATTAAATCCTAAAATACTAAAAAATACCAAAAAACAAGCTCTTTCTTTTTTTTAATTAATTAACTCCATCATTAATTCAATTTTTGCAAAAGGGTCCAACACCCTCGTTCTTAATTTCTTATCAATTTGCATATTTGTTTTATTTCGTTTAAATATTTATGTATCTCTCCCGAAGCCTTGTAAATAATTGCTCGCACTTTTAATTCTTTATTTTCTTTTACTTCTTTATTTTCTGTCAAATCGGGTCCTGGTTAATTTTGTCGATGTGGACCCGCGCCATTTGTAATAGCTTAGAATTTACTTTTCTCGCAACTCTTTTAACTGTTAATCAAAGGCATGAAAGAATGTATGGACAAAAATAAAAACAAGCGTAGAACACCAATAACATGACAAGATAAATGCAAATGAAAACGACACACAAATCGCACACACCACCCCTAGGGTACGCCTCACTGTTGCCTTGCCTCGAAAGGTGATCGTCGAGTAGAGGATGTCTTAGTAAGTCCTCATGATCCGGGAACCTGGCATGAGGGTAGCTTCTAAGGTGTCTTCCCATTGCTCTGGTGATCACCATGTCCCGAACCTCGAATTGACTCGAACACCTCCAACGGTGGTGCTACCTACCTCTCAATGGTGGGATGGCACTACTTTAAAGGATATTTACACAGACGAATTCCTTAGGGTAGGTAGACGACTCTAGATACTTGCTCTAAAATTCAAAACAAATTCAAAAATACTTTTCATATCGACACCTTTTCAAAAAGCTTTCGAAAGCAATTTTTCAAACACTCTTAAGGACAGATACAAGAGTCGAACTGGAATTTTCAAAGAAACTTTTTAAAACCCACAGTTGAAAAGCAAACAAAACATTTTGAAAACACAAGTGAGCAAGTATCTAAGAGCCCATGGATAACCATGGATAGAAAGGGTGCTAACACCTTCCCTTTCTATAACCTACCTCCCGAACCGAGAGCAATCTCTATAAGGAATTTTTCTGTGCTTTTGTCCTTTCCATTTGGAGAAAATAAAAGACGGTGGTGACTCTTGCTTCCGCGACATTTCGCGAACCAGCGTTAAACAGTCAGTTCCAGATCCACCGATCATAATCCCCTTTTCCCCTTGCTAGACATTTGATTCATCATGATCTGCATCACAAACCCTTGAGATCCTTGAAATGGATTAGTCCTTATGTAGGATGTATGCAATGGTATGATGGCATGATGTTATGCTATGCGTGGAGTGATGTAAGTGAACCCTGTTATGAGTCCAGATTAAGGATTGTAAACAAAACCTGCAAGAAACTCATGTGTTAGGTAACAAGAAGGACTGTAAACAAAACCTGCAAGAAACTCATGTGTTAGGTAACAAGAATGTGCAAGTAGTCCAAGTTTAAAGGCACACAAGTCACACAAGACAGCCCTTAGAGTTTAGGCCAGCATGAATTTTAGGTACTACCCTCTTTCAGTTTCGTTGGTTAAGACCTATCCTATCAAAATTAACCGGGTTCTAGAGGATCTCAATATCATCGACTACCCTCAATCGGTCATAACTCCAGCGTCGCAATCTTTTCTTGCGGCCAGAACCATCGCGAGAGTTTAGCCTCAATGAGTGTAGCATACTGCTACTGTTCTATGGTCAAGTTGGGTCAATTTAGGGTTCTAAGGTCGGTTGGTGCTTAATGACTCCTCAGAAGACCCATATTCTCCTCGTTGCAACACAAGGGATATCGGTACAGACCAAGGTGTCACACCAATGTAGCCACTGCTTCACCCGTGTCAGTCTACGCCGGACAGGTCCCTCACAGCTTATGCTACCTAAAAGGGTATTCCCCCGATCCGGGTTAAGATCTATGAAACTCGGATGCATAGCCCACAAATATAAAAGCAAATAAAGCAAGCAATTGAAAACATAGAATGATCTAATCCTAAGGTACACCTCACTTATAATTTCCCCAGCAGAGTCGCCAGTTCTGTGATCGGTGGAAATAGAACTGATTGTTTTTAGCTGGTTTCACGAAATGTCACGGTAAGCAAGAGTCGCCACCGTCTTTTATGTTTTCCAACATGGAAAGGACAAAAGCACAGCAAAATTCCTTCTTTGAGAATGTTTCTCGGTTCGGGAGGTAGATTTATAGAAAGGGAAGGTGTTAGCATCCTTTCTATCCATGGTTATCCACGGGCTCTTAGGTACTTGCTCTTATGTTTTCAAAATTGTTTGCTTTTCAAGTGTATGTGGGTTTTGAAAAAGTTTCGTTTGAAAAATTTCTAAGTAACTCTCGTATCAGTCCTCGAGAGTGTATGAAAAATTTGTTTGAAAACTTTTTGAAAGTGTCAGTGTGAAAAATTGTTTTGTTTGTTTGAGAGAGAGCAAGTACCCAGGAGAAATCTACCTACTCTAAGGAATTAGGTTGTGTAAGAGTCCTTTAGATAGTGCTATCCCACCATTGAGAGGTAGGTAGCATCATCGTCGGAGTTGTTCAGGTCAATTCGATTATTAGGGGCATGTGTGGTCACCGAAGCAATAGTAGGACACCTTAGCGGTAACCCTAATGTCCTAGATCCTTTTTATCTGAGGCAACCGTTTCGAGGCAACTGGATCTTTAGACAGGAGGGAGACCTCTAAGACACCCTATACTTGACGACCACATTCGAAGGCAACCGAGTGAGGCGTACCCTAAGAGTGGCATGTGCATGTGTGTTGAATTCAGTTTATGTTTATCTTTGATCATGCATTTGTGAGCTACGGATTGGTTTTATTATTCATACAAGTCTTTCATGCATTTTTAACAGTTAAGAGTGCGGAAAATAAATTGCGGAAAGGTAAATCTACGCTATTACAAGGCGTGGGTCTATACATCGCCAAAAACAAAAACCCATTTGGAAAATAAATGCGAGAAAAGTAAATAAAGCGATAAACCCTAATTAACTATTACATTTCCGGAGGAGATACATGAATATAATCAAAAATAATGATAATGCGCGAAAAGAAATTTAATCAGGACGTCCTTAGGGTTTTGACCCTTTTGAGAAATAAAGAAAGTAGTTTGTCCTTTTTGCAATTTAAATTAAATATTAAACTTAAACCTAATTAATCAATTAATTAAAAGAAAAAAGTATTTTTTGTGTTTTATGTTTTTAATGAAATAAAATAAAAAGAAATTTAAAAGTGTCAAAAAAAACCTAAGTCTAATTCATTTTTATTTATTGTAAAAGAAAATTAAAATTAAACCTAATCAAACTAACTTAATTTAAGTTAATGTTTATTTACAAAATAATTAAGCTAAAGTGACATTAATAATAATAAATAAAATATTTACATTCTTTTTAGTTTTATAAATTTATTATGAAAATGTTAATTAATTTAATTTGCTGGTTAGTATTTAATTAAAAAAACAATAAAAATAAATGAAGCAATTGAATGAAATAAAAAAAAAGAAAAAAAAAAGAAATGCAAACCCAAGGGGGTTTGGGCCCTGAATGGAGATGCTGAAGAAATTTTGTGGCCCAATTCCTCAAGCCTGCGTTGACTTCTGACTTCTCCAGGGCATATCTTGCTCAATTTTGATCCTATGAACATGTTCTTAGATATTTTGGAAAGGTCTTGAAGTCCTCTAACCAATGCCTTTGGTCCCATGTCTTTTGGATTTACCAATCTCAAGTTATGGTCTTTGACTTAAAGTGCCTTTTTGTTGACTTTTGAAATTGACCTATAATGTAGAAATTGATAACTTTTTGTGAGAGCATTTCTTGGACTTGGAATGTGAATATGAGTTGTAGTAAATGTCATCCCCTTCAAAATGAGCATTGGATGGGATTTTTCTGATGAACCATGAAAAAGTTATGCCTTGGTCAAGTTACAGTTGACTTTTCAGCTGTCCAAAAATAGAAACTTTTGCATCTTGATGATTTCTGAGCCAAATTTTGAGAATCATGATCAAGACTTGATCAAATGATGATTGTGGCTTCAAAATAAGATGTTGACCAAAAAATTTGACTTTTGACTGTAAAATGACCATTTTGCCCATGCAGTTGATTGTGAAGCAAATCAGGCTTTTGACTGTGCAATTTGATGTTGTGAGCTATGACACTTGACACGTAGATGCTTGACAATGTATATGGGCACATGGGACTTGATTGGACCATTTAAAACCTCAAATTCCTTGAGAGAACCAAAACCCTAATTTTGACTGGCTTAGGAGGATGTTTGACTGTGCAACCCTCTGAGAGATCTTGAACCATTTGAAGATTGATCTTGACAAATCTTGAAGAATATGGGAGGGCAAATTTTGGGGTACAACAGATATCCCCAAATCCGGGTTAGGATCTATAGAACTCCGATACAAGCCTACAAAATTTAAAGCATACAAAACATACAATTGAAAACATAAGTGATCTAATCCTAAGGTACACCTCACTTTAAAATAAGTCCCCAGCAGAGTCGCCAGTTCTGTGATCCATGGGAATGAGAACTGACTGTTTTGGAATGCTGGTTCGCGTTTGCGTTTGTTTTTGCAAAATGTCGTGGTAACCAAGAGTCGCCACCGTCTTTTATTTTATCCAACAAGGAAAGGACAAAAGCACAGAAAAATTCCTTTTCGAGATGTTTCTCGGGTTCGGGAGGTAGATTATAGAAAGGGAAGGTGTTAGCACCCTTTCTATCCGTGGTTATCCACGGGCTCTTAGGTACTTGCTCACTATGTTTTCAAAAGTTTGGTTTTCTTTGTGTTTGTGGGTTTTGAAAAGAGTTTTGTTTTTGAAGAGTGTGTAAGTGCGAAAAGTTTTGTTTTGTTTTTAAAAGGAGCAAGTACTTAAGAACATCTACCTACTCAAAAAGGAATTAGACTGTGCAAGTGTCCTTTAGACAATGCCATCCCACTATTGAGGAGTAGGTAGCATCGTCGTTGGAGTTTTCGGGTCAATTCGATTTAAGGGATGTGTGGTCACTAAAGCAATGTTAGGACGCCTTAGTGGTAACCCTAATGTCTTAGATCATTTTTCCGAGGCAACCGTTTCGAGGCAACTTATGATCTTTGGACAAAAGGGCGACCTCTAAAACATCCTATACTCAATGACCACGTTCGAGTCAACCAAGTGAGGTGTACCCTAAGAGTGGCATGTGCGAGTGTATTGTTTTTCAGTTACATTATCTTTGTATATTTAGGTGTTCTACCGTTTGTTTTCAGATCTTGTCATGCAATCCTAATTAGCATACATCTAAACAGTTAATATATGTATAGGAATTTAAAGTGCAGGAATTGTAAATCCTACGCTATTACAAGGCCTCGGGGAGGGGGATTATTTATATATCCAAAATTGGGGGAATAAAGCAGTAAAGTGTAAAAGTCTTAGTTAAGCTATTACAAACCAGTAGGCAGTTACAATAAAATAAACGCGCGCGAATCTGAAAATAACCTCTAAAAATCCTAAGAATAAAATCTTTTTGTTGTTTTATTTTATTTTGGAAAAATGATCTAAATCTTCTTAATTTTAGTTTTGAGAAAATGTTAAGATAATTAAATGATTAATTAACAAAGTTAATTTAATAGAAAAAACTAGCCTAATGTTTTTTGTGGTTTTTTCTTTAATTGATTTTATGTTGATTAAAAAAAAAGAAATAAAATGGTCAAAACAAAGATGAAATCGAAGGAACAGGAAGTAAATCAAGAAAGGTATAATTCTGGAGGCCTGGATCGAAAGAGGTGTGGGCTGTCTTTCAATCCAGTGAAAAGGCTTGATCGAAGGTGCCTGAGGGGCTGCACTTTAGGGGTGTTCGATCTGGATATGTCATCCTTCGATCTGGGAACCCTGGATCCAGTTCGAAGCTAAGCTGCTAAGCTTCGAAGCTCTGAACAAAATTCTGAGAAGATATTTCCTGCAAAACTAGACAAATATTAAAGATCCAGGGGGGATTTTACCCCCCTGATTCGAATCTCCTCCCAATTCGAATCCTTCATCAATTTGAATCTGCTGAATCTGGGTCTGGGTTTGTTTTATCCTGAGATTTAAAGGAGAAACTTAGATCGTGCCCCAGCAATGGCACGATCTCATCTTTGCGCTTCAGCTTACATGCAACATAATCAGTAATAACAAGAATACATATGCAATGTGTATTTAAATGTTATGAAGGTGCAATTTTGGTTTTGCAAACCCTTACCAATTAAAGATGTATGATCTGTGGCTCTGGGTGTGGAGATGTTTGCTGAATGGCTGCTTTGGCTTGGATTACTTATGAAAATATTGATAACCTTTGGTTAGTTTGTGGGCAGCGTATCTCCAAATCCTCCCTGTTTCTCCTTTTTCCGTTCCCTTTTTTCTTTTTTCTTTTTGTTCCCTGTTTTTCGTTCCCCCTGGCACTGTATGCTGGCCCTTGTATTTATAGGAGTATGATGGTCTAGTAACGGCAAGAGACAACCAATTAAACAGGCCTTTAAAGCCATGAGACAAGAATCAGACATATTAAAAGATTTCCTTTTTTGAAATATTCATGTCTCTTTGGAATCTTGAATGAACCTGAGCATCTTTGATTTTCGAATGCCTCCAGACCATGCTCTTCGATTTGTCTTGAGTTGCCTCCTTCGAATGGACTTCTTATGTGCTCTTCGAATGGGCATTCTGAATGCTTCTTCAAATGGACCTTTACATGTTCTTCGAATGAGCCTTTGAATGCTTCTCTTTGATAGCTTCAAAGTCCCAAATAGAATTACTCCAACTTCAATTGCATAGCCCATTCGATTGAGCCTCCCTCTGCTTCGATTGCTTGATTCGAAAAGGATCACCCTGGTCGAATCAGCTCTTGTAGGGTTGGGAGAAAACAAGGCAAGAATCTGGCCTTTAATTCAAATAATTGAGTCCACAATCAGCATTTAATTATTTCTATATTTGCAAGGGACACATGTCATTGTGAACTTTGGGTGAACCTGGACAGGTTAGGACATGTGTTTTTGCTTAGTCATGCCAGCCTACTGCATTCCTTCAAACCTGCCTTCTTTGCCAGCTTCAAAGTCCAATTCGAATCTATTTAGAACATTCCCTATTAGACAACTTCGACCAGCCCTTGGCCTTGTGATGAGTCTAAGTTCTGATTCGAAGTGTCCAGAACTTCCTTCATCAGAGCATCTTAGATTAAGAGAAACTTTGCACTGAAATGTCATTCGAAGGTCAATTTGTTCTGATGTTCTGATTGAAGTAAAGTATGAAGTTCCAGTCTAAGGACCCTCTGAAGTACTAGTCGAAGCATTGTGAAATTGACTTGATCGAAGGGGTCCAGCGCTCAATCGAAGACTTGCACACCAAAGCTTGATCGAAGGGTTCCAAACACCTAATCGAAGCTTACTAATCAAAGCCTGATCGAAGAGTGCCAAATGCCCAATCGAAGACTGGTGAGTCAAGCCTGTATCGAAGTATTTTGGATACCCAATCAAAGACTTTTCCCATATGCCAATCGAAAGACACTTTGTTCATCTTCAAAAAAAATTATTTTCGTTAGGCAAATGTTTGTGACCAACCATGTAAGGGAAGACTTTTGAAAACATGAGAGGGCAAATTTTGGAGTACAACAGTATCAAATGAACCTTCATGAACCTCATGCATCAACATGTCTGCTTCGTGTCTATCCATGCATCTGAGAAAAACCATGTCATGGTTTCTCTTATACAGTACATCTTCGTTAAGGATAAAGCTGCCTACCAATCTTCTCAATATCTTTCTATCTTTATTTCATGTACCAATTGGGTATTCCTGGGTTCCGAGAAAATGGTTGATATCGGAATACCAAGGTTTTTCATTTACCATATCCTCTACTGTAAACGCATGAGTTAGTCTATCCAAACATTGTACCATAATACGAGGCATATCATTCCAAGTACTAACCTGATACATAGAAGTCGGAGTTGCCAAAGCATCCGCCATCTGATTTTCATCTCTTGGAATATGATGGAATTCAACTTTGTTAAAGAAAGGTAATAGTCTTCTAGCATAATCTTTGTAAGGGATCAAGCCAGGGTAACAGGTATCCCATTCTCCTTTAATCTGATTAATAACCAAAGCCGAATTACCATATACATCTAGAATCTTGATTCTGAGATTAATGGCCTCCTCGAGACCCATAATGCAAGCCACACACTCCGTTGTATTATTAGTACAATCAAATGTTAACCTTGCAGTAAAAGGAATGTGTGATCCATGTGGAGTGATGATCACTGCACCAATTCCTTTTCTATAAGCATTCACTGCTCCATCAAATACCATGTCCCAGTGAGATTCTGGATCTGGACCTTCTCCAGGTAAAG
The DNA here is from genome assembly GCA_948472305.1 of Vicia faba. Lineage (NCBI taxonomy): Eukaryota > Viridiplantae > Streptophyta > Magnoliopsida > Fabales > Fabaceae > Vicia > Vicia faba. Next base: position 63,420,663 of record OX451738.1, on the reverse strand, counting down.
GCTCATCACAATCTTTTGTTTTCAAGAACATCCCATCCTCATCGGTGAAATCAAACTTGACAGATTGATAGTCATCTACTGGTTGGTGAGCCAGATAATCCGCCAGCACGCTTGTTGTACCCCAAAATTTGCCCTCCCATATTCTCCAAGAAATTGCCAAGTCAAGCTGCAAAATTCCCCAAGGGTTGCACAGGGCAAAGGTCTCCTATACAGTCAAAACTAGGGTTTGTGTTCTGATCAAGAAAATGAAGTTTTCAAAGGCCCAATCAAGTCTCATATGCCTACAAATATGGTCAAGTATCCTCATATCAAGTTTCAAGGCATTCAGCTCAAAATTGCACAGTCAAAACCCTAAATTGCACTACAGTCAACTGTAGGGGCAAAATGGTCATTTGACAGTCAAAAGTTCAAATTTTTGGTCAACATATCATTTTGAAGCCACAAACATCATTTGATCAATACTTGATCATGATTCTCAAAATTTGGCTCAGAAATCATCAAGATGCAAAAGTTTCCTTATTTGGACAGCTGAAAAAGTCAACTGAAATTGACCAGGGCATAACTTTCACATGGATTATCAGAAAAATTCCATCCAAAGCTCATTTTGAAGAGAAAGACATTTCCTACAACTCATCTTCATACTTCAAGTCCAATAAATTCTCTCACAAAAAGTTATCAATTTCAACATTATAGGTCATTTTCAAAAGTCAACAAAAAGGGACTTTAAGTCAAAGGCCATAACTTGAGATTGGTAAATAAAAATGACATGGGACCAAAGACATTGGTTAGAGGACTCAAAGACCTTTCCAAAATGTCCAAGAACATGAGAAAAGCTTAAAGATTGAGCAAGTTATGCCTTGTGGAAGTTGGGAAATTTTTGGATATTTTGAAAAGTCAACACTACTTCAAATGACCTAAAATTGCTAATGGGCCCATTTTTCTTCCATGATTCATCATCCATAACATGTGCACGACCACTTGGCCCAAAGGGAAGTATTTTCTCATTTTTTATTTATTTATTTGAATTTTTATTTATATTAATTCATTTAAATCATTTAAATATATGAAAAATATTTAACTTAACCTAAAAAATCTTTTTGTACATGTTTTAGCCACAAGATTTCGTGCTTGTACCAATATGGAAAGATTTGGGTTGATTAGCATGATTTTGAACCAAAAACACATGGAAAAAGATATGGAAAAATCTTAAGAAATCAAATATTCAAAACCATGATTACAAGAGATTTGATTGAGTTTTTCTTAACCTAATTGTTCCTACATATACAAGAAACATAACCCTAATCAGAATAGACACGAAGCTGCGCCTCAGACCATAACCAAAGCTTGAAATTTTTGTCAAAAAACAAAAAGCTGAAAACTGAGTTATAGATCGATTCAAGCAAAGAGACCTATTCCATTGGCTTGCTGAGGCTTCAAGGAAAGAGATTGAATCAATAGCATAGCCAGAAACCTTGAGAATCGGTATACAAAAGGCAACTTTTTCTCATAAACAGGCATAATCGTATTTTGATTTTGAAGCATAATCATTGCATTTTTTTTATGGATTATTACTCATTGATGGATTCTGATGCTAACTGTACAATTTAATTGTGTTTTTGTGCTCTCAATGCGATTTCACCATTATTGGATATTAGGGTTCTTCAGCTTTTGAATTAGGGGTTTCCAGGCACGGTAAAATTGGACGTTCTCAGGACTATAATTAGATTCAGCGCATTTGGACGAAGGGAAACCCACCCCCCGCGCTCAATTTATGAGCCTTCAGGGCCTAATCGCTATTATCGAATTGAGCTTGTTTTGAGGGGGTTCAAAACCCCTGTTAATCGTTTTCTATTTTTTCAGGAAAACAAAGCAACGAAGAAGAAGACTTCGTGGCGGTCAGTGAGTGGCTTATTCAAATTTTTGCGCGCAAATTCCATTCACCGTCGTTTTTGTCTTATATTATTTGTTTATCTCTATATGTTCAAAGCACGCTAAGTGGTTCAGTGGCAAGCAGATGGGCAGGTAACCAAAAGGACCTGGGTTCGATCCCAGGTCCCCCACCCCTTTCAATATCATTTTTCCATTAATGCTTGTGTGTACTTTCAGCGCCAGGGTGTATCATACGTCCACCTTATCATGCCATCCACGCGTCATACTGCACTCAATCAAGGGTCAGGATCTAGAGTGCATGGTAGGCATGAGTCAACCATCTCACACGCTTGCCCAAAAGTCAACCAGGCCTTGCAAAGTTGGGCTCAAATTGCTGATTAAAACCTCCCATCTGGGGACTGATACCCCCAAGGTTTGCAAAATTTTGTTATTTTTTATCTTTTCATTATTTTTATTTTTTTTTAATTATTATTCTTTTAGTTAAATTAATTATTTTTATAAACATAAAAAATACAATAAAAGTCAGAAAAGAGCAAAATACCATAAATAATTTTTATTTCTAATATTTTCATAAATAAATTGGCATGTAAATAAAATTAGTTTTAAACTAGGTTTGCAATTTTAATTCTTTTAACAAAAATCTAAAAAATGTAAAAATAGGTTTAATTAATGTTTTATTCCTTTTTAATTTTCTTGTTCACCATAATATTATTTATTTTATTTATTTTTATAATTAAAATTGTATATAAAAATTAGGTTTAATTTAGGTTAAATTTTAATGTTTTCATAATAAATTTAAAAGCCACTAGAATTAGGGTTTGCATTCAATTTTAATTTTAATTAATTCTCTTTTTTCTATTAAATCTTAAAATACTAAAAATACCAAAAAACAAAAACAATTTCTTTTCTTAATCTGAATTTTAATTCCTTATTAATTTTAATTTTTGCAAAAGGGTCCAACACCCACGTTCTTAATTTCTTATTTATTCGCATATTTATTTTATGTCATTTAAATAATTATGTACCTCTCCCGAAGCCTTGTAATTACTTCTCGCACTTTTAATTTCTTTACTTTCCGTCAAATCGGGTCCTGGTTAATTTTGGCGATGTGGACCCGCGCCATTTGTAATAGCTTAGAATTTACTTTTCCCGCAAATATCATAACTGTTAAACAAAGCATGAAAGAATGAATGGCCTTAAATAAAATCAAGCGTAGAACACCAATAACATGACAAGATAAATACAAATAAAAACGACACACGAATCGCACACACCACCCCTAGGGTACGCCTCACTGTTGCCTTGCCTTCGAAAGGTGATCGTCGAGTAGAGGATGTCTAAGTAAGTCCTCATGATCCGGGAACCTGGTATGAGGGTAGCTTCTAAGGTGTCTTCCCATTGCTCTGGTGATCACCATGTCCCGAACCTCGAATTGACCCGAACACCTCCAACGGTGGTGCTACCTACCTCTCAATGGTGGGATGGCACTACTTTAAAGGACATCTACACAGACGAATTCCTTAGGGTAGGTAGACGACTCGTGGATACTTGCTCTAATTCAAAACAAAACAAATCAAAAATACTTTTCACACCAACACATTTTCAAAAAGCTTTCGAAAGCATTTTTCAAACACTCTTGAGGACCGATACAAGAGTCGAACTGAAATTTTCAAAGAAACTTTTTAAAACCCACAGTTGAAAAGCAAACAAACCATTTTTGAAAACACAAATGAGCAAGTATCTAAGAGCCCATGGATAACCATGGATAGAAAGGGTGCTAACACCTTCCCTTTCTATAATCTACCTCCCGAACCGAGAGCAATCTCTTTAAGGAATTTTTCTGTGCTTTTGTCCTTTCCATTTGGAGAAAATAAAAGACGGTGGCGACTCTTGCTTCCGCGACATTTCGCGAACCAGCGTTAAACAGTCAGTTCCAGATCCACCGATCACAGAACTGGCGACTCTGCTGGGGATACAAACTTAAAGTGAGGTGTACCTTAGGACTAAGATCACTGTGTTTTCAATTGTCTTCTTTGCTTGCTTTATTACTGTGGGTTGCATCGAAGTTACATAGATCCTAACCTGGATCTGGGGATACCCTGTTTAGGTAGCATAAGCTGTGAGGGACCTGTCCGGCGTAGACCGACACGGGTGAAACAGTGGCTACGTTGGTGTGGCACCTTGGTCTATACCGATATCCCTTGTGTTGCAACGAGGAGAATATGGGTCTTCTAAGGAGTCGTTAAGCACCAACAACCTTAGAACCTTAAATGACACGACTTGGCCATTAGAACAGTAGCAGTATGCTACGCCCATTGAGGCTAAACTCTCGTGATGGTTCTGGCCGCAAGAAAAGATTGCGATGCTGGAGTTATGACCGATTGAGGGTAGTCAATGATATTGGGATCCTCTAAGAACCCGGTTACTTTGATAGGACAGGTATGAACCAACAAACTGAAAGAGGGTAATGCCCAGACCCCATGCTGGCCTAAACTCTAAGGGCTTCTCTTGTGTGACTTGTGTGCCTTCGTACTTGACTAATGGCATGCTTGTTAACTGACACTTGAGTTTTTCTTGCAGGTTTTGTTCATAGTCCTTAACTAGGACTCATGACAGGGTTACTGAGTTTACTTACAGGTTTTGTTTATAGTCCTTAACTAGGACTCATAACAAGGTTTACCGAGTTTCTTGCAGGGTTTGTTTTAGTCCTTAACTGGGGCTCACGACAGGTTTTACTTGAGTTTTTTTTTTTGCAGGTTCAGGTTTAACAGGCCTTAACAGGGACTCATAACAGGGTTTACCTACATCACCCCATGCATAGCATGACATCATACCATTGCATACATTCTAACCCATTTCAAGGATCTCAAGGGCTTGTGATGCAGGTCATGATAAATCAAACATCTAGCAAGGGGCAAAGAGGATTTATTTTCCCCTAGCTAAGGTTGTCAGAGGCTATGACCCACTTGATATGGTGAGCTTTGACTCCTGAAGAAGGTTCCCCCAACCAAGGTTGTTTGGAAATCAAAACCAGATGTGATAACTAAAGTCAGGGGCTATGACCCACTGGATATGGTGAGCCTTTGACCCTTGAAGAAGGACTCTCAACAATATGCAGTGCCTTCAATCAAGCTACCGGTTCCAAATGCTAACAAATTTTCTTGTTTACCCCACGAGGTCCCTGAAAACATTACATGCATGTCATACTCATCATTGCATAACAGGTATCCTTGTTGCAGGTCACTTACCTTTCTCGCTGTTTATTTCAGCAATGGCTTCACAACAAGATAACCAGGATCCTCTTGCTCAAGAGACTCGGTTCGGGGAAATCCTCCTGGATTTATCTAAGGGGCAGGAGGAGCTAAGGACACTTCTCATGGAGACTTTGGTCAGGAACAGGGCTGAGGATGAGAGGCTGAAACACCTACAAGCTGAGGTGGATGCATTGAAAGCCCAGATGCTGGGGCAGAGGAATGCCATTCAAGGTTTAGCTCAAAGACAAGATGAGCTCCGGTTTCTCGTCAACCAACTGCTTCAGGGTAACCAACTGGGGCAAACATCTAAGGGTAAAAAGCCAGTCATCGTTCGACCATCTTTGAGACAAAGAGGCAAGGAGAAAGTTCCTCATATGGCCCCAGTATCACCAATTCAGTATCAACCTCACCAGCTTCAGCCAGACAAGCCCAAAAGGCAATTCACCAAGCTCAACGTGTCGCTGCCTCAAGCCTTACAACAACTGCTGAGGTTGAACTTGGTAACTCTAAAGGATCCTCCTAAGAATCCCAACAGGACACCTTCAAGGTATGACCCCAACGCTCACTGCGCTTATCATTCTGACAGCCCGGGGCATGCTACAGAGGATTGTTGGACTTTGAAGAATAAAATCCAGGACCTGATTGAGGAAGGAGCTGTGGAATTCACCCAAGAGGGCCAGGCTGAGTACTTCTACCATCCCCACAGGACCCACTATGTGAAGTGACAAGCCCTGAGACTAGGAAATTTTTGTTCATTCGAATGTTCAAGTTGCAATTTTCTTTTGTTCAAACATTTATTCATGTTAAACATTGTTATTCCATTAATGCATCGCTTATGTCTATTTTGAACCAATATATTCGTATTCACTCTAGGCAAATTATTTTCATTTTTTTTTCTTTTTTTCTGATGTCAACTCTTGATCTAAAATTCTAAGCCTCTTGAGGGAGGATGACGAAAACGATACCACAATCTACATTATACTTTTGAACAGACCTCGCTGATGAAGTACAGGCATTGTTTCAATTCCTAAACACTGGAGTAATAAGGAAGATAATCCCTCGTCAACCCCTCTGAGCCAAAGAAGTAGGAGTTTTTTTTCTTTTCGAAAATTAAAACCCTTTATCATAACCTGGGGCAGGGTAGTTCTCTCGGTTGATCCAAGTGCGCAACAAAGGGCACCAAAGAGATCCTTACGAAAAAAGAAAGACATTGATGGTTCCGAACAATCGTAAAGACAGGCAGTCATTATCAAAAAAGTTCATAAATAAAAAGCCCAAAAAGTCAAAACCCATGAAGGAGACTTACAAAACTGGGGCATCCCGCTGACTGTAATTCCAAAAAGGAAACAGTTCAGGCAAAAAAAAAGAAAAGAAAGGGATCATAAAATCAAAAAGAAAGAGGTCCTACAAACCCTCAACAGAAAAGGAATGACTGCCTATTCAAAATGAACTGTCAACATCTGAATCATCATTGGAAAATCAAAGCAAAGACTCAAACCAGGTCTAACGTATGATCAACTGAGTTTAGGTTCGGAGAACATCACGAAGAGTGGGTGGGTACAAATAATTTGAGCCTTTATCCTTTGTTTCTTAAACCGTGAACCAGGCCACGTTATAACCCTTAAAAGTCCTAGCTGAAGCATGGGTTAGTTCGAAAGCATACTGTTACGAAAGGTATCCTGACTCCTTAAGGCCTACGGTAAATACGGAGTTGACATCACGTTTTACAAACATTCACTTGTTTTATGAAAAAGAATGCATTTTTAAAATCTTCAAGACAGACATAGGCTTTGCATTTTTAACATAACTTTGTTTGCGTATGACTTTTTGTTTGAACAGCAGGGAAATTCGCACAATGAAAGTCTAATGAGCAAGAGTATCTCCAATCAAGGGGCATGGCATGACCATGGTCCATCATCTGGGGCAATCCAATCAAGATTCGGAGAATCTCTCAAAGGTCAAATAGCCTGGGGCAAATCTCCGCATGAGCCACCTGGGGCATTTCAACAATGAATCTTGCCTGGTCGAAAATCTTCTGGTGGCACGACAAAACACATCATCAGGGGCAACTCCCTACTTTCTGAGAACAGACATAGTCGAAAAAATACTACGCACAATCAAAGACCCGCTAGGTTGACATACCTAGGCAAAAATAAGGGCTTCCCGGCGAACCAAAAGGGTTCGGGCAAAATGAGGGATGAAATGAAAAAAATCTGTACACCCGGCAAGTCGAAAACCTGAAAAGGCGGCTTGGGCAAAAATGGGTATCCCGGTGGACTGAAAACCCGAAAGGGCGGTCCAGGCAAAAGTTAGGGATCAAAGCGTACGACTATGTCCTGTCATCTTGTCACCTGCCTACCAGAAGAAGGTTTGACCCTCAACAATTATCAGCATCCCACATGTGCCTCCCCCATAGAAACAGGGGCAATAACGGGTGGTCTAAGCAATCTGATTGTTTCCGTCCTCCAAGGTATCAGGGTAGGCTCAGCTAAAGAACATAACCAGCATGTCCCAATTCCCCAGAGAGTAAGTCAGCAAGACAGTATGCTCTTCTCCAAACAGAGTTATCAAATCTCAAGGAAATTGAGCATCCTCCCATAGATCTCAATACTTCCCCAGCAGCATATATTCTTAACAAGCATCCCCGGCAGTCTTGGTCTGAAGATTGTTCCCCGGCGGCATACCAGCATTTAAAGGAATCACTTCCCCAGCATATCAAAACTTCCCCAGGAGAGTCCAACCCAATTCCCCAGTAAAGATGGAATTCATATCCCCAAGCAATAAGCTTATCCCCAGTAAATTCTGGAAGCTTATCCTTCGCAGAGCACGAACGCGTCACCCGACTTTATTTAAAGAGTTATTTCCTCAACAGGATATAACTGGATTATCCTCAGCCAAAAGCCACGGAAAGAGCGTCGTCGACAAAGTCTTCCGATCCCCAGCAAACTATTATCAACACTCGGCAAGGCATCCCTCTTCCCACAGAGTATTGCTTCCCAGCATGGTCGCTAGAGTATCTTTTCTCCCCGCAGAATCCTCCATTTGCCAAGTTTATTCCGCAACGGAGTCATCTTCTCCTACCGGTATTCTTGCAGTTATCATCCCCAGCGGAAGCAAAATCTATTCTTCAACATCAGCCCAGGATACGACTTCCCGGCACCCGTCAAGGATTCACTTTCCTAGACAAAAACATACATAAAACATCACATGCATCATTATAACATGCATAGACACATCATATCATACAAATCTCATTTATGTTGAGAATATCATTGCTTGATTCATGTCATGCATTGCATATGTCTGACCTTTACCTTTCAGGAAAGGATCAGCTAAATTCTCAATCATCTTTCAAGACCTTGTCCAGTTCAGTTAAATCGACCCCAAGATTTTCCTGATGCTTATCCAGTCAAAGGCCTTCTCTGGTTCAGTCAGATCGACCCTAAGATCTCCCTGATGCTTATCCAGTTGAAGATATTCCAAGACCTTGTCCGGTTCAGTTAAATCGACCCTAAGATTTTCCTGATGTTTATCCAGCCAAAGGCCTTCTCTGGTTCAGTCAGATCGACCCTAAGATCTCCCTGATTCTTGTCCAGTTGAAGATTTCAAGACCTTGTCCGGTTCAGTTAAATCGACCCTAAGATTTTCCTGATGCTTATCCAGTCAAAGGCCTTCTCTGGTTCAGTCAGATCGACCCTAAGATCTCCCTGATGCTTATCCAGTTGAAGATATTTCAAGACCTTGTCCGGTTCAGTTAAATCGACCCTAATATTTTCCTGATGCTTATCCAGTCAAAGGCCTTCTCTGGTTCAGTCAGATCGACCCTAAGATCTCCCTGATGCTTATCCAGTTGAAGATATTTCAAGACCTTGTCCGGTTCAGTTAAATCGACCCTAAGATTTTCCTGATGCTTATCTAGTCAAAGGCCTTCTCTGGTTCAGTCAGATCAACCCTAAGATCTCCCTGATGCTTATCCAGTTGAAGATATTCCAAGACCTTGTCCGGTTCAGTTAAATCGACCCTAAGATTTTCCTGATGCTTATCCAGTCAAAGGCCTTCTCTGGTTCAGTCAGATCGACCCTAAGATCTCCCTGATTCTTATCCCAGTAGAAAACACCCAAGATTTTTCTCAACGAGCGTTGTTGAAGTTAAAGTCACCCAAGATTCTCTCAGCGTTCCTGTTGGGGTAGAAGTCGCCCAAGGTTCTCTTACCGTTCATACTAAGATGGTAACCATCCCTGGTTCATTCACCATCTTTTGAAGTTCCAAACCCAGCTCCTGTAACCAGTCAGGACACATCTATACCAAGCATCTGAAAATCAGCTCCTGCAACGTGTCAGGTACTCATTTTCTGTTTTGCAGGTATGCAGGTTCTCGCCAAGGAATCTCTTACGCGATCAACATCCAGATGGCATCTATAAGCCCATCATCCTATCCAGCAATCTCCAAATGGCATCTATAAGCCCATTCCCCCCATCACACTGCTAACATGTGAGCACAAATTTCTGGGCACTCTAGTGTTCAATCATCTTCCACCTTCGGATTACGAAAGGCACGTCAGCCAATCTGCATCCTCAGGTCTAAGAAGATTGAACAGGGGCAACTGTTGTACCCCAAAATTTGCCCTCCCATATTCTCCAAGAAATTGCCAAGTCAAGCTGCAAAATTCCCCAAGGGTTGCACAGGGCAAAGGTCTCCTATACAGTCAAAACTAGGGTTTGTGTTCTGATCAAGAAAATGAAGTTTTCAAAGGCCCAATCAAGTCTCATATGCCTACAAATATGGTCAAGTATCCTCATATCAAGTTTCAAGGCATTCAGCTCAAAATTGCACAGTCAAAACCCTAAATTGCACTACAGTCAACTGTAGGGGCAAAATGGTCATTTGACAGTCAAAAGTTCAAATTTTTGGTCAACATATCATTTTGAAGCCACAAACATCATTTGATCAATACTTGATCATGATTCTCAAAATTTGGCTCAGAAATCATCAAGATGCAAAAGTTTCCTTATTTGGACAGCTGAAAAAGTCAACTGAAATTGACCAGGGCATAACTTTCACATGGATTATCAGAAAAATTCCATCCAAAGCTCATTTTGAAGAGAAAGACATTTCCTACAACTCATATTCATACTTCAAGTCCAATAAATGCTCTCACAAAAAGTTATCAATTTCAACATTATAGGTCATTTTCAAAAGTCAACAAAAAGGGACTTTAAGTCAAAGGCCATAACTTGAGATTGGTAAATCAAAATGACATGGGACCAAAGACATTTGTTAGAGGACTCAAAGACCTTTCCAAAATGTCCAAGAACATGAGAAAAGCTTAAAAATTGAGCAAGTTATGCCTTGTGGAAGTTGGGAAATTTTTGGATATTTTGAAAAGTCAACACTACTTCAAATGACCTAAAATTGCTAATGGGCCCATTTTTCTTCCATGATTCATCATCCATAACATGTGAACGACCACTTGGCCCAAAGGGAAGTATTTTCTCATTTTTTATTTATTTATTTGAATTTTTATTTATATTAATTCATTTAAATCATTTAAATATATGAAAAATATTTAACTTAACCTAAAAAATCTTTTTGTACATGTTTTAGCCACAAGATTTCGTGCTTGTACCAATATGGAAAGATTTGGGTTGATTAGCATGATTTTGAACCAAAAACACATGGAAAAAGATATGGAAAAATCTTAAGAAATCAAATATTCAAAACCATGATTACAAGAGATTTGATTGAGTTTTTCTTAACCTAATTGTTCCTACATATACAAGAAACATAACCCTAATCAGAATAGACACGAAGCTGCGCCTCAGACCATAACCAAAGCTTGAAATTTTTGTCAAAAAACAAAAAGCTGAAAACTGAGTTATAGATCGATTCAAGCAAAGAGACCTATTCCATTGGCTTGCTGAGGCTTCAAGGAAAGAGATTGAATCAATAGCATAGCCAGAAACCTTGAGAATCGGTATACAGAAGGCAACTTTTTCTCATAAACAGGCATAATCGTATTTTGATTTTGAAGCATAATCATTGCATTTTTTTTATGGATTATTACTCATTGATGGATTTTGATGCTAACTGTACAATTTAATTGTGTTTTTGTGCTCTCAATGCGATTTCACCATTATTGGACATTAGGGTTCTTCAGCTTTTGAATTAGGGGTTTCCAGGCACGGTAAAATTGGACGTTCTCAGGACTATAATTAGATTCAGCGCATTTGGACGAAGGGAAACCCACCCTCGCGCTCAATTTATGAGCCTTCAGGGCCTAATCGTTATTATCGAATTGAGCTTGTTTTGAGGGGGTCCAAAACCCCCGTTAATCGTTTTCTATTTTTTCAGGAAAACAAAGCAACGAAGAAGAAGACTTCGTGGCGGTCAGTGAGTGGCTTATTCAAATTTTTGCGCGCAAATTCCATTCACCGTCGTTTTTGTCTTATATTATTTGTTTATCTCTATATATTCAAAGCACGCTAAGTGGTTCAGTGGCAAGCAGATGGGCAGGTAACCAAAAGGACCTGGGTTCGATCCCAGGTCCCCCACCCCTTTCAATATCATTTTTCCATTAATGCTTGTGTGTACTTTTAGCGCCAGGGTGTATCATACGTCCACCTTATCATGCCATCCACGCGTCATACTGCACTCAATCAAGGGTCAGGATCTAGAGTGCATGGTAGGCATGAGTCAACCATCTCACACGCTTGCCCAAAAGTCAACCAGGCCTTGCAAAGTTGGGCTCAAATTGCTGATTAAAACCTCCCATCTGGGGACTGATACCCCCAAGGTTTGCAAAATTTTGTTATTTTTTATCTTTTCATTATTTTTATTTTTTTTTAATTATTATTCTTTTAGTTAAATTAATTATTTTTATAAACATAAAAAATACAATAAAAGTCAGAAAAGAGCAAAATACCATAAATAATTTTTATTTCTAATATTTTCATAAATAAATTGGCATGTAAATAAAATTAGTTTTAAACTAGGTTTGCAATTTTAATTCTTTTAACAAAAATCTAAAAAAATGTAAAAATAGGTTTAATTAATGTTTTATTCCTTTTTAATTTTCTTGTTCACCATAATATTATTTATTTTATTTATTTTTATAATTAAAATTGTATATAAAAATTAGGTTTAATTTAGGTTAAATTTTAATGTTTTCATAATAAATTTAAAAGCCACTAGAATTAGGGTTTGCATTCAATTTTAATTTTAATTAATTCTCTTTTTTCTATTAAATCTTAAAATACTAAAAATACCAAAAAACAAAAACAATTTCTTTTCTTAATCTGAATTTTAATTCCTTATTAATTTTAATTTTTGCAAAAGGGTCCAACGCCCACGTTCTTAATTTCTTATTTATTCGCATATTTATTTTATGTCATTTAAATAATTATGTACCTCTCCCGAAGCCTTGTAATTACTTCTCGCACTTTTAATTTCTTTACTTTCCGTCAAATCGGGTCCTGGTTAATTTTGGCGATGTGGACCCGCGCCATTTGTAATAGCTTAGAATTTACTTTTCCCGCAAATATCATAACTGTTAAACAAAGCATGAAAGAATGAATGGCCTTAAATAAAATCAAGCGTAGAACACCAATAACATGACAAGATAAATACAAATAAAAACGACACACGAATCGCACACACCACCCCTAGGGTACGCCTCACTGTTGCCTTGCCTTCGAAAGGTGATCGTCGAGTAGAGGAAGTCTTAGTAAGTCCTCATGATCCGGGAACCTGGCATGAGGGTAGCTTCTAAGGTGTCTTCCCATTGCTCTGGTGATCACCATGTCCCGAACCTCGAATTGACCCGAACACCTCCAACGGTGGTGCTACCTACCTCTCAATGGTGGGATGGCACTACTTTAAAGGACATCTACACAGACGAATTCCTTAGGGTAGGTAGACGACTCGTGGATACTTGCTCTAATTCAAAACAAAACAAATCAAAAATACTTTTCACACCAACACATTTTCAAAAAGCTTTCGAAAGCATTTTTCAAACACTCTTGAGGACCGATACAAGAGTCGAACTGAAATTTTCAAAGAAACTTTTTAAAACCCACAGTTGAAAAGCAAACAAACCATTTTTGAAAACACAAATGAGCAAGTATCTAAGAGCCCATGGATAACCATGGATAGAAAGGGTGCTAACACCTTCCCTTTCTATAATCTACCTCCCGAACCGAGAGCAATCTCTTTAAGGAATTTTTCTGTGCTTGTGTCCTTTCCATTTGGAGAAAATAAAAGACGGTGGCGACTCTTGCTTCCGCGACATTTCGCGAACCAGCGTTAAACAGTCAGTTCCAGATCCACCGATCACAATGCTGCTTTTTATGGCCTTTTGAGCGTGGTACTTAATGTCGTATTCAGACAATAACATTTTCCAGCGGGTAATTCTCCCCGTGAGAGCAGGATTTTCAAAAATATACTTAATTGGATCCATTTTGGAAATCAACCAAGTAGTATTATTCAACATATATTATCGCAACCGCTTTTCCGCCCAAGCCAAAGCACAACATGTCTTCTCCAACATAGAATATCGTGACTCACAATCAGTAAATTTCTTACTTAGGTAGTATATGGCATATTCTTTCTTTCATGTTTCATCTTGTTGTCCCAAAATATAGCCCATAGAACTATCCCACATTGTCAAATACATGATCAATGGTCTTCCTTCAACGGGAGGGAGAAAAATAGGAGGTTCAAGCAGATATTCTTTGATACTTTCAAATTCCCTTTGGCAATCCCCTGTCCACACACAATCTTGATCTTTCTTTACTAACTTAAAGATCGTTCACATGTTGCAGTCATGTGGGAGATGATTCTAGAAATATAATTCAGGCGTCCAAGGAAACCTCTAACTTGCTTCCCAGTCCTTGGCGCAAGAATTTCTTGGATCGCTTTGACCTTATCTGGGTCCACTTCAATCCCTTTCTAGCTGACAATAAAACCCAACAACTTCCCTGATCGAACACCAAAGGTGCATTTATTTGGATTCAAGCGGAGACGATACTTCCTCAAACGCTGGAATAACTTCAACAAATCTTCCACGTGCCCTTCTTCGGTCTGTGATTTGGAAATCATGTCATCAACATATACCTCAATTTCCCTGTACATCAGATCATGGAATAGGATTGTCATAGCCCTCTGGTACGTTGCACCAGCATTCTTCAACCCGAAGGGCATCACTCTGTAACAAAATGTTCCCCAGGGTGTTATAAACGTTATTTTTTCCATGTACTCAGGAGCCATTCTTATTTGATTATATCTGGAAAATCCACCCATGAACGAGAATACTTTGAATTTTGTTGTGCTATGAACTAGCATATCAATGTGCAACAATGGGAAATCCTCTTTTGGACTAGATTTATTTAGATCTCTGTAATCTACGCACATGCAGACTTTTCCATCTTTCTTTGGTACAGGAACAATGTTGGCTATCCATTGAGGATACACTGATGTCACAAGAAAGCCGGTGTTTATCTGTTTTAAGACTTCTTCTTTGATTTTTACTGCTATATCAGGGTGAGTTCTCAACTTCTGCTTGACGGGCGAGCACTCTGGCTTCAAAGGTAAATGATGCTCTACTATATCAGTATCTAGACCCGGCATATATTGGTAAGACCAAGCAAATATGTCCACATACTCTTTCAATAGCTTAATCAACCTGCTCTTCACATCAGGATGCAATGATGCTCCAATCTTGACTTCCTTTGGCTCTTCTTCTGAACCCAAATTGTTTGTTTCCAATGACTCTTTATACGACTGAATGGTACTTTCCTCGTGCTCGAGCAACCATGAAATCTCTTATAAAATCTCATCATATTCTTCTTCTTCCGTCTCAAACACATGATATTCAAAGTTGAGAGAGGGTGCGGGGTCATTGTATTCAACATGTTTATTAATTAATTTGCGCATATGATTTGTGATTGCTCTCACCCAGAATAGAACTGGATGCCTACTCTGATACCAATTTAAATTCTGGTATACATATCAATAATGTCATATAACATGTTGAGACATTAATATTTGCATAAAAACATATGGACAGCATAGAGCATACTGATATACAACCGTATCAGCACAAAATCATAACAAATGTTCCAACATCTTATATGACATGCCAATCAATCAAGAAAATAAAACTGAATAATGCAGAATGATAATAACACAAGGATATGATGACCTAGTTTGGTATATAACAACACCTACTCTGGAGGCTACCAAGCCAGAAAGAAGATTACACTATCAGTAGTATTATTTTATATAAACAACCTCAGGTTTACAGGTAAATAACCTTCGTTTTACCTAATCACTATCATATGCAATCTTTATCTCAAAAACCCATCCAAGATAAGAGAAACTCATCTCACTCCCTAAATCACCTTCGTGATATATACAACTACAACCTCACGTGACTGCATCATACTACTTAAAAGATATCCATTTCAAATAAAGTCCAGCCAAGACTCTTGACTAACTAACATACTTGGATTTTCTTCAAAGCTTCATCCAAGAATAATACAGAATTCATTACCTAAAGGCTTTTGAATCTACATAAATAACTATGTCTACCACAATGCATCAAATTGATACAAAGGGTGACTTACAACACAAGAAAGTACACGACTCTCAAAACTCTAAACCCTTATCTTTAGATATTATAATATGTTGTACAAGGATTAATTTTAAAGCCATATGTCTAAGCCTTCCTTTTATAACCTTTAACATACTGGATTGGGCTTCAAATCACTACTGACTTGTTGCAAATAAGGCAACAAAAATATATCCTACATCATAAAACTTCAATAATTAGTTTCCTAAATTATCAATATAATTAGAAACTAAATAATCTCCTAAAATTCAACTTGAATCTCTTCAATATTCAAATTGTGCACCACATATGATAGCACAATATACCCAGAATATTATGCACATGAAATACATCAATTAAATCCAATTGTCCAGCTGGTCACAAGCGCGATGTCGAATGGCTCTTCATAGGACATCTTCGTTCGACATGTCTCTATGATGATAAAACATGTTAGTTAAACACTTCTGAATTCTTCAACTTGAACACAATATATGATTACCAAATATTCTCATAAGGATCCATATTCGTAACCCACTCATAGAATACTCCCAGTTATACCAAACAAGATGTCAGGTGATCATAATGATACATCTTGTTCAACATTCAGTTTTACCAAAATTAGTCAAGCCTTTAGAGCTCAAATCTTTAGAGCTTTCAGCTTTATTTTGCGAATATGATGTTTCTCGTATGTTATGTTGACATGTTTTATGGAGATTTTAATTATAGTATGGTTTTAATAATTGATGAGACTAAACGTCATGAATTCTTTAGAAGTTAATTATGTTGTTATGACGATGATTCCGCTGCGATGTTTTTAAAGTGATGAGTTGTTCTATAAAGAGATGTCATTGTTATTGATGTAACCCGTGTTATGGAGCAGGAATGTAATTATGATATTTTGTTATAAAGTGTGACACACTTGTGTGGTGACTTTAATTGATTTATTTTGTAAGTTAAATGAGTAATACATGTGAGGTTATAAGGGTGTTACAGCTTACTAATAAGAGCTCCTTTGAAAACAATTTTTGGGATTTTAGAGTTGGCGAATCCAGAAATGCTTTGTCAACATGTTCAAAATAGGATGGCGACCGCATCGTTGAATTGTCACATTGTGTCAATTTGACCTTCTTAGGAGAACCTTTTGTTTTTACTGGTTGAGACAGTGGATTAAAATCAGTAGTTTTTGGATAAGAAATTTTCCTCAATTTATCTTTGATGTGGAGTTTCATATTATCACCAACTTTCAAAAATCTCACTTGTATCACTTCACATTCAATTTACTGTCCTTCATCGCACCATCATCATCAAACATTAGCCTTTTCCAATGAGTACAAACCTCGTCCATTCATATCAGGCTATCAAGTTTCACCTTTTTCAAAATTAGACAAGCACATGAAATTGGACAAGCACATGGAAGCCCATACATTTTCCTTAGTGTACAACCATATTTTGTGCTATCAGAACCTACATTCTCGGCTTATTTTGCTTCGTGAAAAATAAAATTCAACCTGGCTCGAGATATGTTGTTGATCAACTGAGAGTATAGTTTGTTGTCTTTGAATCTATTTCTAACACTGCAATGTTACGATCAAATGATGTTTGTATCTCATTATGTTGACTTTGGATTATTTGGTGCACAAAGTCTCAATCCCTAAACAAATCATCCTTATTGTTTCTCAACCATTTCTTCAATGTCGCATGGGCATACTTAACTCGATTAGTTGTTGTATTTCTGAGATGTCTAACCCGATCGTTCCAAGCACACATAATTTTTTCCTTCACCTGACACAGAATTATACTTTCAACATATTTCAACAGATCTGGATATTTCTTGCACACCTTTATGAATTGTATAACATCATCAGCATAAAATTATTTTGTAGAAGTATTAATTATCACAGTCCATGCGTCCATTATTATTTCCAATATGGCACTTGTTTTGACCATTATTTCTTCTTCGCCCTTAATTTATTTCGTCTCAATCGTGGGTTTAATTCTACTACTGATATTCTTTGTGATGTGATACCTACAAAATAATACATAAGAAGTAGGAAAGACATTTGCAACCGAATTTATCAAGGAGGTACCACGGTCAATGAAAATGACTTTATGCATGTCTTCTTTGTTCTTCAAAAATGTCCTACAGACTTCTAAAGCCCAAGAAACATTTACCTCTTTCTCACTCTCCAGAAGTGCAAACCCAACAGAAAAAGTCTTCTCTATAGAGGTGACACCAACAATTTTCAATAGTGGAAGCCTATACTTGTTGGCCTTATACGTTGAACTATTGATTAGCATAATAGAAAATGTGTTTAACAACTTTATGGAATCTGGATGAGTCCAAAATATATCTCGAACAGTTACTCCATCCTCGCAAGTTTGGTACCTTGATACATAATTGTTATCATCCAAAAATTTTAAAAATTGTTGCATTTCAGTTTTATCCTCCCTTACCGCCTTATTGTTATTGACAAAATATTGTACACTTGCTTGATATTTGAGATGTTTACGGGTCTCTTGCATTTCACAGTTGCAAGTATGTTTTTAGGTTGCATCATATTCAATGTCATGTCCGTAACGATTACCTTCTTTTTCAGCATTAGGCGACATGCAATTGGATGCCCGACTAACTTGACACATAGGGTATGGTTAGGTAAACCAAAAATGACATTAAATTTCCATTTTTTATCCGACAACAGATAACCATGAAACTCAAAATGACACTCACATTTTCTCGAACGTTGTCATCTCGTTTTAATTTTCGGAGATGAGTTCTATACGTCCCACATCTTTCGCATCTCATTGTCACAAATGGAGTTCTTCTATCCAAACTTTTGTCGTACCTTTCAATTACAACACTAAACCCCAATTTAGATGCCTTGGTGCATATCCATTGAAACATATGATCACGAAACTCAAATTCTTGTTCGGTTGTAAATTGTTTGCAAACATATACCTCTTTCACAATGACATTTTTGACATCCGTAGACATGAGAAGTTTTGGGAAACAATCCGGGTGCACCATAACTAATGCAAACAAAAACACAAAATATTAAAAAATTGAAACATGGACATTCCAGAAATGCATTTTCGTAAGAATTCATCTGGGTTTCGGAGATGCATTTCCAGAAAAAGTGTAACTTCGACATCACAAAACAAGATTAATTTGAGCAATGAAAAATTAAATGAATGATCTTTACCTTGAATTACAACTTATTTTGCTACTTTTGAAATGATGAAACACAAGGCTGAAGTTTTTGAGCTAAAATATTGATTGAGAAGGGAAGGTTTTTTTGTAAGGTTTTTGTATAAGGTTAACAATGGAGTTTGATCATGCAAGGTTCTGTTTTATCAAAAAATTACATTTGAGTTTTTCGAAGATGCGTCTCTGAAATATGTTGACCTGCAAAGGTTACAACTTTTCAATTTCTCACTTCATAATTCTAGAGATACACCTCCGAAAAAGTCCCTAACCTGGCGAATTATGAATAAAATTATAGGGTTGGTCTGGTGATGCATCTCTGAAATGTATTTTTGAATAACAATGTGTAACTCAATTGAATTATGTTTCAATGGTGTAAGAGACGCGTTCAAAGATGCATTTCCAGAATTTAAGAGGTATTTTCAGATTTTCGTAGAGTGTTATTCCACTTCATAAGATGAGATTAGCAATTCCCTTAAACTTGGATCCATCAAAACCCCAATTTAGAATAGTTGTTCCCGGAATTTTTAGCTGACAGAGTTACATGATGACTTTAGATCGGTGTTTCCTCAAAACCGTAAATAACAAATTTGTTGGGAATATTATCCATTGAATGTGTTGTATTGTATTGTTGGTTTGTTAGATGACAAAGTTAACATGTTAACATGCGAACATAATAGTTTTGCGATTAGAGAAAGTCTTGCACAGGCACATACTTTAGACGCAAAACATAATAGTTTTTACATGAGTGTCACACCATCTTGGAGAATGTGACTCGTTAAAGCTGTACTGAAATCTTTACTTTTTGTGTCTATTGTTATTGACATCCCAACAACTCTCAAGTTATTGGCTAAAATGTAAGTACAGTTTAGTTTTTATAATCCATTTGAATAAAAATGGGTTATTTTCTGTAATCAGGAACATTCAGGTCTGTTTTAGTGTTTAATTTCTTTGATGTTGGAGTCTAATTTTGACTCCCTCAACATAATCGTTTCTTTTTCTGTTTACCTTCCAAGAGAGAAGACACTGATAAAGTAAGTACAGATACAATTTTATGAGATTATTAATTAATTTTATTTACTGGAATTGTGTGTTTGAAGATGTTAGAGATTTGTGTTAGATGGTATATTCACACACAAAATAGTTATTCAATCAAATAATAATAAAAATAATAATGATAATAATAGTAATTCAATCAAATAGTAATAATAAAACAAGTAATGATAAATTCTATTGTAAAAAAAAGGAAGATAAATCCCAAACCTAGAAAACAATATCTTGAATATATTTACAACATCAATAAAATCAAGGTTGTAATCAAACGCACTTGAATTCAAACTCTAATCATGGTGATGAAAGTTGCTCAATGTGATTGCAACATAACATTACTTGAGTTATAGTCATCAACAAATCCAGCAATGAAGTGAAGTGACATCATTGTTTATGACTTTTCCCTTTCTTTGATTTGTTCTTCTCTTGCATCTTTTTCTTCTTTTCTTCAGCACTCACCCAGGTATAATCTGGAGGAATTGCAAATGGGTCTGGAGTATTTTCTATCCTGCTACTGCTGGAACCTGCCGCAGATGAACTAGCCCGGTACGGAGCCTTTATCCACTGAAACCAAGACGATGCCGGCAAATTTGTTGCTGTAGGACTCTCTTCGCCGGATGCAGATGGACTTGACGGCGGCGTTGCAAATTCATCTAATGGCTGTAGTTCTTCAAATTTTGTAAAAGTAACCAATACTCTAATCATGGGAATCACCGGAATTGCAACCTGTATATGCAAAACAAGAACAATCAGTTTAAAATCATTTATAAAGAACGATATGTCAAAACATATAAGAGATAAAAAGTCACAATTGCGGGCAACCCTTGATGCTTTTAATCTGCATCTGAAGTAGATTACAAACTAAACACAGCAAAAAAAACAACAAATAAACATAATTATACTTTTTTCGGACAAAAACCCATACCTATGTTTTCTGACAAACTCAAACCTGGTTAGGTTAGAGACATGAATTGTGACAGTGACAAACTTCCTTACTTCTTAGAAATGGTTCTAATGGACAATAAGGTTAAATTTCAATCGACTTTTATTAATTTGTAACTATTATTACACGGAATATATTGATAAATTACAAGACATATTTCTAAAATGTGATATTAATTGAATAGAGGAGCCTATATTTGCTTGCTGTACAAGACTTTAGAAATTTACTTAATGAGTGATACTGAATCAAGGAAAAGAAAGGTGATACTCTAGCAATATTTCAGCATTACTGACAGGAGCAACAATTCAAAAGTATATTGCTTCTCAATCAAAGTCTGAGACTTTTGCAATCCGATTCAAAATACAATAAAAATGTTTGTTGCTAATGTAGTGAGCTCTTAACTTTTCCATCCATTCAAAACTTTTGGTTTTCGAAAACAGTTTTTGTCAAAATGAGATAGTTTGCGTGTATTCTAAAATTAGTTCCAAAACAATACCAAATACAGCTAAGATCCTTGAACATTCACGTTCACTGACATGGAAATTCAATTGTAAAACATTACTAAGTCTCAGAAAACAAATGTTTTTTATGTTTCCAACTCCCTTTTTGATAAGTTGAAACAAAGGATTATATCTAATCACAAGTAAGAGAAAATAAGACAGGAATAATGCAAAAATAAATACAAATATCAGGATTATAAGATTTATCTTTTGAATTAATTGTTTAGGATCACTTGACTATTAAATCGAACTTTGCTAGTTAAATATTGCTATGTACTGAATATTGATTATTTGTATACTTGAACTTGAGATTGAATCGAACATAAATATTTTATCTTCAACTCAGATCTATCCCAAGCATGATGCACCTACTGTTCTATTCCGTTCCCCCACAATACTCATATCTTCTCTCTTACTCTTTTCTCCCTCAAAGTCTTGTTTACTCTCCTTTTACGCCTACGTGTCCACATCCTTAGGCCACCACATGACATGCATGCTACAGCGTAAGTACAGTAAACAAGCAAGAATATATACTGTTACGCGATATAAAAGAAAACAAAATTGGTACGAGTTAAATAATTAGACATATTCTCAGAATATTCATATTTTAGCAACAGGTATTAAATTGAAGATGATGAGCAAGCACTGACCTTAACAGGAAAAGTTCCCATTGGAAGTTTAGTTGTAAGAAGCTCTCTTAATCGCCGAATGGCTTTAACTTTGTTTGCAACAATGTCTAGCAATGGTAGGAGTTCTTCGATTTTTAACGGAAAGTTTGGGGAAAGCCAAAGAATAGGCCTCAACCCTTTCTTATATTCATTTTCACGACTTCCATCCTTGTGACGATTTCTGCTATCAGAATTAGCAGAAGGAGCTTTGGCCTCTTTTTTCCTCCGCTGCTCATCACCTCTCACAACTACCTCAACAGAATGTCTTCCTGGCTTAATCTGATTTGTCGAAGGAGAATCTCCCAACAAATCGCTAACCTTTTCTTCTACGCAAAGAGAATTTCTTGGTGGCGTAAACTTTTTTGACGCTATTTCATGTTTAGAATCTTTTTTTCTCCATCCACCAAACCATCCTTTCTTTTCCAGCTTATTTTCTCCACTAGTGCTACTGCTCGCGTCTTCAATAGGAATATCCCTAAAGCTTTGACGATGTGCAATGATCACCTCATCACTATCATTGTTCTGTTCTGATGAATCCAACTTAAGTGCATCCTCTAACTGTCTTCTTTCATCTTCAGTCAAAATATCATTAAGTTCTTCACTCTCAGTTTCATTTCCATTGCTAGTCGAGAATAACTCGTCATCTGTCATAGCTCCAGGAACTCCTCTAGACTTTATACTTACAACAACATTGTGCATATCATACACCTTAGCTTTCCAAGGTCCTACCATTTCAGTTTTCTCCTGCCGCCTCCAAGTCGTCTGAGGCAAAAGAACTGCCTGAGTAACATCAATCCCGGGTCTAAATATATTCGTTTTAGACATTGCTGCCACTTCTTGCTGAACTTCTTCATCGTTTGCTGCAAAGGCCGCATCATCTAGAGCATTCAGTACCTCTTTTTCCTTGTGTGAGATCATGCAGAGTGAACCAGGCTGGACCTTCCCATCCTCCGAACCATCACCAAGAAAAAGAACACTTTGATCTGATCTCTGAATTCTAAACCCGTCAAAACCAGCCAAAGTCATGTCAGCTCTCAGATTCGCACCCCTTTTCCAAATTTTATAAGTATCCGAAGGTGCAATCTTCGAAATGAAAGGAATCACTGAACTCTCGAAATTGAATGTAATCTCCATATAAAAGTCTCTCATCCTTCGCATGGTTGCTACCAAACGAGGCAACCTCCTACACCATTTCGCCCAAGCCAGAGGCTGATAATGCTTAATTATAATCTTGGCAATACGCTCTTCCCGACTGCAAATAGCTTCTTGAAGAGCACTCCACCCTTGTTCATTCTGCAAACTCCAATCTGCACCAACAACCATAAGCATTTCCGCCGCCACTTCATCCCCTAATTTAACAGCCAAGTGAAGAGGGGTATCACGATTCGGCACATCACGCCTATCAATCACAGCCGAGATCGCATCCGCCTTCTCTTCCTCTAAATTCGAAACAGCCTCCGAACGAATCTCCGCCACATTACACAGCTTAGGTAAACCCCCAAGTATCCTCTTAAGTTCACCATAATCCTTCAAAATTACAGCTTTATGAACAGAACTATGACCAAAGTTTGCAACATCAATCCCTGCCATAAGTCAATAGCACAAGGGATAGATGGATGCAATGGAATAGAAAAACAGCAACCCCCACTAACAACCACAACCACAATCACAAAGACACACCACCATCAAAAATCAAAAATCAAAACTTTTCCCAATTGGGGCACCACAAACATGCAGAAATAATCCAATCACCACTCAAAACCCTTGTTCAGAATTTCCTTGGACAACACAACAAAATGGTCCCTATCCCTATCCCTAGACCAATTACAAATCAAAACAACCCCAATTAGAATCAGAGTAAGAAAAGCATAATAGAAAATCAAGAAAGAAAGAAAAGCATATTGTGGGGCCAGAGATCAAACATTGAAAAAGGGGTTATAATGAAAGATTCTAAAGTAAGTTACTAACCTTGTTCCTTTGTTACAATGATTAAGACCCAAAAAATGAAGGGATTATTAAAGAAAAACTGAAATTAAACCCCACAAGTACCGTTAGAAGTAGGAAACAAAAAGGGGAAAATAGCAAAGATCCTTGTGATCCAATCCAGATCAGACAAGCATGGAGAGAACATGCACATCAAAAAATTGTATAATAAAATAATGATGAATAGATAAAAAAATAAAGAAAACCAGAAAACACAAGACACAAGAAAGAAAGTGTAAAGAGTTTGAGAGAGAGAGAGAAAGAGATCTAAGAAAGGAGAAAAGGGGGACAAAGAAAGAAAGAGAAAGAGAAAGATGTTTATGTTGTAAAAGGTATATCTAAAAATGGATAAAGAATTCAAAGTGATAAAAAAGAGTTAAAAATGAAATTGAGATGAAAAGAAAAGAATATCAAGGTGGAGTGAGTCAAGGTCTAACAAAATCATGTCCTGTGTTTCTGTCTCTTAAGACTTTGAGAAGAATTTTCTAAGTCAATTATAATATTCTAACCCCTCAAGTTTGAAAAAGAATATTATTTTTTTATTTCAATTATATTTACTTTACATATTATTATTATTATTATTATTTGATAAGAGAAAAAATAATAAGAGAAAAAAATACATGGATAATGTATAATATTATTACACAGTCAATCAATTACAGACGTATATTTCGCCAAATCACAATTGAATAATAAAATTGACCATTAGATAATATAAATAAATTTAGATGAATAACATTTTTATATGTAGTAACATGTTTTACCTAATTAAGGGGAGAAATGTGATGATAAGAAAGGAAAGGGATTTGTAACTTATGGCGATGAACTTTTATGTGGGGAAAAAAGTGATGTTGGATGAGAAGAAGGCAGAGGAAAAGTGAGCAGAGAAGGAAGGGTCCATTGGCTAGAAATGATGAAATGAAAAAAAGGTAAGATATGCATGTGATCCACAAAAGTAGGTGCTTTCTTTTCTATTTTCTAACGGTAATAACTAAGTAGGATTGAACGAAATAAGTGTTGTTATACTCTTTGGTGTATTCATCAATTTTTTACATGACAACAAAAACAAACAAACAAAAATCATATTCTATTAAAGAACATCTCTATTGCATTTGCTAACAGCGTTGAAGAGATACAATGATAATTGTTTATGTACTATCACAAAAGAATTCATGTGATTAGCACTAACATGGTAATGAGCTGTGCTAAGAGTTTTATTTAAATTATTATGGAAAATACTTTTCATGGTGGAATTTTGTTTGTAGATGTTTTTTTTGTTTTTTTATTAAAAGATATTTGACTAGGTGAATGTTAAAACCTGTAATGAAATAATCAAGAGTTATAGGATTCAAATCTCAACTCCTTTAATATCTCATTTTATCATCACAAAAAGGTATATCACTATGGTTATTTTAGTCAACTCTGGTGTAAAGTCCAATCATTTCATCACGATTCTTCTTATCAACCGTGATGAAAAGTGATATTTTTTAATATATAAGTGAAAGTATTTCTCGCACAGTACATAGCAGTTGTTTCTCTAAAAAAAACTTAACATATTTCACTCTTCTCTCTCAAAACATAACTCTAACATCCATGTCACTCATCACACATACTGCAACCTTCAGATTCGTCTTCACCAATTACTACCTTATGATTCGTTCATTAAACTTATGCTCCTATTTCATTTACGTTTCTTGTTAAAAATGATTTCTCGTTTTTTCATATGGTGAATGTTCCATGTAATGTTGTTGATGCCATGGTGTTTTTTTTTTTAGTTATAAGAAAAGTGAATGAAAAAAAACACCTTAACAAAGTGCATATTTTGGCTAGGGTACATATGGTTTATGATGCTATGAAAAATAATACAAGAAGTATGAAGTTATTGTGTAAACTTCACCAAACTTGTATTTCTTTTTCACAGCATCATAAACTAGATGAACCTCATTATTGATTACAGTTCTATGATTGTTTTCAATAAAAGGTGCGTATTGAAACATGTTATTATATCTTGTGTTGTTGTATGTTGTTTATGTTATCGTATGTTGTCAGTGTTTTGTTGATAAAATGTATGTTTTTCATGTTGTTGTATGTTATTGTTGTGTTGTTGATCAATGTTGTTATATGTTGTTGTTGATTAATATTCTCAGAACAAGAACAAAACATTGCTAAGTCACAAGAAAGAGGCTTCTTGTGACTTAGCAATATTTTGTTCTTTAAATTCTTATGCAGATTGACAGAAGATCAAGTTGAGTTTATTATATTATATGTAGATTGTTTGTTTCACTAACCCTTCACTAAAAATACATTCATTTAAATTGACGTAGAAACTTATAATCTGAAAATTAAGTTGTATTTGAAAATCGATTTATATCAATCAATATTTTCTGAATTACATTTGTCTCATAATTCATCTCACGCTATTTAACCTATAGAATATGGTTCAATGATCTGGTTCCTTCATTGCATTTATATCTTCTCGTATAGTTTAATTTGAATAACATCAATTTATTAGTCAAGTCTACCTCATCATTGTTACTTATCATCATGATTGTTATGATGATAAGTCATCATCATAATCATCATGATAAGTGATGATGATGAGGTAGACTTGTCCAATAAATTGATGTTATTCAAATTAAACTAGAAGCGGAGAAATCGATGCCATGAAGGACTTGGACCATTGAACCATATTTTAAATGTTAAAGAGCAAGATATGGAATTTTTTTTTGGAATAACCATGTATTAAAAAAATTTCGCAAATAACCATGTTTCGGAAAAAATTACACAAATAACCATGTTTCAGAAAATTCCCCAAGGGAGGAGCCATCTCACTTGGCGCCTCCACTCACAAGTTTTCCCTAGGCGCCATCCCACTTGGAGCCTCCTCTCTCTTTTAGCCAAGTGAGATGGCGCATGCACTTTAAAAGTGAGAGGAGGCGCCATCTCACTTGGCTCCTAGGACAAAATGTTGTTTTTATAAATAATTCGTCTATTTCTCTGTCATTTCTCACACTTTCTCGCACTGTTTTCTTATTTTTTACTCTGTTATTTGCGTCATGACATCGCCCATGATTTTTACCAGAGATGGTTACGTTATCTTCTCCGCCACAAAACCTCCGATGAAAATGAAATTCTGGCACATTCACTCCATTGAGCGTCTGAAGAGGGAGTTGATGCGATGGCTAGAGGGAGACATCGTGGAGGGGGAAAAATTAGAAGGATCTAGCAAAGACGAACAACAACCTCACTTGCGACAGGAAGACCTAATTTTTGGTTGGAGGAAGTCAAAACAGACAGCGACGTAATGTTGATGATGCATGGGTCAGATGAAATTGTTTTAACGGTTGTAATTTCGTAGACGGTTTATCGTTTTTTTTTTGTTCGCGCAATATTTATTGTAACAAATACTGTTAACGAAAAACCCTAATGTTTACAACATAATAAAGAAAAGATTTTTTATAATACAATTTTTATGTGATTGAGGCAGTAGCCCGATTCGGACAATTTTTGCGACTGTGTCCAACCTGACGACATAAACCACACTTTCTTTCCAGCTTGTCAAGGGAGTCTAAAATCTAAGTTAATTGAAATTAAGAAAAACAAAATATAACCTAAGTCTAAATAATTTGTTTAAAAAATAATTTGAATGCTAATGTTAATTAAGAAAAAATATTTTTAAGTGTGGAAAATAAACAAAATCTAGTTCTAAATATTAATAAAAAAATAAAATAAGTGTTTAAATTAAAATAATTTTAATTTAATTATTTAATAAAATATATTTTTTATATTTTTGGTCTAAAAATAAATAGATAAATAAAAATAATGAAAATATAGAAAGAAATAAAAATAAATGGGTTGGGTGTTTGAAAAGTAAAATGGAGGTTTAAAAGAGAAAATGGAGCGCCAGGCCCAAAGGTTTTTTTTGTTTAATTCAGAAAATCAAAATAAAAAATGTATTTGGGCCTGCACTGAAAAGTAATTTAGGGGGGAGAATCAGAAATGATTTAGGCCCAAAACACAAGTCAAACGCCTGTTTTGTGATTCAGTGTGGATGTTTGCTTGGAATGCACCATGAGCTTGCATTATGGAGCGTTTGATTTGATTGCCTGGAAGATGGGTGGTATGGATGAGGGGTGTAACGTGCTTGTCTTGGGCTTGCCTGCATTAATCTAAAATAGCAAAATATGTGAAAAATAAAAGGGTACCACTGGGGCTCGAACCCAGTTCCTTGTAGATTAATGTCTTACGCGCGCTTCCTCTGCCACTAGGGTGGCCGTTTCATCCGTTCATAAAACAAGTTGCAATAAATTTAAAATAAACCCTTTCCTGATGGCACTTCATCCCTAACCTCGCGCCAACCAATAACAACACCATTTTTGAATTTCTGATCTTGCTCATTTCTCAACCATTTTAAAAAATGTAAACATGAAAGTTGTTCCATTTTTCATCATGAATTCAACCATATAAATAACTAAAGTTATAAATCAAAGATGAACATGAATTTTGTTTGCTCACAACTCTTTTCTAAAAAATAAACATTTTTTACACATCACCTTTTCAAAACAAATATTTTCAAACACTTTGTACGCGCTCTTGAGGACTGATACAAGAAACATTACAAAGTTAGTCGTACTTTGGCTTTTCAAAAATATTTTGAAATCACACACACAAAGTAAATTTCAAAAAGTGAGCTAGTGATTAAGAGCCCGTAGATAACTACGGATGAAAAGAGTGCTAACACCTTCCCTTTTCATAACTTACGCCCCAAACTCAAAATCTATCAAGGTATTTCCTATTCTTTTCACCCTTTCCTAAATATTGGATAAAATAAAAGTCGGTGGAGACTCTAGCTATCCGTAACATTTGTGATAAAACGCTAAAAAATTCAGTTCTCCCACTGTATTACGGGATGGTTAGTCTCTTTAGGACCAATCGTCTTTTCTTATCATTCTCAGTATGATTTTGGAGTTGTACCTACGCTCTACCCTCTATTTCACCGTGTACTCTTGTATGTGTTCCACCTCCTTGGTTTCTTCTAGTAAGTCGACATCAGTCTGGAGTCCAACGAGGTTATCTTTGTTGTTGTAATTGTCTCTTCTCCAAGTGGGTGTGTTGATCTCGACTGGCAACATGGAATCAGATCTGTAAACCATTCTAAAGAGGGCCTCCTTTGTGGTCTAATGGAGAATGGTATGGTAAGACATAATATTTCATGTAACTTTTCAGCCCATGGACCCTTCGCTTTATCCAGCTTCTTCTTTATGCCTAATAGCACTAATTTGTTGACTGCCTCAACTTGACTGTTTGATTGAGGATGCTTGACTGATGTGAACTTATTTTCAATGCCTAGCTTCATGCTGAAGTTGAGGACAGTTGTGTTGGCAAATTAGTTCCCATTGTCTGAGATGATGACTTTTATTAATCCCAAACCGCAAATGATCTTCTTCCAATAAAACTGATGTACCTTTTCTACCGTGATGGTTATCACTGCTTCTGTATCGACCCACTTTGTAAAGTAGTCAATGCCCATGATTATGAATTTCAGTTGTCCTCGGGTGAGGGAGAAAGGTCCCAGTATATTTGTGCCCCATTGAAAAAATGGCCAAGGGGACATGATGGATTTCAACAAGAACATTGGGATATGGATGGAAGGAGCAAACCTCTGGAACTTATCACACTATTGTATGTAACACTCACTATCCCAAATCATCTTCAGACAATAGTATCTTGCTCGTAGAATTTTTACGGTAAGGGCTCACCCCCTGATATAGCTTCCGCAAATTCCCTCGTGTACTTCAGAAAGAATGAGCTTCGTCTTCTCCTTGGATAGACATCTCAACATAGGCACCACCCGTCCCATCTTGTACAAATTTCCAACTTACTGACTTTATTCTTTTGGTTTTTATGTTAAAACCCTGACTTTAGTGTAAATAATAGTTCCTATAGTTTATTTGTGTAAATATTTTATCATTTAATAGTTTTTTATCTATTTTGTAGGTATTCGTGCATGGTTGAAGCATTAAGCAATAAGAGCCAAAGGCACGACTTCAAAGATGCGATTTTGAGCAATTTATCAACGAATAAGGCTCAAATTAAAGAAGAGAAAAATCATCAATTTGATTGATATTTAGGCATTGTTAGATAGATCATTGGATAAGCTTTCTAACGCTTAACTCAGGTGTAAATCGAAGTTATGATTCTCAAGTTATGACGAAAACAAGTGCTGAAGTTTTTCGACACAACAGGTTTGGCGCTAAGCGCCCTCTGTGCGGGCTTAGCATGTCCTGGGACTTTAAAACTCATTAAATAGGGCAAAATATATATATTTTTGGTGATGGGTTGGGTATTTTTGAGTCCCAACATCATTAGCTTCATTTTTTTGGTCTTTAGAGCTTAGAAAACAACATTTGTGGCTTGTAATCGGATGATATGGGGTCGGGAGCTTGATTGATCGTGATTGACACCGCAAAAGATTTGGTTTCTTATCCATTTTTTATCTTTGCAACCATTATTTGTTGGTATTTTGTATGTAAATATGCTTGTTTATATGTATATTCATTACTCATGGTGTTGTTTGATGCTTTCTTTACAAATCAATATTGATGATTGCTTTCTGTATGTGGATTTAAGTTGCTGTAAACATGTACGGTTCAAATTCGTATTTAGGATGAACATCTATTAGGTTATAGGCTTTAGAAATATATTTAGGCTTAATATTCATATGAGTATCGATTCTTAATGCCTCTGTGTTGTTTGAGTTGCGCGTAAAATCGCCTCTGCGAGCGATACAATTGATTTCTCGCTTTGCGTTAGAGATAACCTTTGTGTGAGTGGTACATGATGATGTTGACGAGTAGTTTAGGTTGATTACAATTGGGTAGTAAGTTTAAGTATTTAACGAGTATGTGAAATTCAATCCCGAGAGTTTCTACTTTCTAAAGAATGAATTCTTTTTATGTTAATAACTTTTAATTCCTGCATTTACCACTTCAAACCCAATTCAAATCAAACTCATTAACGTGAGACTTTTCGAACAACAATTTAGTAAGACTAATCCCTATGGAGACGATATGATTAAATTAAATAAATACTTACTAACTTTTGCTTGCCGCTTTACCGCTTCAGCAAGCCAACATAGAAACGTCACCGGTAACCACTTCTAGGGTATCATGGAAGTCAAACAACGATTGCGTCTGTTTTTTTCCATCAGATTCAATTTTTACCGTCAAACATTGGAAGAGAATTTGGAATGCCCTTATCACCAACCATCTTCGTAGCAGTTGATTCACATTCTTTGGAAACACGATCTATGACGTGAAGTTCTTGAAAACACGATCAAGAACAATAATTAGAAGCTCTAGATACCAATTTGTTAGTGCGTGAGACACTTTTAGTGAGGAGAGAAAGAGAGAGAGAATAAGGAAATAAGGATTACATTATTCACTTGAATTGTATTGTACAAATAATGATACAAAGTATGACTATTTATATACAACCATAATTAGGCATGGGCTTTCTACTTTAGATTATATTTGATATTATATCTAAGAGGATTTATTTTTCCACCCTATACTTTTCTAGCGCACCACGCGAAATTCCAAAAATACCCCTAAAAAACCGGAAATATATTTTCAGTACACACCCACACACACATAACTCATTCTTTTTTTGAGATTTGTCCTATTTTACGACAAAATTGATTCCATAAATGCATTTTTGGAATTTCTCGAAAATGTATTTCCGATTCCTACACGTTCTTTGATGGTCAGCAAATCCACCAAGATCTCTTCTCAACTTTTGTTATTCTTCCAATGTAAGGGGTCATTTTTCCTTCTGCGTGTCACTCTACCATTCGTTCACTAAGATCCCCCTTATCTCATCACCCTTAATTCTCCCAAATCTCTCAAACCCAACGGAACAAACCTTTCCACTTTTTGTTGTTTCGTTTCTCTCATTCTCACTGGAACTCTTCACCCTCACCGCCATTATTCATTCATTTCTTTAACATTCTTGAAACAATTTCCAGAAATTCATACTAAAACTCTCAATTTCTAGAAACACATTTAAGATTTATTTAAATCTCCATCTGTTTCTTGATCATTCTTCATATGTTATTGTTTATTAGGAATCGAAAATACATTTTCGAGAAACTTTCGAAAACACACTTCCGATTTTTACGTAAGTTCAACTTAAAAAATGTGTGCACTGAAAATATATTTCCGTTTTCTAGGGATATTTTAAAAAATACATAAGGTATTTCTTTCCACTATAAGGTGGAAAAAGAAATTCGCATATCTAATATTTCAACATATCTAATTTAAATTATATTTGATATTATAATTAATATCTCAACATATTTAATTTGAATTATATTTAATATTATATTTAATATCTTAAATTATGTAATTTAAATTATATTTAGTATTATATCTAATATCTCAACCGAATATAAAAAAAATCCATTTGATAATTTCTTGAAAAAATTATGATTTTATCTATCTGAAAATTAAACAGGTGTTTCAATCCATCATATGCATTATTACTTTGAGCGTCAATTAAAAATCTAGAGAAAAAAACGATGTACTTATTAAATATCTAAGGAAACTCAATAATCTTTCAATTGTTGATACTTGCATTGGGAGGGCAATAGTACATACACCATGTAGAGTACATCCTTATCAGCATCATCATTTTTAACAGTAACCAAAATAGATAATCCCTCCCCCCTTCGAATTCTATTTATCCTCCATTAATCCTAGCATAGAAATGGGAAACACAATGATGTTTTTATTGTAGATTCTATCTTTTTTATAAGCAAAGTTATATTAAAGGGAATCTAAAGAATATTCTAATTAAGAATGGTAAAACGGGTTGTCTCATTGAACAAGTTTGTTTTGTCTGCATTTTGTTGTAGAGTGGACAAATTTTTTAAATTTGTGTCCTCTATGTCTGTCTCGCTCCATATTTTTTGCGCACACAAGTATTAATATAAATTTTACAATTTTTAGACTTTAAGAGTGTAATGACCAAGGATCCGCCCCGCCCCTATTTTTGCAAGGCGGGCCAAAGTTTTAGACTTGCGCCTTCAACAATATTTGCTCCGCACTGTATTTTTTTTCGGACTGACGTTGTCGAAAGTCCTAAGGAATAACAATCGCTAAACCTAAATTAAAAACACAGGGTTACAACTGCAAACTCTGTCAGATAAGCTTTAGAATCCACCAGAAAAATAAAAGAACTCTGATTTTATCATAATGAAAAGATAATCCTTTTGGTCATGCCAAAGGTCTTTAAATACAAAAAAAAAAAAAAACCTAATGGACTTTTAATCTAAAACAGAATCAAATCAAATCTTTTAATCTAAAACAGAATCAAATCAAATCTTTTAATCTAAAACAGAATCAAATCCAAAATAGAATCAAGTCCAAAATAGAATCAATCCAAAATAGAATCAAATCCTACATAGAACCAAATCCAAAATAGAATCAAATCCTATATAAAATAAAATAGTAAATTGTTGATTTTGGGCTTGAAAAGAACTTAAATGGCTTAAAAATCCATAGATCACTGCAAAGAAGTGTGTTGAACTCTTGCGTCGACTCCTTTTTCTGAAAAGGTATATTATGAGTCATTATGACATCAGATGCGAAACTTGCGCAAATCCTGCTGAATCATTCTGACGCGCAGCTTCTCCTTCGATACGCGCAGACATGTCTCCTACATCAGTCTCCTTCACTTCTGAAGAACTCGATCCCGAGTTTTTTTCTTGATAAAGAGCTTCATCTTGTTGCAGCTTATTGTAAATACCAACTGGAAACATCTCTTCATGCAGAAACGCCTCACATATTCTCCCACATTGAAAACTTTAACTTTCATGTGTTTATCTCGCATATGAGGCAAATCGTTTGGTAGCTCATATACGGCCAACTCCTTGAAATCCTTTAGGACCCCTAGCAATTCTTCTTGAATTGTTGTTTTCTTCTTTAAACATTCATCACCCCTTTAGTCATTATTGAACATAAAAATTTAGTTTCTTTAATAGCCTCATCATACTCATTTTCACTTTGTGTCATCACCAAAAAATTAAACTTCTTTCCTCCTAGATTCTTATCAAAATTCATAATAGGAGTCATAGCAATTTATGTGTGTCCCATGTAAACATCCTCACGATATCCTGTCCTCGATATGTGATATCATTATCAAATTGCTAAGGCCTGTCAAGTAAAATATGACAAACAGTCATATCAAGATTTTCATCTTTAATATGATTGATTTGCAAATGTTTCACCTTTTTATCCATGTCACGATTTCCCCTTTTGCTTACAGACATATTAGAAGCTAGTAGCTTTGAATTTTCACTTAAAAGACATTGCTCCTCAAATTTTAAAACAACCGCAATTGTAAAAGAATCTTCACTCACTTCAGTAGAAGAATCAAATTGAGTAGAAATAACATTATCATCGAGCTGATTTTTTAAATTGATTGTGTGACTCTCATCCCATAAACGTCCATGTGCATCTCATTCATATATACCAAATTCATCATCACCATAATTTACTTCGGTATTCTTTGTTTCCCCTTTGACAATTTTGAATTTTGCCTCTTTAACTGAAATTGTCTCCAACTTCTTTAGTTTAGGAATGTTACTCTCAGGTTTGCAAGATATAGAGCTTTTATGCAAAGTATGCAAACTAGAAGCTTTTACCTGAGAAAAGAAATCAATGAAAAGAGATGGCTTCTTTAGGCTTGATGATTTTATTTACCATGTTTCGATGCATTTTTTGATACATTCTGGATGGTGGACGTAGAATGAAAATTGGATTATTCGAAGATTTTCCACCCATACCTTGTACTCTTCTCCTGTCTCTTTGTTGATTCGAGTTGTTTATGGCGTTTTTTCACCTGATTTGTTAAATTTGTCATCTGTTCAGTCAAAGCAGTTAAGACCGCGGTAAAAGCCAAAGTAATTCCCTCGAGATATGCTCTGGTCGCTGGTTGATCCGGCATGATTGTCAAGCTAAGACAAGTACAGGAGAAACTTACTATCATGCCAACTGACCCAGTCGGAAACCCTAGGAAATAGTAAGCGCTAAACCTAGAATAAAAATATTGGGTTGCAAGCGCAAAACTTGTCAGCTAAGTTCTGGAATCCACCAGAAAGAGAAAAAAACTCTTAATTTTATTATGATGAAAAGGTAATCCTTATGGTCACGCCAAAGGTCTTTAAATACAAAAAACAAAGAAATTCTAATGGGTTAAAGATATCCTAATGGGTTTTTGATCCAAAACATAAATAAAACTAAAAATTACTTAAATATTCAAATAGAAAATTGCTTAAATATTAAAATACTTTATGACGCATGATTTTTTCTTTCGATACACGCAACCAGCCTTCCTATATCACAGACTTTTGCATGTCGGGTCTAAACGGGGCAAACATTGCCCATTTACCACCCTTAATTCCAACCCATCAAATACAACAAAGCAATTCAAATCCAACATTATATAGAAGAAATTAGAGGATTTAACTTGTCACCCCCTATATACAATTCAAATCCAACATTATATAGTAGAAATTAGATGATTTAACTTGTCACCCCCTATGTGCAATTCAAATCCAACATTATATAGTAGAAATTAGAGGATTTAACTTGCCACCCCTTATGTTGAACCTGACACCCCCTCATTTTTGCTTAATTCCCAAATTGTCCATGAACAAATTTAGGAGTGCAAGAACGAAATTTCCAGTAGTTCATTTATAAATTGCGATATGATTTTTTTCAAAAAATATATAAAAGAAAATTGTTTAACACTACCAAAAATTTCTAAAAATACTGTAATTTACCAGAAATTAACTACCGGATTTTTCAAAAAAACCAATATTTTCTTGATATTTCCGATAAATGCAAAAATAAATTTTATAAAAGCATAAGAGTAATAGCACCCATCATTAGAAGAGGGTCCGGGTTAATTTTTGGGAATCCTCTAGAAATCAACTACTCACTTCCTATGAAGGGTTGTAGAGCTACTACTGGATCATGTTCTGTAAATTTGGAATTAAACACAGACGATTTATATCCATATAATCCACTAAATGGAACTACATAAAAAACCAATATAGCAGAAAATGCAAAATGAGATATCAGACAACTTAGTTGGTTGGCTTTATCAGACAACCAGAGCACCGGTACAGAAAAAATTCCATCAAATTCGGCGTCCAATCGAAGCAAAGGTAAACTGAACCATTCAGATAAATGTGTTACAATGTAATGATAATAAGCAATATATAAATACACTTCACTTAATTGTAGTATGAAATTTTACTCATATAGTAGATTCAGGCTTGGAATTTTCAGTTCTACACTATTTGCTTTAGAGTTTCTTCAGTGTGGCTTTCAAGTGTGGCTGAAGGTTAACTGAATGAGTAGACATCTCAACCTCATAAGAAAGATTCCCTTCAACTAGTCGAAAACATCTTTGAATCCCCGTAACCTGTATCGAATGCATACATCACTTTAAGTCTAAATAACAAAGAAACAGAATCAATGATTAATTGATCCATTTCAACCACTACTTTCTTCTTTTAGCATTGGTATTGTTGTATTTGTGAAAGACTATCATGTTAAAATCACCTTGGAAGCATTCCCCACAAGGTCACTTTGAAGCTGTATCACTTTCTCTTCAATGTTATATGTTCCTTTCTGGAATTTGATAGCAAAAAAAACCAGTGGCGCAAGTTTCAGGAGCAAAAAAAACAGCTGAAGGAAATTACAAAATAAAACAAGTAAAAACATTCATTTGGGCCTATAAACAATCAAGCAGGATTTTGATGTCAAAACTCAACTAATCATCAATAATAATAGGAAAATATGAAACCAACCCAAATTTTTGGTTGATGAAAAAAGTAACTCGTGACACCCTATTTATGTATGATTAATCGTGATAAATTTTAAACCCTGTGCATTAACCTGTCTTGCACGCCCTCAAAAACGGCCCTGTCTTCATTTTGTTCCTTTTACTTGTCAAACTTTGTAACAAACACAAATTCTATTTGCTATAAACAAGCACCTATCACAAAAGAGTCCATCCTTTCCTTCATTTAGAAAATAACCTTTGCAATTTTGCAGTTGTGTGAGAATAATTTGTAGGATACCAAACAGAATATAGATACAAAAACAAATATGAATCAAAATAGTCGAAAAAAGTACCTGAACTTCAACAAGACCATTGCTTTGAGCAATGACAACTTCAATGGTTCCATTAGGTTTAGGACGCCAGTATCCACTTTCAGAATGCATAGGCTCTCCAGAATTGAGTTTCCATGTCTTCTGAGTGTACCCTATCACAGGCTACACCCATTTCACACAATCGATACATAAACACAGAAAAAGAAGTTAAGGATCAAAAAATAAAACTTTAAGAGACCCAGATGAGATTTATAAAGAAAGAAAAAAGAGAGAGGAAAACCTTGTTAGGTGGATGATAGAAGTGAAGTTCTTCACCGTAGGAAAATGAATTGATGGTGGGGTAGCCTCCTTCTCCTTGTCCTCTCCATGTTCCAAGAAGATAGGAAAGTGGTGCCACTGCTGGGTGGTATACCGGCGACGAAGATTCCGGTGCCGGAGAGTCAATGTTTGTATCCATTTTTTATTTTATTTTTATCTCTGTAAAATGTGTATGAGATGGACTTGGATCCTCCGCTGCTCCAAAGTGATATGAGAGTGTGTGTATCCTCCTCAAATATTATATATAAATTTAATTATTATGCACGTTCGTCGGAGACGATACTATTTATTCATTTAAAATTTTAAAGTGATATATGAGTGAATTTTTTCACTTATAAATATTTAAATTACCATATTCGTATTCAATATAAAATTATTTTTAACTAAAATTACATACGTTAGCGTAGAATTACATCTATTAAGGTAGTATTGATTTCAATTGATGTTATTTTTAACTTAGCAATGCACAAAAGAATGTTAAAATTGTTTTCTAAAATGATTATTTAGATGAAGATATTTATATGCACCGACTTGAAGGGTTTTAGATTTATGGGTAAGAAAACTAAGTCTCTAAATTAGATAAGTCTATCTATAATTTAAAATAAGTTTTTAAACAATGACAAGAAAAGTTTGATAATTTTATAATATTGAATGAGTTTAAAGTAAATGAAAGTGACAAATGTGTTTATTACAAATCTGAAAATAGCATTTTCACTATCATATGTCTTTATATAGACGATTTATCATATTTGGATCAAACATTCAGAGTATGAATTTGTGAAATCAATATTGTGTGACAACTTTGATATGAAAGACCTTGAAGAAGTCAATGTGATTCTTAGAATCAAGATCGTTAGATATGAAAAGAGAATATATTTGGATCAATCTCACTATATGGAGAACATCTTAAAGAAGTATGATTACTTCGATTGTAAACTTGGTTGCACACCTTATGATTCAAGTATAAAACTATTTAAGAATATTGGTGATAGTGTTAGATAAACTGAGTATGTGAGTATAATTGATAGTCTTAAGTATGTCACTGATTGTACTAGACCCGACATTGTATATGTCGTGAGATTGTTCTACAAGTTTACTAGTAGACCGAGTAATGAGCATTGACATGTTATTGAAAGAGTTGTGCAATACCTTATAAGGGCCATGAATATTGATTTACATCATCAAAGATTTTTTGTTGTACTTGAAGGATAGAGTGATGCAGATTGGAAGACATTATCAAATGATTCTAAAGCAACTAGTATGCCACATATGATATATTTTAGAAATTAAAGAAACTGGCTATATTAAAAATAATAAACGTTATTTCATCACTTTTATTGACAATTGCTATGATTATACTGTTGCACACCTAATGAAGAATAAAAAGGATGCACTTAACATGTTTAAGACTTTTGTGAATGAAATTGAAAAACAATTAAGTAAGAAAATTTAGAGATTTCGTAGTGATAGAGGAACTGAGTATGATACTAGTGTATTTAACAAATTTTATAAACAACTTAGAATTGTGCATGAAACTATTGCACCATATTCTCCTAAGATGAACAATAAAGAGGAAAGAAATAATATAATCATTACTGAATAAATCATTGATATTATGTTAAATTATGATGATGCATCTCACTAGCGTGCCGGGTAGGGGAACTTTATTGACTATTTGTCATGTCTTGAATAGATTTCCCAAATCTAAAAATACGATCTCTCCTTATGGATAACGAAGAAATGATAACCAAATTTGTGTTACTTTAGAATTAGGGGTTGCTTTGCTTATGTTAGGATTTCAGATTAAAGCGAGTTGAATTCATTAGTAAAGCCTGTGAATTTGTATTCAATGGGTATGCAATAAACAGTAAGGTGTATAGGTTTTATGACCTAAACGCTAAAGTGAACATGGAATCAAATGATGTTTACTTCTATGAAAATAACTTTCCTTGCAAATTGAGAAATAACAGTGGGCAGTGGATCGAATCACATTTGTGTGATAAGAATACTGAAAACAACGATGAAGGAGAAGCAAAACTTCAAAGAAGTAAAAGAATAAGAGTCGATAAAGAGTATGTGTAACACCTCACATTTAGTAATTTATTTTATTTTAATTTAATTATAATTTTGTGTACTTATTTAATTATTATGTGTGGATGATTAAATAAATGTGGGTGAGAGGAATGGTGTGTGACCTTATGCTAGGGTGTGGAGAGTAGTTAGAGAAAGAGAGAATAATTAGAATAATTTTATTAGTTAAATTAATGATATAATTATATTATTTAAATAAAATAAAAGAAATAAGGATGTGTGGAGAAATTAAGGGCATGCTAGTAATTACGAGAATAGTGGGGGTAAAATACTGATAACTTAAATGACGGAACTAGGTTTTGTTTATAAGAGAAAAACGATGGTGGAGAGTTGAGAATACGTAACATTGAGGTTTTGGGAGAAAAGAGGAAACAAGAGAAAAAGAGGAAAAGGCAAGGTTTGTTAGAGGTAGGAGAAGAAAAATTCAAGAGAGGATTTGCTTGTCTTGCTAGGAATTGAGGTAAGAGTGGGAATTTGGTTCAATAATAGGGGTATGATGAAGGTGTAAGAACAAGATTTTGTTCTACATATAATCTCTGAGTTTTGATGATAATAATACATATATTTTATGTGTAAAAAATTTGGTATCTAATAGTTTTTTAAGTGTGCAGATAAAACATTCAAATTGAGTCAAGATTATTGTCTGAAGAATCATCATAAATGTGTTTAGCCCGCATCAGAAAGACTATCGTTTAAAGTTCTGAAGAAACATCAGCAGTACTAAGTCTTCTATTTTTTATGGAGAAAAATTTGACTATTGGAAAGATAGACTAGAAAGTTTCTTTCTAGGCTATGATGTTAATCTTTGGGATCTTGTTGTATTTGGTTATGAAGAACCTATTTCTGCGATTGGTATTCCTATTCCTAGAAATAGAATGAATGATGGTCAGAAGTGTGTACTCAAGAATCATCATAAAGCAAGAACCATTCTTCTCAATTAAATATCTCACAATGAATATGTGAAGATCACTACTAGAGAAACCACGAAAAATATTTTTGATTCGTTTAATATGACACATGAAGGTAACACTCAAGTTAAGGAGATTAAGACTCTGGCCTTAATTTAGAAATATGAAGTCTTCAAGATGGAAGAAGATGAAACCGTTGGAACTATGTTTTCAAGGTCCCAGACTTTAGTCGCAGGACTTAAAGTTTTAGATAAAGGATATTCTACTGTTGATCATGTTAAAAAGATCATGAGAAGCCTTCCTAAGAAATGGAGACCTATGGTTACATCTTTGAAGTTGTCTAAGGATCTAAACACTCTGTCTATTGAAGAGTTGGTTAGCTCCCTTAGAAGTTGTGAAATAGAACTAGAGGAAGATGGTCCTCCGAAAAGAAGCAATTTTATTTCTCTAAGGTCAAATTCAGAAAGGACCAAGTCAGAAAAGTGCAGAATGTTCCAAGCTAAAGAAGTAGAAGATTCTGAAGATGAACCTTCTGATGACGAAGAGGAATTATCCCTTCTTTCCAGAAGAGTCAAACAACTCTAGAAGAAAAGGAAAATCAACTTCAGAAGACTCAGAAGTAGAGAAGATAATTCATAATCTTCTACAAGAGGAAGAGCAAGCAAAGAAGTTACTTGCTACGAGTGCAAAGAGCCTAGACACTAAAGAAATGAATATCCAAAGTTGCAGAAAGAAAGCACCAGAAAAGAAAGCTTCAAGAAGAATGCCTTTAATGGCAAGAAGAAAGGTCTTATGGCAACATGGTATGAATCAGACTCTGAAGGATTAGATTCTAACGAAGAGCATGCTAATGTAGCATTCATGGCTACTACATCATATGGAAACACATCAGAAACTGAGTCTGAGTCAGAAGAGGTATTTTTTGAACTCTCTCGTGATGAACTAGAATTATCTTTATCTGAATCTCTGAGTAGGTATTAAAAACTTCTACTAAAATTCAAGAACCCTCAAAAAGTTCATGAATATGAAGTTGAATAATATGGTAAGCTTGAGAAAGAAGTTTCTAAACAAAAAGGAGACATCTTTATTTTAGAAAAAGAAAATTTCTTTCTGAATAAAAAATGTTTAAAACTTGAAGAAACTCTTCCTAGAGCATCTCCATCATCTGAAAGCGTCTTATACAAATATGATAAGGCATTTCAGAAATTCTTGAACAAAAACATAGATAGAAGAAAAATGGCTTCCATGATCTATGGTGTTAGTCATTATGGGAAAAGAGGAATTGGTTATGATTATGATGTAGATATTAAAGAAAATAAACCATTCACTCTGTTTTCATATTTATATATTTCAGTACAGACACAAATAGTTAATGTTGCACAGAAACCCAAAGTTATTAAAAACTCTGGGAAAACTAACTCTAAAGGACCCAAAAGTTAATGGGTACCATAAGACAAGATAGTATATGTTGTAGATATCTCATGCAAAGCTGAATCACCAGACATGGTACCTGAACTCTGATTGCTTGCAAGACATAATGGGAAGAAAGCATATGTTCCAAATCCTGGAATCTAATGATGCTAAGAACTTTAGTTTTCGGAGAAAATATTTCTTAGAAAGAAGGACCTGGAATAGTTGGTTCTGGGAAAAGTCTAAAGGATATGAGAATGAGCATCTCAACAGA
The DNA here is from genome assembly GCA_948472305.1 of Vicia faba. NCBI lineage: Eukaryota > Viridiplantae > Streptophyta > Magnoliopsida > Fabales > Fabaceae > Vicia > Vicia faba. The sequence goes on along the minus strand of OX451738.1, from coordinate 63,378,379 downwards.
AAGAATGATTTATTAGAAAAGGTTAAGTCTCATCTGAAGAAGTGTCTATAAGATTTAAAGGCAAACATTGTCAGAACAAGATTCACTTTCATGATATCTGAGGGAAAGCTTATAGGATTAGTGTCTTTATTAGAACCAACTTCCTATCAAGAAACTCTTCCTTATGTCAAATATATTATGTCTATACAAGAAAAGTTGAAACAACTATCCAGAAATGATGTTCAAATGCCCATGTTCTGAGGAACTTACGTCATCTAAATCTAATGGTTCGTCAAAAATGAAGTAAGTAATGTAATGTCTTAAAACATTATTACACAATAGTTTAGAGCTTCTTATCCTCTTATATTATCTGTTTTTATTATTGAAATTTGTCTTGATACTTCTACAAGTTAGAAGGTGTCTTGATCAGGATCTACTGTGTCAGAAAACCTTTGGTATTTGTGACTCTAATTATATCAACTCGTGTATATTCAAACGATTGGTTGAGATTTTTCCTGGACACTTGTCAATTTAAATCTTAAATGCGTCGTTTGAGATTAGGTTAGAATCATCATTACTTTTTCATATGTACGTTTTTTATGCTTAAGTAATCATTTTAAAATTGCTTTATAAAAACTCACCTTTTCATCGCCACACACCTTTTTCACTTCACTACCCACTCTTTAAACTGTTCAAATCCCTAAAACTCTTCTCTTTACCTCATCTTCATCCACAGATGTTCAACAACAACAACTCCTTGATTATGTTCAAGAATTGCTTCTTCCCCCAAAATCATCTAAAAAATACTCACAACCGGTTCCTCATCTTTTATCAACATCAGAGAAATCTTATGGGTCAGGGAAAAAATAAATTCTAGAACAACCATATGATATCTGTAATACGGTGGGAGAACTGACTTGGATGTTTTGTGTTTGATCGCAAATGTTACAGATAGTAAGAGTCGCCACCGAATTTTCTTTTATCTCATAAAGGAAAGGGTGAAAAGAACAGGAAAGACCTTTTGAGAATTTTCTTGAGTTCGGAGGATGGGTTATGAAAAGGGAAGGTGTTAGCACCCTTTTCATCTGTATTTATCTACGGGCTCTTAATTGCTAGCTCACTTTGAAATGCTTTGTGTTTGTGTAAGTTTGAAAATATTTTAAAAACACCTTCACTTGGCAAACTTTGCAATGAATCTCGTATCGTTGAAAATGTATACAAAGTGTTGGTTTTGAAAATATTTGTTTGAAAAGGAGTGTTTGGAAATGCCAATGTAAGGCAATTTTGTAATGATTCTCGTATTATTGAGAATGTATACAAAATGTTTGTTTTTGGAAAGTGTTTTGAAAGTGTGAGGTGTAAAGATGGTTTTAGTTTGTGAGCAAGCAATTACGAGCAATTTACCTACTCAAAAAGTCTTTGTTCTTTTCCTCTTCCTTTATATAGTGTGTGATCGGTGGGAATAGAACTGACTGTTTTTAGCTGGTTTCGCGAAATGTCGCGGTAAGCAAGAGTCGCCACCGTCTTTTATGTTCTCCAACATGGAAAGGACAAAAGCACAGCAAAATTCCTTCTTTGAGAATGTTTCTCAGTTCGGGAGGTAGATTTATAGAAAGGGAAGGTGTTAGCACCCTTTCTATCCGTGGTTATCCACGGGCTCTTAGGTACTTGCTCTTATGTTTTCAAAATTTGTTTGCTTTTCAAGTGTGTGTGGGTTTTTAAAAAGTTCGTTTGGAAAAACTTCTAAGTAACTCTTGTATCAGTCCTCAAGAGTGTATGAAGTATTTTGTTTGAAAACTTTTTGAAAGTGTGGGGTGCAAAAAGTATTTTTGTTTGTTTTGAAAAGAGCAAGTACCCAGGAGAATCTACCTACTCTAAGGAATTAAGCTGTGTAAGAGTCCTTTAGATAATGCTATCCCACCATTGAGAGGTAGGTAGCACCATCGTTGGAGGTGTTCGGGTCAATTCGATTAAGGGACAATGTGGTCACCGAAGCAATAGTAGGACACCTTAGAAGTAACCCTAATGTCCTAGATCCTTTTAATCCGAGGCAACCGTTTCGAGGCAACTGGATCTTAGACAGGAGGGCGACCTCTAAAACACCCTATACTTGACGACCACGTTTCGAGGCAACGAGTGAAGCGTACCCTAGGAGTGGCATGTGCTTGTGTGTTGTTTTTCAGTTAATGTTTGTCTTTGCATGTTATTTGTGAGCTACGGATTGGTTTTATTTTTTCATACATTCTTTCATGCATTTAACAGTTAGGGGTGCGGAAAGTAAATTGCGGAAAGATAAATTCTACGCTATTACAAGGCGCGGGTCTATACATCGCCAAAAATACAAAGACCCGTTTTGGTAAATAAGTACGAGAAATTAAATAAAGCGATAAACCTAATTACTATTACATTCTTGGAAGCAATTACATAATAATCAAAATAAAGTGCGCGCGAATAAAAGTTAATCGGGAATGCCTTAAGGGTTTTGACCCTTTTAAGAAAAGAAATGATTTTTTTTTGTCTTTTTGTAATTAAAATGAAATTAAAACTAACTAATAACTAATTAATTAATTTAATAAAAGAAATTTTTTTTTGTGTTTTTATATTTTTTAATGAAATAAAATAAAAGAATTAAAATTCTAAGTTAACCTAATTCTAAATTATTTTTATTGATTATAAAGAAAAAGAAATTAAAGTTGACCTAATTAAACTATTTTAGTTGTTAATATTTTATTTACAAAAAATAATATGAACTTAATAATAATAATAATATTAATTCTTTTTTATTTTTATTTTTTATGAAAATATAAATTATGTTAATGGTTAAAAAAAAGAATAAGAAAAAAAAAAGGCAAATGAAAAAATAATAAAAAAGGAAAAGCAAACCCAAGGGGGGTTTGGGCTGGAATTGAGGGTGTTTGATTGGAATTTGAGGCCCAATGAAGCTTTCAGCCACGTTGACTTCTTGGATTGCCTGCAGCATGCTTTGACTGAGCACATGGTATTCATCACTTTTTGTCCTTTGGATCTATGATCATGGCCACCTGGCGCTTGGATCTGTGAGGTTTATGGTGCGTTGTTGTTTGAGGGCCTGCACGTGATTACCTGGGAAAAAAAAATGAAACAAGGAAATTGGGGGACTTGGGAATCGAACCCAGGTCTCAGTGATGCCTAGCCACGTCTCCAACCACTGAACCAAGCGTGCACGTTTGTTAATATAATGGGAACTAAATATTATATAAGAAAAATGCGTTATATGCTGGAAAAATAAAAAAGAGCGTGCGTGATTTGAATGAACCACCCACGCATGGACACCTCAGCGTCGTCTTCCTTCCTGAAACAAAAACACAGACAAATAACGGGGGTTTTAAACCCCCACAAAATACCAATGTCAAAAAATAGCGATTAGCTATATAGCGAACATAAAAAGGGCGCGAGGTATGCTTTGGATTCGTTTCCTCCTGCTGATTTCAACCATGTATGTTTGGAGGGTTAATTTTACAGTATGGCAAAATCCCTAAATTACAAGCTCTGAAAACCTAGAACTCAACAATGGTATTTTGCGTTTTAAGGCACCATAATCAAATTAAGTCATATGGAAAGATTCGTATGGATCCTGTGAGCACAATGCAATCAATAAAAAGTGTTAAAAATGCATGAATGGATGATTGTGATTTTGAAAAAGAAGGTAAACCGTATGACTTGTGTGGCACGATTTCTTGAGGTTTTTGGCTCTTTCTTGGCTGCAAATGATTCCTGGGGATGCTGGGAGTGTATTTGGATCAAAAGGAAGGCTTGAATTATGCTGCAAGTGAGATTTCAGTTTCACACTTTTCTTTGGAATTTTAGAAATTGGTTATGCTGCCTCAGGGTTTTCTAGGTCGTGATTCCTGTGTGAGAGGCTTGCATATATGTTAGTCAATGAGAATCAGTCACTATAATGCACCTTTAACCCTTGCAATGAAGTTTGAGATTTTGCCATGACCACCATTAAACAACTTGCCATTTTTGCTCCAAAGTTGAATTTTTATGCTTGAAATAGGATGTACACGAAATTGGTATGTGTTTCATGATGCATCAAGGCTATTCAAAACACAAGATATCCCTTAATTAATTTCTTTGATTTTTATTTGAATTTTAAAGATTTAAAATGAATTAAATCAAATAAAATTAAATAAAAATAGAAAAATTAATTTTTAATCTTGAAATAAAACATGGGACACGTGGGTGGCATGGCAAAGCTGAATCAAGTGGAAAAAGTGGGCCCTTTTTGTCAAAAATTGAAGTTTCAAGGATAGTTGACTTTGGCCATTTCACAAAAATTTCCCAACTTCTCCAATGTATATTTTGCTCAATTTTGATCATATGAACATGTTCTTGGACATTTTGAAAAGGTCTTGAAGTCCTCTAACCAATGCCTTTGGTCCCATGTCATTTTGATTTACCAATCTCAAGTTATGGTCTTTGACTTAAAGTGCCTTTTTGTTGACTTTTGAAGATGACCTATAATGTTGAAAATGATAAGTTTTTGTGAGAGCATTTCTTGGACTTGGAATGTGAAGATGAGTTGTAGGAAATGTCACCCCCTTCAAAATGAGAATTGGATGGGATTTTTCTGATGAACCATGAAAAAGTTATGCCTTGGTCAAGTTACAGTTGACTTTTCAATTGTCCAAAAATAGAAACTTTTGACACCTTGATGATTTTTGAGCCATTCTTGTGAAATCATGGTCAAGATTTGACCAAATGATGATTGTGGCTTCAAAATAAGATGTTGACCAAAATTTTTGACTTTTGACTGCCAAATGACTATTTTGCCCCTACAGTTGATTGTGAAGCAATTAGGGTTTTTGACTGTGCAACTTGACCTTGTGAGCCTTGAAACTTGACATGTAGGTGCTTGACAATGTATATGAGAATAGGGGACTTGCTTGAGCCCTTGAAAACCTCAACTTCCTTGCAAGAACCAAAACCCTAATTTGACTGGCTTAGGAGGATGGTTGACTGTGTAGCCCTTGAGTAGACTTGAGCAATTTGAGGTGATGCTTGTCAAAACTTTGAAGAATATGGGAGGGAAAATTTTGGGGTACAACAGTTTCCCCTGTTCAATCTTCTTAGACCTGAGGATGTAGATTGGCTTGTGTGCCTTTCGTGATCCGAAGGTGGAAGATGATTGAACACTAGAGTACCCAGAAATTTGCACTCACATAGTAGAGTATCAGCAGTGTGATGGTGGGAATGGGCTTACAGATGCCATTTGGAGAGATGATGGACAGGAGGATGGGCTTATAGATGCCATCTGGAGATGTGACAGAACCTTGTCGGGAATGGGCTTATAGATGCCATTTGGAACTGTAATGAGAGGATGGGCTTATAGATGCCATCTAGGTGTCGATCGCGTAAGAGATTCCTTAGCGAGAACTTGCGTACCTGAGAAAGAAAGATAATTACCTGGCCTGTTACAGGGTTTGATCTTCAAACTCTTCATGCAGACATGCCCTGGCTGGATACAGGAATCGAATCTGGAATTAGTCGTCAACAGATATGCCCTGGTTGGATACATGAATCGAATCTTCAAACTCTTCAGACGTGCCCTAGCTGGATACAGGAGTCGAACCTGGAAATAGTCGTCAACAGATATGCCCTGGATGGATACAGGAATCAAATCTTCAAACTCTTCAGACGTGCCCTGGCTGGATACAGGAATCGAATCTGGAATTAGTCGTCAACAGATATGCCCTGGCTAGATACAGGAATCGAATCTTCAAACTCTTCAGACGTGCCCTGGCTGGATACAGGAATCGAATCTGGAATTAGTCGTCAACAGATATGCCCTGGCTGGATACAGGAATCGAATCTTCAAACTCTTCAGACATGCCCTGGCTGGATACAGGAATCGAATCTTCAAACTCTTCAGACGTGCCCTGGCTGGATATAGGAATCGAATCTGGAATTAGTCGTCAACAGATATGCCCTGGATGGATACAGGAATCGAATCTTCAAACTCTTCAGACGTGCCCTGTCTGGATACAAGAATCGAATCTGGAAATAGTTGTCAACAGATATGCCCTGGCCGGATACAGGAATCGAATCTTCAAACTCTTCAGACGTGCCCTGGCTGGATACAAGAATCGAATCTGGAATTAGTCGTTAACAGATATGCCCTGGCTGGATACAGGAATCGAATCTTCAAACTCTTCAGACGTGCCCTGGCTGGATACATGAATCGAATCTGGAATTAGTCGTCAACAGATATGCCCTGGCTGGATACAGGAATCGAATCTTCAAACTCTTCAGACGTGCCCTGACTGGATACAGGAATCGAATCTGGAATTAGTCGTCAACAGATATGCCCTGGCTGGATACAGGAATCGAATCTTCAAACTCTTCAAACGTGCCCTGGCTGGATACAGGAATCGAATCTGGAATTAGTCGTCAATAGATATGCCCTGGCTGGATACAGGTATCGAATCTTCAAACTCTTCAGACGTACCCTGGCTGGATACAGGAATCGAATCTGGAATTAGTCGTCAACAGATATGCCCTGGCTGGATACAGGAATCGAATCTTTGAACTCTTCAGACGTGCCCTGGCTGGATACAGGAATCGAATATGGAATTTGTCATGCAGATATGCCATGGCTGGATACAGGCGTCGAATCTACAATTAATCGCTCACAGATGTGCCCTGGCTAGATACAGGAATCGAATCTGGAATTGCGACAGTTGATAGTAATTATCTTTGGGTTGACCTTTTCCTGAAAAGGTAAAACATCAGTTGTATGCAATGTCATGATGTATGAAATGCATGATGTTATGATGTTCTCAAAAATAAATGAGATTGTGTGTTTATGATGCGTATATGCATGCGTCATGTATGTAAGCAGGATGTATGAAATGTGATATGTTTATGAATGTATTTTCGTCTAGGAAAATAAATCCTTGACGAATGCCGGGAAGTTGAATCCTGGGCTGATGTTGAAGAGTAGAGTTCTTTGTTTCCGCTGGGGATGATGGTTGCAAGAATAGACCGGTAGGAGAAGATGACTCCGTTGGGGAATAAACTTGTTGAGGAGATTACTCTGCGGGGAATTACTCTGTGGGAAGAGATACTTCGCTGAGGATTGATGATAACTCCGCTGGGGATGCCATTGATGAGTTATGTCGGAAGATTTGATGAACTCTGCTGGGGGATAGGAAGAACTTCGCCGAGGACGATCTTTCCATGGCAATTAGCTGAGGATAACCCAGTTATAAGCTCTGGTGGAGAATAACCTTTGAATAGAGCCGGGGGGAGACGTGCGTACTCTACAGGGGTAAGCTTCCAGAATCTACTGGGGATAAGCTTTCTGCTGGGGAGATGGTTCAACTCTCCTGGGGATACTTTTGAGACTGTACTGGGGAAGTGGCTCCACTGGGATGTCAGTATTCCGCCGGGGAACAATCTTAGAATAAGACTGTCGGGGATGCTTGCTTAGGAATATCTGCATACTCCACTGGGGAATATTGAGATTTTCTGGGGCTACCCAACTTCCTTAAGGCTGACAGTAGACTAACTCTGCTTGGGGAGAGTGTTGCTGACTTGCTGGAGATACTGTGCCTCTTCAGGGCTAATGGGGGACCAACTCTGCTTGGGGAGAGTATTGCGGATTCTTGTCTTATTCTGCGGGGAGTGAAGGTATCTTTGTTACATTCTTCAGCCGAACTTACCTTGGTACCTTGGTGGACAGAGCAACTAGATCGCTTGGATAACTCGTTATTGCCCCTGTTTCTGATGTCACCTGTAATTAATCCTTTGTTTCGTATGCAAGTATTTATGAATTATCAATTAGTGTCAAATGCATATATCAAAAATTTGAACATTGGACGTTCTTTACAAAACAAAACAGAAAAAGGAAAAAAACAACTGGCAATTTGTCTGAAAGTGAATTTGTATTGATTTTTGAATTTGCCTGTAAATAGGCGTTTATGTACAAGAGGCCGATGTCTTAGTAAGAGAACGCCGCCGAACAATAGAGTTTATACAATTTTTGTGAAAAGGAAAACAAAACAGCTATGTGAAAAGTCCCACTGGGTTTCAACTCTGCCATCGCCCTTATGTCATCAAGCGTCTCATCACTTTGCTGCTCAGTTGACGATGAAGCTGACTGATCGATGTCGTCTGAACTTGGTAGTTGATACCGGATTCTGGATGCAAGGTGATCCAATGAAACATAGTATTACGCTTATCCCTAACTTTTGCCTGGACCGCCCTTTCGGGTTTTCAGTCCACCGGGATACCCATTTTTGCCCAAGCCGCCTTTTCAGGTTTTCGACTTGCCGGGTGTACAGATTTTTTTCATTTCATCCCTTATTTTTGCCCGAACCCTTTTGGTTCGCCGGGAAGCCCTTATTTTTGCCTAGGTGTGTCAACCTAGCGGGTCTTTTATCATGCGTAGTATCTTTTTACTATGTCTGCATTGGCGGGGTGAGGAAGGTCGTCACCATCCATGGTGGTTAGAATCATAGCTCCTCCTGAGAAGACATGTTTAACCACAAATGGCCCTTCATACGTAGGAGTCCATTTGCCACTGGGATCACTTTGAGGAAGGATGATGCGCTTGATTACCAGGTCTCCGACTTGATACTCTTGTCGTCTGACTTTCTTGTTAAATGCCTTGATCATCCGTTTTTGATACGTCTGACCATGACAAATAGCGGTGAGTCTCTTTTCGTCAATTAGGTTTAATTGATCAAGTCGAGTCTGGATCCAGTCATCTTTGCTCAAACCTGCATCCTTCATTATCCGGAGAGAGGGTATCTGGACTTCAATAGGCAAGACTGCCTCCATGCCATAGACCAAAGAAAAGGGGGTTGCCCCTGTTGACGTCTGTGCTGAGGTACGGTACCCATGAAGAGCAAACGGTAACATCTCGTGCCAATCTTTGTAGGTCACTATCATCTTCTGCACAATCTTCTTAATATTCTTATTTGCTGCTTCTACAGCCCCATTCATCTTCAGCCGGTAGGGGAAGAGTTGTGGTGTTGTATCTTGAATTGCTCGCAGAGCTCAGTGATCATCTTGTTGTTAAGATTGGTACCATTGTCCGTAATGATCCTCTCAGGTACACCGTATCGACAGATCAGGATATGCCGAATGAACCGTACCACGACGTTCTTGGTTACAGTAGCATAGGAAGCTGCTTCAACCCACTTCGTAAAGTAATCAATTGCTACCAGGATGAAGCGATGCCCGTTAGATACCGTAGGTCTGATCTCGCCGATCATATCAATTCCCCACATTGCAAAAGGCCAAGGTGCTGTCAAGACATTCAGAGGTACCGGGGGAACGTGCACCTTATCAGCATAGATCTGGCACTTGTGACATGTCCGAGAATGTTGGTAACAGTCGGCTTCCATCGTGGACCACAAATATCCTGCCCGAAGGATTTTCTTTGCCATGGTGTGTCCACTGGAGTGTGTTCCGAAGGTACCCTCATGTAGTTCTGCCATGATCTTTTCTGCTTCAGTCTTCTCCACACAACGCAGTAAGGTTGAATCATGGTTTCGCTTGTACAGAATGTCGTTGCTGAGGAAGAATTTTGCAGCGAACCTTCTCAGAAACTTTTTGTCATTGATGGATGCACCTTCAGGGTATTCTTGAGCTTCCAATTACCTCTTCACTTCATGATACCAAGGTTTCTCAATTACCTCTTCAGCCTCAAGATCACAGCAATGTGCAGGTTCATCCAACTTCCAGATAATGATCCGGGGAGCCTCGTTGTCCCATTTGACTTTGAACATAGAAGACATCGTAGCCAACGCGTCCGCCAACTGATTCTCCTCTCTTGGGAAGTGTTCAAAAGTTATCTCCGTGAAATGGGGGATCAATGTCAACACTAACTCCTTGTAAGGAATAAGATTTGGGTGTTTCGTATCCCACTCGCCTTTGATCTGATTGATCACGAGAGTGGAATCTCCGAAGACACTCAGAAACTTGATCCTTAAGTCAATTGCAGCTTGAAGACCCATGATACACGCCTCATACTCCGCCATGTTGTTGGTGCAGTTGAAACATAGCCGGGCGGTGAGTGGAGTATGAGTGCCTTTCGGGGATATGATCACAGCGCCGATACCGTTACCCAAAGCGTTTGAGGCTCCGTCAAAGTGCATAGACCATCGGGATCCTTCCTCAGGTCCTTCATCCGGTCCAGGTACTTCACAATCAATTACTACCATGATATCCTCGTCTGGAAATTCAAAGTTCATAGATTGGTAGTCGTCCACTGCCTAATATTCCAAGTGGTCTGCCAATACACTTCCCTTGATTGCTTTCTGAGTCGTGTACTGGATGTCGTATTCTGTCAAGATCATTTGCCATCTTGCTATTCTTCCAGACAAGGCGGGCTTTTTGAATATGTACTTGATCGGATCCATTTTTGAGATCAACAGAGTAGTGTGAGTCAACATATACTGTCTCAGCCGGCGAGCAACCCATACCAAAGCGCAGCAAGTTTTCTCGAGCAGTGAGTATCGGGTCTCACAGTCGGTAAACTTTTTGCTAAGGTAATAAATGGCGTGCTCTTTTCGGCCAGACTCGTCATGCTGCCCCAGCACACACCCCATTGAGCTGTCAAGTACTGTCAAGTATAAGATTAGAGGCCTCCCTTCAACTGGTGGCATAAGAATGGGTGGTTCTTGGAGATACTCTTTGATTCTGTCGAAAGCGGATTGACATTCATCGTTCCAACGTACTACTTGATCTTTCTTCAGTAGTTTGAAGATTGGTTCACAGGTAGCAGTTAGGTGCGAGATGAATCGGGCAATATAGTTCAGTCGTCCTAGAAAGCCTCTGACTTCTTTCTCTGTCTTGGGAACTGGCATCTCTTGTATGGCTTTAACTTTGGCAGGGTCCACTTGAATACCCTTGTCGCTCACGACGAAGCCTAGCAACTTTCCAGATCTTACCCCGAAGGTGCATTTGTTTGGATTCAACCTCAGCTTGTACAACTTCAGACGGTCAAACAGCTTCTGCAGATGGTCAAGGTGTTCCTCCTCAGTTTGAGACCTTGCAATCATATCATCGACGTATACTTCAATCTCATGGTGGATCATGTCATGAAATAAAGTAACCATGGCACGTTGGTAGGTTGCCCCAGCATTTTTCAACCCAAAAGGCATGACCTTGTAGCAGAAGGTGCCCCACTGAGTAACAAAGGTAGTCTTTTCCATATCTTTAGGAGCCATTTTAATCTGATTATAACCTGAAAAGCCGTCCAAGAAGGAGAACACCTTGTGCTGAGCAGTATTGTCAACCAGAACATCAATGTGAGGCAAGGGGAAATCATCTTTAGGGCTGGCTGTTGTACCCCAAAATTTGCCCTCCCATATTCTTCAAGATTTGGCAAGATCATGGTTCAAAATCTCTCAAGCGTTGCACAGTCCAATTGCCTCCTAACAACAGTCAAAATTAGGGTTTTGGTTCCTGCAAAGAAAATGAGGTTTTCAAGGGTCCAATCAAGTCCCACATGCCCATATACATTGTCAAGCATCCATATGTCAAGTTTCAAGACTCACAGCATCAAATTGCACAGTCAAAAACCCTAATTGCTCCACAGTCAACTGCAGGGGCAAAATGGTCATTTGACAGTCAAAAGTCAAAAAATTTGGTCAACATCTTATTTTGAAGCCACAATCATCATTTGATCAATGCTTGATCATTATTCTCAAAGCATGGCCCAAAAAGTCTCAAGATGCAAAAGTTTCCATTTTTGGACAGTTGAAAAAGTCAACTGCAAATTGACCAGGGCATAACTTCCTCATGGTTTATCAGTTTCAACATTATAGGTCAATTTCAACATTATAGGTCAATTTCAAAAGTCAACAAAAAGGCACTTTAAGTCAAAGACCATAACTTGAGATTGGTAAATCAAAATGACATGGGACCAAAGGCATTGGTTAGAGGACTTCAAGACCTTTCCAAAATGTCCAAGAACATGATCATAGATTCACAATTGAGCAAGACATGCATTGGAGAAGTTGGGAAATTTTTGGGAATTTTGAAAATTCAACTTTGCCTAAAACACTTCAAATTTGCTAATGGGCCTCAAATTCTTCCTTGAATCATTACCCAAAGCCTATGCACGACCCATTGAGCTTAAAAGGATTTATTTTCTTATTTTTAATTAATTAATTGAATTTTTATTCTTATTAATTCATTTAATTAGTTTTAATTGTAGAAAAATATCAAATAATGCTTTTTCAAATCTTTTTGTGCAGCAAATATATTCCAAATATGCTAAAGATTTCGTGCATCAATCAACAAGACAAGATCTTCCATAATTGGCAAAGTTTCATTGAAAAAAAGATTGAAATTTCATGATTGAAAATCAAATATTCAAATCATAAATTCATGGATCCATGGGCTTGTTTTTGACCTAGTTTGCTTCACATACTTATGCATAACCTAACCCTATTCAGAGATACATGAAAAAGCTGCTGAGAATAGAGAACCAATTTGCAAAAATTCCAAGAAAATTGTGAAACTGATCTCATAGTTGCAGGACGTTTCAAAGCCTAAAAAGTATTCTAACACGTTGCTGGACCTTCCAGGAGTCTTTTGGCATCAAGAATCAATCCTAATATGTGAAGAATCCAAGAACCTAGGCCACACAGTTTGTCTTGTTTTTCAATCTTGCATAACACGATTCATGTGCTTTTAATCTGTTTTCTTGCTTGATTCATACTAATAGGTACCTCCTGAAGCGATTGGTATAAGTTAATTGGACTAACACTGCCTGAATCCAAATTCACCATGGACGAAAATTAGGTTTTCTGAAGCTTGCATTCGGGGCTTTAGGCATAGGGAAAAATTGGACTACGTCATGGCCATGGTTGAATTCGTCAGGGCTAGACGAATTCAACCAACCTCTCACGCTCAATTTATATGTCCTCCTCTTCTATTCACTATTATTCACTGTTCCACTTAGTGGGGGTTTAAAACCCCCGCTATCTTGTTCATGTTGCAGGTACAGACGAAGATGAAGACAGGCGTGGCATCATGCTATTGGCTTGTTCAAATGTTAACGCGTTTTTCAAACGTTTCAGCATAACTGACCTTTTTTATATATTATATTTTCTATCCATTATGTATACAAACAAACGCAATAGCTCAGCTGGTTGGCAACGTGTCCCTCAAGCGTTGGGACCTGGGTTCGATTCCCAGGTCCCCCCACATAATTCTTAATTTTTGTTTCAATGTATTCTAGTGCAGCACTCATTCCATGGCCTACCATGAGTCCCACGCCTATGCTTGCCAAGTGGCCCTGATGAGCAATCCAATGGTCAGAAGGTGGATTCCATGGTACACTCCAGTCAACCATCATGCATACAATCAGAAAGTCAACGAGGCCTTTGTCTTAATGGGCCTGAATTACTTTCAAACACCTCCATTCTGGGCTTGATACCCCCTTTGGTTTGCATCTTTTTTATTTTATTTGATTTTCTTTTCTAATTCTTTTTAATGTTTTAATTGTTTTTCACCATAAAATAATTTTCATAATAAAAAAATCAGAAACCAAAAAAATGTTTTATATTTAATTATATTTAATTTCACCATTAAAATATTTTTGTAAATAAATTTCAATAACTAACTTAGTTAAATTAGGTTTCAATTTTGACACTTTCCTTAATAAATAAAAAATGCATAGAATTAGGTTTTTGACATTTTATCTTTTTCTTAATTAATTTTTCCTCATTATTTATTATTATTATTAATCATTATTTTTGTAAATAAATATATAAATTAACTAATTAGTTTAAATTAGGTTAACTTTAATATTTTCTTAAATAATTAAAATAACTTAGAATTAGGGTTTCTCTTGATTTTAATTTTCCTTATTTTCATAAATACCAAAAACATAAAAAACACACTTTCTTTCCTTTAATTAAATAATAAGTAGACTTTAATTTAATTTAATTTTTCAAAAGGGTCAAAACCCACGGACTTTCAGTTTTAATTCCTTTCGCGCATTTATTTTCTTATTAAATATTATGTAACTGCTCAAAGATGTAATAGTAATTAGGTTTATCGCTTTCCTTTTACTTTCCGCATCTCTATCAAAAACGGGTCTTTGTACTTTGGCGATGTATAGACCTGCGCCTTGTAATAGCGTAGCTTTTATCTTTCCGCTTTTAACTTTCCGCACTCTTAAATTCTAACTTTGTATGAAAGAATGTATGCTAATTAAAAACAAGCGTAGCTCATAATGCCATGATCAAAGATAACTGTTAAACTGAAAACAACACACAAATACACACACCACTTCTAGGGTACGCCCCACTTGTTGCCTTCGAAACGTGGTCGTCAAGTATAGGACGTTTTAGTAAGTCCTTATGTCCAAGATCTAGTTGCCTCAGAATAGTTGCCTCGAAACGGTTGCCTCGGATTAAAAAAGGATCAAGGACATAAGGGTAGCTTCTAAGGTGTCCTACCGTTGCTTCGGTGACCATATTGTCCATACACTCGAATTGACCCGAACACCTCCAACGGTGGTGCTACCTACCTCTCAATGGTGGGATGGCACTACCTTAAGGACTTCTACGCAGCTTAATTCCTTAGGGTAGGTAGATGACTCATGGATACTTGCTCTTTTAAAAAACAAATCAAAAACCTTTTCACACCGACACTTTCAAAAGGCTTTCAAAACAATTTTTCAAACACTCTTGAGGACTGATACAAGAGTTATTCAGAAATCTTTCAATGAAACTTTTGCAAAACCCACTCACATTTTGAAAACATAAGAGCAAGTACCTAAGAGCCCATGGATAACCATGGATAGAAAGGGTGCTAACACCTTCCCTTTCTATAAATCTACCTCCCGAACCGAGAAACTATCTCATAAGGAATTTTGCTGTGCTTTTGTCCTGTCCATGTTGGAGAAAATAAAAGACGGTGACGACTCTTGCTTCCGCGACATTTCACGAACCAGCTACAAACAATCAGTTCTATTTCCACCGATCACAGAACTGGCGACTCTGCTGGGGATATTTTAAAGTGAGGTGTACCTTAGGATAGCTCATACTTGTGTTTTCAATTGTTCTGAATTGTTTGCTTTATTATTGTTGGTACTGTCTTGGGAGTTCTATAGATCCTAACCCGGATCTGGGGGATACCTTCTTAGAAAGTAGCAACAAGACTGTGAGGGAACTGTGCGGGGTATACCGACACGGTTGAAGCAGTCTTCTACGTTGATGTGCCACTTTGGTGAGTACCGGTAACCCTTGAGTCAAGTCAAGGAGAGTACGAGGCCGCCGCGTGGTGTCGTGAAGCATCAACTGACCTTAGGAACCTTAATTGAACCATCTTGGCCTCTTTAGGGTAGTGAGATAACTGACTTTGGTGCAGTCCGAGGTTGGTTGATACTCGATACTACACTCAATTGAGGGTTGTTTTCTTGGAATATTTCGGTCGCCAGTTCAGTGGCTAAATCGAAACGATGAACACAGAAAACAATCCAATGATATTGAGATCCTTAGAACCTGGTTACTTCTGATAGGACAGGTTTTGAGCCCACCAACTTCAAGAGGGTAATACCCAGATCCCATGCTGGCCTAAACTCTAAGGGTTGTGGTGTGACTTGTGTGCCTTATCATGTTTGCTTTTTGTGGATCTTTGTGGTGTGTTTTTATCATAGCATCATAACATCATACATCATCATATGCATCCACTAACCATTTCAGGGGTTCGAATCTTCATCTTTGTTCTTGTTTTGTAGGACATGGAAACTATTCGCAGAAAGACAATTCAGATCAACCTTGTAAGGATCCCTCCTCAGCTTAAGGAACTTATATCCAGGATTCCCGAGAGTTCTTCTTTCAGTGAGAAACATGGAAGACTCATCAGCTTGGTCAACACCAACATTGAGGAAGATATGATAAAGGTCCTTTTCCAGTTCTTTGACCCTCTACACCATTGCTTTACTTTCCCGGATTATCAACTGGTGCCTACATTGGAAGAGTTCTCCCGGCTTCTGAAGATCCCTGTCCTTAGTCAACTACCCTACAACAGTACGGAAAGGGAACCCAAACTTGAAGAGATTGCTAAATCATTACGCCTACAACCATCTGACATCAAGGGACATTGGGAAGTTAGAAGTGGTATCAAAGGGTTCTTGGCCCAGTTTCTGTTTGAGAAGGCCCAAGAATGTTGGAATTCCCTTGACCTACAAGCCTTTGAAGAAGTTGTGGCCCTCCTTGT
This sequence comes from Vicia faba, assembly GCA_948472305.1. NCBI lineage: Eukaryota > Viridiplantae > Streptophyta > Magnoliopsida > Fabales > Fabaceae > Vicia > Vicia faba. The sequence goes on along the minus strand of OX451738.1, from coordinate 63,362,167 downwards.
CTATGGATTGGTGTTGTTCCCGAATCCCGATCAGCTTATAGATACCAATGCTGTCAAGATCTTCATGTCCAGGAATCCTATACCTACTGTGATCGGTGGATCTGGAACTGACAGTTTAACGCTGGTTCGCGAAATGTCGTGGAAGCAAGAGTCGCCACCGTCTTTTATTTTCTCCAAATGGAAAGGACAAAAGCACAGAAAAATTCCTTAAAGAGATTGCTCTCGGTTCGGGAGGTAGATTATAGAAAGGGAAGGTATTAGCACCCTTTCTATCCATGGTTATCCATGGGCTCTTAGATACTTGCTCATTTGTGTTTTCAAAAATGGTTTGTTTGCTTTTCAATTGTGGGTTTTAAAAAAGTTTCTTTGAAAATTCCAGTTCGACTCTTGTATCGGTCCTCAAGAGTGTTTGAAAAATTGCTTTCGAAAGCTTTTTGAAAAGGTGCCGGTGTGAAAAGTATTTTTGATTTGTTTTAAAATTAGAGAAAGTATCTAGAGTCGTCTACCTACCCTAAGGAATTCGTCTGTGTAGATGTCCTTTAAAGTAGTGCCATCCCACCATTGAGAGGTAGGTAGCACCACCGTTGGAGGTGTTCGGGTCAATTCGAGGTTCAGGACATGGTGATCACCAGAGCAATGGGAAGACACCTTAGAATCTACCCTCATGCCAGGTTCCCGGATCATGAGGACTTACTAAGACATCCTCTACTCGACGATCACCTTTCGAGAGGCAAGGCAACAGTGAGGCGTACCCTAGGGGTGGTGTGTGCGATTCATGTGTCGTTTTTATTTACATTTATCTTGTCATGTTATTGGTGTTCTAACGCTTGTTTTTATTTTGTCCATACATTCTTTCATGCTTTTGATTAACAGTTAGAAAAGTTGCGAGAAAAGTAAATTCTAAGCTATTACAAATGGCGCGGGTCCACATCGCCAAAATTAACCAGGACCCGATTTGACAGAAAAATAAAGAAAGTAAAGATTTAAAAGTGCGAGTAATTAAATACATGGCTTCGGGAGAGATACATGAATATTTAAACGGAATAAAATAATATGCGAATTAATAATTAAATCGAAACGAGGGCGTTGGACCCTTTTTGCAAAATTAAATTAAACGATGAATTAATTAAAATTAAAAGGAGGAAAGAATTTGTTTTTTTGGTATTTTTAGTATTTTAGGATTTAAATGAAAAGAGTGAGTTAATTAAAATTAAAATAAGATGCTAACCCTAATTCTAATTATTTTTAATTTATTAAGAAAAATATTGAAGTTTTTAACCTAAAATTAATCCTAATTTTTATATACAAGCTTAATTATAAAAATAAATAAAATAAATAATATTAAATATGAAAGAAAAATAAAAAGATGAAAAATTATTAATTAAACCCTATTTCTACATTTTTTAGATTTTTGTTAAAAGAATTAAAATTAAAACTTAATTTAAAACTAAATTTAATTACATACAAATTTATTTATGAAAATACTTAAAATAAAATATTTATTATATTTTTGCTCTTTTCTGATTTTTTTATGTGTTTTATGTTTTTATGGAAATAATTAATTAATTGAAAGCAATAATTAAAAGGAAAAATAGAAAATAATAAAAACAAAGAAAATAGAGAGAATTACAAACCCAGAGGGTTCAGACCCCAAATTAGGAGGCATCTTTAGAAATTTTAAGCCCATTTATCCATTGGCCCATTTGACTTTTCCAGGCAGTATGCTGGCGCGTTGACTGGGACTACCATATGCCTTGGATCTGGGCCTTTGATTGAGTTCACTTGGATGCGTGTACGCTTGGTTGTGAGAGTGCATCATGGTCTTCAACGTAGGCGCTACATGTGAACGTTAATGGAAAAATAATATTTGAAAGCATGAAAACCTGGGGCTCGAACCCAGATCATAACTGTTACCAGCACCAACGCTTGCCACTGGATCATCTCACGCACGTGTTAACATGTAATAGCAAACAAATAATATAAAATAAAACCAAGGTGTTAGTGGACTTTGCGCGCGAAATTTAAACAGGCCAATCACTCCCTGCCACCTAGTTATCTTCTTCTTCGTTCCTGAAAATATAAAAACAATGGCCACGGTTTTGCAAATGCTCTTTTAGGCCACTTTCCAGAAAATAGTGAATAGGCCTAGGACACTCATAAATTGAGCGCGATGATGGATTCCTAATCGTCCAAGCCTGCTAGTTCTAATGGTGATACTCAGAGGTTTCAATTTTTCCATATCATGAAACGCCCAATTTCAAGCTTCATGAACCCTAATCTGTATCAATGGCATAATTGCATATAGTACACGAAAACACAATTAAGATAAACGGTTAGCTTCAGAACACCTTAATTAGCATGAATCCATTAACAATATGCAATAAAAATGCCTAAATCTTGAAATACGATTATGCAAAAAGTAAGAAAAGTGGGACTTCTGTACAGCGTTTCAAGGGCTTAGGGACCGTGTTCTTGATTCAGGCACGTTGCTTGACGTCCTAGGAATGCAATGGAAGGGGTTTTGTGGCTTGAAACGTCCTGCAAACAAGTTTTCAGAATTGAGTTTCTTAACAAAATTTCAAGCTTTTGTTTTCAAGTTTCTGAGCAGCTGCGTGTGTCCAAGCATTAGGGTTGTGTTCCTTGTTTATGTATGAATCAATTAGGTCAACAAGCTTGATCAGAATCTCTTGCAATCATGGTTTTAGAGATTTGATTTTTCAAGATTTTTTCCAATCTTTTTTCATGCTATTTTTGCACAAATCATATCCAATTGCTCCAATTCTTTCCATATTGAATTATGCACGAAATCTTGAGGGTAAAACATGCACAAAAAGATTTAAAACTTTAGGTTAAGTATTTTTCATATATTTAATTTGATTTAAATGAATTAATATAAATAAAAATTCAAATAAATAAATAAAAAATGAAGAAATACTTCCCTTTGGGCCAAGTGGTCGTGCACATGCCTTGGATAGTGAATTGTGGAAGAAAAATGGGCCCATTAGCAATTTTAGGTCATTTGAATCAATGTTGACTTTTCAAAATATCCAAAAATTTCCCAACTTCCACAAGGCATAACTTGCTCAATTTTTAAGCTTTTCTCATGTTCTTGGACATTTTGGAAATATCTTTGAGTCCTCTAACCATTATCTTTGGTCCCATGTCATTTTGATTTACCAATCTCAAGTTATGGCCTTTGACTTAAAGTCCCTTTTTGTTGACTTTTGAAAATGACCTATAATGTTGAAATTGATAACTTTTTGTGAGAGCATTTCTTGGACTTGAAGTATGAAGATGAGTTGTAGGAAATGTCTTTCTCTTCAAAATGAGCTTTGGATGGAATTTTTCTGATAATCCATGTGAAAGTTATGCCCTGGTCAATTTACAGTTGACTTTTTCAACTGTCCAAATAAGGAAACTTTTGCATTTTGATGATTTTTGAGCCAAGCTTTGAGAATCATGATCAAGCATTGATCAAAAGATGTTTGTGGCTTCAAAATGATATGTTGACCAAAAATTTGAACTTTTGACTGTCAAATGACCATTTTGCCCCTGCAGTTGACTGTAGTGCAATCAGGGTTTTGACTGTGCAATTTTGAGCTGAATGTCTTGAAACTTGGTATGAGGATGCTTGACCATATTTGTAGGCATATGAGACTTGATTGGACCTTTAGAAACTTCATTTTCTTGATCAGAACACAAACCCTAATTTTGACTGCTTAGGAGGCTCTTGCACTGTGCAACCCTTAGGGAGATTTGAAGCTTGACTTGGCAAATCTTTGAAGAATATGGGAGGGCAAATTTTGGGGTACAACAGTTGCCCATGTTCAATCTTCTTAGACCTGAGGATGTAGATTGGCTGACGTGCCTTTCGTAATCCGAGGGTGGAAGATGATTGAACACTAGAGTGCCCAGAAATTTGCGCTCACATAGTAGCAGTGATGGTGGAAATGGGCTTATAGATGTCATTTAGAGATTGATGAATAGGATGATGGGCTTATAGATGCCATCTGGATGTTGATTTCATAAGAGATTCCTTAGCGAGAACCTGTATACCTGCAAAAATAGAAAATGATTACCTGACACGTTGCAGGAGCTGATTTTCAGATGCTTTTGTGTAGATATGTCCTGACTGGTTACAGGAATTGGATCTTCGAATTCTTCAGACGTGCCCTGGCGAGATACAGGAATCGAGTCTAGTAATGTTAGTCTTCAACGGATACACCCTGGCAAGATTCAGGCATCGGATCCTCGAGCTCTTCAGACACACCCTGGCAAGATACAGGAATCGGATCTGGTAATGTTAGGTTGGTGAGTTGTCTCTACTGACAGGTTATCCTCATGGATGAGTGGTCTTTAACGACGAGCGTCTAAAACGACGAGTGTCTATGACGACGAGTGTCTCTGACGACGGGTGTCTATAACGACGAGTGTCTATAACGACGAGTGTCTATAACGACAGGTGTCTATAACGACGAGTGTCTATAACGACGAGTGTCTATAACGACGAGTGTCTATAACGACGAGTGTCTATAACGACGAGTGTCTATAACGACGGGTGTCTATAACGACGCGTGTCTATAACGACGAGTGGAAATAATTTTAACTGGATTTGTCTTCTTTGACGAGTTGTCTTTAATGACAAGATGTCTTCAACGACGGGTGTCTATACTGACGAGATGTCTTCAATGACGGGTGTTTTCTTTGACTTTAGGAAGTAATTTAACTGGACATGTCTTCTTTGACTGGATGAACATCAGAAAAAACCTTTGGGATTTAACTGGGCTTGTCTTCTTTGACTAGATTTGTCTACTTTGACTGAATTTGTCTCTTTGACTGAATTGGTCTCTTTTGGCTATGTTTGTCTACTCTGACATAGCTGATCATTTAATTGTATCCTTCCTGAAAGGTAAAGGTCAATCATATGCAGTGCATGATATGGATCAAGCAACGACATAAATGAGATTGTATGACATGACGCACATATGCATGTATCATGATGTATGAAAATGTGATGTTTATGAATGTATTTTTTCGTCTAGGAGAATGAATCCTTGACGGGTGCCGGGAAGTCATATCCTGGGCTGATATTGAAGAGTGAGATTCTTTGTTTCCGTTGGGGATGATGATTGCAAGAATACCGGTAGGAGAAGATGACTCTGTTGGGGAATAAACTTGGCGAATAGATTACTCTGCGGGGAGGTAACTCTGTGGGGAAAGAGAGGTACTTTGTTGAGGTTGATGAGGATAACTCCGCTGGGGATACCGTTGTTGTGCTCTGTTGGAAGTTTTGATGAAATCTGCTGGGGAATAAGAAGAGCTTTACCAAGAACGATCTTTCCGTGGCTTTTAGCTGAGGATAATCCAGTTATAAGCTCTGGTGGAGAAATAACCTTTGAATAAACCGGGGAGACGCATTCGCTCTGCAGGGAGTGAAGGTATCTTGGTCGCATTCTTCAGCTGAGCTTACCTTGGCACCTCGGTGGACAGGGAAACCGGATCATTTAGACAACTCATTATTGCCCCAGTTTCTGTTGGAGAAGAAGGTACCTGTGAAGGTGTTAGATAACGTGTGTTCCTTTTTGTCTACAACAAATTTGAACTTTCGAACCCTTGAATGCATTGCATAAACACATATCATGCATCATGTGCATAACAGGTACTCTTTTTTACAGGTGGTTTAATCTTCTTCGTTGTTTATTTCAGCTCGCCATCATGAATCCTGAATCATCTACTGAGCAATCCATCAAGGCCCTCCAGGCTCAGAACGCCCAGTTCCAAGAGCTGATCATGAGTCTAGCCCAAGGTCAAGAGGAATTGAAGGCTCTGCTGGTCAAGAAGAAGAAGAAGAGAACTGTACTATTCAACACGGGCCGGAGGTTTGGTAACGCACTGCAGAATGAGGTTGATCAAGCTGGTTCTTCTGTATGGAAAGGCAGACCCCAAGGGGGAAGGGTTCCTAGTCCGGTGGTCTCTGACAACGAGACTGATTTCAATGAGGAGCAGTATCCTCCAGCTGAAGACAAGTACAAGCAGTTAGAGGATCGCCTGAATGCCATGGAAATTCAACAAGTGTATGGGTTGGATTTTGGAGACTTGGGTCTATCTTCTGGTGTGGTAATCCCACATAAATTCAAAGCACCATCTTTCGCAAAGTATGACGGGGCGTCCTGCCCTAAGCTCCATCTCAGATCTTATGTGCGGAAGATCCAACCATATACTGTGGACAAGAACTTATGGATCCATTTCTTCTAGGAGAGTCTTTCAGGGACTCATCTCGAATGGTTCTATCAGCTGGATGGAACCAAGGTTCGTAACTGGGAGGACTTGGCTACTGCTTTTTATAAGCAGTATCAGTACAATACCGACCTCGCTCCTACACGTACCCAACTCCAGGGTATGTCGCTAGGATCAGGAGAAGGTTTTAAAGAGTATGCGCAGAAGTGGAGGGACCTGGCTGGCAGGGTGCAGCCACCATTAACCGACCGTGAACTCGTGGACATGTTCTTAGGGACCCTATCCGGGCCGTTCTTCAATCATCTCATTGGCAATTCGTCTGCAGGGTTTACAGACCTCATTATGACTGGGGAAAGGATAGAAGCTGGGATGAAATCAAGGAAGATACAGAAAGGTGCGTCCTCAAGTTCTGAGAAGAAGCCTTTCAAAAAGGAAGCCAATGTTGTGTATGGGCCTAGGAGGCAAAATAAACCAGAACGCCGCCAAGCTGTCAACGCGGTGGTAATTGCAAAGCCTGTTGCCGCTCCTCGGCAACCTAACCAACCAAGGGGTGAGAGACCCAGAAGAGAATATACTCGGCTTAGTATGACCTTGTCACAGATCTTACCGCAACTGCTATCGACCAACTTGGTAACCGTCAGAGAAGCTCCGAAGGTGGTAAACACAACCTCTCCGAAGTATAATCCCAACGCCCGCCGTGCTTATCACTCTGATAGCCCGGGGCATTCTACTGATGATTGCTGGGCCCTAAGGAATAAGGTGCAAGACCTTATCGATGCCAAGGAAATACAGTTTGAGGCACCTGAAAGGCCCAACGTTGTGACTGCTCCTATGCCCCAGTATGGAGTAAATGCTATTAAGGAAGACCTATATGCCGTTTTTGTGGATGATGTGGCTACCCCTTTATTGACTGTCAAAAGGAACCTGTTGCTGGCCGGTTTATTTCCGGGTTGTAGCAAAGGTTGCCTTATGTGTGCTGTTTCCCCTATTGGTTGTCCGTTGCTGAAATCAGGCATCCAAAACCTGATGGATAGCAAAGAAATCTTGTTCAAGAAGACCGCTGTTCCTATTGTTCCTACGGAAGAAGTATCTGTTGTCACTATCTTCAATAATCCTACCAAGGCTCCCCCGAGGAAGCCAATCAAAATCATGTCTGTTGCACCTATTATCATTACTGTTCCGGGGCCCCTCCCCTATAAATCTGACAAGGCTGTCCCATGGCACTATGGGGCAGATGTGTATGTACTTGGAGTAAAGCAGGAGTTCAACACTAACACCGGTATCAGTAACATCACTAGTCCCGCTAAAGTTACTCGCAGTGGCAGGCTCTTCTCGCCTGACATTGCGCCACCAGTTATCCGAAGACCTCTTATCATTACGCCTACAAGTGCGTCTGTTTCCCCTTCTGATCAAGTTTCTACCCCTGCGGCCGAGTCATCTGACACTCGGGGTAAAGTGATTGCTGATGTGCCTGCCTGGATGGAGGCACCAAAGACCGTTAATGTTGAAGCCTCCCAGCAAGAGATGGAGGAAATCCTTAAGATCATGAAGAAAAGCAATTTCAACGTCGTTGAGCAACTGGGGCATACCCCCTCCAAGATCTCTATGTTATCATTGTTGTTGTGCTTAGAGGCCCATGCCAAGGCCCTGATTTCATTTCTGAAGACGACCCATGTGCCATAAGAGACGTCTGCGGATCAATTTACTGACTGTGTGGCCAATTTGACTGCTGACAATGGTTTGGGTTTCTCGGATGCTGATCTGACCGCTAAGGGAAAGAACCACAATGATGCCTTGCATGTCTCCATAGAATGCAGGGGCACTACTCTCGCACACGTGTTGGTGGACACCGGTTCTTTGCTGAATGTATTGCCCAAGAAGGCCTTAGACAGGTTGGATTGTGAGGGTCTGGAGTTGAAGCCTAGTAACATCGTTGTCCGAGCCTTTGACGGGTCGAAGAGGATGGTACATGGTGAGGTAGATATTCCAATTCGGGTTGGTTCTCAAGTCTTTGACTCAACGTTCTATGTGATGGACATTCGTCCATCCTATTCTTGTTTGCTGGGTCGTCCTTGGATTCACAAGGCTGGGGCTGTAACCTCCACTCTACACCAGAAGCTCAAGTACCCTGTCAGAGGGAAGATTGTTATAGTGCAGGGGGAGGAAGAATACATGGTTAGTCATCTGAACTCGTTCCGGTATATAGAGATGGACAGGGAGTTTATTGAAACCCCCTTTCAACATTTTGAAGAGGTACCTCCAACATTGGCGTCAGCAGAGACAGTGATTGAAGAAGACTTTCCCTTGAAGATGGCTTCCTTGAAGGACGCCCGGGCCGTGATTGAGAAAGGTGAATGTGCTAACTGGGGCAGACTCCCTGATTTTACTCCTAAGACTGACAAGTTTGGGTTGGGTTTTAATGCAGAGGCTCAGAGGGCTGTATGCAAAGCAAGGATCGGAAGAACTCCCATGTTCATCAACAACCCGGGAGTGAATGCCATTGAAGGCGATGCGGAGGAATCAGAGTTTGATAGTTGGATCTACCCGACGACTGACGGTGGACTGAACAATTGGACTGCAAAAGACCACATACCTGTTACTTTTGTTACGCATTAATGAATTCCTTTGTTTTTTAAATTTGTAATTGTGATCGGTGGATTTAGAACTGACTGTTTAACGCTGGTTCGCGAAATGTCACGGAAGCAAGAGTCACCACCGTCTTTTATTTTCTCCAACATGGACAGGACAAAAGCACAGCAAAATTCCTTATGAGATTATCTCTCGGTTCGGGATGTAGATTTATAGAAAGGGAAGGTGTTAGCACCCTTTCTATCCATGGTTATCCATGGGCTCTTAGATACTTGCTCATTGTGTTTTCAAAATGTTTGTTTGCTTTTCAAGTGTGCGTGGGTTTGAAAAAGTTTCGTTTAAAGATTTCTGAATAACTCTTGTATCTGTCCTCAAGAGTGTTTGAAAAATTATTTTGAAAGCTTTTTGAAAGTGTCGGTGTGAAAAGGTTTTTTATTTGTTTTTTGAATAGAGCAAGTATCTATGAGTCATCTACCTACCCTAAGGAATTAGGCTGTGTAAATGTCCTTAAGGTAGTGCCATCCCACCATTGAGAGATAGGTAGCACCACCGTTGGAGGTGTTCGGGTCAATTCGAGTTTGGGGACAGTGTGGTCACCGAAGCAACAGTTAGGACACCTTAGAAGCTACCCTTATGTCCTTGATCCTTTTTTTTATTCTGAGGCAACCGTTTCGAGGCAACTGTTTCGAGGCAACTGTTTCGAGGCAACTGGATCATGGACATAAGGACTTACTAAAACGTCCTATACTTGACGACCACGTTTCAAAGGCAACAGGTGAGGCGTACCCTAGAAGTGGTGTGTGAATTTGTATGTTGTTTTCATGTTAAGTTTATCTTTGATCATGGTATTGTGAGCTACGCTTGTTTTTAATTAACCATACATTCTTTCATGCAAGTTAGAATTTAAGAGTGCGGAAATTTAAATGCGAAAAGATAAAACTACGCTATTACAAGGCGCAGGTCTATACATCGCCAAAATACAAAGACCCGTTTGATAAAAATGCGGAAAGTAAAAAGACCTAATTACTATTACAATCCTTGAGCAGTTACATAATATTCAAAAAGAAAATAATGCGCGCAATAGAAATCGAAGTTGAACGTCCGAGGGTTTTGACCCTTTTGAAATTAAATTGAATTAAAAGCTAATTAATTATTTAATTAAAGAAAAGAAATTGTTTTTTTATGTTTTTTTGGTATTTATGAAAATAAAGAAAATTAAAATTAGAAGGAAACCCTAGTTCTAAATATTTTAATTATTAATAAAAAGAAATATTAAAGTTACTCTAATTTACTAATTAATTAATATACATGTTTATTTACAAAAATAAATAGTAATTATAATAATAAATAATGAGAAAAATAATTAATTAAGAAAAGGATGAAAAATGTCAAAAAAACCCTAAGTCTAGATATTTTTTATTTATTAAGAAAATGATTAAAGTTTAAAACCTAAATTAACTAAATTAATTATTAAAATTTATTTACAAAAATAAATTAATGAGTAAATTAATAAATAATTAACATATTTTGTATTTTTCTGTTTTTATTATGGTAAGAATTATTTTATGGAATTAAAGAAAACAATTAAAACAATCAAAACAATTTAAACAAAATTAGAATTAAAAAGGTGCAAACCAGGGGGTATCAGGCCCAGAATGGAGGTGTGATTTGAGAAATTCAGGCCCATCAGCCAAAGGCCTTGTTGACTTTCCACGCTTATGTGTATGTCCATTGACTGAGCCCTACCATGGAATTCATTCAGTGGCCCTTGGATTGAACCCTGAAGCCACTTGGCAAGCACAGGCATGAGCGTGTATGGTAGGCCATGGAGTGAGTGCTGCACTAGAACACATTGAAACAAAAATTATTAAGCATATGGGGGGACCTGGGAATCGAACCCAGGTCCCTATACCTGCAAGACACCTCATCAACCAACTGAGCTATTGCGTGCGTTTGTTATATGGATAGACAAAAAATATAATATACAAAAACATTGGATAGTAGTATAAGACAAAAAATTACGCGCCAGATTTGAATCTCCCAATAACATCAGGCCACGTCCATCTTCTTCCTTGTTTTCCCTGCAATTATAAAACAAATAGCGGGGGTTTTAAACCCCCACTAAGTGCAACAATGGATAATAGCGAATAGAAGAGGAGGGAATATAAATTGAGCGCGAATAGTTCATTGGATCCGTCTTGCTGCAACGATTCTATCCATATAGGTTTGGGAGTCTAATTTTTCCATACAAGGAAAGCCTTATTTTGGAGCTTCTGAAACCCTAGGTTTCATCAATGGTGGATTTGGCTACAGGCAGTGTTAGTCCAATTAAATGTTACCAATCGCTTCAGAAAGATGTTAGTAGCATAAATCAACAATCAAAACACATGAATGATGCGTGAAAATTAAAAATCGATTATGGACATTTTTGTGAAAAACGCGATGATGTTCTACCGTTTCTTTGAGTATGGAGGCTTGTTCTTAATTGTAATAGACTCCTAGCAATGTCAGGAACGTAATGGAAAAGGTTTTAAGCCTTGAATCACCCTGCAAATATGAAATCAGTTTCAAGCTTTTTGTGGAAATTTTGCAATTTTGTTATGGCTTCTTAGCAGCTTTTTCGTGTATGTCTGCATTAGGTTAGGTCTTGCATAAGTATATGAACGATTCTAGGTCAAAAAACAAGCCCATAAGTCCATGAATTGATGATTTCAATATTTGATTTTTATCATATCTTTTTCAATCTTTTTTTCATGGAAACCCTTGCCAATCATGGAAAATCTTCTCTTTTTGAATGTGAAACGACTTGCCAGCTTGCCCTAGTATGATTTGCTGCACAAAAAGATTTGAAAAGCATTATTTGATATTTTTCTACAATTAAAATTAATTAAATGAATTAATAAGAATAAAAATTCAATTAATTAATTAAAAATAAGAAAATAAATCCTTTTAAGCTCAATGGGTCGTGCATAGGATTTGGGTAATTATTCAAGGAAGAATTTGAGGCCCATTAGCAATTTTGAAGTGTTTTAGGCAAAGTTGACTTTTCAAAATTCCCAAAAATTTCCCAACTTCTCCAATGCATATCTTGCTCAATTTTGAAGCTATGATCATGTTCTTGGACATTTTGGAAAGGTCTTGAAGTCCTCTACCAATGCCTTCGGTACCATGTCATTTTTATTTACCAATCTCAAGTTATTGTCTTTGACTTAAAGTGCCTTTTTGTTGACTTTTGAAAATGACCTATAATGTTGAAATTGATAACTTTTTGTGAGAGCATTTCTTGGACTTGAAGTGTGAAGATGAGTTGTAGGAAATTTCATCCTCTTCAAAATGAGCTTTGGATGGGATTTTTCTGATGAACCATGAAGAAGTTATGCCTTGGTCAATTTGCAGTTGACTTTTCAGCTGTCCAAAAATAGAAACTTTTGCATCTTGAGACTTTTTGAACCATGCTTTGAGGAATCATGATCAAGAATTGATCAAATGATGTTTGTGGCTTCAAAATAAGATGTTGACCAAAATTTTTGACTTTTGACTGTCAAATGACCATTTTGCCCCTACAGTTGACTTGTGGAGCATTTAGGGTTTTTGACTGTGCAACTTGATGCTGTGAGTCTTGAAACTTAACATATGGATGCTTGACAATGTATGTAGGCATATGGGACTTGATCGGACCCTTGGAAACCTCAATTTCTTTGCAAGAACCAAAACCCTAATTTTGACTGTGTTGGGAGGCAATTGGACTGTGCAACCTTTGAGAGATTTTGAAGCTTGATCTTGCCAAATCTTGAAGAATATGGGAGGGCAAATTTTAGGGTACAACAATTGCCCCTGTTCAATCTTCTTAGACCTGAGGATGTAGATTGGTCGGCGTGCCTTTCGTAATCCAAAGGTGGAAGATGATTGAACACTAGAGTGCCCAGAAATTTGCACTCACATAGTAGAGTGTCAGCAGTATGATGTAGAGAATGGGCTTACAGATGCCATTTGGAGAGATGATGGATAGGAGGATGGGCTTATAGATGCCATCTGGAGTTGTTGGTATGTGGATGGGCTTATAGATGCCATCTAGGTGTCGATCGCGTAAGAGGTTCCTTAGCGAGAACTTGCGTACCTGAGAAAGAAAAATAATTACCTGGCCTGTTACAGGAGTTGATCTTCAAACTCTTTATGTAGATGTGCCCTGGCTGGATACAGGTATCGAGTCTACAATCAGTTACTCACAGATGTGCCCTGGCTAGATACAGGAATCGAATCTGGAATTAGTCGTCAACAGATACACCCTGGCAAGATACAGGAATCGGATCTTCAAACTCTTCAGACGTGCCCTGACGAGATACAGGAATCGAGTCTGGAATATAGTCGTCAACAGATACACCCTGGCAAGATACAGGAATCGGATCTTCAAACTCTTCAGACGTGCCCTGGCAAGATACAGGAATCGAGTATGGAATTAGTCGTCAACAGATACACCCTGGCAAGATACATGAATCGGATCTTCAAACTCTTCATACGTGCCCTGGCGAGATACAGGAATCGAGTCTGGAATATAGTCGTCAACAGATACACCCTGGCAAGATATAGGAATCGGATCTTCAAACTCTTCAAACGTGCCCTGGCAAGATACAAGAATCGAGTCTGGAATATAGTCGTCAACAGATACACCCTGGCAAGATACAGGAATAGGATCTTCAAACTCTTCAGACGTGCCCTGGCAGGATACAGGAATCGAGTCTGGAATTAGTCGTCAACAGATACACCCTGGCAAGATACAGGAATTGGATCTTCAAACTCTTCAGACGTGCCCTAGCGAGATACAGGAATCGAGTCTGGAATATAGTCGTCAACAGATACACCCTGGCAAGATACAGGAATCGGATCTTCGAACTCTTCAGACGTGCCCTGGCAAGATACAGGAATCAAGTCTGGTATAGTCGTCAACAGATACACCCTGGCAAGATACATGAATCGGATCTTTAGTTGCGACCGTTGATAGTAATCATCTTTGTATTGACCTTTTTCCTGAAAAGACAAAACGTTAGTTGTATGCGATGTCATGATGTATGGCATGCATGATGTTCTCAGAATAAATGAGATTGTATGTTCATGATGCATATGTGCATGCTATAATGTATGAAGATATGATGTTCACGAATGTATTTTTGTCTAGGAAAATAAATCCTTGACGGGTGCCGGGAACTTAAATCCTGGGCTTGATGTTGAAGAGTAGCGCTCTTTGTTTCCGCTGGGGATGATGGTTGCAAGAATACCGGTAGGAGAAGATGACTCTGTTGGGGACTAAACTTGGCGAATAGATTACTCTACGGGGAGTGAACTCTGTGGGGAAAGAGAGGTACTTTGCTAAAGTCGATGATAACTCCGCTGGGGATACCATTGATGTGTTATGTTGAAGGAATTGATGAACTCCGCTGGGGGATAGGAAGACTTCATCGGGGACGATCTTTCTGTGACAATTGGCTGAGGATAACCTAGTTATATCCTGGTGGGGAAATAACCTTCTGAATAAAGCCGGGGGAGCGTTCGTACTATGCGGGTGACAAGCTTCCAGAATCTACTGGGGATAAGCTTCCTGCTGGGGAGATGGATTCCACTTTCCTGGGGAAACTTTTCAGACTGGACTGGGGAATGGCTCCATTGAACGTCTGGTATACCTCCGGGGAACAATCTTAGATCAAGACTACCGGGGATGCTTGTTAAGAATGTTTGTATGCTCCGCTGAGGAATGTTGAGATCTGCTGGGGATACCCAATTTCCTTAAGGCTAACAGTGGACTAACTCTGCTTGGGGAGAGTATCGTTGACTTGCTGGCTCACTCTCTGGGGAATTAAGATATTTTAGTTACACTCTTCAGCCGAACTTACCTTGGTACCTTGGTGGACAGAGCAATTAGATCGCTTTAGACAACTCATTATTGCCCTTGTTTCTGATGTTACCCCTAATTAATCCTTTGTTTCGTATGCAAATATTTATGAGTTAGCAATTAGTGTCAAATGCATATATCACAATTGAACATTGGACGTTCTTCGCAAGACAAAACAGAAAAAGGAAAAAACAGTTGGCAATTTAGCTGAAACGTGAATTTGTATTGATTTTTGAATCTGCCTGTAAATAGGCGTTTATGTACAAGAGGCTGACGTCCTAGTAAGAGAACGCCGCCGAATAACAGAGTTTATACAATTTTGTGAAAAGGGAAAACAAAACAGCTATGTGAAAAGAATAACCCCACTGGGTTCCAACTCTGCTATCGCCTTTATATCTTCGAGCGTCTCATCACTTGGCTGCTCGGTTGAAGATGAAGCTGATTGATCGATGTTGTTTGAACTTGATGTTGATACCGGATTCTGGATGCAAAGTGATCCAATGAGACATAGTATTACGCTTTAATCCCTAACTTTTGCCTGGACCTCCCTTTCGGGTTTTCAGTCCACCGGGATACCCATTTTTGCCCAAGCCGCCTTTTCAGGTTTTCGACTTGCCGGGTGTACATATTTTTTTCATTTCATCCCTTATTTTTGCCCGAACCCTTTTGGTTCGCCGGGAAGCCCTAATTTTTGCCTAGGTATGTCAACCTAGCGGGTCTTTGATTATGCGTAGTATCTTTTTACTATGTCTGCATTGGCGGGGTGAGGAAGGTCGTCACCATCCATGGTGGTTAGAATCATGGCTCCTCCTGAGAACACATGTTTAACCGCAAATGGCCCTTCGTACGTAGGGGTCCATTTGCCCCTGGGATCACTTTGAGGAATAATGATGCGTTTGATTACCAGGTCCCCAACTTGATACTCTTGTGGTCTGACTTTCTTGTTAAATGCCCTGATCATCCGTTTTTGGTACGTCTGACCATGACAAATAGCAGTGAGTCTCTTTTTGTCGATTAGGTTTAATTGATCAAGTCGAGTCTGGATCCAGTCATCTTCGCTCAAGTCTGCATCCTTCATTATCCGGAGAGAGGGTATCTGGACTTCAATCGGCAAGACTGCCTCCATGCCGTAGACCAAGGAAAAGGGAGTTGCCCCGGTTGACGTTCTTGCTGAGGTACGATACCCATGAAGAGCGAACGGTAACATCTCGTGCCAATCTTTATAGGTCATTGTCATCTTCTGCACAATCTTCTTAATATTCTTATTAGCTGCTTCTACGGCCCCATTCATCTTCGGTCGGTAAGGAGAAGAGTTGTGGTGCTGTATCTTGAATTGCTCGTAGAGCTCAGTGATCATCTTGTTGTTAAGATTGGTACCATTGTCCGTAATGATCCTTTCTGGGACGCCGTATCGACAGCTCAGGTTATGCCGAATGAACCGTTCCACGACATTCTTGGTTACTGTAGCGTAGGAAGCTGCTTCCACCCACTTTGTAAAGTAATCGATCGCCACCAGGATGAAGCGATGCTCGTTGGATGCCGTAGGTTTAATCTCACCGATCATATCAATGCCCCACATTGCGAAAGGCCAAGGTTCTGTCAAGACATTCAGAGGAACTGGAGGAACGTGCACCTTATTTGCATATATCTGGAACTTATGACATGTCCGAGAATGTTGGTAACAATCAGCTTCCATTGTGGACCAGAAATATCCTGCCCGAAGGATCTTCTTTGCCATGGTGTGTCCACTGGAATGTGTTCCGAAGGTGCCTTCATGCAGTTCTGCCATGATCCTTTCTGCTTCAGTCTTATCCACACAACGCAGTAAGGTCGAATCATGGTTTCGCTTGTACAGAATGCCGTTGCTGAGGAAGAACTTTGCTGCGAACCTTCTCAGAAACTTTTTTATCATTGATGGATGCACCTTCAGGGTATTCTTGAGCTTCTAAGTACCTTTTTACCTCATGATACCAGGGTTTTTCAGTTACTACCTCAGCCTCAAGATCACAACAGTATGCAGGTTCGTCCAGTTTCTAGATAATGATCCGGGGAGCCTCATTGTCCCACTTGACTTTGAACATAGAAGACATCATAGCCAGCGCGTCCGCCAACTGATTCTCCTCTCTTGGAAAGTGTTCAAAAGTGATCTCTGTGAAATGGGGGATCAATGTCAACACACATTCTCTGTAAGGAATAAGATTCGGATGTTTCGTATCCCACTCGCCTTTGATCTGATTGATCACGAGAGCGGAATCTCCGAAGACACTCAGAAACTTGATCCTTAAGTCAATCGCAGCTTGAAGACCCATGATACACGCCTCATACTCTGCCATGTTGTTGGTGCAGTTGAAACATAGTCGGGCAGTAAGTGGAGTATGAGTGCCTTTGGGAGATATGATCACAGCGCCGATACCATTACCCAAAGCGTTGGAGGCTCCGTCAAAGTGCATAGACCATCGGGATCCTTTCTCAGGTCCTTCATCCGGTCCAGGTACTTCGCAATCAGTCACTATCATGATGCTCTCATCTGGAAACTCGAAGTTTATTGACTGGTAGTCATCTACTGCCTAGTGTGCCATGTGGTCTGTCAATACACTTCCTTTGATAGCTTTCTGAGTCGTGTACTGGATGTCGTATTCTGTCAAGATCATTTGCTATCTTGCTATTCTCCCAGACAGAGCAGGCTTTTCGAATATGTACTTTATTGGATCCATTTTTGAAATCAACAGAGTAGTGTGAGTCAACATATACTGTCTCAGCCGGCGAGCAGCCCATACCAAAGCGCAGCAAGTTTTCTCGAGCAGTGAGTATCGGGTCTCACAGTCGGTAAACTTTTTGCTAAGGTAATAAATGGCATGCTCTTTTCGGCCAGACTCGTCATGCTGCCCCAGCACACACCCCATTGAGCTGTCAAGTACTGTCAAGTATAGTATTAGAGGTCTCCCTTCAACCGGTGGCATAAGAATGGGTGGTTCTTGGAGATACTCTTTGATTCTGTCAAAAGCGGCCTGACATTCATCGTTCCAACGTACTACCTGATCCTTCTTCAGCAGCTTGAAGATTAGTTCACAGGTAGCTGTTAGGTGCGAGATGAATCGGGCAATATAATTCAGACGTCCTAGAAAGCCTCTGACTTCTTTCTCTGTCTTGGGAACTGGCATCTCTTGTATGGCTTTAACCTTGGAAGGGTCCACTTGAATACCTTTGTCACTTACGACGAAGCCTAGCAACTTTCCAGATCTTACCCCAAATGTGCACTTATTTGGATTCAACCTCAGCTTGTATAACTTCAGACGGTCAAACAGCTTTTGCAGATGGTCAAGGTGTTCCTCCTTAGTTTGGGACCTTGCAATCATATCGTCGACATACACTTCAATCTCATGGTGGATCATGTCATGAAATAAAGCAACCATGGCACGTTGGTAGGTTGCCCCATCATTTTTCAGTCCAAATGGCATGACCTTGTAGCAGAAGGTGCCCCATTGAGTAACAAAGGTAGTCTTTTCCATATCTTCAGGAGCCATCTTGATCTGATTATAACCTGAAAATCCATCCATGAAGGAGAACACCTTGTGCTGAGCCGTATTGTCAACCAGAACGTCAATGTGAGGTAGAGGGAAATCATCCTTGGGGCTTTCCCTGTTCAAATCCCTATAATCGACACACATTCTGACCTTACCATCTTTCTTTGGCACTGGAACCACGTTGGCAACCCACTGAGGGTAAGAAGTCACTGCAAGAAAACTGGCGTCAAATTGCTTCGTAACCTCAGCTTTGATCTTCTCAGACATCTCTGGACGCATACGGCGGACCTTTTGTTTAACCGGAGGGCAGTCTTCCTTGGTAGGCAGATGATGGACCACAATGTCGGTATCCAACCCAGGCATGTCTTCGTAGGACCAGGCAAATATTTCCACATAATCATGCAACATCTGAATCAACCGTTGTTTCACGCTGAGCTCCAGATTGGCACCAATCTTGACTTCCCTTATGTCTGTCTCCGTACCCAGATTTACCGTTTCCACTGGCTCTTCATGTGGCTGAATGGCCCTCTCTTCTTGGAGTAACAGTCTTGCAAGCTCACCAGGCACTTCACAATCATCTTCACCTTCGTCTTCGGCTAAGTTGATCGGATTTTCGAAGTCATAACTGGCAGTAGCAGAGTCGTTACTAGTGAGATCCAGAGTGGATTGAAACCTGTATGGGTGAGTGTGTGTAAATATAGCTGTTTTGTAATATATAAAGAAAGAAAGGAAGGGAGCACAAGATTTGAAATGCGAAAAACGTCCAATGTCTTTATTCATGATATATGGAAATGACAAGTAATAAGCCCTCACAAATGAAGCCAACGGTGCCCCGGGTAAGACACCGGGCCATAAAGTTTCAATTTATTATTCATTACAAATTAAAAAACAAAGGAATTCATTACTGCGTAACAAAAGTAACAGGTATATGGTCTTTTGCAGTCCAATTGTTCAGTCCACCATCGGTCGTCAGGTAGATCCAGCTATCAAACTCTGATTCCTCCGCCTCGCCTTCAATAGCATTCACTCCCGGGTTGGTGATGAACACGGGAGGTCTTCCGATCCTTGCTTTGCATACAGCCCTCCGAGCCTCTGCAGTAAAACCCAGCCCAAACTTGTCAGTCTTAGGAGTAAAATCAAGGAGCCTGCCCCAGTTAGCACATTCACCTTTCTCAATTACAGCCCAGGCGTCCTTTAAGGAGGACATCTTCAAAGGAAAGTCTTCTTCAATTACTGTCTCAGCTGACGCCAATATTGGAGGTACCTCTTTAAAATGTTGAAAGGGGGTTTCAATAAACTCACCGTTCATCTCAATATACCAGAATGAATTCAGATGACTAACCATGTATTCTTCCCCCCCCTGCACTGTAACAATCTTCCCTCTGACAGGGTACTTGAGCTTCTGGTGTAGAGTGGAGGTCACAGCCCCAGCCTTGTGAATCCAAGGTCGACCCAGCAAACAGGAATAAGATGGACGAATGTCCATCACATAGAACGTTGAATCAAAGACTTGGGAACCAACCCGAATCGGAATATCCACTTCACCATGTACCATCCTCTTCGACCCGTCAAAGGCTCGGACAATGATGTTGCTAGGCTTCAACTCCAGGCCCTCACAATCCAACATGTCTAAGGCCTTCTTGGGCAATACATTCAGCGAAAAACCGGTGTCCACCAACACGTGTGCGAGAGTAGTGCCCCTGCATTCAATAGAGACATGCAAGGCATCATTGTGGTTCTTTCCCTTGGCGGTCAGATCAGCATCAGAGAAACCCAACCCATTGTCAGTGGTCAAGTTGGCCACACAATCAGTGAATTGATCCGCAGATGTCTCTTGTGGCATATGGGCCGTCTTCAGAAATGAAATTAGGGCCTTGGCATGGGCCTCTGAGCATATCAGTAATGATAGCATAGATATCTTGGAGGGGGTATGCCCCAGTTGTTCAACGACGTTGAAATCGCTCTTCTTAATGATCTTAAGGATTTCCTCCATCTCTTGCTGGGAGGCTTCAACATTGACAGTCTTTGGTGCCTCCATCTGGGCAGGCACATCAGCAATCCCTTTGCCCCGAGTGTCAGATGACTCGGCAGCAGGGATAGAAACTTGATCAGAAGGGGAAACAGGCGCACTTGTAGGCGTAATGATAAGAGGTCTTCGGATAACTGGTGGCGCAATGTCAGGCGAGAAGAGCATGCCACTGCGAGTAACTTTGGCGGGACCAGTGATGTTACTGATACTGGTACTAGTGTTGAACACCTGCTTCACTCCAAGTACATACACATCTGCCCCATAGTGCCATGGGACAACCTTGTCAGATTCATAGGGGAGGGGCCCTAGAACAGTAATGATAATGGGTGCAACGGACATGATTTTGACTGGCTTCCTCGGGGGAGCCTTGGTAGGATTGTTGAAGATGGTGACAACAGATACTTCTTCAGTAGGAACAATAGGAACAGTGGTCTTCTTGAATAGGATTTCTTTGCTATCCATCAGGTTTTGGACGCCTGACTTCAGCAACGGACAACCAGCAGGGGCAACAACACACATAAGGCAACCCTTGCTACAACCCGAAAATAAACCGGCCAGCAGCAGGTTCCTCTTGACAGTCAGTAAAGGGGTAGCAACATCATCCACATAAACGGCATACAGGTCTTCCTCAATGGCATTTACTCCATACTGGGGCATAGGAGCAGTCACAACGTTGGGCCTTTCAGGTGCCTCAAACTGTATTTCCTTCGCATCGATAAGGTCCTGAACCTTATTTCTCAGGGCCCATCAATCATCAGTAGAATGCCCCGGGCTATCAGAGTGATAAGCACAGCGGGCATTTGGATTATACTTCGGAGAGGTCGTGTTCACCACCTTCGGAGCTTCTCTGACGGTTACCAAGTTGGTCGATAGCAATTGCGGAAAGATTTGTGACAAGGTCATACTAAGCCGGGTATATTCTCTTCTGGGTCTCTCACCCCTTGGTTGGTTAGGTTGCCGAGGAGCGGCAGCAGGCTTTGCAATTACCACCGCGTTGACAGCTTGGCGGCGTTCTGGTTTATTTTGCCTTATAGGCCCATACACAGCACTGGCTTCCTTCTTGAAAGGCTTTTTCTCAGAACTTGAGGACGCACCTTTCTGAATTTTCCCTGATTTCATGCCAGCTTCTATTCTTACCCCAGTCAGAATGAGGTCTGTGAACCCTGCAGACGAATTGCCAATGAGATGATTGAAGAACGGCCCGGATAGGGTCCCCAAGAACATGTCTACTAGTTCACGGTCGGTTAATGGTGGCTGCACCCTGCCAGCCAGGTCCCTCCACTTCTGCGCATACTCCTTAAAACCTTCTCCCGATCCTAGCGACATACCCTGGAGTTGGGTACGTGTAGGGGCGAGGTCGGTATTATACTGATACTGCTTGTAAAAAGCAGTAGCCAATTCCTCCCAGTTACGAACCTTGGTTCCATCCAGCTGATAGAACCATTTGAGATGAGTCCCTGAAAGACTCTCCTGGAAGAAATGGATCCATAAGTTCTTGTCCACAGTATACGGCTGAATCTTTCGCACATAAGATCTGAGATGTAGCTTAGGGCAGGACGCCCCGTCATACTTTGCGAAAGATGGTGCTTTGAACTTATGTGGGATCACCACACCAGAAGATAGACCCAAGTCTCCGAAATCCAAACCAGGCACTTGTTGAATTTCCATGGCATTCAGACGATCCTCTAACTGCTTGTACTTGTCTTCAGCTGGAGGATACTGCTCCTCATTGAAATCAGTCTCGTTGTCAGAGACCACCGGACTAGGAACCCTTCCCCCCTGGGGACTTCCTTTTCCTACAGAAGAACCAGCTTGATCAACCTCATTCTGCAGTGTGTTACCAAACCTCCGGCCAGTGTTGAACAGTACAGTTCTCTTCTTCTTCTTCTTGACCAGCAGAGCCTTCAACTCCTCTTGACCTTGGGCTAAACTCATGATCAGCTCTTGGAATTGGGCATTCTGAGCCTGGAAGGCCTTGATGGACTGCTCAGTAGATGATTTAGGATTCATGATGGCGAGCTGAAATAAACAGCGAAGAAGATTAAACCACCTGTAAAAAGAGTACCTGCTATGCACATGATGCATGATATGTGTTTATGCAAATTCAAGGGTTTGAAAGTTCAAATTTGTTGTAGACAAAAAGGAACACACATTATCATTAGGGAATAATTGTTCAGTACATCAAGGCCTCATGGGCAAAATATTACAAAATAAATCAATCCCAAAAGACGCTGCGCATCCTCTTTGGAGCAATGTAGGTGTTGAGAGTCTTTTCCTCGTGCAGTAGGTGGGTGAGCTCCAAGACCTTCTTCTCACTAGCATATAGACTGGACTCAAGAGAATTTCGTTCTTCCTTAAGCTGGATCTAACTTTTCTGCATTTCTTCCCAGGATGTAGGCATATCAGGATGTTGAATGGTGTAGGATGCCTCTCCTTCCAATACTGGCTCTTTGATCACAGGGAGAACATGAGGATAAGGCATCACTAACTTCTGGGAGCGGGCTCGTACCCACTTGAGATAAGGCTCCAACGGGATGGAATTCCTGTGCCCCAGTGTCTTGCTGTCTACCTTGCTGGGCATCCTCCAAGCTCTGATAAATCTCTAGCAAAGTCCTTGTGCATCGTTATCGAAGTCAAAAACTATGTCAGGAATTAACATGTTATGAGGGCCATCCCTCCGAGCATAACCAAACTGTCTCCAAGCCAGAGACGGGTTGTAGGTAATACCTCCTCTGATTCCAAGTAAAGGAACATTAGGAAACTCCCCGCAATGATCAATGATAGTGACATCTTCTCTGGACCGAGAACACCAATGTATATCAGCATGTGTAAGAGTCATCAATCGTTGTGACCATCTCAAACCCCGCTCGTTCTTCAGGACTGATTGTGGAAGGTGTGAAATAAACCACCTTCCCAGGAGAGGAGTGCAGCACATAAGAACACCTCTTTTTCTCATGGTTCGAGTGTAACATGAGTGAAGGATGTCCCCAAGCAACATAGGTATAGGATTCCTGGACATGAAGATCTGGACAGCACTGATATCTATAAGCTGATCGGGATTCGGGAATAAAACCAATCCATAGACAAGGAGGGCCACAACTTCTTCAAAAGCTTGTAGGTCAAGGGAGTTCCAACATTCTTGGGCCTTCTCAAACAGAAACCTGGCCAAGAACCCTTTGATACCACTTCTAACTTCCCAATGTCCCTTGATGTCAGATGGTTGTAGGCGTAATACTTTAGCAATCTCTTCAAGTTTGGGTTCCTTTTCCGTACCATTGTAGGGTAGCTGACTAAGGATGGGATCTTCAGAAGCCGGGAGAACTCTTCCAATGTAGGCACCAATTGATAATCCAGGAATGTAAAGCAGTGATGCAGAGGGTCAAAGAACTGGAAGAGGACCTTTATCATATCTTCTTCAATGTTGGTGTTTGTGATCGGTGGATCTGGAACTGACTGTTTAACGTTGGTTCGCGAAATATCGTGGAAGCAAGAGTCGCCACCGTATTTTATTTTCTCCAACATGGAAAGGACAAAAGCACAGAAAAATTCCTTATGAGATTGTCTCTCGGTTCGGGAGGTAGATTTATAGAAAGGGAAGGTGTTAGCACCCTTTCTATCCATGGTTATCCATGGGCTCTTAGATACTTGCTCATTTGTGTTTTCAAAATGTCGTTGTTTGCTTTTCAAAAGTGTGTGGGTTTGAAAAAGTTTCTTTGAAAGTTTCAGATCGACTCTTGTATCAGTCCTCAAGAGTGTTTGAAAAATTGTTTTTGAAAGCTTTTTGCAAAGTGTCGGTGTGAAAAGAAGTTTTTGATTTGTTTTGAATTAGAGCAAGTATCTACGAGTCATCTACCTACCCTAAGGAATTAGTCTGTGTAAATGTCCTTAAGGTAGTGCCATCCCACCATTGAGAGGTAGGTAGCACCACCGTTGGAGGTGTTCGGGTCAGTCCGAGGGTTAGGGACAGTGTGGTCACCGAGCAATAGTAAGATGCCTTAGAAGCTACCCTTATGCCATTGATCTTTTTATTCCGAGGCAACCGTTTCGAGGCAACTGTTCCGAGGCAACTTGTTTCGAGGCAACCATTTCGAGGCAACTAGATCAATGGGACATAAGGACTCACTAAGACGTCCTATACTCGACGACCACGTTTCGAGGGGCAAGGCAACAGTGTGATCACCAAAGCAACAGTAGGACACCTTAGAAGCTACCCTTATGCCATGTTCATGGACATAAGGACTTACTAAGACGTCCTGTACTCGACGACCACGTTTCGAAGGGGCAAGACAACAGTGAGGCGTACCCTAAGAGTGGTGTGTGAATTGTGTGTCATTTTCAGTTATTATTTGTCTTGTCATGCATTGGGTGAGCTACGCTTTGATTTATTTGGGCATACATTCTTTCATGTGATTAACAATTTAAAGAGTGCGGAAATTAAAATGCGGAAAAATAAAGGTCCTACGCTATTACAAGGCAACAGTGTGATCACCAAAGCAACAGTAGGACACCTTAGAAGCTACCCTTATGCCATGTTCATGGACATAAGGACTTACTAAGACGTCCTGTACTCGACGACCACGTTTCGAAGGGGCAAGACAACAGTGAGGCGTACCCTAAGAGTGGTGTGTGAATTGTGTGTCATTTTCAGTTATTATTTGTCTTGTCATGCATTGGGTGAGCTACGCTTTGATTTATTTGGGCATACATTCTTTCATGTGATTAACAATTTAAAGAGTGCGGAAATTAAAATGCGGAAAAATAAAGGTCCTACGCTATTACAAGGCACGGGTCTACATCGCCAAATTAACAAAGACCCAATTTTGAATAAAGAGTGCGGAAAGTAAATGTCCTAATTATCTATTACAAGGCTTTGGGGCAATTACATTATATTTAAAACGAAAAATAAAGACAAACGCGCGAAAGGAAATTAGAATCGAAAGTGCGAGGGCGTTGGACCCTTTAAAGAAATTAAATATTGAAATTGAAAATTAATTAATGATTTAATAAGAAAAGAAGTTGTTTTTTTGTTTTTTTTGAGATTTAATGAAAATAAGGAAAATTAATTGAAATTAGAAATTAAAATAAAAGCCTAGTTCTAAGTTTGTTTTTAATTATTAAAGAAAAATGTTTAAGTTTTAACCTAATTTACCCTAATTAATTAATTGCATATTTATTTACAAGATAATTAATAATTAATAATGATAATAAGAAAAAATTAATTATTGAGAAAAAGAGTAAAATTCTAAAAACCTAATTTTTATGTATTTTAGTTATTTAAGAAAAAAAACATTAAAGTTAAACCTAAAATTAAACTAATTGATTTATTAAGATTTATTTACAAAACATTTAATGAATTAAAAACTAAATAAAACATATTTTTATTTTTCTTGATTTCTTATTTTTTTGGATTTTTATATTAAATGGTGAATTAAATAAAACAAAAGAAAAAAAACAATTAAAATAAAAAGAATAAAAGAAAATGAAAAAAGAAAATGTGATGCAAACCATGGGGGTGTTGGCCCTTTTTGGAGGTGCATTGCAAGAAAATAGGCCCTTTCAATTCCAGGCCCTTTGGACTTTGGTGGTTGCGTATGCGTCTGTTGACTAGCGTGCATGGTGGACTCCAGGTTCTGGCCTTTGGATGAGACTTACTGGGCGCGTGGCAAGCTAAGGCGTTGGGTGTATGGTGAGCCCTAGAGTGTGCACTGCATGGAAACATATGAAACAAAATAATAGAAATAATTTGTGGGGACCTGGGATTCGAACCCAGGTCCCAGTGATTACAAGACACGCTAGCCACCACTGAAGCATATTGACGCATTTGTTAATAACGTACAAAACAAATATTATATGAAAAGAAAACCAGTAATGCTGAAACACAAAAAATTGTGCGCGTGGATTCAAATACCCCAATGCCTGCTTGCCACGTCCATCGTCTTCTTCCCTTTCTGCAAAACAATAAACATATAACGGGGGTTTTAAACCCCCCCAAAACACAGTAAAAATAAAAATAGCGAACAGCTCATGCTTGCACATAAATTGAGCGCGAAGGTGTGATTTTGTTCGTCATGTTGCAACGATCCTGTTCATACTGATTTTAAGGTCTAATTTTGCCATATGCCTAAAGCCCCAATTTGAAGTTTCAGAAAACCTAGTTTTTGTCCATGGTAGATTCTGATTCAGGCGCCTATAATTCAACTGGATGGTACCAATAGCTTCAGAGAGTCCTCATTAGTGTAAATCAAACAAGAAAAATCAATAAAAGTGCATGAATCATGTTATGTATTTCTGGAAAAAAGGACAAACCGTATGGCTTCGTGTGAAGGGTTCTTTGCGCGTTTGGGCGTGATTTTGATTGCTAGAGTTTCCTTGGGATCTCAGGAAGGTGTTTGGATGGGAATGGGGACTTAAAAAGTGTTGTATGGAGGTTTTCAGTTTTTCTCTTTTGCTTCAAAAATTTGAAACGTGATTTGCAGTTTGGGAGCTTCTTAGGTCGTGTTCTTGCTTGTGATCACTTGCATATAGGTTAAGTAATGAGTCTTGATAAGAATTATGGCCAATAATGCAATGCATTCATGCTTAGGATTTTCCATAAACTCCATTGAAGCACTTTCCTTTCTTGAGCCAAAATTTGAATTTTTGCTTCTTTTAGCCTCTTGCACGAAATTGGAATGTCAATGATGATGTATCAAAGCAATTCAATACAAGAAATATCCCCTTAATTAACTTCTTTGATTTTATTTGATTTTAAATGATTTAAAATGAATTAAATCAAATAAAATTAAATAAAAATGAAAAAATTAATTTTAAATTTTGAAATAATTTGTGGGACACGTGGGAAGCATGGACAAGCTGAAACAAGTGGAAAAAGTGGGCCCCTTTTGTCAAAAATGAATTTTCAAGGATAATTGATTTTGGCCATTTCACATAAATTTCCCAACTTCTCCAATGCATATCTTGCTCAGTTTTGAAGTTATGAACATGTTCTTGGACATTTTGGAAAGGTCTTGAAGTCCTCTAACCAATGTCTTTGGTCCCATGTCATTTTCATTTACCAATCTCATGTTATGGTCTTTGACTTAAAGTCCCTTTTTGTTGACTTTTGAAAATGACCTATAATGTTGAAATTGATAACTTTTTGTGAGAGCATTTATTGGACTTGGAATGTGAAGATGAGTTGTAGGAAATGTCATCCCCTTCAAAATGAGCTTTGGATGGGATTTTTATGATGAACCATGAAAAAGTTATGCCTTGGTCAAGTTACAGTTGACTTTTCAACTATCCAAAAATAGAAACTTTTGCATCTTAATGATTTTTGAGCCATTCTTGTGAAATCATGGTCAAGTTTTGACCAAATGATGATTGTGGCTTCAAAATAAGATGTTGACAAAAAATTTTGACTTTTGACTGCCAAATGACCATTTTGCCCCTGCAGTTGATTGTGGAGCAATTAGGGTTTTTGACTGTGCAACTTGACCTTGTGAGCTTTGAAGCTTGACATGTAGGTGCTTGACAATGTGTATGAGCATATGTGACTTGATTGAGCCCTTGAAAACTTCAACTTCCTTGCAAGAACCAAAACCCTAGTTTGACTGGCTTAGGAGGATGGTTGACTGTGTAGCCCTTGAGTAGACTTTGGACCATTTGAGGTGATGCTTGTCAAAACTTTGAAGATTATGGGAGGGCAAATTTTGGGGTACAACAGTGTTGACCAAGCTGATGAGTCTTCCATGTTTCTCACTGAAAGAAGAGCTCTCGGGAATCCTAGATATAAGTTCCTTAAGCGGAGGAGGGATCCTTACAAGGCTGATCTGAATTGTCTTTCTGCAGATAGTTTCCATGTCCTACAAAACAAGAACAAAGATGAAGATTCGAACCCCTGAAATGGTTAGTCAATGCATATGATGCTGTATGATGTTATGATGCTATGATAAAACACACCACAAATATTCACAAGAAGCAAACATGATAAGGCACACAAGTCACACCACAACCCTTAGAGTTTAGGCCAGCATGGGGTCTAGGTATTACCCTCTTGAGGTTGGTGGGCTCAAAACCTGTCCTATCAGAAGTAACCGGGTTCTAAGGGTCCCAATATCATGGGATTGCTTTTTGTGTTCATCGTTTCGATTTAGCCACTGAACTGGCGACCGAAATATTCCAAGAAAACAACCCTCAATTGAGTGTAGTATCGAGTATCAACCAACCTCGGACTGCACCAAAGTCAGTTATCTCACTACCCTAAAGAGGCCAAGATGGTTAAATTAAGGTTCCTAAGGTCAGTTGATGCTTCACGACACCACGCGGCGGCCCCGTACTCTCCTTGACTGGACTCAAGGGTTACCGGTACTCACCAAAGTGCCACATCAACGTAGCAGACTGCTTCAACCATGTCGGTATACCCCGCACAGTTCCCTCACAACCTTGTTGCTACTTTCTAAGAAGGTATCCCCCATGTGATCGGTGGATCTGGAACTGACTGTTTAACGCTGGTTCGCGAAATGTCGCGGAAGCAAGAGTCGCCACCGTCTTTTATTTTCTCCAAATGGAAAGGACAAAAGTACAGAAAAATTCCTTATAGAGATTGCTCTCGGTTCGGGAGGTAGGTTATAGAAAGGGAAGGTGTTAGCACCCTTTCTATCCATGGTTATCCATGGGCTCTTAGATACTTGCTCACTTGTGTTTTCAAAAATGGTTTGTTTGCTTTTCAACTGTGGGTTTTAAAAAAGTTTCTTTGAAAATTTCAGTTCGACTCTTGTATCAGTCCTCAAGAGTGTTTGAAAAGTTGCTTTCGAAAGCTTTTTGAAAATGTGTTGGTGTGAAAAGTAGTTTTTGATTTGTTTTTGAAATTAGAGCAAGCATTAAGAGTCGTCTACCTACCCTAAGGAATTCGTCTGTGTAAATATCCTTTAAAGTAGTGCCATCCCACCATTGAGAGGTAGGTAGCACCACCGTTGGAGGTGTTCGGGTCAATTCCAGGTTCGGGACATGGTGATCACCAGAGCAATAGGAAGACACCTTAGAAGCTACCCTCATGCCAGGTTCCCGGATCATGAGGACTTACTAAGACATCCTCTACTTGACGATCACCTTTCGAGGCAAGGCAACAGTGAGGCGTACCCTAGGGGTGGTGTGTGCGATTTGTGTGTCGTTTTCATTTGTATTTATCTTGTCATGTTATTGGTGTTCTACGCTTGTTTTTATTTTTGTCCATACATTCTTTCATGCCATTATTTACAGTTAAAAATTGCGAGAAAAGTAAATTCTAAGCTATTACAAAAGGCGCGGGTCCACATCGCCAAAATTTCTCGAACCCGATTTGACAGAAAAATAAAGAAAGTAAAAGAAAATAAGGAATTAAAAGTGCGAGAAATTAATTACATGGCTTCGGGAGAGATACATAAATATTTAAACGAAATAAAATAAATATGCGAATAAGAATTAAATCGAAACGAGGGCGTTGGACCCTTTTTGCAAAATTAAACTAATGAGGAATTAATTAAAATTAAAAGAAAGAAAGAACTTGTTTTTTTGGTATTTTTTAGTATTTTAGGATTAAATATGAAAAAAGAATTAATTAAAATAAATACTAACCCTAATTCTAAGGGCTTTTAATTTATTAAGAAAACATTGAATTTTAACCTAAATTAACCCTAATTTTTATATACAAATTTAATTATAAAAATAAATATTTAATTATTTAATTATTTATGAAAGAAAAATAAAAAGGATGAAAAATTATTAATTAAACCCTATTTCTACATTTTTTATATTTTTGTTATGAAAATATTAAATTAAACCCTAATTTAAAACTAATTAATTTACATGCAAATTTATTCACAAGAAATATTAAAATAAAAAAATATTTATTATTTTTCTTGTCTTTTCTGATTTTTTTTTATGATTTTTATATTTTGTGAAAATAATAAATTAATTAAACACAATAATTAAAATAAAAATAGAAATAATGCAAAAGAAAATATTTAAAATGGCAAACCTAGGGGGTATCAGTCCCCAATGTGGAGGTATAGCCCAAGAATTTGAGCCCAAACAAGCCTGACCTTGTTGACTTTGGCACTAGCGTGTGATGCATTGACTAGGACTTATCATGTTCCTCAATTCTTGGCCTTTGATTGGATTCTATTGGACGCGTGGACGCTTGATTAGGAAGGTGTATGGTGGTCTCCAGTACGTGAAACTGCATGTGAAGATTAATTGAAAAATAATATTGAGATAGTGAAGACCTGGGGCTCGAACCCAGGTCATGGATGCTGCCAGCACATATGCCTTGCCACTGAACCAATTCACGCATTCTGATTATATTATACAAAAGAATCAATATAAAATAAAATAATGTTAGTGGGGCCTCCGCGCGCGAAAGTTTAAACAGGCCAACCATCTAATGCCACGATATCATCTTCTTCATGGATTTCGTTTTCCTGAAAATACAAAAGAAACAGGCAACGGTTTTCATGGTGTTCTCTTAGGCAGGTTATGGAAAAATAGCGAATAGCCCTGTGACGCTCATAAATTGAGCGCGAGGGTGTCGTCTTCTTCGTCCAAACGCATTGAATTCAATGGCTTTGGTCTCAGCCTCCAATTTTCCCTTATTTCAAAACCCCTAATTTGAAGCTTCCTGAACCCTAATGAACAACCATGGCATAATCGCGTATAATGCATAAAAATACAATCAAACATATGGGTTAGCTTCAGAATTGCATAAGGAGTATGAATCAATCATCAAAAATTATTAAAAGTGCATGAATCGAGATGCAAGATTATGAGATTTTTTGTGCACAGGTCCGATTCGTTGTACCAATTCTTGATGTTTTGATGAATGTTTTTGATTGGAAATCGTTCAGTGAACCTCCAGGAAGATGTTTGAACAGCTATTATGCCTTGAATCCCCCTGCAAAAGTGTTTTCAGTTTTGAATTTATTTGCAAAAATTTCAAGTTTGATGATGGGTTTTCTGCGCAGCTTAATGGTCATTCTCATTAGGTTTTCGTTCTATGCTTATGTATGAATATATTAGGTCAACAAACTTGATCAGAATCTCTTGCATTCATGGCTTTTGAGATTTGATTTTCAATCATATTTTTTTCAATCTTTTTCATGCAATTTTGTACCAATCATGATCCAATCAATCCAATTCCTTCCAAATCTGATCATGCACGAATCATTGAGCCTATTACATGTACAAAAAGATTTGATAAGTTAGGTTAAGTATTTTTCATATATTTAATTGATTTAAATGAATTATTATTAATAAAAATTCAAATAAATAAATAAAAAATGAATAAAACTTCCCTTTGGGCCAAGTGGTCGTGCACATGCTTGGGATGATGAATTGTGGAAGAAAAATGGGCCCATTAGCAATTTTAGGTCATTTGAATCAATGTTGACTTTTCAAAATATCCAAAAATTTCCCAACTTCCACAAGGCATAACTTGCTCAATTTTTAAGCTTTTATCATGTTCTTGGACATTTTGGAAAGGTCTTTGAGTCCTCTAACCAATATCTTTGGTCCCATGTCATTTTGATTTACCAATCTCAAGTTATGGCCTTTGACTTAAAGTCCCTTTTTGTTGACTTTTGAAAATGACCTATAATGTTGAAATTGATAACTTTTTGTGAGAGCATTTCTTGGACTTGAAGTATGAAGATGAGTTGTAGGAAATGTCTTTCTCTTAAAAATGAGCTTTGGATGGAATTTTTCTGATAATCCATGTGAAAGTTATGCCCTGGTCAATTTACAGTTGACTTTTCCAACTGTCCAAATAAGGAAACTTTTGCATCTTGATGATTTTTGAGCCAAGCTTTGAGAATCATGATCAAACATTTATCAAATGATGTTTGTGGCTTCAAAATGATATGTTGACCAAAAATTTGAACTTTTGACTGTCAAATGACCATTTTGCCCCTACAGTTGACTGTAGTGCAATTAGGGTTTTTGACTGTGCAATTTTGTGCTGAGAGCCTTGAAACTTTGTATGAGGATGCTTGACCATATTTATAGGCATTTGAGACTTGAATGGACCTTTGGAAACTTCATTTCCTTGATCAGAACCAAAACCATAATCTTGACTGCTTAGGAGGCCTTTGCACTGTGCAACCCTTGGGGAATTTTGAAGCATGACTTGGCAATTTCTTGAAGAATATGGGAGGGCAAATTTTGGGGTACAACAGTTGCCCCTGTTCAATCTTCTTGGACCTGAGGATGCAGATTGGCTGACGTGCCTTTCGTAATCCGAGGGTAGAAGATGATTGAACACTAGAGTGCCCAGAAATTTGCGCTCACATAGTGGAAATGGGCTTATAGATGCCATTTGGAGATTGATGGGGGATTATGGGCTTATAGATGCCATCTGGATGTTGATCGTATAAGAGATTCCTTAGCGGGAACCTGCATACCTGCAAAACAGAAAATGATTACCTGACACGTTGCAGGAGCTGATTTTCAGATGCTTGGTATAGATGTGTCCTGACTGGTTACAGGAGCTGGATCTGGAGCTTCAAATGGTGATGAATGAACCATGGATGGTTACTACCTTAGCATGAACAGTAAGAGAACCTTGGGTGACTTTAACTTCAACAACGCTCGTTGAGAAAATCTTGGTGGGAATTACCATCTTCGCAGGATCGGGAAGAGAACCATAGGAAATTATAATCTCAAAAGTGGCTGTTTGAGAAAAAACCTGGGTTGGAATTATCATCTCACGCACCGTCGGGGAGAGAACCATAGGAAATTATAACCTGAAATGGAATTATCATCTCACGCACCATCGGGGAGAGAACCATAGGAAATTATAATCTGAAATGGAATTATCATCTCACGCACCATCGGGGAGAGAACCATAGGAAATTATAATCTGAAATGGAATTATCATCTCACGCACCGTCGGGGAGAGAACCATAGGAAATTATAATCTGAAATGGAATTATCATCTCACGCACCGTCGGGGAGAGAACCATAGGAAATTATAACCTGAAATGGAATTATCATCTCACGCACCGTCGGGGAGAGAACCATAGGAAATTATAACCTGAAATGGAATTATCATCTCACGCACCGTCGGGGAGAGAACCATAGGAAATTATAACCTGAAATGGAATTATCACCTCGCGCACCGTCGGGGAGGGAACCATAGGAAATTATAACCTGAAATGGAATTATCACCTCACGCACCGTCGGGGAGGGAACCATAGGAAATTATAATCTGAAATGGAATTATCACCTCACGCACCGTCGGGGAGGGAACCATAGGAAATTATAATCTGAAATGGAATTATCACCTCACGCACCGTCGGGGAGGGAACCATAGGAAATTATAATCTCAAAAGCGGACGTTTGAGAAAAACCTAGAATACTTCTACTGAGTCTTCATCAGAAAAATCTGTTGGGAGTCGATTTAGCTGGACTAGAGAAGGCCTTGGACTGGATAAGAAATCTTTGGAGTCGATTAACTGAACCGGTCTAGGTCTTGAAATATGATTGAGAATTTAACTGCATCTTTCCTGAAAGGTAGAGGTCAGTCATATGCCATGCATGATATGGACCAAGCAATGATGTTCTCAACATAAATGAGATTTGTATGATATGATGCGTACATGCATGCTATAATGATGTATGTGATGTTTTTAGGAATGTATTTTCGTCTAGGAAAGTAAATCCTTGACGGGTGCCGGGAAGTCACTCCTGGGATGATGTTTGAAGAAAGCTTTCGCTTCCGCTGGATATGATAGTTGCAAGAATACCGGTAGGAGAAGATAACTCCGTTGAGGAATAAACTTGGCAAATGGAAGATTCTGCGGGGAGAAAAATACTCTAGCGACCATGCTGGGAAGCAATACTCTGTGGGGATAGAGATACTTTGCTGAGTTGAAAATAGCTTGCTGGGGATATCTTTGCTGTGTTGGAAGTATTGATTGGACTTCGCTGGGGATAAGAAAGAACTGTGTTGACGACGACCTTTCCATGGCTTTTGGCTGAGGATAACCCAGTTATATCCTGGTAAGGAAATAACTCTTTGAATAAAGCCGGGCGACGCGTTCGTGCTCTGCGAGGGATAAGCTTCCAGAATCTACTGGGGATAAGCTTACTGCTTGGGGGTATGAATTCCAACTTTCATGGGGACCTAGATTGGACTCTCCTGGGGAGGTTTTGAACTGCGAGGGAAGTGATTCCTTTGAATATTTGATGTACCGCCGGGGAACAATCTTTAGACCAAGACTGCCGGGGATGCTTGTTATGAGTATGTACATTGCTGCTGGGGAAGTATTGAGATCTACTGGAGGATACTCAACTTCCTTAAGTTTGATAGCTTTGCTTGGAGAAGAATGCACTGACTGCTGACTTACTCTCTGGGGAATTAAGATGTACTGGTCATGTTCTTTAGTTGAACCTACCTTGGTACCTTGGAGGATAGAACAATTAGATTGCTTAGACAACTCTTTATTGCCCCTGTTTCTAGTATCACCTGTAATTAATCCTTTGTTTCGTGTGCAAATATTTATGAGCTAGAAAATTATTGTCAATGCATATATCACAAATTGAACCTTGGACGTTCTCCGCAAAACAAAACAGAAAAAGAAAAACAATTGGCATTTTTAACTGAAAAGTATATTTGTATTGATTTTTGAATGGCTTGAAAATAGGCGTTTTGTGTACAAGAGGCTGACGTCCTAGTAAGAGAACGCCGCCGAACAAAAGAGTTTATACAAATTTTGTACAAAAGAAAATAAAACAGCTGTGTGAAATATGAATGATCCCACTGGGTTTCAACTCTGCTATTACCTTTATAACTCTGAGCGTCTCATCACTTGATGACCTTGGTTAAAGGTGAAGCTGACTGATCGATGCCGTCTGAACTTGATATAGATACCGGATTCTGGATGCAAGGTGATCCAATGAGACATAGTATTACGCTTTTATCCCTAATTTTTGCCTGGACCGCCCTTTCGGGTTTTCAGTCCACCGGGATACCCATTTTTGCCCAAGCCGCCTTTTCAGGTTTTCGACTTGCCGGGTGTACAGATTTTTTCATTTTCATCCCTTCATTTTGCCCGAACCCTTTTGGTTCGCCGGGAAGCCCTAATTTTTGCCCAGGCATGTCAGCCTAGCGGGTCTTTTTTTATGCGTAGTATCTTTTTACTATGTCTGCATTGGCGGGGTGAGGAAGGTTGTCACCATCCATATTGGTTAGAATCATGGCTCCTCCTGAGAACACATGTTTAACCACAAATGGCCCTTCGTACGTAGGGGTCCATTTGCCCCTGGGATCACTCTGAGGAAGGATGATTCTCTTGATTACCAGATCCCCAACTTGATATTCCTGTGGTCTGACCTTTTTGTTAAATGCCCTGATCATTCGTTTCTGATACGTCTGACCGTGACAGATATCAGCAAGTCTCTTTTCATCAATAAGGTTGAGTTGATCAAGTCGTGTCTGGATCCAATCATCCTCGTTCAGATTTGCATCCTTCATTATCCGGAGAGAGGGTATTTGCACTTCGATCGGTAAGACTGCCTCCATGCCATAAACCAGAGAGAAAGGAGTTGCCCCGGTTGACGTCCTGGCTGAGGTACGGTACCCATGTAGAGCGAACGGTAACATCTCGTGCCAATCTTTATAGGTCACTGTCATCTTCTGCACGATTTTCTTGATGTTCTTATTTGCTGCTTCTACAGCCCCATTCATCTTCGGTCTGTAAGAAGAAGAATTGTGGTGCTGTATCTTGAACTGATCGCAGAGCTCAGTGATCATCTTATTGTTCAGATTGGTACCGTTGTCTGTAATAATCCTTTCAGGGACGCCGTATCGACAGATCAGATTATGCCGAATGAACCGTGCCACAACAGTCTTGGTTACCGTAGCATAGGATGCTGCTTCGACCCACTTCGTGAAATAATCAATCGCTACCAGGATGAAGCGATGCCCATTAGATGCCGTAGGTTTAATCTCGCTGATCATGTCTATGCCCCACATTGCAAACGGCCAAGGCGCGGTCAGAACATTGAGGGGAACTGGAGGAACATGCACCTTGTCTGCATAAATCTGGCACTTGTGGCATGTCCTGGAATGTTGGTAGCAGTCAGCTTCCATTGTGGACCAGTAATATCCTGTCCGTAGGATTTTCTTAGCCATAGTGTGTCCACTGGAATGTGTACCAAAGGTCCCTTCATGTAGCTCTTCCATGATTCTTTCTGCTTCAGTTTTATCCACACAACACAGTAGGGTTGAATCATGGTTTCGCTTGTACAAGATGCCGTTGCTAAGGAAGAACTTTGCTGCGAATCTCCTTAAGAACTTCTTATCATTGATAGAGGCACCTTCAGGGTATTCCTGAGTTTCCAGATATCTCTTCACCTCATGGTACCAAGGCTTCTCAGTCACCAATTCAGTCTCGAGATCGCAACAGTATGCCGGTTCGTCCAGTTTCCAGATGATGATCCGGGGAGCCTCATTATCCCATTTAACCTTGAACATAGAAGACATTGTAGCTAACGCGTCCGCCAACTGATTCTCTTCTCTTGGAAAGTGCTCAAAGGTTATCTCTGTGAAATGGGGGATCAGGGTCAACACACATTCTCTGTAAGGAATAAGATTTGGATGTTTCGTATCCCACTCTCCTTTGATCTGATTGATCACCAGAGCGGAATCTCCGAAGACACTCAGAAACTTGATCCTTAGGTCGATCGCAGCTTGAAGACCCATGATGCACGCCTCATACTCCGCCATGTTGTTGGTACAGTTGAAACATAGTCGAGCAGTGAGTGGAGTATGAGTACCTTGAGGTGATATGATTATGGCGCCGATACCGTTACCCAAAGCATTGGAGGCTCCGTCAAAGTGCATAGACCATCGGGATCCTTCCTCAGGTCCTTCATCCGGTCCAGGTACTTCACAATCTGTTACTATCATGATGCTTTCATCCGGGAACTCGAAGTTCATTGACTGATAATCGTCGACGGCCTGATGTGCCAAGTGGTCTGCCAATACACTTCCCTTGATGGCTTTCTGGGTTGTGTACTGAATGTCGTATTCCGTCAAGATCATTTGCCATCTTGCAATTCTCCCAGACAGGGCAGGCTTTTCAAATATGTACTTTATAGGATCCATCTTGGAGATCAACAAAGTAGTGTGAGTCAGCATATACTGTCTCAGCCGGCGAGCAGCCCATACCAAAGCGCAGCAAGTTTTCTCAAGCAGTGAGTATCGGGTCTCACAGTCGGTAAACTTTTTGCTAAGGTAATAAATGGCATGCTCTTTTCGGCCAGACTCGTCATGCTGCCCCAACACACACCCCATTGAGTTGTCAAGCATTGTCAGATATAGTATCAGAGGTCTCCCTTCAACCGGTGGCATAAGGATGGGTGGTTCTTGGAGATACTCTTTGATTCTGTCAAAAGCAACCTGACATTCATCATTCCAACGTACTACCTGATCTTTCTTCAACAGCTTGAAGATTGGTTCACAGGTAGCAGTTAGGTGTGAGATGAATCGAGCAATGTAATTCAGGCGTCCTAGAAAGCCTCTGACTTCCTTCTCTGTCTTAGGAACTGGCATCTCTTGAATAGCTTTGACCTTAGCGGGGTCCACTTGAATTCCTTTGTCGCTTACCACGAAGCCTAGCAACTTCCCCGATCTTACCCCGAAGGTGCACTTGTTCGGGTTCAGCCTCAGCTTGTACAGTTTCAACCGGTCAAACAACTTCTGCAGATGATCTAGGTGCTCTTCCTCAGTCTGGGACCTTGCGATCATGTCGTCAACATACACTTCTATCTCATGATGAATCATGTCATGAAATAAAGCAACCATGGCACGTTGGTAGGTTGCCCCAGCATTCTTCAACCCGAATGGCATGACCTTGTAACAGAAGGTGCCCCACTGAGTAACAAATGTAGTCTTTTCCATGTCTTCAGGTGCCATCTTGATCTGATTGTAACCTGAGAAACCATCCATGAAAGAGAACACCTTGTGCTGAGCTGTATTATCAACAAGGACATCAATGTGAGGTAAAGGGAAGTCATCCTTGGGGCTGGCCCTGTTCAGATCCCTGTAGTCGACACACATTCTGACCTTACCGTCTTTCTTTGGTACCGGCACCACATTAGCAACCCACTGAGGGTAAGAAGTCACTGCAAGGAACCCAGCGTCAAACTGTTTCATGACCTCGGCTTTAATCTTCTCAGACATCTCTGGACGCATACGGCGGACCTTTTGCTTCACCGGAGGGCAGTCTTCCTTAGTTGGCAAGTGATGGACCACAATATCGGTATCCAACCCGGGCATGTCTTCGTAGGACCAGGCAAAGATCTCCATATAATCATGCAGCATTTGAGTCAACCGTTGTTTTACGCTGAGCTCTAGGTTGGCACCAATCTTTACCTCTTTCCTGTCTTCTTCAGTACCCAAGTTTATGGTTTCCACTGGCTCTTCATGGGGTTGAATTGCCCTCTCTTCCTGAAGCAACAGTCTTGCAAGCTCGCCAGGCACTTCGCAATCATCTTCACCTTCGTCTTCGGCTAAGTTGATCGGATTTTCGAAGTCATAACTGGCAGTAGCAGGGTTGTTATCAGTGAGATCCATAGTGGATTGAAACCTGTATGAGTGAGTGTGTGTGTAAATACATCCGTTTTGAAATATATGTAAAGGAAAGAAAGACAAAAAAGGAGCATAAGATTTGTAATGCGAGAAAACGTCCAAGATTTTCATTCATGATATATGAAATGACAATTTATATGCCCTCACAAATGAAACCACGGTGCCTCGGGTAAGACACTGGGCCATAGAGTTTATTTATTGTTTATTACAAAATAACGAAACAAAGAAATTTATTACTGCGTCACAAAGGTAACAGGAGTATGGTCTTTGGCAATCCAATTGGTCAATCCGCCTTCAGTCGTTGGATAGATCCAGCTATTAAACTCTGCTTCATCCACTTCATTGTCTTCCCCAACAGCATTCACTCCTGGATTTGTAATGAATACAGGAGGTCTTCCGATCTTCACTTTCCTCATAGCTTTCTGACCCTCTGCAGTAAAGCCCAGCCCAAATTTATCAGTCTTCTGTGTAAAGTCTGGAAGTCTGCCCCAGTTGGCACACTCACCTTTCTGAACCATAGCCCGGGCATCCCTCAGGGAGGCCATCTTCAAAGGAACACTTTCTTCCGCTGCTGTTTCTGCTGCTGCTGCAATTGGAAGCACCTCCTCGAAATGCTGAAAGGGGGTTTCAATAAACTCCCCGTCCATCTCAATGTATCTGAAAGAGTTCAGGTGGCTTACCATATACTCCTCCTCTCCCTGCACAGTGACGATCTTCCCTCTGACAGGGTACTTCAGCTTCTGGTGCAAGGTAGAGGTCACTGCCCCTGCCTTATGTATCCAAGGTCAACCCAATAGACAAGAGTAAGATGGACGGATATCCATCACATAAAATGTAGAGTCAAACACCTGAGAGCCCACACGAATCGGAATGTCGACCTCTCCATGAACCATCCTCTTTGAACCATCAAAGGCCCTGACGATGATATTACTGGGTTTCAATTCCAAGCCTTCACAATCTAAACGGTCCAAAGCATTCTTGGGCAGCACATTCAAAGAAGAACCAGTATCCACCAATACATATGCCAGAGTAGTGCCCCTGCATTCGATAGAGACATGCAGGGCATCATTGTGGTCTCTTCCCTTCGCGGTCAGGTCAGCATCTGAGAAACCCAAGCCATTGTCTGCTGTCAGATTTGCCACGCAATCAGTGAACTGGACTGCAGATGTCTCATGTGGCACATGAGCCGTCTGGAGGAACGAGATTAAGGCCTTAGCATGGGCCTCTGAACACAGCAATAAGGAGAGCATGGAGATTTTAGAAGGCGTGTGCCCCAGCTGTTCCACAACATTAAAGTCACTCTTCTTTATAATTTTTAAAATCTCCTCCATTTCTTGTCGGGAGGCCTCAGCAGTTACAGGTACAGGTGCCTCCATCTGGGCAGGCTCAACTTCAATTCCTTTGCCCCGAGCATTGGATGACTCGGCAGCAGGGGAAACAACTTGATCAGCAATAGGAACAGGTACACTTGTAGGAGTTATAAGGAGTGGTCTTCGAGCAGCAGGCGGTGCAATATCAGGCGAGAAGAGCCTGCCACTGCGGGTAACCTTGGCTGGGCCAGTGATGTCACAGATGCTGGCGCCGGCATTGAACTCTTGTTTAATCCCATTTACATACACATCTGCCCCATAATGCCAGGGGACAGCTTTATCAGATACATAGGGCAGGGGCCCCGGAACAGTGATAACAACAGGTGCAACAGTCATGATTTGAATGGGCTTCTTCGGGAGAGCCTTGATTGGATTATTGAATATGGTAACCACAGAAACTTCTTCCACCGGAACCAACTGAACAGCAGACTTCTTAAACAGAA
This sequence comes from Vicia faba, assembly GCA_948472305.1. Taxonomy (NCBI): domain Eukaryota; kingdom Viridiplantae; phylum Streptophyta; class Magnoliopsida; order Fabales; family Fabaceae; genus Vicia; species Vicia faba. Next base: position 63,321,484 of record OX451738.1, on the reverse strand, counting down.
TCTCCTTGCTATCCATTAGGCTTTGGATGCCTAACTTCAGCAAGGGACAACCAGATAGGGACACAGCACAGAACAGGCAACCCTCACTGCAACCCGGAAATAAACCGGCCAGCAGCAGGTTCTTCTTGACAGTCTTCAGAGGAGTGGCTAGATCATCCACAGAAACAGCATAAACATCTTCGTCAACTGCGTTTACCCCATGCTGAGGCAAAGGAGCATTAACCACATTTGGCCTCTCAGGCGCTTCAAACTGTATCTCCTTTGCGTCGATAAGGTCTTGCACCTTACTCCTTAATGCCCAACAGTCATCAGTAGAATGCCCCGGACTATCAGAATGGTAAGCACAACGAGCATTCGGGTTGTACTTAGGAGATGCAGTATTTGGAAACTTTGGAGCCTCTCTGACAGTCACTAGGTTGGTTGAGAGCAACTGTGGCAGGATCTGCGATAAGGTCATGCTTAACCGGGTGAACTCTCTCCGGGGTCTATCAGCCCTTTGAGGATTGGCCGGCCGAGGAGCGGCAGCAGGCTTGGCAATCGTTACCGCACTGACAGATTGGCGGCACTCAGGTCTTTCTGATCTCCGGGAACCATATACGGCACTTGCCTCCTTCTTGAAGGGTTTCTTCTCAGAACTAGACGATGCACCCTTCGGAATCTTACCAGACTTTAACCCAGCCTCAATTCTCTCTCCAGTCAGAATCAAATCAGTGAACCCTGCAGACGAATTCCCGATAAGATGGTTGAAAAACGGCCCAGATAGGGTCCCCAAGAACATGTCTACCAACTCCCTATCAGTCAACGGAGGCTGCACCCTGCCAGCCAGGTCTCTCCACTTCTGATCGTACTCCTTAAAACCTTCACTTGAACCTAACGACATACCCTGGAGTTGGGTACGAGTAGGGGCAAGGTCGACATTATATTGATACTGCTTATAGAAAGCAGTAGCCAACTCCTCCCAGTTACGAACCTTGGTCCCATCCAGCTGATAGAACCATTCGAGATGAGTCCCTGAAAGACTCTCCTGGAAGAAGTGGATCCATAAATTCTTATCCGCTGAGTACGGTTGGATTTTCCGAACATAGGACCTGAGATGTAGCTTGGGACAAGACGCCCCGTCATACTTAGCGAAAGATGGTGCTTTGAACTTATGAGGAATAATCACACCAGTAGACAAACCCAGATCTCCGAAATCCAGCCCAGGTACCTGTTGAATCTCCATAGAATTCAACCTATCCTCCAGTTGCTTGTATCTGTCTTCTGCAGGAGGGTACTGCTCTTCATCAAAATCAGTCTCGTTGTCGGAGACTACCGGACTAGGAACCCTTGCTTCTGCCTGAGGAGTACTCTTGCCAACAGAAGAACCAGCCTCTTCCTGCTGCAGAGCATTGCCAAACCTTCGGCCCGAGTTGAACAGAATAGTTCTTCTCTTCTTCTTCTTCTTCTCCTTCTTCAGGAGCATAGCCTTCAGCTCTTCTTGGCCTTGAGCCAAACCCTTGATTAATTCCTGAAACTGCGCATTCTGCGCCTGAAGAGCCTTGATGGATGTCTCAGTTGATGACGAGTCGGGATTCATGATGCTGAAATAAATAGCGAAGAACTGTAAGCAACCTGAAAAGAGGAAAAACCTGCTATGCACATGATGTATGAAATGCGTATGAATTATGTTTTCAAAGACAATCGGGAATCAACTTTGTAAACAAAAAGGAACACACTTCATTAGATTCAACTTTGAAACTGAAATTATTCAAGAGGTTGCCCTTAGGCGTTACATGAAAGGAAATACTGAAAAGGAAATAAAACTGTAAAAGCACATCTGGAGCTCCTTATTGATCCCATGGTCTACTCTTCTCAGTACGGATGTAGGCATTCAGAGCTCTCTCATTCTCCAACTGTTTTGTTGGCTTCTGGATCTTTGATTCCTGCTCGTTGAACTTTTCCCGGTAAGAATCCTGCTCTTCTCGTAGTTGCGACCAAGATCTCTTCAATGTCTCATAATCAGTAGGTATCTGAGGAGGAAGGACATTTGGAGGAACACCATCTTTGTCAGGACACTCAAGAATGACGGGTCTGACAGCTTCATACGGCATACCTAACTTCTGAGCACGGATGCGAACCCATTTGTAGTAGGCTTCCATAGGTAAAGAGGTCTTTGGCCCTAACTCTTGTGGGTCAGCTTTATGAACTTTGTCCCAAGCCTTGATGAACCTACGACGCAGCTCGTCACTATCCACCTGAAATTCAAAACTGATGTGAGGCACCAACATCTCATAGGGACCTGCTCTTCTTGCTCTTCCAAACTGACGGAGTGCTAGACATGGATTGTAAGAGATCCCTCCTTGGGTACCAATCAGAGGAACATTAGGGTATTCCCCGCATCGATCAATAATAGCTATCTCATCCAAACCTCTGCAAGTCCAAATGATGTCTTTATCGGTGAGAGACATTAACCTATGAGCCCAACCTCTTCCTTCTTGATTCTTCAGTACGAACTTAGGGAGGTGCGAAATAAACCACCTCACCAACAAAGGGATACAACACCATAGGGTTCCTCGTCTTCGGGTAGTACGGGCATGGAGTTGTTGCAAGATGTCACCCAAGAGAGTGGGCACAGGATTCTGAGACATAAAGATCCTTATGGCAGTGACATCGATGAAATTGTCAGGATTAGGAAACAGGACTAACCCATAAATTAGGAGAGCCAAGATGTCTTCATATGCCCTAAAGTCCAGGTCACTCCAGAAACTGTTAGCTTTACCAATCAGAAACTTGGCCAAGAAACCCTTAACTCCGCTTCTAGTCACCCAGTTGTCTGTTACCTCTTGATGGGTCAAAGGAAGAACTGCAACAACATCCTCAAGCCTGAGGGTCTTTTCCCAACCAGTAAAGGGAGTCTGATCCAAGATAGGGATACCAAGCAAATCAGAGAACTCTTCCAGGGTAGGGACCAGCTGGAAGTCTTGAAAGGTGAAGCACTGGTACAGAGGGTCATAGAACTGGGTCAGAACACTCATCAACTGTTGATCCCGCTTTGCAGTGACTAAACTGAGAAGAGAACCATGCCTCTGAATGAAGGAAGTGGTATTTGGAATTCTGCTAACCAACTCATCAAGCAACTCAGGTGAACGAACAAAGTTGAACCGGATAGTATTCCTTCGCACAGGCATCATGGTGTCCTACAAAACAGAGCAAAGGTGAAACCCTCTTGTCTTTGAAATGGTCAGTCCTTATGCAGGATGCATGCAATGCTCATGATGCTATGATGTTATGATAAAGCACACCACATATAGATACAAAGGCAAACATGGTAAGGCACACAAGTCACACAAGGCAAGCCCCTAAAGTTTAGGCCAGCATGAGGTCTAGGTACTACCCTCTTTCAGTTTGTTGGTTCATACCTGTCCTAATCAAAAGTAACCGGGTTCTTAGAGGATCCCAATATCATTGACTACCCTCAATCGGTCATAACTCCAGCATCGCAATCTTTTCTTGCGGCCAGAACCATCACGAGAGTTTAGCCTCAATGGGCGTAGCATACTGCTACAATTCTAAAGGCCAAGTTGTGTCAATTAAGGTTCTAAGGTTGTTGGTGCTTAATGACTCCTTAGAAGACCCATATTCTCCTCGTTGCGACACAAGGGATATCAGTACAGACCAAGGTGCCACACCAACGTAGCCACTGCTTCACCTGTATCGGTCTACGCCGGACAGGTCCCTCACAGCTTATGCTACCTAAACAGGGTATCCCCAGATCCGGGTTAGGATCTATGCAACTCCGATGCAACCCACAATTTAAAGCACACAAGAAAAACAATTGAAAACACAGTTATGAACTAGCCCTAAGGTACACCTCACTTTAAGTTTAGTCCCCAGCAGAGTCGCCAGTTCTGTGATCGGTGGATCTGGAACTGACTGTTTAACGCTGGTTCGCGAAATGTCGCGGAAGCAAGAGTCGCCACCGTCTTTTATTTTCTCCAAATGGAAAGGACAAAAGCACAGAAAAATTCCTTATAGAGATTGCTCTCGGTTCGGGAGGTAGGTTATAGAAAGGGAAGGTGTTAGCACCCTTTCTATCCATGGTTATCCATGGGCTCTTAGATACTTGCTCACTTGTGTTTTCAAAAATGGTTTGTTTGCTTTTCAACTGTGGGTTTTAAAAAAGTTTCTTTGAAAATTTCAGTTCGACTCTTGTATCAGTCCTCAAGAGTGTTTGAAAAGTTGCTTTCGAAAGCTTTTTGAAAATGTGTTGGTGTGAAAAGTAGTTTTTGATTTGTTTTTGAAATTAGAGCAAGCATTAAGAGTCGTCTACCTACCCTAAGGAATTCGTCTGTGTAAATATCCTTTAAAGTAGTGCCATCCCACCATTGAGAGGTAGGTAGCACCACCGTTGGAGGTGTTCGGGTCAATTCGAGGTTCGGGACATGGTGATTACCAGAGCAATAGGAAGACACCTTAGAAGCTACCCTCATGCCAGGTTCCCGGATCATGAGGACTTACTAAGACATCCTCTACTTGACGATCACCTTTCGAGGCAAGGCAACAGTGAGGCGTACCCTAGGGGTGGTGTGTGCGATTTGTGTGTCGTTTTCATTTGTATTTATCTTGTCATGTTATTGGTGTTCTACGCTTGTTTTTATTTTTGTCCATACATTCTTTCATGCCATTATTTACAGTTAAAAATTGCGAGAAAAGTAAATTCTAAGCTATTACAAAAGGCGCGGGTCCACATCGCCAAAATTTCTCGAACCCGATTTGACAGAAAAATAAAGAAAGTAAAAGAAAATAAGGAATTAAAAGTGCGAGAAATTAATTACATGGCTTCGGGAGAGATACATAAATATTTAAACGAAATAAAATAAATATGCGAATAAGAATTAAATCGAAACGAGGGCGTTGGACCCTTTTTGCAAAATTAAACTAATGAGGAATTAATTAAAATTAAAAGAAAGAAAGAACTTGTTTTTTTGGTATTTTTTAGTATTTTAGGATTTAATATGAAAAAAGAATTAATTAAAATAAATACTAACCCTAATTCTAAGGGCTTTTAATTTATTAAGAAAACATTGAATTTTAACCTAAATTAACCCTAATTTTTATATACAAATTTAATTATAAAAATAAATATTTAATTATTTAATTATTTATGAAAGAAAAATAAAAAGGATGAAAAATTATTAATTAAACCCTATTTCTACATTTTTTAGATTTTTGTTATGAAAATATTAAATTAAACCCTAATTTAAAACTAATTAATTTACATGCAAATTTATTCACAAGAAATATTAAAATAAAAAAATATTTATTATTTTTCTTGTCTTTTCTGATTTTTTTTTATGATTTTTATATTTTGTGAAAATAATAAATTAATTAAACACAATAATTAAAATAAAAATAGAAATAATGCAAAAGAAAATATTTAAAATGGCAAACCTAGGGGGGTATCAGTCCCCAATGTGGAGGTATAGCCCAAGAATTTGAGCCCAAACAAGCCTGACCTTGTTGACTTTGGCACTAGCGTGTGATGCATTGACTAGGACTTATCATGTTCCTCAATTCTTGGCCTTTGATTGGATTCTATTGGACGCGTGGACGCTTGATTAGGAAGGTGTATGGTGGTCTCCAGTACGTGAAACTGCATGTGAAGATTAATTGAAAAATAATATTGAGATAGTGAAGACCTGGGGCTCGAACCCAGGTCATGGATGCTGCCAGCACATATGCCTTGCCACTGAACCAATTCACGCATTCTGATTATATTATACAAAAGAATCAATATAAAATAAAATAATGTTAGTGGGGCCTCCGCGCGCGAAAGTTTAAACAGGCCAACCATCTAATGCCACGATATCATCTTCTTCATGGATTTCGTTTTCCTGAAAATACAAAAGAAACAGGCAACGGTTTTCATGGTGTTCTCTTAGGCAGGTTATGGAAAAATAGCGAATAGCCCTGTGACGCTCATAAATTGAGCGCGAGGGTGTCGTCTTCTTCGTCCAAACGCATTGAATTCAATGGCTTTGGTCTCAGCCTCCAATTTTCCCTTATTTCAAAACCCCTAATTTGAAGCTTCCTGAACCCTAATGAACAACCATGGCATAATCGCGTATAATGCATAAAAATACAATCAAACATATGGGTTAGCTTCAGAATTGCATAAGGAGTATGAATCAATCATCAAAAATTATTAAAAGTGCATGAATCGAGATGCAAGATTATGAGATTTTTTGTGCACAGGTCCGGTTCGTTGTACCAATTCTTGATGTTTTGATGAATGTTTTTGATTGGAAATCGTTCAGTGAACCTCCAGGAAGATGTTTGAACAGCTATTATGCCTTGAATCCCCCTGCAAAAGTGTTTTCAGTTTTGAATTTATTTGCAAAAATTTCAAGTTTGATGATGGGTTTTCTGCGCAGCTTAATGGTCATTCTCATTAGGTTTTCGTTCTATGCTTATGTATGAATATATTAGGTCAACAAACTTGATCAGAATCTCTTGCATTCATGGCTTTTGAGATTTGATTTTCAATCATATTTTTTTCAATCTTTTTCATGCAATTTTGTACCAATCATGATCCAATCAATCCAATTCCTTCCAAATCTGATCATGCACGAATCATTGAGCCTATTACATGTACAAAAAGATTTGATAAGTTAGGTTAAGTATTTTTCATATATTTAATTGATTTAAATGAATTATTATTAATAAAAATTCAAATAAATAAATAAAAAATGAATAAAACTTCCCTTTGGGCCAAGTGGTCGTGCACATGCTTGGGATGATGAATTGTGGAAGAAAAATGGGCCCATTAGCAATTTTAGGTCATTTGAATCAATGTTGACTTTTCAAAATATCCAAAAATTTCCCAACTTCCACAAGGCATAACTTGCTCAATTTTTAAGCTTTTCTCATGTTCTTGGACATTTTGGAAAGGTCTTTGAGTCCTCTAACCAATATCTTTGGTCCCATGTCATTTTGATTTACCAATCTCAAGTTATGGCCTTTGAATTAAAGTCCCTTTTTGTTGACTTTTGAAAATGACCTATAATGTTGAAATTGATAACTTTTTGTGAGAGAATTTCTTGGACTTGAAGTATGAAGATGAGTTGTAGGAAATGTCGTTCTCTTAAAAATGAGCTTTGGATGGAATTTTTCTGATAATCCATGTGAAAGTTATGCCCTGGTCAATTTACAGTTGACTTTTCCAGCTGTCCAAATAAGGAAACTTTTGCATCTTGATGATTTTTGAGCCAAGCTTTGAGAATCATGATCAAACATTGATCAAATGATGTTTGTGGCTTCAAAATGATATGTTGACCAAAAATTTGAACTTTTGACTGTCAAATGACCATTTTGCCCCTACAGTTGACTGTAGTGCAATTAGGGTTTTTGACTGTGCAATTTTGTGCTGAGAGCCTTGAAACTTTGTATGAGGATGCTTGACCATATTTATAGGCATGTGAGACTTGAATGGACATTTGGAAACTTCATTTCCTTGATCAGAACCAAAACCCTAATCTTGACTGCTTATGAGGCCTTTGCACTGTGCAACCCTTGGGGAATTTTGAAGCATGACTTGGCAATTTCTTGAAGAATATGGGAGGGCAAATTTTGGGGTACAACACCCCAGATCCAGGTTAGGATCTATAGCACTCCCGAGACAATACCCACAATAATAAAGCAAACAGTTCAGACAATTGAAAACACAAGTGATCTTAGTCCTAAGGTACACCTCACTTTTAATCGTCCCCAGCAGAGTCGCCAGTTCTGTGATCGGTGGATTTAGAACTGAATGTTTAACGCTGGTTCGCGAAATGTTACGGAAGCAAGATTCGCCACCGTCTTTTATTTTCTCCAACATGGACAGGACAAAAGCACAACAAAATTCCTTATGAGATTATCTCTCGGTTCGGGAGGTAGATTTATAGAAAGGGAAGGTGTTAGCACCCTTTCTATCCATGGTTATTCATGGGCTCTTAGATACTTGATCATTGTGTTTTCAAAATGTTTGTTTACTTTTCAAGTGTGCGTGGGTTTGAAAAAGTTTCGTTTAAAGATTTCTGAATAACTCTTGTATCTGTCCTCAAGAGTGTTTGAAAAATTATTTTGAAAGCTTTTTGAAAGTGTCGGTGTGAAAAGGTTTTTCATTTGTTTTTTGAATAGAGCAAGTATCTATGAGTCATCTACCTACCCTAAGGAATTAGGCTGTGTAAATGTCCTTAAGGTAGTGCCATCCCACCATTGAGAGATAGGTAGCACCACCGTTGGAGGTGTTCGGGTCAATTCGAGTTTGGGGACAGTGTGGTCACCGAAGCAACAGTTAGGACACCTTAGAAGCTACCCTTATGTCCTTGATCCTTTTTTTTATTCCGAGGCAACCGTTTCGAGGCAACTGTTTCGAGGCAACTGTTTCGAGGCAACTGGATCATGGACATAAGGACTTACTAAAACGTCCTATACTTGACGACCACGTTTCAAAGGCAACAAGTGAGGCGTACCCTAGAAGTGGTGTGTGAATTTGTGTGTTATTTTCATGTTAAGTTTATCTTTGATCATGGTATTGTGAGCTACGCTTGTTTTTAATTAACCATACATTCTTTCATGCAAGTTAGAATTTAAGAGTGCGGAAATTTAAATGCGGAAAGATAAAACTACGCTATTACAAGGCGCGGGTCTATACATCGCCAAAATACAAAGACCCGTTTGATAAAAATGCGGAAAGTAAAAAGACCTAATTACTATTACAATCCTTGAGCAGTTACATAATATTCAAAAAGAAAATAATGCGCGCAATAGAAATCGAAGTTGAACGTCCAAAGGTTTTGACCCTTTTGAAATTAAATTGAATTAAAAGCTAATTAATTATTTAATTAAATAAAAGAAATTGTTTTTTTATGTTTTTTTGGTATTTATGAAAATAAAGAAAATTAAAATTAGAAGGAAACCCTAGTTCTAAATATTTTAATTATTAATAAAAAGAAATATTAAAGTTACTCTAATTTACTAATTAATTAATATACATGTTTATTTACAAAAATAAATAGTAATTATAATAATAAATAATGAGAAAAATAATTAATTAAGAAAAGGATGAAAAATGTCAAAAAAACCCTAAGTTTAGATTTTTTTATTTATTAAGAAAAGGATTAAAGTTTAAAACCTAAATTAACTAAATTAATTATTAAAATTTATTTACAAAAATAAATTAATGAGTAAATTAATAAATAATTAACATATTTTGTATTTTTCTGTTTTTATTATGGAAAGAATTATTTTATGGAATTAAAGAAAACAATTAAAACAATCAAAACAATTTAAACAAAATTAGAATTAAAAAGGTGCAAACCAGGGGGTATCAGGCCCAGAATGGAGGTGTGATTTGAGAAATTCAGGTCCATCAGCCAAAGGCCTTGTTGACTTTCCACGCTTGTGTGTATGTCCATTGACTGAGCCCTACCATGGAATTCATTCAGTGGCCCTTGGATTGAACCCTGAAGCCACTTGGCAAGCACAGGCATGAGCGTGTATGGTAGGCCATGGAATGAGTGCTACACTAGAACACATTGAAACAAAAATTATTAAGCATATGGGGGGACCTGGGAATCGAACCCAGGTCCTTATACCCGCAAGACACCTCATCAACCAACTGAGCTATTGCGTGCGTTTGTTATATGGATAGACAAAAAATATAATATACAAAAACATTGGATAGTAGTATAAGACAAAAAATTACGCGCCAGATTTGAATCTCCCAATAGCATCAGGCCACGTCCATCTTCTTCCTTGTTTTCCATGCAATTATAAAACAAATAGCGGGGGTTTTAAACCCCCACTAAGTGCAACAATGGATAATAGCGAATATAAGAGGAGGGAATATAAATTGAGCGCGAATAGTTCATTGGATCCGTCTTGCTGCAACGATTCTATCCATATAGGTTTGGGAGTCTAATTTTTCCATACAAGGAAAGCCCTATTTTGGAGCTTCTGAAACCCTAGGTTTCATCAATGGTGGATTTGGCTACAGGCAGTGTTAGTCTAATTAAATGTTACCAATCGCTTCAGAAAGATGTTAGTAGCATAAATCAACAATCAAAACACATGAATGATGCGTGAAAATTAAAAATCGATTATGGACATTTTTGTGAAAAACGCGATGATGTTCTACCGTTTCTTTGAGTATGGAGGCTTGTTCTTGATTGTAATAGACTCCTAGCAATGTCAGGAACGTAATGGAAAAAGGTTTTAAGCCTTGAATCGCCCTGCAAATATGAAATCAGTTTCAAGCTTTTTGTGGAAATTTTGCAATTTTGTTATGGCTTCTTAGCAGCTTTTTCGTGTATGTCTACATTAGGTTAGGTCTTGCATAAGTATATGAACGATTCTAGGTCAAAAAACAAGCCCATAAGTCCATGAATTGATAATTTCAATATTTGATTTTTATCATATCTTTTTCAATCTTTTTTTCATGGAAACCCTTGCCAATCATGGAAAATCTTCTCTTTTTGAATGTGAAACGACTTGCCAGCTTGCCCTAGTATGATTGGCTGCATAAAAAGATTTGAAAAGCATTATTTGATATTTTTCTACAATTAAAATTAATTAAATGAATTAATAAGAATAAAAATTCAATTAATTAATTAAAAATAAGAAAATAAATCCTTTTAAGTTCAATGGGTCGTGCATAGGCTTTGGGTAATGATTCAAGGAAGAATTTGAGGCCCATTAGCAATTTTGAAGTGTTTTAGGCAAAGTTGACTTTTCAAAATTCCCAAAAATTTCCCAACTTCTCCAATGCATATCTTGCTCAATTTTGAAGCTATGATCATGTTCTTGGACATTTTGGAAAGGTCTTGAAGTCCTCTAACCAATGCCTTTGGTCCCATGTCATTTTGATTTACCAATCTCAAGTTATGGTCTTTGACTTAAAGTGCCTTTTTGTTGACTTTTGAAAATGACCTATAATGTTGAAATTGATAACTTTTTGTGAGAGCATTTATTGGACTTTAAGTGTGAAGATGAGTTGTAGGAAATGTCATCCTCTTCAAAATGAGCTTTGGATGGGATTTTTATGATGAACCATGAAGAAGTTATGCCTTGGTCAATTTGCAGTTGACTTTTCAGTTGTCCAAAAATAGAAACTTTTGCATCTTGAGACTTTTTGAACCATGCTTTGAAGAATCATGATCAAGAATTGATCAAATGATGTTTGTGGCTTCAAAATAAGATGTTTACCAAAATTTTTGACTTTTGACTGTTAAATGACCATTTTGCCCCTACAGTTGACTTGTGGAGCATTTAGGGTTTTTGACTGTGCAACTTGATGCTGTGAGTCTTGAAACTTGACATATGGATGCTTAACAATGTATGTAGGCATATGGGACTTGATTGGACCCTTGGAAACCTCAATTTCTTTGCAAGAACCAAAACCCTAATTTTGACTGTGTTGGGAGGCAATTGGACTGTGCAACCTTTGAGAGATTTTGAAGCTTGATCTTGCCAAATCTTGAAGAATATGGGAGGGCAAATTTTGGGGTACAACAGTAATGAACAATAAATTGAAACTTTATGGCCCAGTGTCTTACCCGGGGCACCGTTGGCTTCATTTGTGAGGGCTTATTACTTGTCATTTCCATATATCATGAATAAAGACATTGGACGTTTTTCGCATTTCAAATCTCGTGCTCCCTTTCTTTCTTTCTTTATATATTGCAAAACAGCTGTATTTACACACACTCACTCATACAAGTTCCAATCCACTCAGGATCTCACTGGTAACGACTCTGCTACTGCCAGTTATGACTTCGAAAATCCGATCAACTTAGCTGAAGACGAAGGTGAAGATGATTGTGAAGTGCCTGGTGAGCTTGCAAGACTGCTACTCCAGGAAGAGAGGGCCATTTAGCCACATGAAGAGCCATTGGAAACGGTAAATCTGGGTACTGAGACAGATAGAAAGGAAGTTAAGATTGGTGCCAACCTGGAGCTCAGTGTGAAACAACGGTTGATTCAGATGTTGCATGATTATGTGGAAATCTTCGCCTGGTCTTACGAAGACATGCCTGGGTTGGATACTGACATTGTGGTTCATCACCTACCTACCAAGGAAGACTGCCCTTCGGTTAAACAAAAGGTCCGCCGCATGCGTCCAGAGATGTCCGAGAAGATCAAAGCCGAGGTTATGAAACAATTTGATGCCGGGTTTCTAGCAGTGACTTCTTACCCTCAATGGGTTACCAACGTGGTTCCAGTGCCGAAGAAAGATGGTAAGGTCAGAATGTGTGTCGATTACAGGTATTTGAACAGGGCCAGCCCCAAGGATGATTTCCCCCTTCCTCACATTGACGTTCTGGTTGACAATACTACTCAGCACAAGGTGTTCTCCTTCATGGACGGCTTTTCAGGTTATAATCAGATCAAGATGGCTCCTGAAGATATGGAAAAGACTACCTTTGTTACTCAGTGGGGCACCTTTTGCTACAAGGTCATGCCATTTGGGTTGAAAAATGCTGGGGCAACCTACCAACGTGCCATGGTTGCTTTGTTTCATGACATGATCCATCATGAGATTGAAGTGTATGTCGACAACATGATTGCAAGGTCCCAAACTGAGGAGGAGCACCTTGACCATCTACAGAAGTTGTTTGACCGTCTGAAATTGTACAAGCTGAGGTTGAATCCAAACAAGTGCACCTTTGGGGTAAGATCTGGAAAGTTGCTAGGATTCGTCGTGAGCGACAAAGGTATTCAAGTGGACCCTGCCAAGGTTAAAGCCATACAAGAGATGCCAGTTCCCAAGACAGAGAAAGAAGTCAGAGGCTTTCTAGGACGTCTGAATTACATTTCCCGATTCATCTCGCACCTAACTGCTACCTGTGAACCAATCTTCAAGCTGCTGAAGAAAGATCAGGTAGTACGTTGGAACGATGAATGTCAGGCCGCTTTCAACAGAATCAAAGAGTATCTCCAAGAACCACCCATTCTGATGCCACCGGTTGAAGGGAGACCTCTAATATTATACCTGACAGTACTTGACAACTCAATGGGGTGTGTGCTGGGGCAGCATGACGAGTCTGGCCGAAAAGAGCACGCTATTTATTACCTTAGCAAAAAGTTTACCGACTGTGAGACCCGATACTCACTGCTCGAGAAAACTTGCTGCGCTTTGGTATGGGCTGCTCGCCGGCTGAGACAGTATATGCTGACTCACACTACTTTGTTGATTTCAAAGATGGATCCAATAAAGTACATATTCGAAAAGCCTGCTCTGTCGGGAAGAATAGCAAGATGGCAGATGATCTTGACAGAATACGACATCCAGTACACGACTCAGAAAGCTATCAAAGGAAGTGTATTGGCAGACCATTTGGCACACCAGGCAGTAGACGACTACCAATCAATGAACTTTGAGTTTCCTGACGAGAGCATCATGGTAGTGACCGATTGTGAAGTACCTGGACCGGATGAAGGACCTGAGGAAGGATCCCGATGGTCTATGCACTTTGACGGAGCCTCCAACGCTTTGGGTAACGGCATCGACGCTGTGATCATATCCCCCAAAGGCACTCATACTCCACTCACTGCCCGACTATGTTTCAACTGCACCAACAACATGGCGGAGTATGAGGCATGCATCATGGGTCTTCAAGCTGCAATTGACCTAAGGATCAAGTTTCTGAGTGTCTTCGGAGATTCCTCTATCGTGATCAATCAGATCAAAGGCGAGTGGGATACGAAACACCCAAATCTTATTCCTTATAAAGAATGTGTGTTGACATTGACCCCCCATTTCACAGAGATAACTTTTGAACATTTCCCAAGAGAGGAGAATCAGTTGGCGGACGCGTTAGCTACGATGTCTTCCATGTTCAAAGTCAAGTGGGACAATGAGGCTCCCCGGATCATTATCTGGAAACTGGACGAACCTGCATACTGCTGTGATCTTGAGGCTGAGATAGTAACTGAAAAACCCATGTATCATGAGGTGAAGAGATATCTGGAAGCTCAAGAATACCCTGAGGGTGCATCTGTCAACGACAAGAAGTTTCTGAGAAGGTTCGCAACAAAGTTCTTCCTCAGCAACAACATTATGTACAAGCGAAACCATGATTCAACCTTATTGCGTTGTGTGGATAAAGCTGAAGCAGAAAGGATCATGGCAGAGCTGCATGAAGGTACCTTCGGAACACATTCCAGTGGACACACTATGGAAAAGAAAATCCTTCGGGCAGGATATTTCTGGTCCACAATGGAGGCCGACTGTTACCAACATTCTCGGACATGTCACAAGTGCCAGATATATGCAGATAAGGTGCACATTCCTCCAGTTCCTCTGAATGTCTTGACAGCACCTTGGCCTTTTGCAATGTGGGGCATTGACATGATCGGCGAGATTAAACCTACGGCATCCAACGGACATCGCTTCATCCTGGTGGCGATTGATTAATTTACAAAATGGGTTGAAGCAGCTTCCTACGCTACAGTAACCAAGAACGTCGTGGCACGGTTCATTCGACACAACCTTATCTGTCGATACAGCGTCCCGGAAAGGATCATTACGGACAATGGTACCAATCTTAATAACAAGATGATCACTGAGCTCTGCGAGCAGTTCAAGATACAGCACCACAACTCTTCTCCCTACCGGCCGAAGATGAATGGGGCTGTAGAAGCAGCTAATAAGAATATCAAAAAGATTGTGCAGAAGATGACGGTGACCTATAAAGATTGGCACGAGATGTTATCGTTTGCTCTTCACGGGTACCGTACCTCAGCAAGAACGTCAACCGGGGCAACTCCTTTTTCCTTGGTCTATGGCATGGAGGCAGTCTTGCCGATTTAAGTCCAGATACCCTCTCTCCGGATAATGAAGGATGCAGATTTGAGCGAAGATGACTAGATCCAGACCCGACTTGATCAGTTAAACCTAATTGACGAAAAGAGACTCACCACTATCTGTCATGGTCAGACGTACCAAAAACGGATGATCAGGGCATTTAACAAGAAAGTCAGACCACAAGAGTATCAAGTTGGGGACCTGGTAATCAAACGCATCATTCTTCCTCAAAGTGATCCCAGGGGAAAATGGACCCCCACATACGAAGGGCCATTTGTGGTTAAACATGTGTTCTCAGGAGGAGCCATGATTCTAACCACCATGGATGGTGACGACCTTCCTCACCCTGCCAATGCAGACATAGTAAAAAGATACTACGCATGATAAAAGACCCGCTAGGTTGACATACCTAGGCAAAAATTAGGGCTTCCCGGCGAACCAAAAGGGTTCGGGAAAAATGAGGGATGAAATAAAAAAAATCTGTACACCCGACAAGTCGAAAATCTGAAAAGGCGGCTTGGGCAAAAATGGGTATCCCGGTGGACTGAAAACCCAAAAGGGCGGTCCAGGCAAAAGTTAGGGATTAAAGCGTAATACTATGTCTCATTGGATCACCTTGCATCCAGAATCCGGTATCAACATCAGGTTCAGACGGCATCGATCAATCAGCTTCATCTTCAACCGAGCAGCCAAGTGATGAGACGCTCGAAGATATAAAGGCGATAGCAGAATTGGAACCCAGTGGGATTACTCTTTTCACATAGCTGTTTTGTTTTCCCTTTTCGTAAAATTGTATGAACTCTGTTGTTCGGCGGCGTTCTCTTACTAGAACGTCAGCCTCTTGTACATAAACGCCTATTTACAGGTAAATTCAAAAATCAATACAAATTCACTTTTCAGACCAATTGCCAATTGTTTTTCCTTTTCTGTTTTGTTTTGCGAAGAACGTCCAATGTTCGATTGTGATATATGCATTTGACACTAATTGCTAACTCATAAATATTTGAATGCAAAACAAAGGATTAATTACAGGTAACATTAGAAACAGGGGCAATAATGAGTTGTCAAAGCAGTCTAATTGCTTTGTCCACCAAGGTACTAAGGTAAGTTCGGTTGAAGAACGCAACCCAAATACCTTCACTCCCCGCCGAGTAAGACAAGATTCAACAATTCTCCCCAAGCAGTTGGCCTCCCATCCGCCATGAAAAGGCACCGTATCTCCAGCAAGTCAGCAACACTCTCCCCAAGCAGAGTTAGCCTACTGTCAGCCTTAAGGAAGTTGGATTATCCCCCGAAGATCTCAACATTCTCCAATGGAGTATACAAACATTCCATAACAAGCATCCCCGATAATCTTGATCTCAAATTGTTCCCCGGCGGAATACCGGACATCCAGTGGAGCCATTTCCCCAGTCCAATCTGAAAAGTTTCCCCAGGAAAGTGGAATCCATATCCCCAGCAGGTCTTGAAGCTTATCCCCAGTAGATTCTGGAAGCTTGTCACCCGCATAGCACGAACGCGTCTCCCGGACTTTTTATTCAAAGGTTATTTCCCCACAAGGATATAACTGGGTTATCCTCAGCTAGTTGCCACGGAAAGATCGTCCCCGACGAAGTCTTCCTATCCCCAGCAGAGTTCATCAAATCTTCCAACAGAGCTCAACAATGGCATCCCCAGCGGAGTTATCATCAACCTCAGCAAAGTACATCTCTTCCCCACAGAGAATTACCCGCAGAGTAATCTACTCGCCAAGTTTATTCCCCAACGGAGTCATCTTCTCCTACCGGTATACTTGCAACCGTCATCCCCAGCGGAAACAAAAAGCTCCACCCCTCAACATCAGCCCAGGAGTTAACTTCCCGGCACCCGTCAAGGATTTGTTTTCCTAGACAAAAATACATTCATGAACATCATATCTTCATACATTATAGCATGCACATACGCATCACGAACATACAATCTCATTTATTTTGAGAACATCACGCATCTCATACATCATGACATCGCATACAACTAACCTTTTGTCTTTTCAGGACAAAGGTCAGTACAAAGATGATTAATATCAACTGTCGCAACTAAAGATCCGATTCCTGTATCTTGCCAGGGTGTATCTGTTGATGACTAATTCCAGACTCGATTCCTGTATCCTGCCAGGGCACGTCTGAAGAGTTCGAAGATCCGATTCCTGTATCTTGCCAGGGTGTATCTGTTGACGACTAATTCCGGACTCGATTCCTGTATCTTGCCAGGGCACGTCTGAAGAGTTCGAAGATCCGATTCCTGTATCTTGCCAGGGTGTATCTGTTGACGACTAATTCCGGACTCGATTCATGTATCTTGCCAGGGCACGTCTGAAGAGTTCGAAGATCTGATTCCTGTATCTTGCCAGGGTGTATCTGTTGACGACTAATTCCAGACTCGATTCCTGTATCCTGCCAGGGCACGTCTGAAGAGTTTGAAGATCCGATTCCTGTATCTTGCCAGGGTGTATCTGTTGACGACTAATTCCAGACTCGATTCCTGTATCTTGCCAGGGCACGTCTGAAGAGTTCGAATATCCGATTCCTGTATCTTGCCAGGGTGTATCTGTTGACGACTAATTCCAGACTCGATTGCTCTATCCTGCTAGGGCACGTCTGAAGAGTTTGAAGATCCGATTCCTGTATCTTGCCAGGGTGTATTTGTTGACGACTAATTCCAGACTCGATTCATGTATCCTGCCAAGGCACGTCTGAAGAGTTTGAAGATCCGATTCCTGTATCTTGCCAGGGTGTATCTGTTGACGACTATTTCCATATTCAATTCCTGTATCTAGCCAGGGCACATCTGTGAGTAACTGATTGAAGATTCGATACCTGTATCCAGCCAGGGCACATCTACATAAAGAGTTTGAAGATCAACACCGGTAACAGGACAGGTAATTATCTTTCTTTCTCAGGAACGCAAGTTTCTCGCTAAGGAATCTCTTACGCGATCGACACCTAGATGGCATCTATAAGCCCATCCACATACCAACAGTTCCAAATGGCATCTATAAGCCCATTCCCGACAAAGTTCTGTCACACTTCCAGATGGCATCTATAAGCCCATCCTCCTATCCATCAGTCTCCAAATGGCATCTATAAGACCATTCCCTACATCGCACTACTGATACTCTACTATGCGAGTGCAAATTTCTGGGCACTCTAGTGTTCAATCATCTTCCACCTTCAGATTACAAAAGGCACGCCAGCCAATCTACATCCTCAGGTCTAAGAAGATTGAACAGGGGCAACTGTTGTACCCCAAAATTTGCCCTCCCATATTCTTCAAGATTTGGCAAGATCATGGTTCAAAATCTCTCAAGGGTTGCACAGTCCAATTGCCTCCTAACAACAGTCAAAATTAGGGTTTTGGTTCCTGCAAAGAAAATGAGGTTTTCAAGGGTCCAATCAAGTCCCACATGCCCATATACATTGTCAAGCATCCATATGTCAAGTTTCAAGACTCACAGCATCAAATTGCACAGTCAAAAACCCTAATTGCTCCACAGTCAACTGCAGGGGCAAAATGGTCATTTGACAGTCAAAAGTCAAAAATTTTGGTCAACATATTATTTTTAAGCCACAATCATCATTTGATCAATGCTTGATCATTATTCTCAAAGCATGGCCCAAAAAGTCTCAAGATGCAAAAGTTTCCATTTTTGGACAGTTGAAAAAGTCAACTGCAAATTGACCAGGGCATAACTTCCTCATGGTTTATCATAAAAATCCCATCCAAAGATCATTTTTAATGGGATGACATTTCCTACAACTCATCTTCACATTCCAAGTGCAATAAATGCTCTCACAAAAAGTTATCAATTTCAACATTATAGGTCAATTTCAAAAGTCAACAAAAAGGAACTTTAAGTCAAAGATCATAACTTGAGATTGGTAAATCAAAATTACATGGGACCAAAGGCATTGGTTTTAGGACTTCAAGACCTTTCCAAAATGTCCAAGAACATGATCATAGCTTCAAAATTGAGCAAGATATGCATTGGAGAAGTTGGGAAATTTTTGGGAATTTTGAAAAGTCAACTTTGCCTAAAACACTTCAAATTTGCTAATGGGCCTCAAATTCTTCCTTGAATCATTACCCAAAGCCTATGCACGACCCATTGAGCTTAAAAGGATTTATTTTCTTATTTTTAATTAATTAATTGAATTTTTATTCTTATTAATTCATTTAATTAGTTTTAATTGTAGAAAAATATCAAATAATGCTTTTTCAAATCTTTTTGTGCAGCAAATATACTCCAAATATGCTAAAGATTTCGTGCATCAATCAACAAGACAAGATCTTCCATAATTGGCAAAGTTTCATTGAAAAAAAGATTGAAATTTCATGATTGAAAATCAAATATTCAAATCATAAATTCATGGATCCATGGGCTTGTTTTTGACCTAGTTTGCTTCACATACTTATGCATAACCTAACCCTATTCAGAGATACACGAAAAAGCTGCTGAGAATAGAGAACCAATTTGCAAAAATTCCAAGAAAATTGTGAAACTGATCTCATAGTTGCAGGACGTTTCAAAGCCTAAAAAGTATTCTAACACGTTGCTGGACCTTCCAGGAGTCTTTTGGCATCAAGAATCAATCCTAATACGTGAAGAATCCAAGAACCTAGGCCACACGGTTTGTCTTGTTTTTCAATCTTGCATAACACGATTCATGTGCTTTTAATCTGTTTTCTTGCTTGATTCATACTAATAGGTACCTCCTGAAGCGATTGGTATAAGTTAATTGGACTAACACTGCCTGAATCCAAATTCACCATGGACGAAAATTAGGTTTTCTGAAGCTTGCATTCGGGGCTTTAGGCATAGGGAAAAATTGGACTACGTCATGGCCATGGTTGAATTCGTCAAGGCCAGACGAATTTAACCAACCGCTCGCGCTCAATTTATATGTCCTCCTCTTCTATTCGCTATTATTCATTGTTCCACTTAGTGGGGGTTTAAAACCCCCGCTATCTTGTTCATGTTGCAGGTACAGACGAAGATGAAGACAGGCGTGGCATCATGCTATTGGCTTGTTCAAATGTTAGTGCGTTTTTCAAACGTTTCAGCATAACTGACCTTTTTTATATATTATATTTTCTATCCATTATGTATACAAACAAACGCAATAGCTCAGCTGGTTGGCAACGTGTCCCTCAAGCGTTGGGACCTGGGTTCGATTCCCAGGTCCCCCCACATAATTCTTAATTTTTGTTTCAATGTATTCTAGTGCAGCACTCATTCCATGGCCTACCATGAGTCCCACGCCTATGCTTGCCAAGTGGCCCTGATGAGCAATCCAATGGTCAGAAGGTGGATTCCATGGTGCACTCCAGTCAACCATCATGCATACAATCAGAAAGTCAACGAGGCCTTTGTCTTAATGGGCCTGAATTACTTTCAAACACCTCTATTCTGGGCCTGATACCCCCTTTGGTTTGCATCTTTTTTATTTTATTTGATTTTCTTTTCTAATTCTTTTTAATGTTTTAATTGTTTTTCACCATAAAATAATTTTCATAATAAAAAAATCAGAAACCAAAAAAATGTTTTATATTTAATTATATTTAATTTCACCATTAAAATATTTTTGTAAATAAATTTCAATAACTAACTTAGTTAAATTAGGTTTCAATTTTGACACT
Organism: Vicia faba; assembly: GCA_948472305.1. NCBI lineage: Eukaryota > Viridiplantae > Streptophyta > Magnoliopsida > Fabales > Fabaceae > Vicia > Vicia faba. Next base: position 63,300,978 of record OX451738.1, on the reverse strand, counting down.
TTCCTTAATAAATAAAAAATGCATAGAATTAGGTTTTTGACATTTTATCTTTTTCTTAATTAATTTTTCCTCATTATTTATTATTATTATTAATCATTATTTTTGTAAATAAATATGTAAATTAACTAATTAGTTTAAATTAGGTTAACTTTAATATTTTCTTAAATAATTAAAATAACTTAGAATTAAGGTTTCTCTTGATTTTAATTTTCCTTATTTTCATAAATACCAAAAACATAAAAAACACACTTTCTTTCCTTTAATTAAATAATAAGTAGACTTTAATTTAATTTAATTTTTCAAAAGGGTCAAAACCCACGGACTTTCAGTTTTAATTCCTTTCGCGCATTTATTTTCTTATTAAATATTATGTAACTGCTCAAAGATGTAATAGTAATTAGGTTTATCGCTGTTGTACCCCAAAATTTGTCCTCCCATATTCTTCAAGGTTTGCTAAGATCATGCTTCAAAATCTCCCAAGGGTTGCACAGTCCAATTGCCTCCTAACAGTCAAAAATTAGGGTTTTGGTTCTGGCAGAGCAATTGAAGTTTCCAAGGGTCCAATCAAGTCCCACATGCCTATAAACATTGTCAAGCATCCATATGCCAAGTTTCAAGACTCATAGCACAAAATTGCACAATCAAAAACCCTAATTGCTTCACTGTCAACTGCAGGGGCGAAAGGGTCATTTGACAATCAAAAGTCAAAATTTTTGGTCAACATCTTATTTTGAAGCCACAAACATCATTTGATCAATTCTTGATCATGATTCTCAAGGCATGGCTCAAAAAGTCTCAAGATGCAAAAGTTTCTATTTTTGGACAGTTGAAAAAGTCAACTGCAAATTGACCAGGGCACAACTTCCACCTGGTTTATCAGAAAAATTCCATCCAAAGCTCATTTTTAAGAGAATGACATTTCCTACAACTCCTCTTCACACTTCAAGTCCAAGAAATGCTCTCACAAAAAGTTATCAATCTCAACATTATAGGTCATTTTCAAAAGTCAACAAAAAGGGACTTTAAGTCAAAGACCATAACTTGAGATTGGTAAATCAAAATGACATGGTACCAAAGGCATTGGTTAGAGGACTTCAAGACCTTTCCAAAATGTCCAAGAACATGATCAAAGCTTAAAAATTGAGCAAGATATGCCTTGTGTAAGTTGGGAAATTTTTGGGAATGTTGAAAAGTCAACTTTGCTTCAAATGCATCAAAATTGCTAATGGGTCTTATTTTCTTCCATGAATCATCACCCAAAAGCTATGCACGACCCATTGACATCCAAGGGAGTTATTTCATCATTTTTTATTAATTATTTGAATTTTTAGTATTATTAATTCACTTAATTAAAATTAAATATGAGAAAAATACAAAATAATGCTTTTAAATCTTTTTGATGTAGCAAATCCAACTAAGGCAAGGTGGCAATTCGTTTCATGTCCAAAAAAGGCAAATCTTCCATAATTGGCATGTTCTTCATGACAAAAGATTGAAAAGATATAAGGAAAATCAAATATTCAAAATCATTGAATACAAGGCTTTGGGCTTGGATTGTTAACCTAATTCACTCACTTACATATGCAGAACAATAACCTAATGCATAACACAAGAAAGCTGCGCTGCAAAACACAAGAACAAATTTGCATTTTTCACAAAAAACTTCAAAACTGTTTTCATAGATAGAGCTCCTTTCAAGGCCTAAAAAGTATTCCAAACGATTGCTGGAACCTTCCTGAATGTGACTCAATACTTTTCCAGTCTCCATACATCCAGAAGTGGTAGAATGACTTTACCCCGTTCATGAAATTGTTCACATTCGTATTTTGATTTACACGCATTTTCCATACATTTGAATGTTTGATTTACACTAACATGATGATTTTGAAGCCATTGATGTTCTCCAATTGAATTAATATCACCTGTATCCAAAGTTGCCATGGAAATTTTCTAGGGTTGCAGAAGCTGTGAATTGGGGTTTCCTTCATCTGGAAAAATTGGACCACGAGACCAATACCATTGAAACCAGGACCTTCCAACAAATAGAAATTAACCCTCGCGCCCTTTTTCTTTTTCACTATATGCTGTTCGCTATTTTTCGCAGGTTTGACTTAGTGGGGGTTTAAAACCCCCGCTATCTATTTTATTTACAGAAGAAAAAGGAGGACGAAGCTTAGGTGTCCACGCGTGAATGGTGCATTCAAATCATTGGCGCGTTTTTTCGTTTGTTCCAGGATAATTGCACTTTTTGCATATATTGATCAGTGTCCACTAAGTTAACAAATGAACGCGTTTGGCTTGGTGGAAGATGACTTGGCTAGCAGGTATTGGGACCTGGGTTCGATTCCCAGGTCCCCCACTTCCTCAACATTATTTTTCTTAATGCGTTTCCATGCAGCTTCTCATCTAAGGACCACCATACAACTCCAGCTCCTGCTTGCCACGCGCCCAGAAGCCTCAATCTGAGGGCCATCATGTGAATTCCATCATACGCATTGGTCAACTGCTTCCCACTCAATCAGAGAAGTCAAACAGGGCTTGTTCCATTGGGCCAAAATGCTCACAATATACCTCCAAATTGGCCAGAAAACCCCCTATGGTTTGCATATTTCCTTTTTTTTTCTAATTCTCTTTTTTTTCTTTTATTTGATTAATTGCTTTTATTTAATTCCATAAAATTAATTTTCATAATACAAAATACAAAAAAAAAAATCAGAAATCATAAAATAAAAAAATATGTTTATTTAATTTTTAATTCATAAATAGTTTTGTAAATAAATCTTTTAATAAATCAATTTAGTAAAATTAGGTTTTATTTTAATCTTTTTTTTCTTAAATAACTAAAATATATAAAAATTAGGTTTTTTAGCATTTTACTTTTTTTTCTCAATAATTAAATTTTTCTTCTTCTTATTATTAACTATTAATTTATTTTTGTAAATAAACTTGTAATTAAATAATTTGAGTAAATTAGGTTTAAACTTTAATTCTTTTCCTTAAATAATTAAAAACATGTAGAATTAGGGTTTCTTTTCTTTTTAATTTTCTTTATACAAAAAAACATAAAAAAATCATTTCTTTTCTTTATTTAATAATTAATTAATTTGTAATTTCAATTCAATTTCTTTAAAGGGTCCAACGCCCTCGCACTCGATTCTAATTTCCTTTCGCACATTTATTTTTATTTCCTTTTTAAATCTTATGTAATTGCCCCAAAGCTTTGTAATAGATAATTAGGACATTTACTTTCCGCATTTTTATTCAAAATCGGGTCTTTTGTTTAATTTGGCGATGTATGGACCCGCGCCTTGTAATAGCGTAGGACCTTTATTTTTCCGCATTTTAATTCCCGCACCCTTTAAACTGCTAATCACATGAAATAATGTATGCCCAAATAAAAACAATGCGTAGCTCACCAAATGCATGACAAGACAAATAATATCTGAAAATGACACACAATTCACACACCACTCCTAGGGTACGCCTCACTGTTGCCTTGCCCCTCGAAACGTGGTCGTCGAGTATAGGACGTTTTAGTAAGTCCTCATGTCCATGAACATGGCATGGGGGTAGCTTTTAAGGTGTCCTCCTATTGCTCTGGTGACCACACTGTCCCTAATCCTCGAATTGACCCGAACACCTCCAACGGTGGTGCTACCTACCTCTCAATGGTGGGATGGCACTACCTTAAGGACATTTACACAGACTAATTCCTTAGGGTAGGTAGATGACTCGTAGATACTTTCTCTAATTCAAAACAAATCAAAAACTTCTTTTCACACTGACACTTTGCAAAAAGCTTTCAAAAGCAATTTTTCAAACACTCTTGAGGACTAATACAAGAGTCAATCTGAAACTTTTAAAGAAACTTTTTTAAACTCACTCACAATTGAAAAGCAAACACATTTTAAAAACACAATGAGCAAGTACCTAAGAGCCCATGGATAACCATGGATAGAAAGGGTGCTAACACCTTCCCTTTCTATAAATCTACCTCCCGAACCGAGAGCTAATCTCAATAAGGAATTTTTCTGTGCTTTTATCCTTTCCATGTTGGAGAAAATAAAAGACGGTGGAGAATCTTGCTTACCGCGACATTTCGCGAAACCAGCGTTAAACAGTCAGTTCCAGATCCACCGATCACAATCACTTCCCTTTTACTTTCCGCATCTTTATCAAAAACGGGTCTTTGTACTTTGGCGATGTATAGACCCACGCCTTGTAATAACATAGCTTTTATCTTTCCGCTTTTAACTTTCCGCACTCTTAAATTCTAACTTTGTATGAAAGAATGTATGCTAATTAAAAACAAGCGTAGCTCACAATGCCATGATCAAAGATAACTGTTAAACTGGAAACAACACACAAATACACACACCACTTCTAGGGTACGCCCCACTTGTTGCCTTCGAAACGTGGTCGTCAAGTATATGACGTTTTAGTAAGTCCTTATGTCCAAGATCCAGTTGCCTCGGAATAGTTGCCTCGAAACGGTTGCCTCGGATTAAAAAAGGATCAAGGACATAAGGGTAGCTTCTAAGGTGTCCTACCGTTGCTTCGGTGACCACATTATCCCTACACTCGAATTGACCCAAACACCTCCAACGGTGGTGCTACCTACCTCTCAATGGTGGGATGGCACTACCTTAAGGACTTCTACACAGCTTAATTCCTTAGGGTAGGTAGATGACTCATGGATACTTGCTCTTTTCAAAAACAAATCAAAAACCTTTTCACACTGACACTTTCAAAAGGCTTTCAAAACAATTTTTCAAACACTCTTGAGGACTGATACAAGAGTTATTCAGAAATCTTTCAATGAAACTTTTGCAAAACCCACTCACATTTTGAAAAGCAAACATTTTGAAAACATAAGAGCAAGTACCTAAGAGCCCATGGATAACCATGGATAGAAAGGGTGCTAACACCTTCCCTTTCTATAAATCTACCTCCCGAACCGAGAAACTATCTCATAAGGAATTTTGCTGTGCTTTTGTCCTGTCCATGTTGGAGAAAATAAAAGACGGTGGCGACTCTTGCTTCCGCGACATTTCGCGAACCAGCTACAAACAGTCAGTTCTATTTCCACCGATCACACTGGCCCTATTCAAATCCCTGTAGTCAACACACATTCAGACCTTACCATCTTTCTTCGGCACCGGAACCACGTTGGCAACCCACTGAGGGTAAGAAGTCACTGCTAGAAACCCGGCGTCAAATTGTTTCATAACCCCATCTTTGATCTTCCCGGACATTCCTGGACGCATACGATGGACCTTTTGTTTAACCGGAGGGCAGTATTCCTTGGTAGGCAGGTGATGAACCACAATGTCAGTATCCAACCCAGGCATGTCTTCGTAGGACCAGGAAAAGATTTCCACGTAATCATGCAACATCTGAATCAGCCGCTGTTTCACACTACGCTCCAGGTTGGCACTAATCTTGACTTCCTTTCTGTCTGTCTCAGTACCCAGATTTACCGTTTCCACTGGCTCTTCATGTGGCTGAATGGCCCTCTCTTCCTGGAGTAGCAGTTTTGCAAGCTCACCAGGCACTTCGCAATCATCTTCACCTTCGTCTTCGGCTAAGTTGATCGGATTTTCGAAGTCATAACTGGCAGTAGCAGAGTCGTTACCAGTGAGATCCAGAGTAGATTGGAACCTGTATAAGTGAGTGTGTGTAAATATAGCTGTTTTGCAATATATAAAGAAAGAAAGGGAGCGCAAGATTTGAAATGTGAAAAACGTCCAATGCTTTTATTCATGATATATGAAAGTGACAAATAATGAGCCCTCACAAATGAAACCACGGTGCCCCGGGTAAGACACCGAGCCATAGAGTTTAGTAATATTGTTCGTTACAACTTTAAAACAAAAGAGTTCATTACTGGGTGACAAAAGTAATAGGTGTAAAGTCTTTCGCAGTCCAGTTGCTATGTCCACCATTGGTCGTTGGGTAGATCCAGCTGTCAAATTCAGATTCGTACGCTTCGTCCTCAATAGCATTCACTCCCGGGTTGGTGATGAATACGGGAGGTCTTCCAATCCTCGCCTTACGCACAACCCTCTGAGCTTCTGCAGTGAAACCCAAGCCAAACTTGTCAGTCTTTGGAGTGAAAACAGGAAGTATGCCCCAGTTTGCACACTCACCCTTCTCAACCACAGCCCGGGCATCCTTCAAGGAAGCCATCTTCAAGGGAGATCCTTCTGCAGTCACTGTCTCTGCTGCTGCCAATGTTTGAGGCACCTCTTCAAAATGTTGAAAGGGGGTCTCAATGAACTCCCCATCCATTTCCACGTATTGGAACGAGTTGAGATGGCTGACCATGTATTCCTCTTCCCCTTGCACTGTTATGATCTTCCCCCTGACCGGGTACTTGAGCTTTTGATGTAGAGTGGAGGTCACAGCTCCAGCCTTGTGGATCCATGGACGACCCAGCAAACAAGAATAGGATGGACGAATGTCCATCACATAGAATTTTGAATCAAAGACTTGTGAACCAACCGTGATTGGGATGTCAACCTCACCATGTACCATCCTTTTGGACCCGTCAAAGGCCTGGACAACAATGTTACTTGGTTTGAGCTCTAAACCCTCACAGTTCAGCCTGTCTAGAGCTTTCTTGGGTAGTACGTTTAGTGAAGAACATGTGTCAACCAGCACATGAGCAAGAGTAGTGCCTCTGCATTCAATGGAGACATGCAGGGCATCATTATGGTTCTTCCCCTTGGCCGTCAGATCAGCGTCAGAGAAACCCAGACCATTATCAGCGGTTAAGTTTGCCACACAGTCGGTGAATTGGTCAGTAGACGTTTCTTGTGGTACGTGAGCTGTCTTCAGGAAAGCAATCAGGGCCTTGGCATGGGCCTCTGAACACAGCAGCAGTGATAGCATAGAGATTTTAGAGGGGGTGTGCCCCAGCTGCTCAACGACGTTGAAATCACTTTTCTTGATAATTTTAAGGATCTCTTCCATCTCTTGCTTGGAAGCCTCAACAGTGGTCTTCGGTGCCTCTGTCCGGGCAGGCACATCAGTAGCAATCCCCTTGCCCCGAGCGTCAGATGACTCGGCAGCAGGGGTAGAAACTTGATCAGGAGGGGAAACATGCACACTGGCAGGTGTGATGACCAGAGGTCTCTGAATTGCTGGAGGTGCAATGTCTGGTGAGAACAGTCTTCCACTACGAGTGACTTTAGCAGGCCTGGTGATGTTGGTGACACCGGTACTAGTATTGAACTCTTGTTTCACTCCCAGAACATAAACATCTACCCCATAGTGCCACGGGACAACTTTATCAGACTTGTAGGGGATGGGCCCCGAAACAGTAATGGTTACAGGAGCAATCTTGTGAACAGGCATAATTTTGATAGGATTCTTTGAAGGAGCCTTGGAAGGGTTGTTGAAAATGGTGACAATTGAAACTTCTTCAACAGGGGCAGCAGGAACGACAATCTTCTTGAACAAGATCTCTTTACTATCCATCAGGTTTTGGACGCCTGACTTCAGCAAAGGACAACCGACAGGTGAAGCAGCACATAGATAGCAACCTTTACTACATCCCAGAAATAAACCGGCTAGCAACAGGTTCCTCTTGACGGTCAGCAGCGGAGTAGCAACATCATCCACATAAGCTACATACAGATCCTCCTCAACAGCATTCACTCCATGCTGGGGCATGGGAGCGGTCACAACATTTGGCCTTTCGGGCGCCTCGAACTGTATTTCCTTAGCATCAATAAGGTCCTGAACCTTATTCCTTAGGGCCCAACAATCATCAGTAGAATGTCCTGGGCTATCAGAGTGATAAGCGCAACGGGCGTTGGGGTTGTACTTCGGAGATGCTGTGTTTACCACCTTCGGAGCTTCCTTGACAGTTACCAGGCTGGTTGACAGCAGTTGCGGTAATATCTGAGAGAGGGTCACGCTGAGCCGAGTGTACTGCCTTTTGGGCCTCTCAACTCTTGGCTGGTTGTATTGCTGAGGAGCAGCAGCAGGCTTAGAAATTACCACCGCGTTGACAACTTGGCGGCGTTCTGGTTTGTTCTGTCTCCTAGGACCATACACAGCACTGGCCTCCTTCTTGAAGGGCTTCTTTTCAGTACTCGAGGAGGCACCTTTCTGTATCTTCCCCGATTTGATACCAGCTTCGATCCTTTCACCAGTCAGGATCAGGTCAGTAAACCCAGCAGAGGAATTACCAATGAGATGGTTGAAGAATGGACCCGATAGGGTCCCCAAGAACATGTCCACTAGTTCACGATCCGTCAATGGTGGCTGCACCCTGCCAGCCAGGTCTCTCCATTTCTGTGCGTACTCCTTAAAACCTTCGCCCATTCCCAATGACATACCCTGGAGTTGGGTACGCGTGGGAGCGAGGTCGGAATTATATTGATACTGCTTATAAAAAGCAGTAGCCAAATCCTCCCAGTTACGAATGTTGGTTCCATCCAGCTGATAGAACCATTCGAGATGAGTCCCTGAAAGAATCTCCTGGAAGAAATGGATCCATAAGTTCTTGTCTGCGGTGTAAGGCTGGATCTTCCTTACATAAGAGCGGAGGTGCAGTTTAGGACAGGAAGCCCTGTCATACTTCACAAAGGCAGGTGCCTTGAACTTGTGCGGGATCACCACCCCAGAAGATAACCCCAAGTCTCCGAAATCCAACCCAGGCACTCGTTGGATCTCCATAGCATTTAACCTGTCCTCCAGCTGTTTGTACCGGTCCTCAGCAGGAGGGTACTGTTCTTCATTGAAGTCTGTCTCGGTGTCAGAGACCATATGACTAGGAACCTCTCTCCCTTGGTGACTGCCTTCTCCAACAGATGGAGTAGTCCTCTCAGCTTCATTCTGCAGTGTATTCCCGAGTCTGCGTCCAGTGTTGAACAACACAATCCTCTTCTTCTTCTTCTTCTTCAGGAGCAAGGCCTTCAGCTCTTGTTGTCCCTGGGCCAAGTTCATGACCATCTCTTGAAACTGAGCGTTCTGGGCCTGGAGGGCCTTGATGGCTTGCTCGGTAGTTGGTTCAGGATTCATGATGACTGAGTGCTTAAATAAACAGCGAAGAAGATTAAGCAACCTGTAGAAAAAGGGTACCTGTTATGCACATGATGCATGATATACTATTTATGCAATGCATTCAAGGGTTCGAAAGTTCAAATTCGTTGTAGCCAAAAAAGAACACACTTTTTATTAGGAAATAATTTGTTCAGTACATCAGGGCCTCATGGGCAAAACATTACAAAATAATTAATCCCAAAAGACACTGCGCATCCTCTTTGGAGCAATGTAAGTGTTAAGGGTCTTTTCCTCGTGCAGTAGGCGGGTGAGCTCCAAGACCTTCTTCTCACTGGCATGTAGACTGGCTTCAAGAGAATTCGTTCTTCCTTGAGTTGGATCCAGCTTTTCTGCATTTCTTCCCAGGATGTAGGTGTTGTACCCCAAAATTTGCCCTCCCATATTCTTCAAGATTTGCAAAGAGCATGCTTCAAAATCTCCCAAAGGTTGCACAGTTCAATGGCCTCTGTGATACGGTGGGAGAACTGACTAGTGTTTTGCGTTCGTACTCGCACTTGTGCGGTTGAGCAAGAGTCGCCACCGACTTTTTATTTTATCCTAAAGGAAAGGTTAAAAAAGCACAGCAAAAACCTTTTGAGATGTTTTCTTGGGTTCGGGGGGTAGATTATGAAAAGGGAAGGTATTAGCACCCTCTTCATCCATGGTTATCCATGGGCTCTTAGTTACTTGGTTTTTTAGATCACTTGCCTTGATTTTAGATTGCTTGAAAATGGTGTGTGTGTGGGTGCTTTTGAAAATGTTTTGGAAAAAGATGCCTTGTCTTAGGCAACTAATGTATTTGACTCGTGTTTGAGTGTTTTACAAAAGTGTGAATCTTTTCGAAAAGATGTTTTCAAATGTTTTTGAGAGTTTGTTTGAAAGTGTTGTGGATTGTGGTTTTTGAAAATGAGGCAAGTGTTTTTGCAAGTTTGATCTCAAGTAACTAAGAGTCTTGTCTACCCTATTGTACTCAAAGGTTTTTGTTATGTTTTAACCCTTTTTAACAATTTTGTTCTACCATTGAAATTGGTAGGCAATCTTGCATTTAGGAAGTTTATTCGGGACGGGCACGGGTCATCGTATGGACCATGAATGCAATGATGCCAAGTGTCTCTGGCAATTTGTTTTGAAGGGACTATGATCATTCCGTTTAGGCAACACTTTGAGGGACTAATGATCATTTGATTTTGTTTTGCCAAAGATACTCGACGTGCAAGCATGGCCCATTTCAGAAGGCAACATGTAGGATTACCCTAGGGGGTGCAAGTGTGATTGTGTATTGATTACATGCATTTGTCTTGTATTAGGTTATCTAGCGTTTGATTTTATGTACATACAAACCCTAGGTCTAACCATGGTATAATTGAAAACTGTAAATTGCGGAATGTAAAATCTACGCTATTACAAGATAGTGTCTGGGAGTGGGGGTATAAATGTACAAAGGGGGATGAGACTTATAGTATCCAATAAGTTACAACCAAATCGAATGTGCGATCAAAATGTAAATATCGAATATACAAATATAAGATAAAAATGTGTATAGGGCAATGTATTGTGTAAGTGTAAATGTGAGATGTATATGAATTGTGTGATTATTTACAAGTGCGAGTTGTGAAGTTGAATCGTATTAGGGTTTGACCTAGAGAAATGTTTTTAAATGAATCTTTGATTTTTGTATGTTTAATTATGTATAAAAGAAAAAAGAAAGTGTTTTAATCAAATATTTGTGAATTTAATATTAGAGAAAAAAAAAGTATTTAAATTGTTATGTACAAATATGCATGTTAATTAAAAAGTTTTCAGTTTAATTATGTATGAAAAAGTATTTTACTATTTTTATGTACAAATATATACTTAAAAAGGATATTTTAACTATATGATAAAAAATGCATAATATTATAAAATTAATGTTTTTTAAAATGTATGTATAAATATATTTTAAAGGAAAGAGTAAATAAATAAAAGGAAATAATTATTTTCAATTTTAACATATGAGGTAAAAATGTATTTTAATTAAGTTAGTATTTTACAAAAAAAAGTAAATATTGTTTATAAAATAAAAAGAAGGGTTAGTATTATAAAAAATGGTTAAGTGTAAAAATGTTAACTTGGGCTTCAGAGGAAATGAGAACGGGTCAGGCCCATGGTTCAAACAAGCGATTTAGGGTTAGGGATTTTGTATCCAATTGAGGCGAAAACGTAGGGTTAGCAGCGGCGCCGTTCATAAGTTCATCTTCTCCGATCATCTTCACTTCCCTGAATGCTTCCTCCGGCCACCAGCGCTACTCCTGAAGCCTTTCTTCCCTCCATTGACATGAGCCCAGCGTCCTTGATTTAAGGTTTGATTTCCATACTTTATGTTCTTTCGTGAATGATACGCATTTCTTGATTTGAGTCTTAACTATTTCTTTTCATTATGAGATGAAGGAGAAGAGAAGTGGGAAAAGATTGGCTAGCTTCATTTTGGGAGATGGAGGAGAGGCGGAGTGACGCTTTAGGAGGCCGGAACGGCGATTCGGTGACGAAGCTGGATGCTTTCCTGGTATTTTCGTTCTTACCTCTTGCTGTATGAGGGTTTTATGATGATGTATACTGAGAACCCTTTCCCTTCTTTCTTCTTCTTCTATGTCACTGATGCTTATGTATTGTTGCCTGAGTATGTCGTTGGATACGTCTTTCTGATTGGCCTATGATGAAGCCCCCCCCCCCCCTTCTGAGGCCTAAGGTGGGTTGGGAAATTTGGCTTGCTTTGAGATGCTCAGTGACGATCTCAGAGGTCTGAGGGCCTAGGTTGCCTTTGATACTTTTTGTTGAATTGGATGTTGTGTGTTATCTTGAACTGTGATGCTTTCTGAAATGCCTCTTCCTCTGGAATGCTGTATATTTGTTTGGATGCTATGTATTGCCTATGATGAGGAAAGAAAAACTCTGAGGCTTAAGAGTTGGTTTCATGCTTGACAGTAGGTTGAGGGATTTGGATTTTGAACTTGGTTGATCAGCTTGGATGGGTTTGTATCTTTTGTTTATGGGTTTGTGCTAGCAAATGGGTGTATTGACAGGTTAATGATTGTTATGCTTTTGAACTTGGTTTATCAGCTTGGATGAGTTTTTGGTTCTGTCTCTTTTCTTGACAGTAGGCAGATTAAAGCATTTTCAGGTTATCTGTTTGGTGATTCTGGTAATGAGTTTTGAAAAGTGTTTGATAACTTGTGAGGTTTCAGTTTTGTAGGTACTGTGTTTGGTTGTTCAGTTTATGTGGTTGGGCAGGGTTGATGAAGTTTGATGGTTATGGCATTGTGTTATGTTTGACAGTATGGTTGAGCTTGCAATGGGTTTGAAGTATTTCTGAGTTTTTGTATATCTTTTTTTTCTCTCTTGCTATGCTGAACTGAGTTGTGTTTTCAGGTTTTTAGGCTTGGGTTTGAGATGTGTTATGTTGGGTCTGTAAGGAGGATGCAGGCTCTTGGTTTTGTATCTTTCTCCTCTCTTCTCACCTCACTTCTGAACTATCTTGTATTGGCTTGTGGATTTGTATATCTTTTTTTTCTGTCTCCTCCTCACTCTCTGAACTGAGTTCTTCTATATCTGTGTTACATCTTTTCTGCTGTATACCCTCCTGTCTATGCCTAAGACCTGAACTCTGCCTACTGCTGCTTTATCTCTCTTTTCTTCCATAGTACAGCTTTGAATATATTATATGATTTATGTTGTACTTTCTCTGAAGGGGCCCTACTGATGGGAAATGATGATTTTAGATTTTTGCTACTTGCATAACACATTTTCTGCATCTTTTTTGTCTCTTTGGACAGCTTTGACAGTTTTGATAGCAACTTGTACTACTTTGATTTCTTTGATATCTTTGGCATTTGATAGGAAGTGGGAATTGGATTTGAACTAATACAGTTTGAACTTTGGATTTGAAATTGAGATTTTATGCAACTTGAAATTTTAGAGATTTATACTTTTGACATTTGCATTTCATGAATAAAAAATCTTCCCTCTCTGTGAACCGGGAGAAATCCCGTGATTTGCAGAGAGGGTCAACTGATCCCAGTCAGTGGCCCCTAATGATGAGCAATTTTAACTGTCTTTAATTAACTACTTTCTGACTTTCTTTCTTCTTTTCGCAGATAAAAATGGAGCACCGGCGCGGAGTGAAGAGTGAAGAATATTAGAAATAGGATAGTTTTTATTTTATGTAATATTTAAATTAATGTATATTATTGTTCATAATTTAAATTATAAACAACAATTTGTATAAATAATTCAAATATCAATAAAATTTAAATTATCCAATTAGTTCTAATTTTCTTTATTGTTTATTTATTTATTTAAGATTCTTTGAATTAAAACAATTGAAAAATGAATTTCAATCATTCCATTTCAGAATAATAAATAACTTAAATAAAAACAACATTGATCAATTAAACCTGTCTTATTCAATATCCAAAACAAAGCAGCAGTTAACCCAAATGGACTGATCAAACGCATAAACACTGTGAATCCAATACTGCATCCTGTATTTGACTGACTCAAAGAAAACAACATGAATTCCAACCACTGTTTCTTTCACTGATTAAATCGAAACAATGCAAATCTAACCCGAATCTCGGAATAAACTGCGAAGTGCTGTGGAATTTAAATTCTTCTGAGAATATGCTCATAAAACCTTAATTTCTGATTAAATGCTAGATAATGCTCGCCTGATCAAAATTGAACCAAAAATCATCCCAACCCTAAGCCAACTGTATGAAACAAATCAGAACTCTGAAAATCAGTAAAAACCCTAATTTCGCTTGACTGTCAAGAAAAGTCCATTTGTCCGGTTCTTGAGTCAGTTTGAAAAGTCAGGAAATGCCTGAAGCTGATATTTCTTGTGGAAAAGCGCGAGGGCAAATTTTGGGGTACAACAGTTGCCCCTGTTCAATCTTCTTGGACCTGAAGAGTTAGATTGGCAAGTTTGCCTTTCGCGACTTGAAGGTAAAAGGAGATTGGACACTAATGTGCCCAGAAAATTTGCGCTCGTCGATGTGATGGCGGAGGTGAATGGGCTTAAAGATGCCATTTGGTGATGGGCTTAAAGATGCCATCTGGTGCGAGAGAATTTTGTCGGGGGATGGGCTTAGAGATGCCATCTGAGAATGGGCTTACAGATGCCATTTGACGACTGCTGGTAGGAGGATGGGCTTATAGATGCCATCTGGACATGTTGAACTGTATGTCAAAAGTGAGTGGACAAGTGTCAGAAGGGCCTCCATGTTTTGGGACATCTCTGAATTGGGGTCTGAACAAGCAACAGATTGACGTCCATGTCTGGAGAATCTGTAAGCTATCTGAGATTGAATAAGCAATAGAGCAGCATCCGTTGTTGGGACGTGTCCGTAAACTATTTTCAGAAATTGAGAAGAGTCTGAATAAGTCGGTAGATTGACATCCGTTGTAGGGAAGAATCCGTAAACTTGTTTCAGAAGTTGAGAAGAGTCTGAATAAGTCGGTAGATTGACATCCGTTGTAGGGAAGAATCCGTAAACTTGTTTCAGAAGTTGAGAAGAGTCTGAACAAATCGGTAGATTGACATCCGTTGTAGGGAAGAATCCGTAAACTTGTTTCAGAAGTTGAGAAGTTGAAGAGGAGCCGGTGTAAGGTTTCTTGATGATGCGTCTGAATGAATCTGGAATAAGTATCAGAATGTCGCCGTGTCCGGGTCACATCTGAACTACTTCTGGATGAATCTCGGGAGATGATCTGTGTCTTTCGACTTGATCTTTCCTGAAAAGGCAAAGGGTTATTTGTATGCAATGTTATGATGTATGATGCCATGCATGTGACATTAATGTTTATGATATGAATGTAATGAATGCGCTTGTGAGCTGATGAGCTAATCTTGCCAAGGATACATGAATCCGAGATGGCTGAAGATAAAAGTGTCTTGATTGCTGCCGGGGAAAATAAATCCTTGGCTGTCGCTGGGGAAGAGAATTCCTGATGACCTCTACTGGGGAGCTCCAAACTAGTAGACTCATGCTGGGGAGGCCAGATTGAGAATCTTCGGCTTGATGGGAAGTAACCCTGGCGACCTCACTGGGGAACTCAAGATTTGCCTTCCCAAAACTCTGTGGGGAGAAGGTTTAAAAGTCTGACTCAGCTGGGGATTGATAAACTGAAGTTTTAGCTTTGCTGGGGATTTGCAAAGATAAGTTACTGTTGGGGATTTTTGATGAACTCCGCTGGGGATAGGAAGAATTTTGGCGAGCACGATCTTCCGTGGTGGTTAGCTTGAGAAGAATCGGAACAAGCGATAAGTTAACATCCGTTTACTTGGAGAACCCGTGAACTATCTTCAGAAATCTTGAAGTTGAATCAGCAATAGAGCCGCATCAGTTGTTGGGAAGCGTCCGTAAACTAATTTCGGAGGTTGCATCTGAACAAGCTGATAGATTAACATCCGTTACTTGGGAAGAATCTATGAACTGTTTTCAGAAGTCTTGAGAAGAATCTGAACAAGTGATAGGTTAACATCCGTTTACTTGGAGAACCCGTGAACTGTTTTCAGAAGTCTTGAAGTTGAATCAGCAATAGAGCCGCATCCGTTGTTGGGAAGCGTCCGTAAACTAATTTCGGAGGTTGCATCTGAACAAGCTGATAGATTAACATCCGTTGTTGGGAAGAATCCATAAACTGTTTTCAGAAGTCTTGAGAAGAATCTGAACAAGTGATAGGTTAACATCTGTTTACTTGGAGAACCCGTGAACTATCTTCAGAAATCTTGAAGTTGAATCAGCAATAGAGCCGCATCCTTTGTTGGGAAGCGTCCGTAAACTAATTTCAAAGGTTGGAGAAGAGTCTGAACAAGTCGGTAGATTAACATCCGTTGTTGGGAAGAATCCGTAAACTTGTTTCAGAAGTCTTGAAGAGGGACCTGTGTAGGGCTCCCTGAAGATGAGCTTGTGTAAAAACTGCATCGGGTTTTGAACACTTTTGACATTCGAATGCCCCAAGTGGTGATGTAGATAAATTCCTGGCTTATTACAGGTGTTGGTCTACAATCGGTCGTTCACAGATGTTTCCTGGGTTGTTGCAGGTGTTGATCTGGAATTCTTCAGACATGCCCTGGCTGGATACAGGAATCGAATCTGGAAAGGTGATAGTTGATAGATATGCCCTGGCTGGATACAGGAATCGAATCTTCAAACTCTTCAGACATGCCCTGGCTAGATACAGGAATCGAGTCTGGAAATGTGGTCAACA
Source organism: Vicia faba (assembly GCA_948472305.1). Taxonomy (NCBI): domain Eukaryota; kingdom Viridiplantae; phylum Streptophyta; class Magnoliopsida; order Fabales; family Fabaceae; genus Vicia; species Vicia faba. The sequence continues at coordinate 63,284,676 of OX451738.1, read as the reverse complement.
GATATGCCCTGGCTGGATACAGGAGTCGAATCTGGAAATAATGTAGTTGATTTGTTGAACACTTTTGACATTCGAATGCCCCAAGTGGTGATGAAGAAATCTTGAATCAGATTACTCTGCATATTGAGAGATTTCTTGAAATCTTGACTGGACTGCCCCAGGTTAATTGAATTGTGACATGTCATGCCCCTTTGTTGATAAGGGATTGATGGAAGTGTCATCCTCTTGAAGTGATTTTGACTTACTGAGAGGGTTTTCATTCCTCCGAACATTCGCTGTATGAATTTCTTCGCTGTCAAACAAATAGGGTCAAATGCAGACAGTGATATTCGAATATTGCAAAGTTTATGTTTGTCTCGGAGTTTTGAAAAATGCGTTTTTAGCAGAAAACTTTTCATAAGACAAGTTAACACAAGATTTAAAGCAAAGCCTTACAGGAGTCAGGATACCTTTTGTAACAGTATGCTTTCGAACTAACCCATGCTTCAATTAGGACTTTTGGAGGGTTGTAACGTGGCTTGGTTCACGGTTTAAGAAACAAAGGATAAAGGCTCAAAGTATATTTGTACCCACCCGCTCTTCGTGATATTCTTCAACCTAAGCTCAGTTAATTGTGCGTCGCACTCTGTTTTTGAGTTTGGAACGACTTTTGGGCGATGGTTCACCAGTTTGAATTTGGGAGACAGTCCTCATCTCCTTTTTTTTTTCCAACACTTTTCATGTTGTTGAGGATTTTGTAATGACCTCACTATTTTGATTTTGATTTGTTATCCCTAACTTTTGCCTGACTGTTACCGTTTTCGGGATTACTGTCAGCGGGATGCCCCAGCTTTCTCAAGCCTCCTTTATAGGTTCTGGCTCAGCGGGCTTTTCTCTTTTGAGAGATTGACTGTCTATGTGAGAGGGAACCACCCTTGTTTTTTGATTCCAAAGGAATGCTTTCTTTTTTTGACGTCATTCGTTGCATTACGAACTGGGAGTTTGCGACTTCAATGCGCATTTCCTTTCGAATTAACTGAGATACTACCCTGCCCCGGGTTTATATCAATGGTTTTGATTGTTTAGAACAGAAAACTCCTACTTCTTTGGCTCGAAGGGGTTGACTAGGGATTAACTTCCTTATAACTCCAGTGTTTGGGGATTGAAAGAAATGCCTGTACATCATCAGCAAGGTCTGTTCAAAAGCATACTGTATAAGATCACGACATTGTTTCGTCATCCTCCCTCTAAAGGCTCGCAACTTTTTATCAAGAGTCAAATATCATAAAGAAAAGCATAATAGTAGTGAAACGAATGGATGAATTCAAGACAAACATATGCAATGAATTAATGAAAACAGAGTTTAACATCAACAGATAATTGTTTGACAACAAAAGAAATTACAACTTTGAAAATTCAGAATGAAACAAACACAATCTCAATGATTTGTCATAGGAGGAGTGATCATGCTGGAGTCTCTGGGGGACCAAACTCAATCTCCTTGGCATCGATCATGTCCTGGATCTTGTTCTTCAGAGGCCAACAGTTGTTGGTATCATGCCCCGGGCTATCAGAGTGGTATTCACATCTTTCATTGGGGTGATAGGTAGGAGCAGAAGTATTTGGGTTCCGGAGAGGAGCCCTCAAAGTAATCATACCCCTCTTCAACAAGTGTTGCAGTGCCTGAGACAGTGACATGTTGATCTTAGTGAACTGCCTCTTAGGTGCGTCCTCCTTATGCTGATGCCCCTGTCTTTGTTGAGCAGGTATAGGATTAGGGATCAGGATTGCCCCTATATGTTGGTCATGACGACCCTTTTGACTGTTCGCAGCAATGGACTCTTTCTTCCCGTTGTAGGGAATTATCTGAGTATCGGAGGTTGTGGATCCCTGGATCTTTCCACTCTTGATGCCAGCCTCGACCCTCTCGCTAGTCAGTATTAGCTCGGTGAATCCGGCTGAAGAGCTTCCAATTAAGTGATTAAAGAAAGGCCCTGTCAAAGTTCCCATGAAGATGTCGATCAACTCTCTGTCAGTTAAAGGAGGTTGCACCCTACCAGCCAAATCTCTCCACTTTTGGGCATATCCCTTGAAATTCTCGTCGGAACCCATGGTCATGTTTTGCAACTGCACACGAGTTGGTGCAAGATCAGCATTGTACTGGTACTGTTCGTAAAAAGCCTTGGCTAGATCTTCCCAGGTGTGGATGCGAGAACTCTCCAATTGATAGAACCACTCGAGATGAGCCCCTACTAGACTTTCTTGGAAGAAATGGATCCAAAGCCTCTTATCAACTGTGTATGGTTGAATCTTGCGGGCATAAGCCTTCAGATGCATCTTAGGGCAAGAGACACCATCGTACAGAGCAAAGGTAGGGACTTTGAATTTTGGAGGGATGACCAATCCAGGAACCAAACCCATGTCTCCCAAATCCAAGCCAGGTATTTGTTGGATCTCCATAGCATTGAGGCGATCCTCCAACTCTTTGTACTTGTCATCAGTAAGAGGATATTGTTCTTCGGAGTAATCAACTTCCTCTTCAACCATCTCCTCATTGTGGTCTTCTTCAAGACTGACTACTGTGTTGGATGGAGTTGCAAGGTCTTGGGTCTTAGGCCTTCTCCTCAAGTTCAGGATGCGGGCTGTCTTCTTGGATTTCTTCTTGTCTTTGAGAAGAAGAGCTGTCAGATCCTCTTGCCCTTTACCCATAGCCAGCAGCATTTGCTGGAATTGAGCATTTTGAGCCTGGAGATCTTTCACTGTTTGTTCCATATCCATCTTACTGAAATAAACAGTAGGAAGAATAAGGAGACCTGTAGGGGAGAAACCTGTTATGCAATGATATGTGTGATATATATGCAATGTTTTCGAGGATCTCTTGGGGTAAACACAAGAAAGTGTTAGAGGTTGAACTCTGCTCTTGGATTGGAGAACTTTGTATCGGTGGATGTCTTTCCACGAGAATCAAGCTCACCATGTCGAGTGGGTCATAGCCACTGATTCAAGTTGTTGTTCTTGGACTTTGGTTGGAGAGCTTTGTATCGGTGGATGTCTTTCCACTAGAATCAAGCTCACCATGTCGAGTGGGTCATAGCCACTGATTCAAGTTGTTGTACTTGATCTTTGACTGGATTGGTTAGAGGAGAAACCCCCTTGCCCCTTGATAGACGTCTGGTTCAATGTAATCCTGCATCAACAGAACCCTCGAGATCCTTGAAATGGTTATTGAAAATGCTAAAATGCTATGTGTGATCGGTGGATCTGGAACTGACTGTTTAACGCTGGTTCGCGAAATGTCGCGGAAGCAAGAGTCGCCACCGTCTTTTATTTTCTCCAAATGGAAAGGACAAAAGCACAGAAAAATTCCTTTAAAGAGATTGCTCTCGGTTCGGGAGGTAGGTTATAGAAAGGGAAGGTGTTAGCACCCTTTCTATCCATGGTTATCCATGGGCTCTTAGATACTTGCTCATTGTGTTTTCAAAATTGTTTGCTTTTCAATGTGGGTTTAAAAAAGTTTCTTTGAAAAATTTCAGTTCGACTCGTACGTCAGAGTGTTTGAAAAGTTTGCTTTGAAAGCTTTTGAAAATGTGTTAGTGTGAAAAGTCTTTTGATTTGTTTGAAATTAGAGCAAGTATCCTTGAGAACCTACCTACCCTAAGGAATTCGTCTGTGTAAGAGTCCTTTAAAGTAGTGCCATCCCACCATTGAGAGGTAGGTAGCACCACCATTGGAGGTGTTCGGGTCAATTCGAGTTTTAGGGACATGGTGATCACCAGAGCAATGGGAAGACACCTTAGAAGCTACCCTCATGCCAGGTTCCCGGATCATGAGGACTTACTAAGACATCCTCTACTCGACGATCACCTTTCGAGGCAAGGCAACAGTGAGGCGTACCCTAGGGGTGGTGTGTGCGATTCGTGTGTCGTTTTCAAGTATTTTGTCTTTTGTCATGTTTGTTGTAATCTACGCGTTGCTTTTATTAAGACATTCATTCTTTCATGCTTGGTTAACAGTTAAATATTTTGCGAGGAAATAAATCTAAACTATTACAAATGGCGCGGGTCCACATCGCCAAAATAAACCGGACCCGATTTGACAGAAAAGTAAATAATGCGAAATAAATAAAAGTGCGAAAAGTAAAGTTACATGGCTTTGGGAGATTTACATAATTATAATGAACGACATAAAGTAAATATGCGCAATTAAATTAAAACAATGGGCGTTGGACCCTTTTACAAGAATATTTAAAGTTAATGAATTAATTAAGGAGGAATTAAAATTAAAGATTTAAAAGGAATGTTTTCTATGTTTTTTAAGATTTAAGGAGAAAAAGAAAAATTAATTAAAATTGAAATGAGATGCCTCACCCTAGTTCTAATGTTTTTTAAGTTTATTGCAAAAAATATTGAAATTTGACCTAATTTAAATCTAATTTATTTATGTACAAATTTAATTATAAAAAATAAATAAATAAATAATTATTGCTGTGGAAAAAAAGGGAAAAATAAAAAGAAAATAAACAGTTATTAAACCTAAATTCTATTTTTTGGATTTTTATTAAAAAGATTAAAATTATACCTTAATTAAACTAAATAATTTACATTTTTATTTATTTATGAAAGTAATTAGAATTAATTATATTTTTTGTCTTTTCTGTATTTTTAATGTTTTTTTATATTTTTGTGAAAATAAATTAATTGAATTAAACAAAGAAAATAAATGAAATAACAAAAATAAAATATAAGGAGAAAAATGGAAAAATGCAAACCAGGGGGGGTAACCCCAATTTAGGAGGTTCAGGCCTGGAATTTTGGCCCATTAATATCCAGAATTTGTTGACTTTCTGGATCGTGTGTGATGCGTTTGACCAGGCGTAGGTGTTCCTTGGTTCTGTAGCCCTTGATCTGTACGTGTTAGACGCGTGGAGGTTGGATGAGGATGGAACATGGTGCACCTGGACGTTAGCAAAGCATAGGATTTTACGTTGAAAAATAACATGGAATTTTGCCAGACCTGGGACTTGAACCCAGGTCTTGAGGATTATTCACATCACGTGTTACCAACTGCGCCACTGCATCTCATTTAATATATTATGGTTAATAAACAACAAAAATCAAAACCAATGCGTGATGGTTAAAACGCGCGAAATTTCAAACGGACGTATCACTGGCTGCCACGACTTCTTCTTCTTCGCGTATCTGAAAAAATAAAACACAATAGCAACGGTTTTAACGCGTTGCTTTAAGCATGCTATGGGAAAATAGCGAATAGGGCTATGGTGCATATAAATTGATCGCGAGGCTTGGGTTTGTTTCGTCTTGACATGACAAATTAGCCTGTACCAGTTTGGGGATCTAATTTTACGCCTTGCACAAAGCCCCAATTTTGGAACCTTGGAACCCTAGAATCTGTCAATGGTGGAATCTTATACACAACGAAACAATGCAATTAAACGTAATGGTTAGTTTGTAGACTTCATCAGGAACATGAATATATAAACAAAAATGCAAAAAGACGCATGATTTATGATATGCGATTTCAAAAAATTCGAGGTTCAGTCTGGGTTCTTGATACCAATTCAGGGCCTTTTGGTGGATGTTCTTGGTTGGAATTTGATCAGGAGTGCCTGAGGAAGCTTTTGGTATAAGAATTAGAGCTTAACACCACCTCTAACAACGTTTTCAGATTTGAATTTTTATGGCAATTTTTCAAGAGTGCAATGGAGTTTTCAGCGCAGCTTAGGGTCTCCCTGCATTAGGTCTTGGTTCCTGAATATGTATAGAGCATGCTAGGTCAACAAAACTGCACAAAATCTCAAGCATTCATTGTTTTACATATTTGATTTCCTTAATATCTTTTTGAATCTTTTTTTTCATGGTTTTTGTGTCAATTAGGTTTCAATCAAGCCAAAACCTTCTATATTAGCATGTGCACGAAATATTAAGTTCAAATCATGCATAAAAAGATTTGTTTAGGTCAAGTTTATATTTTTCACATATTTAAATAATTTAATTGAATTAATATTGATATAAATTCAAATAAATAATTAAAAAATGAGAAAATACTTCCCTTTGGGCCTAATGGTCGTGCATAGGCTTGGCATGAAGAAACTTGGAAGAAAAATGGGCCCATTTGCATTTTTGGATCATTTGAACCATTGTTGACTTTTCAAAATTCCCAAAAATTTCCCAACTTCCACAAGGCATAACTTGCTCAATTTTTAAGCTTTTCACATGTTCTTGGACATTTTGGAAAGGTCTTTGAGTCCTTTAACCAATGCCTTTGGTCCCATGTCATTTTGATTTACCAATCTCAAGTTATGGCCTTTGACTTAAAGTCCCTTTTTGTTGACTTTTGAAAATGACCTATAATGTTGAAATTGATAACTTTTTGTGAGAGCATTTCTTGGACTTGAAGTATGAAGATGAGTTGTAGGAAATGTCTTTCTCTTCAAAATGAGCTTTGGATGGAATTTTTTTGATAATCCATGTGAAAGTTATGCCCTGGTCAATTTCAGTTGACTTTTTCAACTGTCCAAATATAGTAACTTTTGCATCTTTGATGATTTCTGAGCCAAATTTTGAGAATCATGATCAAGCATTGATCAAATGATGTTTGTGGCTTCAAAATGATATGTTGACCAAAAATTTGAACTTTTGACTGCCAAATGACCATTTTGCCCCTACAGTTGACTGTAGTGCAATTTAGGGTTTTGACTGTGCAATTTTAAGCTGAATGCCTTGAAACTTGATATGAGGATACTTGACTATATTTTTAAGCATGTGAGACTTGATTGGGCCTTTGAAGACTTCCTTTCTTTGATCAGAACACAAACCCTAGTTTTGACTGTATAGGAGACAGTTGAACTGCATAACCCTTGGGGAATTTTGTGACTTTGACTTGACAAATCTTGGAGAATATGGGAGGGCAAATTTTGGGGTGCAACAGTTGCCCCTGTTCAATCTTCTTAGACCTGAGGATGCAGATTGGCTGATATGCCTTTCGTAATCCGAGGGTAGAAGATGATTGGACACTAGAGTGCCCAGAAATTTGCGCTCACATAGTAGCAGTGACGATGGAATGGGCTTATAGATGCCATTTAGAGGTTGCTGGATAGGGTGATGGGCTTATAGATGCCATCTGGTGATTGCTGGATAAGGTGATGGGCTTATAGATGCCATCTGGATGTTGATTGCGGTGGAGATTCCTTAGCGAGAACCTGCATACCTGCAAAAGAAGAAAGAATACCTAACACGTTGCAGGAGCTGATTTTAGATGCTTGGTATAGATGTGTCCTGACTGGTTACAGGAGCTGAGTCTGGAGCTTCGAACGCTGATGAATGAACCGGGGATGGTTACTACCTTAGCATGAATGGTAAGAGAACCTTGGGCGACTTTAACTTCAACAACGCTCGTTGAGAAAAATCTTGGGTGTCTTCTACTGGAATAAGAATCAGGGAGATCTTAGGGTCGATCTGACTGAACCAGAGAGGCCTTTGACTGGGTAAGAATCAGGAAAATCTTAGGGTCGATTTAACTGAATCGGTCTGGGTCTTGAAACATCTTCAACTGGATAAGCATCAGGGAGATCTTAGGGTCGATCTGACTGAACCAGAGAAGGCCTTTGACTGGATAAGCATCAGGAAAATCTTGGGGTCGATTTAACTGAACCGGACAAGGTCTTGGAATATCTTCAACTGGAATAAGTGTCAGAACGTCGCCATATCTGGTTCATATCTGGACTATATCTGGAAGGCAATCTAGAAGCAGCATCAGAACGTCACCATATCTGGGTCATATCCGAAACTATATCTGGAAGGAAATCTGGAAGCAGTATCAGAACGTCACCATCTCTGGGTCATATCTGAAACTATATCTGGAAGGAAATCTGGAAGCAGTATCAGAACGTCACCATCGCTGGGTTTACATCTGAAACTATATCTAGAAGGAAATCTGGAAGCAGTATCAGAACGTCACCATCGCTGGGTTTACATCTGAAACTATATCTAGAAGGAAATCTGGAAGCAGTATCAGAACGTCACCATCGCTGGGTTTACATCTGAAACTATATCTAGAAGGAATTCTGGAAGCAGTATCAGAACGTCACCATCGCTGGATCATATCTGAAACTATATCTAGAAGGAATTGCGATAGTTGATAGTAATCATTTTTGTATTGATCTTTTTTTTTTTTTTGAAAAGGCAAAACATAATTGTATGCAAAATCATGATGCATGAACTGTATGTTTTCAAAATCAATGAGATTCGTGCATGTGCATGCTATAATGATGTATGTGACGTTTTATGAATGTATGTTTGTCTAAGGAAATAAATCCTTGACGGGTGCCGGGAAGTTGTATCCTGGGCTGAGGTTGAAGAATGGACTTTGCTTCCGCTGGGGAAGATAGTTGTAAGTATACCGGTAGGAGGAGATAACTCCGTTGCGGAATAAACTTGGCAAATGGAAGATTCTGCGGGGAGATGCTTTTGCTGAATTGTTGAGGATGACTCGCTGAGGATACCTTGCTGTATTGGAAGTATGAATGGACTTCGCTGGGGATAAGAAGATTCTGTCGACGACGCTCTTTCCGTGGCTTTTGGATGAGGATAACCCAGTTATATCCTGTTAAGGAAATAACTCTTTAAATCAAGCCGGGCGACGCGTTCGTGCCCTGCTAGGGGATAAGCTTCCAGAATCTACTGGGGGTACGCTTACTGCTTGGGGAGATGGATTCCAACTTTCCTGGGGAGACTTTGATTGGACTCTTCTGGGGGGAGTATTGAACTGTATTGGTTATGTTCTTCCACGGAACCTACTCTGATACCTTGGAGGATAACAATCAGATTGTTTAGACCGCTCTTTATTGCCCCTGTTTCTATGGGGGAGGCACTTGTGAGGTGCTGATAGTTGTTGAGGGTCAAACCTTCTTCTGGTAGGCAGATGATAAGATGACGGGACATAGTCGTACGCTTTAATCCCTAACTTTTGCCTGGACCGCCCTTTCGGGTTTTCGGTCCACCGGGATACCCATTTTTGCCCAAGCCGCCTTTTCAGGTTTTCGACTTGCCGGGTGTACAGATTTTTCATTTCATCCCTTCATTTTGCCCGAACCCTTTTGGTTCGCCGGGAAGCCCTTATTTTTGCCTAGGTATGTCAACCTAGCGGGTCTTTGATTTTGCGTAGTATTTTCCGACTATGTCCATGTTCTTAGAATGCAGGGAGGTGCCACTGGCTGTTTGTGTTGCCATATTACCAGAAGGTGTCTGATCGGGCCAGATTCGTTGCTGGAGTCCCCCAAGTGATTCAGGCAGAGATTTGCCCCAGGCTGGTTGGCTTTTTTGAGAGATTCTCCGAATCTTGACTGGATTGCCCCAGGTAGTAGACAATAGTCATGCCGTGCCCCTTGATTGGAAGTGCTTTTGTTCACTAAGTATTTCTCGTGCGAATTTCCCTGCTGTTCAAACAAAGAGTCATATGCAAACAAAGTTATGTTAAAAATGCAAAGCTTATGTCTGTCTCGAAGATTTTGAAAATGCATTCTTTTTTTCATAAAGCAAGTGAATGTTTGTAAAACGTGATGTCAACTCCGTATTTACTGTAAGCTTTAAGGAGTCAGGATACCTTTCGTAACAGTATGCTTTCGAACTAACCCATGCTTCAGCTAGGACTTTTGAGGGTTATAACGTGGCCTGGTTCACGGTTTAAGAAACAAAGGATGAAGGCTCAAATTTTGTTTGTACCCACCCGCTCTTCGTGATGTTCTCCAAACCTAAACTCAGTTGATCATACGTTAGACCTTGTTCGAGTCTTTGCTCTGATTTTCCGGTGATGATTCGGATGTTGATAACTTATTTTGAATAGGCAGTCATTCCTTTTTTGGTTGAGGGTTTATAGGACCTCTTTGATTTCGTTATCCCTTTCTTTTTTGCCTGAACTGTTTCCTTTTCTGGAATCACAGTCAGCGGGATGCCCCAGTTTCATAAGTCCCTTTTGTAGGTTTAGACTTTTTGGGCTTTTCATTTATGAATTTTGATCATGACTGCCTGTCCTTATGATTGTTCGGAACCATCATTGTCTTTCTTCGTTTTGTAAAGATCTCCTTGGTGCCATTCGTCATGCACTTGGATCAACTGAGAGACTACCCTGCCCCAGGTTATGATTAAGGGTTTTGATTTTTGAAAATAAAACTCCTACTTCTTTGGCTCTGATGGGTTGACGAGGGATTATCATCCTTATAACTCCAGTGTTTAGGAATTGAAACAATGCCTGTACCTCATAAGCGGGGTCTGTTCAAAAGCATACTGTAATGATCGTGGTATCGTTTTCGTCATCCTCCCTCAAGAGGCTCAGAATTATTAACCAAGAGTTGACATTAGAAAAAATATGAAAAGAATATAACAAAAATAATTGTATTAATTCCCCAAAACAGACATATGCGATGCATTGATAGAATAAAAGAGTTTGCTATGACATTAATTGTTTGTACAAGCAAAGAAAAATACAACTCAAAAATTCAAATAAACAAAAGGTCTTCAATGATTGGGCAACGGAGCAGTGATTATGTTCGGAGTCTCAGACACTTCAAACTGAATCTCCCCGGCGTCGATCATGTCTTGAATTTTGTTCTTGAGAGGCCAGCAGTTGTCTGTAGTATGCCCCGGGCTATCTGAATGATATGCGCACCTATCGTTGGGATGATAGTTGGGTGCAGAAGTGTTCGGATTCCGGAGAGGAGCCCTTAAGGTGATTAACCCTGCCTTCAACATTTGTTGCAGTGCTTGATCCAACGACATGTTGAGTTTGGTGTACTGCCGTTTCTCTTTGCGTTGCTGCCCCTGTCCTTGTTGAGCAGGTCCAGGATTGGATATTTGGATTGCCCCTGCCTCATGACGGCTCTTTTTACCGTGCACAGCATTGGATTCTTTCTTTCCATGATGAGGCTTTTTATCAGCAGGTGCAGCCTCTTGAATTTTCCCAGACCGGATACCAGCTTCTATTCGCTCTCCAGTCAAGATAAGATCTGTGAACCCAGCAGAAGAATTCCCAATGAGATGGTTGTAGAATGGACCAGACAGGGTCCCCAAGAACATATCAACAAGTTCCCGATCAGTCAGAGGTGGTTGTACCCTTCCAGCCAGGTCTCTCCATTTCTGAGCGTACTCCTTAAAACCTTCGCTTGCACCTAACGCCATACCCTGGAGTTGGGTACGTGTGGGGGCAAGGTCGGCATTGTACTGATACTGCTTGTAGAAAGCAGTAGCCAGCTCCTCCCAGTTACGAACTTTGGTCCCATCCAGCTGATAGAACCATTCGAGGTGAGTCCCTGAAAGACTTTCCTGGAAGAAGTGGATCCACAAGTTTTTGTCCACCGTATATGGTTGGATCTTCCGAACATAGGACCTTAGATGCAGCTTGGGGCAAGAGGCCCCGTCATACTTAGTAAAGGATGGTGCTTTGAACTTCCGGGGAATAACCACACCAGTTGACAGACCCAAATCTCCAAGATCCAGCCCAGGTGCCTGTTGCACCTCCATAGCCTTCATTCTGTCCTCCAGTTGCTTATATCTGTCATCAGCAGGAGGGTACTGCTCTTCATCAAAATCTGTTTCATTGTCAGAGACCTCTGGACTGGGCACCCTTTCCTCTGGATGACTGCTCTTCCCCACAGATGGAGTTGTCCTCCCAGTTTCAATTTGCGGTGTATTCCCAGATCTGCGTCTAGGGCTGAACAGAACGGTCCTCTTCTTCTTCTTGTCCTTCTTCAAGAGCAGAGCTTTCAGATCTTGTTGCCCCTGAGTCAAATTCATGATCAGCTCTTGGAACTGGGCGTTCTGAGCCTGGAGATCCTTGATAGTCTGCTCGGCTGATGATTCAGGATTCATGACGATCGGCTGAAATAAACAGCGAAGAAGGGTAAGCAACCTGTCAACGGGATACCTGCAATGCAATGAGATGTATGACATGCATGTAATGTTTTCAAGGACCTCGCGGGGTAAACAGAGAGACTTGTTAGAGTTGAGAACTGGTAACTTGATTGAAAGAACTTCCTGTTGTTGAGAGTCCTTCTTCAAGGGTCAAAGGCTCACCATATCTAGTGGGTCATAGCCCCTGACAACCTTGGCTAGAGGAAAATAAATCCTCTTTGCCCCTTGCTGGGATAATTGTTCATCATGACCTGCATCACAAGCCCTTGAGATCCTTGAAATGGGTTAGGATGTATGCAATGGTATGCAATGGTATGATGTCATGCTATGCATGGGGTGATGTAGGTAAACCCTGTTATGAGTCCCAATTAAGGACTATAAACAGACCCTGCAAGAAACTTAGTACCCTGTTATGAGTCCATGTTAAGGACTATAAACAACCTGCCAGTAGTTAGTACACCCTGTTATAAGTCCCAATTAAGGACTATGAACAAAACCTGCAAGAAACCTAAGTAAAACCTGTCATGAATCCCAATCAAGGACTATAAACAGAACCTGCAAGAAACATAGTACCCTGTTATGAGTCCCAATTAAGGACTATAAACAAGACCTGCAAGAAGCAAGTGTCAGGTAACAAGTAGGCAAGTACGAAGGCACACAAGTCACACAAGAGAAGCCCTTAGAGTTTAAGGCCAGCATGAGGTCTGGGTAGTACCCTCTTGAAGTTGGTGGGTTCAACCTGTCCTAATCAAAGTAACCGGGTTCTAAGGTTCCCAATATCACGGGATTGCTTTCATTGTTCATCGTTTCGATTTAGCCACTGAACTGGCGTCCGAAATATTCCAGGAAAGCAACCCTCAATTGAGTGTAGTATCGAGTATCAACCAACCTCGGACTGCACCAAAGTCAGTTATCTCACTACCCTAAAGAGGCCAAGATAGTTCAATTAAGGTTCCTAAGGTCTGTTGATGTTTCATGACACCACGCGGAGGCCCCGTACTCTCCTTGACTGAACTCAAGGGTTACCGGTACACACCAAAGTGCCACATCAACGTAGCAGACTGTTTCAACCATGTCGGTATACCCCGCACAGTTCCCTCACAGCCTTGTTGCTACTTTCTAAGAAGGTATCCCCAGATCCGGGTTAGGATCTATAGAACTCCCAAGACAGTCCCACAATAATAAAGCAAACAAGGAATGCAATTGAAAACACAGTGATCTTAGTCCTAAGGTACACCTCACTTTATAAAGTACATTCCCCAGCAGAGTCGCCAGTTCTGTGATCGGTGGATCTGGAACTGACTGTTTAACGCTGGTTCGCGAAATGTCGCGGAAGCAAGAGTCGCCACCGTCTTTTATTTTCTCCAAATGGAAAGGACAAAAGCACAGAAAAATTCCTTTAAAGAGATTGCTCTCGGTTCGGGAGGTAGGTTATAGAAAGGGAAGGTGTTAGCACCCTTTCTATCCATGGTTATCCATGGGCTCTTAGATACTTGCTCATTGTGTTTTCAAAATTGTTTGCTTTTCAATGTGGGTTTAAAAAAGTTTCTTTGAAAAATTTCAGTTCGACTCGTACGTCAGAGTGTTTGAAAAGTTTGCTTTGAAAGCTTTTGAAAATGTGTTAGTGTGAAAAGTCTTTTGATTTGTTTGAAATTAGAGCAAGTATCCTTGAGAACCTACCTACCCTAAGGAATTCGTCTGTGTAAGAGTCCTTTAAAGTAGTGCCATCCCACCATTGAGAGGTAGGTAGCACCACCATTGGAGGTGTTCGGGTCAATTCGAGTTTTAGGGACATGGTGATCACCAGAGCAATGGGAAGACACCTTAGAAGCTACCCTCATGCCAGGTTCCCGGATCATGAGGACTTACTAAGACATCCTCTACTCGACGATCACCTTTCGAGGCAAGGCAACAGTGAGGCGTACCCTAGGGGTGGTGTGTGCGATTCGTGTGTCGTTTTCAAGTATTTTGTCTTTTGTCATGTTTGTTGTAATCTACGCGTTGCTTTTATTAAGACATTCATTCTTTCATGCTTGGTTAACAGTTAAATATTTTGCGAGGAAATAAATCTAAACTATTACAAATGGCGCGGGTCCACATCGCCAAAATAAACCGGACCCGATTTGACAGAAAAGTAAATAATGCGAAATAAATAAAAGTGCGAAAAGTAAAGTTACATGGCTTTGGGAGATTTACATAATTATAATGAACGACATAAAGTAAATATGCGCAATTAAATTAAAACAATGGGCGTTGGACCCTTTTACAAGAATATTTAAAGTTAATGAATTAATTAAGGAGGAATTAAAATTAAAGATTTAAAAGGAATGTTTTCTATGTTTTTTAAGATTTAAGGAGAAAAAGAAAAATTAATTAAAATTGAAATGAGATGCCTCACCCTAGTTCTAATGTTTTTTAAGTTTATTGCAAAAAATATTGAAATTTGACCTAATTTAAATCTAATTTATTTATGTACAAATTTAATTATAAAAAATAAATAAATAAATAATTATTGCTGTGGAAAAAAAGGGAAAAATAAAAAGAAAATAAACAGTTATTAAACCTAAATTCTATTTTTTGGATTTTTATTAAAAAGATTAAAATTATACCTTAATTAAACTAAATAATTTACATTTTTATTTATTTATGAAAGTAATTAGAATTAATTATATTTTTTGTCTTTTCTGTATTTTTAATGTTTTTTTATATTTTTGTGAAAATAAATTAATTGAATTAAACAAAGAAAATAAATGAAATAACAAAAATAAAATATAAGGAGAAAAATGGAAAAATGCAAACCAGGGGGGGTAACCCCAATTTAGGAGGTTCAGGCCTGGAATTTTGGCCCATTAATATCCAGAATTTGTTGACTTTCTGGATCGTGTGTGATGCGTTTGACCAGGCGTAGGTGTTCCTTGGTTCTGTAGCCCTTGATCTGTACGTGTTAGACGCGTGGAGGTTGGATGAGGATGGAACATGGTGCACCTGGACGTTAGCAAAGCATAGGATTTTACGTTGAAAAATAACATGGAATTTTGCCAGACCTGGGACTTGAACCCAGGTCTTGAGGATTATTCACATCACGTGTTACCAACTGCGCCACTGCATCTCATTTAATATATTATGGTTAATAAACAACAAAAATCAAAACCAATGCGTGATGGTTAAAACGCGCGAAATTTCAAACGGACGTATCACTGGCTGCCACGACTTCTTCTTCTTCGCGTATCTGAAAAAATAAAACACAATAGCAACGGTTTTAACGCGTTGCTTTAAGCATGCTATGGGAAAATAGCGAATAGGGCTATGGTGCATATAAATTGATCGCGAGGCTTGGGTTTGTTTCGTCTTGACATGACAAATTAGCCTGTACCAGTTTGGGGATCTAATTTTACGCCTTGCACAAAGCCCCAATTTTGGAACCTTGGAACCCTAGAATCTGTCAATGGTGGAATCTTATACACAACGAAACAATGCAATTAAACGTAATGGTTAGTTTGTAGACTTCATCAGGAACATGAATATATAAACAAAAATGCAAAAAGACGCATGATTTATGATATGCGATTTCAAAAAATTCGAGGTTCAGTTTGGGTTCTTGATACCAATTCAGGGCCTTTTGGTGGATGTTCTTGGTTGGAATTTGATCAGGAGTGCCTGAGGAAGCTTTTGGTATAAGAATTAGAGCTTAACACCACCTCTAACAACGTTTTCAGATTTGAACTTTTATGGCAATTTTTCAAGAGTGCAATGGAGTTTTCAGCGCAGCTTAGGGTCTCCCTGCATTAGGTCTTGGTTCCTGAATATGTATAGAGCATGCTAGGTCAACAAAACTGCACAAAATCTCAAGCATTCATTGTTTTACATATTTGATTTCCTTAATATCTTTTTGAATCTTTTTTTTCATGGTTTTTGTGTCAATTAGGTTTCAATCAAGCCAAAACCTTCTATATTAGCATGTGCACGAAATATTAAGTTCAAATCATGCATAAAAAGATTTGTTTAGGTCAAGTTTATATTTTTCACATATTTAAATAATTTAATTGAATTAATATTGATATAAATTCAAATAAATAATTAAAAAATGAGAAAATACTTCCCTTTGGGCCTAATGGTCGTGCATAGGCTTGGCATGAAGAAACTTGGAAGAAAAATGGGCCCATTTGCATTTTTGGATCATTTGAACCATTGTTGACTTTTCAAAATTCCCAAACATTTCCAAACTTCCACAAGGCATAACTTGCTCAGTTTTTAAGCTTTTCACATGTTCTTGGACATTTTGGAAAGGTCTTTGAGTCCTTTAACCAATGCCTTTGGTCCCATGTAATTTTGATTTACCAATCTCAAGTTATGGCCTTTGACTTAAAGTCCCTTTTTGTTGACTTTTGAAAATGACCTATAATGTTGAAATTGATAACTTTTTGTGAGAGCATTTCTTGGACTTGAAGTATGAAGATGAGTTGTAGGAAATGTCTTTCTCTTCAAAATGAGCTTTGGATGGAATTTTTCTGATAATCCATGTGAAAGTTATGCCCTGGTCAATTTCAGTTGACTTTTTCAGCTGTCCAAATATAGTAACTTTTGCATCTTTGATGATTTCTGAGCCAAATTTTGAGAATCATGATCAAGCATTGATCAAATGATGTTTGTGGCTTCAAAATGATATGTTGACCAAAAATTTGAACTTTTGACTGCCAAATGACCATTTTGCCCCTACAGTTGACTGTAGTGCAATTTAGGGTTTTGACTGTGCAATTTTAAGCTGAATGCCTTGAAACTTGATATGAGGATACTTGACTATCTTTTTAAGCATGTGAGACTTGATTGGGCCTTTGAAAACTTCCTTTCTTTGATCAGAACACAAACCCTAGTTTTGACTGTATAGGAGACAGTTGAACTGCATAACCCTTGGGGAATTTTGTGACTTTGACTTGACAAATCTTGGAGAATATGGGAGGGCAAATTTTGGGGTGCAACACTATGGTATGATGTCATGATGTTATGTACATGTATGCACAAAGCAAGCAAGTGTATATACAGGCAAACAATATTCACACGAAGCACACAAGGCCTTAGGTTTAGGCTTGCATGAGGTTCAGGTACTACCCTCTTTCGGTTTGTTGGTTAAAACCTGTCTTAACAACAGTAACCGGGTTCTAAAGGTCCCAACGTCACTGGATTGCTTTCATTATTCATCGTTTCGATTTAGCCACTGAACTGGCGACCGAAATATTCCAGGAAAGCAACCCTCAATTGAGTGTAGTATCGAGTATCAACCAACCTCGGACTGCACCAAAGTCAGTTATCTCACTACCCTAAAAAAAGGCCAAGATGGTCAAGTAAGGTTCTAAGGTCAGTTGATGCTTCGCGACACCACGCGGCGGCCCCGTACTCTCCTTGACTGAACTCAAGGGTTACCGGTACACACCAAAGTGCCACATCAACGTAGCAGACTACTTCAACCATGTCGGTATACCCCGCACAGTTCCCTCACAGCCTTGTTGCTACCTAAAAGGGTTTCCCCAGATCCGGGTTAGGATCTATAAAACTCCGATACAAGGCCCATAAATGTAAAGCAAACAAAGCAATCAATTTGAAAGTAAAGGTGATCTAAACCCTAAGGTAACCCCACTTAAAATTATCCCTAGCAGAGTCGCCAGTTCTGTGATACGGTGGGAGAACTGACTAGTGTTTTGCGTTCGTATTCGCACTTGTGCGGTTGAGCAAGAGTCGCCACCGACTTTTTATTTTATCCTAAAGGAAAGGTTAAAAAAGCACAGCAAAAACCTTTTGAGATGTTTTCTTGGGTTCGGGGGGTAGATTATGAAAAGGGAAGGTATTAGCACCCTCTTCATCCATGGTTATCCATGGGCTCTTAGTTACTTGGTTTTTTAGATCACTTGCCTTGATTTTAGATTGCTTGAAAATGGTGTGTGTGTGGGTGCTTTTGAAAATGTTTTGGAAAAAGATGCCTTGTCTTAGGAAACTAATGTATTTGACTCGTGTTTGAGTGTTTTACAAAAGTGTGAATCTTTTCGAAAAGATGTTTTCAAATGTTTTTGAGAGTTTGTTTGAAAGTGTTGTGGATTGTGGTTTTTGAAAATGAGGCAAGTGTTTTTGCAAGTTTGATCTCAAGTAACTAAGAGTCTTGTCTACCCTATTGTACTCAAAGGTTTTTGTTATGTTTTAACCCCTTTTAACAATTTTGTTCTACCATTGAAATTGGTAGGCAATCTTGCATTTAGGAAGTTTATTCGGGACGGGCGCGGGTCATCGTATGGACCATGAATGCAATGATGCCAAGTGTCTCTGGCAATTTGTTTTGAAGGGACTATGATCATTCCGTTTAGGCAACACTTTGAGGGACTAATGATCATTTGATTTTGTTTTGCCAAAGATACTCGACGTGCAAGCATGGCCCATTTCAGAAGGCAACATGTAGGATTACCCTAGGGGGTGCAAGTGTGATTGTGTATTGATTACATGCATTTGACTTGTATTAGGTTATCTAGCGTTTGATTTTATGTACATACAAACCCTAGGTCTAACCATGGTATAATTGAAAATTGTAAATTGCGGAATGTAAAATCTACGCTATTACAAGATAGTGTCTGGGAGTGGGGGTATAAATGTACAAAGGGGGATGAGACTTATAGTATCCAATAAGTTACAACCAAATCGAATGTGCGATCAAAATGTAAATATCGAATATACAAATATAAGATAAAAATGTGTATAGGGCAATGTATTGTGTAAGTGTAAATGTGAGATGTATATGAATTGTGTGATTATTTACAAGTGCGAGTTGTGAAGTTGAATCGTATTAGGGTTTGACCTAGAGAAATGTTTTTAAATGAATCTTTGATTTTTGTATGTTTAATTATGTATAAAAGAAAAAAGAAAGTGTTTTAATCAAATATTTGTGAATTTAATATTAGAGAAAAAAAAAGTATTTAAATTGTTATGTACAAATATGCATGTTAATTAAAAAGTTTTCAGTTTAATTATGTATGAAAAAGTATTTTACTATTTTTATGTACAAATATATACTTAAAAAGGATATTTTAACTATATGATAAAAAATGCATAATATTATAAAATTAATGTTTTTTAAAATGTATGTATAAATATATTTTAAAGGAAAGAGTAAATAAATAAAAGGAAATAATTATTTTCAATTTTAACATATGAGGTAAAAATGTATTTTAATTAAGTTAGTATTTTACAAAAAAAAGTAAATATTGTTTATAAAATAAAAAGAAGGGTTAGTATTATAAAAAATGGTTAAGTGTAAAAATGTTAACTTGGGCTTCAGAGGAAATGAGAACGGGTCAGGCCCATGGTTCAAACAAGCGATTTAGGGTTAGGGATTTTGTATCCAATTGAGGCGAAAACGTAGGGTTAGCAGCGGCGCCGTTCATAAGTTCATCTTCTCCGATCATCTTCACTTCCCTGAATGCTTCCTCCGGCCACCAGCGCTACTCCTGAAGCCTTTCTTCCCTCCATTGACATGAGCCCAGCGTCCTTGATTTAAGGTTTGATTTCCATACTTTATGTTCTTTCGTGAATGATACGCATTTCTTGATTTGAGTCTTAACTATTTCTTTTCATTATGAGATGAAGGAGAAGAGAAGTGGGAAAAGATTGGCTACCTTCATTTTGGGAGATGGAGGAGAGGCGGAGTGACGCTTTAGGAGGCCGAAACGGCGATTCGGTGACGAAGCTGGATGCTTTCCTGGTATTTTCGTTCTTACCTCTTGCTGTATGAGGGTTTTATGATGATGTATACTGAGAACCCTTTCCCTTCTTTCTTCTTCTTCTATGTCACTGATGCTTATGTATTGTTGCCTGAGTATGTCGTTGGATACGTCTTTCTGATTGGCCTATGATGAAGCCCCCCCCCCCCCTTCTGAGGCCTAAGGTGGGTTGGGAAATTTGGCTTGCTTTGAGATGCTCAGTGACGATCTCAGAGGTCTGAGGGCCTAGGTTGCCTTTGATACTTTTTGTTGAATTGGATGTTGTGTGTTATCTTGAACTGTGATGCTTTCTGAAATGCCTCTTCCTCTGGAATGCTGTATATTTGTTTGGATGCTATGTATTGCCTATGATGAGGAAAGAAAAACTCTGAGGCTTAAGAGTTGGTTTCATGCTTGACAGTAGGTTGAGGGATTTGGATTTTGAACTTGGTTGATCAGCTTGGATGGGTTTGTATCTTTTGTTTATGGGTTTGTGCTAGCAAATGGGTGTATTGACAGGTTAATGATTGTTATGCTTTTGAACTTGGTTTATCAGCTTGGATGAGTTTTTGGTTCTGTCTCTTTTCTTGACAGTAGGCAGATTAAAGCATTTTCAGGTTATCTGTTTGGTGATTCTGGTTATGAGTTTTGAAAAGTGTTTGATAACTTGTGAGGTTTCAGTTTTGTAGGTACTGTGTTTGGTTGTTCAGTTTATGTGGTTGGGCAGGGTTGATGAAGTTTGATGGTTATGGCATTGTGTTATGTTTGACAGTATGGTTGAGCTTGCAATGGGTTTGAAGTATTTCTGAGTTTTTGTATATCTTTTTTTTCTCTCTTGCTATGCTGAACTGAGTTGTGTTTTCAGGTTTTTAGGCTTGGGTTTGAGATGTGTTATGTTGAGTCTGTAAGGAGGATGCAGGCTCTTGGTTTTGTATCTTTCTCCTCTCTTCTCACCTCACTTCTGAACTATCTTGTATTGGCTTGTGGATTTGTATATCTTTTTTTTCTGTCTCCTCCTCACTCTCTGAACTGAGTTCTTCTATATCTGTGTTACATCTTTTCTGCTGTATACCCTCCTGTCTATGCCTAAGACCTGAACTCTGCCTACTGCTGCTTTATCTCTCTTTTCTTCCATAGTACAGCTTTGAATATATTATATGATTTATGTTGTACTTTCTCTGAAGGGGCCCTACTGATGGGAAATGATGATTTTAGATTTTTGCTACTTGCATAACACATTTTCTGCATCTTTTTTGTCTCTTTGGACAGCTTTGACAGTTTTGATAGCAACTTGTACTACTTTGATTTCTTTGATATCTTTGGCATTTGATAGGAAGTGGGAATTGGATTTGAACTAATACAGTTTGAACTTTGGATTTGAAATTGAGATTTTATGCAGCTTGAAATTTTAGAGATTTATACTTTTGACATTTGCATTTCATGAATAAAAAATCTTCCCTCTCTGTGAACCGGGAGAAATCCCGTGATTTGCAGAGAGGGTCAACTGATCCCAGTCAGTGGCCCCTAATGATGAGCAATTTTAACTGTCTTTAATTAACTGCTTTCTGACTTTCTTTCTTCTTTTCGCAGATAAAAATGGAGCACCGGCGCGGAGTGAAGAGTGAAGAATATTAGAAATAGGATAGTTTTTATTTTATGTAATATTTAAATTAATGTATATTATTGTTCATAATTTAAATTATAAACAACAATTTGTATAAATAATTCAAATATCAATAAAATTTAAATTATCCAATTAGTTCTAATTTTCTTTATTGTTTATTTATTTATTTAAGATTCTTTGAATTAAAACAATTGAAAAATGAATTTCAATCATTCCATTTCAGAATAATAAATAACTTAAATAAAAACAACATTGATCAATTAAACCTGTCTTATTCAATATCCAAAACAAAGCAGCAGTTAACCCAAATGGACTGATCAAACGCATAAACACTGTGAATCCAATACTGCATCCTGTATTTGACTGACTCAAAGAAAACAACATGAATTCCAACCACTGTTTCTTTCACTGATTAAATCGAAACAATGCAAATCTAACCCGAATCTCGGAATAAACTGCGAAGTGCTGTGGAATTTAAATTCTTCTGAGAATATGCTCATAAAACCTTAATTTCTGATTAAATGCTAGATAATGCTCGCCTGATCAAAATTGAACCAAAAATCATCCCAACCCTAAGCCAACTGTATGAAACAAATCAGAACTCTGAAAATCAGTAAAAACCCTAATTTCGCTTGACTGTCAAGAAAAGTCCATTTGTCCGGTTCTTGAGTCAGTTTGAAAAGTCAGGAAATGCCTGAAGCTGATATTTCTTGTGGAAAAGCGCGAGGGCAAATTTTGGGGTACAACAGCCTCCTAATAGTAAAAAATTAGGGTTTTGATTCTAGCAAAGAAATTAAAGTTTCCAAGGTTCCAATCAAGTCCCACATGCCTATAAACATGGTCAAGCATCCATATGCCAAGTTTCAAGACTTTCAGCACAAAATTGCACAGTCAAAAACCCTAATTGCTCAACAGTCAACTGTAGGGGCAAAATGGTCATTTGACAGTCAAAAGTCAAGATTTTTGGTCAACATCTTATTTTGAAGCCACAAACATCATTTGATCAATTCTTGATCATGATTTTCAAGGCATGGCTCAAAAAGTCTCAAGATGCAAAAGTTTCTATTTTTGGACAGTTGAAAAAGTCAATTGCAAATTGACCAAGGCATAACTTCCACATGGTTTATCAGAAAAATTCCATCCAAAGCTCATTTTGAAGAGAATGACATTTTCTACAACTCATCTTCACACTTCAAGTCCAAGAAATGCTCTCACAAAAAGATATCAATCTCAACATTATAGGTCATTTTTAAAAGTCAACAAAAAGGCACTTTAAGTCAAAGACCATAACTTGAGATTGGTAAATCAAAATGACATGTGACCAAAGACATTGGTTAGAGGACTTCAAGACCTTTCCAAAATGTCCAAGAACATGATCAAAGCTTAAAAATTGAGCAAGATATGCCTTGTGGAAGTTGGGAAATTTTTGGGAATTTTGAAAAGTCAACTTTGCTTCAAATGCCTCAAAATTGCTAATGGGCCACAATTTCTTCCAAGAATCATCATCCAAAAGTTATGCGCGACCCATTGACCCAAAGGGGAGTTATTTCATCATTTTTTATTAATTATTTGAATTTTTATTATTATTAATTCATTTAATTAAAATAAAATATGACAAAAATAGCAAAGCATGTGTTTTAAATCTTTTTATGCAGCTAATAGGCTCTTTATTCACTCAAGATTTCGTGCATATGCTCAAGGGGACCAAATCTTCCAAAATAAGCAAGTTTTCATGGCAAAAAGGATTGAAAAAGATTATGGAAGATCACAAATTCAAAGTCACTAAATACATGGATTCTGGGCCAGTTTTCTACCCTAATTCATTGACATATATGTGCACATTGCAACCCTAATGGAAGAGACCTGAAAGCTGCGCAGAAACCTCAAAGCAAAAACTTGCAATTTTGATAAAAAACTCAAAACTGAAAACATAGTTCCAGTGTGTTTCAAAGCCTCAAAACCATCCCAATTCATTCCTGACGCATCAAGGAAGCTTTTCCAATCAAAATCACAACCCCTAACCTCAAGAACTGGTAGCACGAAGTCTCCCTGTTCAAAACTTTTCTCATAATCGTGTTTTCATTTATATGCATTATTTATGAGTTTTAACCATTGATTTACATTAACATGGACATCCTGAATCTATTGGTGTTATTTAATTGAATTACTATCGCTTGTATGCAAAATTACCATGAGAGCTTTCTAGGGTTTCAGGGACCTTGAAAGAGGGCTTCGTTCCTTTGGAAAAATTGGCCAACCACGCCTATACCATTGGAATCAGGATCTTCTAACGATCTAAAACCACACCTCGCGCTCAATTTATGATGAACCAGGCTCTAATCGCTATTTTTGAATATTGTAGTTAGTGGGGGTTTAAAACCCCCGCTATTTGATGTTAGTTTCAGGTAAAACGAAGAAGCAGGGAAGAAGAAGGTGTACGTGTCCCTGGATGACTGGCTCATTTGAAATTTTGGCGCGTGATATACCATGAGCGTGCTTTTCTCTTATATTATTTGTGTCCCATATTAATAACAAAGAGCACAAACAGCGCAGCTGGCAAAGGATTGACATGGTAAACGCAGGGGCCTGGGTTCGATTCCCAGGTCCCCCCACTTATTCAATATATTTTGTTATAACGCGCTTCTGTGCAGCTTCTATTCTAATGACTATCATGAAGCCCAACGTCTTGGCACGCCACATGTCTCAGAAGCTCCATCCAATGGCCAGGACGTGCAGTCCACCATGGACATCAGTCAACACCTCCATACGCAAGTCTGAGAAGTCAAACAAGGCCTGAATTCTTGGGCCAAATTACTGCAAATCAACCTCCTCAATTTGGGTTAACACCCCCTATGTTTGCATTTCTTTCTCTCTTTTCTTTTCTTTTATTTATTCTTTTTTTTAATTAATTGTTTTCCTTTAATTTACCAAATAATTTTTAAAATACAAAAAAAAATCAGAAAATCACAAAATAAAAACATGCCTTTATTTAATATTTAATTCACTAATTATTTTGTAAATAAATTTTGTTAATCAATTTAGTTTTAATTTAGGGTTTAAATTTTAATATTTTCTTAATAACTAAAAAATATAAAAAATTAGGGTTTCTAGCATTTTTACTTTTTTCTCAATAATTAAAATTTTCTTCTTATTATTATTAATTACTAATTATCTTGTAAATAAATATGCAATTAATTAATTAGGTTAAATTAGGTCAAACTTAAACATTTTTCTTTATTAAATTAAATACAATTTAGAACTAGGGTTTTATTTAATTTTTTAATTCCAATTAATTCTCTTTAATTTCATAAATCCAAAAACATAAAAAATAAGTTCTTTTTCTCATTTAATCATTAATTAACCTTTAGTTTTAATTTAATTCCTTTAAAGGGTCCAACGCCCTCGCACTCGATTCTAATTTCTTTTCGCATTTATTTTTATTTTATGGACATAATGTATTTGCCCCAAAGCCTTGTAATAGATAATTAGGACATTTACTTTCCGTATTTTTTATTCAAATCGGGTCTTGGTTTAATTTGGCGATGTAGACCCGCGCCTTGTAATAGCGTAGGACCTTTATTTTCCGCATTTTAACTCCCGCACCTTTTAATTGTTAATAATCACATGAAAGAATGAATGCCCAAATAAAATCAAAGCGTAGCTCACCTAATGCATGACAAGACAAATAATAACTAAAAATGACACACAATTCACACACCACTCCTAGGGTACACCTCACTGTTGCCTTGCCCCTCGAAACGTGGTCGTCGAGTACAGGATGTCTTAGTAAGTCCTTATGTCCATGAACATGGCATAAAGGTAGCTTCTAAGCTGTCCTACCGTTGCTCTGGTGATCACATTGTTGCCTTGCCCCTCGAAACGTGATCGTCGAGTATAGGACGTCTTAGTGAGTCCTTATGTTCCGTTGATCTAGTTGCCTCGAAACAAGTTGCCTCGAAACGGTTGCCTCGGAATAAAAAGATCAATGGCATAAGGGTGGCTTCTAAGGTATCTTACTATTGCTCGGTGACCACACTGTCCCTGAACTCGAATTAACCCGAACACCTTCAACGGTGGTGCTACCCACCTCTCAATGGTGGGATGGCACTACCTTAAGGATATTTACACAGACTAATTCCTTAGGGTAAGTAAATGACTTGTAGATACTTGCTCTAATTCAAAACAAATCAAAAACTTCTTTTCACACTGACACTTTGCAAAAAGCTTTCAAAAACAACTTTTCAAACACTCTTGAGGACTGATACAAGAGTCGAACTGAAATTTTAAACGAAACTTTTTCAAACCCACTCTGAAAAGAAAACAAACACATTTTGAAAACACAAATGAGCAAGTATCTAAGAGCCCATGGATAACCATGGATAGAAAGGGTGCTAACACCTTCCCTTTCTATAAATCCACCTCCCGAACCGAGAACTAATCTCAATAAGGAATTTTTCTGTGCTTTTGTCCTTTCCATATTGGAGAAAATAAAAGACGGTGGCGACTCTTGCTTACGCGACATTTCGTGAACCAGCATTAAACAGTCAGTTCTAGATCCACCGATCACAGTAGGCATGTCAGGATGTTGAATGGTGTAGAGCACCTCTCCTTCCAGAACTGGCTCTTTGATCACAGGGAGAACATGAGGATATGGCATCACCAGCTTCTGGGAGCGGGCTCGTACCCACTTGAGATAAGGCTCCAGGGGGATGGAGTTCTTGTGCCCCAGCGTCTTGCTATCTACCCTGTTGGGCATTCTCTAAGCTCTGATGAATCTCTGGCGAAGTCCTTGTGCATCGTTGTCGAAGTCAAAAACTATGCCAGGAATCAACATATCATGAGGGCCATCCCTCCGTGCATATCCAAACTGTCTCAAAGCCAGACATGGGTTGTAAGTGATGCCTCCTCTGATTCCAAGTAAAGGAACATTAGGATACTCTCCGCAACAATCAATGATAGTGACATTCTCTCTGGACCGAGAATGCCAATGTATATCAGCATGTGTAAGAGTCATCAATCATTGTGACCATCTCAAACCCCACTCGTTCTTCAAAACTGATTGTGGAAGGTGCGAAATAAACCACCTTGCCAGGAGAGGAGTGCAGCACATGAGAACACCTATTTTTCTCATGGTTCGAGTGTAACATGAGTGAAGGATGTCCCCAAGCAATGTAGGTATAGGGTTCCTGGACATGAAGATCTTGACAGCATTGATATCTATAAGCTGATCTGGACTCGGGAACAACACCAACCCATAGACAAGGAGTGCCACAACTTCTTCAAAAGCTTGTAGGTCAAGGGAGTTCCAACATTCTTGTGCTTTCTCAAACAGAAACTTGGCCAAGAACCCTTTGATACCACTTCTAACTTCCCAATGCCCCTTGATGTCAGATGGTTGTAGGCATAATGCTTTAGCAACCTCTTCAAGTTTTGGCTCCTTTTCTGTACCGTTGTAGGGTAGTTGACTAAGGATAGGAATCTTCAGAAGCTGAGAAAACTCTTCCAAAGTAGGCACCAACTGATAATCCGGGAAAGTGAAATAGTGGTGCAGAGGGTCAAAGAACTGGAACAACACTTTCACCATATCCTCTTCAATGTTGGTATTGACCAAGCTGATGAGTCTACCATGCCTTTCACTGAAAGAAGAGCACTCGGGAATCCTGGATGTGAGCTCTTTAAGCTGAGGAGGGACCCTTACAAGGTTGATCTGAATTGTCTTTCTGCGGATAGTTTCCATGTCCTACAAAACAAGAACAAAGATGAAGATTCGAACCCCTGAAGTGGTTAGTGGATGCATATGATGCTGTATGATGTTATGATGCTATGATAAAACACACCACAAGTATTCACAAAAAGAAAACATGATAAGGCACACAATTCACACCATAGCCCTTAGAGTTTAGGCCAACATGAAGTTTGAGGTACTACCCTCTTGAAGTTGGTGGGCTCAAAAACCTGTCCTATCAAAAGTAACCGGGTTCTAAGGAGCTCAATATCATTGGGTTGTTTTCTGTGTTCATTATTTTGATTTAGCCACTGGACTGGCGATCAAAATATTCCAAGAAAACAACCCTCAATGAGTGTAGTATCGAGTATCAACCAACTTTGGACTGCACCAAAGTCAGTCATCTCACTACCCCTAAAGAGGCCAGGATGGTAAAGTAAGGTTCCTAAGGTCAGTTGATGCTTCACGACACCACGCGGCGGCCCCGTACTCTTCTTGACTTGACTCAAGGGTTACCGGTACTCACCAAAGTGCCACATCAACGTAGCAAACGGCTTCAACCATGTCGGTATACCCCGCACAGTTCCCTCACAGTTTGTTGCTACTTTCTAAGAAGGTATTCCCCAGATCCGGGTTAGGATCTATGAAACTCCCAAAACAGGCCCACAATATTAAAGCAAACAAAGCAAGCAATTGAAAACATGATGATGAACTATTCCTAAGGTACACCCCACTTATTATCATCCCCAGCAGAGTCGTCAGTTCTGTGATCGGTGGGAATAGAACTGACTATTTTTAGCTGGTTTCGTGAAATGTCGCGGTAAGCAAGAGTCGCCACCGTCTTTTATGTTCTCCAACATGGAAAGGACAAAAGCACATCAAAATTCCTTCTTTGAGAATGTTTCTCGGTTCGGGAGGTAGATTTATAGAAAGGGAAGGTGTTAGCACCCTTTCTATCCGTGGTTATCCACGGGCTCTTAGGTACTTGCTCTTATGTTTTCAAAATTTGTTTGCTTTTCAAGTGTGTGTGGGTTTTTAAAAAGTTCGTTTGGAAAAACTTCTAAGTAACTCTTGTATCAGTCCTCAAGAGTGTATGAAGTATTTTGTTTGAAAACTTTTTGAAAGTGTGGGGTGCGAAAAGTATTTTTGTTTGTTTTGAAAAGAGCAAGTACCCAGGAGAATCTACCTACTCTAAGGAATTAAGCTGTGTAAGAGTCCTTTAGATAGTGCTATCCCACCATTGAGAGGTAGGTAGCACCATCGTTGGAGGTGTTCGGGTCAATTCCATTAAGGGACAATGTGGTCACCGAAGCAATAGTAGGACACCTTAGAAGTAACCCTAATGTCCTAGATCCTTTTAATCCGAGGCAACCGTTTCGAGGCAACTGGATCTTAGACAGGAGGGCGACCTCTAAAACACCCTATACTTGACGACCACGTTTCGAGGCAACGAGTGAAGCGTACCCTAGGAGTGGCATGTGCTTGTGTGTTGTTTTTCAGTTAATGTTTGTCTTTGCATGTTATTTGTGAGCTACGGATTGGTTTTATTTTTTCATACATTCTTTCATGCATTTAACAGTTAGGAGTGCGGAAAGTAAATTGCGGAAAGATAAATTCTACGCTATTACAAGGCGCGGGTCTATACATCGCCAAAAATACAAAGACCCGTTTTGGTAAATAAGTACGAGAAATTAAATAAAGCGATAAACCTAATTACTATTACATTCTTGGAAGCAATTACATAATAATCAAAATAAAGTGCACGCGAATAAAAGTTAATCGGGAATGCCTTAAGGGTTTTGACCCTTTTAAGAAAAGAAATGAATTTTTTTTGTCTTTTTGTAATTAAAATGAAATTAAAACTAACTAATAACTAATTAATTAATTTAATAAAAGATTTTTTTTTTGTGTTTTTATATTTTTTAATGAAATAAAATAAAAGAATTAAAATTCTAAGTTAACCTAATTCTAAATTATTTTTATTTATTGTAAAGAAAAAGAAATTAAAGTTGACCTAATTAAACTATTTTAGTTGTTAATATTTTATTTACAAAAAATAATATGAACTTAATAATAATAATAATATTAATTCTATTTTTTTTGATTTTTTATGAAAATATAAATTATGTTAATGGTTAAAAAAAAAGAATAAGAAAAAAAATAAGGCAAATGACAAAATAATAAAAAAGGAAAAGCAAACCCAAGGGGGGTTTGGGCTGGAATTGAGGGTGTTTGATTGGAATTTGAGGCCCAATGAAGCTTTCAGCCACGTTGACTTCTTGGATTGCCTGCAGCATGCTTTGACTGAGCACATGGTATTCATCACTTTTTGTCCTTTGGATCTATGATCATGGCCACCTGGCGCTTGGATCTGTGAGGTTTATGGTGCGTTGCTGTTTGAGGGCCTGCACGTGATTACCTGGGAAAAAAATGAAACAAGGAAATTGGGGGACCTGGGAATCGAACCCAGGTCCCAGTGATGCCTAGCCACGTCTCCAACCACTGAACCAAGCGTGCGCGTTTGTTAATATAATGGGAACTAAATATTATATAAGAAAAATGTGTTATATGCTGGAAAAATAAAAAAGAGCGCGCGTGATTTGAATGAACCACCCACGCATGGACACCTTAGCGCCGTCTTCCTTCCTGAAACAAAAACACAGACAAATAACGGGGGTTTTAAACCCCCACAAAATACCAATGTCAAAAAATAGCGATTAGCTATATAGCGAACATAAAAAGGGCGCGAGGTATGCTTTGGATTCGTTTCCTCCTGCTGATTTCAACCATGTATATTTGGAGGGTTAATTTTACAGTATGGCAAAAGCCCCAAATTACAAGCTCTGAAAACCTAGTACTCAACAATGGTATTTTGCGTTTTAAGGCACCATAATCAAATTAAGTCATATGGAAAGCTTCGTATGGATCCTGTGAGCACAATGCAATCAATAAAAAGTGTTAAAAACGCATGAATGGATGATTGTGATTTTGAAAAAGAAGGTAAACCGTATGACTTGTGTGGCACGAGTTCTTGAGGTTTTTGGCTCTTTCTTGGCTGCAAATGATTCCTGGGGATGCTGGGAGTGTATTTGGATCAAAAGGAAGGCTTGAATTATGCTGCAAGTGAGATTTCAGTTTCACACTTTTCTTTGGAATTTTGGAAATTGGTTATGCTGCCTCAGGGTTTTCTAGGTCGTGATTCCTGTGTGAGAGGCTTGCATATATGTTAGTCAATGAGAATCAGTCACTATAATGCACCTTTATCCCTTGCAATGAGGTTTGAGATTTTGCCATGACCACCATTAAACAACTTGCCATTTTTGCTCCAAATTTGAATTTTTATGCTTGAAATAGGATGTACACGAAATTGATATGTGTTTCATGATGCATCAAGGCTATTCAAAACACAAGATATCCCTTAATTAATTTCTTTGATTTTTATTTGAATTTTAAAGATTTAAAATGAATTAAATCAAATAAAATTAAATAAAAATAGAAAAATTAATTTTTAATCTTGAAATAAAACATGGGACACGTGGGTGGCATGGCAAAGCTGAATAAAGTGGAAAAAGTGGGCCCTTTTTGTCAAAAATTGAAGTTTCAAGGATAGTTGACTTTGGCCATTTCACAAAAATTTCCCAACTTCTCCAATGCATATCTTGCTCAATTTTGATCATATGAACATGTTATTGGACATTTTGGAAAGGTCTTGAAGTCCTCTAACCAATGCCTTTGGTCCCATGTCATTTTGATTTACCAATCTCAAGTTATGGTCTTTGACTTAAAGTGCCTTTTTGTTGACTTTTGAAAATGACCTATAATGTTGAAATTGATAACTTTTTGTGAGAGCATTTCTTGGACTTGGAATGTGAAGATGAGTTGTAGGAAATGTCACCCCCTTCAAAATGAGCATTGGATGGGATTTTTCGTATGAACCATGAAAAAGTTATGCCTTGGTCAAGTTACAGTTGACTTTTCAGCTGTCCAAAAATAGAAACTTTTGACACCTTGATGATTTTTGAGCCATTCTTGTGAAATCATGGTCAAGATTTGACCAAATGATGATTGTGGCTTCAAAATAAGATGTTGACCAAAAATTTTGACTTTTGACTGCCAAATGACCATTTTGCCCCTACAGTTGATTGTGAAGCAATTAGGGTTTTTGATTGTGCAACTTGACCTTGTGAGCCTTGAAACTTGACATGTAGGTGCTTGACAATGTATATGAGCATAGGGGACTTGCTTGAGCCCTTGAAAACCTCAGCTTCCTTCCAAGAACCAAAACCCTAATTTGACTGGCTTAGGAGGATGGTTGACTGTGTAGCCCTTGAGTAGACTTGAGCAATTTGAGGTGATGCTTGTCAAAACTTTGAAGAATATGGGAGGACAAATTTTGGGGTACAACATAGTGCTATTTTACCATTGGTTGGTAAGGTGCCATAGCATTAGATGTGAGGGGCAGGTGTGGGTCGTTGTATAGTCATAGAAGGAAAATTGTAAGATGTTTTAGCAATTTTTCGTAAGGTTCTAAGATCGTTTACCGAATGCAACATCGAAGGGTCATCGAGGGACTACGATCTTTTAACCGAGGGTCTTTGCTAAAACATCCCACGT
This sequence comes from Vicia faba, assembly GCA_948472305.1. NCBI lineage: Eukaryota > Viridiplantae > Streptophyta > Magnoliopsida > Fabales > Fabaceae > Vicia > Vicia faba. The sequence goes on along the minus strand of OX451738.1, from coordinate 63,253,074 downwards.
TCGAGGGACATGACTGTTTATATCTGAGACAACAAGTGTGGGTTACCCTAGAGGTGTATGTGTGCAAAGTGTTTGATTTCAAGTATTTTATCTTTGAATTAGGGTTTTGCTAGGTTTGATTTTAAGTCTTGTCATGCAAACCCTAATTACTAACAATAATAAGGAAAGCGATAAATTGCGGAATTTAAATGTCCTATGCTATTACAACGCTTTGGGAATGGGGGTACAATTTTGTGAATGAGGGGGAGAAAGAAATAAAACCTAATTATCTATTACAAACCATTGAACATGAATAGGATGTACAAAATATAAAGAAGAAGAAGAAGGAAATTGTTTTTTAGGGTTTTTTGATGGAAAAGGTTTAAAGATTAACCTAATTAAACTAATTAACTTTAATTGCAAGAAAAGCTAATTAGTTTTTAACTAAGCCTAAAATCTAAGTTAATTGAAATTAAGAAAAACAAAATATAACCTAAGTCTAAATAATTTGTTTAGAAAATAATTTGAATGTTAATGTTAATTAAGGAAAAATATTTTTAAGTGTGGAAAATAAACAAAATCTAGTTCTAAATATTAACAAAAAAATAAAATAAGTGTTTAAATTAAAATAATTTTAAATTAATTATTTATGAAAATATATTTTTTATATTTTTGGTCTAAAAATAATGAAAATATAAAAAGAAATAAAAATAAATGGGTTGGGTGTTTGAAAAGTAAACTGGAGGTTTAAAAGAGAAAATGGAGCGCCAGGCCCAAAGGTTTTTTTTGTTTAATTCAGAAAATAAAAATAAAAAATGTATTTGGGCCTGCACTGAAAAGTAATTTAGGGGGGAGAATCATAAATAATTTATGCCCAAAACACAAGTCCAATGCCTGTTTTGTGATTCAGTGTGGATGATTGCTTGGAATGCACCATGAGCTTGCATTATGGAGCGTTTGATTTGATTGCCTGGAAGATGGGTGGTATGGATGAGGGGTGTAGCGCGCTTGTCTTGGGCTTGCCTGCATTGAATCTGAAATAGAAAAATATGTGAAAAATAAAAGGGTACCACTGGGGCTCGAACTCAGGTCCTTATAAATCAATGTCTTACGCGCGCTTCCTCTGCCACTGGGGTGGCCGTTTCATCCGTTTATAAAACAAGTTGCAATAAATTTAAAATAAACCCTTTCCTAATGGCACTTCATCCCTAACCTCGTGCCAACCAACAACAACACCATTTTTGAATTTCTGATCTTGCTCATTTCTCAACCATTTTCAAAAATGTAAACATGAAAGTTGTTCCATTTTTCATCACGAATTCAACCATATAAATAACTAAAGTTATAAATCAAAGATGGACATGAATTTTGTTTGGTACCAAATAAAACCTAATTTTTTCAGAAAGTTCAACTTCAAAATTCACATCACTCAGACAACATAAATGAAAACTAAAGGCATGGTTAGCTTCAGGGCTATGATGTCTACATTTTTTATTCACAAAGTAACCATTAATGATGCTTGTAGAGAGAGTTCAAAGTTGAGAAAACTTACCTCAAAACTGGAAATCGTGTATGGAGTTTGAGCACCCCTGGAAGTGTTGTGATGATCTAGATATCTTCACTAAACTCCTAGGAAGCTAATGCAACTCTTACTTTATGCTGAATGTGCCTGAATCTTCTTGGAGAAGTCAAGTTGCAGGTTTGAGTTTTTAGAAATTGAGGATGGTGAAAATGGTGTTACAGTTGTGTAGCAAGGGTGGGGATGAGTTGTATATGATGTATGGAAGCTTTATGATTGACTTAGAGTGAAAATGCACGAGGGGATTGTGAGATTGGTGTTCAAAGTCAGAAATGACAAGTTATGGAGTTTTTTGTGCAAGTTCTCGTTTGAGGAAGTATGACAGTGTTTCAAGGCTTGTTCATTCATGTGTTGGCTTGAAAATGACTCCTCTATTTATAGAGGAATGGTTTTGAAGGCTCTAGTGATCAGAAATCAAAGATCACATGTTATGGTTATGTGACGTGATTTTGAAGCAATCTTGAAAATGATAGTTTCAATGCATAGTAAAAAGGCTTGTATGGTGGCTAACAAGTTGTAGATGAGTTTCTTCTATCTTTGAGATTGTGTGTGTTCCGAAGGAACAAGTGCAAAGCTCAAGGAGAGTGGACTTTGTGATTAAAGCCACTTTTCCAAAATGGTAATGTTACTTTTGTGCCAAAAATGGATTAATCACTTGGACAATGGCTCAAATGCTTGGACAATGGCTCAGTCAGTTGTGTAAACAATTAATTATGGATTAATTTGCAAGTTATAAGCCTGCAAATCCAGATTTATGCAGCATGGTTTGAGTTTTGATCAAGTGTTCTTCATGAAAACGCCTTGTAATTCAAGAATGGATACTCAACTTATTCTCTTTGATTCTCCTAGATCAAGCATGATCTCTTCAAGTTCTTGGACATTTTGTAAAGCTTGAAACATTGTCTACAACCTTTATGTTGACCACTTTGGATAAATCATCTTGGAACTTGGTGAAAAATTTCCAAGAAGTTGGGACAAAAAATCTGCCTAACTTGATGAAAATTTCACTAATTGTTTTGTAAAAGTGTCATGACTTCATGAGCCTATATCTTCAAATCTAATCATTTTTTGGACATCAACCCTAAAGGACAAATTTATAGAATTCATAAATATCTACAACTTTCATGTTGAAAGTTATCCTTGAATCATCTTGCATCTTGGTGAAAAATTGTCATGAAGTAGTGAACTTATCAGGGTTAAAGGTTAACTTTTTGTAGACTTTTTTGAATTTGTTGATTCTATTTGACAAAGTTTGATATTTTTGAATGTCTTTATGATTCTTGATCTTTGAAATTCAAATTTTCCCCAAAAGTCAAAGTTTGACTTTTTGTGTATCATTTGACTTTTCATCAATTGATCCAAATTTCAACTATCAATCTATTGATCTTGAGAAATGATTTGAGCCATGAAATTAGGTCAATATGTTGTGTTTGAGTCCTTTAGATCATGATTCAAGCCATTACGCATGTACTAGGTCAAAGGTCACTGATCAACCATTCTCAGTCAAAACCCTAATTTTGACAATTTTGCCCCTTTGATGATTTGACTGCATATTGACCCCGGTTGACTTTTTACCCAATTCAGTTGATTTTTAGTCATTTGAACAATTGACTGGGCAAATTTGTGATGCAATACTTGAAACTTAACATGAGCATTATTGGAGACCTATAGTGAACTATGAAAGTCATTTGAAGCATAAAAAATCCAATTGTCCTTGATAAAACCAAAACCCTAATTTGTGGGCTCATTGCTTAGGAGGTGAGCTTGTCTGATCAAACCTTGTGGACTCTTGAGAATTTGAGATCTTATTTGTAAGAAGTTTCTTGAAAAAAAATGGAGGGAAAATTTTGGGGTACAATAATATCCCTGAAATAACTCTTACTACTGATGTGGACCAGTTAAAAGTTCTATGTGAACCTTTGGTTGATTTTCAAAACCTCAAGGACAATGGTTTTAATCTTCTGCATGATGTAACTAGTCAAGGATGGTAAACCTACTTTAATCATCTAAACAGGCCCGTTTACCCTCGTCAGGTAAAGTACTTTTGGAATCATGTAAAATCTTCCTGCTATCAAGTGGTCTCATTTGTTAAAGGAATAAAGATTGTGATCAATGAATAAGTTATTGCAAAACTTCTTAATCACAATGGTAAAGGAACAAGATGTTATCAGGAAATAGAAATATAGTTTAATTTGATATAGATAACCAAAGTCATCTTCAAAGCAAAGGAGGTTGCCAAGATTGGCGATCTTAATGATTATCTAAAAATTTGGGCCAAAATTCTTCTGACAACAATTCATTATGAAACTCCGAAAGACTGTGCAACCTACTTAACTGGAGATCAAAGGTACATCTTGTTTTTCATTGATTTAGGTGCTCAAATCAATCTTCCATCTCTCCTCTTTTACCATCTTAGAAATACTGTAAGAGAAACAAGGAAAGAAAGCAATAAGAAGAAGTCTTGGATTCCTTTTGGAAGACTTATTTATGACATCATCACTGAAAGCAATTTGCTCCAATATATGACTATTGAAGATCTTGAAAATATTTCTGGGGAATATTTCAAGGCCCTAAATTTGAATAAGATAGGGATTTTGAAAGAAGTAATTCACCCCCAGCATAAAATCCTGCAAAATATAGTTTCTCAAGCAAAGTTTCAACTGAGAAACCTCTTTTCCAGAATCAAAAGGAATATCTAAAGGAATTTTTTCCCTTTCTGAATGAATGTACTCAAGCTGATATATCTGAAGAAAGGGCAAGAAAAAAAAGTCAAATGTATTCAGAAGTCATCAGGTCTAATGAAGGTCTGCCAAACAAGAAAAGACTATCTATGGAAGCCATGTGTCAAGATGATATGTCATCTATAAAAAGGAAGAAACTGAAAAAGAAAGGTCCAAAGGCATTTAAAGTCATTTCTTCAATGGTAAATTTCACTGTTCTTCATTCACCTCCTATAAGTAAGACCTCTAACTCTCACTCAAGTGTTGTTATCCCTGGTTCTAATGTTAAAATAATTAATTAATCCATTTCTTTACCAACCTCCGTTTATTTCACAATAATTACAACCCCATATGTTCCAAAAGTCATAGTTTCATCCAACCTATCACTACAAACAACTACCTTTCAAACATCTTATGTAAACACAATCACTATTCTTTCACAAATTTCTTCACCCTCTCAAGAAACCATTCCCGCTTCATCCTCCTTCATCAGTCTAACAACCTTTAAATCACAGAAATCTTTAAAACTGCTTTATAAAAACTCACCTTTTCATCGCTACACACCTTTTTAACTTCACTACCCACTCTTTAAATTGTTCAAATCCCTAAAACTCTTCTCTTTACCTCATCTTCATCCACATAAGTTCAACAACAACAACTCCTTGTTTATGTTCAAGAATTGCTTCTTCCCAAAAAATCAGCTCAAAAAGACTCCAAACCGGTTCCTGGTCTTTTATCAAAATCATAGAAATCTTATAGGTCAGGGAAAAAAGAAATTCTAGATCATCCATATGATATCCTTGAAATCACTCTTGCTACTGATGTGGATCAGTTAAAAGTTCTATGTGAACCTTTGGTTGATTTTCAAAACCTCAAGGACAATGTCTTTAATCTTCTGCATGATGTAACAAGTAAAGGGTGGTAAACCTACTTTAATCATCTTAACGAAACCGTTTACACTCGTCTGCTAAAATAATTTTGGAATCGTGTAAAATCTTCCTGCTATTAAGTGGTCTCATTTGTTAAAGGAATAAATATTGTGATCAATGAACAAGTTATTGTAAAACTTCTTAATCACGATGGATAAGGAACAAGATGTTATCAGGCAATAGAAAGATGCTCTGATTTGATAGAGATGACCAAAGTCATCTTCAAAGCAAAGAAGGTTGCCAAGACTGGTGATCTTAATGATTATCTAAAAATTTGGGCCAAAATTCTTCTGACAACAATTCATCAGGAAAATCCGAAAGACTATGCAACCTACTTAACTGGTGATCAAAGGTACATCTTGTTTTTCATTAACTTAGGTACTCGAATAAATCTTCTATCTCTCATCTTTTATCATCTGAGAGATACATTAAGAGAAAAAAGGAAAGAAAGCATTAAGAAGAAGTCTTGGATTCCTTTGTGAAGACTTATTTATGACATCATCACTGAAAGAAATTTGCTCCAATATATGGCTGTTGAGGATCTTGAAAAGATTTCTGGGGAATATTTCAAGGCCCTAAATTTGAATAAGATAGGGATTCTGAAAGAAGTAATTCACCCTCAGCAAAAAATCCTGTAAAAGATAGTTCCTCAAGCAAAATTTCAACTAAGAAACCTCTTTTCCATAATCAAAAGTAATATCTAAAGGAATTGTTTCCCTTTCTGAATAAATGTACTCAAGCTGATAGATCTAAAGAAAGGGCAAGAAAACAAAGTCAAATGTATTCAGAAGTCGTCAGGTCCGGTGAAGGTCTGTCAAACAAGAAAAGACAGTCTATGGAAGCAATGTGTCAAGAAGATATGTCTTCTCTAAAAATTAAGAAACTGAAAATGAAAGATCCAAAGGCATTTAAAGTCATTTCTTCAATGGTAAATTTCACTGTTCTTCATTCACCTCCCATATGTAAGACCTCTAACTCTCGCTCAAGTGTTGCTATCTCTGGTTCTAATGTTAAAATAATTACTTCATCCATTCCTTTACCAACCTAAGTTTATTCCACGGAAATTACAAACCTATATGTTCCAAAAGTCACAGCTTCATCCAACCTACCACTACAAACAACTACCTTCCAAACATATTATGCAAACACATTCTCTATTATTTCACAAATATCTTCACCCTCTCAAGAAATAATTCCTGCTTCATCCTCCGCCAACAGTCTAACACCCTTTAAATCACCAAAATCTTCAAAACTGCTTTATAAAAACTCACCTTTTCATCGCCACACACCTTTTTCACTTCACTACCCACTCTTTAAATTGTTCAAATCCCTAAAACTCTTCTCTTTACCTCATCTTCATCCATGGATGTTCAACAACAATAACTCCTTCATTATGTTCTATAATTGCTTCTTCCCCAAAAATCATCTCAAAAAGACTCCAAACCGGTTCCTGATCTTTTATCATCATCAGAGAAATCTTCTGGGTCATGGAAAAAAGAAATTCTAGAACAACCATATGATATCCCTAAAATGACTCTTGCTACTGATGTGATATCCCTAAAATGACTCTTGCAATAGAAAGATGGTCTGATATGATAGAGGTGACCAAAGTCATCTTCAAAGAAAATAAGGTTGCCAAGACTGGCGATATTCATGATTGTGATATGGTGGCAGAACCGACTGTTATACTGGTTTGCATTTTGTATTTGCAAATGTAGCGGTAAGCAAGAGTCGCCACTGACTTTTATTTTATCCAACAAAGGAAAAGGAAAAAGAACAGAAAAAACCTTTTTCGAGAATGTTTCTGAGTACAAGGGGTAGATTATAGAAAGGGAAGGTGTTAGCACCCTTTCTATCCATGGTTTTCCATGGGCTCTTAGGTACTTTGCTCATTTTTAAAATTGTCGGTGTGTGCTTGTTTTAAAAAGTTTTACTTCGTGATAACCCTTGTATTTATCCTCAAGAGTGTGACGAAGTTGTTTTAAAAACTGTTTTAAAAAGTGTTTGTGTGAAAAAAGTTGTTTGTTTGAGCAAGTACCTAGGAACTAATCTACCTACTCGAGAAATGTCTGTTCATTTTCCTTTAGACAGCGCTATCCTATTATCAAGGAATAGGTAGCACCGTCGTTGGAGTTTTAAAAGGACGTTCGAAGGGACGAAATGGTCTTTGAAGGAAACAGGTAAGGATACCTTAGCATTTCGAAGGGACTATCACCATAAGATCAATTCGTAGGCAACTCGAGGGACAAATATGGACTATGATTTTTATGATGTCTTTGAATCGCGGGTCATTGCTAAGGTACCCCTACGTTCGAGGGACACGACCATTATTTCTAAGGCAACCAAGTGGAGTAAACCCTAGGAGTGAGCATTTGCAAGTGTATTTTTTTCCAGTTAATTATCTTTGCACAATTAGTGTTTTCTACCGTTTTAATTTCAATTCGTCTTTCCATACAATCCTATACATACATCTAAGTAGTTTATAGTTTACGGAAATTAAAATGCGAGAAGCTAGAGTCCTAATCGTTACAAGGCTTTGGGCAGATACATAATTATTTTTGACTGAAAATAAAATGCGGAATTAAAACCCTATTTAAATCTATTACAAACTCGGAGCAGTTACAATAATAATAAAAAAGAAAATTAAAAGCGCGCGCGACGAATTAAATGCGAGAAATAATTGGAAAACCTAAAATCTAATTTGAGAAAATATTTATGTTATTTTTTAAGGAAAAATTAGGTTATGTACAAAATTAAACCCTAATTCTAATTATTTTGAATTATAATAAAAAAGACATTAAATTATCCTAATTTAACTAAACTAATTAATTAATAAAATATTTTTATGAAAAAAATGATTTTTGATGTTTTTTTATGATTTTTTGATTAAATAAAAAATATGATTTTTTTTGGTGTTATTAAAAAAACATAATTAATAAATAATAAGAAAAAGAATTAAAATAAAAAAGTAAGAATTTGGGCCTGTATGATGAGCAAATGGGGGGTGGCTTTCTGAATTCGTCCAGGCCCAATATGGTTGAGCCCACTCTTGCGCCAGATCCAGTGTAGCTTCCTTCTGATGGTTCATGGTATGACTGCATGTACTGGATGTTGGATCTGGATATGATGAGATCTTGGGGTTGAATTTGGAGACGCATGGTGGATATTTGATCATGAGGCGCACGGGATCCTGCATAGAGTAATAAGGAAATAACAAAATGCTTGCCTGGGGTCGAACCCAGGTCTTTGGTTTCACACGCCCACTGCCCTTGCCATATGTGATGTGTTGTTCATTTATACATATATCCAAACGCAAATAATAAAAAGAAAATCAAGTGTTAAACGTAGTCAATTAAACAAATGCACACGTAAAGCTAATATGGACCAATCATGTTATAAGGACCAGCCACGCATGCAGTCAAACGACCTTTAACCTTTGACTCGCCGGAGCCCTAACTCCAGTCGTCTTCTCCGGCCATCTCCTTTATCCAACTCATGCAAACCTGCAAAAACAACAATTAATTGGACCCTACCCCCTAATTCAAGGGATGCGGATCCAAAGGTTACCTCCTCTTGCCCCGAAACAGCTTGCAAACAATGCTATCAGAAAAATCGTGAAACGACGATCATTAATGGCAAAGGGTGCTTCTGGGTGTTAGCTTCACATGTTATACGTCCAAACACTCACAATCATTAATAGAAACATATGTATGAAGTCAATGTGGATTTAAATTAGGCGTTGTGCAAGTTTAAGATCAAAGAAATCTTACCCAAAAGTGAGGCACGAATTTGCTGATTTTTGATGCTATAGGATTGCTCACGAGTTGGGTTGAGTCCCTTGACGCTGCAGGAGTACGATTGGAGGCTTAGAATCAATGGAGAATGGTTGGATTGTGGGATCTCCAATTGCACCAAGCTTGAATATTTTTGAAACTTTTTTCTTGGTTTTGAGGTAGCCTTCTCGTGTGCATTAGGGTTGGGATCATTGTGCTTTTATATTGAATCACTTTAGGTCAACAAAAATGCCAAGAGATCAAGATATCAATGTCATTCAAATTTGCTTCAAATCTTTCCAATTTTTAATATCTTTCCTCTCATGATTTGGCACAATTTTGTTTGATATTATACAACATATTTGGATTTCCCTTTAATGCAAAATCAAACCAAAACAACTTTTTTTTATTTTTTGTTATTTATTTGATTTAATGTGACTTTTAATAAATAAAAATCAAAATAAAATCAATAAATAGAGAAAATAATATATGGCTGCTGATTTGGGTCATGGACCATGTCCCTAACAAGATACAATCCTGAAATGCTAGGCCCATTTGACAAAAAAATGCACTTTTGAGCACATTTGCATTTTGGCAATTTTCCAAAAATGGTCAACTTTGACAATGCATATCTTTTCCAATTTTAATCCTAGAGAGGTGTTCTTGGACTTTTTAGAAATCTTAGGATGTCCCCTAAACAACCCTTTTAGTATCATATCAATTGGGTCTTCCATGTTCATGTAAGAAGCTTTGACCCAAAAGGTGTTTTTGTTGACTTTTTAAAAGGACCTATAATGTAGAAATCCATATCTTTTTATGAGTTAATTTCTTGAACTTGAGGGATGAAGATGAGTTTTAGGTAATTGAATTCCCTTCAAAATGAGCCTTGGATGAGAATTTTCTGATAAAGTATGAGAAAGTTATGCTTGGTCAAAGTTTGGTTGAATTCAACCTTAACTTGTACTTCTTCAATCTCTCAAACAACTTTTGCAAGTGATCAAGGTGCTCCTCTTCCGTTTGTGATCTGGCTATCATATCGTCTACGTAGACCTCTATTTCATGATGTATCATGTCATGAAACAAAGCTACCATGGCGCACTGATAGGTGGCCCCAGCATTTTTCAGTCCAAATGGCATCACTTTGTAGCAGAATGTTCCCCACTGTGTGACAAATGTAGTTTTCTCCATGTCCTCAGGTGCCATTTTGATTTGGTTGTAACCCGAGAATCCGTCCATGAAGGAAAACACTTTGTGCTGGGCCGTATTGTCAACCAAGATATCAATGTGGGGAAGTGGAAAATCATCTTTAGGGCTGGCCCTATTCAAATCTCTATTGTCCACGCACATTCGTACTTTGCCGTCCTTTTTAGGCACAAGAACAATGTTGGCAACCCATTGGGGATATGAAGTGACAACCAAGAATCCGGCATTGAATTGTTTCATGACTTCCGCTTTGATCTTCTCTGACATGTCAGGTCTCATCCGGCGAAATTTTTGTTTTACTGGTGGACAATCTTCTCTTGTTGGCAGGCGATGTACCACGATGTCTGCATCGAGTCCTAGCATGTCTTCATATGACCAGGAAAAGATCTCAACATAATCATGCAACAACTGAATCATACGCTCCTTGACACTGGGCTCTAGATTGACACCCACCTTGACCTCTTTTCTATCCTCCTCGGTACCAAGTTGATTGTATCCACCGGTTCCTCATGAGGGTGAATAGCTCTTTCCTCTTGTTGTAGTAGTCTAGCCAATTCCCCTGGTACTTCACAATCTTCCTCACCTTCGTCTTTGGCTTGGTAGATTAGATCCTCAGAGTCACAAAAGGCCATAGCAGTATCGTTACCCATGGGATCCAGAATGGAGGGGTACTTGCATTTGTGAGTGTGGGTGTGTGTAAGGGTATAGCCATCTTTAAAAATAAAATGTAAAAGAAAAACAATGAGCACAAAAAGTTTGTATGTGAAAAACGTCCATGATTCATTTAATGTCATATGAAGATGAAATAAAAACCCTTACAAATGAACCATTGTGCCTCGGGCAAGACACAAGGTTTTAAATGTGCAAATTGTTTGTGAATATTACAAGTCTAACAGAAATGTAAAGATAAATTACTGAGGGATGAAAGTTATTGGGACAAAGTCTTTGGCTTCCCAATTGCGAAGTCCTCCGTTGACAATAGGAAATATCCAATCCTCCAAGTTGCAATCCTCTTCACCATCTTCCACTGCATTGACCTCTCGGTTGCTAATCTTCAAGGGTGGCCCTCCAGCACGGGCACGACGCACAGCCTTCTGAGCACTTGAAGTAAACCCTAAGCCAAACTTGTCAGATTTATACGGAATATCCGGAAGTTGCCCCCATATGGTGTATCCACCATCCTCTACTACTGCCTTAGTGTCCTTCAGAGATGACATCTAAAGCAGAGGTCTTGTGATCTTGGGGATCTGAGATACCGTCTTGGTTACTGCTACCTCTTGAGAGACTTCTTCGAAATGTTGAAAAGGAGTTTCAATGAACTCGCCGTCCAATTCCATATACCGGAAGGAATTGAGGTGGCTAATCATATACTCTTCCTCTCCGTGGATAGTGATAATCTTTCCATGGACCGGATATTTCAGCATCTGGTGCAGTATGGAGGTGATAGCACCAGCATTATGGATCCACGGCCGTCCTAGCAGATAGGAGTAAGAGGGGCGGATGTCCATTACATAGAAGGTTGAGTTGAAAGTTTGAGTCCCAACCTTTATGGGGATGTCCACTGTAACACCCCTTCTAAATAACCAGCGAATATATTAATTAAATCAGAGTAACATGGAAAACAGGGATGTCACAATCCAAGATAAATATAAAAACCTCAAATCTACAGTTATCATGCTTTACTGAAGGAATTATTAAGATAAATATTCAAATCAATATCATGTTCTACACAGCGGAAATGTCTCAAAACCGGAATAACTTCACTTCATAAGTATTCCCAACATAAATTAAACAATAGAGTATAAAATAAAACTCATCATTCAAACGTTTCCCCCAGTGTTACAACCCATCAGAGCACGACACTGACACGCGGACTTAAAGTAACATAGCTCTAGAGCCATCCTCACCAACTCCTGAGCTGCTAACTTTAATCTGAAATTGTTAAAGTAAGGGTGATATTTCTCATAATTAACATGCATTATAAGCTTCTCAATCAACATTATATTACAAGCATATTATTTCACCTATTTTAGCATAAATTCAGATTCAACACGCAGTTCCAATCATACAAGTCATTATGCACAAATCAATAATCAACCAAAGAGTTGTAACACTGGAAGACATCCTAACATGTTACAATTCCATGCAAACACAAATGCAGACACAATGCATGTGGTACCAACACGTGACCAAGTCACCCAACACTGACCCATCATCAACCGGATACAGCAACCATCGATTCTTCCATAAACACCCGGACACAAATCCAGCCTTACCACCCATCATCACTCGGGTATCAGTTAACGGCAATACAAGTCAAATTCCACACAATGGGAATTAACTTCACCAAAACAATGCATATGCACGCACATCACCAGCATGCAACATCAAATCAGTCTATGAAATACATCAATTTATCATAACTGAACCAAAACCAAAAAAAACATGATATCATTATTTATCATACACACATCAAACAGCATAAACATGCACTTCATCCACCAAGACCTGATACAATCAATTATCATGGATACACCATTGCATATACACCAAATATGCACATAATAACAAACTGCATAATCGGAAAGTCAACACATTTTCAAAATAAAATCAAGTTACAGTTATTTTCTTCACTTTATAAAATAGAGTATTTAATTTAAGAAACAACATCCAAAACGGCGACTAAAATAGAATTACGGTTTGAAAGTTACGAATTTTTAAAGTTTAATATTTTTCAAAAAGTTACAGCAGAACCCGGTTCCTACATATACAGGAACCGGTTCATGCGAAGTCCAAAAATCACCCTTCTAGAAAATGTATGGGAACCCGGTTCCTACCTATACAGGAACCGGTTCCTACGTGCAATTTTGCCAGTTTTTATAACTTCGCACAGTGGAACCCGGTTCCTCCCCACTAGGAACCGGTTCCCACGACCTGCAGAGTCAAAAACTGCTATTTTTGACAGCATTATGTATCTCAATCCATTCCTTTTCATTCCCATACGAATGACCACATCAATTAACACCAGAATCACCCAAGTAACATCAACATAATGTCAAATAACACAATTCAACCATTCCTAACAATCCTATATCATGCAATTAGTTCAATTCCACACAATTTGACAACATTAGGGACAAATTCTACAAACCTAGAAAATCCTAAATTGAGATTCCTAACATGCTTAATCAATTCTATTGATCCCAAAATCTATAAGGCATAGTAATTAATCAAAATCACCCCTTACCTCGCGATGATCCTTCGAATTCACGGCGTTTGGCTTTTTCCTCTCTTCTCTTCTCTTCTCCAATTTCACGTATAATGACTTTTCCCAATAACCTTCTTTTTCTTTTCCTTTTTATCCTTCTTTTTGTATTCCTTTTATTATTTTCCAAATAATAGTAATAAATTAGTTATTATTTAGTAGAGCTTTTTACTTCACACACCTCTAATTCAACCTTACACCCCCCGGTCTTCCTTTTTAATTTCATAATTAATTCATCCATTTAATCCAAAATATTATTAATTAAGCCTTTAATTAATTTAATAATTAAATTCCTAATTATTTAACACTTGAATAAATTTGGGGTGTCACAACTCTCCCCTACTAAAAGAGTTTTCGTCCTCAAAAACATACCTTAGACGAACAGTTCGGGATACGAGTCCTTCATCTGGCTCTCCAGCTCCCAAGTGACATTTCCATCTGCTGGTCCTCCCCAAGCCACTCTTACCAATGTGATCTCCTTGCCTCGCAACTATTTCAACTTCCGATCCTCAATTCTCACAGGTACCGCTTCCACAGTCAAATTCTCTCGTACCTGTATATCGTCTACCCGAATCTCATGAGACGGATCAGCAATGTACTTCCTTAGCTGAGATACATGAAAAACATCATGCAAATTTGCAAGTGACGGCGGCAAAGCAATCTGATAAGCAACTTTCCCAACTCTCTTGGTAATCTGAAACGGACCAATAAAACATGGAGTCAACTTCTTTGACTTCAAAGCTCGACCAATACCAGTCATCGGAGTAACTCGCATAAAAACATGTTCTCCTTCGCTAAACTCAAGATCCTTCCTCCTCTTATCGTGATAAATTTTTTGACGACTCTGAGAAGTCCTCATCTTCTCCTGAATCATCTTAATCTTTTCCAAAGTCTGTTGGACAATTTCCGGTCCAATCACAGCACTCTCTCCAGATTCATACCAACACAACAGTGTCCGACACCTCCTACCATACAATGCCTCAAACGGAGCCATACCAATGCTCGAATGAAAACTATTGTTGTAGGTAAACTCAATCAATGGTAGATAACTATCCCAAGCTCCACCTTTCTCCAACACACAAGCTCTTAACAAATCTTCCAACGACTGAATCGTTCTCTCCGTCTGACCATCTGTCTATGGATGATAAGCAGAACTCAAACGCAACTTAGTACCCAAAGCTTCTTGCAATCCCATCAAGAATTTAGATGTAAACCTCGGATCTCGATCCGACACAATACTAGAAGGAATACCGTGCAAACTCACAATCTTCTCAACATACAATTCTGCCAACCTTTCCATCGGATAATCCATTCTTATCGGAATAAAGTGAGCAGATTTCGTCAATCGATCAACAATAACCCAGATAGAATCACAATTCTTCGATGTCCTTGGCAAACCAGACACAAAATCCATAGATATTCCATCCCATTTCCATTCTGGAACAAACAACGGTTTCATCAATCCTGACGGTTTCTGATGCTCAATCTTCGACTTCTGACAAACCACACAAGTATACACAAACTCAGCAATTTCCTTTTTCATTCCCCGCCACCAAAACAACTTCTTCAAATCATGGTACATTTTAGTAGCACCAAGATGAATACTCAATCCACTACGATGTCCTTCTTCTAAAATACTCTTCCTAATCTCTGCAACATCCGGAACACACACCCTATTACCAAATCTCATAACACCATTATCATCAATCCGGAACTCGCCTCCTTGACCTTGGTTGATCAATGTAAATTTATCAACTAACCCAACATCGGACTTCTGTCCATTCCGAATTTCTTCCAGAATACCACTAGTCAGTTTCAACATACCCAATTTCACACTATTCGGAGTAGTTTCACATACCAAACTTAAATCTCTGAACTGCTCAACCAATTCTAACTCACAGACCATTAACATCGACATATGCAAGGACTTCCTACTCAAGGCATCCGCAACAACGTTTACCTTACCAGGATGGTAATTCAAACCGAAATCATAATCCTTTAGAAATTCTAACCATCTCCTCTGCCTCATATTCAACTCTTTCTGATCAAAGAGATACCTCAGACTTTTGTGATCACTGAACACCTCAAACCGAGAACCATATAAATAATGCCTCCACAACTTCAAAACAAACACAACAGCTGCCAACTCCAAATCATGAGTCGGATAATTCCTTTCATGTACTTTCAATTGTCTCGAAGCATAAGCCACCACCTGCTTATCTTGCATCAACACACCACCTAATCCCATTAATGATGCGTCACAATACACAACAAAAGACTTAGTCGGATTTGGCAAAATCAAGATCGGAGCACTTGTCAACCTCCTCTTCAGCTCTTGAAATCCTTTCTCACATTCAACATCCCAAACAATCATCTGACCCTTCCTGGTCAACTTAGTCAACGGTAACGCTAATTTGGAAAATCCTTCTATAAACTTCCTATAATAACCTGCAAGACCCAGAAAACTACGGATCTCAGAAGCATTCTTCGGCGCTTCCCACTGAGATACTGCTTCTACCTTCGTAGGATCCACATTAATTCCATTCTTGGAAATTACATGGCCAAGAAAACTTACTTCACTTAACCAGAATTCACACTTGGACAACTTCGCATAAAGCTTCTTCTCTTTCAACAATTCCAACACAACTCTGAGATGTTCTGCATGCTCTTCATCGCTCTTCGAATAAATTAGAATATCATCAATGAACACCACCACAAACTTATCAAGATACGGATGAAATATCCTATTCATATACTCCATGAAAACACCAGGTGCATTAGTAACTCCAAACGGTATAACAGAATACTCGTAATGTCCATACCTCGTTCTAAATGCAGTTTTCTGAATATCTTCCGACTTCACACGAATCTGATGATATCCAGATCTCAGATCAATCTTACTAAATACACAAGCTCCAACTAGTTGATCCATCAAATCATCGATCCTCGGAAAAGGATACCGATTCTTGATTGTAACTTTATTCAGCTGTCTGTAATCAACACATAATCTCATTGAACCTTCTTTCTTCTTAACCAACAACACCGGAGCACCCCACGGCGAAACACTCGGACGAATAAACTTCTTCTCAAGTAACTCCTCCAACTGTTTCTTTAACTCCGCTAATTCAGATGCCGACATACGGTAAGGCGCCATCGACACCGAACTAGTTCCAGAAATCAAATCTATAGTAAATTCTACCTCCCTCTCAGGTGGCAATTCACTAACGTCTTCCGGAAACACCTCTGGAAATTCATTCACCACTGGCAATCCATCACTCTTTTCTTTTCCCTCCGCTTCTATTGCAGAATACAACATAAATACCACAACACCATCTTTCACAGCTAGGTTCATCTGTTTAACCGACATAGTCACATCTTCGACACCAACCTCTTCAGGAAAAATAACCGTCTTTGCAAAACAGTTGATATGAACCTGGTTGAATTCCAACCAGTTCATTCCAAGGATGATATCAAGTTGTTCTAACGGTAGGCACACCAAATCCATACCGAAACCCCTACCAAAAATCACAATAGGACAATTCCTACAAACATACGAATTAGTCACTGAACCCGACGCAGGAGTATCAATAACCATACTTCCATCCATATTAGAAATTTCCAAATTCAATCTTTTAGCACAATCCAAAGCACTAAAAGAATGCGTAGCTCCAATATCAATAATCGTAATCAAAGGTATGTCATTAATAAAACATGTACCTTTAATCAGCCGATCATCTGGCTTAGTATCTGACCTAGACAATGCAAACACTTTACCACCAGCTTGCTCCTTCTTGGGTTTTGTACACTGAGGATGAGTATGACCTTCTTCACCACAGTTGTAACAAGTCACCACTCTTACTCTGCAATCATTGGCCACATGGCCGAGTTTCCCACACTTGAAACACTTCTTATCATTACTTTTGCAATCCATCATACGATGTCCTATCTCACCACACTTGTAGCACTTAATGGAAGAACTAGAATCTCCTCCACCAAACTTCTTCCAACCACCGGGTCTCTGATTACTTTTATCATAAGGCTTACCACGATCCATCTGTTGCTTACCCTTCCTATCAACATACCCTCGAGCATTCGACTTAGTGCTAGCAAGATCCTCCTCTAAAATCCTACTACAGTCAACCAGATCCGGAAATCTTCGGATACGCTGATACCGAATACCCTGCTTAATCTCATCACGAAGACCATTCTCAAACTTGATACATTTGGAAAATTCTCCATCTGCATCGTTAGTATAATGAGCATAATACTTCGCTAACTCAGTAAACTTCGAAGCATACTCACTGACAGTCTTGTTACCCTGCTTGAGTTCCAGAAACTCAATCTCCTTCTTGCCTCTGATGTCCTCAGGAAAGTACCTCCTCAGAAAAGCCCTCCTGAACACAACCCAAGTCAATGCAATACCATCTTCTTCCATTTCAGTTCTGGTAGCAACCCACCAGTCATCAGCTTCCTCTGCTAACATGTGAGTTTCGTATCTCACCTTCAGCCTTTCAGCACAATCAATTACTCTAAAGATTCTCTCGATCTCCTTCAACCACTTCTGAGCACCTTCGGGATCATGTGCACCCTTGAACAACGGAGGATTATTCCTCTAAAAAAATTCCCCAATTGTCGGTCAGCACCAATCACAGCTTCCTGCTGGTTCCCTCCGAGTACTCCAGCCAACATTCCCAATGCTTCAGCAAGAGCATCGTCGTTTCTTCCGTTACCTCTTCCGGCCATTGTTCTGTAACATTACAAAACAACCTCATCAGCACACAAGTATCGACAATGTCATCTTACACTAGTCGCATACAAAAGGGATAACGACACAAGACAAGACAAACTATGCTCTGATACCACTATTGTAACACCCCTTCTAAATAACCCGCGAATATATTAATTAAATCAGATTAACATGGAAAACAGGGATGTCACAATCCAAGATAAATATAAAAACCTCAAATCTACAGTTATCATGCTTTACTGAAGGAATTATTAAGATAAATATTCAAATCAATATCATGTTCTACACAGCGGAAATGTCTCAAAACCGGAATAACTTCACTTCATAAGTATTCCCAACATAAATTAAACAATAGAGTATAAAATAAAACTCATCATTCAAACGTTTCCCCCAGTGTTACAACCTATCAGAGCATGACACTGACATGCGGACTTAAAGTAACATAGCTCTAGAGCCATCCTCACCAACTCCTGAGCTGCTAACTTTAATCTGAAATTGTTAAAGTAAGGGTGAGATTTCTCATAATTAACATGCATTATAAGCTTCTCAATCAACATTATATCACAAGCATATTATTTCACCCATTTTAGCATAAATTCAGATTCAACACGCAGTTCCAATCATACAAGTCATTATGCACAAATCAATAATCAACCAAAGAATTGTAACACTGGAAGACATCCTAACATGTTACAATTCCATGCAAACACAAATGTAGACACAATGCATGTGGTACCAACACGTGACCAAGTCACCCAACACTGACCCATCATCAACCGGATACAGCAACCATCGATTCGTCCATAAACATCCGGACACGAATCCAGCCTAACCACCCATCATCACCCGGGTATCGGTTAACGGCAATACAAGTCAAATTCCACACAATGGGAATTAACTTCACCAAAACAATGCATATGCACGCACATCACCAGCATGCAACATCAAATCAGTCTATGAAATACATCAATTTATCATAACTGAACCAAAACAAAAAAAAACATGATATCATTATTTATCATACACACATCAAACAGCATAAACATGCACTTCATCCACCAAGACCTGATACAATCAATTATCATGGATACACCATTGCATATACACCAAATATGCACATAATAACAAATCGCATAATCGGAAAGTCAACACATTTTCAAAATAAAATCAAGTTACAATTATTTTCTTCACTTTATAAAATATAGTATTTAATTTAAGAAACAACGTCCAAAACAGCGACTAAAATGGAATTACGGTTTGAAAGTTACGGATTTTTAAAGTTTAATATTTTTCAAAAAGTTACAGCAGAACCCGGTTCCTACATATACAGGAACCGGTTCCTGCGAAGTCCAAAAATCATCCTTCTGGAAAATGTATGGGAACCCGGTTCCTACCTATACAGGAACCGGTTCCTACGTGCAATTTTTCCAGTTTTTATAACTTTGCACAGTGGAACCCGGTTCCTCCCCACTGAGAACCGGTTCCCACGACCTGCAGAGTCAAAAACTGCTATTTTTGACAGCATTATGTATCTCAATCCATTCCCTTTCATTCCCATACGAACGACCACATCAATTAACACCAGAATCACCCAAGTAAAATCAACATAATATCAAATAACACAATTCAACCATTCCTAACAATCCTATATCATGCAATTGGTTCAATTCCACACAATTTGACAACATTAGGGACAAATTCTACAAACCTAGAAAATCCTAAATTGAGATTCCTAACATGCTTAATCAATTCTATTGATCCCAAAATCTATAAGGCATAGTAATTAATCAAAATCACCCCTTACCTCGCGATGATCCTTCGAATTCACGGCGTTTGGCTTTTTCCTCTCTTCTCTTCTCTTCTCCAATTTCACGTATAATGACTTTTCCCAATAACCTTCTTTTTCTTTTCCTTTTTATCCTTCTTTTTGTATTCCTTTTATTATTTGCCAAATAATAGTAATAAATTAGTTATTATTTAGTAGAGCTTTTTACTTCACACACCTCTAATTCAACCTTACACCCCCCGATCTTCCTTTTTAATTTCATAATTAATTCATCAATTTAATCCAAAATATTATTAATTAAGCCTTTAATTAATTTAATAATTAAATTCCTAATTATTTAACACTTGAATAAAATTGGGGTGTCACATCCACCTCCCCGTGGACCATCCTCTTTAAGCCATCAAATGCTCTTACGACTATGTTACTGGGTTTCAACGTCAGTCCTTCGCAGTCTAGTCTGTCGATAGCTTTCTTCGGTAAAACATTCAAAGATGAACCAGTGTCCACCAAGACATGGGCCAGAGTTGTTCCTCTATATTCCACAGCGACATGCAATGCCTCGTTGTGCTTTCTTCCCCTTGGTGTCAGATCAGCATTCGAGAATCCTAGGCCGTTATCCACCGTCAAACTGGCCACATAATCTTGAAATTGGTCAGCAGACGTCTCTTGAGGCACATGGGCCGTCTTCAGAAACTTCACCAAAGCTTTCGCATATGCCTCTGAGCAAAGTAACAATGCCAACATGGATATGTTGGAGGGAGTTTGCCCCAATTGTTCGACTATGTTGTAGTCACTCTTCTTTATTATTCTCAGGATCTCCTCCATTTCCTTCTTGGAGGTTTCGGGGATAGTCAGCGGTTGAGCCTTCGTCTGGACAGACTCTACTTGAATACTCTTTCCTCGAATTTCAGCAGTATGAGTGTTGGTAGGGATAACAGCAGGAGTTGTGTCGTCTTTGTTAACAGGAGCACTTACATATATGATTATTGGTGCGGAAGTAACCTTTGGAGCAGCCACGGGTCCAAAAACTGCCTTTGGGGGGGTGGGCAATTTCTGGAGAGAAGATTCTACCGCTTCGGGTAATCTTACTGGTTCCGACAATATTGCTAATGTTGGAGTCTTCTTCTTCGGAGTTTATTTTTTCGGCGGCCAGCCCATCTTGTTTGATGCCATGGTAGTAGATGTCTCCATCGTAATTCCATGGCACAGTTTTTTCTGATTCATATGGGACTGGCCCAGGCATAGTGATTATAAGAGGAGTAGTTTTTGGAACCGATGTAATCCTAACAGGTCTTTTGGGGACCCTGGAAGAATTGGCAAAGATGGTGATGATTGAAATGTCTTCAACAGGAACGAGTAAAATAGGAGTACTTTCAAACATATTCTCTTTGTTGTTTATCAAGCGTTGAATGCCCGTTTTCAACAAAGAGCAAATAGTTGGTGAGGATAAGCAGAGATGGCAGTCTTCATTACAACCCGGGAATACACAGGCTTTCAACAAGTTTATCTTAATGATTGGTAGTGGAGTCAAGAGTTCATCAACTGTGGTAACAAACAAATCTTCTTCTATTGCATTATTGTTGTGACCATGCCTAGGCATAGGAGCAGAAATGACGTTTGGCTTCTCGGGTACATCAAACTCAATCTCTTTTGCATCTATAAGGTCTTGAATTTTGTTTTTCAGAGCCCAACAGTTGTTAGTGTCATGACCCGGACTTTTGGAATGATATGTGCATCTGGTATTTGGGTGATAATAAGGGGACGTT
Source organism: Vicia faba (assembly GCA_948472305.1). Lineage (NCBI taxonomy): Eukaryota > Viridiplantae > Streptophyta > Magnoliopsida > Fabales > Fabaceae > Vicia > Vicia faba. Next base: position 63,231,327 of record OX451738.1, on the reverse strand, counting down.
GTGTTGGGGTTCCTTGGAGCTTCTTTTAAAGTTACCAAATTGGATTTCAGAAGATGCGGTAATACCTGGGATAGAGTCATATTAATTCTGGTGAATTGTTGGACTGGCCTTTCCACCCTCGGTTGATTACTTCTTGGTTGGTAAGATGTAGGCTTTGGGATCATAACAACTCCTACCATTGGTCGACGTTCAACTCTCCCTTGGTTCCTTTGTGGATAGACAGCAGATACCTCATTCTTCCCAGTGAAAGGCTTTCTCACAGCTGTAGAGGCAGATGAATCCTTCTGAACCTTTCCACTTTTTATGCCAGCTTCCACCCTCTCTCAGGTTAGTATTAACTCGATAAATCCTACAGATGAGCTTCCAATCAGATGGTTGAAGAAAGGGCCTGATAGAGTGCCTAAGAACATATCCACCAACTCCCTTTCAGACAGAGGGGGTTGTACTCTCCCAGCTATATCTCTCCATTTCTGCGCGTAATCTTTGAAACCCTCATTTGAAGCCATAGCCATACTCTGAAGTTAAGTACGGGTAGGCGCCAAATCTGCATTATATTGGTATTGCTTATAGAAAGCTGCGGCGAGATATTCCCAGTTGTGGACGTCGGCCCTTTCCAATTGGTAAAACCAATCGAGTTGTGTTCCAGATAATCTATCTTGGAAAAAATGCACCCACGGGTCTTTATCAGTGGAGTGAGGCTGAATCTTTCTTACATATGATCGGAGGTGCATCTTAGGACATGACACCCCATCATATTTTGAAATTAACGACATTTTGAACTTCGGTGGGATCACAATTCCCGATACTAGTCCCAATTCTTCAAAATCTAGACCTGGCACCTTTTGTATTTCCATAGCGCTCAAACGATCTTCAAGATGTCTGTACTTATCATCTGCTAGAGGATACTGTTCCTCGGAGTAGTCTTCCTCTTCTTCCTCCTCTTCAGATTCTGACAGAACCGCTGTTTCTTTTCCTTTCCCTTCTCCTTCCCCGGAAGTGGTTGCAAAATTCAAGGTTCTTCTAGTCTGTCCCTGAAACCTTCTCCCCATGTTCAAAACCCTAGTGGCCTTCTTTATTTTCTTCTTTCTTTCTTCAGCTAACAGAGTCTTCAACTCTTCTTGCCCCTTGGCTAGGGTCATGAGTAACTGTTGAAACTGCATTTTTTGAACTTGAAGATCTTTGACTGTCTGTTCGAGATCCACCCTACTGAAATAAATAGTAGACAGATGAGGAAACTCGACGCAAAAGACCTGTTTATGTCATGATGAATGATATGTGCATATGTAATATTTTCAAGGATTTTAAAAGATTCAAGTTCGTTTTAGACACAAAGAAACACACGTTATATTAATAAGATAGAGTTTGAGTACATCAATGCCCTTTGGGCTAAATAATACAAAACCCTGGTGCAATATAGGCATTTAGAGTCTGCTCCTCGTAAAGTAGCCTAGTGAGATCCAAAACCTTCTTCTCGCTTACGTAGAATTGGGCTTCAAAAGTATATCGCTCTCCCTTGAGATGTATCCAATCCCTTTGTAGGTATTCAAGATATGTGGGCATGTCAAGATGTAGGATAGTGTATGGAACATCTCCTTCCTTAACAGACTCAATGATCACCAGGAGAATTGAAGGATAAGGCATCATAAGACTTTGAGCGCGAGTTTGTACCTACTTGAGGTAAGGCTCAAGAGGGATGTAATTCTTGTGTCCCAAAGTCTTGCTATCCAACTTGTTTAGCATCCTCCAAGCTCAGATGAATCTCTGGCGAAGACCTTGATCGTTGTTGTCGTAGTCGAATACTAAGCCTTGAATCAGTATCTCATGCGGGCCATCCCTTCGGGCATAACCAAATTGTCTTAAAGCTAAACATGGGTTGTAGGTGATGCCTCCCCTAATGCCAAGTAGAGGGACATTAGGGAATTCCCCACAACGGTCAACAATGATAACATTCTCTTTGGATCGAGAGCACCAATGAATATCTGAATGTTTGAGCGTCATTAACTTTTGTGACCACCTTAATCCTTGCTCATTCTTTAAGACTGATTGGGGAAGATGAGAAATAAACCATCTTGCCAGGAGAGGAGTGCAACACATAAGGACACTTCTTTTCCTCATTATGCGAGTGTGAGAAGAGTTTAGGATATCCCCTAGCAATGTAGGCACCAGATTGCGTGACATGAAGATTTTGACGGCACACACATCTATGAGTTGGTCAGGATTGGGGAACAAGACCATCCCATAGATAAGAAGAGCCACAATTTCCTCAAAGGCTTGCAATTCTAAGGAATTCCAATAACTTTGAGCTTTCTCAAACAGGAACTTTGCTAAGAAGCCTTTGACACCACTTCTAGTTTCCCAATGAGTTGTGACATCAGACGAGTGCAAGTGCAGGGCTTGAGCAATCTCTTCTGGCTTTGGGTCTCTTTCTGTACCGTTGAAAGGTAGTTGATTGAGAATGGGAATCCTCAAGAGTTGAGAGAATTCTTCCAAAGTAGGCACAAGCTCATAGTCGGGAAATGTGAAGTAATGGTGCAAAGGATCAAAGAACTGAAAGAGCACCTTCATCACGTCCTCATCTGTATTGGAGGTGACCAAGTTGAGTAGACGACCATGTCTCTCGGTGAATGGAGAGTTCTCAGGGATCCTTGAAGCTAGCTCCTTAAGTTGTGGAGGAATTCTTACAAGGTTGACTTGTATAGTTTTCCTGCGAAGTGAATCCACATCCTACAAAACAAGAACAAAGATGAATCTCCAAAATCCTTGAAATGGTTAGTGAATGCATATGATGTTCATGATGTCCATGATGTTATGCACAAGTATGCATATACAAGCAAAACAAACAAGTTCTTAGTTTAGGCTTGCATGGGGTTTTATAAGTAAGTACCCTCTTGAAGTTTAGTTGGCTTAAACCTGTCCTAGTAATAGTAACCGGGTTCTAAGGAGCTCAATATCATTGGATTGTTTCCTTGGTCATTGTTTCAGCTCAAGCCTCTTTAATGGTGACTGAAATATCCCAAGAAACCAATCCTCAATGAGTGTAGTATCGATTATCTACCAACTTCGGACTGCACCAAAGTCGGTCATCTCACTACATCCTAAAGGCCAAGTTGGCCAAGTAAAGGGTTCTAGAAGTTCATTAGTGCTTCATGACATCACTCAGCGGCCCGTATTCTCTTTGATTGACTCAAAGACTACCGGTACCCACAAATATGTCACACTAACATAGATATTGCTTAGACCATGTCGGTATACCCCGCATAGTTTCCATAACGTATTGCTATTTACCTATAATGTTTCCTAAATCCGGGTGGAGGATTCAAACCCAAACAAAGAACCATAATGTAAAGCAAACAAATCAAACAATGTAAGCAAATAAATGTGATCTAGCCCTAAGGTAACCCCACTTTTATAAATTTCCCCAGCAGAGTCGCCAGTTCTGTGATACGGTGGGAGAACTGACTTGAGGTTTTGCATTTTGTCGCAAATGTTGCGGTTAGCAAGAGTCGCCACCGACTTTTCTTTTATCCAAAAGGAAAGGTGAAAAAGCACAGGAAAGACCTTTGAGATTGTTTCTTGAGTTCAGGGGGTAGATTATGAAAATGGAAGGTATTAGCACCCTTTTCATCCATGGTTTTCCATGGGCTCTTAGTTACTTGCTAGATCACTTGCTTTTGTTTTGAAATTGTGCTTTGTGTGGTTTTTGAAAGTATTTTGTAAATGTAAGTGCCCTGGCTGGAGAGTTGGCTTCATTTGTAAAACAAATAAGAAAGCAAGTTTACCCAGATCCCCTCTGTTGTTTTAATATGTGGTGTTGAAGAAGTTCAACATCTGGACCAACATGTTATGTAAGATGTCACAACATCAGCATGTGACATCGCGCCTGAAACTAAGTACTGATTAAGTAACTATGTTATATGTTGAATGTTTGTAACAGCTGTGACTTATAACCTAACTATTCTAAGTGATCTAAATTATGAAAGAGGTTATTTGTTGTGTTGAAAAAGTTCAACATCTAGGAAAACATGTTAGATGTAATGTCATGACATCCGACTTGACATCACGTCAACTGAATTGATAATTCAGTTACAGTTCTGGTACTTAAATACTCTGAGAATATTTGTGGCGTTTCTAGTGGAGAATCTGAAGATCAATCAAGAATCAATCAGAATATTTGAAGAAAATACTGTTTCTAAATATGGAGGTATTTTAGGAACTAGAAGATTGAAGACCTTGATTATAGGAGAAGTTTGCTGCTGAGTTGTAACAGCAAGGAGAAAAGCTTGCTGCGATTTTGAAGGGCCAAATCCAGTTGGATATTAGGTTATAAATAGCAGATTGTAACCTAGGGTTTAGTGACACACACAATGTAACATTAGGGATGTTTTTGTTAGGTAAACCTGTCGGTCTGTGGCAAGGTTACCATGTATGTAACTCGAAACCTGTAGGTAAGAGTTTGAGTGTTCTTGGATGAAGCTGTGAAGCAAGTCTAAGTATTTTTACATTACTTAACATTCATTGTAATGTAGGAAACCAAGTGGGAGGGCACTGCTTCTTGAGTAGGAGTAAGACTTCTGTTGTTGCGACAATAGGAATGGAAACTGGTAGGTTTCTATCTAGGAGTTCCTAGGTATAGGTTGCACTGGGTAGATGATTAAGTGAAGGATGAGAACTTGTGAAGTTTAGTCCTGAATTAATATTGCTGATAGTGGATCTTCTTCCTGGCTTGGTATGCCCCCAGAGTAGGTGTGTTTCACCGAACTGGGTCAACAACTGGTTTGTGTTTTTACCTTCAACACTTTATAATTATGTCTGTTATATATCAAGGTAAAACTGTAATGTTGTAACAGATGATGTCTTTGAACATGTTAAGACATCATGCTGATATTTGTGCAGAAGAAATAGAACTGCAAAGGCTGTTTGCTCTCTGCTGATCATGTGCAACAGATGAACAAAACTAGGCACATCGGTGTTCTATCCTCTGCACCTTCAAAGCAGATCTGGCACAGCTTGGTTAAACTGTGCTTCTGTGACTCTTCAGTACTAAATCATAAAAATTGGGTATCTACCTTCCAGTGTATTTATTATGTCATATCAGATGTTTAGACATTGAGTATAACATCTGAAGACTGGCATACACCAGAATTTCAATTGGTATCAGAGCAGGCATCCTGTTCTGTTTCTAGATGAGATCCATGGGTGATACTTTCTGGTATCTGCAAGGTCAATTTTAGTACTGAAGTTTGTAACCTGGAATGGTTTGCTATTTCCCTGAATGGTCCCTTGAAGTGGGAGGATGGACTATTCTTGACAGGAATTGTGTGATTGGCATTTGGCCTGGTTGTGTGGTAGCTGCTCTAGATTTGATTTATTTTCAAACCTAGGATGTGTGTACGCCTGAAGTTGTGTGCTAGGTTTGAACCATAATCAAACTTGGTCTATTTTTGAAGGCTAGTCTGGTGGAGTGTGTGTGCAAAGATTGGGTTGTATTATGTTCTTCCGCTGTGTAATACCTGGCAAAACTCAAGCTCTGATGTGTTTCCCCTCTTGTGGATTGAAGGCCATTGTATTCAAGAATTCAACATAAACTATTGAAGATGTCACAGATACTTGAGCCTCTCAAGTCCACTCATGAAGACGTTCTTCGTTCAGGATGGTAAGAATCACATAATCACTGATTAGTGCTATATGAAGACCTTGAAGAATTTCAAGGAGGGCCTTGTTCCAAGGTGATGGAACTGATGTTCTATGTGATGGTGGAACAAGGATGCAGCTACTAAGTTGAAGAGCATATGTTTTGGGTGTCAAACAAAGGGATACCTTTGTTTGGAACCTACTCCTGGCCTGGAAGAGGAGACATCTGTGTGTGCAAAGTTGACAATGGTAAAGTCAACTATGTCTGTGTACTCCCGAAGGTTACTTTAGGAGTCAGAACTCTAGAAGTAAAGCTGGCTGAGATATGACATTGATCAGGACTGAGCAATTGTTCCCTGAAGTAATATGGTGTGAAGAAAGACAAGCTCACTGGTTAATAAAAGCCAATGATGGTGCAGCACTATTGCTCCTTCATAGAAGTAGATTTGGATCATGAGTCTTGAATATGAAGACTCAGAGTTTGGTTAAGGTATAGCTCTTGGAGTTACGTAGGGATGTCATATGTCATGTCGAGACATTTGTGCACAATGCATGGATATTTTGTGTGGAGCTTCCATGACTGATAGCTTGAGGGGGAGATTTGGTTAACCTCCTCACATTAGCTCAGCCTGGTGTTTAGCTAGCTGTTGACCTATGTCACATGGGTTCTGGTTGTTGTGTGACATATTTGCAAGGAAGGATTCATCTCTCTCATTCCTAATGATGACTCTGATCTGGTAGGAGTCTCAAGACAGTTGAAGTAAGTAGAGCTTGTTCGGAGAAAATTCTATTTACTTGAGTCAAGGGTGGCAACCTAGATATCTCAACTCTTTGGTCTCTCAAAGAAAGAGCTTGCAAGAAGAAGATATTAACACACGAAGAGTATGTCAAAGTATTCAAATGGTGAAAGTATCTTACTGGATAATGGGAAGGATTTATGATCAATTGCTATTTAATTGATTATCCTTGGAGTTCAAGATAACTGATGTGGGAACATTCCTTCTTCTAGACCCTGTGAAGAATCACAGGAAGAGTGATACCTTAGAGCTATCTCCTTGGTGACAGCAAAGTCAATTGATCCTTGAAAAGGTTTCCTGGAAACATGCTCAGACTTAAAACCACAAGAAGAAGAAGACATCATAATCTTGATGATGGTCACTTGAATCAGTCTGGAGCTGAGTTCAACAACTAGATGCTGCGACATTTGGTTCAACATCAGATTCTTGCTTGGTGAAGTGGCTCATCAACTTAAGATAGGATGATCTACGAAGTTGAAGATTCTCCAAAAGGATCGTCTCTTTGCAGCTCTTTGGAGTTGTTACATGTTCCTGTCTCAGTGTATCTAAGCCTTTGTGATAACTTGTAGCCTGAAGTTCAAATTTCAATTGGAAGATCAGAATATCTTTGGAAGATGTCTGATAAACATGAAGGTGGCATTTGATTCATGAAGGAGATAATCAAACAGTGGGATTTGGTCTATCTCAGCAATGGATTCTGAGAATCAAGATAATCAACATATGACAGCTGATTATTAACGAGAAAATTTGATTCACAGTATGAATGCGTTCAATCAATACTGTTGAACAGAGGGTGCGCTCTTGAAGACATGAAGATGCGTCTTATGTTTTCCATTCATCAAGGGGTCTTATTTACTTTAATCAGAAGCTGCATTGAAGGTCCAACTGAGTATTGAATGTGCCCTACTTGTTTCCATGAGGAGAAGTGATTGTCCCTAACAGGGGGAGTATTGGTTTGTACAAAAGGCCTTCATCAAACTCGTAGGATATGAAGTGTGGCACCTTATTTAACTATTGAATGATGTGTTCAAAACTGAAGAAGACTATGTCTGACCGAATGTCATCGCATTGGTAATGACATTGTTCCTAATTTCCTCTAAAACTACAGACAGAAGGAAAATTGGATGAAGTATGGATTATTACTAATAAATCCATGTGTGACTCAGAGGGAGTAACCATCCTCTTTGAGATAATGGAATGGCTTCAAGCTGCTAATTTGAAAATAGCAGAATGTATGACGACATAGGATTTGAGCATGTTTTCATCTGCTAAGAAAACATAGCTGTTGTGTCTCATTATGAAACAGTTTAGTGAGCTGGAATGTTTAGGTGATAACTTGTCATCTAATAAAGGTATTATATAACTAATGCAGAGTGTAATATACCAACGATGTTTCTTGGAAAGGGGATCCTAAGACAAGGAAGTAGTCTGTTCTAAAAGACAAATGTCTGTTTTAAAAGGGCATCCTGACATGGTCAAAGGGTCAAACCCAAGGGTAGGTACCTGCATTAAAACCAGTCCTAGGGTACTGAAACTGTCAGAGTAAAGTACCAAGGTCGTTACTATCTATGCCAAAGTTGCATTATTTATGAAGACCCTCTCTATTCCTTCTCTTCATCAGAGGGTTTCAGCAATATGAAGTTTGTTAGCATCTGGGAAAATTGTGCATGGGTATGGATCTGTATGGGCAGTCTTTGTCAAATTCTGGCCAAAAAGGGGGAGAAAGATAGGGACCCAGTCTCAGGCGAGACTCAGGTGAAAGCAACAGACGGCAATGTCCAGCAAGACTCAGGTGAAAGCAACATGATCCCTAAGTAAGTGACTTTGGTTGTGTCTTGTGTTCTGAGTTAAGAGGATAGTTGTGACTTGTGATCTGAGTTACATGATCACAAGTAATAATCTTGAGAAAAGAAATCCTCTTGGGGCATCGGTGGTTTGGAGTTGCTCACAGTTGAAGATAGAGGTTTGTTGTTTGCTCAAAGGACATCAACCTCTACAAAAGAAGATGTTAGACAAGATGTTGTAACATCTCAACTGTGTTGTGACCTGGTCCCAAAATACAACTTGCACTTATTTGTTTTAGCCAAAATTTGCCAAAGGGGGAGATTGTAAGTGCCCTGGCTGGAGAGTTGGCTTCATTTGTAAAACAAATAAGAAAGCAAGTTTACCCAGATCCCCTCTGTTGTTTTAATATGTGGTGTTGAAGAAGTTCAACATCTGGACCAACATGTTATGTAAGATGTCACAACATCAGCATGTGACATCGCGCCTGAAACTAAGTACTGATTAAGTAACTATGTTATATGTTGAATGTTTGTAACAGCTGTGACTTATAACCTAACTATTCTAAGTGATCTAAATTATGAAAGAGGTTATTTGTTGTGTTGAAAAAGTTCAACATCTAGGAAAACATGTTAGATGTAATGTCATGACATCCGACTTGACATCACGTCAACTGAATTGATAATTCAGTTACAGTTCTGGTACTTAAATACTCTGAGAATATTTGTGGCGTTTCTAGTGGAGAATCTGAAGATCAATCAAGAATCAATCAGAATATTTGAAGAAAATACTGTTTCTAAATATGGAGGTATTTTAGGAACTAGAAGATTGAAGACCTTGATTATAGGAGAAGTTTGCTGCTGAGTTGTAACAGCAAGGAGAAAAGCTTGCTGTGATTTTGAAGGGCCAAATCCAGTTGGATATTAGGTTATAAATAGCAGATTGTAACCTAGGGTTTAGTGACACACACAATGTAACATTAGGGATGTTTTTGTTAGGTAAACCTGTCGGTCTGTGGCAAGGTTACCATGTATGTAACTCGAAACCTGTAGGTAAGAGTTTGAGTGTTCTTGGATGAAGCTGTGAAGCAAGTCTAAGTATTTTTACATTACTTGACATTCATTGTAATGTAGGAAACCAAGTGGGAGGGCACTGCTTCTTGAGTAGGAGTAAGACTTCTGTTGTTGCGACAATAGGAATGGAAACTGGTAGGTTTCTATCTAGGAGTTCCTAGGTATAGGTTCCACTGGGTAGATGATTAAGTGAAGGATGAGAACTTGTGAAGTTTAGTCCTGAATTAATATTGCTGATAGTGGATCTTCTTCCTGGCTTGGTATGCCCCCAGAGTAGGTGTGTTTCACCGAACTGGGTCAACAACTGGTTTGTGTTTTTACCTTCAACACTTTATAATTATGTCTGTTATATATCAAGGTAAAACTGTAATGTTATAACAGATGATGTCTTTGAACATGTTAAGACATCATGCTGATATCTGTGCAGAAGAAATAGAACTGCAAAGGCTGTTTGCTCTCTGCTGATCATGTGCAACAGATGAACAAAACTAGGCACATCGGTGTTCTATCCTCTGCACCTTCAAAGCAGATCTGGCACAGCTTGGTTAAACTGTGCTTCTGTGACTCTTCAGTACTAAATCATAAAAATTGGGTATCTACCTTCCAGTGTATTTATTATGTCATATCAGATGTTTAGACATTGAGTATAACATCTGAAGACTGGCATACACCAGAATTTCAGTAAAAGAGGCCATTGTTTTGGCAATCTTTGTAATGATTCTCGTTCGTAAGAATGTATACAAAGATGTTTGTATTTTTGAAAATGTTTCAATGTTTGTAAAATGTTTGGAAATGTGTGTGTTTGTTTTGAATATAGCAAGGATAGTTGTTTGGAAATAGAGCAAGTAACTAGAAGTAATCTACCTACTCAAATGTCTTTCTTGTGCATTTTCTATTCCTTTGACATTGTTGTCTTACCATTGATTTGGTAAGCAACCCTATCTTTGGATGTAAACGGGACGGGCGTGGGTCATCGAATAACCATGATTAGCAATATTGCAAAGTATCTTATAATATTTTAGGGACCAAGATCATTTTGTAAGGCAACTTTGAATAGCGTCATTGAGGGACTATGATCTTATATTTATTTGTTTTGCCAAGATACTTCACATGCGTAATATGGCCATTTTTGTATAAGGCAACCAAGTGGAGAAACCCTAAGGATGCTTGTGTGCAAGTGTGTTATTTTCATGCCTTGGTTTTGTCTTGTATTAGGGTTTTCTATTTGTTTTGTTTTGATCTTGCCATACAAACCCTAATTACTAGAATGGTATATAAAGCGGTAAATTGCGAAATTTAAATGTCCTACGCTATTACAACATTTTTATGGGAAGGGGAAATATAAATTGTGAATGGGGATTTGCAACAATATAAATCTAATTAAACTATTACAACCAAATCGAATTTGTACAAATATTGGGATAAACAAATACAATATTTAAATATGCAAGAAATTTTTTTTTTGTTTTATTTTTATATGAAAAAAAAGTTTAAACCTAAACCTAATAATTTTAAGGAAAATAAATTAATTCTTAAAAAAAAACAAAGTTAACCCTAATTTCTAGTTTAAAAGAAAATAAAGTTCTTATGTATTCTTTTTTAGTGTATTTTTTGTATTAAAAATAATAAATAATATTTTATGAAAATATTTAGTTTTTATATGTTAAAATAAATATTTACAAGTATATATATATAAATATAAAATAAAAAATAAGAATATATCTAATTTTATTTTTACAAATTTATTTAAGAAAGATAGTTAGTATATATTGAAGATAAAATATATTTTTTATGTGAAAAATAAAATAAAATAAAATAAAAATGAAATATTATCATATTTATATTTTTTATGATTTTTATGTATTAAAAAAAATTTAATAAACAAAAATGAAAATAAAATAAATAAATAAAATATATGAAAATAGTTAGGCCAGGGGGTATCCTGAGAAATCAAGTGGTGTTATGTTAGAAAAAATGATAGGCCCAACGTTGAAGCCCAATCCTGCAAAACAACCAAATAATGAAAAGGAAAAAGTATGAAAAAATAAAAGGTAGCGCCAAGGTTCGAACCCACAACCTGGGCCTTACCAGCGTGCTACCTTGCCACTAGGGTGACTATACATCCGTTGATTTATATGAAACAACAAAAACATACACAAAAAATGCCCTTGCCCTGTACTTCATCTTCTTCCTCAAGCTGGCCAGAAGCTCTGTAACTTTCTCATTTCTCCATGAAAATGAAAACTTCCAACATGAAAATGGTAGTACTCATTCCCACGATTTCAACCATGTAAATCATGTAAGCTAACAATCAAAGATCAAAATGAATTTTAAAAGCCCTAAATTTAAACCTAATTTTTCCAGGAACTTCAAGTTCAAAATTCTCTCAACTTAGGCCAAATAAATGCAAGTTATATATATGTACAGTTTCACAGTGATGATATCTACATTGTTTATTCAAAAATCGTGGCCAATGGATGCCTGTATGAAGATATAGAAGTTGAGATTCTTACCTCTTTCAGCTGAGATCGTGAATGGAGCTTGAGTGAGATTTAGGAAGTCCTGAAGGGTGATTTAGCTTGCTTGAGCCTCCCTGAGTGTGTTCCAATCCTTGCCTTGCTTTGGAAGTGCCTGGAACTCTCTATCCAAGTCAACCTGCAAGCTTTGAAAACAAAAATGGAAGATGAAGAAGGAGGGGTTACAGTGCAGGGATGATGGTCTGGATATCTTAGATATGAAGTAGGTAAGGTGTTTTGATGATTAAAACTTGAAACACACTAGCCAAATGATGGATTGCTATGCTTATGCACAAACTGCAAGTTTTGAAATTTTTTTGGTGATATGGAGTTTTGGAGTGTTTCAGTCCTTTAGAAATCGTGTTCTCAACTGTAATATGTTTGTGTATTAGTATGGAAAAGGTTTTAAGTCATCTCTTCAACAGATTTTTTAGTTCTAGACTTTTTGCACACTTTCTTGCTTTTGAAGCAAAGTGAAGGGACAAGTCTTTACATACCTGTACTGGCTTGCTTGGGGTTGATATATACTCTATACAAGTTTCCTTAGGCATGGAGGATTTGTGTGTGCAGAGAAGACAGATCCAATGCTCAAGATTTATAAAGTTGCAAAAGTAAACCTTTTTCAAAATGGCAATGGCAACTTTGTGCCATTTATGGAAATAATGCTTGGACAAAGACCTTTGGGTTTGAATTAAGACTTTGTCAACTGAGTAAGCATTAAATTATGAAGTGAGAAACAAGTTTGGGACCTGTAAAGCATGGATTAGGCAGCATAGGTACTGATTTGAATTTTGTTCTTCATGAAATGGCTTGAATTCAAAGTGAGAAATTGCCAACTTCCTCTCTTCGATTCTCTCTACTCAAAAATGATCTTAAGGAGTACTTGGACATTTTGGAAATCTTGAAACGTGCTCTATAACCCATATTTGAAATGCATTTCAATATTCCCCTTGGAACTAGGTGAAAAATTGCCATGAAGTTGGGTCCAAAACCTGCTTAAATTAGGGCAAAATTTCACTAAGTTATTTTAGTTCATGGCCATGTGTTCATAAAATTATATCTTGAGATACAAGCATCTTTAGGGAAAATGTGTGAAGTAAAGTTATATATTTCATGGAGATCTACAACTTTCATGTTGGGAACTTTCTTTGAATCATCTTGTATCATGGTGGAAAATTGGCCTAAAGTTGAGAAAAAATAAGAAATTTTCTATACTTAGAAAAATTTCTAAGTTAAGAAAAATTCAAATTTTAAAATCAAATCTTCAATCTTTGATTCCTTGATGAACAAGTTTCACCTTTTGACATGTTTTGATGAATTATGATCCTTGGCACTTGATTTTGACCAAAAAGTCAAAGTTTGACTTTTCAGTGTACAATTGACTTTTGATCAGTTGACTGCAAATTTCATCTGTCTATCAAATGGATTTGCAATGTTTTGAACCATGTAATTAGGTCAAGATGATACAAATTAACCCTTAAAATCATGCTTCAAATCAATTGGTCATTTGCTAGGTCAAAATCAGAAATTGCCCTTTCTCAGTCAAAACCCTAATTTTGACCATTTTGCCCTTTTGATGATTTGATCAAATTTCTTGAAGAGTTGTGGTCCAAACTTGATCAAATAATAAATATGAGCCTAAAATGTTGATATGGATAAAAAATTATGAAGTTTGACTGTAAATTGGCCATGGTTGACTTTTTTCCCCAATACATCTAATTTTTAGGTTAGTTGTCCAATTGACTGATAAAAAATGTGGTTCAAGGCTTGAAACTTGTCATGAGTAATCTTAGGGGTCCATAATGATGTTTGAAAGTCATATGAAGCATTGATAGTCCAAAAATCCTTGGGCAAACTCAAACCCTAATTTTGGGTCATCAGTGCATGATGAGATGTCCTGAGCTGATCAAACCTTAATCCAGTCTTGAGTCAAAGAGATCTTGTGAGAATAATCTTGATAAATGAGAGAGAAAATTTTGGGGTACAACAGATGCCCCTGTTCAATCTTCTTAAACCTGAGGAGTTAGATTGGAGAACTTTGCCATTCGTGACTCGATGGTGAAAGATGATTGGACACTAGAGTGCCCATAAATTTGCACTCGACGATGTGTAGTTGAGGGAATGGGCTTAAAGATGCCATTTGGAGAAGTGATAGAACCTTGTCAGAGATGGGCTTGTAGATGCCATCCAAAAATATTTGTTGAATTGTAAGTTGTAAGCTGAAAGAATAAGTATCAGAATGGCATCCGTGTCTGGAGCGTATCTGAGCTGTATCTGGAGACTGAATCTGGATGAGTATCAGAATGGCATCCATGTCTAGAGCGTATCTGTACTATATTTGAAGTCTGAATCTGAATGAGTAACATAATCGCATCCGAGTCTGGAGCGTATCCGTATTGTATCTGAAAGTTGAATCTGGATGAGTAACAGAATGGCATCCGAGTCTAGAGTGTATCTGTACTGTATCTGAAAGTTGAATCTGGATGAGTAATAGAATGGCATCCGAGTCTGGAGCGTATCTGAACTGTATCCTGATTTCATATTATTATTGGTAGTTGTTTAATCTTATCCTGAAAAGGGTAAAATGTTAGCTGAAACAAAGTTATATTACATGAAATGTATGATGCAGTGTATTTGCTTTATCAATGTTTATGATATATGGATGCCATGTATGCATATGTAAGCTGATTTGTTGTATTGCTGTTTGATTGAGGAAAATAAATCCTTGAATTCTACTGAGGATATGTTGAATTTTCGTGTCTTGAAGTTGAAGTACTGACGAACTCTTGTTGAGAGAAGTAAATTCTAATGTGAGGGCAATGCCATATACTGCTTGTAAGATCTGCTTTGGGGAATCCTGAGAAATTTGACGATTTCTACCGGGGATTAATAGTTTGAATTTTGTTCTGCTGGGGATTTCTTATGGAATAGCCTAGAGACGCTTTCCTGTCCTTTCAACCTATCATTAATTGTCTTACTCATTTTGTTTATTTGTAAACAGTAATTATGTTCAAATGCATATGTTCATCAATGAATCATTGGACGTTTTTGCAAACAAAACACAATCGTAAAAAAAAACAAATAGTTTTTCTACTTTCAAAGAGATATCTTTGTATTGACTTTGAATAAGTATTTTGTACAAAGGGGACAAACATTCTAGTAAGAGAATGGTATCATAAAACAAGAAAAATTTATACAGAGAAAGATAGCTATATTTAATAATCCCATGGGGTTCCCATTATGCTATAGCCTTCATATCTCTGAATATCTTGTCTATTTGCCTTATCCGAAGATGATTGAATTGATCAGAAACTCCGAGTTTGTCAGTGGAAGTCAAATGTTGATCGTTAAGTGATCCGACGGGACATAGTCATACGCTTTGATTCCCTAACTTTTGCCTGGATCGCCCTTTCGAATTTTTAGTCCACCGGGAAACCCTTTTTTTCCCAAGTCGCCCTTTTGGGTTTTCAACTTGCCGGGTGTACAATTTTTTATATATTTTATCCCTAATTTTTGCTCGAACCTTTTGGTTCACCGGGATGCCCTTGTTTTTCCTAGGTGTATCAACCTAGCGGGTCTCTTATGCGTAATATCTTTTGACTATGTCCTCATTCGCAGGGTGTGGCAAGTCGTCACCATCCATGGTGGTCAAGATCATTGCCCCACCAGAGAATATGTCCTTGATTACAAATGGTCCTTCTTAGGTAGGAGTCCATTTTCCCCTGGGATCACTTTGTGGCAAGATGATACGTTTGATCACCAGATCCCCAACTTGATATACTTGGCGTCTGACTTTCTTGTTGAAAGCCTTGATCATCCATTTTTGATACATTTGACCATGGTAAACAATAATAAGTCTCTTCTCATCCATCAAGTTCAGTTGATCAAGTCGAGCCTGGATCCAGTCGTCTTCGTTCAGCCTTGTATCCTTCATAATCCTCAGAGAGGGCATCTGGACCTCGATAGGCAAGATAACTTCAATGCCGTAAACTAGAGAATAGGGTGTTTCCCCAGTTGATATGCGGGATGTGGTACGATACCCGTGGAGAGCGGATGATAACATCTCATGCCAGTCTTTGTACGTGACTGTCATTTTCTGTATGATCTTTTTAAGGTTTTTATTTGTAGCTTCGACAACACCATTCATCTTTGGCCGATAGGGAGAAGAATTGTGATGTTGGATCTTGAATTGCTCGCACAATGCGGTAATCATAGTGTTGTTGAGATTTGTACCACTGTCAGTGATGATCCTTTTTGGGATACTGTACTGACAAATAAGGTTTTGCTTGATGAAACGAGCAACAACATTCTTGGTAACGAAAGCGAAGGAAGTTGCCTCAACCCACTTTGTGAAATAGTCAATGGCCACTAGGATGAAGTGGTGTCCGTTGGAGGATGTCGGCTTGATCTCCCCAATCATATCAATCCCCACATAACAAAGGGCCACGGAGCTGTCATGACATTCAGAGGAACCGGAGGTACGTGCACCTTGTCAACATAAATTTGACACTTATGACAGGTCCGAGAGTGTTGTTAGCAATTTGCTTCCATGGTAGACAAATAATAGCCTGCCCGTAGGATTTTCTTTGCCATCGTATGCCCACTGGAGTGAGTGCCAAAAGTACCTTCATGTAATTCAGCCATGATCTTTTCCGCCTCAATCTTATCCACACACCGAAGCAAAATGGAGTCATGATTGCGTTTGTACAAGATGCCATTACTCAGGAAGAACTTAGCAGAGAATCTCCTTAAGAACTTTTTATCATTGATTGAAGCTCCTTCTGGATATTCTTGAGCCTCGAGATACCTCTTGACTTCATGAAACCAAGGCTGGTCCACTACCTCTTCGATATTAATCTCGTGACAGTGTGCTAGTTCATCCATTCGTTCAATGGTGATCTGGGGAGCCTCATTATCCCAATTAAGTTTAAACATAGATGACATTGTGGCTAGAGCGTCTGCTAGCTGATTTTCTTCTCGCGGGAAATGCTCGAAGATAATCTTCTAAAAGTGTGGTAGCAATGTCAAAACATGTTCTTTGTAAGGGATAAGATTTGGGTGCTTAGTGTCCCATTCCCCTTTGATCTGACTGATGACAAAAGCTGAATCTCCAAATAGATCTAAGGATTTGATTCCCAAGTCTATGGCAGCTCTAAGATCAAAGATGCATGCTTCGTACTCTGCCATGTTGTTTGTACAATTGAACCAAAGTCTAGCAGTAAAAGGAGTATGACACCCTTCTGAAGATATGAGTACAGCGCTGATACCATTACCAAGTGCATTGGATGCCCCATCAAAGAACAGGGTCCATCGGAATCCTTGTTCAGGTTCGTCGTATGGCCTGATTCCTTCACAGTTGTCTAATGTCATAATGTCTTCATCCGGGAATTCAAACTTCATGGACTGATATTCTTCTACATCTTGATGAGCAAGATTATCAGCTAGCACACTGCCCTTTATAGCTTTCTGGGTATTATACTGTATGTCATATTCTGTTAGGATCATCTGCCATCTAGTTATCCTCCCAGACATAGTAGGCTTCTCGAAGATGTACTTTATCGGATTCATCTTAGATATCAATGAGGTAGTATGAGTCAGCATATATTATCTTAGCCGGCGAGCAGCCCATGCCAGAGCGCAACAAGTTTTCTCGAGCAGTGAATATCTGGTTTCATAGTCGGTAAATTTTTTGCTCAGGTAGTAAATAGTGTGCTCTTTTCGGCCAGACACGTCATGCTGCCCCAATACACACCCCATTGAGTTCTCTAAAACGGTCAGATACATAATCAGTGGTCTTCCCTCGACTTGTGGAATCAAAATATGAGGCTCTTGTAAGTACTCTTTGATTTTGTCGAAAGCAGTTTGGTATTCATCATTCCATCTGACTACTTCATCTTTCTTCAATAGTTTGAAGATTGGCTCACAAGTAGTTGTTAGGTGAGAAATGAATCTGGCGATATAGTTCAAGCGTCCCAGGAATCCTTTGACTTCCTTCTCAGTACGAGGAGCAGGCA
Organism: Vicia faba; assembly: GCA_948472305.1. NCBI lineage: Eukaryota > Viridiplantae > Streptophyta > Magnoliopsida > Fabales > Fabaceae > Vicia > Vicia faba. The sequence goes on along the minus strand of OX451738.1, from coordinate 63,213,514 downwards.
TTTCTTGTATTGCTTTAACCTTGGCAGGATCAACCTCGATGCCTTTGTTACTGACGACAAAACCTAAAAGTTTACCGGACCGTACTTCGAATGTGCACTTGTTTGGATTCAACCTTAACTTGTACTCCTTCAATCTCTCAAACAGCTTTTGCAAGTGATCAAGGTGCTTCTCTCCCTTTTTTGATCTGGCTATCATATCGTCTATGTAGACCTCTATTTCATGATGTATCATGTCATGAAACAAAGCTACCATGGCGCGCTGATAGGTGGCCCCAGCATTTTTCAATCCAAATGGCATCACTTTGTAGTAGAATGTGCCCCACTGTGTGACAAATGTAGTTTTCTCCATGTCCTCAGGTGCCATTTTGATTTGGTTGTAACCCGAGAATCCGTCCATGAAGGAAAACACTTTATGCTGGGCCGTATTGTCCACCAGGATATCGATGTGGGGAAGTGGAAAATCATCTTTAGGGCTGGCCCTATTCAAATCTCTATAGTCCATGCACATTCGTACTTTTCCGTCCTTTTTAGGCACGAGAACAATGTTGGTAACCCATTGGGGATAAGAAGTGATAGCAAAGAATCCGACATTGAATTGTTTCATGACTTCCGCTTTGATCTTCTCTGACATGTCAGGTCTCATGCGACATACTTTTTGTTTTACTGGTGGACAACCTTCTCTTGTTGGCAGACGATGTACCATGATGTCTGTATCGAGTTCTGGCATGTCTTCATATGACCAGGAAAAGATCACAACATAATCATGCAACAGCTGAATCATACGCTCCTTGACACTGGGCTCTAGATTGGCACCCACCTTGACCTTTTTTCTATCCTCCTCGGTACCCAAGTTGATTGTATCCACCGGTTCCTCATGAGGCTGAATAGCTCTTTCCTCTTGTTGTAGTAGTCTGGCCAATTCCCCTGGTACTTCACAATCTTTCTCACCTTCGTCTTCGGCTTGGTAGATTAGATCCTCAGAGTCACAAAAGGCCATAGCAGTATCGTTACCCATGGGATCCGGAATGGAGGGGTACTTGCATTTGTGAGTGTGGGTGTGTGTAAGGGTATAACCATCTTTAAAAATAAAATGTAAAAGAAAAACAATGAGCACAAAAAGTTTGTATGTGAAAAACGTCCATGATTCATTGAATGTCATATGAAGATGAAATAAAAACCCTTACAAATGGACCATTGTGCCTCGGGCAAGACACAAGGTTTTAAATATGCGAATTTTTAGTGAATATTACAAGTCCAACAGAAATGTAAAGATAAATTACTGAGGGATGAAATTTATTGGGACAAAGTCTCTAGCTTCCCAATTGCGAAGTCCTCCGTTGACAGTATGAAATATCCAATCCTTCAAGCTGCAATCCTCTTCACCATCTTCCACTGCATTGACCTCTCGGTTGCTAATCTTCAAGGGTGACCCTCCAGCACGGGCACGACGCACAACCTTCTGAGCACTTGAAGTAAACCCTAAGCCAAACTTGTCAGATTTATACGGAATATCTGGAAGTTGCCCCCAGATGGTGCATCCACCCTCCTCTACTACTGCCTTAGTGTCCTTCAGAGATGACATCCGAAGCGGAGGTCTTGTGATCTTGGGGTTCTTGGATACCGTCTTGGTTACTGCTACCTCTTGAGAGACTTCTTAGAAATGTTGAAAAGGAGTTTCAATGAACTCGCCGTCCAATTCCACATATCAGAAGGAATTGAGGTGGCTAATCATATACTCTTCCTCTCCGTGGACAGTGATAATCTTTCCATGGACCGGATATTTCAGCATCTGGTGCAGTGTGGAGGTGACAGCACCGACATGGATCCACAACAGTCCTAGCAGACAGGAGTAAGAGGGGGCGGATGTCCATTACGTAGAAGGTTGAGTTAAAAGTTTGAGTCCCGACCTTTATGGGGATGTCCATCTCCCTGTGACCATCCTCTTTGAGCCATCAAATACTCTTACGACTATGTTATTGGGTTTCAACGTCAGTCCTTCGCAGTCTAGTCTGTCGAGAGCTTTCTTCGGTAAAACATTCAAAGATGAACCAGTGTCCACCAAGACATGGGCCAGAGTTGTTCCTCTACATTCCACAGAGACATGCAATGTCTCGTTGTGCTTTCTTCCCCTTGGTGTCCCATTAGCATCCGAGAAGCCTAGGCCATTATCCGCCATCAAACTGGCCACACAATCTTGAAATTGGTCAGCAGACGTCTCTTGAGGAACATGGGCCGTCTTTAGAAACTTCACCAAAGCTTTCGCATGTGCCTCTGAGCACAGTAACAATGCCAGCATGGAGATTTTGGAGGGAGTTTACCCCAATTGTTCGACTACGTCGTAGTCACTCTTCTTTATTATTCTTAGGATCTCCTCCATTTTCTTCTTGGAGGTTTCAGGGATAGTCAGCGGTTGAGCCTTCGTCCGGACAGGTGTGATACGGTAGGAGAACTGACTTGGGATTTGTGTTTGTTTTCGCATTTGTTCGGTTTAGCAAGAGTCGCCACCGACTTTTTATTTTATCCTAAGGAAAGGTCAAAAAGCACAGGAAAGACCTTTAAGATGTTTTCGTGGGTTCGGGGGGTAGATTATGAAAAGAGAAGGTGCTAGCACCCTTTTCATCCATGGTTATCCATGGGCTCTTAGTTACTTGTTTTTAGATCACTTGCCTTTGCTTTTCAATTGTTTGAAATGGTGCTTTGTGTGTGTGGTTTTGAAAACGTTTTGAAAAAGATGCCTTGTCTAGGCAACCTTTGTAATGATTCTTGTTTGAATATATACAAAGGTGTGCGTCTTTTTGAAAAGATAATTCAATGTTTTTGAAAGTTGTTTTTTGAAGTTGTGTTGTGTTTTGAAAAACGACAAGGATGTTTTGCAAGATTTTTGATCAAGTAACTAAGAGTTTGTCTACCCTATTTTTCTCAAAGATCTTTCTTATGTTTTAATCCTTTTAACAGTGTTGTTTCACCATTGTGTTTGATGAACAACCTTGCGTTATGATGTTAAACGGGACAGGCACGGGTCATCGTATACAATCATTGAAGGCAACTTGTGAGACGCTCTAGCAATTTTGTAAGGGACGAGATCGTTTTATCGAAGGCAACATCGAGGGTCATCGAGGGACTACGATCTTTGTTTATCGAAGGGACATTTGCTAGAGTGTCTCATGCTCGAGGGACATGATTGCTTTTCCAAAGCGACAAGCGAGGTTACCCTAGAGGTGCAAGTGTGAATTGTGTATTGATTTTCATGCATTTATCTTGTATTAGGTTATCTAGCGGTTGATTTTGAATCTTCGTATACAAACCCTAATTACTATACAATATATGGAAAGTGATAAATTGCGGGAATTTAAAGTCTAAGTTATTACAAATAAGTATCCGGGGATGGGGGTACAAATGTTTACAAATGGGGATGAGTCTTATCAGAATAGTAATGTCCAAGTATATATTTACGACCAAATCAAATCGTCGCATTCTCAACGTAAAAATATAACAAGGTATAAGATAATGGAAATCAAAGAAGTATGAGATGCGTATAGCTATTTACAAATGATCAAATGAAGATTCTAACCTAAAAAGATTATGTATTATTTTATTTGTATTTTTGGTTAATGTTTTTTAGAAACTCATATAAAAAGATTAATTAAGCAAAAAGTTTTAAAACAAAGACAAATTATTAAAAATCTATTATTTACATACCTTTAAATGCAATAAATATTAAAAAGAGCTATTAAGAATATTTTATACAAAAATTTAATATGTTATTTTTATTTAACAAAGAGAATTAGGTTATAAAAAATGAAAATGTGGTGATAAAATAATAAGTATTGGTTTTCAAAAATATAAAAAAAGGTAAGTGGGCTTAAGGGATACATTTGGCTCAAATGAAGAATGAAAGAGAACAAGGGGGGGGGGGGGGGGGTGCACGCTGGAAAGCAGGAAGTGGGCTTTAGTGTTTTGGCTTGGGCAGAGGCCCACGATGCTTGACAAAGTTTGTTTAGGGTTTGTGCCTCATGTTCTCAGAACAAGGGTTTGCTTTGTGAACGGTGTCGCTTCTTCTCTCGTCTTCGCTCTCTCTTCCTCGTTCTCAAATGGAGCCATGACTAATAATTCCACCCTCCAGCCGCCAGAGTGTTACCTCCATCCCTCTCCTCTTCACGACGACATGAGACAATGGTTGGAAAAGGTATTGTTTTCGTCTTGTCCTAAATGCGTTTTCTTTTACAATTTGAAATCGTGCATGTTTAATCTGGTACGTTTTGTTGTTTTTTTGCAAATTTCTAATCTTTGATATCTTGGTGTGAGACGTAGGAAAATAAAGAGGGAAAGGAAAGTAATACCTTTGGGGTTTCGTTTCTGGAGAGGCGATGGAGGGCTGGAGCGGCGGCGCTCTTAGGTGGCCGGAGGAGGGAGGAGCGTGATGACGCTTATCCGGTATTTTGTATTTTTAGCTTCTTTTTCGAATCGTTTTGTGATGAACTTATGTTCTGAAGACCCTATGTCATTTTCTTATGAATCTTCTCTTCTTTGTATGTTGGATATCTTGTATCAATGATGATTTTCTGAGATTTTAGTCTTTGTTGTTGCTATGTTTTTGTTGATGATGACGAATTCTGAGACTTATTTGTTGTTGTTCTTCATGGATGTTTGGTATATTTTGCTGATTTATGTTGATGATGAACGTTGATGTGTTTGGAAACAAGCTTTTGATAGTTGATGAGGCTAGACTTGAAACTTGTTGGTTTCTCCTTGTTTTGGCCAATTTATCTTGAATCTGTAGTTTGGACAGATTGCAGTTTTGAAGGGTTCTTGGTGTTTGCAGTTTATGCAGGTTAAACTGGCTTTAGGCAGGCTTGAAGGCTTGTTTGGTAAGGAAGGCTACTGAGTTTTTCTTGCTTGAAGGTTTGTTTGGTAAGGCAGGCTACTGAGTTTTGCTTGCTTGAAGGTTTGTTTGGTAAGGCAGGCTACTGAGTTCTTGTTGGAAGCAGGCTTTTGGTTTTGGTTTTTGCAGGTTTTGCAAGTTTGATAACTTGCAGTTGTACATGCCACAGGTTTGGAGGCTTTTAGTTATGCAGGCTGGATGTTTGTTCTTTCAGCTTGCAGTTTTGGACTTGCATTTTTGGTTCTGAAGGCAGACTGGTGTTTGTTGATATCAGCTTGCAGTTTGTGAGTTTAGTACAAGTTGGGGCTTTTAGTTATGCAGGCTGGATGTTTTGAGGCAGTTTGCTTCTGGTTTTTTAAAGCAAGCTCCAGTTTTATGGCTCTCTCTTTAGACAGGCTTGTGCTTGTTCTGTTTTTGAACTTGCATTTTTGGTATTTTGTTATGCAGGTTTTTGTACTCAGTGTTTGGGAAGGCAGGTTACTGAGTTTATAACTTGTTGTGCTTTTACAACTTGAATCCAGTTTTTTTTTTGCCCTCTTCTGAACTGTTAAAACTGTTATATTTATCTTCTTTCTCCCTGCTCTGTATAGCCTGCCAAACTGCAAAACCTACTTCACTCTCTCTTTCTCTCTCCATAAAAAGCATTTTTAATTGCTTAATGTCCTTTTTCTGAAAAGATTGTTGGCCAGAAAATGATGAAAAGTTTTTGACAAGCTTGCTTGCTTGTACCTTGGTTTATCTCTACATTTTTCCATATTTTCTGAATTGACAGTTTCTTGACAGCTTGTGTACTTGGTTGACAGTTTTGTGTACTTAGTTTGGATAGCTTTGTGTACTTAGTTTGCTTTTATGCAACTTGGTTTGCTTTTGGTTGACTAATACAATCTGTTGCTCAGTTTGAAATTGTGCAGCCTTGTGCCTTCTTTGTGTGCAGCCTTGTGCCTTGTACCTTTGCATTTAATTGATTATATGCTTGCAAAATTAATTTTACTTTCCCTTTTTGTGAACCAAGAAGAGAAATCTTCTTGTGATTTGTAAAGAGGACGAGTAAAACATGATGAAACCAAAATAATCTGATTCCGGCCAACAATCTTTAATGATGACTTTATATTTATCTTCCTGAAAATGCTTTTTTAATTTAATTGTACTGATTTCTTTTTTTTTTGTCTTTGCATGTAAATACCAGTTGGATAATGGAAGAAGCAGTAGAAGATAGAAGACTTCAAGAGAACTTAGACTTTAGATTTATTTTCTTTTCATCTATTGTAATAAATATTATTGTAAACACTGTAAATAAATTCACAGTATTCGAATAACATTTGTAACAACATTTAAAATAAATAAAAAGTCTTTGTCAGATATTTCCTTATTTCTTTTTGCACTGTCTATTTAATTATTTAAATCTCTTGAATTAAAATAACTGGAAATGCATCCCAATAATTTTAACTCAGATAAAATAAATAATTAACAAACTTTGCAGTCTCGCAACCTTGCATTAACCACAATTCGCCCGGAATTCCAATTAATCATATGCTTTGTACAGTTAAACCAAACAAACATCCATACACCTTTCACTTCACTGATCAAACCAATGCTTCAAACTTTCAATCAAAAGCCTCAGCTCCTATCCCAGATGTTTAGGTTTTGAGAAACAAACAACAATCTTGAACAAGTGTAAAAACAACGTAACAGTCAATTGAAATACTATGGATTCAAATTCTTCTGAGAAATACGAGTGAAAAATCCTAATTCCAGATTTGCCGTCAAAGAAAAGTCGACTTGATCAATTCCTAAGCCAAACTCAACAAAATCAATAGAAACCCTAATTCTGGATAGACTGATAAGAAAAATCTGTTTGACTGATTCAAAATCAATGGAAACCCTAATTTTGGATTGACTGATAAGAAAAATCTGTTTGATTGATTCAAAATCAATGGAAACCCTAATTTTGGATTGACTGATAAAGAAAAGTCTGTTTGACCGATTCTTGAGCCAAACTGAAAAATCAGGGAAAACCCCAAAGTTGTGATTTCTTGTGAAAAAGGGAGGGCAAATTTTGGGGTACAACAGTTGCCCCTGTTCAATCTTCTTGAACCTGAAGAGTTAGATTGGCAATTTTGCCGTTTGCGACTCGAAGGTAAAAGAATGATTGGACACTAGAGTGCCCAAAAAATTTACACTCGACAAAGTGTAGTTGGGGAATGGGCTTAAAGATGAAATTTGGAGAGGTGATAGAATCTTGTTGGAGATGGGCTTGAAGATGCCATCTGGAGACGTGACAGAATCTTGTCGGAGATGGGCTTAAAGATGCCATCTGGAGAATGTTTGTTGTAGGTGAGTGGGTGAGTATCAGAAAGGTATCCATGTTTGGAACATCTCTGAACTGGGGGTCTGAGTAAGCAATAGATTGACATCCATGTTTGGAGAACCCATAAACTGTTTTCAGAAGTTGATTCTGAACAAGCGATAGATTAACATCCGTGTTTGGAGGCATCCGTAAACTGTTTTCAAAAGTTGAATCTGAACAAGCGATAGATTAACATCCGTGTTTGGAGAATCCGTAAACTATTTTCAGAAGTTGAGGTCTGTATGAGTAGCAGAATGACTTCCGTGTCTGGAGTGTATTTGGGACTGTAACTGTATTGGAATTTTGAATGAATATCAGAACGACTGCCGTGTCTGGAGTGTATCTGTATTGTATCTGGATAATTGTTAACGATAGTCTTTTAATCTTATCCTGAAAGGGTAAAATGTTAGCTAAAACATAAAGTCATGTTGCATGATATGCATGATGCAGTGAATTGTACTTTATGATATGAATGTAATGGATGCGCATGTAAGCTGAGTAACTGTCTTGCTGAGGAAGATGAATCCTGGATAGTGAAATCTTTGACTGCTGCCGGGGGAAGTAAAATCCTTTGATCGTTAAAAATGAGAAGTCCTGGGACCACTGTTGGGGAATCAGGAGTTTGGGTTGTATGCCAATCTATTGGGGATTCCTGTCTTGAGGAGATCTTCACTGGGGAATATCTGAATACTTTGTGAGGAACTGAGAATGAGAGTCTTCATTTTGCTTGGGAAATAAGAATTTTGTGGGGAATAGCCACACTGTTGAAAAGTAGCTATCCTATTAGAGAGTAAAAACTCAGGACTCTGGTAAAAGCTTATTCCTGTCTGGAAGAAGTTCAGGTTTAGGTTATATGCCACTTTAAGAATGAGAATCTTCACTCTGTTGGGGATACCAGGAATTCAGATGTTATACTACTTTGAGAAATGAGAATCTTCATTCTGTCGGGAATATCAGGAGGTTGGGTGTATGCCAATCTACCGGGGAAGCCAAAATGAGAATCTTCATTCAGGTCTTGGGTCATAAGATTGGGTGTATGCCAATCTCTTGGGGTTTTAAGGATGAGAATCTTCACTCTGTTAGGGGTCAGGAAATTGGGAGTATACCAATCTTCTGAGGTTTCAAGGATGAGAATCTTCATTCTGTTAAGGGTCAGGAAGTTGGGAGTATACCAATCTTCTGAGGTTTCAAGGATGAGAATCTTCATTCTGTTAAGGATCAGGAGGTTGGGAGTATACCAATCTTCTGAGGTTTCAAGGATGAGAATCTTCATTCTGTTAAGGATCAGGAGGTTGGGAGTATACCAATCTTCTGAGGTTTCAAGGATGAGAATCTTCATTCTGATAAGGGTCAGGAAGTTGGGAGTATACCAATCTTCTGAGGTTTCAAGGATGAGAATCTTCATTCTTGAGAGAAACAGATTTTTAGGAGCTTCATTTGTCCGTTATTCTGTTAGTGGTTGTTACTTCCAACAGGTGATGAAGGAATTTTTGATGACGACCGTAACTTCCAGCAGGTGATGAAAGAACTTTTTGACGACCGACCAATTTGAAATGTAATTTGTTTCGGAGAATAAATCCTTGACAAATGTTGGGGAAATAAACCCATGACTGCTGGTCAACTAGAGAGGTGATAAACTTCTCGAGGATGCTTGAATTTATTTTCAGAAAGATTTTTGGAGAGGTTTTGTTGTACCCCAAAATTTGCCCTCCCATATTCTTCAAGAAATTGCCAAGTCAAGGTTTAAAATTCCCCAAGGGTTGCACAGTTCAAGGGCCTCCTAAACAGTCAAAAATTAGGGTTTTGGTTCTGACAAAGGAAATGAAGTTTCCAAGGGTCCAATCAAGTCCCACATGCCTACAAATATGGTCAAGCATCCTCATACCAAGTTTCAAGACTTACAGCTTAAAATTGCACAGTCAAAAACCCTAATTGCACTACAGTCAACTGTAGAGGCAAAATGGTCATTTGACAGTCAAAAGTCCAAATTTTTGATCAACATCTCATTTTGAAGCCACAAACATCATTTGATCAATGCTTGATCATGATTCTCAAAGCTTGGCTCAAAAATCATCAAGATGCAAAAGTTTCCATATTTGGACAGTTGAAAAAGTCAATTGAAACTTGACCAAGGCATAACTTTCACATGGATTACCAGAAAAATTCCATCTAAAGCTCATTTTGAAGAGAAAGACATTTCCTACAACTCCTCTTCACACTTCAAGTCCAAGAAATGCTCTCACAAAAAGTTATCAATTTCAACATTATAGGTCATTTTCAAAAGTCAACAAAAAGAGACTTTAAGTCAAAGGCCATAACTTGAGATTGGTAAATCAAAATGACATGGGACCAAAGACATTGGTTAGAGGACTCAAATACCTTTCCAAAATGTCCAAGAACATGAGAAAAGCTTAAGCATTGAGCAAGTTATGCCTTGTGGAAGTTGGGAAATTTTTGGATATTTTGAAAAGTCAACATTGCTTCAAATGACCTAAAAATGCTAATGGGCCTCTTTTTCTTCCACAATTCATCATCCAAGGCATGTGCACGACCATTTGGCCCAAAGGGAAGTTTTTACCATTTTTATTTTATTTATTTGGATTTTTAATTATCAATAATTCATTTAATTAAAATAAATAGGTGAAAAATACTAAACCTAATTTTCTAAATCTTTTTGTGCATAGAATAGGCTTAAGATTTCGTGTACAATCAAATATGGAAGGAATTATGGTGATTGGATATGATTGAGACCAAATATGTTTGAAAAAGATTGGAAAAATTATGGCTTGAAAATCAAATATCCTTTTCATCAATTCATGGATTTTCTGATCAAATTCTTTGACCTAATCGTTCACCTATACATACTAATGCAAACCCTACTCCTCAAAAGGTCCAAGCTGCGCAGAAAAGCCATATGCAAACTTGAATTTTTTCAAGAAAACTCCAATACTGAAAACTGAGTTTTAGGACGATTCAAGTCAAAACAACTATTCCATTGGTTTCCTGAGACATCAATCAACATATTTGAATCGTTTTCCACGTCTCTAACGCCTTGAATCGGTATACAGGAATCAAAATATTTCATATAAAATGCATATTCGTATTTTGATTTTCAGGCATTTTCATTGCATTTCTTTGATAGATTCATACTAATTGATGTGCTCTGAAGCTAACCACATATTTCAATTGAGTTTTTATGCAATATTGGAGATTTCACCATTGAAATAGGTTAGGGTTGCAGAATTTTCAAATTGGGCGTTTGTGCATATGGAAAAATTGGAATACCTCAGGGCCATGACCAAACTCAGCGTGCTTGGACGAAAACAATGGAACCCTCGCGCCTAATTTATGTTCAAAGATGGCTTAATCGCTATTATCCAAAACTGCCTATTTTGGGGGGGTTTAAAACCCCCGCTAACCATGTTCTATTTTCAGGAAATAAACAAGCCAAGGAAGAAGAAGGGTATGTGGCCAGCGTTGGTTGGTTCGTTCAAATTTGCGCGCTAAAAAGCCCACTAACACGCGTTTTATTTCATATTATTTATTGGTTATCTTATAAACAAAATGCGCTCATAGCTCCACTGGTCAAAGGACACGCTGGTAACCCCTGGGACCTGGGTTCGAATCCCAAGTCCCCCACCCTTTCCATATTATTTTTTCATTAACACTTCTGTGCAGTTTCAGCACTAGGGAACACCATGCGTCCACGATTTCCAGCTTGCCACGCGTATGGAAAGATCAATCCAAAGACCCAGATCTGGTGAAGACCATGGACCCTAGTCAAAGATCCCACACGCGTCCTGAAAAGGTCAATAGGGCCAGGGATAATTGGGCCTGAATGCTACAAGTACACCTCCAAATTAGGGGCAGAACCCCCCAAGGTTTGCTATGTTTATATTTCCTATTTTTTTTATTTTAATTAGTTTCCTTTAAAATCTTTAACTTAATTTGTTTTTTTTTTCATAAAAAATATAAAATAGCATAAAAATCAGAAAATTACAAAATTCAAAGTATATTTTATTTAACTAATATTTTTTTAATAAATATCATTAATTAACTTATCTTTGTAAATTTAGGTTTAAATCTTAATATTTCTCCAATAAATCTTAAAATTTGTAGAATTAGGTTTTACTTATTTTTATTCCTTTTTTCTCTTTTTTACCATAATTAATTATTGAATATTATTTTTTGTAATTAAAATCGCATGTAATTAATTAGGTTAATTTAGGTTTAACTTTAATATTTTTTCTTAATAAACTAAAAACAATTAGAATTAGGGTTAATTAGTTAATCTCATTTAATTCTCAAAAAAGAAAGGGCCATAAATACGAAAACCTCAAAAATAATTTCTCCTTTTATTTTAATTTTAATTAACTTGTAAATCATTTAATTTAATTTCGTTAAAAGGGTCCAACGCCCTCGTTTCTAATTTTAATTCAATTCGCGTGTTTATTTCTTTTTCTTTTAATTATTTATGTACCTCTCCCAAAGCCATGTAACATTTATCTTTCACACTTTATTTTATTTCTCTATTTTCTGTCAAATCGGGTCCTGGAAATTTTGGCGATGTGGACCCGCGCCTTTTGTAATAGTTTAGAACTTTACCTTTTCCGCACTTTTTAACTATTAAATAAATGCATGCAAGAATGAATGACAAAAACAAAAACAAGCGCATAGATCACCAATAATATGACAAGATAAAATATCTGAATCTGACACACGAATCACACACCACCCCTAGGGTACGCCTCACTGTTGCCTTGCCTCGAAAGGTGATCGTCGAGTAGAGGATGTCTTAGTAAGTCCTCATGATCCGGGAACCTGGCATGAGGGTAGCTTCTAAGGTGTCTTCCCGTTGCTCTGGTGATCACCATGTCCCGAACCTCGAATTGACCCGAACACCTCCGACGGTGGTGCTACTTACCTCTCAATGGTGGGATAGCACTACTTTGAAGGACATCTACACAGACGAATTCCTTAGGGTAGGTAGACGACTCTAGATAATTGCTCTAATTTCAAAACAAATCAAAAATACTTTTCACACCGACAACTTTTCAAAAAGCTTTCGAAAGCAATTTTTCAAACACTCTTGAGGACCGATACAAGAGTCGAACTGGAATTTTCAAAGAAACTTTTTAAAACCCACAGTTGAAAAGCAAACAAACCATTTTGAAAACACAAGTGAGCAAGTATCTAAGAGCCCATGGATAACCATGGATAGAAAGGGTGCTAACACCTTCCCTTTCTATAATCTACCTCCCGAACCGAGAGCAATCTCTTTAAGGATTTTTTCTGTGCTTTTGTCCTTTCCATTTGGAGAAAATAAAAGACGGTGGCGACTCTTGCTTCTGCGACATTTCGCGAACCAGCGTTAAACAGTCGGTTCCAAATCCACCGATCACAGAACTGGCGACTCTGCTCGGGACTCTTTTTAAAGTGAGGTGTACCTTAGGGATAGTTCATAACTGTGTTTTCAATTGCTTTCTTTGCTTGCTTTAAATTGTGGGACTGTCTTGGGAGTTCTATAGGTCCTAACCCGGATCTGGGGATACCTTCTTAGAAAGTAGCAACAAGGCTGTGAGGGAACTGTGTGGGGTATACCGACATGGTTGAAACAGTCTGCTACGTTGATGTGGCACTTTGGTGTGTACCGGTAACCCTTGAGTTCAGTCAAGGAGAGTACGGGGCCTCCGCGTGGTGTCGTGAAGCATCAACAGACCTTAGGAACCTTAATTGAACTATCTTGGCCTCTTTAGGGTAGTGAGATAACTGACTTTGGTGCAGTCCGAGGTTGGTTGATACTCGATACTACACTCAATTGAGGGTTGCTTTCCTGGAATATTTCGGTCGCCAGTTCAGTGGCTAAATCAAAACGATGAACAATGAAAGCAATCTCGTGATATTGGGACCCTTAGAACCCGGTTACTTCTAATAGGACAGGTTGAGCCCACCAACTTCAAGAGGGTAATACCTAAACCTCATGCTGGCCTAAACTCTAAGGGCTTCTCTTGTGTGACTTGTGTGCCTTCGTACTTGACTACTTGCATACGTGTTATCTGACACATGAACTACTTGCAGGTTTTGTTTATAGTCCTTAATTAGGACTCATAACAGGGTATACTAAGTTTATTACAGGTTTTGGTTTGCAGTCCTTAATTAGGACTCATAACAGGGTTTACCGAGTTTCTTGCAGGTTTTGTTTTTTAGTCCTTAACTAGGACTCATGACAGATTTTACTTGAGTTTCTTGCAGGTTTCTGTTTATAGTCCTTAATAAGGGCTCATAACAGGGTTTATTCATATTACCCCATGCATCATGACATCATACCATTGCATACATCCTAACCCATTTCAAGGATCTCAAGGGTTTGTGATGCAGGTCATGATGAACCAACGGTCCAGCAAGGGGCAAAAGAGGATTTATTTTCCTCTAGACAAAGTTGTCAGGGGCTATGACCCACTTGATATGGTGAGCTTTGACTCTTGAAGAAGGTTCCCCTAGCCAAGGTTGTTTGGAAACCAAAACCAGACATGATGACTAAAGTCAGGGGCTATGACCCACTTGATATGGTGAGCCTTTGACCCTTGGAAGAAAGACTCTCAACAAATATGAAGTTCTTTCAATCAAGCTACTGGATCCAAATGCTAACAAATTTTCTTGTTTACCCCGCGAGCAATGGCTTCACAACAAGATAACCAGGACCTTCACGCTCAAGAGACTCAGTTCAGGGAAATCCTCCTAGGTCTATCCAAGGGGCAGGAAGAGTTGAGGACACTCCTCATGGGGAATCTGATCAGAAAGAGTCCTGAAGATGACAAGGACGAACAGCTGAAACGTCTACAAGCTGAGGTAAACACATTGAAAACCCAGATGCTGGGGCAAAGGGCCCTCATTCAAGGTTTAGCTCAGGAGCAAGGAGAGCTGAGAGCCATGATCAGCCAACTTCCTCAAGGCATGAAGCAACCAGCCCAAATCAGGGACCAGGTCATAGAACAGCTTCCAAGAAGGCAAAGGTCGGTTCCAATGAATAGACCTCTCCAAGCTGCTATTACTTCACAGGTTCAACAACAACCTCGCCCAGAACAACGGGCTGATCAGAGCAAACCAGACAAGCCCAGGAGGCAATTCACCCAGATCAACATGTCGTTGGATCAAGCACTACAACAAATGCTGAAGGCAGGGCTAATCACCTTAAGGGCTCCTCTCCGGAATCCAAACACTTCTGCTCCTAACTATCATCCCAACGATAGGTGCGCATACCATTCTGATAGCCCGGGGCATACTACGGACAACTTCTGGCCTCTCAAAAACAAGATTCAAGACATGATCGATGCTGGAGAGATTCAGTTTGAAGTACCCGAGACTCCCAACATGATCACTGCTCCCTTGCCAAAACATGGCTAGGATTGAGAAATTTTTGTTCATTCGAATGTTCAAGTTGCAATTCTCTTTTGTTCAAACATTTACTCATGTTAAACATTGTTATTTCATTAATGCATCGCATATGTATGTTCTGAAACAATATATTCGTGTTCACTAAATGCAAATTATTTTCATATTTTTTCTGATGATCAACTCTTAAATAATAATTCTAAGCCTCTTGAGGGAGGATGACGAAAACGATACCACGATCTTTACAGTATGCTTTTGAACAGACCCCGCTGATGAGGTACAGGCATTGTTTCAATCCCTAAACACTGGAGTTATAAGGATGATAATCCCTCGTCAACCCATCTGAGCCAAAGAAGTAGGAGTTTTTCTTTTCGAAATTTAAAACCCTTAATCATAACCTGGGGCAGGGTAGTCTTCTCAGTTGATCCAAGTGCATAACGAATGGCACCGAAGGAGGTCCTTACAAAACAAAGAAAGACAGTGATGGTTCCGAATAATCAATAAAGAAAGGCAGTCATTATCTAAAAAAATAAAAACCCATTAAGTCAAAACCTATGAAGGAGACTTACAAAACTGGGGCATCCCGCTGACTGTAACCACCAAAAACAGTTCAGGCAAAAAAAGGGATAACAAAAATCAAAAAAGAAAGAGGTCCTACAAACCCTCAGCAAAAAAGGAGATGACTGCCTATTCAAATAAACGTTCAATATCCGAATCATCACTGGAAAATCAGAGCAAAGACTCAAACAAGGTCTAACGTATGATCAACTGAGTTTAGGTTTGGAGAACATCACGAAGAGCGGGTGGGTACAAATAAAATTTGAGCCTTTATCCTTTGTTTCTTAAACCGTGAACCAGGCCACGTTATAACCCTTAAAAGTCCTAGCTGAAGCATGGGTTAGTTCGAAAGCATACTGTCACGAAAGGTATCCTGACTCCTTAAGGCCTACGGTAAATACGGAGTTGACATCACGTTTTACAAACATTCACTTGTTTTATGAAAAGAATGCATTTTCAAAATCTTCAAGACAGACATAAGCTTTGCATTTTTAACATAACTTTGCTTGCATATGAATATTGGTTTGAACGGCAGGGAAATTTGCACGATGAATACCTAGTGAACAAAAGCATTTCCAATCAAGGGGCATGACATGATCATTGTCCATCATCTGGGGCAGTCCAATCAAGATTCAGGGAATCTCTCAAGGCCAAATAGCCTGGGGCAAGTCTCCGCCTGAGTCACTTGGGGCATTCCGACAACAAATCTTGCCTGATCAAATACCTTCTGGTGGCATGACAAAACACTGTTAACAGGGGCAACTCCCTACATTCTGAGAGCGTGGACATAGTCGAAAAGATACTACGCAAAATTAAAGACCCGTTAGGCTGACATGCCTAGGCAAAAATAAGGGCTTCCTGACGAACCAAAAGGGTTCGGGCAAAAATAAGGGATGAAAATAAAAAAAAAATCTGTACACCCGGCAAGTCGAAAACCTGAAAAGGCGGCTTGGGCAAAAATGGGTATCCCGGTGGACTGAAAACCCGAAAGGGTGGTCCAGGCAAAAGTTAGGGATCAAAAGCGTATGACTATGTCCCGACATCTAATCACCAGTCTACCAGAAGATTTGTTAGCACTCCACAGGTCTTCCTCTCCCACCTCAGAAGCAGGGGCAGTAATGAGTCGTCCAAATGGTCTAATGGTTCTGTCCTCCAAGGTACCAAGGTGAGTTCGGCTGAAGAACATAACCAGATATCTCAATTCCCCAGAGAGTGAACCAACAAGTCAGTAAACTCTCCTCAAGCGAAGCTATTATCAAACTTAAGGAAGTTGGGTATCCTCCAGCAGATCGCAACATTCTCCAGCAGTATATATGCATTCTTAACAAGCATCCCCGGCAGTCTTGGTCCAAAGATTGTTCCCCGGCGGTATCTCAAACATTCAAAGGAACCACTTCCCGGTACGGTTCAAACTTCCCCAGGAGAGTCCAATCCAGTTTCCCCAAGAAAGTTGGAATCCATCTCCCCAAGCAGTAAGCTTATCCCCAGTAGATTCTGGAAGCTTATCCCCCGAAGAACACGAACGCGTTTCTCGGCTTTATTCAAAGAGTTATTTCCCTACTAGGATATAACTGGGTTATCCTCATCCAAAAGCCACAGAAAGAGCATCCTCGACGGAGTCTTCTTACCCCCAGCGAAGACTGGTAACAATTCCAATACAACAAGGGTATCCCCAGCAAGTTATTATCAACAATTCAACAAAGTACCTCGCTCCCCAGAGTTTTGTTTCCCAGCAAGATCACTAGAGTACGTTTCTCCCCGCAGAGTTATCCGTTTGCCAAGTTTATTCCCCAACGGAGTTATCTTCTCCTACCGGTATTCTTGCAACTATCATCCCCAGCGGAGGCAAAAAATCTATTCTCCAACATCAGCCCAGGAGTGACTTCCTGGCACCCGTCAAGGATTTATTTTCCTAAGACGAAAAAATACATACATAAACATCGCACTTCCATACATCATAGCATGCATATACGCATCATATCTTACAAATCTCATTTATGTTGAGAACATCATTGCTTGATCCATATCACGCATTGCATATGACTGACCTTTACCTTTCAGGAAATATTCAGTTAAGTTCTCAATCATATTTCAAGACCTAGACCGGTTCAGTTAAATCGACTCCAAAGATTTCTCTGTTTCTTATCCAGTCCAAGGCCTTCTCTGGTTCAGTCAGATCGACCCTAAGATCTCCCTGTTTCTTACCCAGTTGAAGACATTCAAGACCTAGACCGGTTCAGTTAATCGACCCTAAGATTTTCTATTTCTTATCCAGTCCAAGGCCTTCCCTAGTCCAGCTAAATCGACCCCAAACATATTTTCCTGATAAAGACTTAGTAGAAGATACCCAAGATTCTCTCAATGATTGCTATTGAGGTTGTAGTCGCCTATGGTTCTCTCCCCGATACTGCGGAGGTGGTAATCCCAAGATTCGCTCAACGATTGATGTTGTAGTTGAAGTTATCCAAGATTCTCTCAATGATTGCTATTGAGGTTGTAGTCGCCTATGGTTCTCTTCCCGATACTGCGGAGGTGGTAATCCCAAGATTCGCTCAACGATTGCTGTTGAAGTTGAAGTTATCCAAGATTCTCTCAATGATTGCTATTGAGGTTGTAGTCGCCTATGGTTCTCTCCCCGATACTGCGGAGGTGGTAATCCCAAGATTCGCTCAATGATTGCTGTTGAGGTTGAAGTTATCCAAGATTCTCTCAATGATTGCTGTTGAGGTTGTAGTCGCCTATGGTTCTCTCCCCGATACTGCGGAGGTGGTAATCCCAAGATTCGCTCAACGATTGCTGTTGAAGTTGAAGTTATCCAAGATTCTCTCAATGATTTCTATTGAGGTTGTAGTCGCCTATGGTTCTCTCCCCGATACTGCAGAGGTAGTAATCATCCCAAGATTTTCTCAACGATTGCTGTTGAAGTTGAAGTCATCCAAGGTTCTCTCACCGTTCCTGTTGAGGTAGTAACCATCCCTGGTTCATTCATCACCGTTTGAAGCTCCAGATTCAGCTCCTGTAACCAGTCAGGACACATCTATACAAAGCATCTGAAGACCAGATCCTGCAACATGTCAGGTACTCATTTTTCTTTTGCAGGTACGCAAGCTCTCGCTAAGGAATCTCTTATGCGATCAACATCCAGATGGCATCTATAAGCCCATCCACCATCCATCACCTCTTATCATGGCATCTATAAGCCCATCATCCTATCCATCAATCTCCAAATGGCATCTATAAGCCCATTCCCATCATCACACTGCTACTATGTGAGCGCAAATTTCTGGGCACTCTAGTGTTCAATCATCTTCCACCTTCGGATTACGAAAGGCACGTCAGCCAGTCTGCATCCTCAGGTCTAAGAAGATTGAACAGGGGCAACTGTTGTACCCCAAAATTTGCCCTCCCATATTCTTCAAGAAATTGCCAAGTCAAGGTTTAAAATTCCCCAAGGGTTGCACAGTTCAAGGGCCTCCTAAACAGTCAAAAATTAGGGTTTTGGTTCTGACAAAGGAAATGAAGTTTCCAAGGGTCCAATCAAGTCCCACATGCCTACAAATATGGTCAAGCATCCTCATACCAAGTTTCAAGACTTACAGCTTAAAATTGCACAGTCAAAAACCCTAATTGCACTACAGTCAACTGTAGGGGCAAAATGGTCATTTGACAGTCAAAAGTCCAAATTTTTGATCAACATCTCATTTTGAAGCCACAAACATCATTTGATCAATGCTTGATCATGATTCTCAAAGCTTGGCTCAAAAATCATCAAGATGCAAAAGTTTCCATATTTGGACAGTTGAAAAAGTCAATTGAAACTTGACCAAGGCATAACTTTCACATGGATTACCAGAAAAATTCCATCTAAAGCTCATTTTGAAGAGAAAGACATTTCCTACAACTCCTCTTCACACTTCAAGTCCAAGAAATGCTCTCACAAAAAGTTATCAATTTCAACATTATAGGTCATTTTCAAAAGTCAACAAAAAGAGACTTTAAGTCAAAGGCCATAACTTGAGATTGGTAAATCAAAATGACATGGGACCAAAGACATTGGTTAGAGGACTCAAATACCTTTCCAAAATGTCCAAGAACATGAGAAAAGCTTAAGAATTGAGCAAGTTATGCCTTGTGGAAGTTGGGAAATTTTTGGATATTTTGAAAAGTCAACATTGCTTCAAATGACCTAAAAATGCTAATGGGCCTCTTTTTCTTCCACAATTCATCATCCAAGGCATGTGCACGACCATTTGGCCCAAAGGGAAGTTTTTACCATTTTTATTTTATTTATTTGGATTTTTAATTATCAATAATTCATTTAATTAAAATAAATAGGTGAAAAATACTAAACCTAATTTTCTAAATCTTTTTGTGCATAGAATAGGCTTAAGATTTCGTGTACAATCAAATATGGAAGGAATTATGGTGATTGGATATGATTGAGACCAAATATGTTTGAAAAAGATTGGAAAAATTATGGCTTGAAAATCAAATATCCTTTTCATCAATTCATGGATTTTCTGATCAAATTCTTTGACCTAATCGTTCACCTATACATACTAATGCAAACCCTACTCCTCAAAAGGTCCAAGCTGCGCAGAAAAGCCATATGCAAACTTGAATTTTTTCAAGAAAACTCCAATACTGAAAACTGAGTTTTAGGACGATTCAAGTCAAAACAACTATTCCATTGGCTTCCTGAGACATCAATCAACATATTTGAATCGTTTTCCACGTCTCTAACGCCTTGAATCAGTATACAGGAATCAAAATATTTCATATAAAATGCATATTCGTATTTTGATTTTCAGGCATTTTCATTGCATTTCTTTGATAGATTCATACTAATTGATGTGCTCTGAAGCTAACCACATATTTCAATTGAGTTTTTATGCAATATTGGAGATTTCACCATTGAAATAGGTTAGGGTTGCAGAATTTTCAAATTGGGCGTTTGTGCATATGGAAAAATTGGAATACCTCAGGGCCATGACCAAACTCAGCGTGCTTGGACGAAAACAATGGAACCCTCGCGCCTAATTTATGTTCAAAGATGGCTTAATCGCTATTATCCAAAACTGCCTATTTTGGGGGGGTTTAAAACCCCCGCTAACCATGTTCTATTTTCAGGAAATAAACAAGCCAAGGAAGAAGAAGGGTATGTGGCCAGCGTTGGTTGGTTCGTTCAAATTTGCGCGCTAAAAAGCCCACTAACACGCGTTTTATTTCATATTATTTATTGGTTATCTTATAAACAAAATGCGCTCATAGCTCCACTGGTCAAAGGACACGCTGGTAACCCATGGGACCTGGGTTCGAATCCCAGGTCCCCCACCCTTTCCATATTATTTTTTCATTAACACTTCTGTGCAGTTTCAGCACTAGGGAACACCATGCGTCCATGATTTCCAGCTTGCCACGCGTATGGAAAGATCAATCCAAAGACCCAGATCTGGTGAAGACCATGGACCCTAGTCAAAGATCCCACACGCGTCCTGAAAAGGTCAATAGGGCCAGGGATAATTGGGCCTGAATGCTACAAGTACACCTCCAAATTAGGGGCAGAACCCCCCAAGGTTTGCTATGTTTATATTTCCTATTTTTTTTATTTTAATTAGTTTCCTTTAAAATCTTTAACTTAATTTGTTTTTTTTTCATAAAAAATATAAAATAACATAAAAATCAGAAAATTACAAAATTCAAAGTATATTTTATTTAACTAATATTTTTTTAATAAATATCATTAATTAACTTATCTTTGTAAATTTAGGTTTAAATCTTAATATTTCTCCAATAAATCTTAAAATTTGTAGAATTAGGTTTTACTTATTTTTATTCCTTTTTTCTCTTTTTTACCATAATTAATTATTGAATATTATTTTTTGTAATTAAAATCGCATGTAATTAATTAGGTTAATTTAGGTTTAACTTTAATATTTTTTCTTAATAAACTAAAAACAATTAGAATTAGGGTTAATTAGTTAATCTCATTTAATTCTCAAAAAAGAAAGGGCCATAAATACGAAAACCTCAAAAATAATTTCTCCTTTTATTTTAATTTTAATTAACTTGTAAATCATTTAATTTAATTTCGTTAAAAGGGTCCAACGCCCTCGTTTCTAATTTTAATTCAATTCGCGTGTTTATTTCTTTTTCTTTTAATTATTTATGTACCTCTCCCAAAGCCATGTAACATTTATCTTTCACACTTTATTTTATTTCTCTATTTTCTGTCAAATCGGGTCCTGGAAATTTTGGCGATGTGGACCCGCGCCTTTTGTAATAGTTTAGAACTTTACCTTTTCCGCACTTTTTAACTATTAAATAAATGCATGCAAGAATGAATGACAAAAACAAAAACAAGCGCATAGATCACCAATAACATGACAAGATAAAATATCTGAATCTGACACACGAATCACACACCACCCCTAGGGTACGCCTCACTGTTGCCTTGCCTCGAAAGGTGATCGTCGAGTAGAGGATGTCTTAGTAAGTCCTCATGATCCGGGAACCTGGCATGAGGGTAGCTTCTAAGGTGTCTTCCCGTTGCTCTGGTGATCACCATGTCCCGAACCTCGAATTGACCCGAACACCTCCGACGGTGGTGCTACTTACCTCTCAATGGTGGGATAGCACTACTTTGAAGGACATCTACACAGACGAATTCCTTAGGGTAGGTAGACGACTCTAGATACTTGCTCTAATTTCAAAACAAATCAAAAATACTTTTCACACCGACAACTTTTCAAAAAGCTTTCGAAAGCAATTTTTCAAACACTCTTGAGGACCGATACAAGAGTCGAACTGGAATTTTCAAAGAAACTTTTTAAAACCCACAGTTGAAAAGCAAACAAACCATTTTGAAAACACAAGTGAGCAAGTATCTAAGAGCCCATGGATAACCATGGATAGAAAGGGTGCTAACACCTTCCCTTTCTATAATCTACCTCCCGAACCGAGAGCAATCTCTTTAAGGAATTTTTCTGTGCTTTTGTCCTTTCCATTTGGAGAAAATAAAAGACGGTGGCGACTCTTGCTTCCGCGACATTTCGCGAACCAGCGTTAAACAGTCGGTTTCAGATCCACCGATCACAGGTTTCATCACTGCCCCTAGTATCAAGTGCTTGTGGCACTGCCAGGAAACTTGGACTGAACGTAACCCTTTGATGAGATTGACGTTTAAATGCCCCAAGTGATGGTGACGGAGATTTGCCCCAGGTTAACCTGTAATTGAGAGATTTCTTGAAATCTTGACTGGACTGCCCCAGGTTCATTGAACTTTGAAAGATTTGTTGAAATCTTGACTGGACTGCCCCAGGTTAACTTTGAAAGATTTGTTGAAATCTTGACTGGATTGCCCCCAGGTTAACTGGACAATACCATATCAAATCCCCTTTTGTTGATAGGAGATTTTTGTAACGGGAGTGTCATCCCACTTGAAGTGATTTATTCACCGAGAGAGTTTTCGTTCCTCCGAACATTCACTGTTGTGAATTTCTTCCCTGTCAAACGAATAAACATGTGAAAACAATGATATTCAAATAATGAAAAGTTTATACTTGTCTCGAAGTTTTGAAAAAAATGCGTTTTTTAGCAGAAAACTTTTTATAAGACAAATTTAACACAAGATTTAGGGCAAAGCCTTACAGGAGTCAGGATACCTTTTGTAACAGTATGCTTTCGAACTAACCCATGCTTCAATTAGGACTTTCTAAGGGTTGTAACGTGGCTTGGTTCATGGTTTAAGAAACAAAGGATAAAGGCTCAAAGTATATTGGTACCCACCCGCTCTTCGTGATGTTCTTCAAACCTAAACTCAGTTAATTATGCGTCGAACTCTATTCGAGTTTGGAACAACGTTTTGGTGATGGTTCCCACAAGTTGAATTTCATGGGAGGCAGTCATCATTTTTTTGCAACATTTTTCATGTTTTTGAGGATTTATAATGACCTCTTTCTTTTGATTCGTTATCCCTAATTTTTGCCTGACTGTTCCTGTTTTCGAGATTACAGTCAGAGGGATGCTCCCAACTTTCTCAAGCCTCCTTTGTAGGTTTTGGCTTAGTGGGATTTTCTCTTTTGAGACATAATGACTTCCTATGAGATAAGGAACCATCATTGTCTTTTTGGTTCCCAAAGGAAATGTTTTTGATGTCATTCGTTGTATTACGAATTGAGAATTTGCAATTTCAATGCACAATCTTTTGAATTAACTGAAAGACTACCCTGCCCCAGGTTTAAATCAAAGGTTTCAATTTGTTTAAAACAGAAAACTCTTACTTCTTTGGCTCGAAGAGGTTGACTAGGGATTATCTTCCTTATAACTCCAGTGTTTAGGATTTGAAAGAAACGCCTGTACATCGTCAGCCAGGTCTTGTTCAAAAGCATATTGTATGAGGTTATGGTATTGTTTCGTCATCCTCCCTCTAAAGGCTTGTAGCTTTTTTGCAAGAGTTAAATGTCATAAAGAAAGTAGAAAGCATAGTTTAAGAATAGTGAAAACGAATGGATGAATTCAAGACAAACATATGCAATGCATTAATGAAACAGAGTTCGACATCAACAGATAATTGTTTAAATAACAAAAGAAATTACAACTTGAAAATTCAAATGGAACAAAAGTCTCTTGGTTCGAACTTCGTCATTTCAGGTGGAGAACCCTTAGCGGAAGATTTTCATCTCGCCATCCGGCATGAATTCCAGCACTCCTTCGTCAATCAAGTCTTGGATCTTGTTTTTCAAAGCCCAACAATCATCGGTGTCATGTCCAGGGCTATGAGAGTGGTATACACAAAACGCGTAGGGGTGATAGCTAGGAGTAGAGGTATTAGGCTTCCTAATAGGATCCTTTAAAGCAAGCAGATTGACCTCTAACAAGCGTTTCAGTATTAGAGATGATGGTATGTCAGTCTCAGAGAAATGTCTTCCAGCCGTATTTTTCTTATGCCGATTACCCTGTTGATGCTGGCGAGGTTGTGGCTGGGCTTGTGACCCTGAAACAAGTTGGGGAGCTTTTACCTTGTCTTCTTGTCTCAAAGGAGGTTGAATGATGACTTGTCCTTCAACCCTAGTTGTTTTCCCCACTTGGTTGTCCCGAAGCAGTTTGTTGACGAGAACCCTGAGCTCTTCTTGTCTTTGGGCCAAGTGTTGGATGAGAGCCATCTGGCCCACCAGTTGTCCCATCATCTAGATCTTCATTGTTTCCAGCTCAATCTGCAGTTCTTCCAACTGATCATTCCTGAAACTGCTTGAATTCCCTAGGACCATGCCCCTTGTGAGGAGAGCTTTCACTTCTTCTCGCCCGACAGGTTCAAGAACATTTCTTGAAGTTGAGCATTTTGATCTTGGATATCTTTGATAGTCCTCTCTAGAGCCATCTCTTCTGAAATAAACAGTAGGAGAATAAGGAAACCTGAAAAGGAAAACCTGTTATGATACAATGCATGATATGTGGATGCATGTTTTCAAGAATCTCTCGGGGTAAACACAAGAAAAATGTTAGAGGTTGAACTTTGGTCAGCATCTTTGACTGGAGAGCTTTGTATTGGTGGATGTCTTTCCACGAGAATCAAGCTCACCATGTCAAGTGGGTCATAGCCACCTATTCAAGTTGTTGCACTTGATCTTTGACGGTGTTTGTTTAGAGGAAAAAGAAACCTCTTGCCCTTTGGTAGACGTCTGGTTCAACGTGACCCTGCATCAAAAGACCCTCGAGATCCTTGAAATGGTTATTGAAAATGCTATGGTATGATGTTATGTACATGTATGCAGAAGTAGGCAAGTGAATATACAGACAGTCATATTCTCACAAAGCAGAACAAGTCCTTAGGTTTAGGCTTGCATGGGGTTTGTAGGTAAGTACCCTCTTGAAGTTAGTTGCCTCAAACCTGTCCTATAAATAGAAATCGGGTTCCAAGGAGCTCAATATCACTGGATTATTTTTTGTGTTCATTGTTTTGGTTTAGCCACTTAACTGGCGACCAAAATATTCCAAGAAAACAACCCTTAATGAGTGTAGTATCGAGTATCTACCAACTTCGGACTGCACCAAAGTCGGTCACCTCACTACTCCTAAAAAGGCCAAGATGGTCAAGTAAGGTTCTAAAGTCCATTGATGCTTCACGACACCACGCGGAGGCCCCGTGCTCTCCTTGATTCAACTCAAGGGTTACCGATACCAACCAAAGTGCCACATCAACGTAGCTACTGTTTCAACCATGTCAGTATTCCCCGCACAGTTCCCTCACAGTTTATTGCTACTTACATAAAAAGGTGCCCCCAAATCCGGGTGTAGGATTTAAAACAAACCCAAATAAGGAACCCAAAAAGTAAAGCAATCAAAGCAATCAAGGTAAGCATGTAAAGTTGATCTAAACCCTAAGGTAACCCCACTTTTAGAATTTCCCCAGTAGAGTCGCCAGTTCTGTGATACGGTGGGAGAACTGACTTGGGATTTGCGTTTGTTTTCGCATTTGTTCGGTTTAGCAAGAGTCGCCACCGACTTTTTATTTTATCCTAAGGAAAGGTCAAAAAGCACAGGAAAGACCTTTGAGATGTTTTCATGGGTTCGGGGGGTATATTATGAAAAGAGAAGGTGCTAGCACCCTTTTCATCCATGGTTATCCATGGGCTCTTAGTTACTTGTTTTTAGATCACTTGCCTTTGCTTTTCAATTGTTTGAAATGGTGCTTTGTGTGTGTGGTTTTGAAAACGTTTTGAAAAAGATGCCTTGTCTAGGCAACCTTTGTAATGATTCTTGTTTGAATATATACAAAGGTGTGCGTCTTTTTGAAAAGATAATTCAATGTTTTTGAAAGTTGTTTTTGAAGTTGTGTTGTGTTTTGAAAAACGGCAAGGATGTTTTGCAAGATTTTTGATCAAGTAACTAAGAGTTTGTCTATCCTATTTTACTCAAAGATCTTTCTTATGTTTTAACCCTTTTAACAGTGTTGTTTCACCATTGTGTTTGATGAACAACCTTGCGTTAGGATGTTAAACGGGACAGGAACGGGTCATCGTATACAATCATTGAAGGCAACTTGTGAGACGCTCTAGCAATTTTGTATGGGACGAGATCGTTTTATCGAAGGCAACATCGAGGGTCATCGAGGGACTACGATCTTTGTTTATCGAAGGGACATTTGCTAGAGTGTCTCGTACTCGAGGGACATGATTGCTTTTCCGAAGCGACAAGCGAGGTTACCCTAGAGGTGCAAGTGTGAATTGTGTATTGATTTTCATGCATTTATCTTGTATTAGGTTATCTAGCGGTTGATTTTGAATCTTCGCATACAAACCCTAATTACTATACAGTATATGGAAAGCGATAAATTGCGGGAATTTAAAGTCTAAGTTATTACAAATAAGTATCCGGGGATGGGGGTACAAATGTTTACAAATAGGGATGAGTCTTATCAGAATAGTAATGTCCAAGTATATATTTACAACCAAATCGAATCGTCGCATTCTCAACGTAAAAATATAACAAGGTATAAGATAATGGAAATCAAAGAAGTATGAGATGCGTATAGCTATTTACAAATGATCAAATGAAGATTCTAACCTAAAAAGATTATGTATTATTTTATTTGTATTTTTGGTTAATGTTTTTTAGAAACTTATATAAAAAGATTAATTAAACAAAAAGTTTTAAAACAAAGACAAATTATTAAAAATCTATTATTTACATACCTTTAAATGCAATAAATATTAAAAAGAGCTATTAAGAATATTTTATACAGAAATTTAATATGTTATTTTTATTTAACAAAGAGAATTAGGTTATAAAAAATGAAAATGTGGTGATAAAATAAAAAGTATTGGTTTTCAAAAATTTAAAAAAGGTAAGTGGGCTTAAGGGATACATTTGGTCCAAATGAAGAATGAAAGAGAACAAGGGGGGGTGCGCGCTGGAAAGCAGGAAGTGGACTTTAGTGTTTTGGCTTGGGCAGAGGCCCACGATGCTTGACAAAGTTTGTTTAGGGTTTGTGCCTCATGTTCTCAGAACAAGGGTTTGCTTTGTTAACGGCGCCGCTTCTTCTCTCGTCTTCGCTCTCTCTTCCTCGTTCTCATACAGAGCCATGACTAATCCTTCCACCCTCCAGCCGCTAGAGTGTTACCTCCATCCCTCTCCTCTTCACGACGGCATGAGACAATGGTTGGAAAAGGTATTGTTTTTGTCTTGTCCTAAATGCGTTTTCTTTTACAGTTTGAAATCGTGCATGTTTAATCTGGTACGTTTTGTTGTTTTTTTGCAAATTTCTAATCTTTGATATCTTGGTGTGAGACGTAGGAAAAGAAAGAGGGAAAGGAAAGTAATACCTTTGGGGTTTCGTTTCTGGAGAGGCAATGGAGGGCTGGAGCGGCGGCGCTCTCAGGTGGCCGGAGGAGGGAGGAGCGTGATGACGCTTATCCGGTATTTTGTATTTTTAGCTTCTTTTTTGAATCGTTTTGTGATGAACTTATTTTCTGAAGACCCTATGTCATTTGCTTATGAATCTTCTCTTCTTTGAATTTTGGATATCTTGTATCAATGATGATTTTCTGAGATTTTAGTCTTTGTTGTTGCTATGTTTTTGTTGATGATGACGAATTTTGAGACTTATTTGTTGTTGTTCTTCATGGATGTTTGGTATATTCTACTGATTTATGTTGATGATGAACGTTGATGTGTTTGGAAACAAGCTTTTGATAGTTGATGAGGCTAGACTTGAAACTTGTTGGTTTCTCCTTGTTTTGGCCAATTTATCTTGAATCTGTAGTTTGGACAGATTGCAGTTTTGAAGGGTTCTTGGTGTTTGCAGTTTATGCAGGTTGAACTGGCTTTAGGCAGGCTTGAAGGCTTGTTTGGTAAGGCAGCCTACTAAGTTTTGCTTGCTTGAAGGTTTGTTTGGTAAGGCAGGCTACTGAGTTTTGCTTGCTTGAAGGTTTGTTTGGTAAGGCAGGCTACTGAGTTCTTGTTGGAAGCAGGCTTTTGGTTTTGGTTTTTGCAGGTTTTGCAAGTTTGATAACTTGCAGTTGTACGGACCACAGGTTTGGAGGCTTTTAGTTATGCAGGCTGGATGTTTGTTCTTTCAGCTTGCAGTTTTGGACTTGCATTTTTGGTTCTGAAGGCAGACTGGTGTTTGTTGATATCAACTTGCAGTTTGTGAGTTTAGTACAAGTTGGGGCTTTTAGTTATGCAGGATGGATGTTTTGAGGCAGTTTGCTTCTGGTTTTTGAAAGCAAACTCCAGTTTTGTGGCTCTCTCTTTAGACAGGCTTGTGCT
Source organism: Vicia faba (assembly GCA_948472305.1). NCBI lineage: Eukaryota > Viridiplantae > Streptophyta > Magnoliopsida > Fabales > Fabaceae > Vicia > Vicia faba. Next base: position 63,185,066 of record OX451738.1, on the reverse strand, counting down.
TTTTCTGTTTTTGAACTTGCATTTTTGGTCTTTTGTTATGCAGGTTTTTGTACTCAGTGTTTGGGAAGGCAGGTTACTGAGTTTATAACTTGTTGTGCTTTTACAACTTGAATCCATTTTTTTTTGCCCTCTTCTGAACTGTTAAAACTGTTATATTTATCTTCTTTCTCCCTGCTCTGTATAGCCTGCCAAACTGCAAAACCTACTTCACTCTCTCTTTCTCTCTCCATAAAAAGCATTTTTAATTGCTTAATGTCCTTTTTCTGAAAAGATTTTTGGCCAGAAAATGATGAAAAGTTTTTGAGAAGCTTGCTTGCTTGTACCTTGGTTTATATCTGCATTTTTCCATATTTTCTGCATTAACAGTTTCTTGACAGCTTGTGTACTTGGTTGACAGTTTTGTGTACTTAGTTTGGACAGCTTTGTGCAACCTTGTGAACCTTAGTTTGCTTTGTGTGCAACCTTTGCATTTAATTGATTATATGCTTGCAAAATTAATTTTACTTTCCTCTTTGTGAACCAAGAAGAGAAATCTTCTTGTGATTTGCAAAGAGGACGAGTAAAACATGATGAAACCAAAACAATCTGATTCCGGCCAACAATCTTTAATGATGACTTTATATTTATCTGCCTGAAAATGCTTTTTTAATTTAACTGTACTGATTTCTTCTTTTTTTTTTGTCTTTGCAGGTAAATACCAGTTGGATAATGGAAGAAGCAGTAGAAGATAGAAGACTTCAAGAGAACTTAGACTTTAGATTTATTTTCTTTTCATCTATTGTAATAAATATTATTGTAAACACTGTAAATAAATTCACAGTATTCGAATAACATTTGTAACAATATTTAAAATAAATAAAAAGTCTTTGTCATATATTTCCTTATTTCTTTTTGCACTGTCTATTTAAATATTTAAATCTCTTGAATTAAAATAACTGGAAATGCATCCCAATAATTTTAACTCAGATAAAATAAATAATCAACAAACTTTGCAGTCTCGCAACCTTGCATTAACCACAATTCGCCCGGCATTCCAATTAATCATATGCTTTGTACAGTTAAACCAAACAAACATCCATACACCTTTCACTTCACTGATCAAACCAATGCTTCAAACTTTCAATCAAAAGCCTCAGCTCCTATCCCAGATGTTTAGGTTTTGAGAAACAAACAGCAATCTTGAACAAGTGTAAAAACAACGTAACAGTCAATTGAAATACTGTGGATTCAAATTCTTCTGAGAAATACGAGTGAAAAACCCTAATTCCAGATTTGCCATCAAAGAAAAGTCTGCTTGATCAATTCCTGAGCCAAACTCAACAAAATCAATAGAAACCCTAATTCTGGATAGACTGATAAGAAAAATCTGTTTGACAGATTCAAAATCAATGGAAACCCTAATTTTGGATTGATTGATAAGAAAAATATGTTTGACTGATTCAAAATCAATGGAAACCCTAATTTTGGATTGACTGATAAAGAAAAGTCTGTTTGACCAATTCTTGAGCCAAACTGAAAAATCAGGGAAAACCCCGAAGTTGTGATTTCTTGTGAAAAAGGGAGGGCAAATTTTGGGGTACAACAACAGGCTCTACTTGAATACTCTTTCCTCCAATTTCAGCAATAGGAGTGTTGGTAGGGATAACAGCAGGGGCTGTGTCCTCTTTGTTAACAGGAGCACTTGCAGATATGATTATTGGTACGAAAGTAACCTTTGGAGCAGCCACGAGTCCAAAAACTGCCTTTGGGGGGGCAATTTCTGGAGAGAATATTCTACCGCTTCGGGTAATCTTACTGGTTCCGGAAATATTGCTAATGTCAGAGTCTTCTTCTTCAGAGTTTATTTCTTCGGCAGCCAACCCATCTTGTTTGATGCCATGGTAGTAGATGTCTCCATCGTAATTCCACGGCACAGTTTTGTCTGATTCATACGGGACTGGCCCAGGCATAGTGATTATAAGAGGAGTAGTTTTTGGAACTGATGTAATCCTAAGGGGTCTTTTGGGGACCCTGGAAGAATTGGCAGAGATGGTGATGATTGAAATGTCTTCAACAGGAACGGGTAAAACAGGAGTACTTTCAAATTGATTCTCTTTGTTGTCTATCAAGCGTTGAATGCCTGTTTTCAACAAAGGGTAAATAGTTGGTGAGGATAAGCAGAGATGGCAATCTTCATTACAACCCGGGAATACACCGGATTTCAACAAGTTTATCTTAATGATTGGTAGTGGAGTCAAGAGTTCATCAACTGTGGTAACAAACAAATCTTCTTCTATTGCATTGGTGTGGTGACCATGCCTAGGAATAGGAGCAGAAATGACGTTTGGCTTCTCGGGTGCATCAAACTCAATCTCTTTTGCATCTATAAGGTCTTGAATTTTGTTTTTCAGGGCCCAAGAGTTGTTAGTGTCATGACCCGGACTCACAGAATGATATGCGCATCTGGCATTTAGGTGATAATAATGGGACGCTATGTTAGGGTTCCTTGGAGCTTCTTTTAAAGTTACCAAATTGGATTTCAGAAGATGCGGTAATACCTGGGATAAAGTCATATTAATTCTGGTGAATTTCCGGACTGGCCTTTTCCCCCTCGGTTGATTACTTCTTGGTTGGTCAGATGTAGGCTTTGGGATCATAACAGCTCCTACCATTGGTCGGTATTCAGCTCTCCCTTGGTTCCTTTATGGATAGACAGCAGATACCTCCTTCTTCCTAGTGAAAGGCTTTATCACAGCTGTAGAGGCAGATGAATCCTTCTGAATATTTCCACTTTTTATGCCAGCTTCCACCCTCTCTCCGGTTAGTATTAACTCGGCAAATCATACAAATGAGCTTCCAATCAGATGGTTGGAGAAAGGGCCCGATAGAGTGCCTAAGAACATATCCACCAACTCCCTTTCAGATAGAGAGGGTTGTACTCTCCCAGCTAGATCTCTCTATTTCTGCGCGTAATCTTTGAAACCCTCATTTGAAGCCATAGCCATACTCTGAAGTTGAGTACGGGTAGGCACCAAATCTACATTATATTGGTATTGCTTATAGAAAACTGCAGCGAGATCTTCCCAGTTGTGGACGTCGGCCCTTTCCAATTGGTAAAACCAATCGAGTTGTGTTCCAGATAAGCTATCTTGGAAAAAATGCACCCACATGTCTTTATCGGCGGAGTGCGGCTGAATATTTCTTACATATGATCGGAGGTGCATCTTAGGACATGACACCCCATCATATTTTGCAAACAATGACACTTTGAACTTCGGTGGGATCACAAATCTCGATACTAGTCCTAATTCTTCAAAATCTAGACCTGGCACCTTTTATATTTCCATAGCGCTCAAATGCTCTTCAAGATGTCTATACTTATCATCTGCTGGAGGATACTGTTCCTCGGAGTAGTCTTCCTCTTCTTCCTCCTCTTCAGATTCTGACAGAACCGCTGTTTCTTTTCCTTTCCCTTCTCTTTCCCCGGAAGTGGTTGCAAAATTAAAGGTTCTTCTAGTTTGTCCCTGAAACCTTCTCCCCGTGTTCAAAACCCCAGTGGCCTTCTTTATTTTCTTCTTTCTTTCTTCAGCTAACAGAGTCTTCAACTCTTCTTACCCCTTGGCTAGGGTCATGAGTAACTGTTGAAACTGCGTGTTTTGAACTTGAAGCTCTTTGACTGTCTGTTCGAGATCCATCCTACCGAAATAAACAGTAGAGAGATAAGGAAACTCGTCGCAAAAGACCTGTTTATGTCATGATGAATGATATGTGCATATGTAATGTTTTCAAGGATTTTAAAAGATTCAAGTTCATTTTAGACACAAAGAAACACAAGTTATATTATTAAGATAGAGTTTGAGTACATTAATGCCCTTTGGGATAAATAATACAAAACCCTAAGATAAAAAAGTAGTGCGTATCCTCTTTGGTGCAATGTAGGCATTTAGAGTCTGCTCCTTGTGAAGTAGCCTAGTGAGCTCCAAAACCTTTTTCTCGCTTGTGTAGAATTGGGCTTCGAAAGTATCTTGCTCTCCCTTGAGCTGTATCCAATCCCTTTGTATGTCTTCAAGAGATGTGGGCATGTCAGGATGTAGGATAGTGTATGGAACATCTCCTTCCTTAACAGGCTCAATGATCACCGGGAGAATTCAAGGATAAGGCATCATAAGACTTTGAGCGCGACGGTTCGTACCCACTTGAGGTAAGGCTCAAGAGGGATGGAATTCTTGTGTCCTAAAGTCTTGCTATCCACCTTGTTTATCATCCTCCAGGATCGGATGAATCTCTGGCGAAGACCTTGATCGTCGTTGTCGTAGTCGAATACTAAGCCTTGAATCAATATCTCATACGGGCCATCCCTTCGGGCATAACCAAATTGTATTAAAGATAAACATGGGTTGTAGGTGATGCCTCCCCTAATGCCAAGTAGAGGGACATTAGGGAATTCCCCACAACGGTCAACAATGATAACATTCTCTTTGGATCGAGAGCACCAATGAATATCTGAATGTTTGAGCGTCATTAACCTTTGTGACCACCTTAATCCTTGCTCATTCTTTAAGACTGATTGGGGAAGATGAGAAATAAACCATCTTTCCAGGAGAGGAGTGCAACACATAAGGACACCTCTTTTCCTCATTGTGCGAGTGTGAAAAGAGTGTAGGATATCCCCTAGCAATGTAGGCACCGAATTGCGTGACATGAAGATTTTGACGGCACTCACATCTATGAGTTGGTCAGGATTGGGGAACAAGACCATCCCATAGATAAGAAGAGACACAATTTCCTCAAAGGCTTGCAAGTCTAAGGAATTCCAACAGCTTTGGGCTTTCTCAAACAGGAACTTTGCTAAGAAGCCTTTGACACCACTTCTAGTTTCCCAATGAGTTGTGACATCAGATGAGTGCAAGTGCAGGGCTTGAGCAATCTCTTCTGGCTTTGGGTCTCTTTCTGTACCGTTAAAAGGTAGTTGATTGAGAATGGGAATCCTCAAGAGTTGAGAGAATTATTCCAAAGTAGGCACAAGCTGATAGTCGGGAAATGTGAAGCAATGGTGCAAAGGATCAAAGAACTGAAAGAGCACCTTCATCATGTCCTCATCTGTATTGGAGGTGACCAAGTTGAGTAGATGACCATGTCTCTCGGTGAATGGAGAGTTCTCATGGATCCTTGAAGCTAGCTCCTTAAGTTGTGGAGTAATTCTTACAAGGTTGACTTGGATAATTTTCCTGCGAAGTGAATCCATATCCTACAAAACAAGAACAAAGATGAATCTCCAAAATCCTTGAAATGGTTAGTGAATGTATATGATGTTCATGATGTCCATGATGTTATGCACAAGTATGCATATACAAGCAAAACAAACAAGTTCTTAGTTTAGTCTTGTGTTGTACCCCAAAATTTGCCCTCCCATTTCATCAACATTTTCTCATCACAAGACTCTTGGAACTCAAGATCAAGCTAGGGTTTGCTCTGCTCAGAACACCTCCTTGCATTGTTGACCTAAATTAGTGTTTGAGCTTGCACAGGGATGTTTTGACCTACAATTCCCAAAATGACTTTCATACTTCATTTTGGACTCACAAGTTTGTCCATACCAAGTTTCAAGCTTTGATTCAAATTTTTGCCCAGTCAATTGGACAATTGACCTATAAATCAACTGTATTGGGGGAAAAGTCAACCGTGGCCAATTGACAGTCAAACCTAATGAATTTTGACCCACATCAACATTATGAACTCATATTAACCATTTGGTCAAGTTTGGATCACAATTCCACAAGAAATTTGATCAGATTACCAAAAGGGCAAAATGGTCATTTTTAGGGTTTTGACTACACAAAGGCAATTTTTGACTGTCTGACCTAACCAATGGAAAATCAAGCTCAACCATGGACTCAAGGACTCAATGACATCACCTTGACCCATTCAACAAGTTCAAAAGATCTCAAATGCATGGGATTGACAGATGAATTTTCCAGTCAACTGATCAAAATTTGATTGTACACTGAAAAGTCAAACTTTGACTTTTTGGTCAAAATCAAGTGCCAAGGGTCATTTTTCATCAAGACATGTAAAATTATTAAACTTGTTCATCAAGAAACCCAAAAATGCAAATTAGGGTTTAAAATGGAAAAATTTCATAACTTAGAAATTTTCTAAGTTATAAAATTTTCTTATTTTTTCCTAACTTTGTACCTTTTTTAGACAAGATGAAAATGGATTCAAACAAAACTTGCAACATGAAAGTTGTAGTACATCACAAAGTATACAACTTTTATTCACAAAGTTTTCTCAAAAGAAGCTTTGATCTCAAGTTATGATCTTTGGAACAAGGGTACCTAAAACTTTTAACTTAGAGAAATTTTGCCCTAGTTTAGGCAGGATTTTGACCCATCATCTTGGCCATTTTTCATATGGTTCCACTTGTAGTTTCAAGTTGCATTTCAAAGATTGATTATAGTACATGTTTCAAGATTTCCAAATTGTCCAAGAACTCCTCAAACACCTTTGTGGTTAGGGAGAATCGAATGCTTGAAGTTGGCAAAAACTCACTTTGTAACCATGGCCAAAACATGTTCATACCAAGTTGCAAATCTGACCAAACTAGCTTAGTACATGATTACAGGCCTCTAAACCAATTTACACTCCAAAATTGAATGCAAATACATTGGATATTGGCATTGTTCTGATCAAGAGAGCTTTGTACATTGAATTTTTCCATTTTGAGCATAAAGGCCATACTTCCATTTTCATAAAGAGCACTTTATGTCAAATTGCTTTTTCTTGAGAGTTGGACTTTCTTCCTTTGCAGAAAACAAGCTCCACAATCTCAGGCATAGTACAAGAAGTTGGTGCATGCTTGGAGATAGCCTGTACAGGCCTATCACACTTCACTTCCAACTTTGCTTTCAAAACAAGTCAAATGGCCAAAAGATTGTATCTTGTACATCTGATAAAACCAACTAAAACAAAGTTGTCAAACAAGTTTTGCATATCCTCACAAGTCATAAGCACGAGCCTTTCACCCCTAAAGCACCCTCATACTCAAAATCTCCATTTTCTTGCAAAACAGGGCCAGTTCTGCAAATCACCAACCATAATCAAATCCCCTCGTGCGTTTTGTCCAAAAGAACTTCAAACACATTCCAATCAATATACCTGAGCTATCCAGACCATTCACAAGTTGTTGTAACTCCATTAACCCAAATTGCCATTTTTGTTTGGAAGCTTTGCAGGTTAAGTTCTGTAGCATGATTCAGGCCACTTCAAAATGAACTAAGCATTGGGAAAGGTTCAGTGGACATCAGGAAAGCTCAAAAGAACCTCAAGCACCATTGAAAGTTGCTACATTGTCCAGCTCGAACTCAACTGAAACTGGTATTTCATGAACTTCTATCTCTCTATTTAGGAACATTTAGACTTAGGTTTGTGAATGAAAGATATTGTATTCATAGCCCTGAAACCATACATGTGCTTAGTTTTCATTTATATTAATTGTGCTAGGAGAATTTTATCCATGAACTTTCTGGAAAAAACTAGGTTAGAAATTAGGGCCAGAGAAATTCTCTCTGGTCTTTGAGAGTTAGCTTAAGTTTTTTTTATGGTTAGATTCGTTGTTTGATGCTCTACCAGTTTCATGTTTTGAGTTTTGTCAAAAAAAGCACTGAATCAGGAGATAGCAGTTTGTACACAGAAGGCACGTTTTTTGTGTTTGAACAGAGGAAGAAGATGAAGTTATTGGGCTGGGCTGACTTGTTTTGCTTCTAACACTTGCTTTCTCAGTTTCACACCCCCTGGCCCATTTCTTTGTACATTTGTTATTTTTGCATTTTTTATTTTATCTCTGACTTTATTATTTCATTTCCAAATATAAAAAATGCCTAAAAATATTTTCATAATTTTTTTACATTTATTTGGTATTTATTCTAATTATTTCCAACATTAAAATGATTAAATACTTTATATTATTTTGTTTAAACCTAAAATAATGTAAAAAAAAATTACTTTTATTTTCATTTATTATTTTTATTCACATTTAAAAATATTTTCTTGAAATATATATACATTTTTGTAAATAATTTATTATATTTTTATACACACTTAATATATAATTTATTTTATTAAAAGCATAGAATAAAAACACAAAAATATTTTATTTTATTTTTATTATTATTTATACTAAAAAAAGCCTTTTTTTGGATTTATTTCATTTTTATACATGTTAATATATTTTTGTACATAAATAATATATCATATTTATTTTCTTGAAGAATTAGGCTTTTTGCCCTAAAAAACAAATAAAATTAACTTTTTTATTTCTTTACATTTCTTCACATTACAAATACTTTTTACATACATAAAAAACCTTTTTTTTGCATAATACATTTTATCTAATATTTATTTATTGTATTTCATTTAAACGTTGTACATTTAAATATTTTGCCTTGCAAATTCAATTTGGATGTAATAGTAATTAGGGTTTTATATTTCTTGCAAAATAATCCCCTATTCAAATTTGTACCCCCTCCCTATATCATGTTGTAATAGCTTAGAGTTTAAATTCTCGCACCTTTAAGCTTTCAATTATGCCATGATTAAAATTAGGGTTGGTATGCAAAAAAATCAAATTAACAAATAGTTTGACTTAATCAAAAGACAAAAATGCATGAAAAACAAACACAATGCACACTTGCACCTCTAGGGTTTCAATCCGCTTGTTGCCTTCAAAAATGGGCCATGGTATGCATGTCAAGTACTTTGGCAAAACAAAAACAAAGCAAAAGATCATAGTCCCTCGATGACGCTATCTGAGTTTCCAAAACAAAATGATCAAGTCCCTCAAGAAAATTGCCAAAAATACTTGACACTATTGCTATCATGGTCTATACGATGACCCACGCCTGTCCCGTTTAACATCCTAACACAAGGTTGTTCACCAAATACAATGGTGAAGCAACACTGTTAAAAGGGTTAAAAACACGAGAAAGATCTTTGAGTAAAATAGGGTAGACAACTCTTAGTTACTTGATCAAAGCTTGCAAAAACATCCTTGCTATCTTCAAAACACACTTCACAACACAATTTCAAAATCCTACTTTCAAAACATTGAAAACTTTTCAAAAGACAAAAGCACCTTTGTATACATTCAAACAAGAATCATTACAAAGGTTTCCACAACGATGGCCTCTTTTCAAAACATCTTTCAAAATCACACACAAAGCACCATTTCAAACAATTGAAAAGCACCATTTCAAACAATTGAAAAGCAAAGCAAGTGATCTAAGCAAGTAACTAAGAGCCCATGGATAACCATGGATAGAAAGGGTGTTAATACCTTCCCTTTCTATAATCTACTCCCCGAACCCAAGAAAACATCTCAAAGGTCTTTCCTGTGCTTTTTGACCTTTCCTTAGGATAAAATAAAAAGTCGGTGGCGACTCTTGCTAAACCGAAACATTTGCGAACACAAGTGCAAAATCCCAAGTCAGTTCTCCCACCGTATCACAGAACTGGCGACTCTGTTGGGGACAACTTTAAAAGTGGAGTAACCTTAGGGCTTAGATCACCCTTTGCATAATTATATTGTTTGCTTTGATTGCTTTACATTTGGTTCTCTTGTTTGGGCTTGAAATCCTCCACCCGGATTTGGGAAACATTCATAGGTAAATAGCAATACGTTGTGGAAACTGTGCGGGGTATACCGACATGGTTAAAGCAATAGCTATATTAGTGCGACATATTTGTGAGTACCGGTAGCCTTTGAGTCAATCAAAGAGAATACGGGGCCGCTGAGTGATGTCATAAAGCACTAATGAACTCTTAGAACCTTACTTGACCATCTTGGCCTTTTATTAGGGGTAGTGAGATGACCGGCTTTGGTGCAGTCTGAAGTTGGTAGATACTCGATACTACACTCATTGAGGGTTGTTTTCTTGGAATATTTTGGTCGCTAGTTAAGTGGCTAAACCAAAACAATGAACATAGAAAACAATCCAGTGATATTGAGCTCCTTAGAACCCGGTTACTATTTATAGGACAGGTTTGAGCCAACTAAACTCAAGAGGGTACCTACCTATGAGACCTCATGCAAGCCTGAAACTAGGGTTTTGTGTGACTTGCTTGTACATGTGTTTGTGCATACATCATGAACATCATAAAGCATCATATGCATCCACTAACCATTTCAAGGGTTTGGATCTTCATCTTTGTTCTTGTTTTGTAGGTCATGGAATCTCTTCGCAGGAAAACAATTCAAGTCAACCTTGTGAGAATTCCTCCTCAACTCAAGGAGCTCACTTCCAGGATTCCAGAGAATTCTCTCTTCAGTGAAAGACATGGTAGGCTTCTCAGCTTGGTCAACTCCAACATTAAAGAATACATGGTGAAAGTTCTCTTCCAGTTCTTTGACCCCATACACCACTGTTTCACATTCCCTGATTATCAGCTAGTACCCACTTTGGAGGAATTTTCTCAACTCCTGAGAATTCCTATTCTTCATCAACTACCCTACAACGGTACGGAAAAAGAACCAAAGCCTGAAGATGTTGCTCAAGCATTACACTTGCAACCATCTGACATCAAGGGACATTGGGAAACCAGAAGTGGTGTCAAGGGTTTCTTGGCAAAGTTTATGTTTGAGAAAGCACAAGACTACTGGAATTCTCTTGATCTACAAGCCTTTGAAGAGATTGTGGCACTCCTTATCTATGGGTTGGTCCTGTTCCCAAACCCTGATCAACTTATAGATGTGAATGCTGTCAAGATTTTCATATCCCGGAATCCTGTACCTACATTGCTTGGGGACATCCTACACTCATTTTACACACGAACAATGAGGAAAAGAGGTGTTCTCATGTGTTGTACTCCTCTCCTAGCAAGGGGGTTTATTTCTCACCTTCCACAATCAGTTTTGAAGAATGAGCAGGGTTTAAGGTGGTCACAACGATTGATGACCCTCACACATTCTGATGTACATTGGTGTTCTCGGTCCAGAGAAAATGTCATCATCATTGATCGTTGTGGGGAATTCCCTAATGTCCCACTACTTGGCATTAGGGGAGGCATTACATATAACCCTTGTTTAGCTCTAAGACAGTTTGAATATGCTCGGAGGGATGACCCTCATGACATGCTGATTCCTGACCTAGTTTTTGACTTCGACAACGATGCACAAGGACTTCGACAAAGGTTCATCAGAGCTTGGAGGATGCCCAACAAAGTGGATAGTAAGACACTGGGGCACAAGAATTCCATCCCCCTTGAGCCTTATCTCAAGTGGGTACGAACCCGCGCCCAGAATCTTATGATGCCATACCCTCACATTCTCCCCTTGATCAAAGAGCCTGTTATGGGAGGAGAGGTTCCATACACCCTCTTACATCCTGACATGCCAACATCATGGGAAGAAATGCAAAAGAGTTTGATCCAACTCAAGGAAGAACGAAATACTTTTGAAGCCAGCTTCTATGCCAGTGAGAAGAAGGTTTTGGAGCTTACCCGCCGACTTCATGAGGAGGAAACTCTCAACACTTACATCGCACCAAAGAGGATGCGCAATGTATTTTACATTAAGAATTTTGTAATATTTTGCCCATGGGGCACTTATGTACTAACAATTTCTTCTTAATATGACGTGTGTTCCTTTTTGTTTGCAACAAATTTGAATTTTTGAATCCTTGAATGCATTACATGAACAACATACCATTCATCATATGCATAAACAGGTCTTCACACCAGGTTTCCTTATCTTTCTGCTGTTTATTTCAGCAAGATGGATTTGGAGCAGACGGTTAAGGATCTACAAGCACAGAATTCTCAATTCCAAAGCACTGTTGGAGAAAGATAAAGAGAAAAAGAAGAAAAGGCCTGGAGTAGCCACTTTGGGAAGAAGGTTTGAAAGCAATGCTAGGAAAGTTCTCGAGTTCCCCTCAACGTCTGATGAAGGGATTGGTAAAGGAAAAGGAGCTGCGGGACCTTCTGAATCTGAAGTTGAAGAGGAAGAAGACGAAGATTACTCCGAACAGGAATATCCCCCGGCGGATGATAAATATAAGAACCTTGAGGATAAATTGGCAGCCATGGAGTTGCAAAGGGTGCTTGGTTCAGATTTTGAAGAACTAGGGTTGGTCGTTGGGATCGTTATTCCTCCCAAGTTCAAAGTACCAACATTTGCTAAGTATGACGGTCTATCCTGCCCAAAGATGCATCTGAGATCCTATGTCAGAAAGATCCAACCCCACTCATCTGATAAAGACCTTTGGGTACACTTCTTCCAAGACAGTTTGGCAGGCACACAATTGGACTGGTTCTATCAACTTGAGAGGTCTGAGGTCCATAACTGGGAAGATTTAGCTGCTGCTTTTTACCGTCAATACCAATACAATGCTGATTTGGCGCCCACTCGTACTCAGCTGCAAAGTACGGGGATGGCTTCCAATGAAGGATTTAAAGAGTATGCCCAAAAGTGGCATGATCTGGCTGGAAGGGTGCAGCCACCATTGTCGGATAGAGAGCTGGTTGACATGTTCTTAGGGACCCCGTCTGGCCCTTTCTTCAATCATTTAATTAAGCTAATTTTGACCGGCGAAAGGGTCGAGACTGGTATTAAAAGTGGTAAGATTCAGAAAGATACCTCCGCGTCCACTGTTGTTAAGAAAGCCTTCCCAGCTAAGAAGGAAGCCTCTGCTGTTTATTCTCATAAAAGTCAAGGAAGGACCGAGCGCCGGCCAACTGTGGGGACTGTGATGATTCAAAACTCTTCAAATGATCAACCTCGCAGCAATCAGTCAAGACCTAATCAACAACAGGTAGAAAGGCCACAACGGCAGTTCGCCCCAATCAACATGACGCCAGCTCAAGCACTCCATCATTTGTTAAAACTGAATCTTACCAGTTTGAAGGAAGCGCCAAAGAACCCTAATACCTCCTGTGATACGGTGGGAGAACTGACTATGGTTTTGCGTTTGTTTTCGCAAATGTTTCGGTTGAGCAAGAGTCGCCACCGACTTTTTATTTTATCCTAAGGAAAGGTTTAAAAAGCACAGCAAAAACCTTTGAGATTTTTCTTGGGTTCGGGGAGTAGATTATAGAAAGGGAAGGTATTAGCACCCTTTCTATCCATGGTTATCCATGGGCTCTTAGGTACTTGCTTAGATCAACTTGCCTTGGTTTTCAATTGTTTGAAATGGTGCTTTGTGTGTGGTTTTGAAATTTTTTTGAAAAAGATGCCTTGTCTAGGCTACCCTTGTAACAATTCGTTACTCGAATGTTTTACAAAAGGTGTTTGTCTTTTTGAAAAGATGTTCCAAGGTTTTTTTGAAAGTTTGTTTTGAAAGTGTTTGTGAAGTGTGGTTTGAAAATAGGCAAGTGTTTTGTTTTGCAAATTGACAAGTACTTAAGAGCTATCTACCCTAAAGTTCTCAAAGATTTATGCTATGTTTTAACCCTTTTAACAATTTTGTTCCACCATTGCATTTGGTGGACAAACTTGTGTTAGGAGGTGAAAGGGACGGGCGCGGGTCATCGTTTAGACCATAATTGCAATGGTGCTAAGTATCTTTGGGCAATTTTCTTTTAAGGGACTTTGATCATTTTTTAGGCAACTTTCGAAAGCGTCATCGAGGGACTATGATCAATTGATTTGTATTTGTTTTGCCCAAAGAAACCTAACATGCAATATGGCCCATTTTTTTGAAGGCAACAAGTGGAATACCCTAGGGGTGCAAGTGTGATATGTGTTGTCCTTATTCATGCTTGATTATCTTGAAATTAGGTCAAACTAATTTTGTTCTTTTTATTTGCATACAAACCCTAATTCTTGCATGGTATATTTAGAAAGCAATAAAGTGCGAAATTTAAATTTCCTAAACTATTACAACACAATATGGGAAGGGGGGTACAAATGTTCAAATGGGGGGGATATTTAGACAAGGAATTTAAACCTAGCTATTACATCAATTTTGGAATATTTACAAGATAATTAATTGGAAAATAAAATAAATATGCAAGATAAAAAAATGTTTTTATGTATATGACAAAAAGAGTATTTTTTATATCAAATAAACAAAATAAAAAAAGTATTATTTTTGGAGCTTTTTAATGTTTAGGGTAAAACCCTAATTTTATTAAGTAAATATATATATTATTTAATTTATACAAGTATTTACTTATTATGTACAAAAAATGAAATAAAATGAAGTATATTTGTCAAAATGATATTTTACTATTAAATGTTAATAAAAATAAAGTGTATACATTTTTTTGTATTTTTTTTACCTAGATATACTAATATATATAAATATCTTTATTATTTACTAAATAAATATTATATATACAAAAATAATAATATTTAATATTTATAAAAAAAAGTATATTTTGTATAAAATATTTTCAAAAGAAAAGAAATATAAATCAGAAATAAAATATATTTGCATTATTTTTCTAGTTTTTTCTAAATAATAGTGTATATATATATATTTATGTACAAATGTCCATATAAACAAATAAATACCCAAAAAATATAAAAATGGTGTAAAAAATATTTTTTATGTTTTTTATATTATTAGCAAAAATAAATAAATCAGGATAAAAAAAGAAAAGTCAAAAAATCATGCAAATAAACAAAATGGGCTCAGGGGGTGTAAAACCAAAAACATGGTGCAAAAAGGAATATCAAAACAGGCCCAGCCCACGTGGCTTCTTCTTCAACCTCTGGACATAAAAACGTTCAAAAAACGCGCGCCTGAACCTCCATTCAAACACCTGGATTCTTTGATCTTTTGCACAAACTTACAACATAAGAAATGTTAAGCATTGAATCACGATTCTAAATATGTAAAGAACTCATCCTAACTCTCAGAAATGAGAGAGAATTTTGACATTCCCAAATCCTGACCTAACTTTTCTTCCATATTTAAACCTTAAATTCTCATAGCTCAGGCAAAATAAATAAAAAGTAAAAGCATGTACAGATTCAGGGGCATGAGTAGAACACTTCTTATTCACAAACCTAGAGCTAACAATGCCTACACTAAGAGTTAGGAGTTCAAGAAGATACCTGTTCAATTGAAGTTCTATCTGGCAATGGGGGAGCTTTCAGGGCAAGATAATGATTTGTACAGCTTGCCTGAAGTGTAGTGATGCTATTTCAATGCTTACTTTGCTTTGAAACACCTGGAATCGAGCTATGGACCTTCAACTGCAAAACAAGAAAGTGAAAATGGTGGAACTGGTTAGAGGAGTTACAGGTCGTGTTTTATGTTTTGGTTAGCTTCAAGTGATGTTAGGGAATGTGTTTGATGAGCTTTGAGCAAGAAAGCATGAAAGGGATGAGAGTTGGAACTCAATCTGTAGAGGTTACTCTGTTTGGGCAGTTTGAAGGTGATTCTGGGAATGAGAGGGTGTTGGGGATGGTTGGCTCGTGTTCTAGCTTGTATTTGATGTTTAGGATCTGTTTGATAACTTTGCTTAGGCTTGCTTATGCTGAGATCAAAGTTGTGTTGTGATATGCCCTCTTTCTTACACTTTAAGCAACCAAAAGCCAAGTTGATGTTTAGACAGGTAGAGGCCCCCTAAACATGCTGCAAAACCTTGTCTTGATCAGAGTGATTAGTCCCTAAAATTGTGCCAAGGGGATTTGATCTGTACTTCTTGGATTTGCATTATGACATAAAGCTTGCTTTTGCAAAAATGGTTATTTCACTTTTTCCATTTATGGCCTAATCTTGCATACAATGCTTGGATACACAAAATAAGGCTTTGGCACAATGAGTATGCATTAAATTATTGAGTGTTGGATGGTTTAGAGGCCTGTAATGTAGCATAAACCAAGCTGACTTGAAAATGGCAATGTGTATGAACATGTCTTGGTCAAGAACAAAAGTGACTTTTTGCCATATTGCAAAATTCGATTCTCTCAAGTCATGAGGTTGTTTGATGAGTTCTTGGACATTTTGGAAATCTTGGAATGTGTACTACAGTCCATCTTTGAAATGCAAATTGAAATTACAAGGGGAAGTATGTGAAAAATGGTCTTGAAGTTAGGTAAAAACCTTGCCTAAAAAGGTCAAAATTTCACTAAGTTAAGAATGGTTTAGTACCCTTATTCCAAAAATTGTAACTTGAGATACAAGCCTATTTTGGGAAAACTTTGTGAATCAAAGTTGTAGATTATGAAACAAGCTACAACTTTCATGTTTTGACTTTTGCTTGAATCCAAATGAATCTAGGTGAGAAAGTGGGGCAAAGTTGGGAAAAAATTAGGGTTTTTCATAACTTAGAAAAATTCTAAGTTATGAAAAATTCTCATTTCAAACCCTAATTTGCAATTTTTGATTTCTTGGTGAACAAGTTTCATGATTTGGCATGTTTTGATGAAAAATGAATCTTGACTCTTGATTTTGACCAAAAAGTCAAAGTTTGACTTTTCAGTATACAGTCAAAATTGATCAATTGACTGGGAAATTCAACTGTCAATCTTGTGTACTTGGGATCTTTTGAACTTGTTGAGCATGTCAAGATAATTCCATGGGGTCCTTGAGTCCATATGTGAGCTTGGTTTGCCATTGGCTAGGTCAAACAGTCAAAAATTGCCTTTGTGCAATCAAAACCCTAAAAATGACCATTTTGCCCTTTTGGTGATCTGATCAAATTTCTTGTGGAATTATGATCCAAACTTGATCAAATGGTCCATGTGAGTTCATAATGTTGATGTGGGTCAATTTTCATGAGATTTGAATGTCAATTGGCCACAGTTGACTTTTTCCCCAATACAGCTGATTTTTAGGTCAACTGTCCAATTGACTGGGCAAAATTTGGAATCAAGACTTGAAATTTGATATGGATAAACTTGGGAGTCCAATATGATGCATGAAAGTCATCTTAGGCAATTTAGGTCAAAACATCTCTGTGCAAACACAAACCCTAATTTGGGTCAACAGTGCAAGGAGAAGTCTTGAGCAGATGAAACCCCAACTGGATCTTGATCTCCAAGGGCTTTGTGATGAGAAATCAATGAGAAATGGGAGGGCAAATTTTGGGGTACAAAACCTCCTCTCCATACTACCACTCCAATGCCAAGTGTGCTTACCACTTTGACAGTGTTGGGCACGATACCAATAATTGTTGGGCGCTTAAGAACAAAATCCAAGACCTGATTGATGCCAAAGAAGTATAATTTGATGCTCCTGAGAATCCTAATGTGATTTCTGCTCCGATGCCCAAGCACGGTCATAATGTTCATGCCGTTATGGAAGACCTTCATGTTACCGATGTTGCTGACCTTTTGACTCCGTTACTAGTGATTAAAGAGAATTTGATGAGAGTCGGGATATTCCCAGGCTGCGGAAAAGACTGCTACTTTTGTTTAAACATACGAGATGACTGCCCAATGTTGAAATCAGGTGTCCAACGCCTGATGGATACCCAAGAGATACTCTTCCAAAAGACCCCTGTTGATACCTTCACTCCTGTTACTCCTGCTACTTTTGCTACTTCAACCAATGATATTGCAATAATAACCATATCTGACAATCTTCCCAAGGCTTGCAAAAGGCCTGTCAAGATTACACCTGATCCTGAATTTGTACCTTTAAAAATCACCATGCCGGGGCCTGTCCCGTATCAATCTAGCAAAACGATACCATGGAACTATGGAGGAGAAATCTTCTATCATGGTATCAAATAGATTGAAGCAGTCCAAGAGAATTCTGAAGAGGAAAGCCCTGATATAGGGAATATTGCAGGAACAAGCAAGATAACCCGCAACGGTCGGATCTTTTCTCCAGAGATTGCTCCCCCCCGAGCAGTTTTTGGACCCTTGAAAGCTTCTGTACCTGTTAGGTCATCCGTGCAAGACCCGATAATTGAAGAATTGGATACTCCTGAAGTAAGACCATCTGTTGATACTACCAATAAGGGTAAGGGGGTACTATAAGTGGCTGTCAGGATGAAGGCTCATGCTGTGGTTATCCCCGAAACCACCCAGAAAGAAATGGATGAAATCTTGAAAATAATCAGAAAGAGTGACTATGACGTCGTGGAACAGCTAGGGCAGACCCCTTCTAAGATTTCAATGTTGGCTCTTCTACTCTACTCTGAGGCCCATGCTAAGGCCCTGATCAAATTTTTTAAGGCGGCACACGTGCCCCAAGAAACTTCGACTGGCCAATTTCAGGAGTGTGTGGCCAGTCTTACTGCTGATGATGGCCTTGGCTTTTCCGATGCTGATCTGACTCCCAAAGGAAGGAAACATAACGACGCGCTACATGTCTCAGTTGAATACAGGGGAATCACCCTCGCCCATGTCTTAGTTGATACTGGTTCTTCCTTGAATGTGTTGCCGAAGAAGGCGTTGGACCGTCTAGACTGCAAAGGATTGACCCTCAAATCTAGTAACATCGTTGTTAGGGCCTTTGATGGGTCCAAAAGAATGGTTCACGGAGAGGTTGACATTCCTATCAAAGTAGGCACAGAATTTTTCAACTCCACCTTTTATGTGATGGACATCCGTCCCTCATATTCGTGCTTATTGGGAAGATCGTGGATCCATTATGCTGGGGCAGTTACCTCCTCTTTGCACCAAATGCTGAAATATCCTGTTGAGGGTAAGATTATAACGGTGCACGGAGAGGAAGAGTACATGATAAGTCATCTCAATTCCTTCCGCTATGTGGAGTTGGATGGCGAGTTCATCGAAACGCCTTTCCAACATTTTGAGGAAGTTTCTCCTGAGGTAGCAGTTGCGAAGACAATGGTTGAGGTGCCTACCGTTCCCAAGCATGTATCTAGGATGGCATCTCTCAAGGACGCGGAGGCTGTAGTCAAAGAAGGAAAGAGCACAGTATGGGGGCAACTGCCTGATTTTCCCCATAAGACAGACAAGTTTGGGTTATGGTTTACCGCTGCAGGACAAAAGGCTATGCGTCGCTCCAAGACTGGAAGGCCACCTGTAAGGATCACTCACCACGAAATTAATGTTGTAGAAGATGAAGATGAAGAGGGCCACTTTGAAGATTGGATCTTTCCGACCGTTGAAGGGGGTTTAAGCAACTGAGAAGCAAATGATTTTATTCCCATCACCTTCATCAACCAGTAATTTTATGTTTGAACAATTTCCCATTTTTGGTCTGTAATAACTAAACAATTAGTACACTATTTTCACCTCATGCCTTGCCCGGGGCATGTAGGTCCATTTGTAAGGGCTTGATTTTCTTCATTATCATATGCCATGTTTTAATGAATCATTGGACGTCTTCATCTACAAACGGTTGTGTTCATTTTCTTTCCTTGTGCATTTTGTTTTGTTTAAGGATGGCTATCCCTTACACACACCCACACTCACAAATGCAGGTACCCATCCACTCCGGATTCCATGGGTGACTATTCTGCTTTAGCCTTCGGTAACTCTGAAGATTTGGTCAATCATGTTGAGTACGAAGTTGACGAAGACTGTGAAGTGCCGAGAGAGTTAGCCAGACTTTTGCAACAAGAAGATAGGGTTATTCTGCCTCACGAAGAGTTGCTAGAAACCATCAACTTGGGGACAGAGGAAGACAAGAAGGAGGTAAAAGTGGGTGCCAACCTGGAACCAAGTGTCAAAGAGCGCTTAGTGCAGTTGTTGGACGAATACGTTGAAATCTTCGCCTGGTCTTATGAAGACATGCCGGGACTAGACACAGATATCGTGGTTCATCGTCTCCCTACAAGAGAAGATTGTCCATCGATCAAACAAAGGGTCCGCTGAATAAGGCCCGACATGTCTGAGAAGATCAAAGCTGAGGTAATGAAGCAATTCAACGCTGGCTTTCTGGCTGTTACTTCCTATCCACAATGGGTTGCTAACATTGTGCCCGTGCCTAAGAAGGACGGCAAAGTCAGAATGTGTGTGGACTATCGGGATTTAAACAGGGCTAGCCCCAAAGATGATTTTCCACTGCCACACATCGACATCTTGGTTGACAACACAACTTAACACAATGTTTTTTCCTTCATGGACGGATTCTCGGGATACAACCAGATCAAAATGGCCCCCTAGGACATGGAGAAAACCACCTTTGAATGGAACAATGATTGTCAAGTTGCTTTTGATAAGATCAAGGAGTATTTATTGGAACCTCCTATTCTGATGCCACCCGTCGAAGGAAGGCCGTTAATCATGTATCTGACTGTTTTGGATAACTCAATGGGGTGCGTGCTGGGCCAACATGACGAGTCTGGACGAAAAGAGCATGCTATTTATTACCTTAGCAAAAAGTTTACCTACTGTGAGACTCACTACTCACTGCTCTAGAAAACTTGTTGCACTTTGGTATGGGCTGCTCGCTGGCTAAGGCAGTATATGTTGACTCATACCACTTTGCTAATTTCCAAGATGGATCCGATTAAGTATATCTTCGAGAAGCCTGCTTTATCTGGAAGAATCGCTAGATGGAAAATGATCCTGACTGAGTATGATATCCAGTATACTACCCAAAAATCTATAAAGGGGAGTGTACTAGCTGACCATCTAGCTCATCAAGTTGTCGAATATTACCAATCTATGAGATTTGACTTCCCTGATGAGGACATCATGACATTGGACAACGTTGAAGGTAACGGACCGTATGACGGACCTGAACAAGGATCTCGATGGACCCTGTACTTTGATGGTGCTTCAAATGCACTTGGCAACAGTATCGGTGCGGTACTCATTTCTCCGGAAGGTTGCCATACACCCTTCACTGCCTGACTTTGCTTCAGCTGTACCAACAACATGGCTGAATATGAAGCTTGCATCTTTGGTCTCAAGGCTGCTATGGACTTGGGAATCAAATCTTTGGTCGTATTTGGGGACTCGGCTTTGGTTATCAGTCAAGTTAAAGGAGAGTGGGACACCAAACATCCTAATCTTATCCCATACAAAGAACATGTCTTGACATTATTGCCTCATTTCGAGCAGATTACCTTCGAGCATTTCCCGCGAGAAGAAAATTAGTTAGCCGATGCTCTGGCTACAATGTCTTCCATGTTTAAACTCAACTGGGATAACGAGGCTCCCCAAATTACCATCGAGCGAATGGACGAACCTGCACACTGTCACGAGATTAACACCGAAGAAGTAGTGGAACAACCCTGGTTTCATGAAATCAAAAGGTATCTCCAGACTAGAGAATATCCTGAAGGAGCTTCCGTTAATCACAAAAAGTTCTTAAGGAGATTTGCGGCCAAGTTCTTCCTAAGCAATGGCATCCTTTATAAGCGTAGCCATGATTGTGTTCTACTTCGTTGTGTGGACAAGGTTGAAGAAGAGTTGATCATGACCGAGATACATACTGGCACATTTGGCACCCACTTGAGCGGACATACGATGGCTAAGAAGATTCTAAGGGCAGGCAGGCTACCACTGGTCTACTATGTAAGCTGATTGTCATCTATATTCTCGTACTTGCCACAAATGCCAAGTCTATGCTGACAAGGTACATATTACTCTTGTTCCTCTCAACATTCTGACAGCTCCTTGGCCATTCATAATGTGGGGCATTGACATGATTGGAGAGATCAAGCCTACGGAATCCAATGGGCATCGCTTCATCCTGGTGGCTATTGACTACTTCACCAAGTGGGTCGAAGCAGCTTCCTACGTCCCTGTTACAAAGAATGTGGTTGCCCGCTTCATCAAGCAGAACCTCATATGCCGGTATGGTATCCCCGACAGGATCATTATAGACAACAGTACAAATTTGAACAACACTATGATCACCGCTCTATGCGAATAGTTCAAGATTTATCATCATAATTCATCTCCCTACTGGCCGAAGATGAACAGTGTTGTTGAAGCCGCGAACAAAAATATCAAGAAGATCATTCAAAAGATGACAGTCACCTACAAGGACTGGCACGAGATGTCACCGTTTGCTCTGAATGGATATCGTACCACGACACGTACTTCAACAGGGGCAACTCCCTTTTTGTTGGTATATGGCATGGAAGTTGTTTTACCTATGGAAGTTCAGATTCCTTCCTTGAGGATTATGAAGGATGCCGGTTTGAGTGAAGACGATTGGATTCAGACCCGACTTGATCAACTTAACTTGATCGACGAGAAACGACTTACTGCTGTTTGTCATGGTCAGACGTATCAAAAAGGGATGATCAAGGCCTTTAACAAGAAAGTCAGGCGTCAGGAATATCGAGTCAGAGATCTTGTAATCAAGCGGATCATCTTGCCGCAAAGTGATCCCATGGGCAAGTAGACTCCTACTTACGAAGGACCATTTATGATCAAGAGCATCTTTTCTGGTGGGGCAATGATTCTGACCACCATGGATGGCGACGACTTGCAGCACCCTGCGAACGTAGACATAGTCAAAAGATACTACGCATAAAACGACCCGACAAGTCGAAAACCCGAAAGGGCGACTTGGGAAAAAATGGGCATCCCGGTGAATCGAAAACCCAAAAGGGAGGTTCAGGCAAAAATTAGGGATAAAAAAAAAATGTACACCCGGCAAGTCGAAAACCCGAAAGGGCGACTTGGGCAAAAAAGGGTTTCCCGGTGGATCGAAAACCCGAAAAGGCGGTCCAGGCAAAAGTTAGGGAATTAAAGCGTATGACTATGTCTCGTCGGATCACTTTAAGAATAATCTCTTCACCAACAAGCTCCGAGCTTCTAATCAATCCAGTCATCGGCAGACGAAGCAGCAAATGGACAAGATACCCAAAGTTGTGAAGGCTATAGTAGAATGGGAATCCCATGGAATTGTTACACATAGCCATCTTTCTTTTGTATAAAATTTTTCAATTTTTACGACAACATTCTCTTACTAGGATGTCTGTCTCCTTTGTACAAAGATACTCACAAAAGTTAATACAAAGACAGTTTAAAATGCAGAAATTTGCTTACCTTACTTTTCTTTTTACACTTATGTTTTATTTGAAAACGTCCAATGTTTTGTTAAATAGGCATATGCATTTGAATATAATCACTGCTTGCAAATAAAATGAAATTGAGAAAGGATAATTACTGATAGGTTGAAGGTGTAGGAAGATATCTTTGTTCCATTCCAGAAGAAATCCCCTGTAATACTTTGTTCAGATCCTCGACAAAGCCAAAGTCTTAAAATATGTGTCCCCAGCGGAGTTAAACTTCAAGATCCCCAACGGAGCCCGAAAACCCTGAAAAACTTATCCCCAACGGAGCCATAATATTCTAAACCTTCTTCCCCAACGAAGTCAATTTTCCAACTATCAATCCCCGATGGAAACTGTTCAACTTCCCCCAATTTCCCCAGCAGGCTATCTTAAAAATCTGAGGACCAAGCAAATAGCAGTTAACTTCTTGGTTGCTTCCCCAATAGTTTGGCATACAACCCAAAAACTTCTGATTTCACCGACCGAGTAAACATTCGCCCCACAGAGTTATCTCCCAGCAAGATCGAAGATTCTCGGTCTGTTTTCTCCAGCAGAAACCTCCTAGGTTTTACTTCCCCAGTAAAGATTTTCAGGGTTTTCCCTATTTCCCAGGAAAGTCGTGAAGGATTCTTATTCCCCGCAGAAGTTGTCAGAACCCTTGTGCATCCCCACAAATCGCCAAGGATTTTCAATCTCCAGCAGTTGTCCCAGGATTTCTCCTTCTCAAACAATCAGAGATCTTTAATCCCCAAGCAGTCAGCAAGGATTTCTCATCTTCAATAATAAAAAAAACTTGGAATCCCCAACATCGGTCAAGGATTTACTTCCCCCGACAGCAGTCAAAGATTTCATTGTCTCCAGTTATCAAGGATTTATTTTCCTCAGCAAGACGGCCACTCAGCTTACATGCACATCCATTACATTCATATATCATAAATATTGATGAAATACAGTTCATTACATCGTACATATCATACAACATAACTTTGTGTTTTAGCTAACATTTTACCCTTTTCAGGATAAGGTTAAAAGGCTATCGTTAACAATTTTTATGATACAGTACAGATACACCCCAGACACGGCGGTCATTCTATTACTCATTCACAATTTCAAGTCAAAATACAGTACAGATACACCCCAGACACGGCGGTCATTCTACTACTCATTCAGACTTCAGCAATTCGATACAGACTAGATACGCTCCAGACACGGCAGCCATTCTATCTCTCATTCAGATTCAACTATCCACTTCAAGGTTCAGATACGCTCTGAACACGGATGCCATTCTAGCCCTTACACCAGAAATTTGATTCTCCCCAGTGCAGTCGCCACGGAAGTCATTTTGTCACTTATTCAGATCCAAGTTACAGTTCCAGATACACTCCAGACACGGAAGTCACTCTGCTACTCATACAGATTTCAACTTCAGATACAGTCTAGATACGCTTCAGACACGGTTGCCATTCTGTCACTCATTCAGAACTTATCCCCAACATAAGTTTGTCCACACACGGATGTTTCTCTGTTACCATTTCACAATACAGATACACTCCAAACACGATAGTCATTCTGGTATTCATTCAAAGTTCAAGGACAATTACAACTCGGAATGCTCCAGACACGGACACCATTCTTTTGCTCATACAGGCTCAGTCTCCAGATACAGCTCAGATGCATTCCAGACACAGATACCATTTTGATGCTCATTATCCTGACCCACAACATTACAGTTCAACAAACATTCTTGGATGGCATCTTTAAGCCCATCTCCAGCAAGATTCTACCATCTCCAAATGGCATCTTTAAGCTCATTCCCTCAACAATATTTTGACAAGTGCAAATTTACGGGCACTCTAGTATCCAATCTTCCTTTACCTTCGAGTCACAAAAGGCAAGCTTGCCAATCTAACTCTTCAGGTTCAAGAAGATTGAACAGGGGAAACTGTTGTACCCCAAAATTTTCCCTCCCATTTCATCAACATTTTCTCATCACAAGACTCTTGGAACACAAGATCAAGCTAGGGTTTGCTCTGCTTAGAACACCTCCTTGCACTGTTGACCTAAATTAGGGTTTGAGCTTGCACAGGGATGTTTTGACCTACAATTCCCAAAATTACTTTCATACTTCACGTTGGACTCACAAGTTTGTCCATACAAAGTTTCAAGCTTTGATTCAAATTTTTGCCCAGTCAATTGGACAGTTGACCTAGAAATCAGCTGTATTAGGGAAAAAGTCAACTGTGGCCAATTGACAGTCAAACCTCATGAATTTTGACCCACATAAACATTATTAACTCATATGAACCATTTGGTCAAGTTTGGATCACAATTCCATAAAAAATTTGATCAGATCACCAAAAGGGCAAAATGGTCATTTTTAGGGTTTTGACTGCACAAAGGCAATTTTTGACTGTCTGACCTAACCAATGGCAAATCAAGCTCAACAATGGACTAAAGGACTCAATTACATCATCTTGACCCATTCAACAAGTTCAAAAGATCTCAAATGCATAGGATTGACAGATGAATTTTTCAGTCAACTGATCAAAATTTGACTGTACACTGAAAAGTCAAACTTTGACTTTTTGGTCAAAATCAAGTGCCAAGGGTCATTTTTCATCAAGACATGTCAAATTATGAAACTTGTTCATCAAGAAACCCAAAAATGCAAATTAGGGTTTAAAATGGAAAATTTTCATAACTTAGAAATTTTCTAAGTTATAAAATTTTCTTATTTTTTCCTAACTTTGTCCCATTTTTTCACCAAGATGAAAATGGATTCAAAAAAAACTTGAAACATAAAAGTTGTAGTCCATCACAAAGTCTATAACTTTGCTTCACAAAGTTTTCTCAAAAGAAGCTTGGATCTCAAGTTATGATTTTTGGAACAAGGGTACCTAAAACTTTTAACTTAGAGAAATTTTGCCCTAGTTTAGGCAGGATTTTGACCCATCTTCTTGTCCATTTTTCACATGGTTCCACTTGTAGTTTCAAGTTTCATTTCAAAGATGGATTATAGTACATGTTGCAAGCTTTCCAAATTGTCCAAGAACTCCTTAAACACCTTTGTGCTTAGGGAGAATCGAATGCTTGAAGTTGGCAAAAACTCACTTTGTAACCATGGCCAAAACATGTCCATACCAAGTTGCAAATCTGACCAAACTAGATTAGTACATGATTACAGGCCTCTAAACCAATTTACACTCCAAAATTAAATGCAAATACATTGGATATTGGCATTGTTCTGATCAAGAGAGCTTTGTACATTGAATTTTTCCATTTTGAGCATAAAGGCCATACTTCCATTTTCATAAAGAGCACTTTATGTCAAATTGCTTTTTCTTGAGCCTTGGACTTTCTTCCTTTGCAGAAAACAAGCTCCACAATCTTAGACACAGTACAAGAAGTTGGTGCATGCTTGGAGATAGCCTGTACAGGCCTATCACACTTCACTTCCAACTTTGCTTTCAAAACAAGTCAAATGGCCAAAAGCTTGTATCTTGCACATCTGATAAAACCAACTAAAACAAAGTTGTCAAACAAGTTTTGCATATCGTCACAAGTCAGAAGCACGAGCCTTTCACCCCTAAAGCACCCTCATACTCAAAATCTCCATTTTCTTGCAAAACAGGGCCAGTTCTGCAAATCACCAGTCATAATCAAATCCCCTCGTGCGTTTTGTCCAAAAGCACTTCAAACACATTCCAATCAATATACCTGAGCTATCCAGACCATTCACAAGTTGTTGTAACTCCATTAACACACATTGCCATTTTTGTTTGGAAGTTTTGCAGGTTGAGTTCTGTAGCACGATTCAGGCCACTTCAAAACGAACTAAGCATTGGGAAAGGTTCAGTGGACATCAGGCAAGCGCAAAAGAACCTCAAGCACCATTGAAAGTTGCTACATTGTCCAGCTCGAACTCAAATGAAACAGGTATTTCATGAACTTTTATCTCTCTATTTAGGAACATTTAGACTTAGGTTTGTGAATGAAAGATGTTGTATCCATAGCCCTGAAACCATACACGTGCTTAGTTTTTATTTATATTAATCGTGCTAGGAGAATTTCATCCATGAACTTTCTGAAAAAACTAGGTTAGAAATTAGGGCCAGAGAAATTCTCTCTGGTCTTTGAGAGTTAGCTTAAGTTTTTTATATGGTTAGATTCGTTGTTTGATGCTCTACAAGTTTCATGTTTTGAGTTTTGTCAAAAAAAGCACTGAATCAGGAGATAGCAGTTTGTACACAGAAGGCGCATTTTTTGTGTTTGAACAGAGGAAGAAGATGAAGTTATTGGGCTGGGCTGGCTTGTTTTGCTTCTAACACTTGTTTTTTCAGTTTCACCCCCCCCCGGCCCATTTCTTTGTACATTTGTTATTTTTGCATTTTTTATTTTATCTCTGACTTTATTATTTTATTTCCAAATATAAAAAATGCCTAAAAATATTTTCATAATTTTTTTACATTTATTTGGTATTTATTCTAATTATTTCCAACATTAAAATGATTAAATACTTTATATTATTTTGTTTAAACCTAAAATAATGTAAAAAAAAATTACTTTTATTTTCATTTATTATTTTTATTCACATTTAAAAATATTTTCTTGAAATATATACATTTTTGTAAATAATTTATTATATTTTTATACACACCTAAAAATATATAATTTATTTTATTAAAAGCATAGAATAAAAACACAAAAATATTTTATTTTATTTTTATTATTATTTATACTAAAAATGCCTTTTTTGGATATATTTCATTTTTATACATGTTAAAATATTTTTCTACATAATAATATATCATATTTATTTTCTTGAAGAATTAGGGTTTTTGCCCTAAAAACAAATAAAATTAACTTTTTTATTTCTTTACATTTCTTCACATTAAAAATACTTTTTACATACATAAAAAACCTTTTTTTTGCATAATACTTTTTATCTAATATTTATTTATTGTATTTCATTTAAACGTTGTACATTTAAATATTATGCCTTGCAAATTCAATTTGGATGTAATAGTAATTAGGGTTTTATATTTCTTGCAAAATAATCCCCTATTCAAATTTGTACCCCCCCCCCCCCCCCTCCCTATATCATGTTGTAATAGCTTAGAGTTTAAATTCTCGCACCTTTAAGCTTTCAATTATGCCATGATTAGAATTAGGGTTGGTATGCAAAAAAACCAAATTAACAAATAGTTTGACCTAATCAAAAGACAAAAATGCATGAAAAACAAACACAATGCACACTTGTACCCCTAGGGTTTCAATCCGCTTGTTGCCTTCAAAAATGGGTCATGGTATGCATGTCAAGTACTTTGGCAAAACAAAAACAAAGCAAAAGATCATAGTCCCTCGATGACGCTATCTGAGTTGCCTAAACAAAATGATCAAGTCCCTCAAGAAAATTGCCAAAAATACTTGACACTATTGTTATCATGGTCTATACGATGGCCCACGCCTGTCCCGTTTAACATCATAACACAAGGTTGTTCACCAAATACAATGGTGAAGCAACACTGTTAAAAGGGTTAAAAACACGAGAAAGATCTTTGAGTAAAATAGGGTAGACAACTCTTAGTTACTTGATCAAAGCTTGCAAAAACATCCTTGCTATCTTCAAAACACACTTCACAACAAAATTTCAAAACCCTACTTTCAAAACATTGAAAACTTTTCAAAAGACAAAAACACCTTTGTATACATTCAAACAAGAATCATTACAAAGGTTTCCATAACGATGGCCTCTTTTCAAAACATCTTTCAAAATCACACACAAAGCACCATTTCAAACAATTGAAAAGCACCATTTCAAACAATTGAAAAGCAAAGCAAGTGATCTAAGAAAGTAACTAAGAGCCCATGGATAACCATGGATAAAAAGGGTGCTAATACCTTCCCTTTCTATAATCTACTCCCCGAACCCAAGAAAACATCTCAAAGGTTTTTCCTGTGCTTTTTAACCTTTCCTTAGGATAAAATAAAAAGTAGGTGGCGACTCTTGCTAAACCGAAACATTTGCGAACACAAGCGCAAAATCCTAAGTCAGTTCTCCCACCGTATCACAACTTGCATGGGGTTTTATAGGTAAGTACCCTCTTGAAGTTTAGTTGGCTTAAACCTGTCCTAGTAATAGTAACCGGGTTCTAAGGAGCTCAATATCACTGGATTGTTTCCTTGGTCATTGTTTCAGCTCAAGCCTCTTTAATGTCGACCGAAATATCCCAAGAAACCAATCCTCAATGAGTGTAGTATTGAGTATCTACCAATTTCGGACTGCACCAAAGCTGGTCATCTCACTACATCCTAAAGGCCAAGTTGGTCAAGTAAAGGGTTCTAGAAGTTCATTAGTGTTTCATGACATAACTCAGCGGCCCCGTATTCTCTTTGATTGACTCAAAGACTACCGGTACCCACAAATATGTCACACTAATATAGCTATTGCTTAGACCATTTCGGTATACCCCGCACAGTTTCCATATTGTATTGCTATTCACCTATAATGTTTCCCAAATTCGGGTGGAGGATTCAAATCCAAACAAAGAACCATAATGTAAAGCAAACAAATCGAACAATGTAAGCAAATAAATGTGATTTAGCCCTAAGGTAACCCCACTTTTATAAATTTCCCCAACAGAGTCGCCAGTTCTGTGATACGGTGGGAGAACTGACTTGAGGTTTTGCATTTTGTCACAAATGTTGCGGTTAGCAAGAGTCGCCACCGACTTTTCTTTTATCCAAAAGGAAAGGTGAAAAAGCACAGGAAAGACCTTTGAGATTGTTTCTTGAGTTCGGGGGGTAGATTATGAAAAGGGAAGGTATTAGCACCATTTTCATCCATGGTTTCCATGGGCTCTTAGTTACTTGCTAGATCACTTGCTTTTGTTTTGAAATTGTGCTTTGTGTGGTTTTTGAAAGTATTTTGTAAAATAGGTCATTGTTTTGGCAATCTTTGTAATTATTCTCGTTCGTAAGAATGTATACAAAGATGTTTGTCTTTTTGTAAATGTTTCAATGTTTGTAAAATGTTTGGAAATGTGTGTGTTTGTTTTGAATATAGCAAGGATAGTTGTTTGGAAATAAAGCAAGTAACTAGAAGTAATCTACCTACTCAAATGTATTTCTTGTGCATTTTCTATTCCTTTGACATTGTTGTCTTACCATTGATTTGGTAAGCAACCCTATCTTTGGATGTAAACGGGATGAGCATGGGTCATCGTATAACCATGATTAGCAATATTGCAAAGTATCTTAGCATTTTTTAGGGACCAAGATCATTTTGTAAGGCAACTTTGAATAGCATCATCGAGGGACTATGATCTTATATTTATTTGTTTTGTCAAGATACTTCGCATGCGTAATATGACCATTTTTGTATAAGGCAACCAAGTGGAGAAACCCTAAGGATGCTTGTGTGCAAGTGTGTTATTTTCATGCCATGGTTTTGTATTGTATTAGGGTTTTCTATTTGTTTTGTTTTGATTTTGCCATATAAACCCTAATTACTAGCATGGTATATAAAGCGGTAAATTGCGAAATTTAAATGTCCTACGCTATTACAACATTTTTATGGGAGAGGGAAATACAAATTGTGAATGGGGATTTGCAAAAATATAAATCTAATTAAACTATTACAACCAAATCGAATTTGTATAAATATTGGTGTGATCGGTGGATCTGGAACTGACTGTTTAAAGCTGGTTCGCGAAATGTCAGGGAAGCAAGATTCGCCACCGTCTTTTATTTTCTCCAAATGGAAAGGATAAAAGCACAGAAAAATTCCTTAAAGAGATTGCTCTCGGTTCGGGAGGTAGATTATAGAAAGGGAAGGTGTTAGCACCCTTTCTATCCATGGTTTTCCATGGGCTCTTAGATACTTGCTCATTTGTGTTTTCAAAAATGGTTTGTTTGCTTTTCAATGTGGGTTTTAAAAAAGTTTCTTTGAAAATTTCAGTTCGACTCTTGTATCGGTCCTCAAGAGTGTTTGAAAAATTTGCTTTCGAAAGCTTTTTGAAAAGGTGTCGGTGTGAAAAGTATTTTTGATTTGTTTTGAAGTTTAGAGCAAGTATCTAGAGCCGTCTACCTACCCTAAGGAATTCGTCTGTGTAAATGTCCTTTAAAGTAGTGCCATCCCACCATTGAGAGGTAGGTAGCACCACCGTTGGAGGTGTTCGGGTCAATTCGAGTTTAGGGACATGGTGATCACCAGAGCAATGGGAAGACACCTTAGAAGCTACCCTCATGCCAGGTTCCCGGATCATGAGGACTTACTAAGACATCCTCTACTCGACGATCACCTTTCGAGGCAAGGCAACAGTGAGGCGTACCCTAGGGGTGGTGTGTGATTTGTGTGTCGTTTTCATTTTTGTCTTGTCATGTCAAAGTGATCTAGCACTTGTTTTTATTTTGTCCATACATTCTTTCATGCCTTGATTAACAGTTAAAATATTGCGAGAAAAATAAAATTCTAAAGCTATTACAAAAGGCGCGGGTCCACATCGCCAAAGTTTCCAGAACCCGATTTGACAGAAAAAATAAAGAATTAAAAGTGCGACAAATAAAAGATGTTACATGGCCTTGGGAGAGATACATCAAAATTATAAAGAATAAAAAATAAATATGTGAATTGGAATTAAAGTTGAAACGAGGGCGTTGGACCCTTTTTAACTAATTAAATTAAGCGATTAAATTAATTAACATTAAAAAAAGAAAAGGAATTGTTTTTGGTATTTTTTTGGTATTTTAGGATTTAATATGAAAAAAGAATTAATTGAAATTAAATGCTAACCCTAATTCTATTTGTTTTTTAATTTATTAAGAAAAGAAGATTAAAACCTAATATTAACCCTAGTTAATTTACATGCAAATTTAATTATAAAAATATATCTAATATTTAATTATTATGGAATAAAAATAAAAAAGGATGAAAATTAATTAAACCCTAATTCTTATATTTTTTAGATTTTTTTTATTAAAAGAATTAAAATTAAAACCTAATTTAAAACTAAATTTAATTATATGCAATTTAATTACAAAAATACTAAAAATAAAATATTTATTGTTTTTCTCTTTTTCTGATTTTTTGTTGTTTGTATTTTTTTTATATTTTATGAAAACATTAAATTAAAGCATTAAAAGATTAATTAAAACAAAGAAAATAAAAAGTATAAAAGTTAAAAGAAGCAAACTGGGGGGGGGGGGGGGGGGGGGGTGTTGTCCCCAAATGGAGGTTATTCTTTAGAAATCTGGCCCATTTGACCTTGGCCTGTTTGACTTTCTCCAGGCATCGTGTGGCATCTTTGACTAGGATTTACCATGCTCCTCAAATCTTGGCCTTTGATTGAATTCCATTGGACGCGTGGACGCTTGATTAGGAAGGCGTATGGTGGTCTTCAAGGCTTGAACTGCATATGAATGTTAATGAAAAAATAATATGGAAGGAATGAAGACCTGGGGCTCGAACCCAGGTCATGAACGTTACCACCAATACGCCTTGCCAGCTGATCCACTTGATTACTTTGTATATTATATATCAAACAAATAACATAAGCGAATATGGTTAGTTAATGGATTTTTAGCGCGCAAATTTAAATGAACCAGTCAGACCTCGCCACCTAAGCGTCTTCTTCGTTGGTTTTTATTTTCCTGAAACACAAACATGTTAGGCAACGGTTTTGCAAGCGTTCTTTTAGGCATGTTTTGGGAAAATAGCGAATAGCCCTGTGATGCTCATAAATTGAGCGCGAGGGTCTCAAACTTTTCGTCCATGTATGCTGAATACGTTCATGGCACTGTGGTGTGCTAATTTTACAGGACCAAGAAACCCCCAATTCGTAGCTTGTAAAACCCTAGAAAACAATAATGGTGAAATCGTATATAGCTTGCAAAAACTCAATCAAGATAGATGGTTAGCTTCAGAATCACACAAGGAATATGAATCTACAAATAAAATGCCATGAATATGCGTAAATTGTAAAGCACGATTATGCAAAAAAGTGAGAAAATTTGGACTTCTGTACAATGATTCAAAGGGTTATATTTGATGTTTTTGATCCAGGAAGATTGCTTGAGGTCCTAGGAGTGCAATGGGATGAGTCTCGTGGCTTGAAACGACCTGCAAACCTGTTTTCAGTTTTGAGTTTTTAAACAAAATTTCAAGTTTATGAATGGAGTTTCTAGCGCAGCTTAATGGTCTCTTGCATTAGGTTTGTGATCAGGCTTAAGTATAGAATGAATTAGGTCAAATAAAACACTCCAAATCCTTGGCATTCATGGTTTTTGAAATTTGATTTTCAAAGATCTTTTTCAATCTTTTTTCATGTGTTTTTGCTCTCAATCATATCCAATCAATCCAATTCCTTCCATATCTGGTCATGCACGAATTATTGAATATATTTCATGCACAAAAAGATTTTATTTCATTGGTTTTATATTTTTCATGTATTTTATTTGATTAAATGAATTATTAATAATAAAAAATTCAAATAAATAAATAAAAATGGAGAAAAACTTCCCTTTGGGCCAAATGGTCGTGTGCATGCTTTGGATGATGAATTATGGAAGAAAAATAGGCCCATTAGCAATTTTAGGTCATTTGAATCAATGTTGACTTTTCAAAATATCCAAAAATTTCCCAACTTCCACAAGGCATAACTTACTCAATTTTTAAGCTTTGCTCATGTTCTTGGACATTTTGGAAAGGTCTTTGAGTCCTATAACCAATGTATTTTGTACCATGTCATTTTGATTTACCAATCTCAAGTTATGGCCTTTGACTTAAAGTGCCTTTTTGTTGACTTTTGAAAATGACCTATAATGTTGAAATTGATAACTTTTTATGAGAGCATTTCTTGGACTTGAAATATGAAGATGAGTTGTAGGAAATGTCTTTCTCTTCAAAATGAGATTTGGATGGAATTTTTATGATAATCCATGTGAAAGTTATGCCCTGGTCAATTTACAGTTGACTTTTTCAACTGTCCAAATAAGGAAACTTTTGCATCTTGATGATTTTTGAGCCAAGCTTTGAGAATCATGATCAAGCATTGATCAAATGATGCTTGTGGCTTCAAAATGAGATGTTGACCAAAAATTTGAACTTTTGACTGTCAAATGACCATTTTGCCCCTACAGTTGACTGTAGTGCAATTAGGGTTTTGACTGTGCAATTTTGTGCTGAAAGTCTTGAAACTTGATATGAGGATGCTTGACCATATTTGTAGGCATGTGAGACTTGATTGGACTTTTGGAAACTTCATTTTCTTGATCAGAACACAAACCCTAATCTTTGACTGCTTAGGAGGCCCTTACACTGTGCAACCCTTGGGGAATTCTGAAGCTTGACTTGGCAAACCTTTAAAGAATATGGGAGGGCAAATTTTGGGGTACAACAGTTGCCCCTGTTCAATCTTCTTAGACTTGAGGATGCAGATTGGCTGACGGGCCTTTCGTGATCCGAGGGTAGAAGATGATTGAACACTAGAGTGCCCATAAATTTGCGCTCACATGGTAGCAGTGATGGAAATGGGCTTACAGATGCCATTTGGAGATTGATGGATAGGATGATGGGCTTATAGATGCCATCTGGATGGTGATCGCATAAGAGATTCCTTGGCGAGAACCTGCATACCTGCAAAAGAAAAAATGAGTACCTGACATGTTGCAGGAGCTGGTCTTCAGATGCTTGGTATGGATATGTCCTGACTGGTTATAGGAGCTAAATCTGGATCTTCAAACGGTGATGAATGGACCAAGGGTGGTTACTACCTCAGCATGAACGGTGAGAGAACCTTGGGTGACTTTAACTTCAACAACGCTCGTTGAGAAAATCTTGGTGGGAATTACCATCTTCGCAGTATCGGGAAGAGAACCAATAGGCAATTATAATCTCAAAAGCGGACGTTTGAGAAGAACCTGGAATGGAATTATCATCTCACGCACCGTCGGGGAGAGAACCATAGGAAATTATAATCTCAACAGCGGACGTTTGAGAAAAACCTGGGATGGAATTATCATCTCACGCACCGTCGGGGAGAGAACCATAGGAAATTATAATCTCAAAAGCGGACGTCTGAGAAAAACCTGGACTGGAATTATCATCTCACGCACCGTCGGGGAGAGAACCATAGGAAATTATAATCTCAAAAGCGGACGTTTGAGAAAAACCTGGGTTGGAATTATAATCTCACGCACCGTCGGGGAGAGAACCATAGGAAATTATAATCTCAAAAGCGGACGTTTGAGAAAAACCTGGGTTGGAATTATCATCTCACGCACCGTCGGGGAGAGAACCATAGGAAATTATAATCTCAAAAGCGGACGTCTGAGAAAAACCTGGATAACTTCTACTGAGTCTTCATCAGAAAAATCTGTTGGGAGTCGATTTAGGGACTAGAGAAGGCCTTGGACTGGATAAGAAATCTTTGGAGTCGATTAACTGAACCGGTCTAGGTCTTGAAAGATGATTGAGAATTTAGCTGAATCTTTCCTGAAAGGTAAAGGTCAGTCATATGCAATGCATGATATGAACCAAGCAATGATGTTCTCAACATAAATGAGATTTGTAGGATATGATGCGTCTATGCATGCTATAATGATGTATGTGATGTTTTATGAATGTGTTTTTCGTCTAGGAAAGTAAATCCTTGACGGGTGCCGGGAAGTCAATCCTGGGCTGATATTGGATTTTAGATTTTTGCTTTCGCTGGGGATGATAACTGCAAGAATACCGGTAGGAGAAGATGACTCTGTTGGGGGATAAACTTGGCGAATGGAGGATTCTGCGGGGAGAAAAGTACTCTAGCAACCATGCTGGGGAGCAATACTCTGTGGGGAGAAAGATATCTTTGCTGAAATGTTGATAATAACTTGCTGAGGATACCATTGTTGTATCAGAAGTGTTAATAGACTTCACTGGGAATAAGAAGGAACTGTGTTGACGACGCCCTTTCCGTGGCTTTTGGCTGAGGATAACCCAGTTATATCCTGTTAAGGAAATAACTCTTTAAATATGGTCGGGCGACGCGTTCGTGCTCTGCGAGGATAAGCTTCCAGAATCTACTGGGGATAAGCTTGCTGCTTGGGGGGATGAATTCCAACTTTCCTGGGGAACTAGATTGGACTTTCCTGGGGAAGTTTTAAACTGCGGGGGAAGTGATTCCTTTGAATATTGGTACGCTGCCGGGGAACAATCTTTAGGTCAAGACTGCCGGGGATGCTTGTTAAGAGTATATGTATGCTGCTGGGGAATGTTGAGATCTGCGGGAGGATACCCAACTTCCTTGAGATTTGATAGCTCTGCTTGGAGAAGAATGCACTGACTGCTGACTTACTCTCTGGGGAATTAAGATGTGCTGGTTATGTTCTTTAGCTGAACCTACCTTGGTACCTTGGAGGACAGCACAATTAGATTGCTTAGACAACTCTTTCATTGCCCCTGTTTCTGATGTTACCTGTAATTAATCCTTTGTTTCATATGCAAATTTTTATGAGTTAGAAAATTATTGTTAATGCATATATCACAAATTGAACCTTGGACGTTCTTCGCAAACAAAACAGAAAAAGAAAAACAACTGGCACTTTTAACTGAAAAGTATATTTGTATTAATTTTTGAAAGGCCTGAAAATAGGCGTTTGTGTACAAGAGGCTGACGTCCTAGTAAGAGAACGCCGCCGAACAAAAGAGTTTATACAAATTTTGTACAAAAGAAAATAAAACAGCTGTGTGAAATACGAATGATCCACTGGGTTTCAACTCTGCTATTGCCTTTATAACTCTGAGCGTCTCATCACTTGATGACCTTGGTTGAAGGTGAAGCTGACTGATCAATGCCGCCTGAACTTGATGCCGATACCGGATTCTGGATGCAAAGTGATCAATGAGACATAGTATTACGCTTTTATCCCTAATTTTTGCCTGGACCGCCCTTTCGGGTTTTCAGTCCACCGGGATACCCATTTTTGCCCAAGCCGCCTTTTCAGGTTTTCGACTTGCCGGGTGTACAGATTTTTTTCATTTCATCCCTTCATTTTGCCCGAACCCTTTTGGTTCGCCGGGAAGCCCTAATTTTTGCCTAGGCATGTCAGCCTAGCGGGTCTTTTTTATGCGTAGTATCTTTTTACTATGTCTGCATTGGCAGGGTGAGGAAGGTCGTCACCATCCATATTGGTCAATATCATTGCTTCTCCTGAGAACACATGTTTAACCACAAATGGCCCTTCGTACGTAGGGGTCCATTTTCCCCTTGGATCACTCTGAGGAAGGATGATTCTCTTGATTACCAGATCCCCAACTTGATATTCCTGTGGTCTGACCTTTTTGTTAAATGCCCTGATCATCCGTTTCTGATACGTCTGACCGTGACAGATAGCAGCAAGACTCTTTTCATCAATAAGGTTGAGTTGATCCAGTCGTGTCTGGATCCAATCATCCTCGTTCGGATTTTCATCCTTCATTATCCGGAGAGAGGGTATTTGCACTTCGATCGGTAAGACTGCCTCCATACCATAAACCAAGGAGAAGGGAGTTGCCCCGGTTGACGTCCTGGCTGAGGTACGGTACCCATGTAGGGCGAATGGTAACATCTCGTGCCAATCCTTATAAGTCACTGTCATCTTCTGCACGATTTTCTTGATGTTCTTATTTGCTGCTTCTACAGCCCTATTCATCTTCGGTCTGTAAGGAGAAGAATTGTGGTGCTGTATCTTGAACTGTTCGCAGAGCTCAGCGATCATCTTGTTATTCAGATTGGTACCGTTGTCTGTAATAATTCTCTCTGGCACGCCGTACCGACAGATCAGATTATGCCGAATGAACCGTGCCACAACAGTCTTGGTTACAGTAGCGTAGGATGCTGCCTCGACCCACTTCGTAAAATAATCAATCGCCACCAGGATGAAGCGATGCCCATTGGATGCCGTAGGTTTAATCTCACTGATCATGTCTATGCCCCACATTGCAAACGGCCAAGGCGCAGTCAGAACATTCAGGGGGACCGGAGGAACATGCACCTTGTCTGCATAAATCTGGCACTTATGGCATGTCCTGGAATGTTGGTAGCAGTCAGCTTCCATTGTGGACCAGTAATATCCTGCCCGTAGGATCTTCTTAGCCATAGTGTGTCCACTGGAATGCGTACCAAAGGTCCCTTCATGTAGCTCTTCCATGATCCTTTCTGCTTCAGTCTTATCCACACAACGCAGTAAGGTTGAATCATGGTTTCGCTTATACAAGATGTCGTTGCTAAGGAAGAACTTGGCTGCGAACCTTCTCAGGAACTTCTTATCATTGATAGAGACACCTTCAGGGTACTCCTGAGTTTCCAGATATCTCTTCACCTCATGGTACCAAGGTTTCTCAGTCACCAATTCAGTCTCGAGATCACAACAGTATGCCGGTTCGTCAAGTTTCCAGATGATGATCCGGGGAGCCTCATTATCCCATTTGACCTTGAACATAAAAGACATTGTAGCTAACGCGTCCGCCAACTGATTCTCTTCTCTTGGAAAGTGCTCAAAGGTTATCTCTGTGAAGTGGGGGATCAAGGTCAACACACATTCTCTGTAAGGAATCAGGTTTGGATGTTTCGTATCCCACTCTCCTTTAATCTGATTGATCACAAGAGCGGAATCTCCGAAGACACTCAGAAACTTGATCCTTAGATCGATCGCAGCTTGAAGACCCATGATGCACGCCTCATACTCCGCCATGTTGTTGGTACAGTTGAAACATAGCCGGGCAGTGAGCGGAGTATGAGTACCTTGAGGTGATATGATTATGGCGCCGATACCGTTACCCAAAGCATTGGAGGCTCCGTCAAAGTGCATAGACCATCGGGATCCTGGTTCAGGTCCTTCATCCGGTCCAGGTACTTCACAATCAGTCACTATCATGATACTTTCATCCGGAAACTCGAAGTTCATTGACTGATAGTCATCTACGGCCTGATGTGCCAAGTGGTCTGCCAATACACTTCCCTTAATGGCTTTCTGGGCCGTGTACTGAATGTCGTATTCCGTCAAGATCATCTGCCATCTTGCAATTCTCCCAGACAGAGCAGGCTTTTCGAATATGTACTTTATAGGATCCATCTTTGAGATCAACAAGGTAGTGTGGGTCAGCATATACTGTCTCAGCCGGCGAGCAGCCCATACCAAAGCGCAGCAAGTTTTCTCAAGCAGTGAGTATCGGGTCTCACAGTCGGTAAACTTTTTGCTAAGGTAATAAATGGCATGCTCTTTTCGGCCAGACTCGTCATGCTGCCCCAGCACACACCCCATTGAATTGTCAAGCACTGTTAGATATAGTATCAGAGGTCTCCCTTCAACCGGTGGC
Source organism: Vicia faba (assembly GCA_948472305.1). Lineage (NCBI taxonomy): Eukaryota > Viridiplantae > Streptophyta > Magnoliopsida > Fabales > Fabaceae > Vicia > Vicia faba. The sequence goes on along the minus strand of OX451738.1, from coordinate 63,145,861 downwards.
ATAAGGATGGGTGGTTCTTGGAGATACTCTTTGATTCTGTCGAAAGCGGCCTGACATTCATCGTTCCAACGTACTACCTGATCTTTCTTCAGCAGCTTGAAGATTGGCTCACAGGTAGCAGTCAGGTGTGAGATGAACCGAGCAATGTAATTCAGGCGTCCTAGAAAGCCTCTGACTTCCTTCTCTGTCTTAGGGACTGGCATCTCTTGAATAGCTTTGACCTTAGCAGGGTCCACTTGAATTCCTTTGTCGCTTACCACGAAGCCTAGCAACTTTCCAGATCTTACCCCGAAGGTGCACTTGTTCGGGTTCAACCTCAGCTTGTATAGTTTCAATCGGTCGAATAACTTCTGCAGATGATCTAGGTGCTCTTCCTCAGTCTGGGACCTTGCAATCATGTCGTCAACGTACACTTCTATCTCATGATGGATCATGTCATGAAATAAAGCAACCATGGCACGTTGGTAGGTTGCCCCAGCATTCTTCAACCCGAAAGGCATGACCTTGTAACAGAAGGTGCCCCACTGAGTAACAAATGTAGTCTTCTCCATGTCTTCAGGTGCCATCTTGATCTGATTGTAACCTGAAAAGCCATCCATGAAAGAGAACACCTTATGCTGAGCTGTATTATCAACAAGGACGTCAATGTGAGGTAAAGGGAAGTCATCCTTGGGGCTGGCCCTGTTCAGATCCCTGTAGTCGACACACATTCTGACCTTGCCGTCCTTCTTTGGTACCGGCACCACATTAGCAACCCACTGAGGGTAAGAAGTCACTGCAAGGAACCCAGCGTCAAACTGTTTCATAACCTCGGCTTTGATCTTCTCAGACATCTCTGGACGCATCCGACGGACCTTTTGCTTAACTGGAGGGCAGTCTTCCTTAGTTGGCAAGTGATGGACCACAATATCGGTATCCAACCCGGGCATGTCTTCGTAGGACCAGGCAAAGATCTCCATATAATCATGCAGCATTTGAGTCAACCGTTGCTTCACGCTGAGCTCTAGGTTGGCACCAATCTTTACCTCTTTCCTGTCTGCCTCGGTACCCAAGTTTATTGTTTCCACTGGCTCTTCATGGGGTTGAATTGCCCTCTCCTCCTGAAGTAACAGTCTTGCAAGCTCGCCAGGAACTTCGCAATCATCTTCACCTTCGTCTTCGGCTAAGTTGATCGGATTTTCGAAGTCATAACTGGCAGTAGCAGAGTCGTTACCAGTAAGATCCAGAGTGGATTGAAACCTGTATGAGTGAGTGTGTGTGTAAATACAGCTGTTTTGAAAAATATGTAAAGGAAAGAAAGACAGAAAAGGAGCATAAGATTTGCAATGCGAGAAAACGTCCAAGATTTTCATTCATGATATATGAAATGACAATTTATATGCCCTCACAAATGAAACCACGGTGCCTCGGGTAAGACACCGGGCCATAGAGTTTATTTATTGTTTATTACAAATAACGAAACAAAGAAATTTATTACTACGTCACAAAGGTAACAGGAGTATGGTCTTTGGCAATCCAATTGGTCAATCCGCCTTCAGTCGTTGGATAGATCCAGCTATTGAATTCTGCTTCATCTACTTCGTTGTCTTCTCCGACAGCATTCACTCCTGGATTTGTAATGAACACAGGAGGTCTTCCAGTCTTCGCTTTCCGCATAGCTTTCTGACCCTCTGCAGTAAAACCCAGCCCAAATTTGTCAGTCTTTTGTGTAAAGTCTGGAAGCCTGCCCCAGTTAGCACATTCGCCTTTCTGAACCACAGCCCGGGCATCCTTCAGGGAAGCCATCTTCAAAGGAACAATTTCTTCTGCTGCTGTTTCTGTTGCTGCTGCAATTGGAAGCACCTCCTCGAAATGCTGAAAGGGGGTTTCAATAAACTCCCCGTCCATCTCAATGTATCTGAAGGAATTCAGGTGGCTCACCATATATTCCTCCTCTCCTTGCACAGTGACGATCTTCCCTCTGACGGGGTACTTCAGCTTCTGGTGCAAGGTAGAGGTCACTGCCCCAGCCTTATGTATCCAAGGTCGACCCAGTAGACAAGAGTAAGATGGACGGATATCCATCACATAAAATGTAGAGTCAAACACCTGAGAGCCCACACGAATCGGAATGTCGACCTCTCCATGAACCATCCTTTTTGAACCGTCAAAGGCCCTGACGATGATATTGCTGGGTTTCAATTCCAGGCCTTCACAATCTAAACGGTCCAAAGCCTTCTTGGGCAGCACATTCAAAGAAGAACCAGTATCCACCAATACATGTGCCAGAGTAGTGCCCCTGCATTCGATAGAGACATGCAGGGCATCATTGTGGTCTCTTCCCTTCGCGGTCAGGTCAGCATCTGAGAAACCCAAGCCATTGTCTGCTGTCAGATTTGCTACGCAATCAGTGAACTGGACTGCAGATGTCTCATGTGGCACATGGGCTGTCTTGAGGAATGAGATTAAGGCCTTAGCATGGGCCTCGGAGCACAGCAATAAAGAGAGCATGGAGATTTTGGAGGGCGTGTGCCCCAGCTGTTCCACAACATTGAAATCACTCTTCTTTATTATCTTTAGAATCTCCTCCATTTCTTGTTGGGAGGCTTCAGCAGTTACAGGTATAGGTGCCTCCATTTGGGCAGGCTCAACTTCAATTCCTTTGCCCCGAGCATTGGATGACTCGGCAGCAGGAGAAACAACTTGATCAGCAGTAGGAACAGGTACACTTGTGGGAGTTATAAGGAGTGGTCTTCGAGCAGCAGGCGGTGCAATGTCAGGCGAGAAGAGCCTGCCACTGCGGGTGACTTTGGCCGGGCCGGTGATGTCACAGATGCTGGCGCCAGCGTTGAATTCTTGTTTAATCCCATTTACATACACATCTGCCCCATAATGCCAGGGGACAGCTTTATCAAATATATAGGGCAGGGGCCCCGGAACAGTGATAACAATAGGTGCGACGGTCATGATTTGGACGGGCTTCTTCGGGAGAGCCTTGATTGGATTATTGAATATGGTAACCACAGAAACTTCTTCCACCGGAACCAACTGAACAACAGACTTCTTAAACAGAATCTCCTTGCTATCCATTAGGCTTTGGATGCCTAACTTCAGCAAGGGACAACCAGATAGGGACACAGCACAGAACAGGCAACCCTCACTGCAACCCGGAAATAAACCGGCCAGCAGTAGGTTCCTCTTGACAGTCTTCAGAGGAGTGGCTAGATCATCCACAGAAACAGCATAAACATCTTCGTCAACAGCATTTACCCCATGCTGAGGCATAGGAGCAGTAACTACATTCGGCCTCTCAGGCGCTTCGAACTGTATCTCCTTCGCGTCGATAAGGTCTTGCACCTTACTCCTCAATTCCCAACAGTCGTCAGTAGAATGCCCCGGGCTATCTGAATGGTAAGCACAACGAGCATTTGGGTTGTACTTAGGAGATGCAGTATTGGGGAACTTCAGAGCCTCTCTGACAGTCACTAAATTGGTTGAGAGCAACTGTGGCAGGATCTGCGATAAGGTCATGCTTAACCGGGTGAATTCTCTCTGGGGTCTTTCAGCCCTTTGAGGATTGGTTGGCCGAGGAGCGGCAGCAGGCTTGGCAATCATTACCGCACTGACAGATTGGCGGCGCTCAGGTCTCTCTGATCTCTTAGAACCATACACGGTACTAGCCTCCTTCTTGAAGGGTTTCTTCTTAGAACTAGACGATGCACCCTTCGGAATCTTTCCAGACTTCAACCCAGCCTCAATTCTCTCTCCAGTCAGAATCAGATCAGTGAATCCTGCAGACGAATTCCCGATGAGATGGTTGAAAAATGGCCCAGATAGGGTCCCTAAGAACATGTCTACCAACTCCCGATCGGTCAACGGAGGCTGCACCCTGCCAGCCAGGTCTCTCCACTTCTGAGCGTACTCCTTAAAACCTTCACTTGAACCTAACGACATACCCTGGAGTTGGGTACGTGTAGGGGCAAGGTCGGCATTATATTGATACTGCTTATAGAAAGCAGTAGCCAACTCCTCCCAGTTACGAACCTTGGTCCCATCCAGCTGATAGAACCATTCGAGATGAGTCCCTGAAAGACTCTCCTGGAAGAAGTGGATCCACAAATTCTTATCCGCAGAGTACGGTTGAATTTTCCGAACATAGGACCTGAGATGTAGCTTGGGACAAGACGCCCCGTCATACTTAGAGAAAGATGGTGCTTTGAACTTCCGAGGAATAATCACACCAGTTGACAAACCCAGATCTCCAAAATCCAGCCCAGGTACCTGTTGTATCTCCATAGCATTCAGCCTATCCTCCAGTTGCTTGTAACGGTCTTCTGCCGGAGGATACTGCTCTTCATCAAAATCAGTCTCGTTGTCGGAGACTACCGGACTAGGAACCCTTGTCTCTTGAGGAGTGCCCTTACCAACAGAAGAACCAGCCTCTTCATTCTGCAAGGTATTGCCAAACCTTCGGCCCGAGTTGAACAGAACAGTCCTCCTCTTCTTCTTCTTCTCCTTCTTCAGGAGCAGAGCCTTCAGTTCTTCTTGGCCTTGAGCCAAACCCTTGATTAATTCCTGAAACTGCGCATTCTGCGCCTGAAGAGCTTTGATGGATGTCTCAGTTGATGACGAGTCAGGATTCATGATGCTGAAATAAACAGCGAAGAACTGTAAGCAACCTGAAAAGAGGAAAAACCTGCTATGCACATGATGCATGATATGTGTTTATGCAATGCATTCAAGGGTTCGAAAGTTCAAATTTGTTGTAGACAAAAAGGAACACACGTTATCATTAAGGAAATAACTGTTTAGTACATTAAAGCCTCATGGGCAAATAATACAAAAATCAAATCAATCCCAAAATATGCTATGCATCCTCTTTGGAGCTATGTAAGTGTTGAGATTCCTCTCCTCATGCAACAGGCGGGTGAGCTCCAAGACCTTCTTTTCACTGGCATGTAGACTAGTCTCAAGAGAATTCCGTTCCTCCTTAAGCTGGATCCAGCTCTTCTGCATCTCTTCCCAGGATGTGGGCATATCAGGGTGTTGAATAGTGTAGGACACTTTGTTGTACCCCAAAATTTGCCCTCCCATATTCATCAAGATTTGTCAAAGTCAAGGTCACAAAAGTCCCCCAGGGTTGTGCAGCTCAACTGTCTCCTAGACAGTCAAAACTAGGGTTTGAGTTCTGGTCAAGCAAATGAACTTTTCAAAGGCCCAATCAAGTCTCACATGCTTAAAAAGATGGTCAAATATCCTCATATCAAATTTCAAGGCATTCAGCTCAAAATTGCACAGTCAAAACCCTAGATTGCACTACAGTCAACTGTAGGGGCAAAATGGTCATTTGACAGTCAAAAGTTCAAATTTTTGGTCAATATATCATTTTGAAGCCACAAACATCATTTGATCAATGCTTGATCATGATTCTCAAAATTTGGCTCAGAAATCATCAAAGATGCAAAAGTTGCTATATTTGGACAGCTGAAAAAGTCAACTGAAATTGACCAGGGCATAACTTTCACATGGATTATCAGAAAAATTCCATCCAAAGCTCATTTTGAAGAGAAAGACATTTCCTACAATTCATCTTCATATTCCAAGTCCAAAAAATGCTCTCACAAAAAGTTATCAATTTCAACATTATAGGTCATTTTCAAAAGTCAACAAAAAGTGACTTTAAGTCAAAGGCCATAACTTGAGATTGGTAAATCAAAATGACATGGGACCAAAGGCATTGGTTAGAGGACTCAAAGACCTTTCCAAAATGTCCAAGAACATGTGAAAAGCTTAAAAATTGACCAAGTTATGCCTTGTGGAAGTTGGGAAATTTTTAGGAATTTTGAAAAGTCAACATTGATGCAAAAGGCCTAAAAATGCAAATGGGCCCATTTTTCTTCCAAGTTTCTTCATGCCAAGCCTATGCACGACCACTAGGCCCAAAGGGAGGTATTCTCATATTTTTTAATTATTTATTTGAATTAATATTAATTTATATTCATTTAAATGATTTTAATACATGAAAAATATCAAACCTAACCTAAAAAATCTTTTTATGCACATTCTAATCTCTATAACTCGTGCACATGCTAATAAGGAAGGATTTGATGATAATTGGTCAGATTTGGTACAAAAACACCATGAAAAAAGATTGTAAAAGATCCATGAAATCAAATATCCAAAATTCATCAATGCATAAGATTTTGTCCAACTTTTCTTAACCTAATCACTCCATACAAGTACTACATCACAAACCTAATGCCTCAAGACTAAAAACTGCGCAGCAAACCAATACTCAAACTTGGAAAATTGCTTGAAAAATTCAATTCTGAAATCCACCCTAGAGACTGATTCAAAGCTCCATTCGTGTCTCAATAGTTTCCTTGTGCATTCCTGAACACGTTCCAATTAATCCCAACCACAAACGCGTAAGGAATTGGTACACACGAGCCCAACTGTATCAAGAAAATCTTGAAATTGCATAGCACGATTTAAGCATCCTCTTGCATTTTTCTTTGTGGATTATTGTTTGTCATGATGTTTCTGTGCTAACCAATATGTTTGATTGTGTTTTTGAGCCACATATGCCAATTCACCATTAGAGAGGCCTAGGGTTCCGAAAACTTCCAAATTGGGCGTTCTCAATTCTTGTAAAATTAGGACGTATAAATGCTATGATTGAAATCTACAGGTTGAGACGAAGAAGACAAGATGCTCGCGCTCAATTTATATATATCCATGACCTAATCGCTATTCTGGAAATACGCGTATATTGAGGGGGTTCAAAACCCCCGTTAAACGTTGTTATTTTTTTTCAGGCAAGAAGAAACATGAAGAAGACGAATACATGGCATCATCTGAGTGGCCGTTTCAAATTTTGGCGCGCGTTCCAAGCGTGAATCCACTTTTCTTTCATATTAATTGTATTATGTTATATGTTAACTAAACGCGCTTAGCTCAGCTGGCCAGGGTACAACGCTTGTGACCTCAAAGACCTGGGTTCAAGTCCCAGGTCTGGCCAAATCCTATATTATTTTTCCATTATAAATCCCATGCAGTTTCAGGAGCGTATACGTACCATGTTCCACTCTCATCCATTAGCCACGCGTCCCACATGATCAGATTAAAGGCTGAAATTCAAAGAACATACCCTACGCTTAGTCAACGTGCCATACACGATCCAGGAAAGTCAGCACATTGCAAGCTTATTGGGCCAGGCCTCTCAAATTTATACCTCCTAAATTGGGGACTACACCCCACTCTGGTTTGATTTCTTTTTTTATTTCATTTATTTTAATTGATTGTTTATTTTAATTATTTGTTTTAATTAATTATTTTTCTATAAAATATAAAAACATTATAAAAAATCAGAAAAAGACCAAAAATATAATATTTATTTTATAATAATTATTTTCATAAATAAATTAAAATGTAGATTATTTAGTGTAATTAGGTTTAGTTAATTTTAATTCCATAATAAAAATCCAACAAAATAGAATTAGGTTAATTAATTTTTTTATTCCTTTTAATATTTTTCCTTTTTTCAGAATAACAATATTATTTATTTATTATTTTATTTTCATAAATTAAATTGTATATAAATGAATTAGGTTTAATTTAGGTCATATTTTAATTCTTTCACAATAAATAAAAAATATTAGCATTAGGGTTTGCCGTCTAATTTAATCTCAATTAATTTCCTTTTTTCATTAAATCTAAAAAAACACAAAAATATCATTCTCATTTAATTTTAATTTTTAAATCCTTATTAATTTTAATTATTTGCAAAAAGGGTCCAACGCCCGTCACTGTTAATTATTTAATTTCGCGCATTTATTTTATTATCGCTTATTATAGTTTTGTAATTGCCCCGAAGCATTGTAATAATTTAACTTTCCGCACTTCGTTATATTGCTTTCTTTATTTTCCGCTAAATCGGGTCCTGGAAATTTTGGCGATGTGGACCCGCGCCATTTGTAATAGTCTTAGATTTATTTTTCGCAAAATATTTAACTGTTAATCAAGCATGAAAGAATGAATGTCAAATTAAAATCAAGCGTAGAACACTTCAAATACGACAAGACAAATAAATGAAACATGACACACAAATCACACACCACCCCTAGGGTACGCCTCACTGTTGCCTTTCGAAAGGTGATCGTCGAGTAGAGGATGTTTTAGTAAGTCCTCATGATCCGGGAACCTGGCATGAGGGTAGCTTCTAAGGTGTCTTCCCATTGCTCTGGTGATCACCATGTCCCTCAAATCGAATTGACCCGAACACCTCCAACGGTGGTGCTACCTACCTCTCAATGGTGGGATGGCACTACTTTAAAGGACATTTACACAGACGAATTCCTTAGGGTAGGTAGGTTCTCAAGGATACTTGCTCTAATCTCGAAACAAACTCAAAAGACTTTTCACACTGACACATTTTCAAAAACTTTCAAAGCAAACTTTTCAAACACTCTGACGTACGAGTCGAACTGAAATTTTTCAAAGAAACTTTTTAAACCCACAATTGAAAAGCAAACAAACAATTTTGAAAACACATTGAGCAAGTATCTAAGAGTCCATGGATAACCATGGATAGAAAGGGTGCTAACACCTTCCCTTTCTATAACCTACCTCCCGAACCGAGAGCAATCTCTTAAAAGGAATTTTTCTGTGCTTTTGTCCTTTCCTATTGGAGAAAATAAAAGACGGTGGCGACTCTTGCTTACCGCGACATTTCGCGAACCAGCGTTAAACAGTCAGTTCCAGATCCACCGATCACACACTTCTCCTTCCAAGACTGGCTCTTTGATCACAGGGAGCATATGAGGATAAGGCATTACTAACTTCTGGGAGCGAGCGCGTACCCACTTGAGATAAGGTTCCAACGGGATGGAGTTCATGTGCCCCAGTGTCTTGCTGTCTATCCTACTTGGCATCCTCCAAGCTCTGATAAATCTCTGGCGAAGTCCTTGAGTATCGTTGTCGAAGTCAAAAACTATGTCAGGAATTAACATGTCATGAGGACCATCCCTCCGAGCATAACCAAACTGTCTCCAAGCCAGGCATGGGCTGTAAGTAATACCTCCTCTGATTCCAAGTAAAGGAACATTAGGGTACTCCCCGCAACGATCAATGATAGTGACATCTTCTCTAGACCTAGGGCACCAATGTATATCTGCATGTGTAAGAGTCATCAACCGTTGTGACCATCTCAAACCCCGCTCATTCTTCAGGACTGATTGTGGAAGGTGTGAAATAAACCACCTTCCCAGGAGAGGAGTGCAACACATAAGGACACCTCTTTTTCTCATGGTTCGAGTGTAACATGAGTGAAGGATGTCCCCCAGCAACGTAGGTATAGGATTCCTGGACATAAAGATCTGGACGGCATTGATATCTATAAGCTGATCTGGATTAGGGAACAACACCAAACCATAGACAAGGAGGGCCACAACTTCTTCAAAAGCTTGCAAGTCAAGGGAGTTCCAACATTCATGGGCCTTTTCAAACAGAAACCTGGCTAAGAACCCTTTGATACCACTTCTGACTTCCCAATGTCCCTTGAGGTCAGATGACTGTAGGTGCAAGGCTTTAGCAATCTCTTCAAGCTTAGGTTCCTTTTCCGTACCGTTGAAGGGTAGCTGATCAAGGATAGGGATCTTCAGGAGCCGGGAGAACTCCTCCAATGTAGGTACCAACTGATAGTCCAAGAAGGTGAAACAGTGATGCAGAGGGTCAAAGAATTGGAACAGGACCTTGATCATATCTTCCTCAATGTTGGTATTGACCAAGCTGATGAGACTTCCATGTCTTTCACTGAATGAAGAGTTCTCGGGAATCCTGGATATAAGCTCCTTAAGCTGAGGAGGGATCCTTACAAGACTGATTTGAATTGTCTTTCTACGAACAGTTTCCATGTCCTACAAAACAAAGAACAAAGATGAAGATTCGAACCCCTGAAATGGTTAGTCAATGCATATGATGCTGGATGATATCATGATGCTATGATTAAACACACCACAGATATTTACAAAGACAAACATGTAAGGCACACAAGGAACACAAGACAAGCCCTTAAGGTTTAAGGCCAGCATGGGGTCTGGGTAGTACCCTCTTGAAGTTGGTGGGTTCAACCTGTCCTATCAAAGTAACCGGGTTCTAAGGGTCCCAATATCACGGGATTGCTTTCATTGTTCATCGTTTCGATTTAGCCACTGAACTGGCGACCGAAATATTCCAGGAAAGCAACCCTCAATTAAGTGTAGTATTGAGTATCAACCAACCTCGGACTACACCAAAGTCAGTTATCTCACTACCCTAAAGAGGCCAAGATAGTTCAATTAAGGTTCCTAAGGTTTGTTGATTCTTCACGACACCACGCGGAGGCCCCGTACTCTCCTTGACTGAACTCAAGGGTTACCGGTACACACCAAAGTGCCACATCAATGTAGCAGACTGTTTCAACCATGTCGGTATACCCCGCACAGTTCCCTCACAGCCTTGTTGCTACTTTCTAAGAAGGTATCCCCCAGATCCGGGTTAGGATCTATAGAACTCCCAAGCAACCCACAATTTAAAGCACACAAGGAAAACAATTGAAAACACAGTTATGAACTAGCCCTAAGGTACACCTCACTTTAAGTTAAGTCCCCAGCAGAGTCGCCAGTTCTATGATCGGTGGATCTGGAACTGACTGTTTAACGCTGGTTCGCGAAATGTCGCGGAAGCAAGAGTCGCCACCGTCTTTTATTTTCTCCAAATGGAAAGGACAAAAGCACAGAAAAATTCCTTAAAGAGATTGCTCTCGGTTCGGGAGGTAGATTATAGAAAAGGAAGGTGTTAGCACCCTTTCTATCCATGGTTATCCATGGGCTCTTAGATACTTGCTCATTTTTGTTTTTAAAAATGGTTTGTTTTCTTTTCAATGTGGGTTTTAAAAAAGTTTCTTTGAAAATTTCAGTTCGACTCTTGTATCGGTCCTCAAGAGTGTTTGAAAAATTTGCTTTCGAAAGCTTTTTGAAAAGGTGTCGGTGTGAAAAGTATTTTTGATTTGTTTTGAAGTTTAGAGCAAGTATCTAGAGCCGTCTACCTACCCTAAGGAATTCGTCTGTGTAAATGTCCTTTAAAGTAGTGCCATCCCACCATTGAGAGGTAGGTAGCACCACCGTTGGAGGTGTTCGGGTCAATTCGAGTTTAGGGACATGGTGATCACCAGAGCAATGGGAAGACACCTTAGAAGCTACCCTCATGCCAGGTTCCCGGATCATGAGGACTTACTAAGACATCCTCTACTCGACGATCACCTTTCGAGGCAAGGCAACAGTGAGGCGTACCCTAGGGGTGGTGTGTGATTTGTGTGTCGTTTTCATTTTTGTCTTGTCATGTCAAAGTGATCTAGCGCTTGTTTTTATTTTGTCCATACATTCTTTCATGCCTTGATTAACAGTTAAAATATTGCGAGAAAAATAAAATTCTAAAGCTATTACAAAAGGCGCGGGTCCACATCGCCAAAGTTTCCAGAACCCGATTTGACAGAAAAAATAAAGAATTAAAAGTGCGACAAATAAAAGATGTTACATGGCCTTGGGAGAGATACATCAAAATTATAAAGAATAAAAAATAAATATGCGAATGGAATTAAAGTTGAAACGAGGGCGTTGGACCCTTTTTAACTAATTAAATTAAGCGATTAAATTAATTAACATTAAAAAAAGAAAAGGAATTGTTTTTGGTATTTTTTTGGTATTTTAGGATTTAATATGAAAAAAGAATTAATTGAAATTAAATGCTAACCCTAATTCTATTTGTTTTTTAATTTATTAAGAAAAGAAGATTAAAACCTAATATTAACCCTAGTTAATTTACATGCAAATTTAATTATAAAAATATATCTAATATTTAATTATTATGGAATAAAAATAAAAAAGGATGAAAATTAATTAAACCCTAATTCTTATATTTTTTAGATTTTTTTTATTAAAAGAATTAAAATTAAAACCTAATTTAAAACTAAATTTAATTATATGCAATTTAATTACAAAAATACTAAAAATAAAATATTTATTGTTTTTCTCTTTTTCTGATTTTTTGATGTTTGTATTTTTTTTATATTTTATGAAAACATTAAATTAAAGCATTAAAAGATTAATTAAAACAAAGAAAATAAAAAGTATAAAAGTTAAAAGAAGCAAACTGGGGGGGGGGGGGGGGGGGGTGTTGTCCCCAAATGGAGGTTATTCTTTAGAAATCTGGCCCATTTGACCTTGGCCTGTTTGACTTTCTCCAGGCACCGTGTGGCATCTTTGACTAGGATTTACCATGCTCCTCAAATCTTGGCCTTTGATTGAATTCCATTGGACGCGTGGACGCTTGATTAGGAAGGCGTATGGTGGTCTTCAAGGCTTGAACTGCATATGAATGTTAATGAAAAAATAATATGGAAGGAATGAAGACCTGGGGCTCGAACCCAGGTCATGAACGTTACCACCAATACGCCTTGCCAGCTGATCCACTTGATTACTTTGTATATTATATATCAAACAAATAACATAAGCGAATATGGTTAGTTAATGGATTTTTAGCGCGCAAATTTAAATGAACCAGTCAGACCTCGCCACCTAAGCGTCTTCTTCGTTGGTTTTTATTTTCCTGAAACACAAACATGTTAGGCAACGGTTTTGCAAGCGTTCTTTTAGGCATGTTTTGGGAAAATAGCGAATAGCCCTGTGATGCTCATAAATTGAGCGCGAGGGTCTCAAACTCTTCGTCCAGGTATGCTGAATACGTTCATGGCACTGTGGTGTGCTAATTTTACAGGACCAAGAAACCCCCAATTCGTAGCTTGTAAAACCCTAGAAAACAATAATGGTGAAATCGTATATAGCTTGCAAAAACTCAATCAAGATAGATGGTTAGCTTCAGAATCACACAAGGAATATGAATCTACAAATAAAATGCCATGAATATGCGTAAATTGTAAAGCACGATTATGCAAAAAAGTGAGAAAATTTGGACTTCTGTACAATGATTCAAAGGGTTATATTTGATGTTTTTGATCCAGGAAGATTGCTTGAGGTCCTAGGAGTGCAATGGGATGAGTCTCGTGGCTTGAAACGACCTGCAAACCTGTTTTCAGTTTTGAGTTTTTAAACAAAATTTCAAGTTTATGAATGGAGTTTCTAGCGCAGCTTAATGGTCTCTTGCATTAGGTTTGTGATCAGGCTTAAGTATAGAATGAATTAGGTCAAATAAAACACTCCAAATCCTTGGCATTCATGGTTTTTGAAATTTGATTTTCAAAGATCTTTTTCAATCTTTTTTCATGTGTTTTTGCTCTCAATCATATCCAATCAATCCAATTCCTTCCATATCTGGTCATGCACGAATTATTGAATATATTTCATGCACAAAAAGATTTTATTTCATTGGTTTTATATTTTTCATGTATTTTATTTGATTAAATGAATTATTAATAATAAAAAATTCAAATAAATAAATAAAAATGGAGAAAAACTTCCCTTTGGGCCAAATGGTCGTGTGCATGCTTTGGATGATGAATTATGGAAGAAAAATAGGCCCATTAGCAATTTTAGGTCATTTGAATCAATGTTGACTTTTCAAAATATCCAAAAATTTCCCAACTTCCACAAGGCATAACTTACTCAATTTTTAAGCTTTGCTCATGTTCTTGGACATTTTGGAAAGGTCTTTGAGTCCTCTAACCAATGTCTTTGGTCCCATGTCATTTTGATTTACCAATCTCAAGTTATGGCCTTTGACTTAAAGTCCCTTTTTGTTGACTTTTGAAAATGACCTATAATGTTGAAATTGATAACTTTTTATGAGAGCATTTCTTGGACTTGAAATATGAAGATGAGTTTTAGGAAATGTCTTTCTCTTCAAAATGAGCTTTGGATGGAATTTTTCTGATAATCCATGTGAAAGTTATGCCCTGGTCAATTTACAGTTGACTTTTTCAGCTGTCCAAATAAGGAAACTTTTGCATCTTGATGATTTTTGAGCCAAGCTTTGAGAATCATGATCAAGCATTGATCAAATGATGCTTGTGGCTTCAAAATGATATGTTGACCAAAAATTTGAACTTTTGACTGTCAAATGACTATTTTGCCCCTACAGTTGACTGTAGTGCAATTAGGGTTTTGACTGTGCAATTTTGTGCTGAAAGTCTTGAAACTTGATATGAGGATGCTTGACCATATTTGTAGGCATGTGAGACTTGATTGGACTTTTGGAAACTTCATTTTCTTGATCAGAACACAAACCCTAATCTTTGACTGCTTAAGAGGCCCTTACACTGTGCAACCCTTGGGGAATTCTGAAGCTTGACTTGGCAAATCTTTGAAGAATATGGGAGGGCAAATTTTGGGGTACAATAATTGAGATAAACAAATACTGTATTTAAATATGCAATATTATGTATATGCAAGAAAAGATTTTTTTTTGTTTTATTTTTATATGAAAAAAATGTTTTAACCTAAACCTAATAATTTTAAGGAAAAGAAATTAATTCTTAAAAAAAAAAATAAAGTTAACCCTAATTTCTAGTTTAAAAGAAAATAAAGTTCTTATGTATTATTTTTTAGTGTATTTTTTGTATTAAAAATAATAAATAATATTTTATGAAAATATTTAGTTTTTATATGTTAAAATAAATATTTACAAGTATATATATAAATATAAAAGAAGAAAATAAGAATATATCTAATTTTATTTTTACAAATTTATTTAAGAAAGATAGTTAGTATATATTGAAGATAAAATACATTTTTTATGTGAAAAATAAAATAAAATAAAATAAAAATGCAATATTATCATATTTATATTTTTTATGATTTTTATGTATTAAAGATAATATTTAATAAACAAAAATGAAAATAAAATAAATAAATAAAATATATGAAAATAGTTGGGCCAGGGGGGTATCCTGAGAAATCAAGTGGTGTTATGTTAGAAAAAATGCTAGGCCCAAAAGTATTTTTTTTGTTCAACTCAGAAAACAAAAATAAAAAAACAAATAAATGGGCTTGTGTCACAAAGCAAACAGGGGGGGGGGGTGAGAAGCCAAAAACAAAGCTTCAGGCCCAAAATAAATCCACCGCCCTCTGGTGATCCAGTGTGGGCAGCCTTGAAGGGTGTATCATGGGGACGTGCATGTGAGGTATTGGATTTAATGGCTTGGCTGATCTGATGGTGATGGAGAAAGGCACATGGTACACGCGCTGGCTTGCATTGAACCTGAAATAAGAAAAAGTGAAAAAACAAAAGGGTACCACTGGGGCTCGAACCCATGTCTCTATAGTGACAGGCGCGCGCTTCTACCACTGGGGTGGATATACATCTGTTTATTAATATAAAACCAAAAATATATATTTGAAACACATTCCTAGGCCTGTATCATCTTCAACCTCACGCCAGACCATTCAACATGATTTTTTATAATTGATATCTCTCTCATTTCTCAACCATTTTCAAAAGTACAAACATGAAAGTTGCTAGAAATTTCGTCACGAATCCAACCAAGTAAATAACTTAAGTTAACACTCAAAGATGAACATGAATTTTAAATGGTACCAAATTCTGACCTAATTTTTTCAGAGATTCAAACCAAAAATCCTCTAAGCTCAAGCAATATAAATGAAAACTATGGACATGGTTAGCTTCGGGGCAATGATATCTACATTTTTCATTCACAGATTAACCATTAATGATGCCTATATGAAGAGTTCAAAAGTCAGAAAACTCACCTTGAAAATGGAATTCGTGTTTTGAATTTGAGCAGCTCTCAAGGTGTTGTAATGATCTGGTTAGCTTCCTTGGGCCTCTAGGAAGCTAAGGTAATGGCTGGCTTGAGCTGAAGATGGATAGAATGTTTTGGAGAAGTCCAATTGTGATACTCTGTTTTTGAACTTGGAAATGGGTGAAGATGGTGTTACAATCGTGTAACAGGGACAATGATGGCTTATGTATGATGCTTGGAAGCTTTTGGAAGCAAAAGGCCAAGAAACACACGAGTAGTTTTTGATTTTGGGATTTCTGGCCAGAATATGCAACAAAGGAGTTTTTATGTGTGATTCTGAGTTCTAGGGAGTTTGACGGCTTAAGCATGTCTGCCTTTTCTTGCAAATGACTTGTGTATATGTATGGAAAATATTGTGAGGCTTGAGAGAGTCAGAATCACACAAGTACAAGTTATGGGATTTTACTTATTTTTGAAGCAAGCTTGAAACATCTTGTTTAAATGTGAAGTGCCAAGCTTGTAGGGTGGTTGTAAACTTTAAACATGCCCATTCTGATTGTGTAAGGAAAGCTTGTGCAGAAATTAAAAGTTCAATGCTCAAGACAAAACTAATTTTGTGGTTAAAGCAACTTTACTAGAATGGAATGGTTACTTTCTTCCTAAAATGGAATTAAGCATGGGAAATGCATTGAATGCTTGAGTTGAAGCTTCTTACAGATGTGCAAACATTTAATTATGGAGTGCCTAACAAGTTTGAGGCCTGCAAACCAAAGATTGTGCAGCCTAGCATGGATTTGCATTCTTGTTCATCATGAAATTGACCTATAATTCAAGAATGGAATGCCAACTTCATGCCTTCGATTCTCCTTGCTCAAACATGATCTCAAGGAGTTCTTAGACATTTTAGAAATATTGTAATGTTATTTACAACCCTTCTTTGAATCACTTTTGAAAATTCCCCTTGGAACTATGTGAAAAAATGCCACGAAGTTAAGTCAAAATCCTGCCTAAACTAGGGCAAAATTTCACTAAGTTTCCAAGTTTCATGAACATGTATTCACAAAATCATAAATTTAAATCCATGCATTTCTAGGATAATTTGTTTAAATAAATGTTTTATATATCATTGAGATCTACAACTTTCATGTTGAAAGTTTCATTTGAATCATCTTGCATCATGGTGAAAAATTGGCTCAAAGTTGTGAAAAAATATGAAGTTTTCAACACGGAAAAATTTCTAAGTTTGGAAACTTTGACTTTTCAAAATGAAATCTTGAATTTTTTATTTCTTGATGAACAAGTTTCATATTTTGGCATGTTTTGATGAATTGTGATCTTTGACACTTGATTTTGACCAAAAAGTCAAAGTTTAACTTTTCACTGTATCAATTGACTTTTGATCAGTTGACTTTCTTGATTGTCCAGGGCGTTGGTTGACTGGGAGTACCATGGTCATTCAACTCTGACCACTGGATTTGTGCCTAGAGCCACATGGCGCTTGGATGTCTGGAGGTACATGGTGTTTATCCTTTGGAAGCCTACATATGATCATGTTAAGCAAAATAATATAAGCGTTTTGGGTGGACCTGGGATTCGAACCCAGGTCCCAATGATTCCCAGCCAGTACATCAACCACTACACCATCTGCACGCGTTTGTAATTATAATAACAAGAAAATATAATATTTAAAAACAATTCATATGCTGAAAAAAGAAAAAATAACGCGCGTGTTTTGAATAAGCCAATGGGGTACCAACGCGTCATCATCTTCCTCGCTGAACCTGCAAATATAACATTAGATAGCGGGGGTTTTTAACCCCCACAATATACAGTGACCAAAAATAGCGAATAGAGTTGTGCTCTACATAAATATTTCGCGAATAGTCCAATGTGTTCGTCTGGTTCTCACGAGTACAGTCACGGGTCTCTCAAGGCTTGATTTTTCCTGTACTACAAAGCCCTAATTTGAAAGCTTATGAACCCTAAAATTCATCAATGGCATCTTTTGATTCTATGCGTTTTAATCCAATTAAACTATGCCAATAGCTTCCTGTGGTCTCTAACAACACAAAACAAACAAGAAATCATATCAAATGCTTAAGAATCATGAGTTACGATTATGAAAAAAAGTGGCAAACCGTGCGACTGTTCTTGGTGATTTCTGGAGCTTTAGCACGTGGATTTGATTGCTACACGTTCCTCATACTTCCTGCAATGTGTTTGAACCAACAAAAGTCCTTGAATTGGCCTGGAATATAGAAAACAGTTTTCAAGTTTTCTTGAATTTTTTTGAATTGGTTATGGCTTTTTTGCAGCAGCTTTCACGTATGCATGATTAGGGTTGGCTTGTGCATATATAGTAGAATAGAATTAGGTCAGAATCTTGCAAAGAAATCCATGGAATTGATGATTGTATATTTGATTGAAAATCAAATATTTTTTAATCTTTTTGATTGAAGAAAGTTGCCAATTTGGAAGATTTTTGTCTCTTTGATTTGCACACGAAACTGCCAGCATGATTAGGTCATTCTTGCTTCACAAAAAGATCGAAAAATCAAATCTTTGTATTTCCTACAATTTAAATTAATTAAATAAATTAATATTGATTAAAAATCCAATTAATTAATAAAAAATAAGAAAATAATTCAATTAAGCTTGATGGGTCGTGCATAGGCCATGGATAAAGTTTCAAGAAGAAATTTGAGGCCCATTAGCAAAAACAAGGTGTTTTGAGCAAAGTTGACTTTTGTAAATTCACAAAAATTTCCCAACTTCTCCAATGCATATCTTGCTCAATTTTGATCATATGAACATGTTCTTGGACATTTTGGAAAGGTCTTGAAGTCCTCAAACCAATGCCTTTGGTCCCATGTCATTTGAATTTACCAATCTCAAGTTATGGTCTTTGACTTAAAGTGCACTTTTGTTGACTTTTGAAATTGACCTATAATGTAGAAATTGATAACTTTTTACGAGAACATTTCTTGGACTTGGAATGTGAAGATGGATTGTAGGAAATGTCATACCCTTAAAAATGAGCATTGGATGTGATTTTTCTGATGAACCATGAAAAAGTTATGCCCTGGTCAAGATACAATTGACTTTTCTACTGTCCAAAAATAGTAACTTTTACATCTTGATGATTTTTGAGCCATTCTTGTGGAATCATGATCAAGGCTTGATCAAATGATGATTGTGAACTCAAAATAAGATGTTGACCAAAAATTCTAACTTTTAACTGTAAAATGACCATTTTGCCCCTGCAGTTGACTGTGGAGCAAATGAAGCTTTTGACTGTGCAAATTGACAATGTGAGTCTTGAAACTTGGCATGTAGATGCTTGAGAATGCATATAGGCCTATGAGACTTGATTGAGCCATTGAAAACCTCAAATTCCTTGAAAGAACCAAAACCCTAATTTCAGTTGGCTTAGGAGGTATTTGGATTGTGCAATCCTTGAGCAATCTTGAGCAATTTGAGAATTATTCTTGTCAAATATTGAGGAATATGGGAGGGAAATTTTTGGGGTACAACAGTTGCCCCTGTTCAATCTTCTTAAACCTTAGGATGTAGATTGGCTTGCGTGCCTTTCGTGATCCGAAGGTGGAAGATGATTGAACACTAAAGTGCCCAGAAATTTGCACTCGCATAGTGTAGTATCAGCAACGTGATGTCGGGAATGGGCTTACATATGCCATTTGGAGAGATGATGGATAGGAGGATGGGCTTATAGATGCCATCTGGAGATGTGACATAATCTTGTCGGGGATGGGCTTATAGATGCCATCTGGAAATGTAATGGATAGTTGTGGAGATGGGCTTAAAGATGCCATCCAAGAATGATTGTTGAATTGTTTGAGCTGGTCGAGTAGATAGTTGTCCTGTATAGTTTCAGGTATTACTCTACGATCAGTTTATATAGGTGGTTTTCCTGTCTGGTTTCAGGTGTTAACCTATAATCAGTCGTCCACAGATATTTCCTGGCTAGTTACAGGTGTTGATCTGGAATTTAAGAAGGGGTGGTCGAGATAGCTTTCCTGGTTGGATACAGGTATTAGTCTCTGACTTGAGAAAGAAAGATGATTTCCTGGCTTGCTACAGGTGTTGATTTTCAATCTCTTCAATGTAGATAACTTTCTTGTCTGGTTTCAGGTATAGATCTACAATCAATCGTCCACAGATACTTCCTGGCTAGATACAGGTATTAATCCGGAACTTAAGAAAGGTTGGTCGAGATAGCTTTCCTGGCTGGTTTCAGGTATAGATCTCTGACCTGAGAAATAAAGATGGCTTCCTGGCTTGCTACAGGTATTGATCTTCAATCTCTTCATGTAGATAACTTTCCTGGCTAGTTACAGGTATCGAATCTACAATCAGTCGTTCACAGATATTTCCTGGCTAGCTACAGGTGTTGATCTGGAACTTAAGAAAGGTTGGTCGAGATAGCTTTCCTGGCTGGTTTCAGGTATAGATCTCTGACCTGAGAAAGAAAGATGGCTTCCTGGCTTGCTACAGGTATTGATCTTCAATCTCTTCATGTAGATAACTTTCCTGGCTAGTTACAGGTATAGATCTACAATCAATCGTCCACAGATACTTCCTGGCTAGATACAGGTATTAATCCGGAACTTAAGAAAGGTTGGTCGAGATAGCTTTCCTGGCTGGTTTCAGGTATAGATCTCTGACCTGAGAAATAAAGATGGCTTCCTGGCTTGCTACAGGTATTGATCTTCAATCTCTTTATGTAGATAACTTTCTTGGCTAGTTACAGGTATAGATCTACAATCAATCATCCACAGATACTTCCTGGCTAGATACAGGTATTAATCTGGAACTTAAGAAAGGTTGGTCGAGATAGCTTTCCTGGCTGGTTTCAGGTATAGATCTCTGACCTGAGAAATAAAGATGGCTTCCTGGCTTGCTACAGGTATTGATCTTCAATATCTTCATGTAGATAACTTTCCAGGCTGGTTTCAGGTATAGATCTACAATCAATCGCTCACAGATACTTCCTGGCTAGATACAGGTATTAATCTGGAACTTAAAAAAAGGTTGGTCAAGATAGCTTTCCTGTCTGGTTTCAGGTATAGATCTCTGACCTGAGAAATAAAGATGACTTCCTGGCTTGCTACAAGTATTGATCTTCAATCTCTTCAATATAGATAACTTTCCTGTCTGGTTTCAGGTATAGATCTACAATCAATCGTCCACAGATACTTCCTGGCTAGATACAGGTATTGATCTGGAACTTAAGAAAAAGTTGGTCAAGATAGCTTTCCTGTCTGGTTTCAGGTATAGATCTCTGACCTGAGAAATAAAGATGACTTATTGGCTTGCTACAGGTATTGATCTTCAATATCTTCAATGTAGATAACTTTCCTGGCTAGTTACAGGTATAGATCTACAATCAATCGTCCACAGATACTTCCTGGCTAGATACAGGTATTAATCTGGAACTTAAAGTTGATAGTAATCATCTTTTGATTGACCTTTTCCTGAAAGGCAAAAATGTTAGTTGTATGCAATGTCGTGATGTATGAAATGCATGATGTTCTCAAAATAAATGAGATCGTGTCGTATGCACTTTATCATGTATGTAAAATAGGAGGTATGAAATGTGAAATGTTTATGAATGTATTTTCGTCTGGAAAATAAATCCTTGACAAATGCCGGGAAGTTTGTTAAGTCCTGGGCTGATGTTGAAGAGTAGAGTTCTCCGTTTCCGCAGGGGATAATGAACGAAGATGATTTCAAGAATAAACCGATAGGAGAGGATGACTCCGTTGGGGAATAAACCTCGTGAAGAGATTACTCTGCAGGGAATTACTCTGTGGAGAAGAGATGCTTCGCTGAGATTTTAATGATAACTCCGCTGGGGATACCGTTGATATGCTTTGTTGGGGATAAGCTTGATGAACTCCGCTGGGGGATAGGAAGAAATTTGCTGGGGAAGTCTTTCCGTTGCAATTTGCTGAGGCTAACCCAGTTAGACTCTGGTGGGGAATGACCTTTGAATAAGGCTGGGGAGATGCATTTGCACTCTGCAGGGGATAGGCTTCCAGAATCTACTGGGGAGGATGATTCAACTCTCCAGGGGAAACTTTTTGAGGAAATGGCTCCACTGGGGGTATCTTGTATTCCGCCGGGGAACAATCCTATATTTTTGTTGAGGAATACTAAGACTGTCGGGGATGCTTGCTGAGGAATATCTGTATACTCTGCTAGGGAATATTAAGATCTTCTGGGGACACCCAACTTCTTCAGGACTGATGGTAGATTAACTCTGCTCGGGGGAGAGTATTGATGATTGGCTGGGGATACTGTGCCTTTTTAGGGCTGATGGGAGACCAACTCTGCTTGGGGAGAGCTTCCATTACTGTCTTACTCTAGGGGATTGAAGGTATCTTGGTCATACTCTTCAACTGAATCTACCTTGTACCTGGTGGACAGAGTAGCTTGCACAGTTCGGACAATTCTTATTGCCCCAGTGTGATACGGTGGGAGAACTGACTTGAGGTTTGCGTTTGTATTCGCAAATGTTGCGGTTAGCAAGAGTCGCCACCGACTTTTTATTTTATCCTAAGGAAAGGTTAAAAAGCACAGCAAAAACCTTTTGAGATGTTTTCTTGGGTTCGGGGAGTAGATTATAGAAAGGGAAGGTATTAACACCCTTTCTATCCATGGTTATCCATGGGCTCTTAGTTACTTGCTTAGATCACTTGCCTTTTGTTTTCAATTGTTTTAAATGGTGCTTGAGTGTGTGGGTTTTGAAAATGTTTTGAAAAGAGGCCAATGTGGTGGCAACCTTTGCAATGATCCATGTGGGGATGTATACAAAGATGTATGTCTTTTGAAAAGGTTTTCATTTGTTTTTGAAAGTTGTTTGGAAAGTGTAGTGAAGTGTGGTTTGAAAAATAGGCAAGTGTTTTGCTTTGCAAGTTGGTTCAAGTAACTAAGAGGTTATCTACTCCTAAATTTCTCAAAAGATTATTGCTATACTTTAACCCTTTTAACAAGTTTGCACCACCATTGTATTTGGTGGACAACCTTGTGTTAGGATGTGAAAGGGACAGGCGCGGGTCATCGTTTAGACCATAATTGTAACGACGTTAAATGTCTTTGGGCAATTTCTCTAAGGGACTTGATCATTTGTTTTGTTTGTTTTGAAAAGTTTTATCGAGGGACTATGATCATTCAAACTGTTTGCTTTGCCCAAAGATGTTCAACATACAATATGGCCCATTTATTTGAAGGCAACAAGTGGAATACCCTAGGGGGTGCAAGTGTGATTTGTGTGTCCATTTTCATGCTTGTTTATCTTGTATTAGGTCAAACTATTTTTTATCGTTTTTTCGCATACAAACCCTAATTCTAGCATGTTATTATTTAGAAAGCAATAAAGTGCGAAATTAAAATTACTAAGCTATTACAAAACCAAATATGGGAAGGGGGGTACAAATGTTCAAATGGGGATATTGACAAGAATTTAAATCTAAATTATTACAACAATTGGGTATTTTGCAATGCATAATTAAATGTAAATTAAATAAATATGTGAAATGTAAAAAGAAAGTTTCTATGTGTATGAGAAAATATTATTTAGGTAAAAGAAAAAAAGAAAATAAAAATGTACTTATTTTTTAGTATTTTGAAACTTAGGGTAAAAAACCCTAATTTTTATATAAAAAAGTATTATTATCTAATTTAATTCTACTATTTATTTATTATTTATAAAAATAACCTAAAAATGAAGTATATTGTAAAAAAGGTATTTTTGTATCAAATGTTAATAAAATAAAATAAAAAAAATCAAGTATTTTTATATCTTTTTCTTAAATACATTAATAATCAAATATATATATATAACCCTAAATATGTATTTTTCTAAAATAAATATTTAAATATTTTAATAAAAATAAAAAGTAAAGTATATTTTTTTTGTGTAAAATATTTTCATAAAGTAAATAAAATAATAAAAATGTATCTACTCTATTTTCTATTTATTTCAATAATAGTATATATATATATATATATTTGTATATAACAAAAGAAATAAACAAATAAATATGCCATAAATACAAAAAGTGGTGGA
This sequence comes from Vicia faba, assembly GCA_948472305.1. Taxonomy (NCBI): domain Eukaryota; kingdom Viridiplantae; phylum Streptophyta; class Magnoliopsida; order Fabales; family Fabaceae; genus Vicia; species Vicia faba. The sequence continues at coordinate 63,122,036 of OX451738.1, read as the reverse complement.
AAAAATATTTTTAAAATTTTAATGGTATGAGAAAAAATAAACAAAGTCAATCCAAAAAGAAAAAGTCAAAAATGTCAAAAAATGAGCAAATGGGCTCAGGGGGGTGTAAACCAAAAAATGGGGTGTGAAAAGGAAACAAATCCAGGCCCAGCCCAGATCACTTCTTCTTCAACCTCTGTACAGCTTTCTTCACACAAAACACGCGTTTTCTAACTCTGGATTCCTGGACTTTCAAGCAAAACTCATAACATGAAAAGTGTAGAGCATTAAGAGACGGTTTCAACCATATAAAGAACATGACCTATCTCTCCAAGATGAGAGAGAATTTCTCTCCCCCTCTTTTCTGACCTAGTTTTTCTACCATTTTCAGAGCTCAAATTCTCTTCACTCAGACAAAAGAAATGAAAAGTAAAGCTATGTACATGTTCAGGACTATGAGTAGGACTTTGTTTCTTCACAAACTTAAGACTAAAGATGCCAAATAAGAGAGATACGAATTCAAACTTTTACCTGTGCAGTTGAACTTCTATGTGGAGAATGAGAGACTTTCAGTGCAATGTAATGATTGGAAAAGCTTCCTTGAAGTCCAGGGATGCTTTTTCAATGCTCACTTTGTCTTGAAACTTCTTGTATCAAGCTATAGAACTTCACCTGCAAGTCAAAGATGTGAAAATGGTGGAAGTGGTTAGAGCAACTACAGATCGTGCCTTAGCTTCTGGATAGCTTGCATATGTTGTAAGGAAGGTAGAGGAACAGGTTTGGACAGAAATGCTTGAAGGGATTGAGAGATTGCACTCAAACTGCAGGGGCACCCCTGTTTGTGCAGTTTGAGGAGGATTCTGAGATGGAGGGTGTTTGAAAGGGAAATGGCTCGTGCAAAAGCTTCAATGTGGTCTATGGAATGTGTTTGATATCTTTTGTGCTGTGTTCTTTTGCTGATATGAGAGATAGCATATGTTATGGACCTTTCTTCACACTTAAGCTATCAAAAGCAAATTGGTGTTCTAGGTCAGTATAGGACCCCCTAATGTGCTGCATCAACTCCTCTTGATCAGTGTGTTATGCCCATAATCTTGTGTTAAGCAGATCTTCTTTGTACTTGTTGGATTACAAACTTGACATAAAGCTAAACTTTTCAAAAATGGAAATTCCACTTTATCTAGTTTAGGATTAAACCATTATGCAATGTTAGAACACAAAGAACATGACCTTAACACATTGAATATGCATTAAATTATTGAGTATGGATTGGTTCAAGGACCTGTAATTAAGCATAAAGCAAACTGAATTCAAATTTGCAAATTTGTGAACATGTCTTGATGAAGAACAAAAGTGAATTTTTGCCAACTTGTGAAATTCGAATCTCTCAAGTTATGAGGTTGTTTGATGAGTTCTTGGACATTTTGGAAAGCTTGGAATGTGTACTACAATCCATCTTTGAAATGCAATTTGAAATTCCAAGTGGAAGGGTATGAAAAGTGGCCTTGAAGTAGGGTAGAAAACCTTGTCAAAATAGGTCAAATTTCACTAAGTTAAAAGATGGTTTAGTGCCCTTATTCAAAAAATCATAACTTGAGATACAAGCTTCAAATGAGAAAACTTTGTGAATCAAAGTTGTAGATTTTGCAACAAGCTACAACTTTCATGTTTTGACTTTTGTTTGAATCCAAATGGATCATGGTGAAAAGATGGGGCAAAGTTGGGAAAAAATTAGGGTTTTCCATAACTTAGAAAAATTCTAAGTTATGAAAAATTCCATTTTCAAACCCTAATTTGCATTTTGTGATTTCTTGGTGAACAAGTTTCATGATTTGGCATGTTTTGATGAAAAATGAATCTTGACTCTTGATTTTGACCAAAAAGTCAAAGTTTGACTTTTCAGTATACAGTCAAAATTGATCAATTGACTGGGAAATTCAACTGTCAATCTTGTGTACTTGGGATCTTTTGAGCTTGATGAACATGTCAAGATAATTCCATGGGGTCCTTGAGTCCATATGTGAGCTTGGTTTGCCATTGGCTAGGTCAAACAGTCAAAAATTGCCTTTGTGCAGTCAAAACCCTAAAAATGACCATTTTGCCCTTTTGGTGATCTGATCAAATTTCTTGGGGAATTGTGATTCAAACTTGATCAAATGGTCCATGTGAGTTCATAATGTTGATGTGGATCAAATTTCATGAGGTTTGACTGTCAATTGGCCACAGTTGACTTCTTCCCCAATACAGCTGATTTCTAGGTCAACTGTCCAATTGACTGGAAAAAACTTGGAATCAAGACTTGAAACCTGGTATGGGTAAACTTGGGAGTCCAATATGAAGCATGAAAGTCATCTTAGGCATTTTAGGTCAAAACATCTTTAGGCAAACACAAACCCTAATTTGAGTCCACAGTGCAAGGAGGAGTCTTGAGCAGAGGAAACCCTAATTGGATCTTGATCTTCAAAGGTCTTGTGATGAGAAAATGTTGAGGAAATGGGAGGGCAAATTTTGGGGTGCAACAGTTGCCCCTGTTCAATCTTCTTGGACCTGAAGAGTTAGATTGGCAAGTTTGCCTTTCGCGACTCGAGGGTAAAAGGAGATTGGACACTAGAGTGCCCGGAAATTTGCACTCGCATGCTGGAGTCTCAACAATGTGGTGTCGGGAATGGGCTTATAGATGCCATTTGGAGAGATGGTGGATAAGGAGATGGGCTTTGTAGATGCCATCTGGAAAAGTGACAGAACTTTGTCGGGAATGGGCTTATAGATGCCATTCGGAAGTGTTGATCGTATAAGAGGTTCCTTAGCGAGAACTTGTGTGTTTTAAGAAAGACAGATGTTTTCCTGGCTTGTTACAGGTGTTTGATCTTCAGTCTCCTTATGCAGATATGCCCTGGCTGGATACAGGTATTGAATCTACAATCGGTTGCTCACAGATGTGCCCCGGCTGGATACAGGAGTCGAATCTGGAAATAGTCGTCAATAGATATGCCCTGGCTGGATACAGGAGTCGAATCTTTGAATTCTGCAGATGTGCCCTGGCTAGATACAGGAATCGAGTCTGGAAATGTGGTTAACAGATATGCCCTGGCTGGATACAGGAATCGAATCCGGAAATGTTGTAGCTGATAGATGTGCCCTGGCTGGATACAGGAGTCGAATCTTCGAACTCTTCAGACGTGCCCTGGCTAGATACAGGAGTCGAGTCTGGAAACTGATCACTCTCAGATGTGCCCTGGCTAGATACAGGTATCGAATCTGGAATTGTGACAGTTGAAAGTAGTCGTTTTTGAGATTGTCTTTTTCCTGAAAAGGCAAAGACGTAAGCTGTATGCAATGTCATGATGTATGATATGCATGATGTCATGATGTTCGACATTTTGATGTTGCATGTGTTTCATCATGTAGGTAAGCAAGATGTATGAAAATGTGAAATGTTTATGAGTGTAATTTCATCTTAGGAAAATAAATCCTTGACGAATGACCGGGAAGCTGTTCTGCGGAAGAGATGCTTGACCGAAGCTCTGATGAGAGGCCTGCTGAGGACTTTAACAATGGATTCCGCTGAGGATAATGATGATAAACTCCGCTGGGGAACCCCAAAGATAAACTCTGCTTGGGAAAACCAAAGATAGACTTTGCTGGGGATTGAAGGAACTTTTGCCGGGAACGGTCTTCCGTGGCTTTTAGCTGAGGATAACCCAGTTATAAGTCCTTGTGAGGAAATAACTCTAAATAAAACTTGGGCGTGACGTTCGTACTTCGCCGGGGATAAGCTCGCAGAATCTACTGGGGATGAGCTTTTAAGACCTGCCGGGGGATGTTGTGCCTTTTTCAGGATCGACGGGGAATCGACTCCTGCTTGGGGAAAGTGCTGCTGAATTTTGCTTTACTCTGCGGGGGGTTAAGATGGTTTGGCCACATTCTTCAGTTGAACCTGCCTTGGTGCTTTGGTGGACAAAACAACTAGACCGCATTAGACAACTCCACATTGCCCCTGTCTTTGATGTCACTTGTAATTAATCTTTTTTTTTTCATATGCAAACATTCATGAATCAGCAATTTAATGTCAAATGCATATATCAAAAATGAACATTGGACGTTCTTCAAAACAAAACAAAAAAAGAAAAACAACGGCAATTTGTATGGACAAGTGAATTTTCATTGATTTAAACTTTGCCTGTGAACAGGCGTTTTTTGTACAAGAGGCTGACATCCTAGTAAGAGGACGCCGCCAAAAAAGTATAGAATTTACAATTTGAAAAAGGAAACAAAACAGCTATGTGAACAATCCCACTGGGTTCCAACTCTGCTATCGCCTTTATGTCTTCGAACGCCTCATTCGCTTTGCTGCCTGGTCGAAGATGAAGCTGATTGGTCGATGCCGTAATCTGAGCCAGATAGTTGATGCCGAATTCCGGATGCGAAGTGATCCAATGAGACATAGTGTTACGCTTTTATCCCTAACTTTTGCCTGGACCGCCCTTTCGGGTTTTCAGTCCACCGGGATACCCTTTTTTGCCCAAGCCGCCCTTTCAGGTTTTCGACTTGCCGGGTGTACAGATTTTTATTCGTTTCATCCCTTATTTTTGCCCGAACCCTTTTGGTTCGCCGGGAAGCCCTTATTTTTGCCTAGGTATGTCAACCTAGCGGGTCTTTTATTTATGCGTAGTATTTTTTCACTATGTCCGCATTGGCGGGGTGAGGAAGGTCGTCACCGTCCATGGTGGTTAGGATCATGGCTCCTCCAGAGAACACACGCTTAACCACAAATGGCCCTTCGTACGTAGGGGTCCATTTGCCCCGGGGATCACTTTGAGGAAGGATGATGCGTTTGATTACCAGGTCCCCAACTTGATACTCTTGCGGTCTGACTTTCTTGTTAAATGCCCTGATCATCCGTTTTTGATACATTTGACCATGACAGATAGCAGTGAGCCTTTTTTCGTCAATTAGATTTAGTTGATCAAGTCGAGTTTGGATCCAATCATCTTCATTCAAGTCTGCATCCTTCATTATCCGAAGAGAGGGTATCTGGATTTCAATTGGCAAGACTGCCTCCATGCCGTAGACCAAGGAGAAAGGAGTTGCCCCGGTTGACGTCCTTGCTGAGGTGCGGTACCCATGAAGAGCGAACGGTAACGTCTCGTGCCAATCTTTATAGGTCACTGTCATCTTCTGCACAATTTTCTTGATATTTTTATTGGCTGCCTCTACAGCCCCATTCATCTTCGGCCGATAGGGGGAAGAATTGTGGTGCTGTATCTTGAATTGTTCACAGAGTTCAGTGATCATTTTGTTATTGAGATTGGTACCATTGTCCGTAATGATTCTTTCCGGGACACCGTACCGACATATCAGATTATGCCGGATGAAACGCGCCACGACGCTCTTGGTTACCGTGGCATATGAAGCTGCCTCAACCCATTTCGTGAAGTAATCGATTGCCACCAAGATGAAACGATGCCCATTGGATGCCGTTGGTCGGATCTCACCGATCATATCGATGCCCCACATTGCGAAAGGCCAAGGTGCCGTCAGGACATTCAAAGGAACCGGAGGGATATGCACTTTGTCAGCATAGATCTGGCACTTATGACAAGTCCGGGAGTGTTGGTAACAATCGGCTTCCATCGTGGACCAGAAATATCCTGCCCGAAGGATTTTCTTAGCCATGGTGTGTCCACTGGAATGGGTCCCAAATGTACCTTCGTGCAGCTCCATCATAATTTTCTCTGCTTCAGCCTTATCCACACAACGTAACAGAGTTGAATCATGATTCCGTTTGTAGAGAATGCCGTTGCTGAGGAAGAATTTTGCAGCAAACCTCCTCATGAATTTCTTATCATTGACAGACGCACCTTCAGGGTATTCCTGGGCTTCCAAGTACCTCTTCACCTCGTGATACCAGGGTTTTTCAGTTACCTTCTCAGTCTCGAGCTCACAGCAGTATGCTGGTTCATCCAACTTCCAGATCGTGATTTGGGGAGCCTCATTGTCCCATTTAACTTTGAACATTGAAGACATCGTGGCTAGTGCGTCCGCTAGCTGATTCTCCTCTCTGGGGAAATGCTCAAAAGTTATCTCTTCAAAGTGGGGGAGCAGGGTCGATACATACTCCTTGTAAGGAATGAGATTCGGGTGTTTCGTATCCCACTCGCCTTTGATCTGATTGATCACGAGAGCGGAATCTCCGAAGACACTTAGAAACTTGATCCTTAGGTCGATTGCAGCTTGTAAACCCATGATACATGCCTCATATTCTGCCATGTTGTTGGTGCAGCTGAAACATAATCGGGCGGTGAGTGGAGTATGAGTCCCCTTGGGAGATATGATTACAGCGCCGACGCCGTTACCCAAAGCATTGGAGGCTCCATCAAAATGCATAGACCATCGGGATCCTTCCTCAGGTCCTTCATCCGGTCCAGGTACTTCACAGTCAGTTACCACCATGATGTCTTCGTCCGGAAAATCAAAGTTCAATGATTGATAATCGTCCACAGGTTGGTGTGCCAAATGATCAGCCAGTACACTCCCCTTAATTGCTTTCTGAGTTGTATACTGGATGTCATATTCTGCTAAGATCATTTGCCATCTCGCTATCCTCCCAGACAGAGCGGGCTTTTCAAATATGTACTTGATGGGATCCATCTTTGAAATCAATAAAGTAGTGTGAGTCAGCATATACTGTCTCAGCCGGCGAGCAGCCCATACAAGAGCGCAGCAAGTTTTCTCAAGCAGTGAGTAACGAGACTCACAGTCGGTAAACTTTTTGCTCAAGTAATAAATAGCGTGCTCTTTTCGGCCAGACTCGTCATGCTGCCCCAGCACACACCCCATTGAATTATCAAGCACTGTCAAGTATAGTATCAGAGGTCTTCCTTCCACTGGTGGCATAAGAATGGGTGGCTCTTGGAGGTATTCCTTTATTCTTTCAAAGGCGGCCTGACATTCATCATTCCAGCGTACCACTTGATCTTTCTTCAGTAATTTGAAGATTGGCTCACAAGTAGCAGTCAGATGTGAGATGAATCGGGCAATGTAATTCAGTCGTCCTAGGAAACCTCTGACTTCTTTCTCTGTTTTTGGGGTCGGCATCTCTTGAATAGCTTTAACCTTGGCAGGGTCCACCTGGATACCTTTATCACTTACAATGAAACCTAGCAATTTTCCGGACCTCACCCCGAAGGTGCATTTGTTGGGATTCAATCTCAGCTTGTACAACTTGAGTCGGTCAAACAACTTCCTCAGATGATCAAGGTGTTCCTCCTCAGTTTGAGACCTTGCAATCATGTCGTCAACGTATACTTCAATCTCATGATGGATCATATCATGAAATAAAGCAACCATGGCACGCTGATAGGTTGCCCCAGCATTTTTCAATCCGAATGGCATGACCTTATAACAGAAGGTCCCCCACTGAGTTACAAATGTAGTCTTCTCCATATCTTCAGGAGCCATCTTGATCTGATTATACCCTGAGAAGCCATCCATGAAGGAGAACACCTTGTGTTGAGCTGTATTATCAACAAGGACATCGATGTGAGGTAGGGGGAAATCATCCTTGGGGCTGGCCCTGTTCAGATCCCTGTAGTCAACACACATTCTGACCTTACCGTCCTTCTTCGGCACTGGCACAACATTGGCAACCCACTGAGGGTAAGAAGTTACTGCAAGGAAACCCGCATCAAACTGTTTCATCACCTCAGCTTTAATCTTCTCAGACATCTCTGGACGCATTCGTCGAACTTTTTGCTTTACTGGAGGGCAATCTTCCTTGGTTGGCAAATGGTGAACTACAATGTCGGCATCCAAACCAGGCATATCTTCATAAGACCAGGCAAAGATCTCCATGTAGTCTTGTAGCATCTGGATCAATCGTTGCTTCACGCTGAGCTCTAGATTGGCACCAATTTTGACCTCTTTCCTATCCGTCTCAGTACCCAAGTTAATTGTCTCCACAGGCTCTTCATGTGGTTGAATAGCCCTCTCTTCCTGTAGTAGCAGTCTTGCGAGTTCACCAGGCACTTCGCAATCATCTTCACCTTCGTCTTCGGCTAAGTTGATCGGATTTTCGAAGTCATAACTGGCGGTAGCAGAGCTGTTGCCAGTGAGATCCAGAGTGGATTGAAACCTGTATAAGTGAGTGTGTGTAAATATAGCTGTTTTGCAATATATATAACACAGAAAGAAAAGGAGCACAAGATTTGAAATGCAACAAACGTCCAATGTTTTGATTGATGATATATGAAAATGTCATACAAAAAGCCCTCACAAATGGAGCTACGATGCCCCGGGCAGGACACCGAGCCAACAGAGTTTTAACATATTGTTTGTTACAAATTTGGAAATCAAAAGAAATCAATTACTGCGTGACAAATGTGATAGGGGTAAAATCCTTTGCTGTCCAGTTGTTTGGTCCGTCGCTGGCAGTCGGGTAGATCCAATTATCAAACTCAGCTTCCTCCACATCCTCCCCAATAGCATTCACCCTTGAGCTGGAAATAAACACCGGAGCCTTTCCAATCTTCTCTTTGCGCACTGCCTTCTGAGCCTCTGCAGTAAAGCCTAGCCCAAACTTGTCGTTCTTCTGAGTGAAGTCAGGAAGCTGACCCCAGTGTGCACCATTGCCTTTCTGAACCACAGCCCGGGCATCCCTTAGGGAAACCATCTTCAAGGAATCATTCTCTTCGGCCATTGTCTCCGCAGCTGCTGAAATTGGATGTACCTCCTCGAAATGTTGGAAGGGAGTTTCAATAAATTCTCCGTCCATCTCGATGTACCTGAAGGAATTCAAATGGCTCACCATATACTCCTCTTCTCCTTGCACAGTGACAATTTTCCCCCTGACGGGATACTTCAGCTTTTGGTGTAAGGTGGAGGTCATTGCCCCAGCTTTGTGGATCCAAGGTCTACCCAACAGACAGGAGTACGATGGACGTATATCCATCACGTAAAAGGTAGAGTCAAACACTTGAGAGCCCACACGAATAGGGATGTTAACCTCTCCATGAACCATCCTCTTGGAGCCGTCAAAGGCTCTGACGATGATATTGCTGGGTTTCAACTCCAGGCCTTCATAATCCAGACGATCCAAAGCCTTTTTCGGAAGAACATTCAAAGAAGAACCACTGTCCACCAATACATGTGCCAGAGTAGTGCCCCTGCATTCAATAGAGACATGCAGGGCATCATTGTGGTTTCTCCCTTTTGCGGTTAGGTCAGCATCTGAAAAGCCCAAGCCGTTGTCCGCCGTCAAATTTGCTATGCAGTCAGTGAACTGAACTGCAGACGTCTCCTGCGGCACATGGGCCGTCTTGAGAAATGAGATCAAGGCTTTTGCATGGGCCTCGGAACATAGTAATAAGGAAAGCAGGGAGATCTTGGAGGGTGTATGCCCTAACTGTTCGACAACATTAAAATCACTTTTCTTTATTATTTTCAGAATCTCCTCCATTTCTTGTCGGGAGGCCTCAGCATTCACGGGTATTGGTGCCTCCATCCGGGCAGGCTCTTCTTCAATCCCTTTGCCCCGAGCATTTGATGACTCGGCAGCAGGGGACACAATTTGATCAGCAACAGGACTTGGTAAACTTGCAGGTTTTATGAGGAGGGGTTTTCGAATAGCGGGTGGCGCAATGTCGGGCGAGAAGAGCCTGCCACTGCGGGTGACTTTAGCTGGACCGGTGATATCGCAGATACTGGCACTAGCATCAAATTCTTGCTTGATTCCATTTACATATACGTCTGCCCCATAATGCCAGGGGACAGCCTTATCAGACACGTAGGAGAGGGGTCCTGGAACAGTAATGATCACAGGCGCAACTGTCAAGATTTGAATAGGCTTCTTTGGGGGAGCCTTGGTTGGATTTTTGAAGATGGTAATCACGGACACTTCTTTCGTCGGAACCAAATGAACAGCAGTCTTTTTGAATAGAATCTCCTTGCTATCCATTAGGCCTTGGATGCCTAACCTTAGCAAAGGACAATCAGATAGGGAAATAGCACAGAATGGGCAACCTTCGCCGCAACCCGGAAATAAACCGGCCCGCAGTAGGTTCTTCTTAACAGTCTTCAAAGGGGTAACAACTTCATCTATCGAAACAGCATACACTTCTTCCTCAATGGCATTCACCCTATGCTGGGGCATAGGAGCCGTTACAACATTCGGTCTTTCCGGCGCTTCAAACTGAATTTCTTTTGCGTCAATTAGATCCTGCACTTTGTTTCTCAAGGCCCAACAATCATCAGTATTGTGCCCGGGACTATCAGAATGATAAGCACACCGGGCATTTGGGTTGTATTTAGGGGACGCAGTGTTGACGACCTTAGGAGCTTCTTTGAGGGTCACCAGGTTGGTGGATAACAGTTGGGGTAAAATTTGAGATAATGTCATACTCAATCGGGTATACTGCCTCTTGGGCCTTTCACTTCTTTGCTGATTGTACTGCTGAGGAGCAGCAACAGGTTTAGAGATGACCAAAGCATTAACGGCTTGGCGACTTTCGGGCTTGACTTGTCTTCTAGGGCCATAGACGGCGCTTGCTTCCTTCTTAAATGGCCTCTTCTCAGCACTTGTAGAGGCGGCTTTCTGTATCTTGCCTGACCTGATACCGGCTTCAATTCTTTCTCCTGTTAATATCAGATCCGTGAACCCAGCGGAGGAGTTTCCAACCAAATGATTGAAAAACGGACCAGACAACGTTCCCAGAAACATATCAACCAGCTCTCGATCAGTTAATGGAGGCTGCACCCTGCCAGCCAAATCTCTCCATTTTTGAGCGTACTCTTTGAATCCTTCACCCGTCCCTAAAGACATACCCTGAAGTTGGGTACGCGTAGGAGCGAGATCAGAATTATATTGGTATTGTCTGTAGAAAGCAGTCGCCAAATCCTCCCAGTGCCGGATGCTGGCTCCGTCTAATTGGTAGAACCATTCAAGCTGAGACCCCGAGAGGCTGTCCTGGAAGAAGTGAATCCAGAGGTTCTTATCTGCCGTGTAAGGTTGGATTTTCCTTACATACGACCTCAGATGCAGCTTTGGGCAGGAGACCCCATCATACTTGGCGAAGGCAGGCGCCTTAAACTTGTGTGGAATTACTACTCCGGAAGATAATCCCAAATCCCCGAAATCCAGTCCCGGCACGTTCTGAATTTCCATAGCGCTCAAGCGGTCCTCCAATTGTTTGTATCTGTCAGCAGCAGGTGGGTATTGTTCCTCGTTATAGTCCGTCTCGTTGTCGGAGACTGCGGGACTAGGTGCTTCTCCCCCTTGGGGACTGTTTTTCTCAGCAGAAGAAGTGGTTGGATCAGCTTCATTATGGAGTGTATTCCCAAATCTGCGTCCGGTGTTGAACATCGCCGTTCTCTTTTTCTTCTTCTTCTTCAGGAGCAGAGTCTTCAACTCTTGCTGTCCCTGGGCTAGGCTTAGGACCATCTCTTGAAACTGTGCACTTTGGGCCTGAAGGGCCTTGATTGCTTGCTCATTGGATGACTCCGAATTCATGATGACTGTGCAAACAAACAGCGAAGAAGATTAAGCAACCTGTGAAATAGGGTACCTGCTATGCATATGGTGTAATGGAATGCGTATGTTTTATGTTTTCAAAGACAAATAAGATTCAACTTTGTAGACAAAAAGGGAAACGCACTTCATTAGATTAAAATTTTTTAATTGTTCAACAATTTGCCCTTAGGCATTACAGGAATGAAAAATATGGAAAAGGAAATAAAACTACAAAAGGAAATAATCAAAGCTCATCAATGCTCCCATGGCCTCCTCCTCTCAGTGCTGATGTAGTTGTTCAGGACACGTTCTTCCTCCAATTGCTTAGTCAGCCTTTGGACCTTCCTTTCCTGCTCGTTGAACTTCTCCCGATAGAAATCCCGTTCTTCCTTTAGCTGTGCCCAAGATCTCTTCATGGTGTCAAAATCAGTAGGTATCTGAGGAGGGAGGACAGTTGGAGGAACCCCATCTTCATCGGGAGTCTCAAGGATGATTGGTCTGACAGCTTCGTATGGCATACCTAACCTCTGAGCACGGATGCGGACCCATTTGCAATAGGGCTCCAATGGTAAAGAAGTTTTTGGTCCTAGCTCATGTGGGTCAGCTTTGTGGATTCTGTCCCAAGCTCTAATGAATCCCTGGCGTAGTTTGTCACTGCCTGCCTGAAACTCAAAATGGAAGTGAGGAACCAGCATTTCATGGGGCCCATCTCCTCTGGCTCTTCCGAACTGACGGAGAGCTAAACATGGATTGTAAGAGATTCCTCCTTGGATACCAATCAACGGGACATTAGGGTATTCTCCGCAACGGTCGATAACAGCTACCTCATCCAAGCCTCTGAGAGTCCAAGTGATATCCTTATCTGTGAGAGACATTAACCTCCGAGCCCAACCTTTTCCTTCTTCATTCTTCAGCACGGACTTAGGAAGGTGCGAAATAAACCACCTTACCAGCAAAGGAGCACAACACCACGGAGTTCCCCGTTTTCGAGCAGTACGAGCATGGAGTTGTTGTAGAATGTCACCCAAGAGAGTGGGTACCGGATTTCGAGACATGAAGATTCTTATGACATGGATACTGATGAAGGTGTCAGGGTTGGGAAACAATACCAGACCATAGATCAAAAGAGCCAGAACATCTTCATATGCTTTGAAGTCCAAGTCATTCCAGAAATCATTAGCCTTGCCAACCAGAAATTTGACCAAAAAGCCCTTGATCCCATTTCTAGTTTCCCAGTTGGACAATACCTCTTCTTTGGTCAGGGGGAGAATTGCAGCAATCTCTTCAGGCCTAGGAATCTTTTCCCAACCAGTGAATGGAGTTTGTTCCAAGACAGGGATCCCAAGCAAATAAGAGAACTCTTCCAGGGTAGGAACCAGCTGGAAGTCTTGAAAGGTGAAACAATGATGCAGGGGGTCATAAAACTGGGTCAGGACACTTATCAGTTGTTGGTCCCATTTTGCAGTGATCAAGCCAAGGAGGGAACCATGTCTGTTGATGAAGGAGGTAGTGTTTGGAATTCTTTCAACCAGATCTTTGAGTAAAACTGGTGGTTGAACAAAGTTGAGCCGGACAGTATTTCTACGCACGGGCATCATGATGTCCTACAAAACAGAGCAAAGATGAAACCTTTTTGTCTTTGAAATGGGTTAGCTTTTTATGCATGCAATGGTATGATGGCATGATGCTATGATGAAGCACATCACAAGTATTCACATAGGCAGATAAAGCACACAAGTCACACAAGACACCCTTAGGTTTCAGGCCAGCATGAGTTTCAGGTATTACCCTCTTTTGGTTTTGTTGGTTAAAACCTGTCCTATCAAAAATAACCGGGTTCTAGAGGATCTCAAATCATTGGCTACCCTCAATCGGTCATAACTCCAGCATCGCAATCTTTTCTCGCGGCCAGAACCATCTCGAGAGTTTAGCCTCCATGAGTGTAGCATACTGCTACTGTCCTAATAGCCAAGTTGGTCAATTTAGGGTTCTAAGGTTGGTTGGTGTTTAATGACTCCTTAGAAGACCTATATTCTCCCCGTTACAACACAAGGGATATAGGTACAGACTAAGATGCCACACCAACGTAGCCACTGCTTCACCCATGTCGGTCTACGCCGGACAGGTCCCTCACAGATTATGCTACCTAAAAAGGGTTTTTCCCAGATCCGGGTTAGGATCTATAAAACTCCGATACAAAGCCCACAAATGTAAAAGCAAACAAGACAATCAATTGAAAACAAAGATGATCTAATCCCTAAGGTTACTCCACTTTAAAAGATCTCCCCAGCAGAGTCGCCAGTTCTGTGATACAATCAGTCGTTCACAGATATTTCTTGGCTAGCTACAGGTGTTGATCTGGAACTTAAGAAAGGTTGGTCGAGATAGCTTTCCTGGCTGGTTTCAGGTATAGATCTCTGACCTGAGAAAGAAAGATGGCTTCCTGGCTTGCTACAGGTATTGATCTTCAATCTCTTCATGTAGATAACTTTCCTGGCTAGTTACAGGTATAGATCTACAATCAATCGTCCACAGATACTTCCTGGCTAGATACAGGTATTAATCCGGAACTTAAGAAAGGTTGGTCGAGATAGCTTTCCTGGCTGGTTTCAGGTATAGATCTCTGACCTGAGAAATAAAGATGGCTTCCTGGCTTGCTACAGGTATTGATCTTCAATCTCTTTATGTAGATAACTTTCTTGGCTAGTTACAGGTATAGATCTACAATCAATCATCCACAGATACTTCCTGGCTAGATACAGGTATTAATCTGGAACTTAAGAAAGGTTGGTCGAGATAGCTTTCCTGGCTGGTTTCAGGTATAGATCTCTGACCTGAGAAATAAAGATGGCTTCCTGGCTTGCTACAGGTATTGATCTTCAATATCTTCATGTAGATAACTTTCCAGGCTGGTTTCAGGTATAGATCTACAATCAATCGCTCACAGATACTTCCTGGCTAGATACAGGTATTAATCTGGAACTTAAAAAAAGGTTGGTCAAGATAGCTTTCCTGTCTGGTTTCAGGTATAGATCTCTGACCTGAGAAATAAAGATGACTTCCTGGCTTGCTACAAGTATTGATCTTCAATCTCTTCAATATAGATAACTTTCCTGTCTGGTTTCAGGTATAGATCTACAATCAATCGTCCACAGATACTTCCTGGCTAGATACAGGTATTGATCTGGAACTTAAGAAAAAGTTGGTCAAGATAGCTTTCCTGTCTGGTTTCAGGTATAGATCTCTGACCTGAGAAATAAAGATGACTTATTGGCTTGCTACAGGTATTGATCTTCAATATCTTCAATGTAGATAACTTTCCTGGCTAGTTACAGGTATAGATCTACAATCAATCGTCCACAGATACTTCCTGGCTAGATACAGGTATTAATCTGGAACTTAAAGTTGATAGTAATCATCTTTTGATTGACCTTTTCCTGAAAGGCAAAAATGTTAGTTGTATGCAATGTCGTGATGTATGAAATGCATGATGTTCTCAAAATAAATGAGATCGTGTCGTATGCACTTTATCATGTATGTAAAATAGGAGGTATGAAATGTGAAATGTTTATGAATGTATTTTCGTCTGGAAAATAAATCCTTGACAAATGCCGGGAAGTTTGTTAAGTCCTGGGCTGATGTTGAAGAGTAGAGTTCTCCGTTTCCGCAGGGGATAATGAACGAAGATGATTTCAAGAATAAACCGATAGGAGAGGATGACTCCGTTGGGGAATAAACCTCGTGAAGAGATTACTCTGCAGGGAATTACTCTGTGGAGAAGAGATGCTTCGCTGAGATTTTAATGATAACTCCGCTGGGGATACCGTTGATATGCTTTGTTGGGGATAAGCTTGATGAACTCCGCTGGGGGATAGGAAGAAATTTGCTGGGGAAGTCTTTCCGTTGCAATTTGCTGAGGCTAACCCAGTTAGACTCTGGTGGGGAATGACCTTTGAATAAGGCTGGGGAGATGCATTTGCACTCTGCAGGGGATAGGCTTCCAGAATCTACTGGGGAGGATGATTCAACTCTCCAGGGGAAACTTTTTGAGGAAATGGCTCCACTGGGGGTATCTTGTATTCCGCCGGGGAACAATCCTATATTTTTGTTGAGGAATACTAAGACTGTCGGGGATGCTTGCTGAGGAATATCTGTATACTCTGCTAGGGAATATTAAGATCTTCTGGGGACACCCAACTTCTTCAGGACTGATGGTAGATTAACTCTGCTCGGGGGAGAGTATTGATGATTGGCTGGGGATACTGTGCCTTTTTAGGGCTGATGGGAGACCAACTCTGCTTGGGGAGAGCTTCCATTACTGTCTTACTCTAGGGGATTGAAGGTATCTTGGTCATACTCTTCAACTGAATCTACCTTGTACCTGGTGGACAGAGTAGCTTGCACAGTTCGGACAATTCTTATTGCCCCAGTGTGATACGGTGGGAGAACTGACTTGAGGTTTGCGTTTGTATTCGCAAATGTTGCGGTTAGCAAGAGTCGCCACCGACTTTTTATTTTATCCTAAGGAAAGGTTAAAAAGCACAGCAAAAACCTTTTGAGATGTTTTCTTGGGTTCGGGGAGTAGATTATAGAAAGGGAAGGTATTAGCACCCTTTCTATCCATGGTTATCCATGGGCTCTTAGTTACTTGCTTAGATCACTTGCCTTTTGTTTTCAATTGTTTTAAATGGTGCTTGAGTGTGTGGGTTTTGAAAATGTTTTGAAAAGAGGCCAATGTGGTGGCAACCTTTGCAATGATCCATGTGGGGATGTATACAAAGATGTATGTCTTTTGAAAAGGTTTTCATTTGTTTTTGAAAGTTGTTTGGAAAGTGTAGTGAAGTGTGGTTTGAAAAATAGGCAAGTGTTTTGCTTTGCAAGTTGGTTCAAGTAACTAAGAGGTTATCTACTCCTAAATTTCTCAAAAGATTATTGCTATACTTTAACCCTTTTAACAAGTTTGCACCACCATTGTATTTGGTGGACAACCTTGTGTTAGGATGTGAAAGGGACAGGCGCGGGTCATCGTTTAGACCATAATTGTAACGACGTTAAATGTCTTTGGGCAATTTCTCTAAGGGACTTGATCATTTGTTTTGTTTGTTTTGAAAAGTTTTATCGAGGGACTATGATCATTCAAACTGTTTGCTTTGCCCAAAGATGTTCAACATACAATATGGCCCATTTATTTGAAGGCAACAAGTGGAATACCCTAGGGGGTGCAAGTGTGATTTGTGTGTCCATTTTCATGCTTGTTTATCTTGTATTAGGTCAAACTATTTTTTATCGTTTTTTCGCATACAAACCCTAATTCTAGCATGTTATTATTTAGAAAGCAATAAAGTGCGAAATTAAAATTACTAAGCTATTACAAAACCAAATATGGGAAGGGGGGTACAAATGTTCAAATGGGGATATTGACAAGAATTTAAATCTAAATTATTACAACAATTGGGTATTTTGCAATGCATAATTAAATGTAAATTAAATAAATATGTGAAATGTAAAAAGAAAGTTTCTATGTGTATGAGAAAATATTATTTAGGTAAAAGAAAAAAAGAAAATAAAAATGTACTTATTTTTTAGTATTTTGAAACTTAGGGTAAAAAACCCTAATTTTTATATAAAAAAGTATTATTATCTAATTTAATTCTACTATTTATTTATTATTTATAAAAATAACCTAAAAATGAAGTATATTGTAAAAAAGGTATTTTTGTATCAAATGTTAATAAAATAAAATAAATAAAATCAAGTATTTTTATATCTTTTTCTTAAATACATTAATAATCAAATATATATATATAACCCTAAATATGTATTTTTCTAAAATAAATATTTAAATATTTTAATAAAAATAAAAAGTAAAGTATATTTTTTTTGTGTAAAATATTTTCATAAAGTAAATAAAATAATAAAAATGTATCTACTCTATTTTCTATTTATTTCAATAATAGTATATATATATATATTTGTATATAACAAAAGAAATAAACAAATAAATATGCCATAAATACAAAAAGTGGTGGAAAAAATATTTTTAAAATTTTAATGGTATGAGAAAAAATAAACAAAGTCAATCCAAAAAGAAAAAGTCAAAAATGTCAAAAAATGAGCAAATGGGCTCAGGGGGGTGTAAACCAAAAAATGGGGTGTGAAAAGGAAACAAATCCAGGCCCAGCCCAGATCACTTCTTCTTCAACCTCTGTACAGCTTTCTTCACACAAAACACGCGTTTTCTAACTCTGGATTCCTGGACTTTCAAGCAAAACTCATAACATGAAAAGTGTAGAGCATTAAGAGACGGTTTCAACCATATAAAGAACATGACCTATCTCTCCAAGATGAGAGAGAATTTCTCTCCCCCTCTTTTCTGACCTAGTTTTTCTACCATTTTCAGAGCTCAAATTCTCTTCACTCAGACAAAAGAAATGAAAAGTAAAGCTATGTACATGTTCAGGACTATGAGTAGGACTTTGTTTCTTCACAAACTTAAGACTAAAGATGCCAAATAAGAGAGATACGAATTCAAACTTTTACCTGTGCAGTTGAACTTCTATGTGGAGAATGAGAGACTTTCAGTGCAATGTAATGATTGGAAAAGCTTCCTTGAAGTCCAGGGATGCTTTTTCAATGCTCACTTTGTCTTGAAACTTCTTGTATCAAGCTATAGAACTTCACCTGCAAGTCAAAGATGTGAAAATGGTGGAAGTGGTTAGAGCAACTACAGATCGTGCCTTAGCTTCTGGATAGCTTGCATATGTTGTAAGGAAGGTAGAGGAACAGGTTTGGACAGAAATGCTTGAAGGGATTGAGAGATTGCACTCAAACTGCAGGGGCACCCCTGTTTGTGCAGTTTGAGGAGGATTCTGAGATGGAGGGTGTTTGAAAGGGAAATGGCTCGTGCAAAAGCTTCAATGTGGTCTATGGAATGTGTTTGATATCTTTTGTGCTGTGTTCTTTTGCTGATATGAGAGATAGCATATGTTATGGACCTTTCTTCACACTTAAGCTATCAAAAGCAAATTGGTGTTCTAGGTCAGTATAGGACCCCCTAATGTGCTGCATCAACTCCTCTTGATCAGTGTGTTATGCCCATAATCTTGTGTTAAGCAGATCTTCTTTGTACTTGTTGGATTACAAACTTGACATAAAGCTAAACTTTTCAAAAATGGAAATTCCACTTTATCTAGTTTAGGATTAAACCATTATGCAATGTTAGAACACAAAGAACATGACCTTAACACATTGAATATGCATTAAATTATTGAGTATGGATTGGTTCAAGGACCTGTAATTAAGCATAAAGCAAACTGAATTCAAATTTGCAAATTTGTGAACATGTCTTGATGAAGAACAAAAGTGAATTTTTGCCAACTTGTGAAATTCGAATCTCTCAAGTTATGAGGTTGTTTGATGAGTTCTTGGACATTTTGGAAAGCTTGGAATGTGTACTACAATCCATCTTTGAAATGCAATTTGAAATTCCAAGTGGAAGGGTATGAAAAGTGGCCTTGAAGTAGGGTAGAAAACCTTGTCAAAATAGGTCAAATTTCACTAAGTTAAAAGATGGTTTAGTGCCCTTATTCAAAAAATCATAACTTGAGATACAAGCTTCAAATGAGAAAACTTTGTGAATCAAAGTTGTAGATTTTGCAACAAGCTACAACTTTCATGTTTTGACTTTTGTTTGAATCCAAATGGATCATGGTGAAAAGATGGGGCAAAGTTGGGAAAAAATTAGGGTTTTCCATAACTTAGAAAAATTCTAAGTTATGAAAAATTCCATTTTCAAACCCTAATTTGCATTTTGTGATTTCTTGGTGAACAAGTTTCATGATTTGGCATGTTTTGATGAAAAATGAATCTTGACTCTTGATTTTGACCAAAAAGTCAAAGTTTGACTTTTCAGTATACAGTCAAAATTGATCAATTGACTGGGAAATTCAACTGTCAATCTTGTGTACTTGGGATCTTTTGAGCTTGATGAACATGTCAAGATAATTCCATGGGGTCCTTGAGTCCATATGTGAGCTTGGTTTGCCATTGGCTAGGTCAAACAGTCAAAAATTGCCTTTGTGCAGTCAAAACCCTAAAAATGACCATTTTGCCCTTTTGGTGATCTGATCAAATTTCTTGGGGAATTGTGATTCAAACTTGATCAAATGGTCCATGTGAGTTCATAATGTTGATGTGGATCAAATTTCATGAGGTTTGACTGTCAATTGGCCACAGTTGACTTCTTCTCCAATACAGCTGATTTCTAGGTCAACTGTCCAATTGACTGGAAAAAACTTGGAATCAAGACTTGAAACCTGGTATGGGTAAACTTGGGAGTCCAATATGAAGCATGAAAGTCATCTTAGGCATTTTAGGTCAAAACATCTTTAGGCAAACACAAACCCTAATTTGAGTCCACAGTGCAAGGAGGAGTCTTGAGCAGAGGAAACCCTAATTGGATCTTGATCTTCAAAGGTCTTGTGATGAGAAAATGTTGAGGAAATGGGAGGGCAAATTTTGGGGTGCAACACCCAGTTTCTGCGGGAGAAGAAGGCCTATGAGGTGCTTGATAACCGCCGATTAACAAATCTTCTTCTGGTAGGCAAGTGACGAGATGACGGGACACAGTCGTACGCTTTAATCCCTAATTTTTGCCTGGACCACCCTTTCGGGTTTTCAGTCCACCGGGATACCCATTTTTTCCCAAGCCGCCTTTTCAGGTTTTCGAATTGCCGGGTGTACAGATTTTTTTTCATTTTTATCCCTCATTTTGTCCGAACTCTTTTGGTTCGCCGGGAAGCCCTTATTTTTGCCTAGGCCAGTCGACCTAGCGGGTCTTTGATTATGCGTAGTATTTTTTCGACTATGTCCACGCTCTCAGAATGTAGGGAGGTTGTCACTGTCAGTAGCGTTGTGTTGCCATACTACCAGAAGACGTTTGATCGTACCAGATTTGTCGCTGGGATTCATGCCCAATGCCCCAGTTGATTCAGATGGATATCTGCCCCTGGCTATTTGGCATTTTGAGAGATTCCTTGAATCTTGACTTGACTGCCCCAGATGATGGATAATGATCATGCCGTGCCCCTTGGTTGGAAGTGCTTTTGTTCACTAGATATTCTTCGTGCGAACTTCTATGCTGTTTGAACAAATAGTCATATGCAAACAATGTTAATTTAAGAATGCAAAGCTTATGTCTGTCTTGAAGTTTTTTTAAAATGCAGTTTTCAATAAAACAAGTGAATTTTTGTAAATGTGATGTCAACTCAGGATTTTACAGCAAGCCCTACAGGAGTCAGGATACCTTTTGTAACAGTATGCTTTCGAACCAACCCATGCTTCAGCTAGGACTTTTTAAGGGTTATAACGTGGCCTGGTTCACGGTTTAAGAAACAAAGGATAAAGGCTCAAATTTTATTTGTACCCACCCATTCTTCAATCCTAACCTCAGCTAATCGTGCGTTAGATCTTATTTGAGTCTTTGCTCTGATATTCTGGTGATGGTTCGGATACTGACAATTTATTTTGAATAGGCAGTCATTTCCCTTTGTTGTGTTGAGGGTTTGTAGGACCTCTTTCTTTTTTTGATTTTATTATCCTTGTCTTTTTGCCTGAACTGTTTCTTTTGTGATTACAGTCAGCGGGATGCCCCAGTTTTTCGTAAGTCTCGTTCATAGGTTTTGACTTATTGGGCTTTTATTTTTGAAAGATAATGACTACCTGTCCTTACGATCATAGGGAACCATCATTGTCTCTTGTTTTGGAAGGACTCATTTAATGCCATTCATTGTGCACCTGGATCAACTAAGAGAACTGCCCTGCCCCAGGTTATGATTAAGGGTTTTAATTTTTGAAAAGAAAAACTCCAACTTCTTTGGCTCAAAGGGGTTGACTAGGGATTATCTTCCTTATAACTCCACTGTTTAGGATTTGAAACAATGCATGTACCTCATCAACGGGGTTTGTTCAAAATCATACTGTAAAGATCGCGGTATCATTTTCGTCATCCTCCCTCAAAAGGCTTAGAATTTTTTAATCGAGAGTTGAACATCACAAGAAATGAAAGCAATTTGAATATAGTGAATACGAGTGGATTGATTCAAAACAGACATATGTGATGCATTAATGAAATAAAAAAGTTTGCCATGACAATAATTGTTTGAATAAGCAAAGAAAATTACAAATTGAAAATTCCAATGAACAAAAAGTCTTCTCGTCTCAGGACTTGTCACTTCAAATGGTGAACCTTGGAGGGATAGTAGAAGAACTCAGCCTGACCATCTTGTGCGAACTCCAATGCTCCTTCATCAATCAGGTTTTGGATTTTGTACCTCAACTTCCAACAGTCGTCAGTATCATGCCCCGGGCTGTTAGAATGGTATGCACACATGGCATCAGGATTGTAGTTGGGTGAAGAAGTCTTAGGATTCGGGTGAGGTCCTACCAACGTCACCAGATTCAAATTCAACAGGTGTTGCAAAGCTTGGGACAGCGGCAGGTTGAGCTTGGTAAATGGCCTTGGAGTAACCTGTTGCTTATGGTCAGGTTGTTGTTGGACCTGTGAGGTAGTGGCACCCTGGAGAGGTCCATTCTTCATCAAACCAAACCTTTGACTTCTCGGAAGTTGATTAATGACTTGATCCTCAGCCTTGACTATTTGCTTCATACTGTTGTATCTGTCTTGATGAAGCTGGTTGATCACGGTTCTCAACTCTTCTTGCTCTCGAGCTAAGCCTTGGATAAGAGCCATCTGCCCCAGCATCTGGGTTTTCATTGCATCTACCTCAGCTTGCAGATGTTTCAACCGTTCGTCCTTACTGTCTTCAGGACTCTTCTTGACCAAATTCCCCATGAGGAGTGTTCTCAACTCTTCCTGCCCCTTGGATAGGCTTAGGAAGATTTCCCTGAACTGAGTCTCTTGAGTATGAAGATCCTGGTTGTCTTGTTGGAAAGCCATTGCTGAAATAAACAGCGAGAACGTGAGAGACCTGTAAAGGGTGACCTGTGATGCAATGACATGTATGATATATGTATGCAATGTTTTCAAGGATCTCGCGGGGTAAACAAGAAACTGTTAGAATTTGAATTTTGCAGCTTGATTGAAGGAGCTTCCTGTTATTAAGAGTCCTTCTTCAAGAGTCAGACTCACCATATCGAGTGGGTCATAGCCCCTGACTCAAGTTATCATGTTTTGATCTCCGAACAACCTTGGCTAGAGGAAAATAAATCCCCTTTTCCCCTTGCTAGACAGTTGGTTCATCATGACCTGCATCACAAACCCTTGAGATCCTTGAAATGGATTAGTCCTTATGCAGGATGTATGCAATGTTATGATGTTATGATATTATGGTAAAGGCACACCACAAGTATTCACAAAAGGCAAACATGGTAAAGGCACACAAGTCACACAAAAGAGCCCTTAGATTTCAGGCCAGCATGAAGTTTAGGTACTAC
Organism: Vicia faba; assembly: GCA_948472305.1. Lineage (NCBI taxonomy): Eukaryota > Viridiplantae > Streptophyta > Magnoliopsida > Fabales > Fabaceae > Vicia > Vicia faba. Next base: position 63,099,097 of record OX451738.1, on the reverse strand, counting down.
CCTCTTTCAGTTTCAGTTGGTTAAGACCTGTCCTAAAAATAGTAACCGGGTTCTAGAGGATCTCAATATCACTGACTACCCTCGATCGGTCATAATTCCAGTTTGGCAACCTTTTCTTACAGCCGGAACCATCGCGAGAGTTTAGCCTCAATGAGCGTAGCATACTGCTACTGTTCTATGGCCAAGTTGGTCAATTTAAGGTTCTAAGGTCAGTTGGTGCTTAATGACTCCTCAGAAGACCCATATTCTCCTCGTTCCAACACAAGAGATATCGGTACAGACCAAGGTGTCACACCAACATAGCTACTGTTTCACCCATGTCGGTCTACGCCGGACAGGTCCCTCACAGTTTATTGCTACTTACCTAAATGGTATTCCCCAGATCTAGGTTAGGATCTATAAAACTCCAATGCAAGCCCACAATATTAAAGCAAATAAGGCATACAATTGAAAACATAGTGATCTAATCCTAAGGTATACCTCACTTATTAAGTCCCCAGCAGAGTCGCCAGTTGTGTGATCGGTGGAAATAGAACTGACTATTTTTTAATGCTGGTTCGCGAAATGTCGCGGTAAGCAAGAGTCGCCATCGTCTTTTATTTTCTCCAACAAGGAAAGGACAAAAGCACAACAAAATTCCTTTTCGAGATGTTTCTCGGTTCGGGTGGTAGATTATAGAAAGTGAAGGTGTTAGCACCCTTTCTATCCGTGGTTATCCACGGGCTCTTAGGTACTTGCTCACTATGTTTTCAAAAATGTTTGCTTTTCTTGTGTTTGTGGGTTTTGAAAAAAGTTTGTTTTGAAAACTTCTAGGTAACTCTTGTATCAGTCCTCAAGAGTGTATGAAGTGTTTGTTTGAAAACTTTTGTCAGAAAAGTGTAGGTGCGAAAAGTATTTTTTTGTTTTAAAAGAGCAAGTACCCAGGAGAAATCTACCTACTCGAAAGAAATTAAGCTGTGTAAATGTCCTTTAGACAGTACTATCCCACTATTGAGAAGTAGGTAGCACCGTCGTTGGAGTTATTCGGGTCAATTCGATTATAGGGACATGTGGTCACTAAAGCAATAGTAGGACGCTTTAGCGGTAACCCTAATGTCCTAGATCCTTTTTTATCCGAGGCAACCGTTTCGAGGCAACTTGGATCTTTAGACAGGAAGGCGACCTCTAAAACACCCTATACTCAATGACCACGTCGAGGCAACCAAGTGAGGCGTACCCTAGGAGTGGCATGTGCGAGTGTGTCAGGATTCAGTTAAGTTATCTTTGCACATGTTATAGTGAGCTACGAGTTGATTTTAATTTCAGGCAAGTCTTGTCATGCATAACAGTTAATAGTTGCGGAAAGTAAATTGCGGAAAGTAAATCTACGCTATTACAAGGCGTCGGGTATTTACATCGCCAAAAACATAACCCTTGAAAAGTAAATGCGAGAAAATAAAGAAAGCGATAAAAAGGTCTTAATTACGCTATTACATTCTCGGAGCAATTACATAAATATGATCAAAAATAATATGCGCGAAAAGAAATTAAATCGGAGAAGTCCTTAGGGTTTTGACCCTTTTTGAGAAAAGAATGAATTTTTGGTCTTTTTTGTATTTAGTTAAACCTAATTCTAATTAATTAAATAAAAGAAATGTTTTTTAAGTTTTTTATGTTTTTAATGAAATAAAAGAAAAGAAATTAAAATTGTCAAGAAAACCCTAATTCTAATTTATTTTATTTGTTATGAAAATAATTAAAGTTAACCTAATTAAAACAACTAAATTAATTAATTACATTTATTTACAAAAATAATAAATTAAGGTGAAATTAATAATAATAAAAATATTTTAGTTTTCTGATTTTATTATGAAAATAATTAATTGAGTTAATTAAATAATAATAATGATAATTAATAAAAAGATTAAATGGAAAAATAAAAGGAAAAAAGAATGATGAACCAGGGGGGTGTTGGCCCATTAAGGAGGTTAATCTGGAAATTTGAAGGCCCATTTGTTCCAGCCACGTTTGACTTTCTTGATTGTCCAGGGCGTTGGTTGACTGGGAGTACCATGGTCATTCAACTCTGACCACTGGATTTGTGCCTGGAGCCACATGGCGCTTGGATGTCTGGAGGTACATGGTGTTTATCCTTTGGAAGCCTGCATATGATCATGTTAAGCAAAATAATATAAGCGTTTTGGGTGGACCTGGGATTCGAACCCAGGTCCCAATGATTCCCAGCCAGTACATCAACCACTACACCATCTGCACGCGTTTGTAATTATAATAACAAGCAAATATAATATTTAAAAACAATTCATATGCTGAAAAAAGAAAAAATAACGCGCGTGTTTTGAATAAGCCAATGGGGTACCAACACGTCATCATCTTCCTCGCTGAACCTGCAAATATAACATTAGATAGCGGGGGTTTTTAACCCCCACAATATACAGTGACCAAAAATAGCAAATAGAGCTGTGCTCTACATAAATATTTCGCGAATAGTCCAATGTATTCGTCTGGTTCTCACGAGTTCAGTCATGGGTCTCTCAAGGCTTGATTTTTCCTGTACTACAAAGCCCTAATTTGAAAGCTTATGAACCCTAAAATTCATCAATGGCATCTTTTGATTTTGTGCGTTTTAATCCAATTAAACTATGCCAATAGCTTCCTGTGGTCTCTAACAACACAAAATAAACAAGAAATCATATCAAATGCTTATGAATCATGAGTTACGATTATGAAAAAAAGTGGCAAACCGTGCGACTGTTCTTGGTGATTTCTGGAGCTTTAGCACGTGAATTTGATTGCTACACGTTCCTCACACTTCCTGCAATGTGTTTGAACCAACAAAAGTCCTTGAATTGGCCTGGAATATAGAAAACAGTTTTCAAGTTTTCTTGAATTTTTTTGAATTGGTTATGGCTTTTTTGCAGCAGCTTTCACGTATGCATGATTAGGGTTGGCTTGTGCATATATAGTAGAATAGAATTAGGTCAGAATCTTGCAAAGAAATCCATGGAATTGATGATTGTATATTTGATTGAAAATCAAATATTTTTGAATCTTTTTGATTGAAGAAAGTTGCCAATTTGGAAGATTTTTGTCTCTTTGATTTGCACACGAAATTGCCAGCATGATTAGGTCATTCTTGCTTCACAAAAAGATCGAAAAATCAAATCTTTGTATTTCCTACAATTTAAATTAATTAAATGAATTAATATTGATTAAAAATCCAATTAATTAATAAAAAATAAGAAAATAATTCAATTAAGCTTGATGGGTCGTGCATAGGCCATGGATAAAGTTTCAAGAAGAAATTTGAGGCCCATTAGCAAAAACAAGGTGTTTTGAGCAAAGTTGACTTTTGCAAATTCACAAAAATTTCCCAACTTCTCCAATGCATATCTTGCTTAATTTTGATCATATGAACATGTTCTTGGACATTTTGGAAAGGTCTTGAAGTCCTATAACCAATGCCTTTGGTCCCATGTCATTTGGATTTACCAATCTCAAGTTATGGTCTTTGACTTAAAGTACACTTTTGTTGACTTTTGAAATTGACCTATAATGTAGAAATTGATAACTTTTTATGAGAGCATTTATTGGACTAGGAATGTGAAGATGGATTGTAGGAAATGTCATCCCCTTCAAAATGAGCATTGGATGGGATTTTTCTGATGAACCATGAAAAAGTTATGCCCTGGTCAAGATACAGTTGACTTTTCTGCTGTCCAAAAATAGTAACTTTTGCATCTTGATGATTTTTGAGCCATTCTTGTGGAATCATGATCAAGGCTTGATCAAATGATGATTGTGAACTCAAAATAAGATGTTGACGAAAAATTCTGACTTTTGACTGTAAAATGATCATTTTGCCCCTGCAATTGACTGTGGAGCAAATGAAGCTTTTGACTTTGCAAATTGACAATGTGAGTCTTGAAACTTGGCATGTAGATGCTTGAGAATGCATATAGGCCTATGAGACTTGATTGAGCCATTGAAAACCTCAAATTCCTTGAAAGAACCAAAACCCTAATTTCAGCTGGCTTATGAGGTATTTGGACTGTGCAATCCTTGAGCAATCTTGAGCAATTTGAGAATTATTCTTGTCAAATCTTGAGGAATATGGGAGGGAAAATTTTGGGGTACAACAATATGCAATGTTTTCAAGGATTTCAAAGATTCAGATTTGTTTTAGACAAAAAAGAAACACACGTTATATTAATAAGATAAAGTTTGAGTACATCAATGCCCCTTGGGCAAAATAATACAAAACTCTAAGATAGAAAAGTAGTGCGCATCCTCTTTGGTGCAATGTAGGCATTCTGAGTCTGCTCCTTATGAAGTAGCCTAGTGAGCTCCAAAACCTTCTTCTAGCTTGCGTAGAATTGGGCTTCGAAAGTATCTCGCTCCCCTTTGAGTTGTATCCAATCCCTTTGTAAGTCTTCAAGAGATGTGAGCATGTCAGGATGTAGGATAGTGTATGGAACATCTCCCTCCATGACAGGCTCAATGATTACCGGGAGAATGGAGGGGTAAGGCATCATAAGACTCTGAGCGCGAGTTCGTATCCATTTGAGGTAAGGCTCAAGAGGGATGGAATTCTTGTGTCCCAAAGTATTGATATCCACCTTGTTTAACATTCTCCAAGCTCGGATAAATCTCTGGCGGAGACCTTGATCGTCGTTGTCATTGTCAAATACCAAACCTTGAATCAACATCTCGTGCGGGCCATCCCTTCGGGTGTAACCAAATTGTCTTAAGGCTAAACATGGGTTGTAGGTGATGCCTCCCCTAATGCCAAGTAGAGGGACATTATGGAATTCTCCACAACGGTCGATGATGATAACATTCTCTTTGGATCGAGAGCACCAATGAATGTCTGAATGTTTAAGCGTCATCAATCGTTGTGACCACCTTGAACCTTGCTCATTCTTTAAGACTGATTAGGGAAGATGAGAAATAAACCATCTTTCCAAGAGAGGAGTGCAACACATGAGGACACCTCTTTTCCTTATTGTGCGAGTGTGAAAATAATGTAGAATATCTCCTAGCAATGTAGGCACCGGGTTACGGGATATGAAGATTTTGATGGCGTTCACATCTATGAGCTGGTCAGGATTTGGAAACAAAACCATCCCATAGATGAGGAGAGCCAAAATTTCCTCAAAGGCTTGCAAGTCTAAGGAATTCCAACAGCTTTGGGCTTTCTCAAACAGAAACTTTTCTAGGAAACCTTTGACACCACTCTTTGTTTCCTAATGAGTTGTGATATCAGATGAGTGCAAGTGTAGAGCTTGAGCAATCTCTTATGGCTTTGGATCTCTTTCCATACCGTTGAAAGGTAGTTGATTGAGAACGGGAATCCTTAAGAGTTGGGAGAATTCTATCAAAGTAGGCACAAGTTGATAGTCGGGAAATGTGAAGCAATGGTGCAAAGGATCAAAAAACTGAAAGAGCACCTTCATCATGTCCTCATCTGTGTTGGAGGTGACAAAGTTGAGTAGATGACCATGTCTCTCGGTGAATGGAGAGTTTTCAGGAATGCTTGAAGCTAGATCCTTAAGTTGTGGAGGGATTCTCACAATGTTGACTTGAATAGTTTTCCTGCGAAATGAATCCATACCATACAAAACAAGAACAAAGATGAATCCCAAAATCCTTGAAATGGTTAGTGGATGTATATGATGTTCATGATGTCCATGATGTCCATGATGTTATGTACAAGTATGCATATACAAGCAAAGCAAACAAGTCCTTAGTTTAGGCTTGCATGGAGTTTATAAGTAAGTACCCTCTTGAAGTTTAGTTGGCTTAAACCTGTCCTAGTAATAATAACCGGGTTCTAAGGAGCTCAATATCATTGGATTGTTTCCTTGGTCATTGTTTCAGCTCAAGCCTCTTTAATAGAGACCGAAATATCCCAAGAAACCAAACCTTAATGAGTGTAGTATCGAGTATCTACCAACTTCGGACTGCACCAAAGCCGGTCATCTCACTACATCCTAAAGGCCAACTTGGTCAAGTAAAGGTTCTAGAAGTTCATTAGTGCTTCATGACATCACTTAGCAGCCCCGTATTCTCTTTGATTAACTCAAAGGCTACCGGTACCCACAAATATGTCGCACTAACATAGCTATTGCTTAGACCATGTCGGTATACCCCACACAGTTTCCACAATGTACTGCTACTTACCTATAATGTATCCCAAATCCGGGTAGAGGATTCAAACCCAAACAAAGAACCATAATGTAAAGCATACAAGTCAAACAATGTAAGCAAGTAAATGTGATCTAATTCTAAGATAACCCCACTTTTAGAGTAGTCCCCAGCAGAGTCGCCAGTTCTGTGATAAGGTGGGAGAACTGACTTGATTGTTTTGCATTTTATCTCAAATGTTGCGGTTAGCAAGAGTCGTCACCGACTTTTATTTTATCCAAAAGGAAAGGTAAAAAAGCACAGGAAAGACCTTTGATATTGTTTCTTGAGTTCGGGGGGTAGATTATGAAAAGGGAAGGTATTAGCACCCTTTTCATCCATGGTTTTCCATGGGCTCTTAAATACTTGCTAGATCACTTGCTTTTGTTTGAAATGGTGCTTTGTGTGGTTTTGAAAGTATTTTGTGAAAGAGGCCATTGTTTAGGTAATCTTTGTAATGATTCTCATTCGTAAGAATGTATACAAAGATGTTGATCTTTTTGAAAATGTTCAATTTTGTAAGATGTTTGAAAATGTGCGTGTTTGTTTTTGAAAATAGCAAGGATATTTGTTTTGAAATGGAGCAAGTAACTAAAAGTAATCTACCTACTCAAATGTCTTTCTTGTTCATTTTCTTCTCCTTTGACATTGTTGTCTTACCATTGATTTGGTAAGCAACCCTATCTTTGGATGTAAACGGGACGGGCGTGGGTCATCGTATAACCATGATTAGCAATGTTGCAAGGTATCTTTGCATTTTTGAGGGACTAAGATCATTTTTGTAAGGCAACTTTGAATGGCGTCATCGAGGGACTATGATCTTGTATTTGTTTGTTTTTGCTAAGACAACTTACATGCGTAATATGGCCATTTTTTGTATAAGGCAACCAAGTGGGATAACCCTAGGGGTGTTTTGTGTGCAAGTGTGTCATTTTAATGCTTGATTTTGTCTTGGATTAGGGTTTTCTATTTGATTGGTTTTATCTTGCCATACAAATCCTAGTTACTAGCATGTTATGTAAAAGCGATAAATTGTGAAATTTAAAGTTACTACGCTATTACAATATTTGTGGGAGGGGGATATACAATTTATGAATGGGGATTACAATAATATAAACCTAATTTATCTTATTACAACCAAATTGAATATGTACAAATATTGGAATAAATAATATACAAGATGAATTAAATATGTAAAGGTATGTAAATGCAAAGAAGATTTTTGTTTGTTTTTTTTATGTGAAAAAAAGTTTTAACCTAAACCTAATCAATAAATCAAGATTAACTTAAATCAATTAAGAAAATAAATTATTTTAGAAAAGTTTTTTTTTGAAAAAACCCTAATTCTATTTGATTAAAAGGAAATAAATTTCTTTAAGAAAAAGTAAGTATTTTTTGTATTTTTTTGTCTTGAAAATAATATATGGCATTATGAGGTATTTTTGGTCCTTTCTTATATTAAAATAAATATTTAATGGATATAAAGAAAAAATAAATATTAAACTAACTCTAATTTAATTTACAAAGTTATTTAATGAAAATAGATAATATATAACTAAATAAAAATATTTTACATGAGAAAAATAAAATAAAATGAGCTAAAATATAAATCTATCATTTTTATATTTTTTTATGATTTTTAATATTAAGAAAAATATATTTAATAAAATAAAATGAAAGTAAAATAAATAAATAAAATTATGTTGGGCCAGGGGTGTCACAAGCAGACAGGGGGTAGGATGTTAGAAAAAATCAACAGGCCCATGAAACAAAAAGCCCAGCGCTGCAAAGGGATAAAAAATGGCAAAAATGTGAGAAAATTGCAAAAGGCAGCGTGCTAAGGCTCGAACTCGTGACCTATAGCATTTTTGTGTGCTGCCTTACCACTGGGGTGGCTGTACATCCGTTTATAGAAATTCAAACATAAATATATATTAGAAAACGCCCCCTGAAGGCAACTTCATCTTCAACCTTGAGCCATGGTCGGACCACCTGTATCTCTCTCATTTCTCCATAAAAATGGAAAGTCCAAACATGAAAGTTATGGTGTTTCTTCCCACGGGTTCAACCATATAATTTATGTAAACTAACAGTCAAAGATCAAAGCTAATTTTACTTGCCCTAATTTGAAACCTAATTTTTACAGAAATTTCAAATCCAAAATTCTCTATGCGCAGTTAATATAAATGAAATCTATGAACATGGTTAGCTTTAGAGCAAGCATATCTATATTTTTCTTTCACAAATCGGGACCAAAGGATGCTTGTATGAAGAGATAGAAGTTTGATTTTTTACCTCTTGCAACTGGGATCGTGAATGGAGTTTGAGCAAGTTTTGAGAAGGCCTGAGGATCTGTTTAGCTTGCCTAGACCTCCCCGAGTGTATTCCAATGCTTACTTTATTTTGAAAGTCCTTGAATCTCCCTACTCAAGTCAACCTGCAAGCTTGATATTTGAAAATGGTGGATGGAGGAGGAGTTAAAGTGAGGGAACAGGGGTCTGAATCACTTAGATATGAAGTATATTAAGTGTTTTGGTGGTTAAAACTCAAAACGCACGAGTGGTTTTGGAGATGGCTGTGTAAGGTTCAAAAATGTCAAGCTATGGCATATTCTGAGTTGCAGAGTGTTCGGGAGTGTTTTGGAGTCTTAGCATTTGTGTCTTATATTGCAATACATTTGTGTATATGTATGGAAAAGGTTAGAGATCAACTCCACTCCAGGTTTCTGAGTTATAGCCTTTTGGCTCTATAATTTGCTTTTGAAGAAAAGTGAGGAGACAAGTCCCTAAGTTTGTACAAGCATGATCTGAGTTGGTAGAGGCTTCAGGAAAGTTGCTTTTGGTTTTGACTTTTCTTGTGTGCAGAGAAAAAAATTGAGAGGCTCAAGAAGTTGAAAATTGCAAAAGTAATGCTTTATCAAAATGGAAATGGCAACTTTGTGCCAAAAATGGAATTTTAACTTGGATAAAGGCTCAAGTGTTTGGATTAAAGCTCTAACAGCTGTGTAAACATTTAGTTATGGAGTGAGAAACAAGTTCGATTCCTGTAAAGCAAAGATTATGCAGCCTAGGCTTGGATTTGAATTTTTGTTCATCATGAAATGGCTTGAAATCAAAGTGATAAATCACCAACTTCATCTCTTCGATTCTCTCTGCTCATGAATGATCTCAAGGAGTTCTTGGACATTTTGGATATCATGAAATGTTCTGTACAACTCATCTTTGAATTGATTTTGAAAATTCTGTTTGGAACTATGTGAAAAATTGCATGAAGTTAGGTCAAAAATTTGCCTAACTAGGGCAAAATTTCACTAAGTTATTTTAGTTCATGAGCATGCATTCGCAAAATTATATCTTGAGATCCAAGCATTTTTAGGAGAAATGGTGTGAAGAAACATTGTATATTTCATGGATATCTACAACTTTCATGTTGGAAATTTCCTTTGAATCATCTTGCGTCATGGTGAAAATTTGGCTCAAAGTTGAGAAAAAATAAGAAATTTTCTATACTTAGAAAAATTTCTAAGTTAGGAAATTTCAACTTTTCAAAACAAAATCTTAAATCCTTGATTTCGTTTCACATTTTGACATGATTTGATGAATTATGATCTTTGGCACTTGATTTTGACCAAAAAGTCAAAGTTTGACTTTTTAGTATACAGTTGACTTTTGATCAGTTGACTGAAAAATTCATCTGTCAATCCAATGGATTTGTAATGTTTTGAACCATGTCATTAGGTTAATATGATGCAATTGAACTCTTGAAATCATGCTTCAAACCAATTGATCATTTGCTAGGTCAAAAATCAGAAATTGTCCCTTCTCAGTCAAAACCCTATTTTTGACCTTTTTGCCCTTTTGATGATTTGATCAAATTTCTTAAGGAATTGTGGTCCAAACTTGATCAAATGATATATATGAGTCTAAGATGTTGATGTGGATCAAAAATTATGAATTTTGACTGTAAATTGGCCATGGTTGACTTTTTCCCCAATACAGTTGATTTTTAGGTCAACTGTTCAATTGACTAATCAAAAGTGTGATTCAAAGCTTGAAACTTGACATGAGTAATATTAGGGGTCCATAATGATCCTTGAAAGTCATATGAATCATTTATAGTCCAAAAATCCTTGTGCAAACTCAAACCCTAATTTTGGTCATCAGTGCATGATGAGATGTCTTGAGCTGGTCAAACCCTAATCCAATCTTGAGTCAAAGAGATCTTGTGAGAAAATTCTTGATAAGTGAGAGGGAAAATTTTAGGGTACAACACATATCATCTGATGTAATCACACATTCTTGCAACCTTGCAGGCATGCGTTTCATTCACTGAGGTCTGCTTGTACTTGGTTGATCTATAACTACTGGTTCCTCTTATCGAACTTCTCTTTTGACTTGAGTTTTTGGTTCTTCAAGCAAGATTCTCACTAAATCTTTCTTTATATTTTTAGTCCAATCTCATTCCTTAAGCTCATCTGTGATCATGTCCCTACTGATCACAATCTGCTTGTTCACTGGGTCGAACAACTTGTAATCTCCTATCGAATGATATCCAACTAAAATCATTTGACTCGACTTGCCATCAAGTTTCATTCTGAACTGATCTAGCACATGTCTATATGCAATAGATCCAAACACCTTCAGATGAATCAAGCTAGGCTTTGTACAAGACCAACATTATTCTGGAGTAATTCCTTCTAGCTTCTTCGTAGGACATTTGTTCAAAATATATGTTGCAGTCGACACAACTTCACCCCAAAACTCTTTAGGTAAATACTTGCCTTTAAACATACTTCTCACTATATTCATGATGGTTTGATTCTTCCTTTATTCAGTTCCATTATGTTGTGCAGTATAGGGTGGAACCACCTCATGCACAATCCCTTCTTTTTCACATAACCTGTCTAAGTCTTTCGACACATACTCTCCACCACCATCAATTCTAAAAACTTTGAGCTTCCATCCACTTTGTCTTTCGACCATAGACTTAAACTTGGAAAATACCTCGATCATTTCACTTTTCTTCTTGACCAGGTAGATCCATAGTTTTCGATTGAAATCATCTATGAACATGATGAAGTATTTGTTACCTCCAAATGAATCCACCTGGAATGATCCATATACATAAGATTAAATGACTTCGAGAGTAACCTTCGACTTGCTTCCTGCATCCTTGTTGAAGTTATTCTTGTGCTGCTTCACCTGCACACATTCCTCACACACCTCGCTCGGAATGTCAATTTTTGGCAACCCTGAAACCATATTTATTCTCTTCAAATATCTGAGCCTCTGAAGTTGAGATGGCCTAGTCGATAATGCCATACCCATTCATCTCTACTAGTTACAGTCGAAAGGAACTTGTGCTCCATCACATTAAGTTTAATCTTGAAGGTTCTATTTTGAGACATGGGATCCTTCAAGATTAATCTTCCAATTGCATTGACGACTCTCATCATCTTGTCTTCGACCAACACTTTGTAATTCTTTTCGACCAACTGCCCTATGCTGAGCAAGTTTCTCTTCATGCCTGGCATATACAACACATTGGAAACTACTGACCTCTTGCCATTTTTCCTCATAATCGAAACATCTCTAATACCTTCAGTTGCTAGAGTATTGTCATTTGAAAATTTCACTGTGTTCTTCAATGAGGGTTTCATGTTGACAAACCAATCTTTCCTTCTAGACATGTGGGATGAACATCCTGAATACAAGTACCATCGGTCCTTGAATTTCTCTTCATCTCTTGTTGTAACCATCATCATCATCTCTTCTTATTCATACTTCGCGAACTTTGCATCACTTTCTTGATTCCTTCGCTTCTTTGGACAATCACTAGAATAGTGATCATACTTCTGACAATTGAAACATTGAATGTGACTCTTGTCAGGTTTTCGACCACCACCTCTTCCTCTATTTGCAACACCACCTATTTGGCTTCCTTTGTATGGTCTTCTCTAATTCAACATGTTTCATTCGGTTTGGTTTCCTCTACCAGTCAAATTGTTATAGCCGCCTCTACCTCAATCGAACCACTTTCCTTTGCCTTTGGTTTCTTTTGCTGAATGTGTCTGCAAAGCCACATCACTCTTTGACTTGCCTGCGGCTCTTTCAGTCATTTGTTGTTCATGAGATTTAAGCGTCCCTTGAAGTTCTTCCTTTGTCAACTTCGACAAGTCTTTCCCTCTTCTATAGCCACCACCACGTGGTCGAACTTAGGAGCCAAAGATCTTAAGATCTTCGAAACAACAACTCTTGTTGTTAATGTTTCTCTACATACCTTGATTTGATTCACTAGTTTTGTAACCCTAGTGAAGAAATCCGATATGCTCTCACTATCTTCTATCTGAAGCAATTTATACTTTCTCTTGTGAGTTTGTAATCTCACTTCTTTCACATTTTCTACACCACCAAAAGACTTCTCAAGAACCTCCCAAGCTTCTTTTGCAGATTCTGAATCACTCACTTTTTTGAAATTTTCTGGACTCAGACATTGATGAATTATAAAGAGTGCTTTATAACTCAGCTTCTCCAGTTCTATGTGTTTCTTCTTTTATTCTTTTAAAGTGTTTTCTCTGAGCGCTTCCAATCCATCCTTTACAAGATCCCAAAGACCTTGACACCTGAATAAAACTTTCATCTGTTTGCACCAATTCTCATAGTTGTCTACTTTCAGAATTGGTAGAGTTGCTGGATAATTTTCATTCCCAAAACTCACCATCATGACCTCTTCTTCTTCCTCAATTGTTCTTGATTGGTACTTCCCTTGAATTGATTAAACAGAGCTCCTGATACCAGATGTTGGAAATCCACCAAAACCTATGATGAATTTCTACCAATCTTGATGAACAAGATATATATCACCACACAATGACAATGAATTATATGAAAAGAAAAGAAAGAAAGAAGACAATTATTTGTTGCAGAGTTTCTCTCTGCCTACAAAGTGTAGGAAACTTTATTATTCACTTGCAACTGCAAATTCTTTGAATACAATGAATTGACTTGATTACAAAAATATGGGTTACTCTCTCTATTTATAGATTTAGGTTAGATTGCTCTCTAAGCCAAATACCAAAACTATAAAAGTCCAAAATACATATTTTAAAACTAAATCAAATCTATTCTATTTTATATCTAAATCAAATCTATCTAAATCTAAAACAAATCTAATCTTCTGAGCAACCTGCTTCGAGAACTACTCCCCTTCGACACGCATAGTTTCAACATCAAGGAATTACAATTTAACATGATTGAGGTTGTGTAGAATATGACTATGCGCGATGATGATGTTGTTGTATATGACTATGCGTAATGATGATGTTGTTGTATATGATATTGATGATGATTTAGGTGTGAGAATATGATATGTTGTTGTGCATGATTGTGTATATGTTGTGCTTTATCTTATATTATATACCTTTATTATTGAAATTAATTCTCACTCCTTCTGTTTGAATATTGTCTTTACATGGGCATCGTGCAGATACTCAAGAGTATAGAAGCTGATGGGAGTGGAAGCTAGCTCTTGGAGCTATACTCTTTTAGTTTCTTTGTTTTAGTTTTGGATTGTGCTCTGATGTATAACACAGGAGAGCGATTTCTTATTTTATGTTGAAATTTTCTAAGAGACAATGTATGCTCTCATATGTTTATCTTTTGGTGTGATAATCATTTAGATAAGACCTACGAGTCGATGTTTTTAATTATGATATGAAACTCATTATGAGATTTTTAAATTGGTGTGTATTTTAATATGATTTCGCTGCTATGATACCAGATGAATTGGATGTCGTGTAAACATTCCAAGTACATATCAGATGAATTGATATCGTGTAAACATCTTAAGTGCAATTGTGTGCATTAAAATATTGTGTTTCATTTTTATTTAAATTAAGTGTTACAAGATCAGCGGGTGTGTGTGTTTCAAGATATGTAACATCCTATGTGAAAATGTTGTGAAAAATCTTTGATTTAAATATAATTGTGTGTTGGAGAAATAGGGAGTTACACTATGAACCCGATTATGTGGCCTATATAATAGAACAAGATCCAAAAAATCTTCAAGAAACCATGTCATCTATAGATGCATATTTATAGCAAGAGGCTATTAACAATGATATGATTTCTCTAGAATCAGGAAGAATCAGGCACTTAGTAGACTTGTCTCCTAGTTGCAACCCAATAAGTTGTAAATGAATTTTGAAAAAGAAACTAATACCGAATCATACAGTTGATAAATACAAGGCTCGGTTTGTGGCCAAAGATTTTAGGCAAAGAGAAAATTTAGATTTCTTCGATACTTTTTCTTTGGTGACTACAATCACATTGTTAGGATACTGATTTCAATTTCTATTATTCTTAACTTTACATTACATAAGTGGATGTTAAGGCTGCTTTCTTAAATGCCGACTTAGAAGATGAAATCTATAAGGATCAACTTGAAGGGTTTGAGATTCATGACCAAGAAAAAAGTTTGTAAGTTAGATAAGTATTTGTATGGTCTAAAACAAGCTCTGAAACAATGACATAAAAGTTTGATAATTTAATAATATCGAATGGATTTGAAGTAAATGAAAGTGACAAATGTGTTTATTACAAATCTGAAAATAAAATTTTCATTATCATATGTCTCTATGTAGATGACTTACTCATATTTGGATCAAACATTCAAGATGTGAATGTCGTGAAATCAATGTTGTGCAATAACTTTGATATGAAAGACCTCAAAAAAGTCAGTGTGATTCTTGGAATCAAGATCATTATATCCAAAAAGAAAATATCTTTGGATCAATATCACTATATGAATAAGTTCTTAAAGTATGATTACTTGAATGTAATCCTGCTTGCACACCTTACGATCCAAGTGGAAATCTATTTAAGAACACTGGTGATAATGTTAGAAAAACTGAGTATGCGAACATCATTGACAGACTTAAGTATGTCATTGATTATACTAAATCTGACATTGCATGTTATGGGATAGATTTGCAAGTTTACTAGTAGATCGTGTAATGAGAAATGACATGTTATTGAAAGAGTCGTGTAAAACCTTAAAAGACCATGAATATTGATTTACGTTATCAAAAGATTTCCTGAAGTGCTTGAAGGATAAATTGATGCGGATTGGAACACCTTATTAGATGATTCTAAAGCAATTAGAAGATTGATATCAGTATAGCTGAAGGAGTTGGACTTTGGAAATTAAAGAAACATATTATACTGGCTCATTCCATAATGAACTATAAATTAATGATAGCATTAGCGAGTGCTAGTAAACAAACAAGTTCATTAAAATGTTTGCTAGTTGAGATCCCTTTGTGGAAAAAAACCTATGTCAATTGTATTGATCCATTGCAATAGTAACACATCCATTACAAAACTTGGGAATCATCAATATAATGGTAAGAGACGTCAAATAAGAAGAAAACACAACACTCTTAGAGAGAGAATCTCTAAAGTAGTTGTAGGAGTGTATCATTTATGCTCTGATAAAAACTTAGTAGATCCTTTACGAAAGGATTAAATACAGTGAAAATTCATAATACCTCAATTGAAATGAAGTTAATGTTTATAGATAAGTGAGTTCTTCACAATGGTAACCCGTCCTAAAAGGCTAAAGATCCCAAAAAATTTGTGTTTAATGGGTGATAACAAGTTATGAGCAATATGAGATGAGATAATAGAAATTCTAAATAATACTTATACTATATATGAGTGGAGTACCTAACTACAAGAGCACGACTTATTATGTGATTGTGGAACTTAGGATAATTGGGATAGACATGCAGGGCCACTAAAGCAAAAGCTTATATAATACATCTTAAGAAAAGATTGTGTGTGAGTTTGATATCTGAAATAGAATTCAAGACTACGAGTCACTCTTGTTGAATCAAAATCTAACTTATGCAAATGTTCATATCGTATACATCTGTTTATGCATCATCTTATATACATTTGATGTTACTTATAAAATATTTTCTTCAAACTCAAGTAGAGGATTGTTTGAACATGTCAAAATTGGGATGAATTTGAAAGAAAGAAAATCAAGTCCCACATTGTTAGAAAATTATGTGTGCTTTTGTGTTAATTGAGAAAAACTATGTCCCCACACACCTTAGCCTACAGATATGGATGTAAATAGATATCCATAGGGATGGATAGTATGATATTGGTATCTGTTCTGTTGGATAAATATGATATACATATCTGCTCCATATCTGTGTGGGTATCTGCTAAACGGGTAATCCACGAATTTTAAGATATCTGCGGATATTTACAGATATTCATGGATAAAACTTTGTTTTCTAAAATTATGTTTTGAAAAAAATATTTCCAACTTCTTTTGAAAACATAAGAAGTTATTTTCATATAACATCCATACAAATCTCTCTTATTTTAACAACAAAATTTCATCACATTAATTTTCTTCATTTTCACCAAAGCATAATATCCATACATTTAATTTTTTTAAAAATAAATTGAAAGACATTGTGATTGTGAGTTATGATGGAAGAGCGGACAACAGAGGAGTAGAAATGATAACACTGGTTGGACGGGAAAAGAACAGTACTGATTGGTTGGACGGTAGAATTATTGAAGTGAGGTATGGAATATAGAAGAAGCTTAAATATGAAATAGTCAATAGAATTTGTATAAAATATAAATGTTTTCATCAAAGAAAACATTTATATATATATATATATATATATATATATATATATATATATATATATATATATATATATATATATATATATATATATATATATATATATATATATATATATATATATATATATATATAATATGAGAGTGTATAACATGAGAGTGGTATAACATTTAAATAGATAAATATAATAAAAGTCTATAATAAATGAGGTAAGTTGATAAGTCATAAGTGTAATAGTGTTTGTAGTGTAATATTTAAATAGATAATTCAAAGTATAATAGTGTATAAAAAATGTAGTAAGTAGATATAGTAATACGTAACAATAATGATTAATGGTATATGTATAATAGGTGTAATAATAAATGTATTAATAATATAGAAAGAATTTTTAAGCGCTTGATAAAATAGATAAGTCTTTATGATAATAATCATGGTGTAAAATGTAGAGATTTATTTAAGAGTTAAGTCTTTTTGAAATTTCAAGAAAGAATGATATGTAGTCCTATTACTATTTTTAATATGTAAATTAACGGATTCTAATTTTTTTCTTTCTAAATTTGAAATAATTCTTATATATTCTTTTAAATTTGTTCTTTCTTTGGATAAGTCCATATTGTCAGTGTTATTCGCAAGGAAGTATTTATTTTAATGAAGAATATTTTTAATTTGTTTCATAACCATCATCATTGAAATTTATATCATTGTCTGAATTTATTTGTGTATTTCTAAAGTTTCTAAAATTTATAATACATCTATGGTCAATTTTTTGGTGTTTTCTCATTCTACAATGAACCTGAGAATGATTCCCATAAAAATATCATTCAAAACTATCTAAGTAATAAGAATTAGAGGTAAAAGTATTTAATTCATGAATTAGACACCTTAGTTCATGTTCTTCCATATCTTTTTCTAATGTTGCCTATAAACCTTCCAAAATTATTTTTTCTTGAAAATGAGAAAATTTTATTTTTTTTCAATATAATCTTGATTAAATCCGGATAAGAAAATATTTAGAGTAAATAATTTATCTTTGCATCAAAATTTTGGATAAAAATTAATTCTGATAATTTTTTGTCTCAATTAGGTTCTGAATAATCAATTCCAAAATAATTTTAAAAAAATACCTCAGTTGTAAAATTTGAATTTTCTTTGTTTGGTTCCATATTAAAATTATTCAAAAATATGTTTTGTGAAAAGATTTGATTTTAAATCTTATTTCTCCTTCCTATTGCTAGTTTCTTCGAGTATTATAATTTCTTAGTTGCTTTTTTGTTAGGAAATGTTAGACAAAGTTAGGTAAAGATTTTTGTTTGCAAATAGTGACGTAGATAAGGTTAGTAAATGTTGCTTTATCTTTTCATAATAAAAAGACAATAATGTATTGTTTCTATAGACTTCTCCTTCACCTATAAAAGGAAGTTCTCATTATTTTTGTAAACACACGCAATCAAAATATGCAATCAATGAAAATGTTTTTCAATACACGTTATTATAAATTTTCATTTTCACATTAAATTCCTTATTTCGACTTCCTTATTGCTTCTAAGAGGTATGATTTTTTAGTAGCATAATCTTAATAATCTATGCTTATGTTTATGATTACTTTTAATCTATGTTTAACCCACAATCAAAAGACGTAAATCCTATTTGAACTGAATGTGATCATTAATCTAAGAAAGAATCCGTTAGGGAAGTAAGTTCCAAGAGGATAAAATAGTACCGCTAGGAGGAGATTCTTATATCTTAGGTCATAAACACAGAGAAGTCTCTGGAAGAACTCTGTGGTAGTAAATGAGGGATGAAAAGGTGAGGTTCTAGCTTAAACATGGACTATTCAATTATCATAAAAATAAATTAAAATTATTAAGATAAAGCAACTAAAAAATCATAATACACGAAGAAACTAACAATATGAAGGAAGAATAAGATTTAAAATCAAATATTTTCATAAAACATATTTTTGAATAATTTTAATATGGAATCAAACAAAGAAAATTCAAATTTTACAACTCAGACATTTTTCAAATTATTTTGGAATTGATTATTCATAATCTAATTCAGACAAAAAATTATCAAAATCAATTTTTATCCAAAATTTCGATACAAACATAACTTATTTACTCCAAAAAAATTCTTATCCGAATTTAATCAACATTATATTGAAAAAATTAAAATTTTCTCATTTTCAAGAAAATATAATTTTGAAAGATTTAAAGTCAACATTAGAAAAATATATGGAAGAACATGAATTAAAGTGTCTAATTCATGAATTAAACACTTTTACCTCTAATTCTTATTACTTAGATAGTTTTGAAAGACATTTTTATGGAAACCATTCTCAGGTTCATTATAGAATGAGAAATCACCAAAAAGTTGACCATACATGTATTATAAATTTTAGAAACTTTGGAAATACACAAACAAATTCAGACAATGATATAAATTTTAATGATGATGGTTATGAAACAAATTAAAAATATTCTTCATTAAAATAAATATTTCCTTGCGAATAACTCTGACAATATAGAATTACCCAAAGAAAGAACAAATTTAAAAGAATATAGAAGATTCTTTTCAGATTTAGAAAAAGAATTAGAATCCGCTAATTTACATATTAAAAATAGTAATAGGACTACATATCTTTCTTTCTTGAAATTTCAAAAATACTTAACTCTTCAACAAATCTCTATATTTTACACAATGATTATTATCATAAAAGATGACTTATCTACTTTATCAAGAGTTTAAAAATCTTTTCTATATTATTAACATATTTATTATTACACATATTACACTTATACAATTTATCATTATTGTTACGTATTATTATATCTACTTACTACATGTATTATACACTATTACACTTTGACTTATCTATTTAAATATTATACTACAAACACTATTACACTTATGATTTATCTACTTACCTCATTTATTATAGACTTTTATTATACTTATCTATTTAAATGTTATACCACTCTCATATTATATACTCTCATATTATATATTATACTCTCATATTATACACTTTCATATTATATATTGGTATCAGAGTCTGAGATATGAGCAATAAATAAAATCCAATATAAATTACCTTAAAACTTGTTTAGATATACAAGAAAAGAAATTAGTTTAGAACAATTATTAAGAGAAAATTTAAGTTGTAATAAACAAACTTTAATGACCTTAAAGGAGCATGTAAAAAATAAAACTCTAATTAATGTGTCAGAAGAGTTAGAAGTATATATAGATTCTTTAGCTGAAAATTCTCACAAATAAGTATTGAAAGAAAAATAAAGAGTACTAGAACCAAAAACTTCTTAACTTATAATACAGAAGAAGTTAAAAAATATTTGAAATTATAAATTCTTTTATTGGCCGACTTAGAACATTAATAGATGAGGAGTCTAGTTTATCTAGAACTATCACTTTAAACCAAACTCAAAATACTTCCTACTTAAATAAACTTTTAAATAGAAAAGAAGATAAAAATTCTTATCAATTAGAACAAATTGTGGGCACTAATAAAGACTTAGAAATTATGACAAATGACCACATTAATCTCTTAAGACCAACCCAACTATACAAGTCTGAATTCTTTGAAAATAATTTAAGCTTAATTAGAACACACAGGTCAAAAATGCTAGAATTACCAGATGATCATATTGAAACAAATGACAGTATAAACCAATTAAATAAAAAATAAATGAATTATATACATTTAGGATTAATTACAACTAGTGTAAGAGGTCTAGTAATGAAACAAAATGGTGCCAAAGTACTAATAGCCATATTAGATACTAGGTATCGAGAACTAAATAGACAAATTATGAGAGTAATTGAAGTAGCCATGAATAATAATTGTGGAATTCATTATTTATGTTCAAACTTTATCATAAGAATTAAAGATTTAAATACATAAGAATTCAAGTTCATAGTAAAGGATTTAAAAAATTTAAAGGATCAAATATTGTGATAGACATTATTATTCTCGGAAAATTATCAACACAAGTCTCATCAAAATTTAAACTTAAAATTGATGATATGGTTAAAACAATCACACCAAGAGGAATTAACTTTTTTGGTCCAGAACCAATTCCCTCCTCTCTTTTAGCTGAAGAGGAATGAAAAATTAAAAACAATATTCAAACTGAAGCTGAAACATTAACACTTACAGATGTTGTGACTTATACTACCAAAGATTCTTTAGCTTTAAGATTTAAAAATTATGAGGAAACTCATAAGCAAACTAGCGAAGATGACTGAAAAAGTCTTAACACTAGAATAATTTTAAAAAATTATGAATGATGAACTTTTAATGGAAAAATACAATACATAAATAGAAATAGAAAATCTAAATGCTACCAAAAAATTCCTTATGGAAAAATATTTGGAAGACGTGCAAAGTCTAAAAAATTTATTCGAAGAAACTGAGAATGTAGAAGAAGAAAATTCTGAGATAAACTACTCAGAAAAGAATTTAGTAAATGAAGAATCTAGCAACTCTGCTACATCCAAATTTCCAAATAGTAGATCAACTCAAATGGATTACTCTATAGGACACCCTTCAAGATAGCTTGTGGCTGTCTATACTAACAACAATCATAACCTAAGGACATTAGGAAAAAGAAAACCTAATGAAATTAATTTGTATGGATATAGACAAGTTATGTTAAACATTATTAATATGCATCCACAACTTTTAGATACATACATTGAGCAATGGACTTCTTTTGTAATCAAAGATTATGAAAGCAAACATTATAATATTACAACAGGTGAAGAAATGTTTAAAATTGCTTAAAATTATCTAGAAGATATAGCTAGAGCTGCTTGAGAAGCATTTAAAACTAATTTTCCAGAAAAATCAACAGAATTAGTAACTCAAGGAAATAATATTAATAATTTTACATATTTAATACACAGAATGATTACAGGCAAAGATGCCAATGTAGGATTAACTATGAGACAGGCTGAAGCCATGAGAGGTTTAGAAAGAATTCAATTATATGATTGAAACCACATAATAGAATTTTTACAAGACTTTTATGCCTTAGCAAGCACTCCAGGAAACTATTTTTCTATAGAATTGGGAGAAAGATTATTTACCAAATTACCATGACTATTAGGTCATGAAATTCATAAAAATTGAAAGAAATTAGAAGTTAATAATGAATTTGATAACATTGGAATAAGAATACAATACATTATTTCTAAATTAAAAAATAAATAATATACTTATATTCAAATTCAGAAAGAATTAAAACAAAAGAATGTAAGATTTTGTAAACAAATGTATATTTCTCAAGAATATGGCAAGCATCCTGATAATAAAAATCAGAGGAACCAGTCTAGATTTAAGAAAAATTATGTAAAGAAAAATTACTTAAGAAAATCTAATGCCAAAAAACCGTATTTAAACAAAAAGAAAAACATGTCAGAAAATATAACCCTAACAAGACTTATAGAAATATAATTACTTGTTTTGCTTGTAATAAACTAGGACATTTATCTTCTGTTTGTCCAAACAAATAAAATTTATTTACAAGAGAATCAAATCTTATATCTACTATAAAAGAAGATATTTAAGAAATAACTTCAGATATTTCAGACAACTCTAAAATTTGAAGTATTTGCTCTCTAGAAGGAATAGAAAATGTAAAAATTGAAATTCCTCTCGAAGATAAAAATAATTATTATTATATTATGTTAGAAAAATTAAAAAAAATCACTTTTAAATAAAATAATGAAGCCAAAAAATAAACCTTTAGATTATAACCATATTTGAAAAGATATAGTATAATAAACTAATAATATTTGATTTTTTACAATTTATTAACGGATACGGATATCTGCGGGTACAAGTAACATTAAATTTGTATTCATATTCGTTAACAAACATGTATTTTAATATCTATTTATTTTATCTGTGGATATCTATTAAGCTATTTACCGTGTATCTGTGACAGGTTTTATCCACGAATATCCACAGATACAGATATTTTTGTCATCACTACTTATGGAGTATAGTTAGTTTCCAATATTATATATAAAAAATGTAATTTCTTAATCTATCCTATGGGGTTAAAAAAACCTATGAAAATCTAAAAATGTCCCTCGACTTCTACAAATATATTTCCGGAACGCACCCTCACACATACTAATTTTTCGTTTTTGAGATACACCTCATTTTACGACAAAATTTATTCAAAAAATATATTTTAGAAATAATACCGAAAATACATTTCTGATTTCTATACGAATATATTACTAACGCATTTTTTATTCCTATATGATACATTATTCAATGATTCCTATATGAATATATTACTAATGCATTTTTGGTTCCTATATGATACATTATTCAATATTCAATATGATACAATATACAATATTTTTTTTCTTTTGACAATTATAATACAATACAAGGTTAAATATGTTTTTTTTCCCTATAAATTACTATAAAAAAAATTGGTCCCTATTAAAAAATCTTGCATGTTTTAGTCCATATAATTATTATGTACGTAGTTTTAATTTTTGCTGTTAAATTGATGTGTATTTTTGAGTGATTATTTTGTATATGTTTAGAACGTTATAAAAAATTTTTCAGAAAAAAAGAACTCAAAATTTGATTTCTAAGTCGAGATTTTCATTATTTTCATAATATCTTTTAAAATTTAAAAAATTCATGTTTAATTCTTCTCATTTTAAAAAATTTTAAAATTTGATAAATAAATATTTTATAATATTTTAAAGACATATGAAATAAATTATTTAAAATTTTAAAAATTAAAGATAATTAAGTAGTTTTCAAAATTTTAGAAAATAACATGAACTAAAACTGTATGAATAAAAAATTTGTAGAGACTAAATTATATATTTTTTAATAAAGACTTAAAATAAAATTTGAAATATTTATAGAAAAAAAAAATATATTTAACCCTACAATATATTACTAATAATATATGATACATTTCCTGTATGATACAATTTTTGACTAAATTTTTTGGATAGGATAAAAATAAATTGGATAATGTATCTTTGTAATAGCTTTTTAAAAATATTTCATACACATAGAAACCGAAAATATATTTCCAATGTTATTTGAAAAATATATTTTCAAAATATATTAAATTATAAAATAAAATGTATCTCAAAAATGAAAGAATTGCATGTGTAAAGGTACATTCCAAAAATACATTTTCAAAATCGGAAAGCATTTTCGAAAATTCACATAATACAATAGAAAATTATAAAATGCGTTAAGAAATTTCCTAAAAAAAAATATTTGAATTTTTTCTTCTTCATTCTCATTACTCTACGCTTTTGAATTGTGGAACTCGTTGAATCTTTTAATTATTTCTTAAAATCTCTTAATTATTTGAATTTCTTTTCGTTCGATAAATTATTTAAATTATTTGAAATAGTCAAATGAATATTATTAAATTCTCTTTTGAAAATTATTTAAATTTTTTTTTATTTAAAAATTACATAGAATTGTCAAATAACCATTATTTGAGGATGTTTCTTGACCTGTTATCTACTATTCATCAACAATAATAATAATAATAATAACAATAACAATAATAATAACAATAATAATAATAATAATAATAGCTTTTTGAACTACGTTGTTTAATTTTAAAGATTTCGTGGTTAATCATTTGTCTTGCACAATTTAGGCAATTTCACAAAACGTCATAAAGAGACCGTCCGTTTAAAATTTTATACAATTTGAGATGCAAAACCAATTTTGTGCGTAAAATTATGTAAAATTTTAATTAGAGTCAAAGTTTCTACGTCTTAAAGAGACAGTCCGTTTAAAATTTTATTCAATTTGAGATGCAAAACCAATTTTGTGTAAAATTATGTATAAAATTTTAATTAGAGTCAAAGTTTCTAGTTCTTTAGGAAAAAAATTCAATTTGAGATGCTTGCTGTGTTAGTGTCTTTTCCACACAAGTATACAATTTTGTTAACGTGTTCTTACATGTGAAAAAACTGGTACCTAGAAAATGAAAAGAATGTAACCACTTGATATACTGAACATAAGACAAATCCTACACTAAATCACTAAATGAGTAACATCCAATGTTGGATGCTTTTACCTTCTTATATACAATAACCAGTATTAAAATAAAAAATAATTTTGTTTAAATAACATAAGAAATAATGTCCATTCTGTCACGGTTAAGATTTTTTTTTTAGCAATAGTGAACATGGGTAAATTGGTTATATTTATATTTATATATATATATATACTGGTATTGTGGTTTTGTCCATTCTGTCAAGTATACAGAATTGTAGGTAGATAGAATTTTTTTTACAAAAATGCATCACGAATTAATCGCGCGAATACCCGAGAAGATAATCTGCTAAAAACGTCAGGAAGCACTTTAGTAGAGATACCCGGCAACACTGGCAGAAGCTCTTGGATAATCTGAGGAACATTGAGTGCCTAAGGCGACCCGCAAACAAATAGGTAAATAAGTGTGTTGAACATTATATAGCTAAAATAAATTAATAAATACGCATGCACTTATTTATTGTAAAAAATACTTATCCAAACCAAAAGTGTACACATTATTTTCCACAGTAAAAATTTTATTACCTGACTAGATGTGCTTTGACTAGATATGCTTGACAGAGAACTTCCTGCAGTCAAGAACTCCAGGACTTTCTGGACATTGTTTAGTATAATCTTATCCTCCTCAGTAATGGTGGGTATAAGAGCTGCGGGCTTAAAACGTCCAATAGTAGGCACCATATTGAAAATAGGGATTGCATTCTGAACTCCTAGTAAGGACATTATTTTTACCAGTTGTTCCCTAGTTACTGCATCAATGCCCTTAACAATCTGTTTTCCCCCAGTAATAATGAGTCAAATGATTACAACTCTCCATAAATCAATATATGCATAGCAATGAGGAACCAGCATTCATTCATAATAAACTTTAACACAACAAATCTATTGCAACAGTGCTAGCTCATTAAACAGGAAGTAATGGGCAATGACAATCCAAGACGACTCGAAAAGACTAAATATGTTAAATAGTGCTATCAACAACAGTTTATGAAGACTACTGCCTCTCGCCCAAAAAAATAACTTTGGCACAATAGGTAGCACGGCAGCAGTCATACAGAAGTCTTTTCAGATAATATCACCACCAAAGAAGAAAAAAACAAATAAAAGAAAACATGATAAAAGCAACATAATCCAAAAATAAGTATTCCCAGCAATAACAGGGTACCACAAGTTTTGGCAAAAGTAATGCCTCCATGTACAATTTTACCACAAGAAACATACAAGTACAACATAAGTAATCCCAAGAGTAACAAGGTACCTTGGCAAAATTTTCTTAAATCAAATTCGTGTATAAACAACCATACTCGTTATCAGATTTAACTGAGCTCAAGGATCTGTTAATCAAACAATAAAATGAAAGAAACCGAGGATGGAAATTTGTGTTCTTTCATATGGAAAGAATAATAATAACTAAGTTACACCCTCCGTGACACTATTATAAGCAACTTTTAGTAAAAGTTGCTTATAATAGTGTCCAGAGGGTGTACTTAGCATCTAGAAAGACATTTAAATTAAATAAGATAGGAAGTTACATCTAACAATAATGACAATGAACATAATATAAAATCTTCTTAGGGCATATAGAAAGTACCTCGTCCAATAGAAATTCTCGGAAAAAATTTCCCTTATCAGACAGCAAAAATGCTAGGGCTGCCCTTGTTTCCACTGGCTGCTGTTGTTGAGGTATCACAGACTGGAATCCCGGCAAGAGATATTCTGACCTGTTAGTAACAATCCCAAGCTCCGCCATATCCCCTTTCAGATCCTCTCCACCTCCACTTTTGGCAGCTGTAATAAAATTCTCAAATGCTTGCATGACATCGATAAATCTTTCAGCATCAAAAACTCCAGATTTCCCATATATAGTGTAACGTAGAGCACTCCGTAGCCGAGGGGATTCATCCGTCAAAAGCCTCTATCAATGAATGTGATTTGCATCAATTTAGTTTTACTCAGAAGAATCTAAACAGACTATACAGGCCAATTACCAGTGTGGTAATGCAAAATCACACGAGTTCAGTGTTCAAAGTTATTAATCAGATCATCAAACTGCACCGTTGTGACAGTGAAAATAATTTATAACTTGTCACGGATGATGGTGAAAATTTTCCGATGAAGAATTTGGTCTACTCCACAAAAATGGAAGTATAAGACTAAATGTATCCAAATTCAGAAGTTATAATGTTGTCTATAATAGTTATTTCTACCTTGTATTGCTCCTCTAAACCTCGAAGGCTACCAATTTCATCAATGTCCCCATTTTATTTCCAGACACTACAACAACAACCAAGCCTTATTCCACTAAGTGGGGTTGACTACATGGATCAAATTGCACCATAAAGTTCTATTTAGAAGCATGTTTCTATCCAATTTATTAATCTCAAGATCTTTCTTAATAACTTCTCTTAAATTTTTTTTTAAGTCTTCCTCTACCTGCTTGACTCTTTTCCATCTGATCTACTCTCCTTACTATAAAATCTCCAGGTATTCTCTCTACATGCCCAAATCACCTAAATCTATTTTCCACCATCTTTTCTACTTTAGATGTTACCCCAACACTCTCTAATATTGTCCTTTCTAATCTTATCTCGTCTAGTCATACCACACATCAAATACAATATTGTGTCCAACATTACTTTATTCTCGTGTTGATTCTCAACTGTCCAACATTGTGTCCCATACAACATTGCAGATCTTACCGCAGTCCGATAAAATTTTCCCTTCAGCTTGAGTGGTACTTTTGTGTCACATAATACCCCTAAGACCCTCGTCCATTTCAGCCACCTAGCTTAAATTCGATGGTTTACATCCCCTTCTATTTCTCCACTATTTCATTCCAATACAAATGTCATTGGCTTCATTTATTCTGTGTGACATGGTAACTCGTGTATTCCTTCCATGCAACTCGTGTTAATCAAATTCAAAACTAATGGCTGATCTTATTTCCTTCAAGTACAACATGGAGAAATCAACACTGACGTGTAACCAAAAGTTAAAAGTATAAGCTAATATCTTGACAATGACGGATGGAAAAAAATAAATTATGCCTGAGACTATTATACCTGTGCAATATATGGATAGGCTTCGTCAACAATGGCAAAATCAGGATTTCCAACTAAAGCTATCCCTTCAAGAACCCCAATAGCTCTGATTATAAGAGCAAAGTATGGGGGTATCCTAAAAGGATAATCAAAGGTAATTTGAGCTAAATCTGATGCCAGATCTTGAAAATTTATGTTTTTTGCCCCTCCACCTTCTAAAGCCTGATCAAAGACTTTGGCAAGCACTGGCAAGATAGGCTCTAAATTGACTCCATCTGGAATGAAACCGAGTTTAACAAAGTCTTTCACTATGGCTGAATAATCTCGATGGATGAGATGAGCAATTGCTTCAATCATTCCATACTTT
The DNA here is from genome assembly GCA_948472305.1 of Vicia faba. NCBI lineage: Eukaryota > Viridiplantae > Streptophyta > Magnoliopsida > Fabales > Fabaceae > Vicia > Vicia faba. The sequence continues at coordinate 63,070,749 of OX451738.1, read as the reverse complement.
TGATCGTCAGTCAATTTTGTAACAAGCCCTACGTGGAAACAAAGATAGATTTCCATCATATATTACAATGATTAGGATAGTGGAATAAAAACACCTAAACACCAGTAGTATCCAGTAAAAAGCAATAAAGTTGATAGAGACAAAAGGTAACCTTTTGAAGAACAATATCTAGCCATAATTGCAAGAACAACAAAGCACTTCGATCTTAAAGTTTAAAGATCGTTGTGCAAAAGCTAAGAAAAAACATTCCAACTGTGATATGGTCTTTTATTCATATACAGGGAGAAAAAAATAAAGTTAAAAAGAAAACTGAAAATTGCCTTTACACTAGAATAAATTGTTTTAGGCTAACCACAACTTGGGTTAAATTTCACCATTAACTATTGAAAGCACTTTTTTTATATTGGATAGTATAAAGATAAACAATTACAATGGTTTCAATTGAGCCCCTCTAGTGGAGAGTGGGATTATTCCCCAGATTAGTTGATCCTTGAACTGGATACTGAGTTTTCAAAAAATATATATAAACAATTATAATTCTTACTACATCCATATTTGAATTTTACTGTATATGCGAATATGTATTCAAAATTTCACTAATTTTCTCTCTTGAAAAGCTTCTAGCTTAAAATGAACATTAGAGAGCTCACTTATTTTCTTAAATCAATGCATTCTAATCTAAAAAGATCATAATTCATCTTTTCTAAAACAGCTCACTGTAATTATATATTGATATATGAAGAAAATAATCATATCTTTTCTAAAATAGTGCATTTGCCAACAGACATTATCAACTATCAAGTTTAGGACAGTAAACCAAACACTAGAGAACAGAGAATTTCATGTCATATTGAGGAAAGTACAGCAACAAAAATGAAAAATATGTCACTGATGATCACATTTGAATCAGACAGGGAAAATTTCACTTACAAATATACAATACAATGTTTGACTACCTAGTACCTACCAAAGTCAAGTATCGCAAGTTTTCCATCAGGAGTACGGATCATATTCCCTGGGTGTGGATCAGCATGAAAAAATCCAGTATCAAGCAGCTGAAATAAAATGAAAATAAATCAATGCAAGAATAGTTTATTCAAATTTTACTTAAGGTTAAATTATTTTGTAGATCCCTTTTGGAATTTTTTAAATGGGTCACTGAACTAAATAAAATTGTAATTGAGTCCCTGAATTTCTCAAAACTATTTATAAGATCTTTGAACAAGTTTTTTAATGAGTCACTGCATTTTAAATAATTTGTAAATAGGTCTGAGTTTAGGGACCCCAAATACAATTTACTTAAAAGTTTATGGACCTAAAAATGCTCCACTTCCTATTATTTCCAGTCTAAATAATATCACTCACATACACTAGCAATTATCTCACTCCCTCTTAAAATGAGAATTTAATGAATTAAGTGTGATCTCCTTGACTTTGTTTGTATAACCTTACTGAATCTACCAAACCATGATTTAGATGATTGTTACAGCTCTTATAATACTTTTTTATCTGCAAATAGTTTTGCAGTAACACCTTCACAATATCCTAGCGGTACTGGTACCTCCATTTTCCTTCTTTAAGAGCATGATTATCGGCTGAACATTGGAGTTGCTACCCAATTACCAAAGTTACTGTGTCAGAGCTGATGGATAATTGATTGGCAAAATGGTCCTCCAATTAACAGACATTGTTAAACTAAAGAACGTTCTTCATCTCATTTGATTCTTTTTAGAGTCAAAGGGCGAGTATATTGTGAGGTTTAGTGGGACTCATTTTGGAGTTTTGAATGGGTTGTATGGATATTTAGAAAATGTAGTTGAGTTGTTTAAATAATTTGAAAGTGAATATTGTAAAAAATTTAGTGGAACCCATTTAAAAACCAAATAGGTATGATGGATGTGGGTGTTCTTAGTCCCCCATGTAGGAACACATTCTTCACATCAAATCGTTGTAATTCTCAACCATATTTTGTAGTAATAGGTAAGTTTACCCAAACTGCATTTATTTTTGCAATCTAACAAATATCTCTAAATAAGCCATAGGTCAATGTGAAACCTTTGGCTACCCATCTTTCTTTGTACCTTTCAATCAACCCATCAGCTTTGTACTGTACTGTATACAACAATTTGCAAGCAATGGGTTTTCCTTCAGGTAAAATAACCAACACTAGTGTGTTTTATTCTTCTCCAATGCCTCTAATTTTATATTTATGGGTTGTTTCCACTGTTTATCAGACAATGTCTTAAACATTATCGAGAATGAACGTAGTGTTCAGGTTTAAAAGGTTTTGTGGATTGGTGAGAATTTTTTAAATGAGGTAGACTGAGAGTGGCTGTGTGGCTGTTTGCTACACTTTTTGGTGTCTTTTCAAATGGCAATTTTGAGTTCAAAGTTATCTTCAACAATTTGGCTTTTTATTTCGTTTTGAGGGGCTGGAAGATAAGTTTTAGTTTCATTTTGAGAGACTGGGCATATATTATGTAATACTACAAACTCAGAATGCAACCTAATATGAAGGAGTTGGATTGAACTCTCAAACATGTGTTGATTCAGGAATGACCTTTGGTGTTCTCTTGAACTCCAATTTTATTTTTCCAAATCTGACATCAACTTAAGGTTCATGTAGGTGGCGATTGAACAAATGGTTGCTTTGTCTCAGGATTAGGTACATTTGACTCAAGGATAGGAAGAGCAAGAATTTCAAAATAAATTTCCTTATCTTCCTTTAAATTCTCCCCCGAAGATAAGGTTGTGAGAAATAAGCTTCATCCTCGTGAAGCATTACATCCCGAGGCACAACGGACTTCTTGGATGGAGCATCATAACATTTGAATCATATTTTAGTGAAGGAGCGCACAACTAAAAAAAATTAAGAGTTCTCTAGGGTCAGGTTTTCCCCTATCATAACTATAAAAATGGACAGTTTAGACACACTTAAAGACCCATGGTGGAAGATTGATAATATTTGACAAAATAAAGAAAGATCATCCATATGATTCATTAACCCCAAGACTCTAGAGGATCGCTGATTAATAAGATAATATGTTGCTATGAGAATAGCCTCCTCAAGTCTTTGGAATATTGGTGCCTGAGTATGGTCTAAAAGATGCCCTCTCTGACAAAATGAAGTAACAAGTAACAACATGGATGATAGTTCGCGTTTTGTTGTTAAGATTTTCAACACACTACTTGTTTTCATATCTTGTTTATACTAATAATTATACAACAGGAAGTTGTTTTTTCCCCTACATAAATGTTTGAAAACAGGAAACAGCAGGAAAAAAAAAAGTGACATTTTGTATTTTTCAATGAAAGCAAGTAATGAAAATAGATAAAAGCCCTAAACTGTATAAAAAAAGTAACAGTATTAGAAAAAGATGTAGCTTAAAGCTCACTGGTCCTAATGCAGTATAGTACCAGCTGAAAGAATTAAAATAATAAATCACCTGTTTTAGGTAGCAGATGACTCCAACGTTAACCAATTCTCCGACGTTGCTTTCTTTGCTCTGTGAAAGCTTCTCTCCGTCAATCCATTCTGTCGTAAGAACCCTCCTTGATGTATACTTGCTATAAGTCCTTGGTATTACAACCTGAAATTGATTTGTAATAAGATGCAACAAAATTCCTCTCAAAAGCATTTTTTGTATTACTATAAAGGTACAGCTCACAAATAATTAACATTAAACAACATTTTGACGAAAGTGTTATCCAGACAGATTTTAAATTAATTTTTTTCTTCAACTATTATGATATATATAGTAATGTAAAGGTGTGCCATATATACAATCATTTTTTTCCTTTATAATTGTCATTTTTTAACTTTTTACACATACCAAGCTAATAATTGTTGTTACTTTTTGAACAATAACTTTCATTTTACCTATAATACCTTTAACTATTTATTATTTTAATTTACTTTTTCTCTCCATAATAAATATTAGGGGTAATTATGACAAAACAATAATCATTACTACTTTAAACTTTGAAAGTGACAATTAAAAAGAAACAATTTTTTTCTCTAAAAAATAACAATTAAAAAGGAATGGAGGGAGTAGTAAGCATCAATTAGTCGAAACAAATTTATAACTCCAATGAAGAAAATTCTAGCCTTATATTCTTAGTCTCATCATATCATCAGTAATGCACATGCAATTAGGCCATTGGGCATTAGTAGATATGAAGCTCTCATAATTAGCAATGTAACCCTATTATGTAGAAACTTAACCCTGTTTTTTTTTAGTTACTACATCAAATAAAAACAAGTCAATAAAAGAGCATGTTGCGCGAACAGAGGAAAGAAAGTAACATCAGTGGGCAGAGCCGTCTCAAGTTTTTGGAGGCCCTGTATAGATTAGTCACAATTTAGCAAGGACAAAATAAATAGATGTCCTATATAATCACAATTTACCTAAAAAATATGAGACCCCATTTAACCATAAGTTAACCTTGAAAATTTTGAAGCCTTGTGCGGTAGGCCACCCCTTGCACGCCCTCAAAGACGGTCCTGTCAGTGGGTATTTATTAGCACCCAATAACCCAACCTCCAATTTGGAAGGTTTAAAACATGGGTCCAAGAAATCAAATGGATCATCCATGTTAGTCAGGCCTTGTCAGTTGAGAACAGGCCATGTAGGCTGTTAGAGAAGTTAATTGGTTAGGATGTTATAACTTATAACTTATAAATAGATAGAAAGAATCCGATTCATGTGTTGAGGAAAGAGACCAAGCTCTTGATTCCTAGATAGAGTCTGTTATCATTCTTTCTCTCCCTAGGCACTCAGGAGGAACACATTGTTCAGCTCAATTCTGTCAAGAATTTCTGCTTCATGTAAATACTGACGTAAAACAGAGTGGGTTTGTTTCTGCCATTCATAAGAAATAAGAAACTTTTGAACTCACCTGTGGCAGGTCTTTCTTCATCATTTCGGCGAAACGGTTTCCATTTTCACCTTCATTTACATAGTCTAACTCTTCAAAAAATCGAGCAGCCCACTCGTCAACCAACCCAACCACATCAATGGAGATCTAAAAAATTAAGTAAAAAGCAGTTGGGTTCAGAGGAGAACAAGTATAATGAGCAATTGACTTAGAATCATTAAATCACCAAAATTACTACTACCAAGCCATAATAATTAATCAAATATACATACATGACTAAAAGTCTATGCTCACAAGAATTTAACTTGCCTGAGGAAACTTTCGAAGAGCCAAACCAAGGTTCCTGATAATGAATAAATCAATGGTAACAGTCTCTAGCACAAAAGGTCTTTGCACTTTAACAGCAACCAAATCCCCATTTTCCTTGAGGCGGCCCTTATATACCTGTCCGAGAGATGCTGCATAGGTTTAACCAAAAGATAAATACTTCTTGATTAGTTAACTCAAAAAACAGCAATGAGAGACTAGATTTCTTTTCTAGTAGGAATGCAATATATATGGTATGGAGAGCTACCAGCAGCAATGGGAGAGGGTGATAATTCAGAATAGAAACTTTGCCATGGCTGACCAAGCTCCTCTTCAATTAGAGCCATAGCCAAATCATCTGCAAATGAAGGAACCTTCACATTTTATGGAATCCCCCCACACCCCCAGCAAAAACAAAGGAACCTCAGCAACAGAATGAGCTTACATTATCAGAAATGAAAATGTAGTTGTTTAACTGCTAATAATTTTTCGATGTTTACCAAAACATCAGACTACAATTTTTGTAAGTAGGGATCAATAGTTCTATCTAGCTAAATAAGCTTAAGAAAGAAAAGTCGCTGCAGAAAGTTGTTTCGAAAATTAAAACATAAAACATTAAAAATATGCAGCCCGTCAACTATGTTTTATTTTTCTGATATGGAGGAAAAATATTTTGCTTTTATGCTGCTCAAATTGACTACAAAAATAAATCACAATTGTCCAACCAATATCAAGTTATTAACTCTTTCCTCTGGCTCACTATTTTTCTTATGTATGACAAATATAGATTCATTTAAAAGGAAACAATGGGATATATAGAAGAGAGCATGCAATGAACGGGTAAAAGAGCAGCAAATCTTACTTTATCACAGAGCTTCTGTAGCTCTGTCATTGCTGCAGGTGACAGTATATCTGGTCGAATGCTCAATGCTTGCCCGAGTTTGATGTATGCTGGACCCAAAGATGTCACAATTTCACGTATTTCAATAGCCCTGGCAACTTCATTCTGGTTATGCAAAGAGCTAAAATGAATAACCATAATGCAATAGGTAGAAAAATATTTCTGAGTATTATTTCAATTGTTTAAAGGGATCGATCCACGGTCTGGAAACTTATAAAATTGTGTTTACAAATTCAGCTTATAAGGTCAGAACGGCCCAAGCTTTATAAGCATTACTAAAGCCATATCATGCAGTTCAAAAAAAAAACTTTAGGCCATATCTCTAGGTGATGCGGGACTAAATTCAGCCCCTCACGCCTGCACAATGAAGTTGCTGGAGGCTGCAATTATGGCAGTCCAAATGCCGCAATTAAGGTGGAGTAATTTCCAACACTATCTAAAACTGCATTTCGAAGAAGGAGTATGAAATACAATATAAGGAACTGAAGCTGATTCTATAGGAAGCTTATTGTTGAATTAGGAGAGACTGAGAGACATTTAGGTTAAACCGTGTGTTTTGAAAACACTACGGAGACTTTATTATATATAGAGAGATTACAATTAATTATATGATATAATCGATGTGGAACTATTCTACATACAAATATTCTTAACACTATATATTTACTAATATCAACACTCCCCCTCAAGCTGGAGCATATAAGTCAAATGCGCCAAGCTTGCCACATATATAATTAGTTCTGGGACTTCGCAGAGATTTTGTAAACACGTCTGTCAATTGATCATTAGAGTTGACAAAGCTTGTGACGATGTCACCATATTCTATCTTCTCTCTGACAAAGTGACAGTCTATCTCAATATGATTGGTCCTATCATGGAAGACTGGATTTGAAACAATGTGTAATGCAGCTTGATTATCACATACAAGTGTCATTGGTCTTGCTTCTTCAATTTGAAGTTCTTTGAGCAACTGTTTTAACCAAATGAGTTCACATGTTGCCATTGTCATGGCCCTATACTCTGCCTTGGCGGGCTTGATCTTGCAACTACATTTTGTTTCTTACTTTTCCAGGATATCAGGTTTCCTACAACAACTACACAATACCCAGAGGTGGATCGTCTATCAATTGGTGACCCTGCCCAATCAGCATCGGAGTATCCAACTATCTGAGCATGTTCTTTATCTTCATACACTAAACCTTTTCCTGGAGCACATTTGATGTATCTCAGAATCCGAATAACTGCATCCATGTGTTCCTGACAAGGGGAATTTAAGAACTGGCTTACCACACTGACTGCAAAAGAAATGTCTGGACGAGTGACTGTGAGATAATTCAACTTTTCAACCAATCTCTTATACCTTCCCGAGTCTGATAGAGACTTCCCCTGATTGGATAGTAGTTTGACACTTGGATCCATAGGAGTATCAGCTGGTTTAGCATTCAACAAACTTGTTTCTTCCAAAATATCCATAGCATATTTCCGCTGAGAAATTACCAAACCATTTTTAGATTGGGCTACCTCAATACCCAAGAAATACCAGAGTTTACCAAATCTTGTCTGAAATTGATTCGAAAGTTGTTGTTTCAACTGGAGTATTCCCTGCTAATCACTACCAGTTATGACAATATCATCTACATACACAATAAGATATATACACTCTTGGGCTGAGTGACGATAAAAGATTGAATGGTCAGCTTCACTACGGACCATACCAAATTGTTGTACTACAGTGCTAAATCTGCCAAACCAAGCTCTCGGAGATTGCTTAAGACCATAAAGAGACTTGTGTAGCCTACAAACCATATTTGATGACTCCCCCTGAGCAACAAACCCAGGTGGTTGCTCTATATATACTTCCTCTTCAAGATCACCATGTAAAAATGCATTTTTGATGTCAAGTTGATGAAGATGCCAATGTTGAATGGCTACAATGACTAGAAGAAGTCTAACAAATGTCATCTTGGCTACAGGCGAGAATGTATCACTATAGTCCAACCCAAAAATTTGAGTGTATCCTTTGGCTACCAAGCGAGCTTTAAATCGATCAATCTTACCATCTGAACCAACTTTCACTGTATAAAGCCAACGACAACCTACTAAAGATTTTCCAGGGGGTAGAGGAACCAATTCCCATGTACCACTGCTTTGAAGAGCACACATTTCATCAATCATTGCTTGCCTCCACTCAGGGTGAGATAATGTTTCACCTGAAGTGTTAGGAATAGAAACAGAAGACAAAGAAGACAAACAAGTATACTGCAAAGGGGAAAGACGATGATAACATAAATCAATATAATGTGGAGAAGGATTCCGTGTTTGACGTATACCTTTTCGAAGAGCAATCAGAAGATCGGACTCAGGTTGCAGTATCGGATCCGGTGATGGCGAGAGCGTCAGAGGAGAGTTTGCAATGACCTCAGGGACATGTACGACCTCAGGGACAGGTACGACCTCAGGGACATGTACGACAGACGTTGGTTGACGACGTTGAATGGTGGTTGACAACTCGTAGGGTTATCTAGTGGGCCAGATTCCCTAGAATGGTGGGGGATAGTAACATATGGGACTTCCAGAAAAGGTGTGGGAGTACTCTCCTGAAGGGGTTCCGGAGTTACTTGGCTGGACTCGAAATATGGAACAGACTCGAAGAAGGTGACATCGGCCAACATGAGATATCGTTGTAGGGTATATGAATAGCAACGATAACCTTTTTGGGATCGATGATAACCAAAAAAAAATACACTTTAGTGATCGAGCTGATAGTCTATCAAGACCAGGAGAGAGATTGTGTACAAAACATGTGGAACCGAAGACTTGGGGAGAAATTGGGTGAAGGGGGGAATGGGGAAAAAGGATTGAATGAGGGATTTTATTGTTAAGGACAGATGATGGCATGCGATTTATAAGGTAACATGACGTTAGCACAGCGTCTCCCCAAAACCGAAGTGGAACATTACCATGGAGAAGTAGGGTCCGAGTGATTTCTACAAGATGCTGATTTTTGCGTTCGGCTACTCCGTTTTGTTGAGGTGTATAAGGGCAAGATGTTTGGTAGAGAATACCATTACTGGACATAAAAGTTTGAAATTGTTGGGATAAATATTCACGGGCATTATCACTTCTTAAGGTACGAATAAACACACCAAACTGAGTTTTTATTTCTTTATAAAAATTTTCAAAAATAGAAAATAATTTTGATCTATTTTTCATTAAAAATAAGCATGTGCAACGTGAAAAATCATCAATAAAGGTGACAAAATACCTAGACCCAAGAGTAGAAATAGTACGTGAGGGACCCCAAACATCAGAGTGAACTAAAGCAAAAGGGGACGAAGCTCGTTTATTGACTCGATTGGAAAATTGACTACGAGTGTGTTTCCCTAACTGACACGACTCACAATGTAAATTAGATACTTTCGATAAACTTGACACCAACTTCTGTAATTTGGGAAGACTAGGATGACCTAACTGAGCATGGATTGTGAGTGGAGAATCTTTGACTGAGGATGTCTGAGATGACACTGAGAGGTAATAAAGGCCTTGAGACTCACATTCGACACCAATTGTCTGTCCCAAACTCCGATCCTGCAAAGTGACATTACTATTAGTGAAGGTGACAATACAATCAAGAGAACGAGTTAAACGACTGACAGAAAGTAAATTAAATGGACAATTAAGTACGTAGAGTACAGAAGTAACAGAGAAAGAATGTAGAATTTGAACAGTACAAATTCCTTTGAATTGGGTTTGAGAATCACTGGCAGAAGTTATAGTAGGTAAGAAACCAGAGGTAGAGAGAGAAGAGAAAAGATTTTTATTACCAGTGACATGATCAGACGCACCAGAATCAAGGACCCAAGGTCCAAGAGAAGATGATTGAGAGGAGCAAACAGATGAATTACCAGTGTGTGCAACCGAAGCAGTAGAATCTGAGTTCTGATAATTCTGATACCACTTGAGGAAATCATCGTAGTTTGACGTAAAATTCTGAGGAGTAGCCATGAGTATCGGATTTGGAAAAATTGCACGGTGGCGAGGATTGATCGGATCGAAGAAGACGCTTTTGCCGGTAGGGTTAGTTGGCCGGAAGGTCGTCAAAATTAATAGCGGCGGATGGCGGCAGCAGTCCGGTGGTTATCGGAGAATTTTGGACAATGAGAGGCAAACCGGGGTGATGACACAGTTTACAAAAAAAAAAAAATTTATCACCGAAAGAAAGTGGGTCAACCGTGTGTTGCACGGTGAAGAATTGCCTCTTAGTAGGCTCTAGATACCATGTAGAATTAGGAGAGACTAAGAGACATTTACATTAAACCGTATATTTTAAAAGCACTATGGAGACTTTATTATATATAGAAAGATTACAACTAATTACATGATATAATCAATGTGGTACTATTCTACCTACAAATATTCTTAACACTATATATTTACAAATATCAACACTTATAAACTTAAATTTATGCATGACACAAGCTCAAGCTATAAGCTCTTCCATACAGAACTGGAAACTTCTAATGCAAATTATGAAACTTCTGCGTGTGACTTGATCTATATCGTTCACCTCGAATCAATACAATGTTATCGTTCTAAGAATTCCTTTTCCTCTGTCTATGCCTTAAAGACCAAGCACAATAAACTCAACAAAGAATTTTTTTTGAACAGCTATAAACAAACACAACAATAACTAAAAACATACAATAGGACTTGGATATAGTTTAATAATGTTATAATCTGATAAATTTAGCCAATACAAATATAATACTTACAAGGGATCTTCCCTATTTGAAAACTAGAAAACTTCTTACATATAAGATATATTAACACATTCTTTCTATTTCTGTTTCTTATTTTCGAACTCTCTAATTGGGATGATTTCTTAGAGTAAAACTTCCATTTTTTAAATAAAAACTACTTTAGGGGCTCTTCTGTGTTTAAGAAACTTTTTAAACTTAAATATTTTTAAAAAGTTATACTAATTATGTAATTTTTTTGGAAAAAGCAGAATAACTAAAATCAAGAAAAGGAAGCGGGGGAGAAAAATTTAAACCACCTACGACAACCACCACATCAAGAATGTATATATGGAAGGTGCTCGGCCTATCTGTACAAAGAAGAATTACCTCTTTAACCTTCTTGTTAATCACATCCCAGGCAACACGTGAAAGAAAACCTCCAGCAACAGATAATAACTGTACAATGCGAGTTGCCACGGAGCGAGGACGTTTCCCCCAATATGCAGTAATGCTAGCCGGTTCATACACCAATGGTAAAAACTCACTACTTTCATCTACCTACACAGATGAAAAATACAAACTCAATTACATTACTATCCAGATTTTTTTTCTTGGGAAATTACCAACCACATCAAATAACATATATTCACACTGGTAGGGATCAAAAATTAAGATGAATAGAAAATATATTATTGATTGAATTAAGAAACTATTACAGAGACTGATCCCTATAATCCCAGAGCTACTGCTCCTCAGTCAGAGAAAACAATTCCCTCACTGCCCCAAACCCCAATATGAAAAACAGAAAATAATCCTAAATACTGCCCCATACACTCCTATTTATATGAGGAATACTAACTAAACCGACTCCTACTTATTTAGTTTGGACTAAGGCCCAACCCAGTATCCTAACACACACACACACACAAAAACTACTAGCTCACTAGCTCGATTATAATGAGTAATGAATGTTCTTCATGAACCATAAATAGAAATGTCATATATTTGAAAGGAAGAAAAGAATAGAAATGTCATATATATTTGAAAGGAAGAAAAAAATACAAATATCACAGGAAACTCAAAAATGTCAACAAAAAAAAATAGTAGAATATTTACACATGGAATTTCGTATCCATTGAATACCTCAACAAGACGTAGTTGAACATCATCTTCAGCAAAGAGGGAATCTGAAAGATTCTGACCTCGAAGACCTCTCATGAGAGTCGCCAACTGTTCATCTTCTTCCATTTGCGCCCTTACTCTCTTAATCTCTTTGGAAACATCACCAATTCTCTGAAGGAAAATAAAACACGCGAGAATACATTACATTTCATTTCATTTCCAACAATTAAACAAGACGAATCGAATTCCAGAGAGAATTTAGCCGATTAAACAAAGAAAAAATTCGTGAAAAGTGAACTCGGAAAGTTAGTTACCTGGGAGACACCGTTGACAGGTTTGGTAGGAGGAGACTTTGAAGAACCGTTGACGGTTGTGACCGGAGCAGGTTTAGGATCGGTAGCGACAGCGGAGACGCGGTTAGAACGGCGACGGAGAGAGATGTTTTTGTGACGGCGGGAATGAGAGGAACGGAGAAAAGGATCGATTCCACGGTAGACGAGCTGCGCTGCCGTGTCCATGGCCGAATTCTCTCTGCTCTCTTGTTTGTCTTCTTCTTTTAGAGAGAGAGAGCTTTTGTTGTATTCTAGAGAGAGAATTGAGGGAGTGGTGTTGTAAAGAAGGGATGAAGTTGTTGTTTGTGGACTGAACGGTGACAAGACGAAGTACTGAAAGTGTGTAATGGTGCTTCACTTTCAGCCAGGAACAGCTACTTCTTGATAATAATTTTAATTTTACTTGCTTATATATGACTCACGTAATATATTATAAATAAAATAAATACTTTTCTTTACAGTTCCATAAATAAATCAATACTGACACTCTTTATAATTTTGGATATTTTTCTTTCTAAAGAATTTATGAAAAACAATTAAATTATGTAAAATGGTTAAGAAATTAAAAAATTAAATTGAATATTTTTAATAAAAATAAGTTTTTTCTAAAAATATGTGTATTAATTACATTAAAAATATAAATATTTAATTTTTTTTATAAAATACTATATATATTATCACGTTAAAATAGTTCAATTGATAATTGATAGTTATATAAAGACATTAAATAAAAAAACACAAATTTTAATCGATAAACTAGAATCATTAGACTACTCATCCAAAAAAAATATTATATACATTCAATATATAATATTTTTCTTATTTTGAATTCTTAATGAGTATCCTAGCGACCCTTAAATTATGAATACACTAATTTGAATAAAATATATAACAGAAAGAAAAAAAATATTACTTCTAAACCAAATTAGACTGAGGAATTAAATAACTTTTTTATGCATCCAAACTTTTCATTCTATCATTAATAAAATAGCATGATATGAAAATATTTTTTGAATTGAGAAATGAGAATTATTTTCACAGTTGATACTCTCGTGTAGAAATTGACTTAAGAGAATTAAGCTGAAACTCTTTTCAACGCCCAAAGTCTAAAAAGGAGTAAAAGGTACAAAAAGAACAATAACATGTTTATTAGTTGATTGTGTAGAGCCGTAATTGGCATACCAACATGGCCACACGTTTTTTGAGTTGGTCCGCAATTATTCATTTTTCTTTCCGGAAATTATTTTTTCCATTTTAAAATAAGTGTCATTTAAAAAAAAATTATTTTAAAATGAATGTCATTTTTACTTTTTAATATAATAATAATTGCTATTTTTTCAATTGTGTTCTTTAATTATTAATCTATATACTACTTCTAACACATTTATAAAGTTAATTTAATAAAAATGAAATATTTTATGTCAATATTATTACATTTCTTAATTTGAGTAGATAAATAAAAAAATCAAAAAGGACAATTAAAAAGGAATTGAGAGAGTATAAAATAAGAAGTGATTAAATATCATATTGAGCATTTACAAACAACACATCAATAATATAAATTTCCATCTTCATTCCACCTCTTTAGTTTTCTCTCTTTATTAACAAAGTTAAATTTTAATTAGGTTAACTTACGAGACCAAAAAAGTATTTTGTCAAAGAATTATAATAAAAACTTTTTCGTTTGACGGTGGCATGGTTTATTGGCGTTCTTGTTCTTGACCGTTTGCAAAGTTCACGATAACAGACCTAATAATAAGTGTTATATGGAAAAATGTGAAGTACATGTGATACCTCAATCTAGTGGAAGATATGTGATTTCAACTTGCAGCACACTTCAAATTGTTGGATCGGATCATAAGGCCACTCGCATGTGGCAAGGAATCTCATGGAGACAATTGTAATTGACTACCTTATACAAAGTATAACATGTGTCATTCCATGTATCCATTCATACACTCAAAGTATATTTCTCACTCATTCTTTAACTTAGGTGTTGGAGTGTTAAACTTGTAAGTTCACCTCCATTGCACCGGAAGTTCACTCCATATTGAAACTCAAGTATATTTGATTTTCACCTATTCGTGTGAATGTACGAAACATTGGTGTCGCCAATGGGAATTTCCACGAAGAGCCACCACTTCTTTGCCACGATCTCGGATCACCGGTCTTTTCTCTTTTAAAGCACTGATCTCTTCCTCACAAAGGTCATTAATCTAGTCCTTATTATCATGAAAGCATCAAAAGTAACGCATTCAACTGTCACACGCAATGCCATCGTCGCGCCAACTATCTTAACAAAAGCTCTAGATCCGGTGAGGGATTTCCACTTCTCTCCGGCTGAAAAAGCTCTTGTCTTAGTTACTGTTATTACGGTTCCAAATCCATAAAATGTAATACCTCTAACAGCCAGTCAGGGAACCTTATAAGTTCTTCAAATCTTACAACCTCCTAACAGTCGGTCTAGGGTCAAGATTTAAAGCTGCATTCGTTGCAACTATAATTTCTATACATGGAATGCTCCACAATTTCCAACAGATGCAAGCTAGTTTAGATGTGCAAGGGGAAAATGATCTCTTAAACACCATTTACAACTTAGTATAATAGTAGAATTCACACTTCCTCGCTAAAAGGATATTTCGGATAAAAGAAAGTTTATAGTTCACTTCCCCCCGAGGATAATTTTGTGCCAAGGACCACTTTGTGCGATAAGTAGAGTGAAGGGAAAAGCCTATCATTGTCGACATTGTTTCATAACTTAGGGAGGCCCCTAAGTCTCTAGACCATAATCATTATCAAGGACACCAAACATTTCCTCATGGTTCTGGAGGAAGAGGTGGGAGTCACGCCCACCAGATGATTGTCATCATCATCGATTACTATCACTCCATTCTAAAGGGAGACGCAAAACGATACTAAAGTACCAATCAGTAAGGAAAAGAGCAACCCATTCTCAAGAAGGATCCTCGATAGAAGGATCCCTAAATCTCTTGAAAATTCACTGAAGCTGGAGAGTTATGACGAAATGGGGGATCTGGATGAATATATTGAGCATATAGATATCAGGTTAGACTATTATCATGCTCGGGTGCCTAAAGTGTAAATTGTTCATGTTTACCCTAAAAGGGAGTCGTCATGATGTGGTTTAAGGATCTCTTCGAAAAAATCATAAGTTCCTGGAAGGAGTTATGTGACTCTTTCACTACACAATTCACAATGCAAAAGTGAAAACCCGCCATCATAGTTGTGCTCAGCAGGATCCGGAAGAAAAATAAAGAAACCCTACAAGAATATATTGAGTGGTTCATAAAGGTAGCAGTAGAAGTAGGAGATGAACGGTGGCTTGAAATGTTTGATATTCAAGAAGGGGTTAAGATCATACTACATGTTTCTCAAGAAGGTGGGTTAGTTACATGTTTTGCAAGAAGGTGGGTTAGTTGGAAGGATCCAATAGCTTAAATAACATGTTAGATAGGTATCGGCCTTATATTAATTATGTGGAAGAGCTTATAGTTGAGAAAGAAGAGACAACCCGATGAGCCAGGAACCCCAAACATAGTCGGGTGAATAAAAAAGACTTTAACCTTCGTTAAGACAATAGAGACCGAGGACCTCGAGCTAGGTTCTCATTATACACTCTCTTGAACATATCAAGGGGGAAATTTTTGAAATAATGTACAAATATTCACTTTAAAGAAGTCGGTGTCAAGAACTTGTATCTGGTAAGGGAATCAGTCAAGACGGATAAATTGAAGTATCGTAGTTTTCACAAAATGCAAGGCCACAACACTAACAAATGCATCCACCTGAAGATTGCAATTAAGAAGCTAATCAAAAAGGGGAAACTTACCCAATACACCCATGGGACAATTGGAAGGAGGATCAATTCAGAAGGAAATGCAATAGGAAAAAATGACCTCTCTACCGAGAAAAAGGGTCCCCAAAGAAAACTATAGATGTCATCAATAAGGCTAAAGTAAGAAAGACAACAATGGCGACATGTGATAAGACCATAAAGGAAATTATAGTACATAACATTTATTGTACCCCAAAATTTGCCCTCTCATTTATCAAGACTTTTCTCACAAGGTTTCTTTGATTCAGGGCTGGATTAGGGTTTGGTCAGCTCAAAACATCTCATCATGCACTGATGACCCAAAATTAGGGTTCGATATTGCACAAGGATTTTTGGACTATCAATGCTTCATGTGACTTTCAGACATCATTATGGATCCCTAAGATTGCTCATGACAAGTTTCAAACCTTGAACCATATTTTTTATCAGTCAATTGGACAGTTGACCTAAAAATCAATTGTATTGAGGAAAAAGTCAACCATGGCCAATTTACAGTCAAACTTAATAATTTTTTATCCACATCAACATTTTAGACTCATATGTATTATTTGATCAAGTTTGGATTACAATTCCTCAAGAAATTTGATCAAATCATCAAAAGGGCAAAATGGTCAAAATTAGGGTTTTGACCGAGGAAGGGCAATTTCTGATTTTTAACCTAGCAAATGACCAATTGATTTAAAGCATGATTTCAAGGATTCAATTTCATCATCTTGACTTAATTACATGGCTCAAAACATTTCAATTTCATTGGATTGACAAATGAAATTTGCAGTCAACTGATCAAAAGTCAACTGTACACTGAAAAGTCAAACTTTGACTTTTTGGTCAAAATCAAGTGTCAAGGTTCATAATTCATCAAAACATGTCAAAATGTGAAACTTGTTCATCAATAAATCCAAATTTGAAGATTAGGGTTTAAATTTGAAAATTTTCTAAGTATAGAAAATTTCTTATTTTTTCTCAACTTTAGGCCACTTTTTCGCCATGATGCATAATGATTCAAAGAAAGTTCCCAACATGAAAGTTGTAGACCTCCATGAAATCTACAACTTTGCTTCACACAATTTTCCATAAAGATGCTTGGATCTCAAGATATAAATTTGTGATTACATGCTCATGAACTAAATAACTTAGTGAAATTTTGCCCTAATTTAGGCAGGTTTTGGACCCAACTTCATGGCAATTTTTCACCTAGTTCTAAGAGGTATCTCAAAATGCATTTGAAAGATGAGTTATAGAGAATATTGCAAGCTTTCCAAAATATCCAATAACTCTTCAAGATCATTTTTGAGTAGGGAGAATCGAAGAGATGAAGTTGGCAATTTCTCACTTTTTATCCAAGCCATTTCATGAAGAACAAAGTTGCAACCAATACCTATGTTGCCTAATCCATGCTTTACAGTTCCCAAACTTGTTCCTCACTCCTTAATTTAATGCTTACTCAGTTGACAAAGCTTTGATCCATGCCCTAGAGCCATTATCCAAGTGGTAATTCCATTTATGACAAAAAGTGACCATTGCCATTTTGGAAAAGCACAACTTTTGTCACTTTCCAATTCTTGAGCATTGCACCCGTCTCCTTGGCACATACAAGTCTCACAGGTCTAAAGCAAATTATACAAGCTGATATCAACCCTAAGAGAGCAAGTACAAGCATGGCAAGCATTGTCCCTTCACTTTACTTCAAATGCAAGAAAAGTGGCAAAAAGGCTAGAACTGGCACAACTTTTAGAGGGTTGACATGAAACCAATTCCATACTAATATACAAACATAATACAACTTAGAACACGATTAGTTAAAGCCTGAAACACTCCCAAGCAGAAAAACACCAAAAATCTGTTCAAACCTACAGTTTTGGCATAAGCATACCCATCTTCCATTTGGCTCGTGCGTTTCAAGTTTTGATCATTCAAACATCTTACATACTTGATATCAAACCAACCCAAACCTTCATCCTTGTTCTGTAATCACTTTTCCATCATCTGCCATTGTTGATTTCAGAGCTTGCAGTTTGACTTGGCCAAGGAGTTTCAGAGACTTTCAGAGCAAGGCAAAGGTTGGAATACATTCAGGGAAGTTCAAGAAAGCTCAAGCAAGCATCAGGCCTCCATCAAACTCACTCCAGTTCCATCCACGATTCCAACTGAAGGAGGTAAAATCTCAAACTCTATCTTCTTGTACAAGCAACCATAGGCCACAATTTGTGAATAAAAAATGTAGTCCTCATCATAACGAAACTGTACATATCTTTATCTTGCATTGATTTTACTTGAGTTGAGAGAATTTGGAACTTGAAATTTCTGAAAATATTAGGGTTAAATTTAGGGCTGTTAAAATTCTTTCTTACCTTTGATTGTTAGTTCACATAACTTATATGGTTGGAATCGTGAGTTTAAACACCACAACTTTCATGTTATGAGTTTTCATTTTCATGGAAGTATGAGAGAGTTACACGATGTCTGGCCAAGCTTGAGGAAGAAGATAAAGTACAGGGAAAGGACTTGTCTTGGGTTATATTATTTTTGTTTTCCTTAAGACAATGGATGTATAGTCACCCCAGTGGCAAAGTAGCGCGCTGGTGAGACCCATGTCCTGGGTTCGAACCTGGGCTCTACTTTTGTGTTTTTCATATTTTTTCCCTTTTCCATTTTGCTATTTTTGCAGGTTGGGCTTAGTCTTTTGGGCCAGGATTTTTGCTAACATTACTACCAATATGCTACATCACCTCCTTGCCAACTTTTTTTATATTTTTATTATTTTCATTTTTATTTATCTTATTTTCATTTATATATACATTAAATATTTCTTTAATGCATAAAAATCCTAAAAAATATAAATTTCATAATATTGCATTTTATTTTATTTTGCACATAAAAATATATTTTATTTTTTATAGATATCATATATTTTCTTAATAAATTTGTAAAATATAGTTAATATATATTTATTTTAATTTATTTTTTCATTTACTACTTATAAATATTTATTTTTGCATATATAAAAATTTCATAGTTTTTATACAATATTATTTATTATTTTAATACAAAAAATACATAAAAGAATAATATTTAAGAACTTTATTTTTTTTAAATAGAAATTAGGGTTACACCTCCCTTTAAAAATTTTAATTTCCTTTCCTTACACTTTTAGGTTTAGATTAAAGTCTCTTGTACATAAAAACAAGACAAAAATCTTTTCTTGCATATACATATTATTGCACATTTAAATATTATTTCAATATTTGTACATATTCGATTTGGTTGTAATAATTTATTTATGTTTACATTCTTGCAAATCCCCATTCAAATTTGTATTCTCCCCTCCCATAAAAATTGTTGTAATAGCTTAGTAATATTTACATTACGCAATTTATCGCTTTACATGTTATGATTAGTAATTAGGGTTTGTATGATAAGATTGAAACAAAGCAAAATAGAAAACCCTAAATACAAGATAAAACCAAAGCATGAAAAATAACACACTTGCACACAAGCATCCTTAGGGTTTCTCCACTTGGTTGCCTTATATAAAAATAGCCATATTACGCATGCGAAGTATCTTGGCAAAACCAACGAATATAAAGATCATAGTCTCTCGATGACGCTTTTGCAAAGTTGCCTTACAAAAATGATCTTGGTCCCTTAAAAAATGCTAAGATACTTTGCAAACAATTGCTAATCATGGTTATACGATGACCCGCGCTCGTCCCGTTAACATCTGTTGTACCCCAAAATTTTCCCTCGCATTTTTCCCCAAGCAATCTCAACTTCAAGCCTTTCCTGACTTTTCAAACTGGCTCAAGAATCGGACAAACGGACTTTTCTTGACAGTCAAGCGAAATTAGGGTTTTTACTGATTTTCAGAGCTCTGGATTGTTTCATACAGTTGGCTTAGGGTTTTGGTTGATTTTGGCTCAATTTTGATCAGGCGAACGTTATTTGGCATTTAATCAAAAGTTAAGGTTTCATGGGCATATTCTCAGAAGAATTTAAATTCCACAGCACTTTGCGGTTTATTCCGAGATTCGGGTTAAAATTCGCGTTATCTTGATTTAATCAGTGAAAGAGACAGTGGTTTGAATTCATGTTGTTTTCTTTGAGCCAGTCAAATACAGTATGCAGTATTGGATTCACAGTGTTTATGGCAAATCAATGAAGATGGAATGCGCTTGATCAGTTTATTTTGGTTGACTGCTGCTTTGCTTTGGATATTGGAAGAGACAGGTTTAATTGATCAATATTGTTTTTATTTAAGTTATTTATTATTCTAAAATTGAATGATTGAAATTTATTTTTCAATTGTTTTAATTCAAAGAGTTTTAAATAAATAAATAAACAATAAATAAAATTAGAATTAATTGGATAATTTAGATTTTTATTGATATTTGAATTATTTGTACAAATTGTTGTTTATAATTTAAATTACAAACAATAATATACATTAATTTAAATATTAAATAAAATAAAAAGCTATCCTATTTCTAATATTCTTCATTCTTCACTCCGCTCCGGTGCTCCATTTTTTATCTGCAAAAAGAAGAAGAAAAGTCAGAAAGCAGTTGAATAAAAAAGACAGATAAAATTTGCTCATCATTAGGGGCCACTGACTGGGATCAGTTGACCCTCTCTGCAAATCACGGGATTTCTCCCGGTTCACAAAGAGGGAAGAATTCCATTTTTTTATTCATGAATGTCAAAATGCATAATTTTTAAAAAAAGGTTCAAACTACATAGTTCAAATCCAAGTCAAACTGAAAAATCCAATTCCACTTTCCATCAAAAGCAAAAAGGCAATTTACTGTCAAAATACAAAGTCAAATCCCAAGCTGTCAAAGAAAGATATGGAAGATATTACAAAATCCCAAGATATCAAGGAAAAGAAAAAGCACCACTGTCAAAGCAGGATAAAGATGCAGAAAAATCCTATATGCAAGCAATCTTAAATCATCATTTCCCAGCCTAGAGGGGCCCCTTCAGAAAAGATAGTACACAAAAATCATATTAAATTCTTAACTGTACTTTTGGAGAAAAAAGAAGAGAAATAAAGAAGCATAGGCAGGTTTGAGGCTTAGACAGTAGAGCATGGCAAAAAGATATACAACAGAAAAGATATAATCCAAAAGACACAGTTCAGAAGGGAGGATAGAAAAAAAAAAGATACAAACTGAAGCCTCTAAGTTTCAAGACTGAAAAACTTGCATCAGTCTCACAAAGCCAACCAAACATATAACCTGCAAACTGTGAACCAGAACCAGGTTAAAACCTGAAACATAACTCACCACCTGCCTACAACCCTCATAAAACATACAAGAGCAACTGAAGCACAAGCCTCAACAGAACCCAATCTACCAGCATAACAACCAAATAACCACAAACCTGAACCAATATAACTTCCCAACACACTTACCTACATAAAAGAACCAATAACCTGCATAACTCAAACACCAAACCAAAATGCAAGAACCTACTGTCAACACATAAGCAAAACTACCAACCTGCAGTAGCCTTAACTGCTACCCTGTCAAATAAATAAATCAACAAGCTTGAACCAAACCATAAAAGTCCATACACAACCTGCCTAATCCAAAAAAGCACCACTACTGTCAAGGCCTAACCACATAAACCAGATAAAACCCTTGCAAATTCAAGCCTCACCATTTTGTAAAACCAACATCTAAACCCTTCAATCTAAGCAACTCAGAGTCCAAGCCCTAAGCCCTCAGCATAAACATCACTGGGCGATAATCAATCTCAGAATCTCTTCAACATTCAAGGCAATACCAAGGCAGCCAATGTTCTAAAAGCATACACATATTCAAGAGCTAGCATTCAACAATTCAAAGCAACAGGCATACAGCAACTCAGGGACAAAGAAGAAGCAACAAATTGAGGCAACGTGAGCAGTAGAGAAGA
This sequence comes from Vicia faba, assembly GCA_948472305.1. NCBI lineage: Eukaryota > Viridiplantae > Streptophyta > Magnoliopsida > Fabales > Fabaceae > Vicia > Vicia faba. Next base: position 63,048,699 of record OX451738.1, on the reverse strand, counting down.
GGAAAGGGAGCCTCAGAAGCAAGCTTCATCATAGGCAAAGGCAACATTCTGTCCATACAAATTCTAAAGGCCACCAATAATTCAAAGGGACAAAAGTAGAAGAGGTAAAGAAGTGAACATATTAGGGCTTCTCAGCACACGTCATCATCAAAACCCTAAAAACAGCTATCAGATAAAAAATACCAGGGTCATCAGAAGCAAAGACTCGTCACGCTCCCTCCGTTCATTCCGGCCTCCTAAGCGCCACAGCTCCCCTCCTCTCTCCTCCTTCTCCAAGGTCAGGTAATGAGCTTTCTACCTCTTCTCCTTCACCTCATAATAACGAAAGATCAAGTAAGGTTCAAATCAGAAAAACACGCAAATTCGTAAAAACAGAGATAAGAACATAAATCGTTGAAATCAAACCTTAAATCAAGAGGACGCTGAATTCACGCCATGGAGGGAAGAGAGGTTTGGGGTTGACACTGGTGGCCGGAGGGGTGAGTTGCTCAGGAAGATGAAGATGGAGAAGACGAAACCCAGCAAACGGCGCGCTCAAACCCTAACGCGTCTCACTGAATGACAAAATCTCAAACCCTAAAATTGTTGAATCAAATATGGGCCAACACGTTTCTGATGCATCCAAGCCCAAGCATTTTAATTCTCACCCCCCCACCTTGCCTCTAATCCGCCTAAGCCCATTAAAATGCCTCTTATTCTTTTCTAATAAAACATTTTATACAAACACTAATCTTTTTTTTTCTTTCTTACTAAACCATATATATATTTTTCTAACTTAACATTTTTTATCGTATATTAAAATTGAAAATACTTGTTTCCTTTTATTTATTTACTCTTTTATTTAAAATATATTTTGTACATATTATACATTTTTTATCATATAGTTAAAATATCTTTTTAAGTATATATTTGCATAACAATAATAAAATACTTTTTTTATACATAATTAACTTGAAAACGTTTTTAATTAAAACACATCTTTGTACATAATAGACAAAATTCATACTTTTTCTAATATTAAAATTCTTAAAACACTTAATTAAAACATTTTTTTAATATAATAAACAATGATACATCATTTCATAATCTAATTAAAACTTGAACTTTCAATTAAAACATTTTCTCATTATACATATCTAAATACAAAAATACAAGATTAAAATACATATCTAGGTCAAAAACCCTAATACGCTTCAATTTCACATGTCGCACTTGTAAATAATTATTCACAATACATATACATCTCACACTTACACAATACATTCACATTGCCCTATACACATTCGTTTATATTATATCTGTATATTCGATATTTACATTTGATTGCGCATTCGATTTGGTTGTAATTTATTGGATACTATAAGTCTCATCCCCTTTTGTACATTTATACCCCCACTCCCGGACACTATTTTGTAATAGCGTAGATTTTACATTCCGCAATTTACAGTTTTCCAATTATACCATGGTTAGACCTAGGGTTTGTATGTATATAAAATCAAACGCTAGATAACCTAATACAAGACAAATACATGTAATCAATACACAATCACACTTGCACCCTCTAGGGTAATCCCACATGTTGCCTTCCAAAATGGGCCATGCTTGCACGTCGAGTATCTTTGGCAAAACGAATTCAAAATGATCATAAGTCCCTCGATGACGCTTTCGAATGTTACCTAAACGGAATGATCATTGTCCCTTCAAAGCAAATTGCCAAAGACACTTGGCATCATTGCATTCATAGTCCATACGATGACCCGCGCCCGTCCCGAATAAACTTCCTAAACGCAAGATTGTCCACCAATTTCAATGGTGGAACGAAATTGTTAAAAGGGGTTAAAACATAACAAAAACCTTTGAGTACAATAGGGTAGACAAAACTCTTAGTTACTTGAGATCAATCTGCAAAAACACTTGCCTTCTTTTCAAAAACCACAATCCACAACACTTTCAAACAAACTCTCAAAAACATTTGAAAACATCTTTTCGAAAAGATCCACACTTTTGTAAAACACTCAAACACGAGTCAAATACATTAGTTGCCTAAGACAAGGCATCTTTTTCCAAAACATTTTCAAAAAAGTACCCACACACACACCATTTTCAAAGCAATCAAAAAACAAGGCAAGTGATCTAAAAACCAAGTAACTAAGAGCCCATGGATAACCATGGATGAAAAGGGTGCTAATACCTTCCCTTTTCATAATCTACCCCCCGAACCCGCGAAATATCTCAAAAGGTTTTTTGCTGTGCTTTTTTAACCTTTCCTTTAGGATAAAGTAAAAAGTCGGTGGCGACTCTTGCTAAACCGCACAAGTGCGAATACGAACGCAAAACACTAGTCAGTTCTCCCACCGTATCACAGAACTGGCGACTCTGCTGGTAGATTCCGCTGGGGATAGGGAGAACTTTGGCGAGCGCGATCTTCCGTGGTTGTTAGCTGAGGATAACCCAGTTATAAGTCCTTGTGAGGAAATAACCTTCCAGAATCTACCAGCAGAGTCGCCAGTTCTGTGATACGGTGGGAGAACTGACTAGTGTTTTGCGTTCGTATTCGCACTTGTGCGGTTTAGCAAGAGTCGCCACCGACTTTTTACTTTATCCTAAAGGAAAGGTTAAAAAAGCACAGCAAAAAACCTTTTGAGATATTTCGTGGGTTCGGGGGGTAGATTATGAAAAGGGAAGGTATTAGCACCCTTTTCATCCATGGTTATCCATGGGCTCTTAGTTACTTGGTTTTTAGATCACTTGCCTTGTTTTTTGATTGCTTTGAAAATGGTGTGTGTGTGGGTACTTTTTTGAAAATGTTTTGGAAAAAGATGCCTTGTCTTAGGCAACTAATGTATTTGACTCGTGTTTGAGTGTTTTACAAAAGTGTGGATCTTTTCGAAAAGATGTTTTCAAATGTTTTTGAGAGTTTGTTTGAAAGTGTTGTGGATTGTGGTTTTTGAAAAGAAGGCAAGTGTTTTTGCAGATTGATCTCAAGTAACTAAGAGTTTTGTCTACCCTATTGTACTCAAAGGTTTTTGTTATGTTTTAACCCCTTTTAACAATTTCGTTCCACCATTGAAATTGGTGGACAATCTTGCGTTTAGGAAGTTTATTCGGGACGGGCGCGGGTCATCGTATGGACTATGAATGCAATGATGCCAAGTGTCTTTGGCAATTTGCTTTGAAGGGACTATGATCATTCCGTTTAGGCAACATTCGAAAGCGTCATCGAGGGACTTATGATCATTTTGAATTCGTTTTGCCAAAGATACTCGACGTGTAAGCATGACCCATTTTGGAAGGCAACATGTGGGATTACCCTAGAGGGTGCAAGTGTGATTGTGTATTGATTACATGTATTTGTCTTGTATTAGGTTATCTAGCGTTTGATTTTATATACATACAAACCCTAGGTCTAACCATGGTATAATTGGAAAACTTTAAATTGCGGAATGTAAAATCTACGCTATTACAAAATAGTGTCCGGGAGTAGGGGTATAAATGTACAAAAGGGGATGAGACTTATAGTATCCAATAAATTACAACCAAATCGAATGCGCAATCAAATGTAAATATCGAATATACAGATATAATATAAACGAATGTGTATAGGGCAATGTGAATGTATTGTGTAAGTGTGAGATGTAAAATTGAAGCGTATTAGGGTTTTTGACCTAGATATGTATTTTAATCTTGTATTTTTGTATTTAGATATGTATAATGAGAAAATGTTTTAATTGAAAGTTCAAGTTTTAATTAGATTATGAAATGATGTATCATTGTTTATTATATTAAAAAAATGTTTTAATTAAGTGTTTTAAGAATTTTAATATTAGAAAAAGTATGAATTTTGTCTATTATGTACAAAGATGTGTTTTAATTAAAAACGTTTTCAAGTTAATTATGTATAAAAAAAGTATTTTATTATTGTTATGCAAATATATACTTAAAAAGATATTTTAACTATATGATAAAAAATGTATAATATGTACAAAATATATTTTAAATAAAAGAGTAAATAAATAAAAGGAAACAAGTATTTTCAATTTTAATATACGATAAAAAATGTTAAGTTAGAAAAATATATATATGGTTTAGTAAGAAAGAAAAAAAAAGATTAGTGTTTGTATAAAATGTTTTATTAGAAAAGAATAAGAGGCATTTTAATGGGCTTAGGCGGATTAGAGGCAAGGTGGGGGGGTGAGAATTAAAATGCTTGGGCTTGGATGCATCAGAAACGTGTTGGCCCATATTTGATTCAACAATTTTAGGGTTTGAGATTTTGTCATTCAGTGAGACGCGTTAGGGTTTGAGCGCGCCGTTTGCTGGGTTTCGTCTTCTCCATCTTCATCTTCCTGAGCAACTCACCCCTCCGGCCACCAGTGTCAACCCCAAACCTCTCTTCCCTCCATGGCGTGAATTCAGCGTCCTCTTGATTTAAGGTTTGATTTCAACGATTTATGTTCTTATCTCTGTTTTTACGAATTTGCGTGTTTTTCTGATTTGAACCTTACTTGATCTTTCGTTATTATGAGGTGAAGGAGAAGAGGTAGAAAGCTCATTACCTGACCTTGGAGAAGGAGGAGAGAGGAGGGGAGCTGTGGCGCTTAGGAGGCCGGAATGAACGGAGGGAGCGTGACGAGTCTTTGCTTCTGATGACCCTGGTATTTTTTATCTGATAGCTGTTTTTAGGGTTTTGATGATGACGTGTGCTGAGAAGCCCTAATATGTTCACTTCTTTACCTCTTCTACTTTTGTCCCTTTGAATTATTGGTGGCCTTTAGAATTTGTATGGACAGAATGTTGCCTTTGCCTATGATGAAGCTTGCTTCTGAGGCTCCCTTTCCTCTTCTCTACTGCTCACGTTGCCTCAATTTGTTGCTTCTTCTTTGTCCCTGAGTTGCTGTATGCCTGTTGCTTTGAATTGTTGAATGCTAGCTCTTGAATATGTGTATGCTTTTAGAACATTGGCTGCCTTGGTATTGCCTTGAATGTTGAAGAGATTCTGAGATTGATTATCGCCCAGTGATGTTTATGCTGAGGGCTTAGGGCTTGGACTCTGAGTTGCTTAGATTGAAGGGTTTAGATGTTGGTTTTACAAAATGGTGAGGCTTGAATTTGCAAGGGTTTTATCTGGTTTATGTGGTTAGGCCTTGACAGTAGTGGTGCTTTTTTGGATTAGGCAGGTTGTGTATGGACTTTTATGGTTTGGTTCAAGCTTGTTGATTTATTTATTTGACAGGGTAGCAGTTAAGGCTACTGCAGGTTGGTAGTTTTGCTTATGTGTTGACAGTAGGTTCTTGCATTTTGGTTTGGTGTTTGAGTTATGCAGGTTATTGGTTCTTTTATGTAGGTAAGTGTGTTGGGAAGTTATATTGGTTCAGGTTTGTGGTTATTTGGTTGTTATGCTGGTAGATTGGGTTCTGTTGAGGCTTGTGCTTCAGTTGCTCTTGTATGTTTTATGAGGGTTGTAGGCAGGTGGTGAGTTATGTTTCAGGTTTTAACCTGGTTCTGGTTCACAGTTTGCAGGTTATATGTTTGGTTGGCTTTGTGAGACTGATGCAAGTTTTTCAGTCTTGAAACTTAGAGGCTTCAGTTTGTATCTTTTTTTTTCTATCCTCCCTTCTGAACTGTGTCTTTTGGATTATATCTTTTCTGTTGTATATCTTTTTGCCATGCTCTACTGTCTAAGCCTCAAACCTGCCTATGCTTCTTTATTTCTCTTCTTTTTTCTCCAAAAGTACAGTTAAGAATTTAATATGATTTTTGTGTACTATCTTTTCTGAAGGGGCCCCTCTAGGCTGGGAAATGATGATTTAAGATTGCTTGCATATAGGATTTTTCTGCATCTTTATCCTGCTTTGACAGTGGTGCTTTTTATTTTCCTTGATATCTTGGGATTTTGTAATATCTTCCATATCTTTCTTTGACAGCTTGGGATTTGACTTTGTATTTTGACAGTAAATTGCCTTTTTGCTTTTGATGGAAAGTGGAATTGGATTTTTCAGTTTGACTTGGATTTGAACTATGTAGTTTGAACCCTTTTTTAAAAATTATGCATTTTGACATTCATGAATAAAAAAATGGAATTCTTCCCTCTTTGTGAACCGGGAGAAATCCCGTGATTTGCAGAGAGGGTCAACTGATCCCAGTCAGTGGCCCCTAATGATGAGCAAATTTTATCTGTCTTTTTTATTCAACTGCTTTCTGACTTTTCTTCTTCTTTTTGCAGATAAAAAATGGAGCACCGGAGCGGAGTGAAGAATGAAGAATATTAGAAATAGGATAGCTTTTTATTTTATTTAATATTTAAATTAATGTATATTATTGTTTGTAATTTAAATTATAAACAACAATTTGTACAAATAATTCAAATATCAATAAAAATCTAAATTATCCAATTAATTCTAATTTTCTTTATTGTTTATTTATTTATTTAAAACTCTTTGAATTAAAACAATTGAAAAATAAATTTCAATCATTCAATTTTAGAATAATAAATAACTTAAATAAAAACAATATTGATCAATTAAACCTGTCTCTTCCAATATCCAAAGCAAAGCAACAGTCAACCAAAATAAACTGATCAAGCGCATTCCATCTTCATTGATTTGCCATAAACACTGTGAATCCAATACTGCATACTGTATTTGACTGGCTCAAAGAAAACAACATGAATTCAAACCACTGTCTCTTTCACTGATTAAATCAAGATAACGCGAATTTTAACCCGAATCTCGGAATAAACCGCAAAGTGCTGTGGAATTTAAATTCTTCTGAGAATATGCCCATGAAACCTTAACTTTTGATTAAATGCCAAATAACGTTCGCCTGATCAAAATTGAGCCAAAATCAACCAAAACCCTAAGCCAACTGTATGAAACAATCCAGAGCTCTGAAAATCAGTAAAAACCCTAATTTCGCTTGACTGTCAAGAAAAGTCCGTTTGTCCGATTCTTGAGCCAGTTTGAAAAGTCAGGAAAGGCTTGAAGTTGAGATTTCTTGGGGAAAAATGCGAGGGCAAATTTTGGGGTACAACAGTTGCCCCTGTTCAATCTTCTTTGACCTGAAGAGTTAGATTGGCAAGTTTGCCTTTCGCGACTTGAAGGTAAAAGGAGATTGGACGCTAAAGTGCCCAGAAAATTTGCACTCGGCGATATGATGGTAGATGTGAATGGGCTTAAAGATGCCATTTGGTGATGGGTTTAAAGATGCCACCTGGTGCGAGAGAATTTTGTCGGGGGATGGGCTTAGAGATGCCATCTGAGAATGGGCTTATAGATGCCATTCGGCGACTACTGGTAGGAGGATGGGCTTATAGATGCCATCTGGAAATGTTGAAGTGTATGTCAATGGTGGGGGGACAAGTATCAGAAGGGCCTCCATGTTTTGGGACATTTCTGAATTGTTGTCCGCACAAGCAACAGATTGACGTCCATATCTGGAGAATCTGTAAACTATCTGAGATTGAATAAGCAATAGAGCAGCATCCGTTGTTGGGACTTGTCCGTAAACTATTTTCAAAAATTGTGAAGAGTCTGAACAAGTCGGTAGATTGACATCCGTTGTTGGGAAGAATCTGTAAACTATCTTCAGAAGTTGAGCAGAGTCTGAACCAGTCGGTAGATTGACATCCGTTGTAGGGAAGAATCCGTAAACTATTTTCAGAAGTCTTGAAGTTGAAGAGGAACCGGTGTATGGTTTCTTGATGATGTGTCTGAATGAATCTGGAATAAGTATCAGAATGTCGCCGTGTCCGGGTCGCATCTGAACTATTTCTGGATGAATCTTGGGAGTTGATCTGTGTCTGTCGACTGATCTTACCTGAAAAGGCAAAGGGTTAGTTGTATGCAATGTTATGATGCATGATGCAATGCATGTGACATTAATGTTTATGATATGAATGCGATGAATGCGCATGTAAGCTGATGAGCTAATCCTGCCGAGGATACATGAATCCGAGATGGTCGAATATAAAATCCTCTTGACTGCTGCCGGGGAAAATAAATCCTTGGCTATCGCTGGGGAAGAGAGTTCCTGATGACCTCTACTGGGGAGTTCCAAACTAGTAGGCTCATGCTGGGGATGCCAGATTGAGAATCTTCGGCTTGATGGAAAGTAACCCTGGCGACTTCACTGGGGAACTCAAGGTTTGTCCTCCCAAAACTCTGTGGGGAGAAGGTTCAATGGTCTGGCTCCGCTGGGGAATTTTGATGAACTCCGCTGGGGATAGGGAGAACTTTGGCGAGCGCGATCTTCCGTGGTTGTTAGCTTGAGAAGAATCTGAACAAGCGATAGGTTATCATCCGTTACTTGGAGAACCCGTGAACTATTTTCAGAAATCTTGAAGTTGAATCAGCAATAGAGCCGCATCCGTTGTTGGGAAGCGTCCGTAAACTAATTTGAGAGGTTGCATCTGAACTAGCTGATAGATTAACATATGTTACTTGGGAAAAATCCATGAACTGTTTTCAGAAATCTTGAAGTTGAATCAGCAATAGAGCCGCATCCGTTGTTGGGAAGCGTCCGTAAACTAAATTCAAAGGTTGAGAAGAGTCTGAACAAGTTGGTAGATTAACATCCGTTGTTGGGAAGAATCCGTAAACTTGTTTCAGAAGTCTTGAAGAGGAACCGGTGTAGGGCTTCCTGATGATGAGCTTGTGTAAAACTGCATCGGGTTTGAACACTTTTGACATTCGAATGCCCCAAGTGGTGATGTAGATAAATTCCTGGCTTATTACAGGTGTTGGTCTACAATCGGTCGTTCACAGATGTTTCCTGGATTGTTACAGGTGTTGATCTGGAATTCTTCAGACATGCCCTGGCTGGATACAGGAGTCGAATCTGGAAATAGTCGTCAACAGATATGCCCTGGCTGGATACAGGAATCGAATCTTCGAACTCTTCAGACGTGCCCTGGCTAGATACAGGAGTCGAGTCTGGAAATGTTGTCAACAGATATGCCCTGGCTGGATACAGGAATCAAATCTGGAAAGGTGATAGTTGATAGATATGCCCTGGCAGGATACAGGAGTCGAATCTTTAAACTCTTCAGACATGCCCTGGCTAGATTCAGGAATCGAGTCTGGAAATGTGGTCAACAGATATGCCCTGGCTGGATACAGGAGTCGAATCTGGAAATAGTCGTCAACAGATATGCCCTGGCTGGATACAGGAATCGAATCTTCAAACTCTTCAAACGTGCCCTGGCTAGATACAGGAATCGAGTCTGGAAATGATGTAGTTGATTTGTTGAATACTTTTGACATTCGAATGCCCCAAGTGGTTGTGAAGGAGTCTTGAATCAGATTACTCTGCATATTGAGAGATTTCTTGAAATCTTGACTGGACTGCCCCAGGTTAACTGAACTTTGAAAGATCTGTTGGACCTTGACTGGACTGCCCCAGGTTAATTAGATTGTGACATGTCATGCCCCTTGTTGATAGGGGATTTGATGGAAGTGTTATCCTCTTGAAGTGATCTTGACTTACTGAGAGAGTTTTCGTTCCTCCGAACATTCGCTGTATGAATTTCTTCGCTGTCAAATAAAAGGGTCAAATGCAGACAGTGATATTCAAATAATGCAAAGTTTATGTTTGTCTCGAAGTTTTGAAAAAAATGCGTTTTTAGCAGAAAACTTTTCATAAGACAAGTTAACACAAGATTTAGAGCAAAGCCCTGCAGGAGTCAGGATACATTTTGTAACAGTATGCTTTCGAACTAACCCATGCTTCAATTAGGACTTTTGAAGGGTTGTAACGTGGCTTGGTTCACGGTTTAAGAAACAAAGGATAAAGGCTCAAAGTATATTTGTACCCACCCGCTCTTCGTGATGTTCTTCAACCTAAGCTCAGTTAATTGTGCGTCACACTCTGTTTTGAGTTTGGAACGACTTTTGGGCGATGGTTCACCAGTTTGAATTTGGGAGACAGTCATCATCTCCTTTTTCTTTTTCAACACTTTTCATGTTGCTGAGGGTTTTGTAATGACCTCACTATTTTGATTTTGATTTGTTATCCCTAACTTTTGCCTGACTGTTACCGTTTTCGGGATTATTGTCAGCGGGATGCCCCAGCTTTCTTAAGCCTCCTTTATAGGTTTTGGCTCGGCGGGCTTTTCTCTTTTGAGAGATTGACTGTCTATGTGATAGGGAACCACCCCGGTCTTTTGATTCCAAAGGAATGCTTTCTTTTTTTATGTCGTTCGTTGTGTTACGAACTGAGAGTTTGCGACTTCAATGCGCGTTTTCTCTTGAACTAACTGAGATACTACCCTGCCCCGGGTTTATATCAAGGGTTTTGATTGTGTCAGAACAGGAAACTCCTACTTCTTTGGCTCGAAGGGGTTGACTAGGGATTAACTTCCTTATAACTCCAGTGTTTGGGAATTGAAAGAAATGCCTGTACATCATCAGCAAGGTCTGTTCAAAAGCATACTGTATAAGATCACGGTATTGTTTCGTCATCCTCCTTCTAAAGGCTTACAGCTTTTTATCAAGAGTCAAATATCATAAAGAAAAGCATAAGAGTAGTGAAACGAATGGATGAATTCAAGACAAACATATGCAATGCATTAATGAAAACAGAGTTTAACATCAACAGATAATTGTTTGATAGCAAAAAAAATTACAACTTTGAAAATTCAAAAAGAAGCAAAAGTCTTTCAGTTTGAGCTTTGTCACTTCAAGCGGAGAACCCTTTAACGGAAGATTTTCATCTCGCCGTCTGGCATGAATTCCAACACCCCAATGTCGATCAGATCTTGAATCTTGTTCTTCAAGGCCCAACAGTCGTTGGTGCCGTGTCCCGGGCTGTAGGAGTGGTAAACACAGAATGCGTCGGGATTAAAGTGAGGAGAGGAGATATTGGGCTTCTGAAGAGGATCCTTTACAGTAAGCAGATTGACCTCCAACAGGCGCTTCAGTATGAAGAATGATGGTATTTCAGTCTCCGTAAACTGTCTTCCCGACTTTTCTTGTTTACGCCGATTGCCCCGTTGACGCTGGCGAGGTTGTTGATGGGTTTGTGACCCTGAAGCTAGCAAAGGAGCTTTCCCCCTGTCTTCTTGAGTTGATGGAGGCTGAGCGGTGACTTGCTCTTCGACCTCAGACGTTTGTCCCAGTTGGTTGTCTGGAAGCAGTTGGCGGACAAGAACTCTGAGTTCCTCTTGTCTTTGGGATAGGTCTTGGATGAGAGCCATCTGGCCCACCAACTGTCCCATCATTTGAATCCTCAGTGTTGTCAGATCAAACTGCAGCTCCGCAATCTGATCACTCCTGGCATTGTTGGAATTCCCCAAGCCTTTGGTGAGGAGAGCTTTCATCTCTTCTTGCCCCAGAGACAAGTTCAGGAACATCTCCTGCAGCTGAGCAGTCTGGTCTTGGATGTCTTTGACAGACCGCTCTAGAGCCATCTCTTGCTGAAATAAACAGCAGGAGAGTAAGGAAACCTGAAAAAGGAAAGATTGTCAAAATGAAATGCATGATATGTGGATGCATGCTTTCAAGGATCTCTTGGGGTAAACACAAGAAAATGTTAGAGGTTGAACTCTGCTCTTGGATTGGAGATCTCTGTACCGGTGGACGTCCTTCCACGAGAATCAAGCTCACCATGTCAAGTGGGTCATAGCCACTGATTCAAGTTGTTGTACTTGATCTTTGATTGGAGAGCTTCGTATCGGTGGATGTCTTTCCACTAGAATCAAGCTCACCATGTCGAGTGGGTCATAGCCACTGATTCAAGTTGTTGTACTTGATCTTTGATTGGAGAGCTTTATATCGGTGGATGTCTTTCCACTAGAATCAAGCTCACCATGTCGAGTGGGTCATAGCCACTGATCCAAGTTGTTGTACTTGAACTTTGACAGGATTGGTTAGAGGAGAAACCTCTTGCCCCTTGATAGACGTCTGGCTTAACGTAATCCTGCATCAACAGAACCCTCGAGATCCTTGAAATGGTTATTGAAAAATGCTAAAATGCTATGGTATGATGTCATGATGTTATGTACATGTATGCACAAGCAAGTGAGTGTATATACAGGCAAACAATATTCACACAAAGCAAACAAGTCCTTAGGTTTAGGCTTGCATGAGGTTCAGGTACTACCCTCTTTCAGTTTGTTGGTTGAAACCTGTCTTATCAAAAGTAACCGGGTTCTAGAGGATCTCATATCATTGGCTACCCTCAATCGGTCATAACTCCAGCATCGCAACCTTTTCTCGCGGCCGGAACCATCTCGAGAGTTTAGCCTCAATGAGTGTAGCATACTGCTACTGTTCTAATGGCCAAGTTGGTCAATTAGGGTTCTAAGGTCGGTTGGTGCTTAATGACTCCTTGGAAGACCCATATTCTCCCCGTCTGAACACGAGGGATATCGGTACAGACCAAGACGCCACACCAACATAGCCACTGCTTCACCCATGTCGGTATACGCCGGACAGGTCCCTCACAGATTATGCTACCTAAAAGGGTTTCCCCAGATCCGGGTTAGGATCTATAAAACTCCGATACAAAGCCCACAAATGTAAAGCAAAACAAAGCAATCAATTTGAAAACAAAGGTGATCTAAACCCTAAGATAACCCCACTTTTAGAATTCTCCCCAGCAGAGTCGCCAGTTCTGTGATACGGTGGGAGAACTGACTAGTGTTTTGCGTTCGTATTCGCACTTGTGCGGTTTAGCAAGAGTCGCCACCGACTTTTTACTTTATCCTAAAGGAAAGGTTAAAAAAGCACAGCAAAAAACCTTTTGAGATATTTCGTGGGTTCGGGGGGTAGATTATGAAAAGGGAAGGTATTAGCACCCTTTTCATCCATGGTTATCCATGGGCTCTTAGTTACTTGGTTTTTAGATCACTTGCCTTGTTTTTTGATTGCTTTGAAAATGGTGTGTGTGTGGGTACTTTTTTGAAAATGTTTTGGAAAAAGATGCCTTGTCTTAGGCAACTAATGTATTTGACTCGTGTTTGAGTGTTTTACAAAAGTGTGGATCTTTTCGAAAAGATGTTTTCAAATGTTTTTGAGAGTTTGTTTGAAAGTGTTGTGGATTGTGGTTTTTGAAAAGAAGGCAAGTGTTTTTGCAGATTGATCTCAAGTAACTAAGAGTTTTGTCTACCCTATTGTACTCAAAGGTTTTTGTTATGTTTTAACCCCTTTTAACAATTTCGTTCCACCATTGAAATTGGTGGACAATCTTGCGTTTAGGAAGTTTATTCGGGACGGGCGCGGGTCATCGTATGGACCATGAATGCAATGATGCCAAGTGTCTTTGGCAATTTGCTTTGAAGGGACTATGATCATTCCGTTTAGGCAACATTCGAAAGCGCCATCGAGGGACTTATGATCATTTTGAATTCGTTTTGCCAAAGATACTCGACGTGCAAGCATGGCCCATTTTGGAAGGCAACATGTGGGATTACCCTAGAGGGTGCAAGTGTGATTGTGTATTGATTACATGTATTTGTCTTGTATTAGGTTATCTAGCGTTTGATTTTATATACATACAAACCCTAGGTCTAACCATGGTATAATTGGAAAACTGTAAATTGCGGAATGTAAAATCTACGCTATTACAAAATAGTGTCCGGGAGTAGGGGTATAAATGTACAAAAGGGGATGAGACTTATAGTATCCAATAAATTACAACCAAATCGAATGCGCAATCAAATGTAAATATCGAATATACAGATATAATATAAACGAATGTGTATAGGGCAATGTGAATGTATTGTGTAAGTGTGAGATGTAAAATTGAAGCGTATTAGGGTTTTTGACCTAGATATGTATTTTAATCTTGTATTTTTGTATTTAGATATGTATAATGAGAAAATGTTTTAATTGAAAGTTCAAGTTTTAATTAGATTATGAAATGATGTATCATTGTTTATTATATTAAAAAAATGTTTTAATTAAGTGTTTTAAGAATTTTAATATTAGAAAAAGTATGAATTTTGTCTATTATGTACAAAGATGTGTTTTAATTAAAAACGTTTTCAAGTTAATTATGTATAAAAAAAGTATTTTATTATTGTTATGCAAATATATACTTAAAAAGATATTTTAACTATATGATAAAAAATGTATAATATGTACAAAATATATTTTTAATAAAAGAGTAAATAAATAAAAGGAAACAAGTATTTTCAATTTTAATATACGATAAAAAATGTAAAGTTAGAAAAATATATATATGGTTTAGTAAGAAAGAAAAAAAAAAGATTAGTGTTTGTATAAAATGTTTTATTAGAAAAGAATAAGAGGCATTTTAATGGGCTTAGGCGGATTAGAGGCAAGGTGGGGGGGTGAGAATTAAAATGCTTGGGCTTGGATGCATCAGAAACGTGCTGGCCCATATTTGATTCAACAATTTTAGGGTTTGAGATTTTGTCATTCAGTGAGACGCGTTAGGGTTTGAGCGCGCCGTTTGCTGGGTTTCGTCTTCTCCATCTTCATCTTCCTGAGCAACTCACCCCTCCGGCCACCAGTGTCAACCCCAAACCTCTCTTCCCTCCATGGCGTGAATTCAGCGTCCTCTTGATTTAAGGTTTGATTTCAACGATTTATGTTCTTATCTCTGTTTTTACGAATTTGCGTGTTTTTCTGATTTGAACCTTACTTGATCTTTCGTTATTATGAGGTGAAGGAGAAGAGGTAGAAAGCTCATTACCTGACCTTGGAGAAGGAGGAGAGAGGAGGGGAGCTGTGGCGCTTAGGAGGCCGGAATGAACGGAGGGAGCGTGACGAGTCTTTGCTTCTGATGACCCTGGTATTTTTTATCTGATAGCTGTTTTTAGGGTTTTGATGATGACGTGTGCTGAGAAGCCCTAATATGTTCACTTCTTTACCTCTTCTACTTTTGTCCCTTTGAATTATTGGTGGCCTTTAGAATTTGTATGGACAGAATGTTGCCTTTGCCTATGATGAAGCTTGCTTCTGAGGCTCCCTTTCCTCTTCTCTACTGCTCACGTTGCCTCAATTTGTTGCTTCTTCTTTGTCCCTGAGTTGCTGTATGCCTGTTGCTTTGAATTGTTGAATGCTAGCTCTTGAATATGTGTATGCTTTTAGAACATTGGCTGCCTTGGTATTGCCTTGAATGTTGAAGAGATTCTGAGATTGATTATCGCCCAGTGATGTTTATGCTGAGGGCTTAGGGCTTGGACTCTGAGTTGCTTAGATTGAAGGGTTTAGATGTTGGTTTTACAAAATGGTGAGGCTTGAATTTGCAAGGGTTTTATCTGGTTTATGTGGTTAGGCCTTGACAGTAGTGGTGCTTTTTTGGATTAGGCAGGTTGTGTATGGACTTTTATGGTTTGGTTCAAGCTTGTTGATTTATTTATTTGACAGGGTAGCAGTTAAGGCTACTGCAGGTTGGTAGTTTTGCTTATGTGTTGACAGTAGGTTCTTGCATTTTGGTTTGGTGTTTGAGTTATGCAGGTTATTGGTTCTTTTATGTAGGTAAGTGTGTTGGGAAGTTATATTGGTTCAGGTTTGTGGTTATTTGGTTGTTATGCTGGTAGATTGGGTTCTGTTGAGGCTTGTGCTTCAGTTGCTCTTGTATGTTTTATGAGGGTTGTAGGCAGGTGGTGAGTTATGTTTCAGGTTTTAACCTGGTTCTGGTTCACAGTTTGCAGGTTATATGTTTGGTTGGCTTTGTGAGACTGATGCAAGTTTTTCAGTCTTGAAACTTAGAGGCTTCAGTTTGTATCTTTTTTTTTCTATCCTCCCTTCTGAACTGTGTCTTTTGGATTATATCTTTTCTGTTGTATATCTTTTTGCCATGCTCTACTGTCTAAGCCTCAAACCTGCCTATGCTTCTTTATTTCTCTTCTTTTTTCTCCAAAAGTACAGTTAAGAATTTAATATGATTTTTGTGTACTATCTTTTCTGAAGGGGCCCCTCTAGGCTGGGAAATGATGATTTAAGATTGCTTGCATATAGGATTTTTCTGCATCTTTATCCTGCTTTGACAGTGGTGCTTTTTATTTTCCTTGATATCTTGGGATTTTGTAATATCTTCCATATCTTTCTTTGACAGCTTGGGATTTGACTTTGTATTTTGACAGTAAATTGCCTTTTTGCTTTTGATGGAAAGTGGAATTGGATTTTTCAGTTTGACTTGGATTTGAACTATGTAGTTTGAACCCTTTTTTAAAAATTATGCATTTTGACATTCATGAATAAAAAAATGGAATTCTTCCCTCTTTGTGAACCGGGAGAAATCCCGTGATTTGCAGAGAGGGTCAACTGATCCCAGTCAGTGGCCCCTAATGATGAGCAAATTTTATCTGTCTTTTTTATTCAACTGCTTTCTGACTTTTCTTCTTCTTTTTGCAGATAAAAAATGGAGCACCGGAGCGGAGTGAAGAATGAAGAATATTAGAAATAGGATAGCTTTTTATTTTATTTAATATTTAAATTAATGTATATTATTGTTTGTAATTTAAATTATAAACAACAATTTGTACAAATAATTCAAATATCAATAAAAATCTAAATTATCCAATTAATTCTAATTTTCTTTATTGTTTATTTATTTATTTAAAACTCTTTGAATTAAAACAATTGAAAAATAAATTTCAATCATTCAATTTTAGAATAATAAATAACTTAAATAAAAACAATATTGATCAATTAAACCTGTCTCTTCCAATATCCAAAGCAAAGCAACAGTCAACCAAAATAAACTGATCAAGCGCATTCCATCTTCATTGATTTGCCATAAACACTGTGAATCCAATACTGCATACTGTATTTGACTGGCTCAAAGAAAACAACATGAATTCAAACCACTGTCTCTTTCACTGATTAAATCAAGATAACGCGAATTTTAACCCGAATCTCGGAATAAACCGCAAAGTGCTGTGGAATTTAAATTCTTCTGAGAATATGCCCATGAAACCTTAACTTTTGATTAAATGCCAAATAACGTTCGCCTGATCAAAATTGAGCCAAAATCAACCAAAACCCTAAGCCAACTGTATGAAACAATCCAGAGCTCTGAAAATCAGTAAAAACCCTAATTTCGCTTGACTGTCAAGAAAAGTCCGTTTGTCCGATTCTTGAGCCAGTTTGAAAAGTCAGGAAAGGCTTGAAGTTGAGATTGCTTGGGGAAAAATGCGAGGGCAAATTTTGGGGTACAACAGTTGCCCCTGTTCAATCTTCTTTGACCTGAAGAGTTAGATTGGCAAGTTTGCCTTTCGCGACTTGAAGGTAAAAGGAGATTGGACGCTAAAGTGCCCAGAAAATTTGCACTCGGCGATATGATGGTAGATGTGAATGGGCTTAAAGATGCCATTTGGTGATGGGTTTAAAGATGCCACCTGGTGCGAGAGAATTTTGTCGGGGGATGGGCTTAGAGATGCCATCTGAGAATGGGCTTATAGATGCCATTCGGCGACTGCTGGTAGGAGGATGGGCTTATAGATGCCATCTGGAAATGTTGAAGTGTATGTCAATGGTGGGGGGACAAGTATCAGAAGGGCCTCCATGTTTTGGGACATTTCTGAATTGTTGTCCGCACAAGCAACAGATTGACGTCCATATCTGGAGAATCTGTAAACTATCTGAGATTGAATAAGCAATAGAGCAGCATCCGTTGTTGGGACTTGTCCGTAAACTATTTTCAAAAATTGTGAAGAGTCTGAACAAGTCGGTAGATTGACATCCGTTGTTGGGAAGAATCTGTAAACTATCTTCAGAAGTTGAGCAGAGTCTGAACCAGTCGGTAGATTGACATCCGTTGTAGGGAAGAATCCGTAAACTATTTTCAGAAGTCTTGAAGTTGAAGAGGAACCGGTGTATGGTTTCTTGATGATGTGTCTGAATGAATCTGGAATAAGTATCAGAATGTCGCCGTGTCCGGGTCGCATCTGAACTATTTCTGGATGAATCTTGGGAGTTGATCTGTGTCTGTCGACTGATCTTACCTGAAAAGGCAAAGGGTTAGTTGTATGCAATGTTATGATGCATGATGCAATGCATGTGACATTAATGTTTATGATATGAATGCGATGAATGCGCATGTAAGCTGATGAGCTAATCCTGCCGAGGATACATGAATCCGAGATGGTCGAATATAAAATCCTCTTGACTGCTGCCGGGGAAAATAAATCCTTGGCTATCGTTGGGGAAGAGAGTTCCTGATGACCTCTACTGGGGAGTTCCAAACTAGTAGGCTCATGCTGGGGATGCCAGATTGAGAATCTTCGGCTTGATGGAAAGTAACCCTGGCGACTTCACTGGGGAACTCAAGGTTTGTCCTCCCAAAACTCTGTGGGGAGAAGGTTCAATGGTCTGGCTCCGCTGGGGAATTTTGATGAACTCCGCTGGGGATAGGGAGAACTTTGGCGAGCGCGATCTTCCGTGGTTGTTAGCTTGAGAAGAATCTGAACAAGCGATAGGTTATCATCCGTTACTTGGAGAACCCGTGAACTATTTTCAGAAATCTTGAAGTTGAATCAGCAATAGAGCCGCATCCGTTGTTGGGAAGCGTCCGTAAACTAATTTGAGAGGTTGCATCTGAACTAGCTGATAGATTAACATATGTTACTTGGGAAAAATCCATGAACTGTTTTCAGAAATCTTGAAGTTGAATCAGCAATAGAGCCGCATCCGTTGTTGGGAAGCGTCCGTAAACTAAATTCAAAGGTTGAGAAGAGTCTGAACAAGTTGGTAGATTAACATCCGTTGTTGGGAAGAATCCGTAAACTTGTTTCAGAAGTCTTGAAGAGGAACCGGTGTAGGGCTTCCTGATGATGAGCTTGTGTAAAACTGCATCGGGTTTGAACACTTTTGACATTCGAATGCCCCAAGTGGTGATGTAGATAAATTCCTGGCTTATTACAGGTGTTGGTCTACAATCGGTCGTTCACAGATGTTTCCTGGATTGTTACAGGTGTTGATCTGGAATTCTTCAGACATGCCCTGGCTGGATACAGGAGTCGAATCTGGAAATAGTCGTCAACAGATATGCCCTGGCTGGATACAGGAATCGAATCTTCGAACTCTTCAGACGTGCCCTGGCTAGATACAGGAGTCGAGTCTGGAAATGTTGTCAACAGATATGCCCTGGCTGGATACAGGAATCAAATCTGGAAAGGTGATAGTTGATAGATATGCCCTGGCAGGATACAGGAGTCGAATCTTTAAACTCTTCAGACATGCCCTGGCTAGATTCAGGAATCGAGTCTGGAAATGTGGTCAACAGATATGCCCTGGCTGGATACAGGAGTCGAATCTGGAAATAGTCGTCAACAGATATGCCCTGGCTGGATACAGGAATCGAATCTTCAAACTCTTCAAACGTGCCCTGGCTAGATACAGGAATCGAGTCTGGAAATGATGTAGTTGATTTGTTGAATACTTTTGACATTCGAATGCCCCAAGTGGTTGTGAAGGAGTCTTGAATCAGATTACTCTGCATATTGAGAGATTTCTTGAAATCTTGACTGGACTGCCCCAGGTTAACTGAACTTTGAAAGATCTGTTGGACCTTGACTGGACTGCCCCAGGTTAATTAGATTGTGACATGTCATGCCCCTTGTTGATAGGGGATTTGATGGAAGTGTTATCCTCTTGAAGTGATCTTGACTTACTGAGAGAGTTTTCGTTCCTCCGAACATTCGCTGTATGAATTTCTTCGCTGTCAAATAAAAGGGTCAAATGCAGACAGTGATATTCAAATAATGCAAAGTTTATGTTTGTCTCGAAGTTTTGAAAAAAATGCGTTTTTAGCAGAAAACTTTTCATAAGACAAGTTAACACAAGATTTAGAGCAAAGCCCTGCAGGAGTCAGGATACATTTTGTAACAGTATGCTTTCGAACTAACCCATGCTTCAATTAGGACTTTTGAAGGGTTGTAACGTGGCTTGGTTCACGGTTTAAGAAACAAAGGATAAAGGCTCAAAGTATATTTGTACCCACCCGCTCTTCGTGATGTTCTTCAACCTAAGCTCAGTTAATTGTGCGTCACACTCTGTTTTGAGTTTGGAACGACTTTTGGGCGATGGTTCACCAGTTTGAATTTGGGAGACAGTCATCATCTCCTTTTTCTTTTTCAACACTTTTCATGTTGCTGAGGGTTTTGTAATGACCTCACTATTTTGATTTTGATTTGTTATCCCTAACTTTTGCCTGACTGTTACCGTTTTCGGGATTATTGTCAGCGGGATGCCCCAGCTTTCTTAAGCCTCCTTTATAGGTTTTGGCTCGGCGGGCTTTTCTCTTTTGAGAGATTGACTGTCTATGTGATAGGGAACCACCCCGGTCTTTTGATTCCAAAGGAATGCTTTCTTTTTTTATGTCGTTCGTTGTGTTACGAACTGAGAGTTTGCGACTTCAATGCGCGTTTTCTCTTGAACTAACTGAGATACTACCCTGCCCCGGGTTTATATCAAGGGTTTTGATTGTGTCAGAACAGGAAACTCCTACTTCTTTGGCTCGAAGGGGTTGACTAGGGATTAACTTCCTTATAACTCCAGTGTTTGGGAATTGAAAGAAATGCCTGTACATCATCAGCAAGGTCTGTTCAAAAGCATACTGTATAAGATCACGGTATTGTTTCGTCATCCTCCTTCTAAAGGCTTACAGCTTTTTATCAAGAGTCAAATATCATAAAGAAAAGCATAAGAGTAGTGAAACGAATGGATGAATTCAAGACAAACATATGCAATGCATTAATGAAAACAGAGTTTAACATCAACAGATAATTGTTTGATAGCAAAAAAAATTACAACTTTGAAAATTCAAAAAGAAGCAAAAGTCTTTCAGTTTGAGCTTTGTCACTTCAAGCGGAGAACCCTTTAACGGAAGATTTTCATCTCGCCGTCTGGCATGAATTCCAACACCCCAATGTCGATCAGATCTTGAATCTTGTTCTTCAAGGCCCAACAGTCGTTGGTGTCGTGTCCCGGGCTGTAGGAGTGGTAAACACAGAATGCGTCGGGATTAAAGTGAGGAGAGGAGATATTGGGCTTCTGAAGAGGATCCTTTACAGTAAGCAGATTGACCTCCAACAGGCGCTTCAGTATGAAGAATGATGGTATTTCAGTCTCCGTAAACTGTCTTCCCGACTTTTCTTGTTTACGCCGATTGCCCCGTTGACGCTGGCGAGGTTGTTGATGGGTTTGTGACCCTGAAGCTAGCAAAGGAGCTTTCCCCCTGTCTTCTTGAGTTGATGGAGGCTGAGCGGTGACTTGCTCTTCGACCTCAGACGTTTGTCCCAGTTGGTTGTCTGGAAGCAGTTGGCGGACAAGAACTCTGAGTTCCTCTTGTCTTTGGGATAGGTCTTGGATGAGAGCCATCTGGCCCACCAACTGTCCCATCATTTGAATCCTCAGTGTTGTCAGATCAAACTGCAGCTCCGCAATCTGATCACTCCTGGCATTGTTGGAATTCCCCAAGCCTTTGGTGAGGAGAGCTTTCATCTCTTCTTGCCCCAGAGACAAGTTCAGGAACATCTCCTGCAGCTGAGCAGTCTGGTCTTGGATGTCTTTGACAGACCGCTCTAGAGCCATCTCTTGCTGAAATAAACAGCAGGAGAGTAAGGAAACCTGAAAAAGGAAAGATTGTCAAAATGAAATGCATGATATGTGGATGCATGCTTTCAAGGATCTCTTGGGGTAAACACAAGAAAATGTTAGAGGTTGAACTCTGCTCTTGGATTGGAGATCTCTGTACCGGTGGACGTCCTTCCACGAGAATCAAGCTCACCATGTCAAGTGGGTCATAGCCACTGATTCAAGTTGTTGTACTTGATCTTTGATTGGAGAGCTTCGTATCGGTGGATGTCTTTCCACTAGAATCAAGCTCACCATGTCGAGTGGGTCATAGCCACTGATTCAAGTTGTTGTACTTGATCTTTGATTGGAGAGCTTTATATCGGTGGATGTCTTTCCACTAGAATCAAGCTCACCATGTCGAGTGGGTCATAGCCACTGATCCAAGTTGTTGTACTTGAACTTTGACAGGATTGGTTAGAGGAGAAACCTCTTGCCCCTTGATAGACGTCTGGCTTAACGTAATCCTGCATCAACAGAACCCTCGAGATCCTTGAAATGGTTATTGAAAAATGCTAAAATGCTATGGTATGATGTCATGATGTTATGTACATGTATGCACAAGCAAGTGAGTGTATATACAGGCAAACAATATTCACACAAAGCAAACAAGTCCTTAGGTTTAGGCTTGCATGAGGTTCAGGTACTACCCTCTTTCAGTTTGTTGGTTGAAACCTGTCTTATCAAAAGTAACCGGGTTCTAGAGGATCTCATATCATTGGCTACCCTCAATCGGTCATAACTCCAGCATCGCAACCTTTTCTCGCGGCCGGAACCATCTCGAGAGTTTAGCCTCAATGAGTGTAGCATACTGCTACTGTTCTAATGGCCAAGTTGGTCAATTAGGGTTCTAAGGTCGGTTGGTGCTTAATGACTCCTTGGAAGACCCATATTCTCCCCGTCTGAACACGAGGGATATCGGTACAGACCAAGACGCCACACCAACATAGCCACTGCTTCACCCATGTCGGTATACGCCGGACAGGTCCCTCACAGATTATGCTACCTAAAAGGGTTTCCCCAGATCCGGGTTAGGATCTATAAAACTCCGATACAAAGCCCACAAATGTAAAGCAAAACAAAGCAATCAATTTGAAAACAAAGGTGATCTAAACCCTAAGATAACCCCACTTTTAGAATTCTCCCCAGCAGAGTCGCCAGTTCTGTGATACGGTGGGAGAACTGACTAGTGTTTTGCGTTCGTATTCGCACTTGTGCGGTTTAGCAAGAGTCGCCACCGACTTTTTACTTTATCCTAAAGGAAAGGTTAAAAAAGCACAGCAAAAAACCTTTTGAGATATTTCGTGGGTTCGGGGGGTAGATTATGAAAAGGGAAGGTATTAGCACCCTTTTCATCCATGGTTATCCATGGGCTCTTAGTTACTTGGTTTTTAGATCACTTGCCTTGTTTTTTGATTGCTTTGAAAATGGTGTGTGTGTGGGTACTTTTTTGAAAATGTTTTGGAAAAAGATGCCTTGTCTTAGGCAACTAATGTATTTGACTCGTGTTTGAGTGTTTTACAAAAGTGTGGATCTTTTCGAAAAGATGTTTTCAAATGTTTTTGAGAGTTTGTTTGAAAGTGTTGTGGATTGTGGTTTTTGAAAAGAAGGCAAGTGTTTTTGCAGATTGATCTCAAGTAACTAAGAGTTTTGTCTACCCTATTGTACTCAAAGGTTTTTGTTATGTTTTAACCCCTTTTAACAATTTCGTTCCACCATTGAAATTGGTGGACAATCTTGCGTTTAGGAAGTTTATTCGGGACGGGCGCGGGTCATCGTATGGACCATGAATGCAATGATGCCAAGTGTCTTTGGCAATTTGCTTTGAAGGGACTATGATCATTCCGTTTAGGCAACATTCGAAAGCGCCATCGAGGGACTTATGATCATTTTGAATTCGTTTTGCCAAAGATACTCGACGTGCAAGCATGGCCCATTTTGGAAGGCAACATGTGGGATTACCCTAGAGGGTGCAAGTGTGATTGTGTATTGATTACATGTATTTGTCTTGTATTAGGTTATCTAGCGTTTGATTTTATATACATACAAACCCTAGGTCTAACCATGGTATAATTGGAAAACTGTAAATTGCGGAATGTAAAATCTACGCTATTACAAAATAGTGTCCGGGAGTAGGGGTATAAATGTACAAAAGGGGATGAGACTTATAGTATCCAATAAATTACAACCAAATCGAATGCGCAATCAAATGTAAATATCGAATATACAGATATAATATAAACGAATGTGTATAGGGCAATGTGAATGTATTGTGTAAGTGTGAGATGTAAAATTGAAGCGTATTAGGGTTTTTGACCTAGATATGTATTTTAATATTGTATTTTTGTATTTAGATATGTATAATGAGAAAATGTTTTAATTGAAAGTTCAAGTTTTAATTAGATTATGAAATGATGTATCATTGTTTATTATATTAAAAAAATGTTTTAATTAAGTGTTTTAAGAATTTTAATATTAGAAAAAGTATGAATTTTGTCTATTATGTACAAAGATGTGTTTTAATTAAAAACGTTTTCAAGTTAATTATGTATAAAAAAAGTATTTTATTATTGTTATGCAAATATATACTTAAAAAGATATTTTAACTATATGATAAAAAATGTATAATATGTACAAAATATATTTTAAATAAAAGAGTAAATAAATAAAAGGAAACAAGTATTTTCAATTTTAATATACGATAAAAAATGTAAAGTTAGAAAAATATATATATGGTTTAGTAAGAAAGAAAAAAAAAAGATTAGTGTTTGTATAAAATGTTTTATTAGAAAAGAATAAGAGGCATTTTAATGGGCTTAGGCGGATTAGAGGCAAGGTGGGGGGGTGAGAATTAAAATGCTTGGGCTTGGATGCATCAGAAACGTGCTGGCCCATATTTGATTCAACAATTTTAGGGTTTGAGATTTTGTCATTCAGTGAGACGCGTTAGGGTTTGAGCGCGCCGTTTGCTGGGTTTCGTCTTCTCCATCTTCATCTTCCTGAGCAACTCACCCCTCCGGCCACCAGTGTCAACCCCAAACCTCTCTTCCCTCCATGGCGTGAATTCAGCGTCCTCTTGATTTAAGGTTTGATTTCAACGATTTATGTTCTTATCTCTGTTTTTACGAATTTGCGTGTTTTTCTGATTTGAACCTTACTTGATCTTTCGTTATTATGAGGTGAAGGAGAAGAGGTAGAAAGCTCATTACCTGACCTTGGAGAAGGAGGAGAGAGGAGGGGAGCTGTGGCGCTTAGGAGGCCGGAATGAACGGAGGGAGCGTGACGAGTCTTTGCTTCTGATGACCCTGGTATTTTTTATCTGATAGCTGTTTTTAGGGTTTTGATGATGACGTGTGCTGAGAAGCCCTAATATGTTCACTTCTTTACCTCTTCTACTTTTGTCCCTTTGAATTATTGGTGGCCTTTAGAATTTGTATGGACAGAATGTTGCCTTTGCCTATGATGAAGCTTGCTTCTGAGGCTCCCTTTCCTCTTCTCTACTGCTCACGTTGCCTCAATTTGTTGCTTCTTCTTTGTCCCTGAGTTGCTGTATGCCTGTTGCTTTGAATTGTTGAATGCTAGCTCTTGAATATGTGTATGCTTTTAGAACATTGGCTGCCTTGGTATTGCCTTGAATGTTGAAGAGATTCTGAGATTGATTATCGCCCAGTGATGTTTATGCTGAGGGCTTAGGGCTTGGACTCTGAGTTGCTTAGATTGAAGGGTTTAGATGTTGGTTTTACAAAATGGTGAGGCTTGAATTTGCAAGGGTTTTATCTGGTTTATGTGGTTAGGCCTTGACAGTAGTGGTGCTTTTTTGGATTAGGCAGGTTGTGTATGGACTTTTATGGTTTGGTTCAAGCTTGTTGATTTATTTATTTGACAGGGTAGTAGTTAAGGCTACTGCAGGTTGGTAGTTTTGCTTATGTGTTGACAGTAGGTTCTTGCATTTTGGTTTGGTGTTTGAGTTATGCAGGTTATTGGTTCTTTTATGTAGGTAAGTGTGTTGGGAAGTTATATTGGTTCAGGTTTGTGGTTATTTGGTTATTATGCTGGTAGATTGGGTTCTGTTGAGGCTTGTGCTTCAGTTGCTCTTGTATGTTTTATGAGGGTTGTAGGCAGGTGGTGAGTTATGTTTCAGGTTTTAACCTGGTTCTGGTTCACAGTTTGCAGGTTATATGTTTGGTTGGCTTTGTGAGACTGATGCAAGTTTTTCAGTCTTGAAACTTAGAGGCTTCAGTTTGTATCTTTTTTTTTCTATCCTCCCTTCTGAACTGTGTCTTTTGGATTATATCTTTTCTGTTGTATATCTTTTTGCCATGCTCTACTGTCTAAGCCTCAAACCTGCCTATGCTTCTTTATTTCTCTTCTTTTTTCTCCAAAAGTACAGTTAAGAATTTAATATGATTTTTGTGTACTATCTTTTCTGAAGGGGCCCCTCTAGGCTGGGAAATGATGATTTAAGATTGCTTGCATATAGGATTTTTCTGCATCTTTATCCTGCTTTGACAGTGGTGCTTTTTCTTTTCCTTGATATCTTGGTATTTTGTAATATCTTCCATATCTTTCTTTGACAGCTTGGGATTTGACTTTGTATTTTGACAGTAAATTGCCTTTTTGCTTTTGATGGAAAGTGGAATTGGATTTTTCAGTTTGACTTGGATTTGAACTATGTAGTTTGAACCCTTTTTTAAAAATTATGCATTTTGACATTCATGAATAAAAAAATGGAATTCTTCCCTCTTTGTGAACCGGGAGAAATCCCGTGATTTGCAGAGAGGGTCAACTGATCCCATTCAGTGGCCCCTAATGATGAGCAAATTTTATCTGTCTTTTTTATTCAACTGCTTTCTGACTTTTCTTCTTCTTTTTGCAGATAAAAAATGGAGCACCGGAGCGGAGTGAAGAATGAAGAATATTAGAAATAGGATAGCTTTTTATTTTATTTAATATTTAAATTAATGTATATTATTGTTTGTAATTTAAATTATAAACAACAATTTGTACAAATAATTCAAATATCAATAAAAATCTAAATTATCCAATTAATTCTAATTTTCTTTATTGTTTATTTATTTATTTAAAACTCTTTGAATTAAAACAATTGAAAAATAAATTTCAATCATTCAATTTTAGAATAATAAATAACTTAAATAAAAACAATATTGATCAATTAAACCTGTCTCTTCCAATATCCAAAGCAAAGCAGCAGTCAACCAAAATAAACTGATCAAGCGCATTCCATCTTCATTGATTTGCCATAAACACTGTGAATCCAATACTGCATACTGTATTTGACTGGCTCAAAGAAAACAACATGAATTCAAACCACTGTCTCTTTCACTGATTAAATCAAGATAACGCGAATTTTAACCCGAATCTCGGAATAAACCGCAAAGTGCTGTGGAATTTAAATTCTTCTGAGAATATGCCCATGAAACCTTAACTTTTGATTAAATGCCAAATAACGTTCGCCTGATCAAAATTGAGCCAAAATCAACCAAAACCCTAAGCCAACTGTATGAAACAATCCAGAGCTCTGAAAATCAGTAAAAACCCTAATTTCGCTTGACTGTCAAGAAAAGTCCGTTTGTCCGATTCTTGAGCCAGTTTGAAAAGTCAGGAAAGGCTTGAAGTTGAGATTGCTTGGGGAAAAATGCGAGGACAAATTTTGGGGTACAACAGTTCTGTGATATTTTGATACGGTGGGAGAACTGACTTGAGGTTTTGCGTTTGTATTCGCAAATGTTTCGGTTGAGCAAGAGTCGCCACCGACTTTTTATTTTATCCTAAGGAAAGGTTAAAAAGCACAGCAAAAACCTTTTGAGATGTTTTCTTGGGTTCGGGGAGTAGATTATAGAAAGGGAAGGTATTAGCACCCTTTCTATCCATGGTTATCCATGGGCTCTTAGTTACTTGCTTAGATCACTTGCCTTTTGATTTTCAATTGTTTGAAATGGTGCTTTGTGTGTGTGGGTTTGAAAATATTTTGAAAAGAAGCCAATGTGGTGGCAACCATTGTAATGATCCATGTGGGGATGTATACAAAGATGTATGTCTTTTGAAAAGGTTTTCTTTTGTTTTTTGAAAGTTTGTTTTGAAAATGTTGTGAGGTGTGATTTTGAAATTAGGCAAGTGTTTTGTTTTGCAAGTTTGATTCAAGTAACTAAGAGGTTATCTACTCCTAAATTTCTCAAAAGATTATTGCTACGTTTTAACCCTTTTAACAAGTTTATTCCACCATTGTATTTGGTGGACAACCTTGTGTTAGGATGTGAAAGGGACAGGCGCGGGTCATCGTTTAGACCATAATTGCAACGGCGTTAAATATCTTTGGGCAATTTTCTTTAAGGGACTTGATCATTTGTTTTTGCTTGTTTTGAAAAGTTTTATCGAGGGACTATGATCATTCAAATTGCTTGCTTTGCCCAAAGAAGTTTAACATACAATATGGCCCAATTTTGAAAGGCAACAAGTGGAATACCCTAGGGGGTGCAAGTGTGAAATGTGTGTCCATTTTCATACTTGTTTATCTTGAGATTAGGTCATGACTATTTTTTATCGTTTCTCGCATACAAACCCTAATTCTAACATGTTATCATTAGAAAGCAATAAAGTGCGAAAATAAATTTACTAAGCTATTACAAAACCAAATATGGGAAGGGGGGTACAAATGTTCAAATGGGGATATTGACAAGTAATTTAAAATCTAAATTATTACATCATTTTGAATATTTGCAATTTAACCAATGTACCAAAATTAAATAAGAATGCAAGATGCAAAAAGAAATGTTTTGTATATGTATGAAAAAATATTATTTATGTAAAAGAGAAAAGAAAATAAAAATATATATTATTTTTTTGGAGTATTTTGAATTTAGGGCAAAAACCCTAATTTTATTAAGAAAAGTGTATTATTGTTTAATTTAATACAAACATTTATTTATCATGTACAAAAATAAAAATAATGAAGTATATTATGAAAAGTATTTTTTGTATCAAGTATTAAAAAAAAATGAAAAAAATTCAAGTATTTTTTTATATTTTAACTTAAATATATTAATAAACATATATATATATATATATATATATATATATATATATATATATATATATATATATAATATATATATATATATATATATATATATATATATATATATATATATATATATATATATATATATATATATATATATATATATATATATATATATATATATATATATATATATATATATATATATATATATATATATATATATATATATATATATATATATATATATATATATATATATATATATATATATATATATATATATATATATATATATATATATATATATATATATATATATATATATATATATATATATATATATATATATATATATATATATATATATATATATATATATATATATATATATATATATATATATATATATATATATATATATATATATATATATATATATATATATATATATATATATATATA